>OY728146.1:406348117-407645996 GCA_963277665.1 Viscum album
GTCCAACATTGTAGTAAATATTAAAAATATATTCTAATTAAACTAATAAAAAATTCATAATAAAATCTATCCATTTAAATAAATTAGATTAAAGTTCACTTTTGAATTAAAATACCGTATTTTTCATTATTCATTAAAAATTGAACTTTTTTTAAAAAATACCAAAATTTGATTCCAATGTAAATATTGATGTCCTGATTTTAAATAAGATTTTAATTTTGTCAAATATAACATATAATATTGAAAATATTGGGTTTAAAAACGGATAATCATTAAAAGGCGGTAAATCGTCCTTTAAATGAAAATTATGTATTAAAATAAATTCATTCAAATTTTAAGCCTGTAACATTTATTGGATAAATGTAATTTTTTTTACAAATATGTATAATAATAATGTTGTTATTTATATTCATTCATGCCAATTCAATGGAGAGGCGTTAACTAAAATTTAAAATAATATTATTATATTATTAGTGTGCATCATAAAATTTCAAAGAAAACCATTGTTTCATATTGGGTATTCTATCAAACATAGCATTACATTTAAGTAAAATTAATATTTAATTGAAAAAATATTTATATACATTCAAATTTATTATTAATCATTTACTTGGGATGTTACATCCTTTATCCCTTTTGGGAATTGCGTTCTCATAATTTTTATTCACTTATACAATAAGTGGGGGTACTAATCCATCATAACATTTTCAGACTACCACGTTGCCTCTTCAACCATATGGTGTTTCCAAAAACCATAACCTAAAAAATTACATTATTCTGCAACACATGCTATCTATGGTCATGAATTTTTGAAGGTTATTCCTCATAAAAGAGATTCACTTCCAATTGAACAACCTGTGCTCTCAAAACATTAGATGGATCTGGCATATACTTTCTCAATATTGAAACATGAAAAACATTCTATATCGGAGATAAAATTTGATGTAAATCCACTATGTACGCAACTCTTCCAACATTCTCTTGGATTTCATAATGTTCAATGAACCTCATACTCACCATTCCCATGTTACCAAAACACATCACACTTTTCCATGGAGAATCATTGAGAAAGACATGATCACCTAGATCGAATGATTGATCTTCCGGTTATCTGTATAACTTTTCTGCCATCTCTGAGCTGTGCTCATGTAATTCTGAATCAACATTACTTTTTCTATCATCTCTTCTACCAATTCTAGTGCTATCAGCTTTATTTCACCTAATTCATCCCAACATTTTAGAGTTCGACAAAACCTTATATATAATGATTCAAACTGAGCCATCTGTATACTGGAATGAAAAATATTATTATATGAAAAATCATCCAAAGATATATGTTGGTCCCAACTTCCCTGGTATTCCTGTGAACACCCTCATAACATATGCTCCAAGGATTGAATTTTTCGTTCTGACTTCCCATTTAATTGAGGATGAAAAGCACTATTAAATTTTAATTCAGTACATAATGACCTTTTAAGGCCTTTCCAAATGATAGAAGTAAACGTGGGATCATGATAAGAAACAATAGAGAGTGTAAAACCATGCAACCTTACTATCTCTTTAACATACAACCACTAAAGTTGAACTAGAGACAATGGAAATCGAATTTGAAGGGAATGAGCTACATTAGTTAATCAATCAATAATAACCCAGATTACATTGTTACCTCTAGATGTCTTTGGTAATCCCACAACAAAGTCAGTGGATATATTTTCTGATTCCCACTCTGAAACAGGTAATGAATAAAGCATCCCATTCGGTAACTACCACCCTTCTCTAACCTTATGACAAGTTAAACACCTCATAATAAAGTCAACAATATCTTGTTTCATTTCATCCCACCAGTAATAATCATGAAGACCTATGTACATATTAGTACTGCTAAGATGAACTGAAAATAGAGAACTATGAGCTTCACATAACATCTCATTCATCAATTTTGAATCACAAGGCACACATAATCTATTTCCAAACCTCATAAGACGATCATTATCAATGTTATATTCATTCAACATTCCATTTTGAGCTAACTCTACCATTTTCTAGAACTCATTGTATTCATTATATGCTCGCTTCATTCTGTCTGAAAGAGATGATTCCACTGACACCTGTAACAAAACAGAAAAATTTCTTGCACCAAAAACTTCTATAAGAAAGTTTATCAAATCAAAAACCAAAGGATCCCGTTCCAAACATAGCATTTTTAATGAATCATTACATTTTTTACTCAAAGAATCAGCCACATTATTTCCTTTTGTCGGATGGTAATAGATCATGAAATTGTATTCCTTCATTAATTCCAACCATCTCCTCTATCTCATGTTCAATTATTTCTATGTGAATATATACTTCAAACTTTTGTGGTCAATATTTATTTATCATTTTACTTCATACAAGTGATGCCTCCAAAATTTTAAAGCAAAAAACAACAGTAACTAATTACTAATCATATGTAGGGTAATTTAACTCATGGGGTTTCAACTGACCTGAAGCATAAAGAAATTACCTGACCATTCGTTATAAGGACACAACCAAGTCCTTTCAATAATGAACCAATTTAAATATCAAACTCATAATTTCTAGAAGGAAGTGCCATAACTAGAATATTCACTAATCTTCTTTTCAACTCCTGATAATTGTCATCACATTATTTTGTCCAAAGAACTTGACACCTTTTAGAGTTAATATAGTCATTGGACTAGATAAGCATGAGAAATTGTTAACAAAAATTCTGTAATAAACTGCCTAAACAAAGAAAACTACGGATCTCAGTTATATTTGAGGGTCTTGGCCATTAATCAAAAACTTTCGTTTTAGCAGGATCAACAGTAATTCGTTTTTTTGAAACAATGTGACCAAGGAATGAAATTTATTGTAACCAAAACTCACATTTTCTGAATTTCCCATACAGTTTCATTTCTATTAATGTTTTCAAGACAACCCTTAATTGACTTCCAGGTTCTTCTTTGATTATAGATAAAACCACAATATCATCAATGAACACAACCACAAACTTATCCAAGAACTCAAATAAAATTCTATTAATATGTTACATGAATACAACACATTTATTGGTTAACTGAAAAGGCATAACTACAAATTCAAAATGGCCATATCTAGTAGAAAATGTGGTCTTCATAATGTCTACTTCCATTACTTTCAACTGATGGTACCCCGACCTAAGATCAATCACTGATAAATTTTGAGCTCCCTAGAGCTCTTCAATAAAATCATCAATATGAGGAAATGAATACTTGTTTTTAATAGTGATGTTATTCAATGCTCCATAATCAATGAAAAGTCTCATTGGACCATCATTTTTTAAACAAATACGACATGATAACAACATTGTGACGAGCTAGGTCAAAAGAAACCTTTATCTAATATCTATTTCAATTGCTTCTTTAACACTAAAAGTTCAATTTGAGCCATTCAATAAGGGGGTTTTGAAATTTGTTTACCAGCAGGCACTAAGTCAACATTAAATTCAACTTTCCGATCAGGTATAAAAATAGGAAACTCATCAGGAAAATCATCAAGGAACTCATTTAGCACTGGTACAACATTAATGTCTACAATTCCTTTATTTTCAAAAATATGAAAAAGGTAACATTCATTTCCATCTTTTACTAGTTTCTTTGCTTCTGGATATGATATCAAATGTAAGGGTTCATTATTTTACACAAACTGAAAATCTTTCTGAAATGAAACCTCTTTATCTCTGTATTAAATCTTAGCATGTTAAACAGAAATACAATCAATACCCAAAATATAATCAAACTCTACTAGAAGAAAAAACAAGAAGGATTGTAGGTAGATTATTTCCACACATAAGGACATGAAGGTTATTTTGTTTTCTATTTGTCCAAATATTTCCTCAAGGAGGTTTTACCATAAGTTCTGTATTTATATATTGATATAAAATTACAAATTTACTAAAAACATCTCTGAAATGAAAGAGTGTGTAGAATATTAATCGAAAAACACATTGGCATAATTTGAACAAACAAACAGTATACCTGATACTACATTATTTGATGGCCCAACATCTGCTGAAGTAGTTGCAAAGGATTTCACCCCCCTTTCTTCTTGTATTATGGTTGTTTTCCCTCATTTGGGTTCTTCATTGGACAATCATTTGCGTAATGACCAATTTGATTTCACATAAAACATGTTACTGATTGTAAATCTTATTTTTTATTACCATTACCTTGATATTTTTCATTGCAATTACGAGCCTTATGTCCCATTCCACCACATCGGTTGCACTTACTTGAATTCAAATGACATTCCCCGGCATGAATTTGACCACAATTTTCACACACTATAAACTAAAAATTCATACCATCAATCTTTTTTGGAGAGTTTATCCCTTTCTCCAATCACCTAGACCTCTTATTATGTTGTTTTACAAAGAACACTGATCATCGATAAACTCTATTTCCACCTTTTATGCACAAAAAACAAGTTTTTCATAACTTTTGAACTCACTAGAAGCTAAATCCCTTCGATACATTTGCTTTAATCTTGACTAAAAATGGTTGATTTTGCTCTCAATCTCTCGTATCAAATTCATAACATACCTTGTGAGTCGAGTGAATTTTTCTTCATAAGCAGCCACTGAGTCATCCTCCAGCCTCAATTCTAGGAATTGTTTTTCCATTCTATGTTAACCCACCTTAGGAAAATATTTCTCAAGGAACTTACCTTTGAATTCATCCTAATAAAGTTAATCAATATCTTCACTATCCCTTATATTTCTCACTGTAGACCACCACTGATCAGCTACACCTTCAAAGCGGTAGACAAAAACACAAACCTTTTGTTGTCTTGAACACCCCATGACATCAAAAATATTTCAGTGCTTTAATCCATCCTTCTAGTAGCATAGGGTAAAATGATCATCTGAATGATGGGGAATGTTGGCTCATAAAATTGTATACTAATAATGTGTTCCTCTATGGTTGATCTGGATGATCTAGTGCATAGATACCACCACCATTTATATCCTGATTCATCTGTGCCATCACATTAAAAAACATTTCAGTTTTGATTCTATCCATCTTAGGTTGCTGATTTGGAAGGTTGACTTTCTCTTAATGTCATCCAAACATAGTCTCCATGTTCCCTCAGTGGAAACAAATTCAGAACATAGAAATATCCTAGGAAAAGCAACATGGTAATCTGTAAATGCTATATCATTTCAATATTTCCATAAATTAATTTATGGACATTAATTTAACAATATTCTATCCCCTAAAGTTGTATAAACGAACATATGATAAAAACTATAAGGACCCATCCTTAAAACATTAAATATTCTTCAATTAAATGAATAATATAAATTAAGGATCATTTGAGGTTCAGAGTTTTAGATAATAAGTTCATAACTATTAAATTTCAATAGTTTAAAAAGTAGGCACTTCCAATTAGTTTCCAATTTTTTCACGAAATAAAAACTCTTGATAGAAAATAAGGATTGTCCAGATCCATGTTTTTGAAATCATGGATTTTCCTTGAATCTCGTCCTTGACCCTATTCATCATTATGTCCTGTGAAAAGCATTTGAAAACATGGGATGGGCATAAAAAACACATTTAGTGTTATAAAAAAAAGAATGATAAAATTAGTTCATCATTACAAATATAACATAATATCCTTAACATACCTCGTGAAATCATTATATATATGATTAACACAATAGAAAACATAAATCATAAAGGTAACATGTGTCATTCATATCATATTTACATTGTAGCTATCACAACACTATAGGGAGTTACATTTGGAATACCCATTACAATATATTACACAAATTTCTTAGGAGAAACCTTGACATTTACCTCTATCACATTACACAATACATTGGAGAGATATCTTGGTCTTATCCACCCTAGGTTTATCACTAAACCACCCATATATATAAACAATTCCCATGAACCAGAACATATTCATAACATAAAAAATAAACATAAAGGAAAGATAAGATTTCCATATTTTAATCACAGTATATCATTTAAATATATTGACATAACAAATTAATTTAGAAAATAATTTTCAATTCCAAAATACATAAAAATAGTATATGGTATTTAATTTCCCTTTAAAAGACATTACACCTAGTTTAGGAAGCCCAAGATAAAATAATACTCGTGGAGGCGGAAATTTCATTGTCACCACATACTTTAAAAAGAAACATTCTTTTTTTATCATTTAGTAAAATGTTTCTTAGAAAATGATTCCATTTCAATGAAATGAAAAGTCAATAGTATTTATAAATCATATAAAAAAAGGTTGATAAATAATACCAAAAATGCCTCAATGAATGGATATTGAGATGAAGTCCTTTACCTCGTGTCCGACTTCACTCGATCGTTCTTTAATATTATGAATAAAAAACTAAAGTTAATTTCTACTTGCACAAGTTCCTTTTTCAAGGTTACTATTCCTTTTATTTTACATATAATCATGTTATAAACATTATTTAATAATTTAAGTTATTAAAGGTTATTTCGTTGATATTTGGTACTTGAGTAACAATGATCACCTTATAATTACAGGTTGTCCACGTGTTCAAATATCCATTAACTTCAGAATGATATTAATTATGTAGATATCATATATATCATATATATCGTGTATATATATGTATTTATATTAGTACATAACATTAGGTGGTATGAAATGAAATTCACCATTCATGGAGATAGTAAGACGTACGTACACATGAACGATACTTTAATTTCCATTTCTTATTTTAATGGAATGAAAACATAATGATACATATTTATATTATAATTATGGTATAATATCTTAAATAACATCATTAACTCAATCATTTTTTCATCCCACATAACGCATTAACGAGTCATATCACATTGAGGGGGTGGTAGTCTGCACTTCCGAAAATTAAATTATCGCATTTACCCATTTTGGAAACCATAATGGTATGATATAAATGTAAAATGAAAAAGCAAATGTAAAACATAAACATAATATATATCATATATAAATACAGTTCCATCATAATGGCCCCCATGAGAGGCGGTAATTGATAACTGAAGAATCATCTTTTCGTGAGGCATTAGTTTTCCATCAACAGAGACATTATGTCCTATGCCAATTATATGGAGGTGTGTGTATGTGTTATTATAATCTTTCTCATAAGAATATCTTAGTATTTTGAGGATACTGGTGTTAATACAAAAGAAATAAATAAAAATATTTTAGGGGGTTGGAGAAGTAAAATAAAATAAAATAACTTAAGAGTAGATGTTACCATTAAATTGGGAAACTCCCTTTGGTTTGAAACAAAAGGGTTTCTTGAAATGCATTATGCCTTTGGTAGGGCTTCTAAGATGAACAGAGAGATCGTGGGAGATTATTAGATCATAGTTTTCATGAGACAAAGGCTTGATAATTGTGAGAAATGGGTAATGAGTGAGGGATTTTTATAAGGCAGAGTATGGGCTCTTTAGGAAATTTTGAAAGAATTATTTTATTATAACATCATCTTCGGTTTAAAAAGGTCACCTATTCGTTAATATAAATGTTAAGATCACTCATGGTATAAATAAAATAACCCCAAAAGAATTGGACAGGTTTTGGATATTGTTAAAATATTTATAATTTTATTTATATAAAAAATTTATTAATGAGGTAAATATTGCATCATTACTGTGTCATAAATAATTTATTTTATTTTATGTCCAAATTTTTTTAAAATTATAACACGATGTAAGAAATAGATTTTGATTTTCAAATAATATTTATATTCTAAAGGATAACTAATATAACCCCATGTAAAAAATTATTTACTAAAAGATATTTTTTAAGTCATTTTATTCTTTAATTTTAATTAATTATTATAAAAATTCATTATTACTCCCATGTGGCTCCATGGGGTCAAAAATTCAACCCATTGGTGCCCATGGTCGGATATGTATCAGCCAATTGGAATATGATACATGTTAGGGTAATTTAATATTATTATCATATTATATTTTTCCTTTATTTACTATATTTAACCTTTAATAATGATAAATAAAATATGTACTGAAGTAAATATTTAAATTTTCTAAAAATAAAATTAACCTATTTACATTGTTTAGACATACTGATTCCAAATATGGAATCCATTTTTCGAAATTCAAAACACAGATGTCGCTGAAATTAATTTTAAATTAATTCCAGCTGCTAAAATAAATAACGTGTTTTTAAAAATCAATAATAACGATCAAAAGATTGACACTTTTTTATGTCCAATTACAAAGTGTAATTAATTCCAATGACCAAAATATGATTAAGTAGTAATGAATTATTCTAATTAAACATTAGAACAAATTAATAAGATAATCTAGCCATATAAATAAATTTGATTAAAATGAACTTTTGAATTAAAATACAGTATTTTTCACTATTCATTTAAAATGAACTTTATCAGAAAAATACGAAAATTTCATCCAATGTATATTTTGATGTACCAATTTTGAAGAAGAATACTTTCTGTAAAATATAACATATATGGGTGACAAAAAAATAATTTAAAAATAGTTCACCATAAAAAGATTGTAAATCCACCTTTTAAAGAAAATAATGCTTAAATCAGATTTATTCACAGTATTTACCTGTAACATTTATTGGATAAATGTAAAAACATTTTAAAACATGTGTAATAATATTGTAGTTAGTTATATTCATTACTTTAAATTCAATGGCTTTGTGTTAACTACCATTTAAAAACATTATATTATGTTATTAGTGTGCAACGTAAAATTTCAAATAAAACTTCTTTTGTGTATCGGGTATGCTATCGAACAAAGCATTCCATTTAATTAAAATTAATATTTAATTCAAAAAAATTTAATAACAATTAAAATTTATTATTCATTATTTACATGGGATGTTACATTAATTTCATCACAAATCCACCTCCCAAGATCTATATATATATATTAGTGGGGTCAAGACAATTAATTTTTGTTGGCATAATAATTTGGCATGTTGGCACAATTTAATATGGAGGAAGGTTGGAACAATTTAATGTAGAGGATGTCAAGATGCTCCTCTACATTAATAAGGGGGTTAAGAGTTTCTTTCAATTAAAATTGAGGTTTTTTCCCAGGTTGTCCCTACCACCATAACCTCTCATGAGAGGTTATGGTTTGAGTGGTCCCCACCACCCTAACCTCTAATTAGAGGTTAAGGTCTGGTGGTCTCCACACCTTAACATCCACATGGAGGTCTGGTTCCAGTGGAACCCACCTTCCAACACCAACATGAGTATTGCAAATTAAAAAAATGTCATACACTTTTATTATTATTTTATTCTTAAAAAAATCATCCAAAAACTAACATTCAACCTCGACCAACTATCGTCGAGGTGAAAGTCTTATTTAGCGAATATCGGCGCTGCAATTCCAATTTTGCCCTCAGATTTCAATTCCGAGCACCGGTTCAAAAATTACAAAAACTCCCTCGCACGTTAATTGAACGTACCCAAAAAAATGTTCAAAAAATCATTTCGGGCACTCTGGGCCTCAGAATCATGCATCGTCAATTTTGGCGAACACATAATATTCCCATTTATTAGTAAAAATAAAATTGAAATTCCAGGTCTTTATAATTATAATCCATCTAGAATAGTTTAATAATCTCATTCCCTAACATCTTATTGAGGACTCCACACTACATCTACCTCTAACATCAAGAACCATTTTGAAAAAAGATAAATAGTAAACCTAATCAAATAAATTTGATGTCTTCAATAATATATTGGTATCCTCCATAGAATATATCCATTAATTTTACTCATGTATGGATTCCCCACCTTGAATAATTTGAACATTATTCCATTAAAACATTAAAAACGTTTCATCATCATATTCTTCTTTTTATATTCTTAATAATATCAACATGATGAAAATTAAATTTCATTTTTTTAATCAAATTATTATAACTTGTTTGGTTCTTGTTTGATTAATTATAAAACAACTATTATAAACATCATATAATTTAAAAACTCTCTATACATATGTTTCGGTGCGGATGTGCGTCGGGTTACGCTGTTCCGCCAGGACGCATTCGCGCGTGCACCCATCAACCCTAGGGGATGGGCGCGCGGCTTGTGGTCCCGCAGTCCCGCTTTCCAAAGGCGGGTGGCATCCGTCCCTTATTCAGGGGCGCCTGCTCCTTGATCGAAACCGGGATGATGGGATGTCGGCTCCTCCTTCCTTGGACGTCTCCTCGGAACTCGTCGTCTAATCCGGGTCTCCCTCATAGATTTAAGACATGCTCGTGAATCTCGTTCCCGGCGCCATATCTTCATGGACACCGGTTAATTACGCTGCTTCCGCCCGGACGCTCCAAGGAGTCTGGTCGGGGCAGCAACCTGCGGTGAGAAGGCCGGGTGGCTCTGGGTGCTGGGGGCGTGTCGTAACACTGCCGCTCTGCACGTCTGTCTTCCATCCCTAATAGGGCTTCTCGAAGGCATGATGGCCTGAGGCATCCCGCACTGGGTGCGGGGAACTGTGTCCCCTGAGGTTTTCCTCAGCTTCCCATGTTTAACACGGGGTATGCCGCGAGTTTAATGTCCAGCGGGGACGGCATCGGACCGATCAACACGAAAAGTGGATCAGATGACAGAACCCCTTGCGGGGAACCTCCGACGCTGGGGCCAGCGCATGGGCGGCTTCCCAAGTGATGTGGAGTGGAGAGAAGTGGCATGACCCCACCGGGATGTGGCGGCCCGGGTAAGGATCAGGATGGATGATGGAGTGAAGAGCTTGGACCCCGTAGGGGCTTCCTACGTACCGCGCGTTAGCACGGATCAAAGTCGACGTAGTTCGGGTATACAGTTTAACGTCATGCTGGACGTCGGCAAGCCGACTCACGAAGAGGTCGAGGCCGCCGGGCGGAGGATTGAACTGAACCACCTCGCACAGAGGGGGATGGAACGGCCGGGTGGATCATAGTTTCACTTCATGCTGGACGATAAAAGGAGAAATGGAAAAAGAGGCTGTGGGGAGGCACAGTGGAGATACACACGGGCAGTCTCCCAAAGGGGCGGATTCATAGGAGAATCGACGCAAGCGTGAACCCTGAAGGGGTCCACTGATGGACGAACCGACGTGAATACGACCGGGACGACCAGGTGGTGGGCATGAACCTCAGGGAGGCTTCCTACGTACCCTGTTTAGAAGACAGGGATCAAAGTCCACGTAGTTCATTCTGTCAGGACTTACGCACTTGAGGCAGCCCGGATGCGGCAAAACTCAGTTGGAAGGGACTTGGACCGAAAGTAGGAGACACCTCGATCCCAGTCACACCCTCTACTGGCTTCGGCAGTGGGGGAGCGCAATGGAGATACACATGTGCAGCCCCCCACAAGAAACTAGGGGTTTGTAATACCCTACCCCCCGTGGGGAAAAGCCGCTCCCATTAAATCGTCCCTAAAGAGGGGAAATCCCGACATCCCTGCAGAGACGAGCGGGTGGGGGCCACATCCAAACCGGGGGGGGACCATGCGTGCGAGGCACGGGATCGGGTGATTCGGACGGTTTAGCGTCTTGCCAGACGAAGTACAGTTTAACGTTGTGTGTTGAGGACGAAGCGGACGGTTTAACGTGTTGCCGGACGAAGTACAGTTTAACGTCGTGTGTTGAGGACGAAGCGGACGGTTTAACGTCTTGCCGGACGAAGTACAGTTTAACGTCGTGTGTTGAGGACGAAGGTGCTTGGCGGTTTAACGTCTTGCAGAACGGACGATAGGGGCTAGGCAGTTTAGCGTCGTGCAGCTTGGACGTAGTACAGTTTAACGTCATGTTGGGCGGATGCAGTTTAGCGTCATGCGGGACGAATGTGCAGTTTAACGTCATGCTGGACAAATGCGCAGTTTAACGTCATGCCGGACGTATGTGCAGTTTAACGTCATGCTGGACATATGTGCAGTTTAACGTCATGCTGGACGTATGTGCAGTTTAACGTCATGCTGGACGTATGTGCAGTTTAACATCATGCTGGACGTATGTGCAGTTTAACGTCATGCTGGACGTTGGTTGCCGCCAATGGGTCCGTGTCACTTCGCGCAAGCCTGGAGGGCCGCACGGAAAGACAACGCACGGTGCGGGCACCCAGGATGAAGATCATCGGGCGCCACGCAGGCGGGTACCCTCAGGGGGTTAAGGGGGGCGACCCTGGCGGATTGCGCGCAAAAGAGAAGCCTTGCGCGCAAAACCACAGGTCGGTGCGCAAAATGGCGGGCTGGCGCGCAATCGGGCCAGCCCTTTGCGCGCGGATGATTGAGATTGCGCGCACCGGGCTTCGGGTAGCACGCGGGGGCAACGGCTCATTCTCTAACGAATGGCCACTTTGAAAATGGGGGGTGCGCGCAATCGGGCTGCATTGCGCGCACCCGGGGGCAATTGCGCGCAAGAGGCTTCTTTTGCGCGCAATGGCCTTCGGGTTAAGGATTTATTCAAAGGAAAGGAGCCAAGGGGATTGCGCGCGAAGGCGAACCCCAAGGCTCTATTGTGCGAAAGAAAGGAGGTTACCTGAAGATCGGCATTGCGAGCGAAAGGGGTTGGATTGCGCGAACGAGCGACGCTTCGGATTCTGGCAACCTTCAAAACGTCGGGGGTCGCCTTATATTTATAGGCAACCCCGGGCGCGGAATCCGGTCTCGGGCGCGGAATTCCCTTCGCGGGCGCGGAATCAGGACCCGGCGCGCAAGGGAGCCGCGCAGGCCACGGGCGCGCAAAATAGCGTGCCGGCCCAACGCATTGCGCGCATCCCGGGAGGATTGCACGCCGAGACTCAACTTTGCGCGCGGGACTCTGAAATTTCGCGCAAGTCCTCCGGGCCCTCCGGAACGTGCCTCTGACTCCAAATATCACTTCGCTTTCCGCATCCGGAGCTTCGTTTGGGAGCAACGGACTTTTCCGGCGTCTACAAAAGCCCCCCCTCGGAATCTGATCGGCGAGAGGTCGCAACGATCGGGTTCCGAGGGAGATGCCGGAATGCCGAAGTCCTGGGCTGCGCGGGACTTAGGCGCGCAAAAAGGGGCGCCGGGCGCGCAATTCGCAGCCGCGGTCGCGCAATCGAGCGTTCCGCGCAGCGCAGAATCCCGGCCTCGTCTATAAATAGGGGTCCAGGGTTCCGCGTTCCGTAAACAGGCCTTCCGCGCGATAAGCTTCAACGCTCTCGTGCGCGAAATTGCCTTTTCCGGTCGCGAAATTCGCCCGATCGGCGCGCAAAACCATCCGGAATTCGCCTGTCTTTGCGCGAAAACCCGGAACTTTGCGCGACATTCTTCCCAATTGCGCTCCGTCCACTTGGATTGCGCGCCAACCTTCAAACTTCTCTACCAGCCTCGTCCGATCCCGCACGCTTCATCCCTTAACCCGCACGACTCCCGAAACTTCTGAGATGGCCGCACATCAAGGAAATGAGGGGGATGCCGCCACTCGCAGAGCTGAGATGGCGACGAACGAGGAGGTTTACGGAGCCAAGGAGATTGTTTCCAACAATCAATCCCTGTTCGACTTGCTGACGCCGGCCCAGAAGACATATCCACTGTCGGACAACCTGCCGCTCTGGAACGTCGGCATCCTAGATGAGGTTCCGGTGCCTGGGTTCGAGGTTGATGCGCCACGAACCTGGGTGACTCGGGAGGACGAGCTTCCCCGCTATAACATCACCAACAATGGGCATCCTGCCAGGGAGACCAGTCACTTGGACATCTATGTCCTGAACTCGAGGACGCGAACCATTGACGGGGGTGAGCCTACTGCGGAGAATTCTCCAGCCCTCTACTCGAGCACATATCGCCAGAGTGTCACTGAAGACACCAAGGGCTGGCTGAAGGACTGGGACTTGCGGTCTGGGGGGAATTTCACCAGCGAGTGGGCCTGGGCGTTCTGGGTACGCCACACTTGCGATCACTTCGCAGAGGAGCTGCGGTACATCGGCCTATTTGAGGCGGTGTGGACGTCGCAGTTCCACTTCTACCAGCAGTCCGAGCTCGGGCTGGAGCTGTTCACCCGCTGGTCCTCGGATACCAACACCTTCCATCTTCACCATGGGGAGGTCGGCATCGGTCTCTGGGACATCCACTGCATCGGAGGTGTCCCGCTGGAGGGCTACCAGTATGATGAGTTCCTGCCTCCGAGGAACACCTGGGGTGACAGGTCACGGACT
Source organism: Viscum album (assembly GCA_963277665.1). Classification (NCBI taxonomy): domain Eukaryota; kingdom Viridiplantae; phylum Streptophyta; class Magnoliopsida; order Santalales; family Viscaceae; genus Viscum; species Viscum album. Next base: position 406,362,314 of record OY728146.1, read on the forward strand.
CCCATCCTGACGTGGCATCTGCTGGACCTGGGTACAGAGTGGCTCGGGGTCAAGGACTTCCAGAAGGACATAGCCTACAAGGAGTGGTTCGGCCAGTTCTTGGAGCATGACCCAGCGGTCAAGATGCCAGGCAGGGGGAAGCGGTGTCTGACCGCAGCTCAGAGGAGCCGGAACGGGTCGTACTGGCGGGTCCTGGAGACGGGCGACTACCGCTCATGGGGGTACCGCGTCATCGAGGCCCGGGACCCAAATGTCCGGTACGCGGCGTTCCTGGCTGCCTTTCTGAGTGGGTGGCTCCTGCCAGTGCGGAACGCGAGAATGGGCGTTCGCCCGGCGACACTGGCGGTGGCGGGCGCTATGGCCGCCAACAAAAGATACAACCTCGGGGTCCCAGTGCTGGCGAGGCTGTATGCCATCCTGGGACGCATCTCACGAGGGGGGTCGCCACGAAGGATCTGTGGGCTCTTTCAGTTCTTCCACGGCTGGGTGGCTTCTCACCTCGGTGGGTACATGTTTCCGAACTCCATCATTCCTCCGGGCAACGGCCTGCGACCCTCCCTGCTGAACATCGCGGGGGTCGCTCCGATGACCCTAAGTGAGGAGGGTGTGAGGATTCGGATTGGCAATCATGCCAATTTCAACTTCAGTCCGTTCCCCACTCCCGTCGGCCAGATGATCGACAACGGGTAGGGTCCGCTGGAGCAGTATGAATACTTCTTGAACATGCGGGGCGGGGTGCTCGTGGCTCGGATCGACGGGAAGTGATCTGCGAGCCTTACGTGCCAACCCGGTTCGCCAGGCAGTTCGGGTGCCTTCAACGGATGCCGAAGAGGGTATTCACTGCTGTCCGGGAGGAGACGAACCCTTGCGTCCTTCGCCAGATGTGGCTGATGTTTGCCGCTTTCGGCTCTGGCGACGTCATCACTCTCCCTCCTACCGGAGTTGACGCAGGCTTGGCAACCGAGTATGCCGAACACTGGGCCATCGCGTACCCCGAGGGGCTTCTACGGAAGCCAGTTCGGCGGCTCGAGGTCACCCGTGCGGAGACCGGGCGTCAAGGGAGGAGGCGAGGCGCCGCCACACGGGGGAGAACAGAGGCGCGCCAAGCAGCGGAGCCGGCGCGAGCAGGGACATCGGCGGCGGGCACATCGCAGGCTGCCGCTACGACCTCGGCGCCCAGAGAGGGGGCACGCGCGGTGGTCGAAGAGCGGCCCGGGAAGCAGGTGAGACGTCTGCTCGAACCCTCCCACGATGCAGTCTTCCCGGCGCTGTGGTCGGCCTGGATGACCCTGCGGCAGTCACTGGGGACCGACGCCATCTGGCGAAAGATTCTCAGAGAAGGAATCCGTCTGCCAGAGGTCGGGCGACTCCATATTGCCGACAGGGTGGACTTCAACCGGCAGTATGCGTATCTGACGGCCATGGACGATTACGCGCGCCAACGTGGTCAGCGTGCGGAGCCATCCCTTCTAGTGAAGGTGATGCTCGGTCTAGAGCCCGCTCCAGAACAGATGCCGCCGGAAGAAGACGACAGTAGCGACGACTCCGAGGAAGAGGAGGAGATGGGGGAGGATGAAGGCTCCTAGGGAATATCCCATCAGGGGAGTCCGCGGGAGAGCGGCGAGGTGGCCGGCTCTGACAATGTTGATGTCACCGAGCTCCTCGAGGTCCGCTTCTATCCCTACTCAATATGCTTCATCCATTCTCTTATGCAGCTTCTAACCCATTTCTCCATCTTTCTCAGGAGCGCACGGATGTTGGTCAGGCGTCCTCAGCGGGAGTAGGAGGGGCGCCAGCAGGACAAGGCGGGGGGCAGGCACCCATTATCGAATTGACAGGCGCGGAAGGGCCCCCTGCTGCAACTGTTCCTACGGCGGCCGGGATAGCGGAAGATGACGCTCTGACCTCCCGTAAGTCTCCTTGCTTTACTGCTGGTGCCTGCCGTTGACGATCCGTGACTAACCATGGCATGCCCCGCGTAGTGATCTCAACACTGGAGGCTCGTCGGGTTGCCGAACCCGGGCCATCTACGAGTGGACCAGTGGTGGACATGCCGCCTGCTCCGGAACAGACTTCCCAAACCGAGCCGGCCCCACCAACTGCTGATCAGGGGGCTGCGGACGCCGGCGGTGCTGACATCGGAGAGAGGTCGGGGGCTGACGAGGGTGTCAGCGCCGCTGGGGAGAGAGAAGAAGGTCGCCCAGATGTTGGGGAACCAACCCCTCATGAGGACCTCCCAGGGGCAGACCCTGCAGCAGACCTGCTGGCTGCCTTCCCTGCCTAATGGCCTGCCGACCCCGAGGAGATGGACGACTCGGACGCGGAGGCGGTCGAGGAGAGCCGGATAACGCGCCGCAGGGGGTGGAAGTGCATCCAGCGCTTCCTCAAGCAAGACCCATCGGGGTGGCTGGGGCGCATGGGATCACTTCAAACCTGGCTGCGCTTCCTGTGTGCCGGGGGAGCTGATGCTCAACGCCTCCATCTGACGGTCCGTGATTTCATGGCCGAAAAGATGCGCGAGAGCTGCCGGCGTGCCGACGTCACACAAATTCGGGACATGTCGGAGAGCACGCGGGCGCTCCTCGCGGCGGAGCAGGAAGTCCGGCGTCTCGAAGGGCAGGCGGCAGAGAAGGAGGCTTTCGTCGCAACGTGTACCGAGCTTTTGGAGCAACTAGCAGCCCAGCTGGTTGACGCCCAGGTACAGCTGACGGAGGCGGGCCAACAGATGGTCACAATTCAGGTCGAGCGGGAGCGTGCACAGGCCAGAATCGACGAACTGCGTGCTGCGACCGCCGACGAAGAGAGGGCACGCAGAGAGCGAGAAGCAGCTCTGGAGGCCACCAGCCAAAGGGTAGCGGCATTAGAAAGACTCATTCAGCACGCTAATCCCTAAGGGATTTGTTTTGCCGTTCCCAAAACATTTGCTTCCACTACTTTGATCCATTTTTATGAATCAATATATTTATCTGCATCTTTTGGCTTAACATGCTCAACCACAATTCACTGTCTTGCGAGAGCGTTAACCAAGCATCAGGCATCCATAGTTGGGCCTGGATTGCTGGAGAAAAGAGGGAGGTCATTCCTAGGAAAGGAGACCTCAAGCATAATCAATGTATCATCCCCCCAACTTGTTCCAACACACGAGCGGGACAATGCTAGGGGCGTTGAGATTTTATCCGAACACCGGGAAATGAGAAAGGGTGAATCGCGTGTCCCGAATCCAGACATCCACAACGGTCGGCCTTCCAGGAAATGCCCAAGACGGTAGGCGGACAGTGGATCGACCATAACAACTGCAATAGACGGACCTAAGGTCATCATTCATATTGCAGGAGGCGGACCACATGTCATCATGAATACCGCTTTGGGGGTCCTTTCAGACACAAGGGTGGAAATCCAGATCAACAGGGCATGCGAAGCGTGGGGCGAAGTGACGATTGTTCAGACAGAATCCAACGCTCTCAGAATTGCGCCACCGTGGGGAAAGCGTATTAGGCGGATGCACTAATCTGGCCGTGAATCACCCCATTTCTCAGACAGCACCTCTTTGACGAGGAAACCGTCGCTTCCCACCATTGCAATGGGGCATCCCGAGCTGAATCGGGGAGAATATCACAACTGCACCACTCTACCCGAAGTCAGGCCAGACGGCCGGCGACGAGGAGGGGCGGGACTTAGCGATCCCTGAGGCTGGACCCGAGTCGAGATGCCCGGGCGTTCCTACGTACTCCATCCAGCTGGAGATCAAGCCACACGTAGTTCTGAGAGTGCAGTTTAACGTCATGCAGGACGCAGAATCCCGTTTGGGGAGATCTTAGTTTAAGGTCTTAGAGCTCGGACCATAAGGAGAGATCTTAGTTTAAGGTATTTAGAGCTCGGACCATAAGGAGAGATCTTAGTTTAAGGTCTTAGAGCTCGGACCATAAGAACCTCAAAGTACGCCACATCATGGTCCTATCCCCTGGATATGCGAAGATGCACTGAGGGATAGTGTCAAGAGTGTCGAGGTTTCGCCTAGTCAGAATGGGAGGTGGAAAATGTGAATCATGCGGCCATTCACTCAAGGACTGGGGGCACCGGAGTAACGATATGGGAGTACTGTCGACCGTGGCGGAAAAGCAGCATCAATATCGCACTAACCGTTGGTGGAATGAGGCAGCAAACGAGCATCGACCGCTCAATCGCAGGATTCATATCGATTTGCTGCCCGAGGCCATTGGGGGTACCGGCCCGAGTTGGTGGGAGAGCACTGAGGCATTGTGTCCGAACCGTTCACGGGGGCTCCACCCAGGGCGTAGACGATGGGTCCGAATGAAAGGGAGCACGAAGCCTGAAAAGTGGAGGAAACCTGACCAAGCGGATCCTGACCCTCCTGGATATAAACCAGAGTACTCTTGACACCGGTGGACCACTGCAAGGGGTCGGGGAACACGCCTTGAGGGTGACCTGAAGGCGGCAGATTCCCCAGAGAAGGGGGAATCTCTAAGAGGTGGGGGGCTGGACCCGAAGTTTCAAACATCCGGGCGTTCCTACGTATCCCATAAGGATGGGAATCAAGCCACACGTAGTTCTTGAAGCGCGGAGCAACACAATCGGGGACCAGCGCGGGGAAGAGTGCGGGTCTGACCCTCGCACATAGAAGAAGCGGCATTTGATATTTCTTGTTTGTCCTTAAAGATGAATGGTTTTTCTTTGTGCGGCGACATGCCTGTGATTGAGAAATCTCTGGCGTCGCCACAATAATCAAGCCACGGAAGGCATTGATGAATGGCGTGGTTATTAACCAGCGCCCAACATGAGTGTCCCCTGAGGAGGACATCATGATGCAGTGCCGTTTCTCGTCGGGCGGCCAAGACGATCACAGTTTACGGTCGTGTGGTAGGACCAGACAACACAGTTTAAGGTCGTGTGGTTCGGACCATGGAGGAACCCGCTTATTGCGGTACGGCGGACACGGCGGAGGTGGGAACATACCCAGCCCTGCGGTCACGCACGATTCCAGGAGAAGAGTCTTGGGATAGGGGTCTGCGTATGTCCATCACCCGAGGGGCAGAGATGCTAGCCTCCAGATATACTGGGCCCAGAACGCGATTGTTCGGGCGATTCCTTCCTCCTTATGGGGACGAGGGTCCAGCTACGCATGGACCTTAAGGAGGATATCCACATATATCCTTGGTGCTCAGATCATGGGAGCCTCGAACGACATCATTACCCTGGTTGGTCTGCCTAACATGTAGAGGTGTACTGAAGGTCAGTATGAAGAGAGTGTCGAGATTCCACTACAACGCACAAGGGAGGAGTGTGATGAGGACTGCGCAACCAATGTTCAGAGCCTGAAAGAGCCGACATGGCGATCAAGGACGTTGCTGACCATATTCGCAACACAACATCCGATCGCGTCAGCCTAAGACGGGGCAAGCAAACGAGCATCGACCGCTCAATCGCAGGATTCATATCGATTTGCGGCCCAAGACCCGCCGGTAAATCGACCCGGAGCGGTAGGAGAGCACTGAGGAATCGTACCCAAACCGCTAACGAGGATCCCTTTGAGTGAAGGCTCGAACAAGAGGAAGCGTGAGGCCTGACAAGCAACACAGGACTTGTCGGGATTGAATCTGACACTACGAGTCATAGACCGAAGTACCCAAAACATGTTAACAGATCACCAGGAAGGGTCGGAGGACTCACCCTGAGAGCAACCAAAAGAGGGCAGATCCCCGTGATCAACCAAGAGACGGGGCTGGACCTGAAACACAAGCGTCCAGGCGGTCCTACGTATCCCATAAGGATGGGAATCAAGCCATACGTAGTTCTTGAGAGGCAGTTTAACGTCATGCAGGACGATGATAGGTGTGAGGTGGTCCCACACACGGGGGAGGCGTACGGCGCGACCAGTAGACCAACGCGAATGAGGACATGATCCCCCGCTCACGCGATACGCCTCGCACAAAAAGGAGGGGAACTTGGGCCAGAGACCCAACGCGGGATAGAGATTCCCGGGAAATGGGGCTGGGCCTGAAACATGAATGTCCAGGCGGTCCTACGTATCCCATAAGAATGGGAATCAAGCCGCACGTAGTTCTTGAAGTGCAGTTTAGCGTCATGCATGACGAAAAGAGAGAAAAAAGGAAGGGGGGAGCAGAAGGCATCCCCAAACGTGGGGGGGCGTACAGCGTGACGAGCAAACCGACGTGAATGAGGGCATAGCCCCGCGTTCACACCATACGCCGCACACCCGGAGGCAACTGGGCCAAGGGCCCGAGATGGGACGGAAATTCCCGAAGGATGGGGCTGGGCCTGAAACATGAAGGTTCAGGCGGTCCTACGTATCCCATAAGGATGGGAATCAAGCCGCACGTAGTTCTCGAGAGGCAGTTTAACGTCATGCAGGACGAATGCTGAACAGTTTAACGTCTTGTAGCTCGGACGTAGTATAGTTTAACGTCATGTTGGACGAAACACTTGGCAGTTTAACGTCTTGCAGCGCGGACGATATGCTAGGCAGTTTAACGTCGTGCAGCTTGGACGTATGCAGTTTAACGTCGTGCAGGACGTATGCTGAACAGTTTAACATCTTGTAGCTTGGACGAATGGTGCTTGGCAGTTTAACGTCTTGCCGCGCGGACGTATGCAGTTTAACGTCGTGCAGGACGTTGGCACACTCAGACAAAGTACTGCTTGAGGAACCTAGCGTTGGTGGGAGGAGTGACACGCTCACCATCCATAGTCGCTAGGGAGTACGCGCCATTGGGATAGACCTTGTGGACAACAAAAGGTCCCTCCCAATTGGGATCCAACTTGGGCGGCTTCCTGCCGGGGATCATCGGTGCTCTTAGGGCTAGCACTAGATCACCCTGCAGGAAGGAGCGGAGGAGAACCTTCTTATTGAAAGCTCGATCCATTCTGCTTTGATGCCTCTCCAAGTTGTGCAAAGCACGAAGTCTATTCTCATCCAGTGCTTCCAACTCGACTAGACGGGCTTCAGCAACTCTGTCCGGCCCTTGCTGGTCGTAGACCGCAGTGCGCAAGGACGGAAACTAGATCTCAATGGGCAGGACGGCCTCAGCTCCATACACCAGGGAATAAGGGGCCATCTGGGTGGAATTGCGAGTCATCGTCCGATAAGCCCAGAGGGCGTTGGGGAGCTTTTCCGGCCAACTCTTCTTGTTCTGACCAACCATCTTTTGCAGAATGTTAGAGAGGGTTTTGTTAAACGCCTCGATCTGTCCATTCGCCTGCGCATGATAGTGAGATGTATGGTTCGAGCGAATGTTATACTTGGCGTACAACTTCTTCAACTCGGCTGCTCGGAAATTGGTTCCGTTATCCGTGAGGATAGCGTGAGGCACTCCAAATCGATGAATGATATTGGAGGTCACGAAGTCAGCGATCGAACATGATTTGACCTCTCTGAGCGGATTCGCCTCTGCCCATTTGGAGAAAAAGTCTGTGGCGGTCAGAATGAACCGGCACTGGCGAGCTGTCGCCGGCGGGTAGGGTCCCACAACGTCCATCCCCCAGACTGCAAAGGGCCAAGAATACCTGGTGGTATGGAGAGGCTCCGGCGGCCGATGCACAAAGTTCGCATGAACCTGGCACGCATGGCACCTCCTGGCATACTCGATGCAGTCATGGATCATGGAGGGCCAGAAGTATCCCAACCTCCGAATCTGGTGGGACAGCTTCGGTCCAGTTTGGTGGGCGCCACACGAACCAGCATGAACCTCTTGCATGACTCGTGGGATCTCAACTCCCTGAAGGCAACGGAGGAGAACACCATCAAACCCGCGTTTTTAGAGGATCTGCTCCAGGCCGGGACTGCTCTGGAGGACGAACTGCGATGCGCGGCGTCGAACTCGCTCGCGCTCGGCCCGATCCGATGGAAGAATGCCATGTTGGAGGTACTCAACCAAAGGCGTCCTCCAATCAGGGGCTGATCTGACTGTCATATCTGGGGTACTCGGGGCTCCGAGCATAGGGGCAACCGTGGTGAGACTACTTACCAACGGGCCGCGATCTTCTTCCGGGATAACGGGAGCGATGAGCATGCGCCGCGTCACGCGGACAATCAGGTTGTCCTGTTCAGGCTCTGCAAGTGACGCAGCATGGCTGGCCAAAGCATCTGCTCGACCGTTCTGCGACCGGGGAATATGGACAATTTCTGGCTGAGAAGGGAATCGAGCCATCAGAAGGAGGGTGCACTCCAGCAATGGCACAAGTTCCGGCTTCCTGACAACATAGTCTCCATTGATCTGCTTAACGACCAGCTCGGAGTCCCCTTTCACGCACAGATGGGGCACGTCGATCTCGAGAGCCAACTCGAGGCCGATGATGAGGGCATGGTATTCCGCCTCATTGTTGGTACAGCCCTCTGACAACAGGAACGAGTATGGCAGCACGGCTCGCTCCGGGGTAATGAAGACGATGCCCAAGCCCACTCTGTTGAGCTTAGGATTATCGAGTCTTCTACCGGTGGGGCTCCGGGAGGCACCGTCAAAGTGCATCTGCCAGCATGGATCGGCTCGATCAACCGAGAGAATGGTCTCATCAGGAAAGCCTAGATCCAGCGGCTGATCCGCGGAGGTCGGGTGAGCTGCCAGAAAGTCTGCCAATGCTTGCCCTTTGATGGCCTTCTGAGACACATACCTGATGTCGAACTGCTGGAGAATCACAGCCCACCGCGCTAGACAGCCAGTCAACATAGGTCGGCTCAGGATATATTTCAACGGGTCTACCCGAGAAACCAACTGTACCTCATGGTGCTGCAAGTAGTGCCGTAATTTCTGTACGGAAAATACGAGCGCCAGACATCTCTTCTCGATGGGGGAATACCTAACTTCCGCATCGAGGAGCATGCGACTGAGGTAATAGAGGCTATTCTCCGTTCCCTCGTTGTTATTCTGGGCGAGAAGGGCACCCAGGGACCGTTCCAGGGCGGTCACATAGAGGACCAACGGCTTTCCGGATACAGGCGGCATCAGAACCGGAGGTTGAAGCAGGTACTGCTTGATTTCCTCGAAAGCGGTCTGACACTCTTTATCCCATACATAGGTGGCACCTTTCTTCATGAGCCGAGAAAAGGGCTTACACTTGCCGGCCAGATTCGCGATGAATCGGCGTATATAGGCTAAGTGGCCTTGGAACCCTTGCAGTTCCCGGATGGTACATGGGGGAGGCATCTGGCTAATCACCCTGATTTTCTCTTGGTCGATCTCAATACCCTGGTATCTTACCACAAATCCAAGGAACTTTCCGGAGGTGACCCCAAAGGCACACTTCAACGGGTTCATCTTCAGGCAGCGAGACCGGAGGAAGCCGAACACTTTCTCAAGATCTTTGAGATGGTCCGGACGCTGGCGCGATTTGACCACCAAGTCGTCAACGTAGCATTCCACCAGTGTGACGAGGATTGGCTTGAATATGCGGTGCATCGCCCGTTGATAGGTGGCACCTGCATTCTTCAGGCCGAAAGGCATGACCCGGTAGCAAAAGGTACCATGGGGGGCCCTGAAGGCAGTGAACTCCTCATCCTCAGGGGCCATCCGGATTTGGTTATATCCGGAGTATCCATCCATGAAGGAGAGGGCTTGGAACCCTGCCGTAGCATCAATCAACAGCTCTGTCACTGGAAGGGGAAAATCATCCTTCGGACAGTGGCGGTTGAGATCGCGGAAGTCGATGCAGACTCTAATCTGCCCGTTCTTCTTCCTGACCGGCACAATGTTGGCCAGCCATTTGGGGTACTGAACATCCCTCACGAAGTTGGCTTTGATAAGCTTGTCATCTTCGGCCTCAACCATGGCACCGTGGGACGGGTGCATCTTCCGGGGAGGCTGCTTGAACCCGCGATGGTTCGCCGGGAGACCAAGGCGGTGGACGGCTACCTGAGGATCTAGCCCCGACATCTCGTCATAGCCCCAAGAGAACGCATCACGGTGCTTCCTGAGAAAGTCCACGTACTGCTGCCGCTCCTCAGAGGGCATGGCGGCACTGACCAATGTGGGTCTTGGATCGGCCTCGGTTCCAAGGTTCACCTGTATTAACTCATCGACCGTGGCGGGGACGCCCTCCTCAAAGGCTGGGGGTGCGTCTTCCACGTCCTCTCCACTCGGGGAGGGATCGTCCACGGGAGAGACTGCGTTGGCAACTGCATTGGGGCTACCAGATCCTACTGGGCCACTGGTGCTGGCACGGGCGGTCGCGGTCATCTCATTAGGAGACTCGCGGGCCGTCGAGACCATGGCTACGTCCAACCGTTGAACCGGGAGGACGTAAGCGTCATCCAGACTTGCCCAGGGATCACTTGCAACAGCGACAGGCTCAACCTCACCTGCCAGGATCTGCTTATCCTTGCTCTTGTAATAGTCCGCGTCCAGATAGCGGGCTTCACACGAGGCAAAAGGAGAGGCATCTCCTTGAAGCACGCCTACTCGACCATTAAGGGAGTATTTGAGGCATTGGTGGTATGACGAGGGAACCACCGCGTGAAGGTGGAGCCATGGCCTGCCCATCAATGCGTTGTACGCAGTGTCCTGAGAGACTACCATGAATTCGGTGTTGGCAACCAAGTCACCGAACTGGGTCTTCAAACGTATCTTGCCGACCGGGGTTTTCTCGGTGCGGTCGTACCCCTGGATCCTGAGGTCGGAGGGAATCAAGTCATCCTCGGACAACCCCAATCTCCGGAGCGTCCGAGTTGGAATCAGGTTAATCCCGGACCCCGTGTCGACAAGACAGCGCCGGACTTCAAGGCCATTGAACTGGCCAGTGACATACAGCGGACGAATGTGTCCCTGTATAGGAGGGTCTTCATTCTTACCAGAGAACGAGATAACTGCCTGACATTCGGCGTCCTAGATCGTTTCGGCGTGAAAGGCCTCTGCAGCCGCAACCTCTGTCTCAAACTGGAGGGGGATTTTCAGGGCTTCAGCGAGTGCCTCGCGCATCTCAGATGACATGCGCAGAGCCTCAAGGATGGAGAGCCTTGCTGGGATGTTGGCCAAGTGCTTCAGGACATCATACTTTTTGGCCAAGCGCGAGCCCCTGGTTGCAGGAGGTTGCTCTGCGGTTGGCGGCATGACGGGCCTTGCCGGTTGGATCGGCGGCCGACTGGTACTTGGCGCATCTCGCTGTTCACTAGCTGCAGTCCGGGAAATGGTCACTGTACTGGGGTCAGGAGGCCGGGATGGACCTGTGGCAGGGCGGAGCTGGTCGTGACGCGGCTGAGGCGGTTCTGCCTGGTCCCACACCACAAACAGCAGCGGAGGCGAATCCGTCATCCCCGAATGGGGGGGCGGCGCACGTTGTGCTCGGTTTTGTGCCTGCTGCCTAGTCTCAGTGGCGTGCATGGCCTGGCTGGAGGTACCAACGGCTGTGCCCCGGGGACTCCTGCTGCTGCGGTTCTTCCGACGGTGGCGACGACCGGGGACACTAGGGAGGTCCACCTGGTGTTCTTCAACGTCGGGAACCGAAAAGGGATTTACCAGCTCGACGGTGTTAACCGAAGCGTACCCAACACCGTCATCGGACGAATCATCCATCACCGGGCGGATCCGAGGAGGTACCCCCATCTCCAGGGGCATGAAATCGCCGAGAGTGCGGGATAGTGGCGGAACCGGCGGGGCGCGCTCTTCCTTCTTGCGCTGCCGCCGTTTGCTCCTCTTGGAAGAGGCAGGCTGGGACGACGATGCTGAAGCAGCACCCGCAGATTCTGGGGGCTCAGGCTGATTCAAGCGCGCACGAATGATTCCATGGGCGCGAATGGTCGTCTTGCGGGCCATCCAGTTATTATACTTCTGGGATCCGCGGTCGGAGACCAGCTGCCATTCGTCCTCGTTGCCACTATCGTCATCTGATCCCACGAACACGCCCGCCACTTGTGCTGGAGCTGGGCCCAACCTGATTACATTGTTGTTAATCTGGTCTTGGAGCCAATCCTTAAACACATAGCACCGCTGGATGGTGTGCCCCAGGGCCCGATGGTAGGGGCAGTAGCGGGGGTTATTCGTAAGATGTGCCTCCTCTGGCCTCCAACACTCAGGCAGTCGCACAATCCTCTGCTCCAGAGCGCTCCAGAAATAACCGGGGACCTGATCCTCGTGGAATGAGTAAGTCAGGTGTCGCGGGCCCCTGGGAGCGCGGTCTTGACGAGGGGCTGGAGGGGCCGGCCGAGGAGGTGGACCCTGATTATCTCGCCTGGGTTGTGGCGGTACATTACGCGGAGGGGCCGGCCGGTTCTGAGGCTGCCGCTGCTGGGCCGGGAACTGAGCCCGTGGAGGCGGATTCCTGTGAGGCTGTGGAGCTGGCCTCTCCGGCAGCAGCTCCAATGGCCTGGGGGCCTCTATCTGGGCGACAGCAGCGGGCTCAGCCCTTCTGACTCTCCTTGCAGGAATCATAGGAGGCAGCGGGTGTGCCTGGCTGGCCTGTTGCAGGGCTTCCTCAAGACGTTGAGCTTTGTCTGAGAAGTCCCTGAACCCTCCGGGGTAATTTTGACTGATCAGGGAAGGGACCAGCTCGGTCTTGACGTTCCCGACGCACATTGTCAGCAACTGCTCCTGAGTCAATGGCATGTCAAGGGAATACGTGAGACCCTTCCATCGGGCGACGAAGTCCGCGACTCGCTCATCAGGCCTCTGCTTGCACTTGAAGAGGTCTGCGATACTTGTCTTCCGGGTCGTGAAATTGAACTGGTAGAGGAACTGTCTACGGAGGTCCTCCCAGCTGGTTACCGACCCGACGGGGAGCTGGCTGTACCAGACAAATGCTGGCCCTTCCAGTGTCTGAACAAAGCAGCGAAGCTTAGCGGCCTCTTGCTGCGCCGGAGTCCCCAACATAGGCCCGCACCTCGAGTTGAAGTGGGCTAAATGCTGTGGCGGATCTCCAGTCCCGTTGAAGGGAGCGAAAGTGGGATTCCCGAATCCCGGAGGCGCCGGCATGTCATCCACCCATGCTGGGTAGGGCTTGCCGTCCGGTGGGATCGCCACCTGCCGAGTCTCCAAGGCCTCCAAGCGGGCAATGAGTGCCGCCATCGGATCGTCCGGACATGGGTTCCAGTCCTGGCGAGGATCTCTAACCACGAGCGCATTGCATGGCCCTTCAATCGGGTCGTCGACCGAGTCGTCGAACTCGGAAGCTCGTGGGATGGCGGGCGGAGCGGCCCTTGGGGCAGCGGGAGGAATCCGAGCGGGGTCTCTCAGGTAGTCACGCCGCTCGGGAGGGTGTGGCGAAACATACCGCGCCCTCTTGCCGTAGGCAATGGCCTCTCTCCTGTCGGCGAACACGGCGTAATCACGGTTGCCCGGGAGAGTCTCGTCGAGGAGCGTATGTTCCGGTCCCTGCTGTCCTGGCCTAGGATCACCGTAGTCAGGCTGCCGTTCTGCAGCGCGCTCAGCGAGGAGCTGGTCAACCAGCTTCTTCTGTTCGGCGAGCTGCTGACGTAGCGTAGCCTTCTCGGGATCCTCCTCTGCCCTCTGCATGGAGGCAGATGGGTCGGCGGGCTTTATAGCCTCGCTGTGCTCTTTTCCTTTACTGACGTTTCGGCTCAACGTCAGTGCTTCAGTGGGTGCGGGGAGCCCCAGGAGGTTCCTCTGATGACGAGTAACTCTCACCGATGGCTCTGATGACGGATTGTCTTCGGGGGGGAAGCCCCCGTCGAGAAGTTCCAAGTCGTTCCCCTCTCCCGACAGGTCAGCCATATTGACTGTCTCCGTCCCTGGGGATATACCCTCAGGGCCGCCCAGTGAATCGGGCTGTCGGCGAATCACACTGAAGCGTAGGGCAGCGTACTGCCCCCATCCACGGATATACACGTGGGGAGTGGCTTCCTCAATAACTTTGCGGAGTACTTGAAAACACTCAACGCATCGTTGTTGGAGGGCCTCGTGGTGCTCAAATGACCCGGGGTGCCGATCCGCGGGGAGCATGGCCAGGTCAATTTGACGGCACTGCTCACCAATATCCTCCAGGTGCGCTTGACACCCGGGGTATGGCATTTTTAGGCGGTGAAGACAGGAGAGAGTCTCCCGGAGAGTTCGGCGGAAGCATTCGAACTCATCCGGGGTGAGCGATTCGGGTGCATCAAAGCCCGGTCCCGCGACTGGCCAAAACTTCTCAGGGAAGTGGCCCTCTGCAAGGATGGTCCAGAAGCTCCACAACTCAAACTCGGGACCCAGATCTCCTTGGTCCTCTTCAATGACTGGGAATGGACGGGGAACCGGCAGTGGTGCTGAGGCGGGCCGCCGGGCTGACGGTATAACGACCCACACTTTACATACATTGTTAATACTTCAAAATTGAATCACACTTATTACAACATATGAAAAAACCACAAAGGACCGTATAGGTATAGTGTCTTTAGAAACTGGGAAACATAAACAACTGGTTCATAAATCTTCTACAGTGTCTCCCATTTATTTCATCATATCTAGGGTCCCTTTTAGCATATTCTACTTAATATCCATCTTCCTGACCTGGGGAAAAGAAAACATAAAAGGGTGAGCTCAAATGCTCAGCAAGGGCAAATAAAGGAAATAAAAATCATATCATATCTTTATGAAAATCAAAACCTGCAAAAGAGATCATAATATCTTAACATGGAATAAATCATAGAAGTGAAAATGAGATCCCCATAATCATAACATAAAACTTGATACTTTGTGGCATGCACACATAATCATGGAAATCATTTCTTGTTAGTCATGACTCATTGCCAAGACTATCTTAGTGGACAAAGTCCCTTTCTGAACCGAGTTCACTCCTCGTTTCAGTCCTGTATCACTGAACCGAAATAACCTTCCGTTCCAGCCATGTCTATCTCATGAGATATAAAGTCATTACCCAATGCATTGGAGGGAGATATAGGTCCCACCCATCTTATAATGAGTCCTTTCTTATGTGTGCCACATAATCATAAAACATACATCATCGCATAACACATATAACAAAAATGGGATTCTTGAAACATCATGACATCATAAATCAATTCATATATGATAAAGGAATTCATAAACATAATTCCATCACAACATAGTCAAACCAATGTAAAAATATGGATAGAAACAGAACCCTTTATTATCTTAGATGTAAAATAATTTTGATAAAACACTTGAATTGAATTCTTGAGGAAAATATCCTTTATTCTTCAAAAACATTTTTCCTTTCATAACATGTCATACAACTTTAAAATAAAAGAAGTTGATTAAAAATAAACTTGAAAACTTGTAAAGGAAGCTTCTTTGAAGTAATGTTTTAAAAATCCATTCATGCCGTATATGTTAAAAAAACATTCTTCGTACTTTTGTCGGAAAAGTCAAAAAGTACCTCGTACGGAAAAACGACAAAAGATTCCTTTCATATTCTTTACCAAAAACTCACCTAAGGGTAAAATTGGATTTAAACTATTTCAAGTGGATGGAAACAATATTACATATTGAGGGAACATGGATGTGGATGATAAAATACACCCCAGTAAATACTTACGAATAAACAATCTCGGATAAAAATGAGATTGTGATATTTCCCTTACCTTAGGTCCGATTTGCTTTGTACGTGTCCGAAGCTCCTGTATAATGGTTTAAATAATGTTATTGACTTATTCCAGAATCATACATATTGATATGAGATCATATATGGTCATATTATTAGCTTCTTGTTAGTAATATTTCATTGTTACTTGTTACTCGGGTCTTTATAACTTTTTGTTCTTATGCGTGTTTTGTCGAATAAATTCTTATTATTATCTTTAGGTTATAGATAATTCATTTCCAGAATGGTATTAGTGTAGTATATACCATATTCATTCATTCAATTCATTTATATAATCATTATGAAATGAAGATCATGTAGAACGAGTCGCATCACATCGTGGAAACGGTATTCCGTACGTACGCACGAGTGATGATATCGTTCCTATGATCGTGGAATTGTATTGGAGTATATATATATATATTATTTCAGTATCAATATTACTTAATAATAATCATATATAGTTACTCATTACACCATTATACCCATCCTTGTAAGGTGATGGTGGAAAATAGATTACACCACGGCGTGGAGACGGTATTCCGTACGTACGCACGCGCGATGATTTCATTTTTCCGTAGGATGGATAGAAGGTGAATTAGGGTTGTTTCATATTTATAATAACATATCAGTATGTAAGTAATACTGATGTTATTACTTTATCATGAAACAACTAAAGAAGAAGAAGTTGAAGAAGAAAGAAATTGAAAAGATCGGTAATGGATATTACCTCTTCTTTGGAACGCCTCTTTGAATCCTCCACTTAAGGAACTAAGATTGGAATTGGAGAAGACCAGGACCTCTAGGATTATTCTAGGGAAGTGGAGAGAAGAAAATGGCGGGGGTTGGCCGAGCTTGAGTGCTCAATTTGGTGTGAGGAGGAGGGGGAGGAGGTGCCCTTTTATAAGGGAGGAGAGGGGCACCTTAGGAATATCTCAAAATATTATTTTATATTAAAGTCAAAATCGGTTTATAATGGTTCCAAAGGGTCTTATTTCGAAGCTAAAGTGGGGATGGGTCGAAATCCTATCAACCAATAGAATTTAGACAAGTTTAGGATATTATTTTAACCTTATCAATTAAATTTAACTCTAAGTTAAATAATTTAACTTTTACCATGTCTTTTTGTTTTCTTTCACTATATGGTTAATACACTTACTATAACATGGCAAACGAACCCCAAATTGTTTATTATTAATATATATATCCTTATCTAAGTCATTTGGCCGAACCATAGATTTTTAGGAATAAAATAACAATTAATAATATAATATTTGATTTAAAAACTATTTTGTGTCAATTTTGACTCTATTTGATATTTGATTTTTGTCAAAGTCATAACAGAATTATATGTTCGAACCAAGTTGATTAAATCAATACTAATATATCATAGTAACCTATAAAATTAGTGTAATTCATAAAAAGTCTCAAATTACATTTATTTTGGTATTTATATTATCAATTTTGTCAATATTTTATTAATAAGATAATTACTCCATCATCTTTGTGTCATAAATAAATTAAATTATTTGATGTCTAAAAATTACAAATAAAATACCATCATGTAGGAAATATTTTTAGCTTTCTAATCAATATTTAAAATCGAATTTATCTTATGTATAACCCTATATTAAAAATTATTTACTTATTAAACTTTGATTTTAACTATTTTAACCCTTCTTTAAATAAATTAATAATAAATGTCCTAATCTAATCCAAGTGGGCCTAAATGGTCATATTTTATTCCTAAGTTTGTTTTTGGTCGAATTAAACTTGTCCAATAGAATTAGGACATGTGTTAGGGTAATATTAATATCATATTTACCCTTAGTTACCCTATTTACTATTAACCGCGGTAAAAATAGTAAAAAGTTACTATTCACCAAAAAATTATTTTCATCTCATTGAACCACATTTTAGTCCTTGATATTAACCGTGTCTCTCAGATTTTTGAAATTCCATTCACAGAAGCGGTAAAATTAAGTTTTATGCAAAACTCAGTTTTTAACCTACCACTTAGTGGTTTCACTATTCATCAAAAATTTAAAGTTTTCAGAAAAATACCAAAATTTCACCCTAGGCTAATTTTGATATTCTGAGTCCAAAAATGAAATCCATTTTGAAAAATAAAATTTATAAAATTTCAAAAAGTGGTTATTACTATTCATAACGGCTAGTTTTAATAGCATATTGTTGTTTAGTGAAACTCGGTATTGCGTACGACGCAAGCTATCGAGGAAGGTCGCGATTGCGTGTAAAGCAAGCCAAAAAAGTGTTGTGTAGAAAAAGATTCCTTTGATGATTTATATAACATAAAAGTCTCGGGTGTTACATTCTACCCCCCTTAAAAAGAATTTCGCCCTCGAAATTCGTCACTTTGCAACAAACAAAAGAGGATACTTCTCCCTCATCATATCCTCAAGCTCCCATGTAGCTTCTTCAAGTTGGTGGTTTCTCCATAAAACTTTCACCAAGCGAGTGGTCTTGTTTCGTAGGACTTTTTCGCTACGATCCAGAATCTCTATCGGCAGTTCTTCATAAGAAAGATCTTGCTCCAGCGGTACAACTTCTGAGCTGAGTACATGTGAAGGATCTGGTATGTACTTTCTCAGGAGAGATACATGGAACACATCGTGAACTTGAGAGAGATTCGGTGGAAGCGCCAATCGGTAAGCTACCTTCCCAACACGATCCAGTATTTCGAAAGGACCGATATATCTAGGGCTCAACTTCCCCTTCTTTCCAAATCTCATAACCCTCTTCCAGGGAGATATTCGTAAGAACACTTTATCACCCACTTCAAACTCTGGGTCTTTTCTTCGGTTGTCGGCATAACTTTTCTGTCGACTCTGAGCTGCTCTTATGTGTTGTTGAATAGATCTTACCTTTTCTGCCATTTCATCAACGAGATCAGGTCCTAATAGCTTTCTTTCCCCAACTTCATCCCAGCAAGTTGGAGTCCTGCATTTCTTTCCATAGAGAGCTTCATAAGGAGCCATCTGAATACTGGAGTGAAAGATATTATTATAAGAAAATTCCACCAAAGGTAGGTGTTGATCCCAACCTCCTTTGAAATCCATAGAGCAAGCTCTCAACATATCTTCTAGGGTTTGAATTGTTCTCTCAGACTGACCGTCTGTCTGGGGATGATAAGCAGTGCTGAAACTCAACTCTGTATCTAGAGTATGCTGAAGACTTCGCCAAAACTTCGAGGTAAATCTCGGATCTCGATCAGATATAATAGAAAGTGGTACTCCATGCAATCTTACCACTTCCTTTACATATATCCTGGCAAGCTGATCTAGAGAGAAATCCTCTCTAATAGTAATGAAGTGTGCAGACTTTGTAAGACGATCAACTATGACCCAGATAGCATTATTGCCTTTGGATGTTTTAGGAAGTCCTGTGACAAAGTCCATAGTGATGTTTTCCCATTTCCATTCGGGTATGGGTAATGGTTGTAACATCCCCTTAGACTTCTGTCTCTCAGCTTTAACTTGTTGACAAACCAAGCATCGAGAGACATATTCAGCAACATCTCTTTTCATGCCATCCCACAAGAAGTACTCTTTCAGGTCCCTATACATCTTCGTGCTTCCAGGATGAATAGAGAATGAAGAACTATGAGCCTCATCCAGCAGCTCTTTCTTTAATTCGGGGATGGGAGGAATACAAACCCGATTCCTGAACTTTATTATCCCATCACAATTAAGGTTGAATTCAGGAACATTTCTCACCTTCTTTTGTAACTCGACATCTTCTTTCTGTGCCTCTTTAATCTTCACATGTATAGATGGTTGAACATTCATTTGAGAAAGATAAGATTTTTCCCCTTCCATTATAATTCCAAGATCCATCCTTTTTAAATCCATAAATATTGGATCTTTTGTGATCCTCATCATGGATAAACTAGCATGGTCTTGTCGACTTAATGCATCTGCCACCTTGTTTGCTTTCCCAGGGTGGTAATGGATTGAGCAGTCATAATCCTTAATCAGCTCCAACCATCTTCTTTGACGCATATTCAACTCCTTTTGTGTGAAAATATACTTTAAACTTTTATGATCAGTATAAATATCACACCTTTCACCATAAAGGTAATGCCTCCAAATCTTTAATGCAAAGATTACCACAGCCAACTCCAAATCATGTGTTGGGTAATTTTTCTCATGGATTTTCAACTGTCGTGAGGCATAAGCTATCACCATATCATTTTGCATAAGAACACACCCCAATCCCTTCTTGGATGCATCACTGTAGATCACAAACCTTTCTCCACTACAAGGCAGTGTGAGCACAAGTGCACTGGATAACCTTCTTTTCAACTCCTTGAAATTCTCTTCACATTCCTCTGTCCAGACAAACTTAACTCCTTTCCGAGTCAACTTGGTGATTGGATTAGATAGCCGTGAAAAATCTTTTACAAAACGTCGATAATATCCAGCCAAACCAAGAAAACTTCGGATCTCAGTTACTGTTGTTGGTCTTGACCATCTTTCGATAACCTCTGTTTTTGCTGGATCCACAGATATCCCCTCTTTTGAGATTATATGACCCAAAAATGCAACTTTTTGAAGCCAAAATTCACACTTGGTAAATTTTTCATAAAGCTTCTCCTTTCTCAGGGTATTCAATATAATTCTCAAGTGATCTTCATGCTCTTCCTTGCTCTTTGAATAGACAAGAATATCATCTATAAAGACTACCACAAATTGATCAAGATAGTCTCTAAAGACTCTATTCATTAGATCCATGAAGATAGCAGGGGCATTAGTAAGACCAAATGGCATCACTATAAATTCATAGTGTCCATACCTTGTACGGAAAGCCGTCATTGGTATATCCTCCCTTTTGACCCTTAATTGATGATACCCTGAACGAAGATCAATCTTGGAAAAGTATTGAGCTCCGCGTAGTTGGTCAAATAAGTCATCAATGCGTGGGAGAGGATATTTGTTCTTGATAGTGATCTTGTTAAGTTCTCGATAATCAATGCAGAGTCTCATTGATCCATCTTTCTTCTTAACAAATAGAACAGGTGCTCCCCAAGGTGATGCACTAGGGCGTATGAATCCCTTATCAAGATTCTCTTGGAGTTTCTTCTTCAATTCCTGCAACTCAATTGGGGCCATTCTATAAGGTGTCTTTGAAATAGGCAAAGCACCCGGTACGAGTTCTATTGAAAACTCAACATCACGATTTGGTGGAAGACCTGGTAATTCCTCTGGAAAGACATCATCAAACTCCCGTACAATGGGCATATTCTTAATCGTGAGTTTCTCACCAACCATTTGAGATAAATAACCTTCATTTAGTGGAATCAATACCCATAAGATGGAAGAAATTTCCACTGGAAGGTTATGTTCATCCTTGCATTGATAGACGATCGTAGGTTGATCTGGAATATGAAATGTGACTTCCCTTCTTTGGAAATTGATATGAGCTCCATGTAGAGAAAGCCAATCCATGCCAAGAATCACATCAAATTCCACTAAAGGAAGGATCACAAGATTTGCAGGAAGCACTTTCCCACAAACTTCGATCGAAGAAGAATTATAAACTTCTGATGCGATTGATGTGCCATTAGGTGTTGTCACAGCTAACTCAACATCTAATTGTTGAGGTAATACGGTGATACCCTTAGAAAATTTTTCAGAAATAAAAGAGTGGGTGGATCCAGAATCAAATAAAACATTTGCTACTTTAGAGTGGATGGTAAGTGTACCTTTCACCACATCGTTATCGTACTCCACATCGCTGATAGAAATTGCATGTGACTTTCCTTTGTCTTTAGCCTTAAGAGTTTGTTGACGTCGACCATCATCATCAACCCTTGGATTTGGGCATTGATTGGCATAATGCCCCATCTCCTTGCACTTGAAACATTGAAGTGTAGCAGGTTCATTCTATGTATCCCTTCCTTTGTTTGCATCATTAGACATCTTCTTCCCATTATCACGGCATTCAAATGCCCGATGACCTTCCTTTCCACATTTAAAACATTTACTTGTCCCTTTAAGACAACTCCCTCCATGTTTCTTTCCACACTTTGAGCATAAGGGAAAGTTCATCTTCTTTTCCGTGTGCTCTTTAGATTTTTCTTTGAATTCCATCTTCCTCTTCTTATCAAACCCATGTGACTGATGGGTTACTCCAATCTCCATCTCGACTTTGAGAGCACATCGAACGATTTCCTCGTAGCTATTGAAGTCCCTTATGGATAACGCCCTTCGAAGACTTGGTTTTAAGCCACTAAAGAATCGATCGATCTTACTCTCAGGTTGGATAATAATACCAGAAGCGTACCTTGCAAGTCTTGTAAAATTTGCTTCATAGGTACTAACAGATTCATCATCCCTTTGCTTCAGTTCAAGGAACTCTTTCTCCATCTTTGTTCGGAGAATACGAGGGAAGTACTTATTGAAAAATAAGTTCTTGAACTCGTCCCATTCAATAGACTCAATTTCATCCCTTTGCCTCGTATTCTTAACAAGATTCCACCATTGATCCGCATCTCCTTCCAAACGATACACTGCTAGGATGACTTTATCATGCTCAGAACATTGAAGAACTGAAAAT
This sequence comes from Viscum album, assembly GCA_963277665.1. Taxonomy (NCBI): domain Eukaryota; kingdom Viridiplantae; phylum Streptophyta; class Magnoliopsida; order Santalales; family Viscaceae; genus Viscum; species Viscum album. Next base: position 406,384,415 of record OY728146.1, read on the forward strand.
ATTTTTTCAGTAGTACTAATCCATTGTTCAGCAACTAATGGATCAGTAGACCCGCTGAAAGATGGTGGACGCTGCCTCATGAAGGATTCAACAGAATGTTGCTCCCTCCTTTGTTCGTTTGGAAATCCTGCATGATTCATAGCTTGAGAAAGTTGTGTGAGCATGGCTACAAGATTTTGCATTCTAGCTCCCATATCGTTTGGTTGCTCAGGGGGACAATCATTGCATTGCCCATCGCATTCCGCATTAACACGGTTCCTTCGGGTTCCAGCCATTGACTAAAACCAAGAAGAATAGTGTGAGCAACACTAATTATAATAGGAAACCACATAATTCAAGAATAAAATTTTCATGCTTAAGGTCTTATCCTAGGTTATTCAAGGCCATTTCTAAAACACTAAGATTGTGTTCTATGCTTAGACTTATCCTTAGGGTTCTTACTAAGGCTTTCACATCCTAGTTTCCAAAGGTTGACTATACCTTTCCTCTGATACCAACTATAACGACCCACACTTTACATACATTGTTAATACTTCAAAATTGAATCACACTTATTACAACATATGACAAAACCACAAAGGACCGTATAGGTATAGTGTCTTTAGAAACTGGGAAACATAAACAACTGGTTCATAAATCTTCTACAGTGTCTCCCATTTATTTCATCATATCTAGGGTCCCTTTTAGCATATTCTACTTAATATCCATCTTCCTGACCTGGGGAAAAGAAAACATAAAAGGGTGAGCTCAAATGCTCAGCAAGGGCAAATAAAGGAAATAAAAATCATATCATATCTTTATGAAAATCAAAACCTGCAAAAGAGATCATAATATCTTAACATGGAATAAATCATAGAAGTGAAAATGAGATCCCCATAATCATAACATAAAACTTGAATCTTTGTGGCATGCACACATAATCATGGAAATCATTTCTTGTTAGTCATGACTCATTGCCAAGACTATCTTAGTGGACAAAGTCCCTTTCTGAACCGAGTTCACTCCTCGTTTCAGTCCTGTATCACTGAACCGAAATAACCTTCCGTTCCAGCCATGTCTATCTCATGAGATATAAAGTCATTACCCAATGCATTGGAGGGAGATATAGGTCCCACCCATCTTATAATGAATCCTTTCTTATGTGTGCCACATAATCATAAAACATACATCATCGCATAACACATACAACAAAAATGGGATTCTTGAAACATCATGACATCATAAATCAATTCATATATGAAAAAGGAATTCATAAACATAATTCCATCACAACATAGTCAAACCAATGTAAAAATATGGATAGAAACAAAACCCTTTATTATTTTAGATGGAAAATAAATTTGATAAAACACTTGAATTGAATTCTTGAGGAAAATATCCTTTCTTCTTCAAAAACATTTTTCCTTTCATAACATGTCATACAACTTTAAAATAAAAGAAGTTGATTAAAAATAAACTTGAAAACTTGTAAAGGAAGCTTCTTTGATGTAATGTTTTAAAAATCCATTCATGCCGTATAAGTTAGAAAAACATTCTTCGTACTTTTGTCGGAAAAGTCAAAAAGTACCTCGTACGGAAAAACGACAAAAGATTCCTTTCATATTCTTTACCAAAAACTCACCTAAGGGTAAAATTGGATTTAAACTATTTCAAGTGGATGGAAACAATATTACATATTGAGGGAACATGGATGTGGATGATAAAATACACCCCAGTAAATACTTACGAATAAACAATCTCGGATAAAAATGAGATTGTGATATTTCCCTTACCTTAGGTCTGATTTGCTTTGTACGTGTCCGAAGCTCCTGTATAATGGTTTAAATAATGTTATTGACTTATTACAGAATCATACATATTGATATGAGATCATATATGGTCATATTATTAGCTTCTTGTTAGTAATATTTCATTGTTACTTGTTACTCGGGTCTTTATAACTTTTTGTTCTTATGCGTGTTTTGTCGAATAAATTCTTATTATTATCTTTAGGTTATAGATAATTCATTTCCAGAATGGTATTAGTGTAGTATATACCATATTCATTCATTCAATTCATTTATATAATCATTATGAAATGAAGATCATGTAGAACGAGTCGCATCACATCGTGGAGACGGTATTCCGTACGTACGCACGAGTGATGATATCGTTCCTATGATCGTGGAATTGTATTGGAGTATATATATATATATATTATTTCAGTATCAATATTACTTAATAATAATCATATATAGTTACTCATTACACCAATATACCCATCCTTGTAAGGTGATGGTGGAAAATAGATTACACCACGGCGTGGAGACGGTATTCCGTACGTACGCACGCGCGGTGATTTCATTTTTCCGTAGGATGGATAGAAGGTGAATTAGGGTTGTTTCATATTTATAATAACATATCAGTATGTAAGTAATACTGATGTTATTACTTTATCATGAAACAACTAAAGAAGAAGAAGTTGAAGAAGAAAGAAATTGAAAAGATCGGTAATGGATATTACCTCTTCTTTGGAACGCCTCTTTGAATCCTCCACTTAAGGAACTATGATTGGTCTTTGGAGAAGACCAGGACCTCTAGGATTATTCTAGGGAAGTGGAGAGGAGAAAATGGCAGGGGTTGGCCGAGCTTGAGTGCTCAATTTGGTGTGAGGAGGAGGGGGAGGAGGTTCCCTTTTATAAGGGAGGAGAGGGGCACCTTAGGAATATCTCAAAATATTATTTTATATTAAAGTCAAAATCGGTTTATAATGGTTCCAAAGGGTCTTATTTCTAAGATAAAGTGGGGATGGGTCGAAATACTATAAACCAATAGAATTTAGACAAGTTTAGGATATTATTTTAACCTTATCAATTAAATTTAACTCTAAGTTAAATAATTTAACTTTTACCATGTCTTTTTGTTTTCTTTCACTATATGGTTAATACACATACTATAACATGCCAAACGAACCCCAAATTGTTTATTATTAATATATATATCCTTATCTAAGTCATTTGGCCGAACCTTAGATTTTTAGGAATAAAATAACAATTAATAATATAATATTTGATTTAAAAACTATTTTGTGTCAATTTTGACACTATTTGATATATGATTTTTGTCAAAGTCATAACAGAATTATATGTTCGAACCAAGTTTATTAAATCAATACTAATATATCATAGTAACCTATAAAATTAGTGGAATTCATAAAAAGTCTCAAATTACATTTATTTGGGTATTTATATTATCAATTTTGTCAATATTTTATTAATAAGATAATTACTGCATCATCTTTGTGTCATAAATAAATTAAATTATTTGATGTCTAAAAATTACAAATAAAATACCATCATGTAGGAAATCTTCTTAGCTTTCTAATGAATATTTAAAATCGAATTTATCTTATGTATAACCCTATATTAAAAATGATTTACTTATTAAACTTTGATTTTAACTATTTTAACCCTTCTTTAAATAAATTAATAATAAATGTCCTAATCTAATCCAAGTGGGCCTAAATGGTCATATTTTATTCCTAAGTTTGTTTTTGGTCGAATTACACTTGTCCAATAGAATTAGGACATGTGTTAGGGTAATATTAATATCATATTTACCCTTAGTTACCCTATTTACTATTAACCGCGGTAAAAATAGTAAAAAGTTACTATTCATCAAAAAATTATTTTCATCTCATTGAACCACATTTTAGTCCTTGATATTAACCGTGTCTCTCGGATTTTTGAAATTCCATTCACAGAAGCGGTAAAATTAAGTTTTATGCAAAACTCAGTTTTTAACCTACCACTTAGTGGTTTCACTATTCATCAAAAATTGAAAGTTTTCAGAAAAATACCAAAATTTTACCCTAGGCTAATTTCGATATTCTGAGTCCAAAAATGAAATCCATTTTGAAAAATAAAATTTATAAAATTTCAAAAAGTGGTTATTACTATTCATAACGGCTAGTTTTAATAGCATATTGTTGTTTAGTGAAACTCGGTATTGCGTACGACGCAAGCTATCGAGGAAGGTCGCGATTGCGTGTAAAGCAAGCCAAGAAAGTGTTGTGTAGAAAAAGATTCCTTTGATGATTTATATAACATAAAAGTCTTGGGTGTTACAGACGGGCTGGCCGGCGGTGAATACGGCGAACAGGCCGATTGGCCTCCATATCCCGGGCCGCCCTCTGAGGGTGGCGGTGCCCTGGCTACCACATCACGATAGGACGGGCCGGCGAGTGAACATCCTGCCGTAGCATCGGTGCTCACCGAGGGTGCACCAGATCGTGGTTCGACCGTTGGTCCCCAGAAAAAGTCTCCGGCTTCTCTGATCGAGACGGAATGCACTTCCGGAGGGGCCGGTACCAACCGCAAGCTTGATCCATGGGGGTCTACCAGGCCCTCGTTACTCCGGATATACCTTCGGAGAGAAGCGGGGATCACATCGATCTCGCTCTCGGGGAGCACGAGGCTGACGTGCCGCATTCCTACCCCTGCCCTTGACTGGCGGGATTGGGGAAAGGGCTCTGTCGCCGAATCGTACTCCGCCTCTGAATCAGAGAAGCGAACCGGTCGGATCTCTGTCCGGAATTCCGTAACATTCTTCCCTCGGCGTCGACGCCTTGCCTTCCTGCCCCTGGGTGGTTCTTCGGAGCAGGGCTGATCTCTGTCCTGGCGTCCTCCGGCCGCACTGGTGCTGGGGCCAAGAGGACTGGAAACCAAGGTGCGAGGGGCACCGGGACAGATATCAAAGGGGATGCGGGGAGAGATGATTCCGGGCAGGCCTCCGGGCCGGGATCGGAAGGTGGGATGACCCATGCCTCCTGGATCGGCCACACGGAGTGGATCCCGCTGGTGAATAGCGCTACCGCGAGGTGGTCCGCGGTGGCTACTGCCTGCACCAGCAACCGGGAGAGTCGACCCAACCTGCCTTTGGGGCGGTCGGGGCCTCGATCCAGGTCGGGCATAGAAGTTCCCCAGCTCAGGATGCGCAGGGGCCTGGCGACTGAAGCCAACAGTGGCTTGGGCCAATGCGGCCGCTGTTGCTAGGGCCCCAAGGTGGGCATCCTCCTCCGCTCGTGCCCGACGTTGGCGTCGGGACAAACGAGTCGGGATGAGCGGCGCGGGCAGGTGGAGAGCCCGCTCTTTGACTTGAGAGGCCTGGCGGCGGTGTCGCCGTGGCCTGGCGGGAGTCCTTACCGTAGATCCCTTGAGCGAATCCCGGATAGGGTGATCCCGGGCATCTTCCACCTCATCCGCATAGGGAAGGGAACTGTCCGAGTGCTCTGGGGATAAGCTCCCGAAGCGGTTGGACGTTGAGGTGGGCAGCGGTGCCTCCCTGCGCGGCCCTCGGGGGCGGCGGTGGTGGCGAGGCGCAACCTCCTCAATGTCTAGGCGAGCCATGTCCCTAGTGGGGATGACTCCCTCTTCCTCATATCTCCGCACCAGGGTGTTGATCACCCTTCTCTGGATGACCTCCGAGGGGGAGAGAGGGCGTGGTCGTCCCGCAATTGCGGCTGCTGGGACGGCTGTGGAACGGGCGGGACCGCGCGGAGTAGCCGCGTCGGTGTTTCCCCTACCCCTGCGCCAGTGGGCGGGTGGCGATCGGGCACTGGATCGGGCGACCTGATTTCTGAAAGCAGGGAGAAGGACCCATTAACACTGACAGGAAAAAGGAATCGATAACCAACCATTAGCGCCACAACGCCTTCCGTGGGGGGAACCCAGGCCCTCGACGTTGCGAGACGGAGTGCCCGATGTCCCTTCCCCAGCCCCTGGCGGGTAAGACTGAATGCTTGGCCGGGCAACATGCCGGTCTTCCAACACCTCTGAAAGCCATCGGTCTTCGTATCGAGGAGAATAGATTCACGTCGGGTTCACCATTTTTCTGTTTCGGTGCGGATGTGCGTCGGGTTACGCTGTTCCGCCAGGACGCGTTCGCGCGTGCACCCGTCAACCCGAGGGAATGGGCGCGCGGCTTGTGGTCCCGTAGTCCCGCTTTCCAAAGGCGGGCGGCATCCGTCCCTTATTCAGGGGCGCCTGCTCCTTGATCGAAACCGGGATGATGGGATGTCGGCTCCTCCTTCCTTGGACGTCTCCTCGGAACTCGTCGCCTAATCCAGGTCTCCCTCATAGATTTAAGACATGCTCGTGAATCTCGTTCCCGGCGCCATATCTTCATGGACACTGGTTAATTACGCTGCTTCCGCCCGGACGCTCCAAGGAGTCTGGTCGGGGCAGCAACCTGCGGTGAGAAGGCCGGGTGGCTCTGGGTGCTGGGGGCGTGTCGTAACACTGCGGCTCTGCACGTCTGTCTTCTGTCCCTAATAGGGCTTCTCGAAGGCATGATGGCCTGAGGCATCCCGCACTGGGTGCAGGGAACTGTGTCCCCTGAGGTTTTCCTCAGCTTCCCATGTTTAACACGGGGTATGCCGCGAGTTTAACGTCTAGCGGGGACGGCATCAGACCGATCAACACGAAAAGTGGACCAGATGACAGAACCCCTTGCGGGGAACCTCCGACGCTGGGGCCAGCGCATGGGCGGCTTCCCAAGTGATGTGGAGTGGAGAGAAGTGGCATGACCCCACCGGGATGTGGCAGCCCGGGTAAGGATCAGGATGGATGATGGAGTGAAGAGCTTGGACCCCGTAGGGGCTTCCTACGTACCGCGCGTTATCACGGATCAAAGTCGATGTAGTTCGGGTATACAATTTAACGTCATGCTGGACGTCGGCAAGCCGACTCACGAAGAGGTTGAGGCCGCCGGGCGGAGGATTGAACCGAACCACCTCGCACAGAGGGGGATGGAACGGCCGGGTGGATCACAGTTTCACGTCATGCTGGACGATAAAAGGAGAAATGGAAAAAGAGGCTGTGGTGAGGCACAGTGGAGATACACACGGGCAGTCTCCCACAGGGGCGGATTCATAGGTGAATCGACGCAAGCGTGAACCCTGAAGGGGTCCACTGATGGACGAACCGACGTGAATACGACCGTGACGACCAGGTGGTGGGCTTGAACCTCAGGGAGGCTTCCTACGTACCCTGTTTAGAAGACAGGGATCAAAGTCTACGTAGTTCATTCTGTCAGGACTTACGCACTTGAGGCAACCTGGATGCGGCAAAACTCAGTTGGAAGGGACTTGGACCGAAAGTAGGAGACACCTCGATCCCAGTCACACCCTCTACTGGCTTCGGCAGTGGGGGAGCGCAATGGAGATACACATGTGCAGCCCCCCACAAGAAACTAGGGGTTTGTAATACCCTACCCCCCGTGGGGAAAAGCCGCTCCCATTAAATCGTCCCTAAAGAGGGGCAATACCGACATCCCTACAGAGACGAGCGGGTGGGGGCCACATCCAAACCGGGGGGGACCCTGCGTGCGAGGCACGGGATCGGGTGATGCGGACGGTTTAGCGTCTTTCCAGACGAAGTACAGTTTAACGTCGTGTGTTGAGGACGAAGCGGACGGTTTAACGTCTTGCAGGACGAAGTACAGTTTAACGTCGTGTGTTGAGGACGAAGCGGACGGTTTAACGTCTTGCCGGACGAAGTACAGTTTAACGTCGTGTGTTGAGGACGAAGGTGCTTGGCGGTTTAACGTCTTGCAGCACGGATGATAGGGGTTAGGCAGTTTAGCATCATGCAGCTTGGACGTAGTACAGTTTAACGTCATGTTGGACGGATGCAGTTTAGCATCATGCGGGACGAATGTGCAGTTTAACGTCATGCTGGACAAATGCGCAGTTTAACTTCATGCTGGACGTATGTGCAGTTTAACATCATGCTGGACATATGTGCAGTTTAACGTCATGCTGGACGTATGTGCAGTTTAACGTCATGCTGGACGTATGTGCAGTTTAACGTCATGCTGGACGTATGTGCAGTTTAACGTCATGCTGGACGTTGGTTGCCGCCAATGGGTCCGTGTCACTTCACGCAAGCCTGGAGGGCCGCACGGAAAGACAACGCACGGTGCGGGAACCCAGGATGAAGATCATCGGGCGCCACGCAGGCGGGTACCCTCAGGGGGTCAAGGGGGGCGACCCTGGCGGATTGCGCGCAAAAGAGAAGCCTTCGGCGCAAAACAGCAGGTCGGCGCGCAAAATGGCGGGCTGGCACGCAATCGGGCCAGCCCTTTGCGCGCGGATGATTGAGATTGCGCGCACCGGGCTTCGGGTAGCACGAGGGGGCAACGGCTCATTCTCTAACGAACGGCCACTTTGAAAATGTGGGGTGCGCGCAATCGGGCTGGATTGCGCGCACCCGGGGGCAATTGCGCGCAAGAGGCTTCTTTTGCGCGCAAAGGCCATCGGGTTAAGGATTTATTCAAAGGAAAGGAGCCAAGGGGATTGCGCGTGAAGGCGAACCCCAAGGCTCTATTGCGCGAAAGAAAGGAGGTTACCTGAAGATCGGCATTGCGTGCGAAAGGGGTTGGATTGCGCGAACGAGCGACGCTTCGGATTCTGGCAACCTTCAAAACGTCGGGGGTCGCCTTATATTTATAGGCAACCCCGGGCGCGGAATCCGGTCTCGGGCGCGGAATTTCCTTCGCGGGCGCGGAATCAGGACCCGGCGCGCAAGGGAGCCGCGCAGGCCACGGGCGCGCAAAATAGCGCGCCGGCCCAACGCATTGCGCGCATCCCGGGAGGATTGCGCGCCGAGACTCAACTTTGCGCGCGGGACTCTGAAATTTCGCGCAAGTCCTCCGGGCCCTCCGGAACTTGCCTCTGACTCCAAATATCACTTCGCTTTCCGCATCCGGAGCTTCCTTTGGGAGCAACGGACTTTTCCGGCGTCTACAACATACCAAAATTATAAAATAAGAAAACAATATTTTATAGCTTTCATGACACATGACACCTAGCATATAGGTGAATATAACACCCAACAACCATATGATATATTCATTTTTAAATCAATTCAAGCACTTAAAAATATTTAATTACAAGAAAAATCTATTTATATTGTGTTATACTATATAAATATTTTATTTTAAATATTTTGTTACATGCATGGCTTAGTTTCAACAAACAACCATATGTTATTAATATTATTATAAAATACTTATCACCTATAATTTATAATGGAGGGAAAAATAGGATTAACTAAATTATAAAAAATATTTTTATTACAGATTTTTATTATCTATAAATTTTTTATAAACAAAATATTAATCATTTAAAAGTAAAATACATGTTATTTTAAAACAATAAGTTTTCTAAAAGATTGTTTAATCCTGATTTACACAATAAATTTTAGTTATTTATTACAGTACTATTAAAATAATTAAAAAATAAAATTAATATATTTCTTAATTCCACACATACCCTAGGATTAATTTATTATTTTTCTGGTAAGGTTCATTTTAGTGAATAGTTCATAATACATAATTTTAATTATAAATAAGCATTTTGTTCAAAAAAAATTAAAATGAAAAATTATTTTTTAAATTTCACCAAAGTAAAATTATATAAAATTATTATAGATTAGTCAAATATTTTTCATTGTATTAATTTTCATATTCAATATTTATGTGACAAAATTGTATAATTTTGAACATTTTGATATTCTAAATTCTTCTTCTCATCGAGTCTGTGGGATTTATTTTAAATTAAATTGATCACCTTATATGTGTTGAATTTCGTAAAATCAATTAAATATTTGGAATCTAAATAATTTTTCATATATAATATATCTGAATTATGTATTTTCCATTATTATTTAGACACAATTAAAAATCAATTGTTACATTTTATGTTAATTTTAGAGTTTTTGAATTACATCTATTTTATTAATAGTAATTTTACACACATACAACTTGATTTAATTTAATAAATTTTATTTAAAATTAATAACCATTTGGTATAAATTGCCTATTTAAAATAAATATTATTTACTTCTGATTGGGTAATTTACCATGGTACATAAAAGGATACATGTTATTATGGAAAAAATGATAAAATTGACTAAACATAAAGACTATGGAATAACTTGGTAAAATGATTTTTTTTAAGTGGTGGAAATTTTAATTGACCTAATAATCTCTAAACTCCAATATTGATCTATTTTGGGGACACGTTATATAATAGAGAACTTCCAATGGTCAATACCTATGTGTACTAACCTGAATTCCACTCATCCTCAACAATAAAAGGTAACTCACTCAACCACCTTATTCACACATTAATCCAAATTTCATTCAAATAGTACAAACCCAAATAACATAAAAAATATGTTCGATATTCCAATAATACTTATATTTTGTATTAATTCAATATTTAGTGAATCATTTCTATCCTATGGAGGATTCCCAAATAAGAGGCAATGTTCTTAAATGAGAATCATTATTTTATCTATATATCAAACTCATTCAATTATTATTTAACCATGGTGATTTAATATTCATATTACCTTTCATAATCTGAGATGTTCTTAAATTTTAATGACATGTAGCTATATATAATTTAATCAAATTTGTTATGAAATCATTTATCGTTTTTACGGTGAACAACCACCTCACGAGCTGATGCTGATCATTTTTTCAGTTACACATCTCAAGGTTGGGTATGATGATTTAAATAACATATATATATATATATATATGATATTTTTAACACAAAATACCTATTTAATAATTATATATTATATATCATGTTACCTTTCACTCAGTTGGATGTATGATAATGTTGCTCATGTGCACGACGGGAAATAGTCTTGTAAAGCTGGGGTATTCGTCTTTCTCAAACTATATAAATGGAAGGTTATAATGAATAATTATAATGAATATATGTGATAAAAATAAAATAATTATGACCTTAATTACATATAAATCATTCCATAATGAAAATATATCATTTTATTTTCTTTTTTTTTCTCTTAATGAATGATGATAACATCGTTCATGTACTTGCAGACTACCTCCATTATAATGTGGTGTGACTCTCTTTTCATCACCAAACCACATGGGTGTCATATAAATTTTCATTTTTTGTTATATATGATAATATTATAATTATTATAAGATTATATATTACTTTCCTTCTATCAAAATAGGTCCTTAGATAATAAAAACATTACTCCAGCATAGGTACAATATAAATTCTCCATGATCGTAACTTGCGTACTTTTTTGTAAAATCATTCATGATTGGTTTTAAAAGTTAATTTGATGCAAAATATTATAATTATGTCATTATTATTATTATTACTTATATGATTTAATTACCTAATAAGTGTAATAAACAAATATTTTATGAAATAACATGTATTAGAAAGTAAAGAAATTAATACTTGAAACAATGAAAATATTGCATGATTTCTAAATTGATGGGTTATAAGATTTCATGGATGGAAAACAGAATTATTAATTAATATTAATATGTTTACAATATAAATAATAATAAAATTATAATCATTTGTAATGCTAGTTAACAAATATTCAAAAAAATGATATGTATTGTACATGATTTCAATACAATTTCATTTCCATAAAGCATATTGTAATGTCATGTAACTAATTTCTCTTATATAGTTTATATAATTACCCATTGGCCTGTTATATTTGGAATAAATCATTATTTATGGTATTTAATGTTACAATTTTATTTATATCTTCTAATGGGATTTGAATTATATGTCACCATGTGGTAAATAATGAATTAACTCAGTTTTCACTCATTTAATGAAAAATATACATAATTGATAATGCCATGTAATGATAATATATTTTATGAAATATTAATTTCTAATTTTATATCTCCAATTTTTTAACATATATTCCAAATTTATTCACATAATTGATTCACCGGTTCATTCTCACTTGAATATTATGAGCTTTTTTACATTTTACATCACAATTTAATTTTAATTAACATTTGTCATTCTTCAATTTCAATTGAATGGAATTATTTGAACATTTTATTACTAAACTATATAATTTTTTAAAATATAATAATTAATGAACCTTATATGAAATAGTACCAATCATCCCTAATTTGTTAAAATATTTGTTTTTTATTTCAGTTAGAAAATCTAACATTAGTCCCCGGTTCGGTAATAAATCTATTTCCCTCTAGAACAATGTTTTCTAAAATTGTTATTGGAAGAAAATTTTGTCACATTTTTAAAATTATTTCTCAATTTAATTCTATCCCACTTTGAAGATTTAAAATTATAATGGAATCAATAGTTATTTATAAAAATAATGTCTTTTTGTCTTTAACTGATAATGTTAAAGGAATCATAATTTTACCATGTGCATTATAAGTAGAATTTTCCACAATCAAACCCAAAAATAATAATTATCAATTTATAAATTTTTATTTCTTAATTTCATAGAATTTTATTTTGAAAAAAAATATGTTTCAAAAGTTATTTTTGTTAAATATAATTATTTCCATTATATTTTTCAAAAGGAATAGTATACTTACATCAATTATGTTTTAAATGATATTTTTATGTTATTTCACATTATAAATTTCATGAATCATTTATTCATAATCCAATGGGTATATATTTCATTGATACTATCAGTAATATTTGTTTATATTTTTTATGAAGTTTTACCAAGGTATGTATTGCATTTCGCATAACTATTACATTTTGCAGTCATTAACTTCCTTAGAAAATATCCAAATTCATGTGATTATTTTACATTTAATTTCTAATATATGATCATATTTATGTTTTATGGTTTTGAAAATGTTTAAAATCATATTAAAATTTTTCATATGTTGTTAAATGTGATATTTATTTTATAAAATGATGTCAAATTCAAAAAATGTTATTTAGCACACTATAATGCTAATTATGTAAATGAACATTTATTTCAAGTTAAATTGAATGTTTGATATATGAGGAAGGAAAAAGAAAGTTATTACGTTGGTTATAAAATATTTAATACAATCCCCCAAATGAATCAATATACTGATTAGAAAAATTTAGTTTGCCAAAACCTATGTCTTTGTAACCAGTTTGTTTTAAAATTATTATAAAAAGACATTTATATTTGTATGTTCTAAACAATATTTTGAATGGAATAGATGATAAATGTGTCCGAATTCTATGAAACATGACATCTGATAATCAATCATTTAATTCATTTTGTGTTCATTTTTTATTATCTAGTATATTTTAAATATGATATTATATATAGAATAAATTCTTTTTCAGTTTATTGGTCAAATGACATTGGATTCTGTTATTTCCCATGAAATATAGATTTTTCCACATGCTGTTATTTAAATGGTGTAAGTTCTTAGTTAATTAATTTTTAACATTTATTTTTCCTTCACTAGAGTTTTAAATGGAATCTATTCTTAGTTATTTAAATTCACATATTTGTTATTTATATTTACTCTTTGCCGCTTCTCAGTTAAATATCCCTTACGATGCATTTTAGCTCGCATAATTTTTTCCGTTACCCAAGGACACCATGATGTTTCCAATGACTGAAAGGAAAGGACATTCTATATGGAATAAATTAATTATTGTAAAATAAAATATATTTAATATTTTTGGAAATCTAAATCAATGTAATAATTGAGTAAATACTTTACCAAAACAAATTAAATACACACTCATTCATAATGTCATTCATTATAATGTTTTATAATTTAATGTGCAAAGAATATATATGGGATACTTGGTTTGGGGATTCTACAATTATTAAATGATTATGTTTAGAATTAACCAAAATAACTATATGTAGGAAAACAAATATTAGGTTTAATGACCCTATTACAGACATTGAGTGTGTGTCTATAATAATATCCTAATGTTTCACTTGGGCTGATATTGTATTATAGATCCTATAAATAAATCCAATAATGGATACTAAATGTGTATGTGGTTCAGAAATAAGGTCAAATAGGGGTAGTTATCCAGAAAATGGTACATCGGGCATGACCCAGCCTTCACTTGGTTCATGAAAACATGTGTTGTTGTACACATCTAATTCCTCTCCTCGAGGATATTCATAGGATAATTTACACACTATTTACAAAATATTATGATATATTTGAATAGATAATGAAAATTATTATCATATGTTAAAACACAAATAAAAATCTCATGTGATGAAATAAATTAGATGATTCAGTTTTGTAGATGTTTTTTACCAATGTAATTTTGGTTATAACAATCCTGAATAATATAAAGATTATGTCAAATTATAGAATCATATATATCCTCATTAAATTTATATTTATGGACTCCATTTTGGGTAATTAGGTAAATACTTATCACTAGTTTAAACTCTTAAACACCATATTGATTTTTTTTGTGATGGATGTCTAACAAGATAAAGGATATTTTGGGAAAAATTTATTCAAGTTATATAAATTAGTGAAAATCTTATTTGGTGAATAATGTATTTAAATTTTATAAATATGTTCTAAATGTATTGATATACTTTTTTATATTTATAGTCATTAATTAATTATTAATAATATTGCAATAATATTATTATAATTCCATCAAACAATTGTAATGTATAACTTAACAAAAAATTGTTATTTAATGATTAATTTTATTTCAATTATGAACATAATATTTTTGAGAAATATATATTAATTATATTAATATGGTTTTATAAAATATAAAAACCTATATTCTTGGTGAAAAACAATCACAAACGTCAAGGTGGTGGTGTATGAAACCATGACCGAATGATGATAATGTGTTTTCACTTACTAATAGACTATGTGATGTCCTCTAGAATATGTTATTCATTTTATCAAAATATATTACTAATAAATATTAATAATGAATTGAGGGTATTAATTTTGATTTATATAGATTATTTTACAATTTTGTATTACTTGTGTTAGCTAAATTGGATTTAGAAAATATCAAAATATATGTAAAAAGACATGTAATTTTTTATAGATCATATTATCAATTAAAATTGAATTTTAGTACACCAATCATGAAAAATATCATTTTAGGATATTCATTTCATATAGAGAGATTTGAATTTTATATTGATATAATCCCAATTAAATGACTAAATTGTGATTTAAATTAGAAAATTTTCATGTAAGTTTTTTCCATATATTATTATACATTAAAATAAATCATGAAAACCAGGAATATGATCATTAAAAAAATATTATCCAATTACATTCATATCCGATGAATTATATAATATTAAAAATAATCAATGATTAATGGTTTGGTAGACCTAAAAATTACATTGATCATTCACATTATTTTGATCGATGATCTCAATAAATCTCTATATCTATTTATTATTTCCTTCCATGTACACATATTCTATTTCAAATAATGTTCTCCAATATAGAAACCTATTTGTATGTTATTCAATATGATATTTTTTCTTTCATATCTCTCTTAACAAGAGGATGTTTTATTAATACCATTATTATATGGATTTTTAAAATATTCTATTTTTAAATACGTAACATTGGATTAATCATATAATGATTATATTATAAATAATAAATATATTTAAGGTGGGGTGAATGTATGACTGCTGAATTTTAAAATTAGAATATTGTATTCCACAGCATATATGACTGGAAAATCCAATAATTTAAGGGAATATAATACACATAGAAATCATTTTATATTAAATTTTAAATATTCTCAATATATTATATAGCTTCATTTATAATCAATGATAATTTTATTTTATGTTTATTACAACAACATTATGTGAAATATTTAGTTACATACATATTTGTGTCTTACAAAGTAATATATTTTTAATATCAGTATTTTGAAATTTTACACCTAGCTTCTGGAATGGAGAAAAAAATATGAACAACTAATTATGAAAACATATATCATCTAAAAAATTATTATCTCTTTGTAGTTTATAAATATAAAAATAATCATTTTAATGAAATTGAAATGTTTTCAGACAAACCATTTATTTTCTAAAAGTTGATTAGTGATTCTTTGTGAACATAATTTTATAATAATTTTTTTAAAATTTTAGAAAATAAATTTCTAAAAATAAACATAATTATCAACATAATTTAAAAATTTATTTTTGGAGAATTTTAGGGATTTATCTATGAAATATTATTTTTTGATGAATCGTAATAAATACAGAATTTTATATGAAAAATAATTGTTTTAATTATTTATAATATAATATTTTATTCCAAGATAGCTTTTGAATAAAATAAAATTACTTTATTATAAATTCAATCAATTTTATTTGTTGAAAAAATTTTCATATTTGATTTTGATATGTCTATGTTGTAAACATTTCAATATTTTCACTCTAAAAACTCGTTATCTCATCACCATTGTAGAATTCATTTTATATTAAATTCTTCAATATATATGATATAAAAATTTAAAAAATTGAATCAATATTTGTAATTATAATAAATTATATTATCTATTAGGTTTAAGAAATTTTATTACTAATACGAATAGTTAAAAATCTTAAATTATGTTACATCTATTACGGTTAGAAAAATGTTTTGTAAATTAAAATAGTTTTATTATAATTAATTTTAAACATATAAATGATTTTATTTAATAGATTTTCTATATTATTTACAATAATTAGGAATAAATTTTATAATAAAACTCATTATAATTTTATTATTAATAGATAAATTATCTTAGAATATAATAGGATAATATTTACCTAGGAAAAAGTAAAAGGGTAAAATTGATAAAACAAATTGTGTACGAAAAAAAGATAAAAATTCAGTTAATTTTTTTGTGGTGTTCTTCATATACCATATTATATATCAAATTCAATATTGATTTATTTTTTATCATGAAGTGGCATGTGAGTCCTCCAATAAGTGATGTAACACCCCGACCCCAGCTACCCAGAGCCGGTGCGTTACTTCGAAACATTGGCAAGATCACAAAAGATCAAGTCTCGAAAGACAGATTAGTTTAGTAGCCTTGGAAACACTAGATACATTCATAAGTCTTACATTACATCATAAAGTGAAAAACTAATAACAAAGTCTTCATAGTCCACAATCATATCCTTTTCTGACTATCCCTGCAGGTCATTCATAAAATACTTCTTCACATCCTGGAAAATATTAAAACATTGCAGGGGTGAGCTCAGATGCTCAGAAATGATAACAATATTGCGGAAGCTTTCATCAATAAACATAAACATTTAAGGCAATGTATAACTAAAACAAAAGCCTCTTAGACATGAACTTCAACATAATATGGCAAATGTAAAATGAGATAATTCCATTTACTTCTTCACATGGATATTCTACTGGTCGAATAATCACATGCAATATCAATAACCACTTTCATAATGATGGAATGCATAATGCCAGACATTCTGAAACATTTTGTCAAGGCCTCGGCCAAGACATCTAAAATGATTAAGGCCTCGGCCAAAACCATAAATCAAATTGGGAAAGGGCCTCGAACAATTCCATGTCTAGTTGTCTAATGAGACCTACCGATGCATCGAGAAGCTATAGCGGGCTCCACCCATCACTTGTAAAGTCCAATGCATTCCTCATATAAATAGGTTTAAACATATCATAAACCATAACATAATCGTATCACATAAAACATGAATAAAATAAAACATAATATTTCCACATTTCAATAACAAGATATCAATACATCACATTGATATAATAAAAACTCATTCAAAACCATTTTCAATACCAAAATAAAAGAAAGTTAAAACTTTGTATTTATTTTTCTTTAAAAAAATGATGGCTTGTAGAGGAAGCCGAAACTCAAATAATGGTCACGGCGACGGAGAAGTCGTTTTCGCCGCATATGTATGGAAAGAAAAACATTCCCTTTTTGTCGTTTAGTAAAACGCTTCGTATAAAAAAAATTCCTTTTGAATAAACGTAAAAGTCAAAGTGTTTTATACACCGTATAAAAAGAAATTGTGTATAAAACCAAATATGCCTCAATGAAATGAGATTGTGACGATGTCCATAAAAAGATCATTTTTAAAATAAAATAGATCTATTATGTGTATTCACTATAGGTACACATACAGAAAGTAAAAATACAAAATAATACATAATAATATAATGACATAATTTGAATGTAGTAGATTAACCCAAATAATGGAAGTTGGGTTAAGGAATTCCCTTACCTTGCGTCTTGTCCTGGCTCGAACGTTCTTTAACCTCCTGAATAATAAACTAGAGTTAATTTATATATAATTAAGAACCTTTTTCATGTTCATTATTCCTTTTATGTCCCTTATTACCATGTTATGAACATTATGTAATTATTTATGTTAATAACGGTCGTTTTGTCGATCTTAGGTACTTGAGTCAAAAATAAAATTCTTATAATTACAAGTTGTTCATGTGGTGATACATCCACTATATACAGAATTATATTCATGATATAGATGTCATATATATCATATATATGCATTATATACATCCATTCATAATACTACGTAACATTTAGAGGTAAGAAATGAAATGCACCGTTCATGGAGACGGTAAGTCGTAAATACGCATGAACGCTACTTTCATTTCTATTTCATATTTAATGGAATGAAATAATAATTATATAAAGGTATAATATATTTCCAGTATAATATCATATATAATATCATTTACTCCATCATTTATACATCCCACATATGGCATTAACGATTCACATCACTTTGAGGGGGCGGTAGTCCGCACTTCCTAAAATGAAAATATCATGTTTACCCATAATGGAATTAATAAAGGTATGAAATAAATGAAAAATACAGAACCTTAAGTAAAACATAAACATATTATATATCATTTATAAATAGAGTTACATCTTAATGGCCACTTTTGAAGGTGTTTTATGAGTGTTGAACAATCATCGTTTCATGAGGCAGAAATTCGCCATCCACAGAAACTGTATGTTCTTTAACCATTAGATGTAGGTGTGTGTAATTGTAGCTCGAATACTTCTTATAAAAACATCCTAGTATATTTAGGATACTGGTGTTGTTACAAAAGAATAGAATAAAGATAGTTTAGGGGGTTGGAGAAGCAAAATAAAACAAAACAACATTAGAGAAGACATTACCTCAAAATCGGGTAACTCTTTTTGATTTGAGCCAAATGCTTACTTGAGAAGAGTTATGCCCAAAATGAGGCTTCTAGGAGTAAGAGGGGGAAGTTGGGAGAGTATTTGGGCAGAGGTTGGCCGAGCCAAATGGCTTGAATTTGTGAATGAGGTGGTAGAGGTGGGGGCCTTTTATAAGTGGAGAGGAGGGGCACTCTTGGAAAGATTGAAATGTTACATTATTATACAATGCTTTTCGGATTCCAAAGGTCCCACACATATATAATTAGTGTCTAAGGTGATAAGGGTTCTAAATCTACCCATCTAATAGCCTTTGGACAAGTGTAAGCCTTGGATTTTACATTATCTTTTCATTTTATTAAAATCGTTAAATAATGAGGTCATCGATGCATCATAATGATGTCATAAATAATTTAATTTATTTAATGAATAAAAATTATAAAAAAAATACTATGATGTAGGAAATATTTTTATCTTTCAATTGACTATTTATAGTCAAAAATATGACTTGTATAACTCCATGTAAAAATTGGTTTAGTAAAACATTTCATGTTTGTGTCATTTTTACTTTAACATTAAATAAAAGGTATTTATGTCATTTTCCAACTAAAGTGGCTCAATGGGGTCCCCAAGTTGACCCATGGATTTTCTTGGTCAGCCATGGAACATCCAATGAGGGTAGGACATGTGTCAAGCTCATCTCATATTATTAAAACATTATTTTTAACTTAATCTACAATAATTACCTCTAATCGCGATTAATTAAACTTAAAAGTTACTATTCACCAAAAAATTATTTTTATCCCATTGAACCAAATTTTACATCCTAATGACAACCATGTATGTTGGATTTTTGAAAATCAAAACACGGAAGAGGGAATATTTCATTGAAACGAAAAATCAGTTATTTAACTACCACTTAGTGGTTTCACTATTCATAAAAAATTGAAGTTTTTCAGAACAATGCCAAAATTTCACCCTAAGCTATAATTGATATTCCGAATTCAAAAATGATGTCTATTTTAAAAAATTCCAAACATATAAGTTGCATCAATTAATTTTATAATTAATTCCTGCTGTCACAACAAATAGGGTGTTTTTAAGAAACAATTTATATCAAAAGATTGACAATTGTTTACGGCCAATTTTAAAGTGACATTAAGTCTAATGAACACCATTGGATAAAATGGTAAAAATATATTCTAATTATACTTTAAAACCACTTAATAGTATAACTTATCACTATAAATTATTTTGAATAAAAAATTTGTTTTAATTATTTTTCACTATTCATAAAAATTTGGAAGTTCTCAGAAAAAAAAATTCAACATAGGATAATTTCAATATTAGGATTACAAAAATTAAGTCCATTTTGAAATATAAAATTTCTATAAATTTAAAAAGTGGTTATTAATATTCATAACGGTTACTTTGATTAGTTGCAGTGTGTTAGAACTCGAAGTTGCGTACAATGCAAGCTATTGCATTATTGAATGAGAAGCGTATCATGGAAGCCAGGGGTGTTACATTCTCCCCTCCTTCAATAAATTGCGTCCTCGCAATTTGAAATTTTTCTTTGAAAATAAAAGGTTGAAAAGAGAAAATACCTTTGTGGAAAACCCACATCGGAAATAAGATTAATAAAATTTATTCTTAATAAGAGGGAAAGGGAAATTAAAAAGTCACCACCCAATTATGATCTCGGTTAGGAGAAGATTGGTGGCAATCAGAGACATATAATTGGAGGAAAAATGTAAATATTTGTAGAGAGTGATTGAGGTCATCAATCACAATCAACTGTCAAATTGAGGTTCTCAAAGCCTTCAATCTATGTTGATTTAAAATATCATCAGTTCAACGAGACATAAGGTATTTGGATAAAACATTTTTTTGTATTAATATCCCTTTACTAAAGTTTAAGAAATAATTTATTCATTGAATAAGGGATAGGTATATATATATTTATGCTTGACAATTAGAGTTTCAACCTTCAACTCATCTTTCACTCAAAAAGATAATAGAACTCAAAAATATTATACTTATCCTAATTGTATAAGGTTCCAAATGTTAACACATACCATTTAGATTAGTAAAATTATTTTGTAATAACCAGGGACTACCTGTAGGCTAGTGGTAGGAAATAAAGGCCTGTCGCACTATGGTTGTGGGTTCTATTCCTGCAGCTTTGTCCAACGCGACGGGTTATGCCCCACCCTGCAGGTAGTCCTTTTCATAAAACTATAGTATTATAATATTCCAAAAATAATCTTCATAAATTTTTTAACCTTAAACAATACTATCCAAAGATCATCTTAATCCACTCCAACCTTTATAGTTATCCAAAATACCTCTGTCCATACTTTCTCTAAAAGGTCTCTTAATTCCAAAATCAATTGTAACATTAGATTCCCTAAACAAAGTAATGTTTTCTCTTATTGTCACATACAAAAATATGATTACCTTCATCATATTAAAACCTTAATGAAATCAAAAAGTACTGTAGTACAATCCATATATATATCACATTATTCTTATAACCAGAATATAATCCTTGAGTCCAAAAGCACCAATACATTAGTTATTCAGATTCAACTGTAGTCACAGCATAAGATTGGCCTTGATCCCTTGTCCTTTTCTGAGGTAAGTTTCCTTGATGCTTAGGACATTCATTTGCATAATTCCCCAATTCTCTAAAATTGTAGCATTCAACATTGATATCCTCTTTCTTTCCCTTACAATCACGATCCTGGTGACCTTTTTCTCCACATTTGTAACAAACTCCCATTCCTTTTAGGCAGGTACCAGGGTGATTATTCCCACAATTATCACATAATGTAAAATCCTTCTTTCCCATTTTCCCATTATCTGTCTCTTGTTCCACCGTTCGCTTCTTCTCTTGCTTTACTTTGTTTTCATAAGACTTAGAGAATTCCTTTTTTGTCTTGATAGCACATGAGACAATATCTTCATACGATGAGAAGGATTGTGATACTAATGCTCTACGGAGAAATGGTTTTAACCCATCAAATAAACGATAAATCTTTCTTCTTGGGTTACGTATATAATCTGCAACATGCCTCGCTAACCTTGTAAAGTTAGCCTCATACTTTGCGACATTCTCATCCTCCTTCTGCCTCAGACTCAGGAATTTCCTTTCCATATCTGCTCGATGGTCATGAGGATAGTAGTTTTCTAAAAAAATCTCTTTGAACTCCCTCCATTCCATATTCAATATGTCATCATCTTCCTTTGTGTTTTGAATCAATGAACACCATTGATCAGCATCTCCAGAGAGGCGATAAACTGCCATGATAACCTTTTCCCTTTCACTACTCCCCATTGCGTGGAATATTTTCTCTAAGAAGTTTATCCATTGCTCAACTACTAATGGATTTGTACCCCCATTAAATGTTGGTGGTTGTTTCCTCATGAAGTGGTCTAACATTGATCCTCCACATTGTGGATAAGGGTGCTACATACGAGTAAGGTTATTATTCATAACCTGAGTGAGTTTTCCCAGTATGGTAATAAGTTGATCAGCACCAGTTGTATCTCCAGCTTTACAATAATTATCTTGAGTAGGAGGGAAATCCCTACACGGAGTGCGTGCATTGATACGGTTTCCATTCCTTCCACTAGGCGTCATTTCTAAAAAATGGCATAAACTATATTAATTTATGATTCAGAATACATAATTCCATACTTGTAAGATACTTAACATAAATTGAACTATTTACGGATATAATCCATAAAATGTTTTATTTGAGGAAGTATATACTCATAACCCTTCATAGTGGTTTGTAAAGAAAATGAGAAATATCCAAAGAATATCCCCCGGGAGTGTCATAACCAAGAGTGCAGCAAGGCCCATTTTTGTGCACCAGTTCCCGTTTGAGTCTAGCTCAAAGCGGTGTTTTCGGGTTTTACCCCTAGGTACATCTGTGCCAGAGCCACCTCTACATGCTCGTATCCTGACAGGGATGTATTGCTCGGAAAACTCATAACATTCTATAATACCAAAATTTAGGAAGTTCTTCTATACTAATCCTCAAAGTCTATCTTTGGGCTATGTGCTCTAATCAGAGTTTATCTAAATATAGCTTCCAAGGATAGTACTAAACTGCCTCTGATACCAACTGTAACGCCCCAACCCAGCTACCCAGATCCGGTTCATTACTTCGAAACATTGGCATGATCACAAAAGATCATGTCTCGAAAGACCGATTAGTTTAGTAGCCTTGGAAACACTAGATACATTCATAAGTCTTACATTACAACATAAATTGAAAAACTAATAACAAAGTCTTCATAGTCCACACTCATATCCTCTTGTAACTATCCCTGCAATTCTTTCATAAAATACTTCTTCACATCCTGTAAAATATTAAAACATTGAAAGGGGTGATCTCAGATGCTCAGTAAGGATAACAATATTGCGGAATCTTTCATCAATAAACATAAACATTTAAGGCAATGTATAACTAAAAAAAAATCCTTTTAGACATGAACTTCAAAATAATATGGCAAAAGTAAAATGAGATAATGCCATTTACTTCTTCACATGGATATTCTACTGGTCGAATAATCACATGCAATATCAATAACCACTTTCATAATGATGGAATGCATAATGCCAGACATTCTAAAACATTTTGTCAAGGCCTTGACCAAGACGTCTAAAATGATTAAGGCCTCGACCAAAACCATAAATCAAATTGGGAAAGGTCCTCGGCCAATTCCACGTCTAGTTGTCTCATGAGACCTACCGATGCATCGAGTAGCTATAGCGGGCTCCACCCGTCACTTGTTAAGTCCAATGCATTCCTCATATAAATAGGTTTAAACATATCATAAACCATAACATAATCATATCACATAAAACATGCATAAAAGAAAACATAACATTTCCACATTTCAATCACAAGATATCAATACAGAACATTGATATAATAAAAACTCTTTCAAAACCATTTTAAATACCAAAATAAATGAAAGTTAAAACATTGTATTTATTTTTCATTAAAAAAAATGATGGCTTGTAGAGGAAGTCGAAACTCAAAAAATGGTCACGACGGCGGAGAAGTCATTGTCACCGCATAAGTACAGAAAGAAAAACATTCCCTTTTTGTCGTTTTGTAAAACGCTTCATATAAAAAAAATTCCTTTTGAATAAACGTAAAAGTCAAAGGGGTTTATACACCGTATAAAAGAAAATTGTGTATAAAACCAAATATGCCTCAATGAAAGGAGATTGAGACGATGTCCTTAAAAAGATAATTTTTAAAATAAAATAGATCTATTATGTGTATACACTATTGGTACACATAAAGAAAGTAAAAAATACAATATAATACATAATAATATCATGACATAATTTGAATGTAGGAGATTAACCCAAAGAATGGAAGTTGGGTTAAGGAATTCCCTTACCTTGCGTCTTGTCCTGACTCGACCGTTCTTTAACCTCTTGAATAATAAACTAGAGTTAATTTATATTTACTTCAGAACCTTTTTCATGTTCATTATTCATTTTATGTCCCTTATTACCATGTTATGAACATTATGTAATTATTTAAGTTAATAACGGTCGTTTTGTCGATCTTAGGTACTTGAGTCAAAAATAAAATTATTATAATTACAAGTTGTTCATGTGGTGATACATCCATTATATCCAGAATTATATTCATGATATATATGTCATATATATCATATATATCCAGTATATTCATTTATTCATAATACTACGTAACATTTATAGGTAAGAAATGAAATGCACCGTTCATGGAGACGGTAAGCCGTACGTACGCATGAACGCTACTTTCATTTCTATTTCATATTTAATGGAATGAAATCATAATTATATAAAGGTATAATATATTTCCAGTATAATATCATATATAATATCATTTACTCCATCCTTTATACATCCCACATATGGAATTAACGATTCACATCACTTTGAGGGGGCGGTAGTCCGCACTTCCTAAAATGAAAATATCACGTTTACCCATAATGGAATTAATAAAGGTATGAAATAATTGAAAAATAAAGAACCTTATGTAAAACATAAACATATTATATATCATTTATAAATATAGTTACATCTTAATGGCCACCTTTGATGGTGTTTTATGAGTGTTGAACAATCATCGTTTCGTGAGGCAGAAATTCGCCATCCACAGAAACTGTATGTTCTTTAACCATTAGATGTAGGTGTGTGTAAGTGTAGCTCGAATCATTCTTATAAAAAATTCATAGTATATTTAGGATACTGGTGTCGTTACAAAATAAATGAATAAAATGAGTTTAGGGGGATGGAGAAGCCAAATAAAACAAAACAACATTAGAGAAGACATTACCTCAAAATCGGGTAACTCTTTTTGATTTGAGCCAAAGGATTACTTGGGAAGAGTTCTGCCCAAAGTGATGCTTCTAGGAGTAATAGGGGGAAGTTGTTAGAGTATTTGGGAAGAGGTTGGACGAGACAAATGGCTTGAATGTGTGAATGAGGTGGTAGAAGTGGGGGCCTTTTATAAGTGGAGAGGAGGGGCACTCTTGGAAAGATTGAAATGTTACATTATTATACAATGCTTTTCGTATTCTAAAGGTCCCACACTTATATAATTCGTGTCTAAGGTGATAAGGGTTCTAAATCTACCCATCCAATAGTCTTTGGACAAGTGTAAGCCTTTGATTTTACATTATCTTTTTATTTTATTAAAATCGTTAAATAATGAGGTCATCGGTGCATCATAATGATGTCATAAATAATTTAATTTATTTAATGTCTAAAAATTGTAAATAAAAATAATATGATGTAGGAAATCTATTTATCTTTCCAATGACTATTTATAGTAAAAAATATGACTTTTATAACCCTATGTAAAAATTGTTTTAGTTAAACAATTCATGTTTGTGTCATTTTTTACTTTAACATTAAATAAAAGGTATTTATGTCATTTTCCAACTAATGTGGCTCCATGGGGTCCCCAAGTTGACCCATGGATTGTCTTGGTCGGCCATGGAACATCCAATGAGGGTAGGACATGTGTCAAGCTCATCTAATGTAACAGCCCGAGATTTTATGAAAAATATTCTTTTAATTTTATTAATGTCTTGTGTTGTACGCTACACCCAAAAGAGCTTGCACAACACACATCCTTGACTTGACTTGCATTACACGCAATCGCGACCTTCCTCGATAGCATGTGTAGTACGCAATACCGAGTTTCACTAAACAACGATATGCTATAAAAATATTATTAAAACTAGCCGTTATGAATAGTAATAACCACTTTTTAAAATTCTGTAAATCTTATTTTTCAAAATGAACTTCATTCTTGGATTCGGAGTATCGAATTTAGCCTAAGGTGAAATTTTGGTACTTTTCGGATAACTCTCATATTCTGATGAATAGTGAAAAATTACTAAATTATAATTAAAAAGAACTTTTTTAATCGAAATAATTAATAGTGATAAATTATTAATTTGAGTGGTTTTAAAGTATATTTAGAATATATTTTTACAATTTAATACAATGTTGGTCATTGGTTGTAATTTCACATTTAAACCAGACATAATCAAGTGTCAATCTTTTGATATATATTGTTTCCTAAAAACACGCTATTTATTTTAACAGCGGGATTTAATTATAAAATTAATTAATGCAACTTCTATGTTATGAATTTGGTAAAATAGATTTCATTTTTTAATTCGGAATATGAAATATAGCTTAGGATGAAATTTTGGCATTGTTCTGAAAAACATCAATTTTTGATGAATAGTGAAACTACTAAGTGGTAGTTAAAAAAACTGAATTTTTCATAAAACATAATTTTGCCGCTTCTGTGAATGGAATTTCGAAAATCCGAGAGACACGGTTAATATCAAGGACTAAAATGTGGTTCAATGAGATGAAAATAATTTTTTGGTGAATAGTAACTTTTTACTTTTTTTTACCGTGGTTAATAGTAAATAGGGTAACTAAGGGTAAATATGATATCACTATTACCCTAACACATGTCCTAATTCTATTGGACAAGTGTAATTCGACCAAAAACAAACTTAGGAATAAAATATGACCATTTAGGCCCACTTGGATTAGATTAGGACATTTATTATTAATTTATTTAAAGAAGGGTTAAAATAGTTAAAATCAAAGTTTAATAAGTAAATCATTTTTAATATAGGGTTATACATAAGATAAATTCTATTGTAAATATTCATTAGAAAGCTAAAAAGATTTCTTACATGGCGGTATTTTATTTGTAATTTTTAGACATCAAATAATTTAATTTATTTATGACACAAAGATGATGCAGTAATTATCTTATTAATGAAATATTGACAAAATTGATAATATAAATACCAAAATAAATGTAATTTAAGACTTTTTATGAATTCCACTAATTTTCTAGGTTACTATGATATATTAGTATTGATTTAATCAACTTGGTTCGAACATATAATTCTGTTATGACTTTGACAAAAATCATATATCAAATAGTGTCAAAATTGACACAAAATAGTTTTTAAATCAAATATTATATTATTAATTGTTATTTTATTCCTAAAAATCTAAGGTTAGGCCAAATGACTTAGATAAGTATATATATATTAATAATAAACAATTTGGGGTTCGTTTGGCATGTTATAGTAAGTGTATTAACCATATAGTGAAAGAAAACAAAAAGACATGGTAAAAGATAAATTATTTAACTTAGAGTTAAATTTAATTGATAAGGTTAAAATAATATCCTAAACTTGTCTAAATTCTATTGGTTGATAGGATTTCGACCCATCCCCACTTTAGCTTCGAAATAAGACCCTTTGGAACCATTATAAACCGATTTTTACTTTAGTATAAAATAATATTTTGAGATATTCCTAAGGTGCCCCTCTCCTCCCCTATAAAAGGACACCTCCTCCCCCTCCTCCTCACACCAATTTGAGCACTCAAGCTCGGCCAACCCCTGCCAAAATCTCTTCTCCACTTCCCTAGAAACATCCTAGAGGTTCTGGTCTTCCTCAAAGACCAATTCTAGTGCCCTAAGAAGAGGTCTCAAAGAGGCACTTCAAAGAAGAGGTAATTACCGTTACCAATTCTTTCATCTTTATTTCTTCTTCCACTTCTTATTCTTAGGTTGTTTCATTATGAAGTAATAACATCAGTATCACTCATATACTGATATGTTATTATAAGTATGAAACAACCCTATTTCACCATCTATCCATCCTACGGAAAAAGAAATCACCGCGCGTGCGTACGTACGGAATACCGTCTCCACGCCGTGGTGTAATCTATTTTCCACCACCACCTTACATGGATGGGTATAATGGTGTAAAGAATAACTATACATAGTTATTACAACATCATATTGATTCTGATATATTGTATAATCCACTCCAATTCAATTCAATATTTATAGAAATGATATCATCGCTCGTGCGTACGTACGGACTACCGTCTCCACGACGCGATGAGATTCATTCTCCATGTTAACCATTTAAGAATGATTATAATGTATATATAAGAAATAATAATGAAATATATGACATTATAAAGCTACTGGATTTATGTATATATATACATATGTATGTCATCTACTTACTTCCATTTCAAGACAATAAGGAAAGGAAAACAGCGTTCATGCGTACGTACGGACTACCGTCTCCATGAACGGTGTTTTTCATTTTATTTATCTACCTATTATATATATATATATACTGAATATATATGATATATAAATCATATTTTATATTCTGGAAGTAAGTAAATCATGATATAAGTAATAATGATGTCAAGAACAACAAGTCAAAACACCTACGATAAATGAAACGATTTTACCCAAAACGCTTCTTTAACATGGAATTTACAAAATAACGGGTAATATAATGTCATAAGTGAACCATATATGATATCATAACAATGAATATGATTCTGTAATAAGTCAATAACATGATTTAAATCATTATACAGGAGGTTCGGACACTTACAAAGCAAGTCGGACCTAAGGTAAGGGAAATATCACAATCTCATTTTTATCCGAGATTGTTTATTCGTAAGTATTTACTGGGGTGTATTTTATCATCCACATCCATGTTCCCTCAATATGTAATATTGTTTCCATCCACTTGAAATAGTTTAAATCCAATTTTACCCTTAGGTGAGTTTTTAGTAAAGAATATGAAAGGAATCTTTTGTCGTTTTTCCGTACGAGGTACTTTTTGACTTTTCCGACAAAAGTACGAAGAATGTTTTTTTTAACTTATACGGCATGAATGGATTTTTAAAACATTACTTCAAAGAAGCTTCCTTTACAAGTTTTCAAGTTTATTTTTAATCAACTTCTTTTATTTTAACGTTTTATGACATGTTATGAAAGGAAAAATGTTTTTGAAGAAGAAAGGATATTTTCCTCAAGAATTCAATTCAAGTGTTTTATCAAAATTATTTTCCATCTAAGATAATAAAGGGTTCTGTTTCTATCCATATTTTTACATTGGTTTGACTATGTTGTGATGGAATTATGTTTATGAATTCCTTTATCATATATGAATTGATTTATGATGTCATGATGTTTCAAGAATCCCATTTTTGTTACATGTGTTATGCGATTATGTATGATTTATGATTTTGCGGCACACATAAGAAAGGATTCATTAAGAGATGGGTGGGACCTATACCTCCCTCCAATGCATTGGGTAAAGATTTCATATCTCATGAGATAGACATGGCTGGAATGGTAGGTTATACCGGTTCAGTGAAACAGGACTGAAACGAGGATTACTCGATTCAGAAAGGGACTTTGTCCACTAAGATAGTCTTGGCAATGAGTCTTGACTAACAAGAAATGATTCTCTATGATTATGTGTGTATGCCACAAAGTTTCATGTTTTAAGTTATGATTATTGGGATTACATTTCACTTCTATGATTTAGCCCATGTTATGAAATTATGATCTCTTTTGCAGGTTAAGATTTCCAAAAGCTATGTTCTTATGTATATGATGTGATTGATATTTCTTTTTTTTACCCTTACTGAGCATTTGAGCTCACCCTTTTATGTTTTCTTTTCCCCAGGATATAAAGAAAGGTTTTAGGTAAAAAAAAGGGATGACCTTTATGGGAGATATTGAAGAACTTTCACCACGATTAGAAGATTACGTTCCGAGTTTCCAAAGACACTAAACTATTACGATCCTTTAGTGTGTGTTTTTGTTATGTACTAAGTATTCCGCAAATGTAATGTAATGTCCATGTACGTCAAGCTTCGGGTCTCTACAGTTGGTATCAGAGGAAAGGTTTAGTCAACCTTTGGAAACTAGGATGCGAAAACGTTAGTGAGATCCCTAGAGATATTTCTAAGGTATGTCTAGGGATGTCCCTAAGGTTAAGTATACGTATAGGTTATAGTACTAGAACTACGCTAACGATCATAGAATTAAACCTAAGATGTTAGATGTTCAAGGTACTCCCCCTTTATTATGTTGTTTTCCCTAGAATGATTTTTGCCTCTCACGCTATTCTTTTTGGGTTTTAGAAAATGGCTGGAAACAAGGTGATTCACGATAATGGAGGAAATGATAGACAATGGAATGATATTCTTTATGAGCAACCAAATGAAATTGGATTTGGAAGTCCAAACATCATTATTATGCCGAATCAGCAATCTCATAATATGATCAATAAAGTAAAATTTGGTAAGTTTCCTGACTCGGCTAATAAGAGAGAGATGGAGTTTCATGATGATCATAGAGGAAAGAAAGTTCAATTTCCCCTATATAAATCATGTGGGAAGAGGCATCAAGGAGAATGTTTCAAAGGAACTGGAAGATGCTTTGGGTGTGGAAAAGAAGGACACAAAGCCAGTAAGTGCAAAGGAAAAGGTTCAGTTAATACCAGGGATGAGGATAATGGTATTGCTACGACATCAAAAATGGTTAAGTGTTTTAAATGTGGAATGTATGGGCATTATGCAAACAAATTCCCTAAGGGAAAGACTCATGAAGAGAATCAGTATGGTCATATGGGAAGTATTTATGTGGATGATGATGAAGAGACTACCAATGGTATGTGAGATGAAAGAATTGTTGAAGCTCGGTCAATGGTTTAAGAATGTAGTGGAATGATTATATGTTTATCATGTGTAATGTTGTATAAGTAATCTCATGGTACTATGGAATAAAGAGACATGTAAGGATTGTAACATTGTTGTCTGATTAATGTTACCAGTATCCATGAAAGGTTATTCAGATATTTTTGGAATGAAGATGATATGCGCATAATGAAGGGATAAGGGGAAAATGAAATGTTTGACAGTATTCATGAGCTCATGATTGATATAAGGACTAAGTGATATCATGGTTTGAGTATATAGAATTTTGAGGATTTTGGTAACTTTTAACAGCACTCATGTTTTCACTATGGTATTCAAGAGATTACACGATTAAGGACTTTGAATGTTTGGAATGTGACCAATAAGACATATCTTATGATATGTGGGGATCAACGACAGTATTAAATCTCTGGTAATCGTTGTCACTATATTATGAGAGTGGACTACAGTATTATGTATAAGCCTAAAGATTAGACTGGATTATGTTGGACATAAGTTAGTATTGTTTAAGGATAGAAGTTTTTTTCGATATTATTGATGGGATGTAGTTCTAGAAAAAGGGACAACCTGCAGGACGGGCGACAACCCATCGCTTCGGACAAGGCTGTAGGAATCGAACCCACAACCGAAGTGCGACTGGCCATTATCGCCTACCACTGACCTACAGGAAGTCCCTGTTTAGTAGAAACTAGTTTTATTATATTAAGCAGTATGATATATGAAGTATAAGTCCATTTTAGGAACCATATGTGATTAATCTCACTATAGAATGACTTATGTATATTTAATAACTTTTTCTAACCTTTTGTTTGAGACAGATGGAATGACCCATCATTCTATCACATAATCTGCTAACACTTCACAAATAACAAATTCAACTTCATTTATTTAAGAGATTAAGTAGAAATTGTTCAAGGCACGAACAAAAGTGAGATTGTACCAAAATAAAGTAAGTATTTATTCTAAGCAAATTTTCAACTTTAGGGAAATGATCTTGAAAACCAAAAATGATTGTCCTAGTGATCTTATACCTGATGAATCAGATGGTACCTTATATCATCACAAATCTATGGATTTGTGATTACTGGCTTTTCCATAGCCATGTTCTCTACCACTCTCCATCAGAACATGATGGTTAGATTTCTCTTCCATATCCATATTTTCACCTATGTGGAAACCCAGTGATTAGTTTATTTGGGTAATCGTTACATTTCATACTTTAGTTTTTAAAGCCAAGTTTTGATATTCCCTTTTACGATGTGGGTTTCTATTAAAGAAACTTTCGAATAGTAAACCATTTATAACCCCGATGAATTTCGAGGGCGAAATTCATTTTAAGGGGGGTAGAATGTAACAGCCCGAGATTTTATGAAAAATATTCTTTTAATTTTATTAATGT
Source organism: Viscum album (assembly GCA_963277665.1). Classification (NCBI taxonomy): domain Eukaryota; kingdom Viridiplantae; phylum Streptophyta; class Magnoliopsida; order Santalales; family Viscaceae; genus Viscum; species Viscum album. The sequence continues at coordinate 406,416,932 of OY728146.1, forward strand.
CTTGTGTTGTACGCTACACCAAAAGGATCTTGCACAACACACATCCTTGACTTGACTTGGATTACACGCAATCGCGACCTTCCTCGATAGCGTGTGTAGTACGCAATACCGAGTTTCACTAAACAACGATATGCTATAAAAATATTATTAAAACTAGCCGTTATGAATAGTAATAACCACTTTTTAAAATTCTGTAAATCTTATTTTTCAAAATGAACTTCATTCTTGGATTCGGAGTATCGAATTTAGCCTAAGGTGAAATTTTGGTACTTTTCGGATAACTCTCATATTCTGATGAATAGTGAAAAATTACTAAATTATAATTAAAAACAACTTTTTTAATCGATATAATTAATAGTGATAAATTATTAATTTGAGTTGTTTTAAAGTATATTTAGAATATATTTTTACAATTTAATACAATGTTGGTCATTGGTTGTAATTTCACATTTAAACCAGACATAATCAAGTGTCAATCTTTTGATATATATTGTTTCCTAAAAACACGCTATTTATTTTAACAGCGGGATTTAATTATAAAATTAATTAATGCAACTTCTATGTTATGAATTTGGTAAAATAGATTTCATTTTTGAATTCGGAATATGAAATATAGCTTAGGATGAAATTTTGGCATTGTTCTGAAAAACATCAATTTTTGATGAATAGTGAAACTACTAAGTGGTAGTTAAAAAAACTGAATTTTTCATAAAACTTAATTTTGCCGCTTCTGTGAATGGAATTTCGAAAATCCGAGAGACACGGTTAATATCAAGGACTAAAATGTGGTTCAATGAGATGAAAATAATTTTTTGGTGAATAGTAACTTTTTACTTTTTTTTACCGCGGTTAATAGTAAATAGGGTAACTAAGGGTAAATATGATATCACTATTACCCTAACACATGTCCTAATTCTATTGGACAAGTGTAATTCGACCAAAAACAAACTTAGGAATAAAATATGACCATTTAGGCCCACTTGGATTAGATTAGGACATTTATTATTAATTTATTTAAAGAAGGGTTAAAATAGTTAAAATCAATGTTTAATAAGTAAATCATTTTTAATATAGGGTTATACATAAGATAAATTCTATTTTAAATATTCATTAGAAAGCTAAAAAGATTTCCTACATGGTGGTATTTTATTTGTAATTTTTAGACATCAAATAATTTAATTTATTTATGACACAAAGATGATGCAGTAATTATCTTATTAATGAAATATTGACAAAATTGATAATATAAATACCAAAATAAATGTAATTTAAGACTTTTTATGAATTCCACTAATTTTCTAGGTTACTATGATATATTAGTATTGATTTAATCAACTTGGTTCGAACATATAATTCTGTTATGACTTTGACAAAAATCATATATCAAATAGTGTCAAAATTGACACAAAATAGTTTTTAAATCAAATATTATATTATTAATTGTTATTTTATTCCTAAAAATCTAAGGTTCGGCCAAATGACTTAGATAAGGATATATATATTAATAATAAACAATTTGGGGTTCGTTTGGCATGTTATAGTAAGTGTATTAACCATATAGTGAAAGAAAACAAAAAGACATGGTAAAAGATAAATTATTTAACTTAGAGTTAAATTTAATTGATATGGTTAAAATAATATCCTAAACTTGTCTAAATTCTATTGGTTGATAGGATTTCGACCCATCCCCACTTTAGCTTCGAAATAAGACCCTTTGGAACCATTATAAACCGATTTTGACTTTAGTATAAAATAATATTTTGAGATATTCCTAAGGTGCCCCTCTCCTCCCCTATAAAAGGACACCTCCTCCCCCTCCTCCTCACACCAATTTGAGCACTCAAGCTCGGCCAACCCCTGCCAAAATCCCTTCTCCACTTCCCTAGCAACATCCTAGAGGTTCTGGTCTTCCTCAAAGACCAATTCTAGTGCCCTAAGAAGAGGTCTCAAAGAGGCACTTCAAAGAAGAGGTAATTACCGTTACCAATTCTTTCATCTTTATTTCTTCTTCCACTTCTTATTCTTAGGTTGTTTCATTATGAAGTAATAACATCAGTATCACTCATATACTGATATGTTATTATAAGTATGAAACAACCCTATTTCACCATCTATCCATCCTACGGAAAAAGAAATCACCGCGCGTGCGTACGTACGGAATACCGTCTCCACGCCGTGGTGTAATCTATTTTCCACCACCACCTTACATGGATGGGTATAATGGTGTAAAGAATAACTATACATAGTTATTACAACATCATATTGATTCTGATATATTGTATAATCCACTCCAATTCAATTCAATATTTATAGAAATGATATCATCGCTCGTGCGTACGTACGGACTACCGTCTCCACGACGCGATGAGATTCATTCTCCATGTTAACCATTTAAGAATGATTATAATGTATATATAAGAAATAATAATGAAATATATGACATTATAAAGCTACTGGATTTATGTATATATATACATATGTATGTCATCTACTTACTTCCATTTCAAGACAATAAGGAAAGGAAAACAGCGTTCATGCGTACGTACGGACTACCGTCTCCATGAACGGTGTTTTTCATTTTATTTATATACCTATTATATATATATATACTGAATATATATGATATATAAATCATATTTTATATTCTGGAAGTAAGTAAATCATGATATAAGTAATAATGATGTCAAGAACAACAAGTCAAAACACCTACGATAAATGAAACGATTTTACCCAAAACGCTTCTTTAACATGGAATTTACAAAAGAACGGGTAATATAATGTCATAAGTGAACCATATATGATATCATAACAATGAATATGATTCTGTAATAAGTCAATAACATGATTTAAATCATTATACAGGAGGTTCGGACACTTACAAAGCAAGTCGGACCTAAGGTAAGGGAAATATCACAATCTCATTTTTATCCGAGATTGTTTATTCGTAAGTATTTACTGGGGTGTATTTTATCATCCACATCCATGTTCCCTCAATATGTAATATTGTTTCCATCCACTTGAAATAGTTTAAATCCAATTTTACCCTTAGGTGAGTTTTTAGTAAAGAATATGAAAGGAATCTTTTGTCGTTTTTCCGTACGAGGTACTTTTTGACTTTTCCGACAAAAGTACGAAGAATGTTTTTTTTAACTTATACGGCATGAATGGATTTTTAAAACATTACTTCAAAGAAGATTCCTTTACAAGTTTTCAAGTTTATTTTTAATCAACTTCTTTTATTTTAAAGTTGTATGACATGTTATGAAAGGAAAAATGTTTTTGAAGAAGAAAGGATATTTTCCTCAAGAATTCAATTCAAGTGTTTTATCAAAATTATTTTCCATCTAAGATAATAAAGGGTTCTGTTTATATCCATATTTTTACATTGGTTTGACTATGTTGTGATGGAATTATGTTTATGAATTCCTTTATCATATATGAATTGATTTATGATGTCATGATGTTTCAAGAATCCCATTTTTGTTACATGTGTTATGCGATGATGTATGATTTATGATTTTGTGGCACACATAAGAAAGGATTCATTAAGAGATGGGTGGGACCTATATCTCCCTCCAATGAATTGGGTAAAGATTTTATATCTCATGAGATAGACATGGCTGGAATGGTAGGTTATACCGGTTCAGTGAAACAGGACTGAAACGAGGATTACTCGATTCAGAAAGGGACTTTGTCCACTAAGATAGTCTTGGCAATGAGTCTTGACTAACAAGAAATGATTCTCTATGATTATGTGTGTATGCCACAAAGTTTCATGTTTTAAGTTATGATTATTGGGATTACATTTCAATTCTATGATTTAGCCCATGTTATGAAAATATGATCTCTTTTGCAGGTTAAGATTTCCAAAAGCTATGTTCTTATGTATATGATGTGATTGATATTTCTTTTTTTTACCCTTACTGAGCATTTGAGCTCACCCTTTTATGTTTTCTTTTCCCCAGGATATAAAGAAAGGTTTTAGGTAAAAAAAAGGGATGACCTTTATGGGAGATATTGAAGAACTTTCACCACGATTAGAAGATTACGTTCCGAGTTTCCAAAGACACTAAACTATTACGATCCTTTAGTGTGTGTTTTTGTTATGTACTAAGTATTCCTCAAATGTAATGTAATGTCCATGTACGTCAAGCTTCGGGTCTCTACATCTAATATTATTAAAACATTATTTTTACCTTAAACTACACTAATTACCTCTAATCGCGATTAATTAAACTTAAAAGTTACTATTCACCAAAAAATTATTTTTTATCCCATTGAACCACATTTTACATCCTAATGACAACCATGCATGTCGGATTTTTTAAAATAAAAACACGGAAGTGGAAATATTTCATTTTAATGAAAAATCAGTTATTTAACTACCACTTAGTGGTTTCACTATTCATCAAAAATTGAAGTTTTTTAGAACAATGCCAAAATTTCACCGTAAGATATAATTGATATTCCGATTTAACAAATGATGTCTATTTTACAAAATTACAAACATATAAGTTGCATTAATTAATTTTATATTTAATTCCCGCTGTCACAACAAATAGTGTGTTTTTAAGAAACAATTTATATCAAAAGATTGACAATTGATTACGTCCAATTTCAAAGTGACATTAAGTCTAATGAACACCATTGGATAAAATGGTAAAAATATATTCTAATTATACTTTAAAACCGCTCAATAGTATAACTTATCACTATATATTATTTTGATTAAAAAATTTGTTTTAAGTATTTTTCACTATTCATAAAAATTTGGAAGTTCTCAGAAAATTACAAAAAATTCAACATAGGCAATTTTCAATATTAGGAATACAAAAATGAAGTCCATTTTGAAATATAAAATTTCTATAAATTTAAAAAGTGGTTATTATTATTCATAATGGTTACTTTGATTAGTTGCGGTGTGTTAGAACTCTAAGTTGCCTACAATGCAAGCTATTGAATTATTGAATGAGAAGCGTATCATTGAAGCATGGGGTGTTACAAGTGAATACTTTTTGGTATTTACAAAAATGCCACTCTTCCTAAAGTAAAAAAGGGCACTCACTCTACCACATTATTAACACATTGAATCATATTTTATTCATCCAATACCTACCTAAATCACATCTAGACAACACTTCCTACATTATAGAAGCATTATATTTGGATAAGTACCCACCTTTTGACTTTTTTGAATCCGTAAAGTGGATATTAGTAGAAGAGTTGATGTTATTCAATGAGCATATTTAATTTATTTCTGTATCCACCGTATTCAATTAATATTTAACAATGATGATATTAAAAACTCAGTATCATGCATATTCTATTATGTTTTTTTAATATTTTCATGAACTATAATCGTCTACAGTTCCAAAATTTTTTTATGAAATCATCGTTTGTGTGTACACTATGCTATTGCCTCACGAGCAGATGATGTTCCTTTTTCCATTAACATCTCTTTTTTTGGTATGAAGATGGATTTAATATCGGTATATTTTATAACAGATTTACACTAATGGATTCATTATATTACATATATGTTGTTACTTCCATTTAATTTGGGAAATGATAACATCAACTTTTTGAATGACAGACTACTTCCTTGTGAAACGACGTGATTCATCATTCACTAAAACAATACATGGATGGTGATAAGTAATAACATTTCTAACATGATGTGTTTTTATAGGAAACATAGTCTTTCATAGCGTACATGATATACCACACCAAGCGTAATTGGAAAACTAAATATTATTATATAACATGACACTTATCTCTTAGTTAGTAGAATGGCGGGTATTAACTAGATTAAATGAATTATGAATGTACGGTTTAAATATATATATATATATTTAATTATTTTGTGATCAATTTATTATATGTAAAAATAAAACACTATTAAAAAATTAATGGAATTTGTGTTTCTTCTAAAAAACAAATTAATTATGCCTATATATGTTTTATAACTATAAATAAAATATAAATATTTTATTGGAATATATTATTGAAAATTATAATTAATTAGATATGACGTCTAAAATCTATCCTATGGGTTTTGAGGACATGATATTAAATGAAATATAATTTCACTCAATGTTGATATATTTTTCTAAATATGATGTATTACCTTCTTTTGAGGGAACAATTGTTTTAAACATATTTTTGACACTTTTAGAAAATCATATTTGATAAAATAATGTTACTCACTGATTATTTAAAATAAATTTTTTATTTTGTTCAATTTTTGTTATTTTATTAATAAGATTCATTTTTTTGATGAATAGTTAAGAAAATATTTTAGTTTTTTTGAGAACATATTTTTTTCATGTTTATTTACAATGATATATTATATTTAATATTGGTTTTAATGTATTAATAGTTAAACTAATCATCATTTAATGTGTATAATTTGAATATATATCACCTTTATATTGAATATAAAACAAATTTCCAAAATATAAACATTTTCTACATTAAAAAATTATTGTAGTTCATGTTTATGAGATTAATTTTTAATTAAAATACAAAAATTAAATTAATTAATTTTCGTAATAAATTTAAATTCATTTTTCAATAAGGTAATAATTATGAAAATATATTCCATTAATATTTAGAAAATATGAATATAACAATTAGTTATTTTTATTCCAATTGATAATGGTAAATAGTTATATTAATTGATAAGTACGATTATAAATATTATTTAGTCACCATACCTATTTTCTTAATATTAACATAAGAATTATTTTTTCCAAAAATCACCATTTATTTGATTTCATGACCCCTTGGATCCACATGAATGATTTTATTATCTTTATTGATTATTATTTTAAAAAAATTCAATGATGTCATACTTAGATTTTAATAAATATAATAAATATCATTTATTGTTTTTGGAAGATAAATTTCTCTATAAAATGTATAATTAATGAAAATATGTCAATATTAATCACAGAAATTTATTTTTAATTTTTATGAAGTAATCAATTAAAATAAATGATTACACAATGACGATGGGGTAAATGTTTAATCAATGACAGTATCATATAAAATGAAATTAGATATATTAAAATAAATAAAAATTGAGATAATTAATTACATCAAGGATTTTCCTTGAATACATTGACAAGTTGATGATGTTATAGAAGAATTATTTTCTATTTATATTGTTTTTATGATATTTTGAAAAATTTAACAAATGGACACTAATAAAAATGACATTAATTATATTTTAAAATAAAAAATATTTTTTAAATGATTTAAAATTATCAAGAATATAAAATTATGAAAAATTATTTTTTGAAATACTAAATTATAATCAATTATGTTTTTATTGTTTTTTATGCTTATAATATCTTTATTATCCCTTCATTAGTAAAACCAAAATTTTTTGAAATAAGATTTTAGGAGGTAAAATAAGGGTTAGAGACAAATCATAATTATTAAAAAATAATCACAAGATATATTATTTTTATTGGATGAATAGAATTAGACCGATAATCATCCTTTCTTCTAAATATAAATTTTTTGATACATTATAAATATAATATAGATTAATATTAGTTCTATATTTTGGGAAATTTAATGAGTTGAAATCTGGTATTTTATAAAAAGAAAACCTATTATTATCTTTTGTTAACACTTAAAATCCTATTGTGTTGTGAAATCAACTAGATATATTCCTTACTTGAATTCATTCACACATTCTAGAGGCCTCAGTTTATGAAAATCACCATCTTTAATAATCTAATGATGTTATGAAATGGATTTTGTATGAAGAAGATGTATCATTTTAATCAATCTTCTCTATTTTACTTCTTCTTCCACTTCGTTCAAATATTTTCAATCATGTTATAATTATAATACAAGTATACTCAATATACTATGATATTATTTTATTAGTATAATTTTCCTGAATAAACCAAACTGGGCTGAGATTTAACCACCCAAGCATACCTTTAATGTGGTAGGGGCCAGTGACTATCTCCAAGAATACATGTCACACTCAAGGGATGAATTTCATTAAATAACTAATCACACGCAATAACATGCATATCCAATACCATTTAATTCCTAAATTTAAAATAACTAAAATATATTCATGCATACAACTATAATCCTACAATCATGGTATGATATAAAGTATTGGAAAGTGTGGAAATGGGCCAAATAAAAGCACAACCAAAACTGGAATGTTATGTACCACCTAGTCACATAGAGGTTACTGATGTAAAATGGAACACCGATATACACCTCGATCGTTCTAGCATAAACTACAACAATCATCTAATAATCCATTAAGGACTCTTCAGAAAGACATGTCATCTACATTTTTCAATACACATGTGGATACATTCAACGGTGGGATGAGTATAAAAATACAAATTAGGACACCTCTAAATAACAAAAAAGAAACCTATATGAGTAACATTTCTATCTATATAAGAATATTAATACAACAAAAATAACTTGAATATCCATATATGCTAAATAATGACAGAAAATATTAATGTAAAGAATAGAAATGTAATGCCAACCATGTATTCCTACTCAATGGTTCCACACTATGCTCATCTGGGGAAAATGCTACAGAAGTTATAGTTACAACTAAGATAGTTGTCATAGTGGTCAAAATCATCAAGTCATGATACAATGTAAAAATAGAGGGTCCATCTGAGATACACAATCAATCATACATAACCTTATCTGAAATTTCAATTCATGGTACATATATATGGGTTCAATACCCAGGTCTCAGTCATGGGAAACCAATCCCTATAGGAAACATCATTCTAGATAGAAGATCATAGTTCATGTAAATATTGGTCCCACAAATTCCAACATCCCCATCTGTTGAGACATGAAGGGAAATGTTGATAACTCTCTTCCCCTCAAAATATTAAATTTCATATCCACTTAGAAAACACTCAAAGGGGGATATGACATCTATTTTAAAAATATAGGAACTCACCCACTCTACATTGATCATCATGATTCTATAGGGTTATTCACCCTCTATAATGTGAATGGAAACTACACTATAACCTAATAAGATTGAACACATGGAACACACTCATTCAATATTATTCAAGGGTCATAGTATAGTTGATTAATAATTACATCAACTCCTGTCGTATCACAAATTTAAAATAAAATAATCATATTTTTATATGTGGTGTAAATATTTTTTTTGGAATACTCATGTTAATGAATATAGGTCTATCAAATAATAATTAGTGGATGAGGATCGTCATTACTCTCATAATATTATAAAATAATCCATTTTTATTTCACTAAAACATTCAATATTTACCAAAAGGATCATGTTAGAGTAAAACATATTGAATCATACATAGTAATAAATATTTACATACCAAACAAGGACAACCAATGTAAAAGTAACATTCACCATAAACCACAAGAATGATGCATCACGGGTCCCAACCATGAGTACAAATTAAATAACATATTTTTTATTCAAAAAATTCCTTCCAATTTTATGTAAATAATAGCATATAATGTTCATAAATTTGTCATATTATATAGAATATATCTTATACAATAAATTTTATAATAATGAAAATAACAATATTATTATTATTCTTATTAGGATTGATTTAGACACACACCATGTGTGTTAATTAAATATAAAACATTGGACAAGATATTACCTTCTGAATTTTAGTTTGTGATTCGGAAGATACATCATAAATATGATACTATATGTAAAATATATGACCATATTAATGTTAGACAACAAATATAAAAAATAATAATAATATATATTATTATTATTATGATTTAATTTTTTTTTTCAAAATATACAAGCACAAAGGAATCCCTCTTTTGATATACTATCACTATGGGGGTCTCCCGAAAAATATTTTTTCCTTAAATTATATATATTATAATAATACTATTATTAGTATTATTATAATATATTTATCAACTGGAAAAAACAATTTCATCCATGCATGGGTCGCCCCAATTTCCTCTCATATTTTTTTTCTTTCTCATTTTTCTATTTATATTCTATCAATAACAAATTAATTAATTATAAATATTTGATAATTTGAATAAAAATAATCATTGTATATTGGAACGAAGTCTCACTAGTAATGTACCACAATGACCACGATGTTGCCACTCCTTACACACAATGCATCCTCTTTCACACTACCCCATTTGGACATTAATATAACACAATCGGGGATCTCCAAGTTAGAATTTGATATGATTTCATTATTTGGGATCCTAATAATTCTGTTAGCATTCATCCTTAACCCACAGAGACAACTCATTTCAATAAATATAGATTGGTCTTTGATCATTTATGACTTATCATTCGAACCACTACATAAATAATATATCGATGATAAGTGCATGAAGAATGGAAAATAAAAATTCATGACAAAAACATTAGTTTTTTACATGGTCAATCATCATGTGGACCTCGATTAATAAGCATAAGGTGATTAATAAAGATAAATAATCAAAAAAATATTTAATCGTTATATAGAATTAATATAATTCAATTACATGAATTATTAAATTGGCATGGAAATTAATTTTTTAGATGATTAATTCATGGACTTCATGGGTAAATTAAAAGGTTATAATTCCCAAAAAAATAGAATCCAAAAAATGATTGAAATTAATTTCTAATTAAGAATTATCACAGGTTGTTGTCTTTTTTGTGATCCATAGGATCCATTGTCATTGGCGTCCATTACGGAACATCAATTGTTGATCCATGATCCTGATATTTTCCAATGTTCCCCCACACTCCCAACTAAATTCTCATGGTTATGGGGGTATCACTACAAATTGGTAACAATATCATATTTATAGACAGGAAAAGATCATTATGTCTAGAAATTAAAATAAACAAATAAATTTAATTTTTTATTAATTTTATTCCCAATGATTATTTCTAAAATTGTTATCACCGATTAAAGTTATGTCATCCCTTTGGTAAAACCCATGTTATAACCTCAATTGTTTTCATATATTTATGATCCTGACATATGTTTTATTGTTACTACAATTTTTCAAGAAAACCATACATGCCAGATATTTAATATTTTTAACATAATTATTAAATTAATATTTGGAAGACTGTGATCTGAAATCTCACATAATCTAGGGGAATTACTCCAGAAATATTACTTGATATATTCCAAAATTATATATGGAAAAAATGGGATTGTACATTATTTCTTTTTTCAATTATTTAATATCAAAAAAATTAAAAACAGTGAATATGGTACAAATATTATGCTATCTACTAGGTATGCCTCTCCCATGTGGTCTCCCAATGATTTCACGAGTTTTCATCAAACTTGATCACTATGAAAAAACAATTTTACAAATTGTGTTATCAATCCATTCCTCATACCCATCATCTTTTTATAAAATGAGGCTCCACTCTCATATCTATGATCAACCGGACAGATATCATATAATGAGTCACACACAACCACTTTCTGTTTTAAATGTGGAGAAAGAAACAAACCTAATCCTTTTGAGACATCTGGGTTACGCTGAACTCAATGTTTTTGGCCCAACACATGAGTAATAAATAATTGTCTAAGGATTCGAAGAGATATCATATCACCCTGGGTAAAACTCCATAACACTCTAATTAAAGCATCCTATATCTTTAGTACACTAAAGAATCCCGAAATTTATTATGTAGTCATCATCCCCCCTTGATGAAGTACACCCTTTAGAACCAAAACTAGCACCAAAATGAGGTTCAAATCACACCCACTTGTATAAAAATGTGCTGTAAATTCTATCATACATAGACATGAAAATACGATACATTTGTGGTTGAGTGCTAATTATCATGATACCCTTACCCCACCTATGATATATTATCCAACTTTAAATGACATAAAATACATGAAACCCCAAATCATGTTTTGCAGAACAAAAATAGTTATATTTTCCTGGCTAAATTGTTGGGTAAAACATGGAAAACAACTAAAATTGAGTCCTGAAATGATTCCATCACAATTTTTCTAATCATTTTTGGAAGTAATATTCAATAACTAAAACAATCATTGGGGGAATACCATGATGTTAGACTACCTATTGCATGCACAACTCTCCCAAACACTTCACATATCATTAATTGTTTTCAAGCACATATATATGAAACAAAAAGCATTTAATTTGAAAACATGATGTAACTACCATGTAATTACAACTGATTCCAAGAGATCCCATTACATCCTCATATCCACTAGATGTACCACTAAGGTAGAAAACCTTATTAAATCATCTTATCACATCATGATTGTAATAACATATTTTTTCACTTAGGTATTAATAATTTAAAATTGTGTCTAAATCATTACTTTGGACATAATTTGGATGCTTAATGAGTTATTGAGGTTATTTGGTGTGTTCAAGTCTTTATTTGATCCTAGATACCAACTTTTTTGGAAAAAATCATGGTGCATTGTTTCGAGATACTGTTCAGAAATGCCGCATGGTTTGGAAAAAAATGTGCATTGTGTTTTTTCGAATAGATACACTTCGCATGGTTGGTTCCTATCAATTCATACTAAATATGAATGCAACCTTTCTATCTTGGTAGTCATTCATGGTTTCTGTATGGCTTATCAAATTGTGCCGACAAACTGTGGGATAGACATTTTCTAGGTAAATTATAATTTTTCCCTTAATGATCTTATTCGATCTCTCTTTCTTCTGTAATCCATTTACATGTATGTTAATCTACTTTATTTTTAAATTTGGAGACTTTTTAAGGATAACGTAGGAATCATTTGAAATCCTTCATCATGCATCTTATTGATCTTCTTTTCATCACGTTGGATTCAAGTATATAAGTACTCAAGTACGTTTATACCTTTTATATTATCTCTTTCTCGCAATATATTTATCAAGGTACTTGAATTTTTTTATTTTTCATACATGTAGCTTGATCCAAGATTAATCTAGGGATAATACTGGATGATGATAGTTGTACCAGCCTATGGTGGGTGATCTATAACACATTCTTCATGTTCGATGATATTTGATTTGTTGTTTGGGCCCCAACAATTTCATCAGTTGTCATTTATTGAATTGATATCCCATTATTATAATCATTAGAATCATCTTGATATGGAAAATCTATAACACCCCTAAACTCGAACCTCATGTATTGATATGTATATGTTTAAATTTTCTTTGGATTTCATAATATCTGAAAAAAATGTTCTTCTCATTATAAAGTAATAATATTGTTTAAAATTATATTAGAATCAAACCGATTAAAACACACAAATGGACACAAGGATTTTTATTTAAATAAAAATGCCATAGTGTTTACAATACACCAATCAAAATACTAATCATGCTAACCAAATATACCTATTAAAACCCCTATCAGAATTGTTGGGAGACCACTTAAAACAACTAGAAGCCCATGAAATTAATTTGGGTCCTTCGAATATATCATAATGAACATAATAATGGACAAAGCCACTGCGGCCTCACTAAGCACCAATGGAACGACATGAACCATCTTCTTCAATCACCTTGAATTTAGGACACCCAAAAGAATGGATTTATATAAGGAAATGACTAGACCATTTTCCTAGGTGACCATTGGATTCTAACACCTATAATTATAACCGTTGTCCAGGAGGTCAATTAACTAAAAATAATTTAGTACATCATAGTTTTCCAAAATTTAAAATTTGGAGATTATAAGATAACTCCTTTTTATTGTGAAAATTTATTATTACACAATTTTGAAAAGTATTAAGGAATTTAAAATACTATGAAAAAGTTCAAAAAATACAATATAATGATCTCTATCTCTTAAAATATTGTTTCAGACCATTTTCAAATTCATTTAACCAAACTATGTTTTTTTATTAAGATATTTTTGATTAATATAATATTAGTACAAATGATTTTATGTGGGTATACTAAAAGTTCATTTTATAACCTTGAATGTTAAAGCAATAGTGTTTATAAATAACTTGATTAATAAAATATTTAGAAAATTTATGTTTATCTATTCATTAAACTTTTTTATATAAAGGTTATATTTAAAAATGATAATTTTAATATAATATTATTCTTTAAGACATCATCTTCTTTATTGGTTAGTTTCTATAAACAATTGGACCTAATAGGGCCAACCCTTTATGGGTGGGAAAGGGAGGCAGGTCATGCTATGTGGCTGAGCCTAGCCCTTAGCCCATGCCTGGGCCAACCCGTGCACGGGAATAGGTATCTCGAAGGCCGCACGGGGGTAGTAGTGCATTTTCACGCAGCGCAGGTGAAAGGCCATGGTGGGTCATGGGTAATCTGAGTCCTGCAAGTGGGGGAGGGATCCCATGTGTATGGCTCCCTATGTGTGTGCTATGTGTTTTTTTATCCATGGACCAAAGGCTAATGCTTATAAATGGGGTGAAAATATTCCCCAGTTTCGATGAGGGATGTGTTTTCCTTGGCAGAATGAGATCTGGACCATTGAATTTCAGAGCGCGCGATCTGGGCCGTTGATCTTGACACCACACTTTAAGATGAGAAGCCATGTGTCTCCATGGTTTTCATACTATTTGAGGTTTTAATAGAAAACAATGCCGCATTAATCTTGGTTCATTTGATCAGACTCAGATTTAATTGGAGCCGATCATTACCTTTATAAACTATGAACACATCCCGACCCTTGTGTCTAAGACAGTACTGATCCGGGCTTCCCATGTTCCTCCCATTTTTCTACTTGAAGGGATTTCTTCTTCCCTGGAGTGTGTCATGCACTATTACCCTACATCCCAATTTGCACAATTTTTTTTCATCACCCTTATAGCCACTGGACCCTCCTCACACAAGGTTTCCACAGAGTTCACTTTCCCTAGAGTTTTTATATGCTATGTTGGCCTTGTTTCCCTTTAATATAGTATTAAAATTACCATTATAGTCATATTTTATAAATAACACACTATGGAATATGAAAAACCTCTCTGTTCTTTGTACACAAGCCTCCAACATACCTCAATGAGTCCTCCGAGTTCTTTATCGTCAACTGACACCCTCTTCTACTTCAAGATAAGGTTGGGGATTAATAATTGTCTTGATTTTTGGGTTTTAAGATGTATTTATATATATACACATGTAAAATAAATATACATTATCTTATGATTTGTGGTTAATTCATTCTTTTCTCAGTTAAGAGTTGCATGATCTTGAGTTACATGGTATTAATAAACCCTATGTATGGACACCACATGGAAATTTATATTATGTCATAAATACTTAATCAGTGATATATATACACATGTATATGAAAATATATATGTATAATATAAACAACCCTTCAGATTTTCATAAACATCATATGCGAGATTAAATATTTCAAAGTTTGAGTTTAACGTTAATGAAGAACTAAAATGTGTGGAGTCATTTTGCATAAGAAATAATTTATACCTAATCATGTATGTTCTTAATTATGAATATAAAATATTTAAAATTGGTTTTTTTAATAAATAAACAATTTTAACATAGTGAATAAATCCATGTTTTGATAAATTTACATGTATAAGAACCTTACGTACACTCATACTGTATAATCGGGTATGTGGGTATGTGTGTATAAATGAAGACTTTGATCCCCATTTGTATTTTTAAATTTCTAAAATTTGTAAAGAAAGTACAAAAAATGTGTATTCAAATGTTTTTGGCTTGAGTAAACACGACTTCCAATGCACGCCCCATTGAATGAATGTTTTACACTAAATGACACCTTTGACAATATTTTTCAAAATTCATACTTCTGATGTGCTTAGTTCATGAGTATAAATATTAGAGGCATGAAACTTCATATTCATATGTATTAATTACTCTCCACTCATAATATTAAATGATAATGTTTATGGTTGAGTTTTATACATTCATGTTTTAACATTTAATGTAGTAAAAAAGATTATTTATAACAAATGATTGAGATAATGTGAGATTAGTACCCCACACGAAATTTTATGTTTACCAACATATTTATTATTCACATGGAATAATTGAGAAATTCAATTAAGTAATTGATTAATATGGTTTTAGGAATTTTCATTATATGTGATCAAGTTTTTATTTCGTTTGTTTATTAGTTTTCATCGCATGTATTCTTAACTTACGTACAATTTAATGTCTTAAACACATAGTTCATAGTCTTGTGCAAGACTCACTACATATTCATAAATGTGAATGTTTGTAATTTAAAATTTTATCCCCTTTCATGGGATTATAGATGTAATTGTTCAAGGATGTGTGGGATACCTTGAATAAATTGAAAAGATAAATAATAAACCAAGTAACTTGTACACTTTTATTGATATGTAATAAGTAATTTAATAAATTAAAGTGTTATGTGATTTCTGATTTAGAGATACGAGGAATGCATTTGACCTTGTATGTTTTGGGTTGGGGACCGGTATAAGTAAGCCCTCCGGGTCGGGGTCCGGTTATTGCAGACCCTACATGTTGGAGTACATTTACTAGATGCTCTCCAGGGTGGATTTAGGTTAAAGAGGCTCTTCGGGTTGTGGTCAAGTTACAATTTTACCCTAGGTCTTGGAATTGGGCCATGACATAGTCTGGTATATACACATTCCTCATTATTAATATGTAATTTAATTGACTAGATGAATATTCGACTAGTAGAATATTCATTGTTAAAGAGACTATCATAATGATAATCATAAGAAGTATAAGTATGAAATATTATTTAAGATATATTCATCGATTTTTTGTCCAGTTTATGTTTCACAATTATAAAGGATGAAATTGAAGTTATTATTTTATGATTAACAGTGATCATGCATTATGATTAATTATTAATTTTTTAATTGCATTGTAACATAAAATGTCTTTTACTTATTATCCTGAATGATTATTCCCATAACTAAATCAATATAATGTTAGTATGTTATTAATTATGCACTTATATCACTTATACTATTGTCAAGGTATGTTAAATGCGATACATATCATTTACGAAAATGTCAATTGGAAATTTTAATGATTGTTTTAAAAAGTTATTTTGGGTATATTATGTTATTTTTAAAACCCTTACTAGGCATTTGTATTCACAACCTATGATCTTGAAATTAATTTTTCAGGTATTAGTTTTTCGCAGAAGAAAAATTTCAGAAGTAGATAACTTCCCAAAACTAGAACCAAATCGATCCTCTTTATTGAACTGGCTCCATGTATTTGAGTGTTGGGGAATGATAGCTAGTATCAGAGGATTCAGTTCAGATAAATCTGGAAAACCAAAACTGAAAAAAATCTATATATGCATTACTAAATATGAAATTTTTCCGTATTTACATATGTAAAATGAAAGTACTAGTCTTTTGACTCATTTCAATGAGGCCCTAGATTCCATAATTTCAATATCATGCCATGAAATGTTTTTTAACTATTCCCATGTCCGAATGACATGTAATCACATCTATGAAATATCCATCTCACCTTGGGTATATCAAATACACTGAAGAGCGGTTCTACATTACATCTTTAAGATGCAAGACATTTTTCCATTATACATGTGAAGTGGAAAATACAATGAGGGGATTTTTAGATGCTTGACAGTAGCAGAAGGCCTCAAATACCTCACTACATTCCATGAAGCTACAGCAGCGGTAGAACTCCTTATGACATATATGTTTCATTTCCAGTCTTATGGCCATTTTGGTTAGGTAATGGACATTGACATCCTTGAATACAAAGCCTCCCATTCAATGCACAAACAACAAGTACATACAGATGTCTCACATTTGTATACCCCCATTTTTAGACTCTGGAGATAATACAAGTGCACCCATGATGTTGAAAAACATTGTTCGGGTTGCATATAGTTCATGGATATCGAATGTTTTGAACTAGTTTTGGGGATTCATGTATTAGGGGATGGGTATATCATTAGCCTTTATCTTTTTAGGAACAAGTGGTGATATGAGAAAGCAATTTGATATCCCTTCATTATTTTTTCTATCTTGTCTCAATTTATGTTTCTGAATAGGGTTGACCAAATGATCCTTCAAAACCTATGAAGAGGTGTACCTACCTTTCAAAAAACATAGAAAAACATTCAATCAACTCTATAAACTGTCAAATATCCTGGACATTCTTCATACATATCAGGAGAATGCCTACATTTACTATAGAATATCCATGTTATAGTTGGTCGAGTACAAGCGAAGACAGAAATACAACAATGAACGATTTCTATGATTTACTATGGTTGTGAACATTGCAGTTAGCGACAGATTTCAAGATGCTACATTGGAGGGAGATGTTTTTGCATCTTACATGTACAAACTCCTCAGTTTTAGTATATACGGAAACTCCTATGACTTATAAATTATCAATTGAGAGTCAGTTCAATGAATTCTTTGGGGGATGGTCCATTTGGACATCTCTGAACTATCCATTGCTCGAGCATCTATGGGGAGGCCCAAATGCAATAGGCAGTGGTCCAACCCCTTATGATCAAAATTTATCTAGGATAGAGAAGCTGAAGATTTGAACATAATCTTGGGAATTCACCTATCCTCACCAGATGACCCTCTATGATGGTGGTTGTGGTGAAGATGATAAATGAGTATTTATCTTATGCATATTTAGAATGATTTGCGAGGATGCAATTCCAAGTAGGGTGGAATGATGTTACACACTGAAACACAAAACTATTGTATTGATATGTATACATTTTCATTTTGATTGAATTTCATAATAACTGAACAAAACTTGTTTGTCATGTGAATGTATGAATATGGTTTTAATTTATATTATAATGAAACCGATTAAAACACACAAATGGACACAATGATTTTCATTTAAATAAAAATACTGTGGTGTTTTGTAACATCCCCAAATGATAAAGGGTTAAATGACTAAATGATATGACTCATGTCAACAAGGTGCACCTTCCTTTTCGGGAGCCTACCTGATTAGAACATCACAGTTAAATGTGCTTGGCATGGAGTAGTGATCAGGATGGGTGACCTCCTGGGAAGTTTCTCAGGGTGTGTGTGAGTGAGGAAAAAACACACTGGAAAGGACATGTGTTGGCCTGTGGGGAATGTCATTAGTCATATGACCCGTTCGGGCACGTGGGTGGACCCTGGGGTGGGCCCCACGTGTCTGCGGGGGCAACCGGTGGTACCTGGTAGGCCAGGACCCGACGACCATGTTAAGGCGGGGTGGCTGTGCTGTCACTGGGACCCGGTTGTCACATTTGGTATCAGAGGAGGAACCCAGCCTGAAGTGCGCGGTGCACTGCCTGGGTTGAGATGTAGGGCCCACAACGAGGGCGTTGTGCTCTAAAGGGGGGGTGATTGTAACATCCCCAAATGATAAAGGGTTAAATGACTAAATGATATGACTCATGTCGACAAGGTGCACCTTCCTTTTCGGGAGCCTACCTGATTAGAACTTCACAGTTAAACGTGCTTGGCATGGAGTAGTGATCAGGATGGGTGACCTCCTGGAAAGTTTCTCAGGGTGTGTGTGAGTGAGGACAAAACATACTGGAAAGGACATGTGTTGGCCTGTGGGGAATTTCATTAGTCATATGACCCGTTCGGGCACGTGGGTGGACCCTGGGGTGGGCCCCATGTGTCTGCGGGGGCAACTGGTGGTACCTGGTAGGCCAGGACCCGACGACCATGTTAAGGCGGGGTGACTGTGCTGTAACTGGGACCCGGTTGTCACATTTTGTCACGAACCGGATCTGGTGTCCACTATTAACGGCACCAAACCCGGCCCGTGGCAAGGCCCGAAGAGCGTTCCCTATCCCCACGGGCTGGCACAAGTGCCCGGGTATCAAACAAATCTAGTTTGGGAACGATTTACCCGAGTATGACAGCATAAATCATAAAAAAAAATAATCAATTATTAAAATCAGAAATTTTCATGCCAAACAATTCTTTACAAAACCATATCTGAATACATAAGTTTAAAGACACTAAAAGTGGTCTAAAAACAAATAATGACAACATAAAGACATCCCCATGGACTCCACATGACAAGGGGATCATCACCCGCAAGCCGTCCCCGCAACTCCACCCCAACGATGGGGACTAACATCCCGAACCGCCATCACCCTTAGCCTTCCCTTTACCTGAGTCAAGCATGAGCAGGTCTACTTACACCAAAGGGGTGTAAGTAGGGTGTGAGCCTAAGCCCAATAGGATACCACCAGTTGATTCCAAAGAGTATGCAATACAATGTGAACAAAACAAGCAATTTTAATACACAAGGTGAAACAGTGTTAAAATTCAAAGAAATGCAACTTTCAAATGAAAATAGTTTTCAATCCGAGAATTTTAGAATGTTAGAACATTAAATAGACATGTGAGCTACTGTAATGCACTGCCAAAAACAACCCAGAACAAGGGTATATACCACAAATCCTATGAGCATCAAAATCAGGAACACCCCTAAGCACAAGGTTGTCTCGGGCCCTATGTACCTCGTACCTCGGTGTAGAGTAGCCATAGAAAAATCAGTTCTCATGCACGAGCCACTAGTAGAGAACATACCCATAACCTAGTGGTCCCCAATCATCATCCAAATAGTTTAGTTAGAGTTTTCGTTATCCACATGCTAAGTGGAATAGGGACAAAACCCATCTGATCCACTAGCCGTACTAGTACAAATCCGCCCCACCTAAGTACCCGGGCTTCCCCTTTTTGTGCTCAAACAATTTCAGCAAACAACACACATACTTTTTCATATAAAATATCACTACTGGTCACAAAATTTTTTTGCTGTAGCTACACACATTTTATACCATTTAAAACACACAATAAAATAATTTTATTTCCAATAAAACAACTTCTCAAAACATCACATTGTTTTTCACCCAAATCTCTTTAAGATATCCACCTTTCACACTATTATAACACTTGTAAGTTATTAAAACAAAATTTCAGTTCAAAACCCTTTAATGAAACCAAAAATTCAGTTATGGGGCATCCCAAAATAGACCAATAAAAGATTTGAATGGAAACCCCTCAATTTCACCAAAAATTGGAACATAAAATTCATTTGCATTATAAATGCAACTAAAACCAATTTTTATAGAAACATTCAAGTGAAGCAAACATTAGAGTACCATGAAAACAGTAAGCTAATTCAAAAAAAATTTCACACACAATGGAATCACCTACCAAATTAACAAAACCTCTTGAATCTCCGTGCGAAATCAAATCGCACCCTCGCCGCACCAAGAGAGAACTAGATCAAACCTAAAACCACACAAATTGGCCAAGAAAGCCCAAAGTTAAACCCTAGGTTCGAAATCCTAGTTTCTGGACATTAGTAAACTCAATTATAACCAATGAAACCCTAAGAACAATGAGTTAAACCCAAAGTAATTTGAAAGAGGAAAGAAAAGGGCTCATTTACTTGAAGTATCTTGAATTAATCACTCCAAAACTCTAGTATATGAAATTTAAAAGATCCCAAATTTATGGTAAGTTCGAACAAGATGTATTATCTCATTTAGGAACTGGAATGGAGGAAAAAGATTGAGAATTGAGAGAGTTATGAAAGAAATACTTTACCTCTTCAAATCTGGGCGATTTGAGGAACCCTATGAATATCGGCACAAAATCGCGTTTCTACAGAGCTCCAAATGGGTGGGAGAGAGTTCATACGCGCGGCTGGGTTACTTGGTCTTGAGTGAGACTAGGAATCACCGAACAAACCCAAATATTGAATAAGTTATAACAAAATCAAATTTTATTTTTAAAATAGGAATTGGGCTTTCGGGCAAGCCCAACCCCTTAGACAAAAACCCAAATAACCCATGATTATGGATTTCTAAAAGCTCCAAATTACATTGGTGGTGTTAATAGGTTATGGAAGGTCAATTAGGAATTTTAATGGATGAATAATGTTGAAAAATGAAAAAGTTATAAAAGATACAAAATTTATTTTTTAATCTGGAATTGGGCTCACGGTTTGGCCCAATTCATGAATACTCATCTATTCCTCCCTAAAACCTAGGGAAACCCCCCAAAAAAGAAAGGATGTAAATTAAATGAAAAAAATACCTTTAAAATATGCCTTGTATGTGACAATTATCCCCACCATTAAGGACTTTCCACCCCAGAAAGACAACATGAATCTCGGTTGGAAAACAAGAATGGGTACTCTTCCTCGACCCATGACTTTCGCTCCCATGTCTCATGTGTATCATTCCCATGCTGCCATAAAACCAGGACTAAAGGAATAGAATTTCCTCGAAGTACCTTCCCTTGGGAGTCCACTATTTTCATCGATCTCTCAACGATAGACAAGTCAGGCTCTATCTCTAGTTCTTCCCAACTCAACACATGGGATGGATCCGGATTGTATTTCTTCAACTGAGAGACGTGGAAGACATCATGGATAGACGTCAACTGAGAAGGTAAGGCCAACCTGTATGCCACCTTACCAATACGCTTGGTGATCTCAAAGGGTCCGACATACCGTGGCATCAGCTTACTTTGCTTACCCAATCGACGATGGCCCAGACGAGGGGCCACTTTTAAGAATACCCTGTCATCCACAGAAAAATCTAGGTCTCGACGCCTCCGGTCAGCATAAGATTTATGACGACTCTGAGCTGTCAATAAGCGCTGCTTGATCAACTTGACCTTCTAAGAAGTCTCCTGCACAAGGTTCGGCCCCAACAGTGAAGTCTCTCCTACCTCAGCCCAACATAGGGGGGACCGACAAGGCCGACCATAGAGCGCCTCAAAAGGGGCCATTCGAATCGTGGATTGGTAACTATTATTATAAGAAAACTCTACCAATCCTAAATGGCTATCCCAAGAACCTCCAAAGTCCAGGACACATGCACGAAGCATGTCCTCCAATATCTGATTCGCCCGCTCTGTCTGACCATCCGTATGTGGGTGGTATGCTGTGCTCATCTTAATCTGAGACCCCAAGGACTTCTGAAGGCCTTCCCAAAATCGAGAAGTGAAGCGGGGGTCTCTATCCGAGACAACAGCTGATGGTACACCATGGAGTCTCACCAATTCTTGAAGATACAAATGGCCCAACTCATCTACTTTAGTTGTATCTTTAATCGGAATGAAGTGGGCTGATTTTGTCAGACGATCAATCACTACCCAAATAGCATTCTTACCCCGAGGTGTATGAGGTAAGCCAACAATGAAGTCCATGGCAACCTCTTCCCACTTCCAGGTAGGAATGGGTAGTGTTTGGAGCAAACCAGATGGCCTTTGGTGCTCTGCTTTCACCTGCTGACATGTGTAGCATCTCGAAACAAAGTCTGCTATGTCCCGTCTCATACCAGGCCACCAAAACTGCCGACGAACATCATAATACATCTTAGTGGCACCCGGATGGACATCCCACTGAGACTGGTGGCTATCTTGCATCACCACCTTCCGTAGAGGTAATGGCACTACTAAACGTCCCTTGAAGCACAAGATGCCCTCGGGAGACGACGACCAATCAGAGGATGTCTCCCCACCATAAAGGGACTGCTTAGACCGCTGACAAATATCATCACTGGGCTGTTCCTGCTGAATCAACTCCAATAGAGAAGGAGTCAACTGGACACTTTCCAAGAATGCCCCTCCACTGTATTCCCTGGTCTCCACATGCATCTGAGAAAAGAGACCCATCAATGCCCACTCATCACTAGACTTCCTCAAATCCTGCACTGGAACTCTTCGGCTCAAAGTGTAGGCCACTACATTACCCTTGCCTGGGGTATAGACAATGTCAAAGTCAAACCCCTGCAAGAACTCGATCCAGTGACGTTGCCTCAAGTCGAGGTCCTTCTGCGAGAAGATATAAGCCA
Organism: Viscum album; assembly: GCA_963277665.1. Taxonomy (NCBI): domain Eukaryota; kingdom Viridiplantae; phylum Streptophyta; class Magnoliopsida; order Santalales; family Viscaceae; genus Viscum; species Viscum album. The sequence goes on from OY728146.1 coordinate 406,440,786, forward strand.
AGCATTTGTGATCAGAGTATACCACAAACTTCTCCCCAAAGAGGTAGTGACGCCAAATCATCAAAGCATGCATCACCGCTGCCAACTCCAAGTCATGGGTTGGGTAGTTCTTTTCATGTGGTCGAAGTTGGCGAGAGCCATACGCGACCACATGATCATCTTGCATAAGCACGTACCCAAGACCCATACCTGAAGCATCAAAATAGACCACATATCCCTTTCCAGCCTCTGGAAAAATCAGCACGGGGGTAGTATTCAGCCGCCTCTTCAGCTCCTCAAACGATGCCTGACATTATGGACCCCATACAAACTTCACCCCTTTCCGGGTGAGGGAATTCATCGGTGAAGCAAGCCGAGAGAAATCCCGAAAGAATCGCCTGTAATAACCGGCCAAGCCAAGAAAACTCCTGATCTCAAACACATTCTTCGGTTTCTCCCATGGCATGACTGCACTAATTTTCTCAGGGTCCACTGAAACTCCATGCTCTGAGATCACATGCCCCATAAATCTCACCTCTCTGATCTAGAAAGTGCACTTTGACAAATTTTCATAGAGGCAGTGATCTCGTAATGTACCCAAAACGATCCTCAAGTGATGTTCATGTTCCTCCTCAGAGCTAGAGTATACCGGAATGTCATCCACGAACACCACAACAAAGGAATCGAGATACTGATGGAACACAATATTCATAAGTTCCATAAATACCGCTGGAGAATTGGTCAATCCGAAGGGCATGACCAAATACTCAAAGTGGCCGTACCTTCTTCGGAAGGCTGTCTTAGGGATATCTGACTCTTTCACCCTGAGTTGATGATACCCTGAACGCAGGTCTATCTTTGAGAACCACTTTTCCCCCTTCAACTGATCAAACAAATCATCTATTCTGGGCAAAGGGTATTTGTTTTTAATTGTTACCTTATTCAGCTTCCGGTAGTCAATGCACAACCGGAGGGATCCATCAGCCTTTTTTGCAAACAACACAGGAGCGGCCAAAGGAGAGACGCTCGGGCGAATGAATACTTTGGATTCTAAGTCGTCCAGCTGTATCTTTAATTCCCTCAACTCGGTGGGGGCCATGGGATAGGAGGGAAGAGATATCAGCTGTGTTCCCGGTGCCAGATCAATCGAAAACTCCACATCCCGCTCCGGGGGCAAACCAGAAAAATCATCAGGGAATACCTTGGGAAACTCATTCACTACACGAGGTAGTGCACCTTCAGGGGAAAGACCATACTCTAGAACAATCGAAGATAACTGGAAGATAACACTTCCCAACTCTGGGAGTGGAGGCCCTGCACGACTTGATCGTGGATCCCTTTCTCCATGAAAAACCTGACGACCCTCATCAGGTGATATGAAACTCACACGCTGTCTGTAGCAATAGATGTGTTCCTGGAAGTGTACTAGCCAATCCATCCCGAGTATGACATCAAAAAGGCCCATATCTAAGACCAAGAGGTCCCACTCCATCTCGACCCCTGACACAGAAAGTGCACATGAGGGGCACCTGAGGCCCTGCTCCTTCTTCTTTCCCAATGGTGTCACCAACTCCATCGCAAAAGACATCAACTCAGTTGGAAAATTCAGAATGTCCACAAAACGTATAGAAATGAATGAAATAGAGGCACCAGTATCAAAATGAGAAGTATCTATAGAAGATGCGATCAGAACGGTACCTCGAACTGTCGACGGTCCCGCCTCTGATCCTGCTGGTGACTGATCCACTGCATGGAGATGTCCAGTATCTGCCTGAGGATGACCGTTAGTCTGTGGTTGTGCCCTGAACTGGCTCTGCCCAGAAGATGATTCAGCCCTACCACCACGACCACAAAATCGAGATCCCCCAGTCCCCGACGGTTCGGACTGTGTTGGCACTCCTCTTGAAGCCACTGACCCTGCCCCACTTGGGAGTGGACGTGCCACACCGCAGAAGCGCTGCAAATGCCCTATACCTCCACACTGGTAACAAGGCTTCGGAGGAAGAGGACATGCTGGTCGAATATGCCCAGGCCTCCCACATTGGTGGCACATGACCGATCTCGCATCAGAAGCCGTAGAAGAAAACTGCCTGGAAGAGTGGCCTGAACTGCCGCCTCCTTTCTTCACATGATCCTCCCGCTTCCATTTCTTCTCTGAGGAGCTGCCACTACCCACTGCTGATACTGAACCATAGAAACCAGCCCTACCTTTCCTATCAATCTCCACCATGCATGCCCGATCAACAACCTCAGCATAGGTCCTCAGCTTAAACAAGAACACCTGGGAGTATATCTCTGGTCGCAAGCCTTTCTCAAACCTTTGGGCCTTCGCTTGCTCATTAGAGACAATTTCTGGAGCATACCGAACCAATTCAGCGAAACGGTTGGCATACTCCATCACAGATAGATTCCGTTGAACAAGTTCCATGAACTCTCTAGACCTGGCATAAGCCAACACCTCAGGGCAATACTGTTCATTTAAGATAGCCTTGAAATCTCCTCAGCGCATCTGCTCATTCTTCCCAGACTAAAGCACTGACTCCCACCATTTACAGCTGGGACCCTCCAATAGAAAGGAGGCACACTTCACCCTGAGCTCCTCGGGTGTTTCCAGGAACTCAAACATACGATCGATCTTCGCGAGCCATTCTTATGCTTCTTGGGGTTCTGTGCTACCTCGGAAGGCAGGAGGCTTGTTTTTCAGAAACTCTTGTGCTTTATCTTTTCTAGGACCTGTCTCCTCTACCCTAACAAGAATAGGAGCATGAGCTGGTCCCTGTCCCAATGCTTGGATAGCCCGAACAACAGCTTCCACAAGCCTCTGATCAATCGCCGTGGGAGAACTCTCTCCAGCTTCCTTCTATGGGTGCGTGGGAGCTTTCCGGGGAGGCATGTTTCTACAAAATTCAACAGTCACAAAAAAATATCAATACCACAATTCTGAAAATTGTAATCAAATACATCAAATATAAACAAACTAAACACATTCTTGTAATAAAAGAAACAACTACTCCACATCTGCCTGATGTCCACATGTGGTATGCAGCCCACACGTCTCACCTGGAAGTGAAGTCAATCAGTAAATTCCAACATCCTCTGGTGACTCAAGGTCTGCCATGAGAGGTGCGGGCCAGGAAACCTACTCGCAACCAATACCCTAAGCCCCGACAGTCCTAGCTCCTGTCTATCCCGACTCATCTCAAAATAACAATATAACCCAAAAACATTAACCTCCTCTGATACGATTTTGTCACGAACCGGATGTGGTCGCCACTATTAACGGCAGAAAACCCGGCCCGTGGCAAGGCCCGAAGGTCGTTACCTATCCCCACGGGCCGGCACAAGTGCCCGGGTATCAAACAAATCTGGTTTGGGAACGATTTACCCGAGTATGACAGCATAAATCATAAAAAAACAATCAATTATTAAAATCGGAAATTTTCATGCTAAACAATTCTTAACAAAACCAGATCTGAATACATAAGTTTAAAGACACTAAAAGTGGTCTAAAAACAAATAATGACAACATAAAGACATCCCCATGGACTCCACATGAGAAGGGGATCATCACCCGCAAGCCGTCCCCGCAACTCCGCCCCAACGATGGGGACTAACATCCTGAACCGCCATCACCCTTAGCCTTCCCTTTACCTGAGTCAAGCATGAGCAGGTCTACATACACCCAAGGGGAGTAAGTAGGGTGTGAGACTAATCCCAATAGGATAACACCAGTTGATTCCAAAGAGTATGCAATACAATGTGAACAAAACAAGCAATTTTAATACACAAGGTGAAACAGTGTTAAAATTCAAAGAAATGCAACTTTCAAATGAAAACAGTTTTCAATCCGAGAATTTCAGAATGTTAGCACATTAAATAGACATGTGAGCTACTTTAATGTACTACCAAAAACAACCCACAACATGGGTATATACCACAAATCCTATGAGCATCAAAATCAGGAACACCCCTAAGCACTAGGTTGTCTCGGGCCCTATGTACCTCGTACCTCGGTGTAGAGTAACCATAGAGTTGTCGTTATCCATATGCTAAGTGGAACATACCCATAACCTAGTGGTCCCCAATCATCATCCAAATAGTTTATTTAGAGTTGTCGTTATCCATATGCTAAGTGGAACATGGACAAAACCATCTGATCCACTAGCCGTACTAGTACAAATCCGCCCCACCTAAGTACCCGGGCTTCCCCTTTTTGTGCTCAAACAATTTCAGAAAACAACACACATACTTTTTCATATAAAATATCACTACTGGTCACAAACAAATTTTACAGTAGCTACACACATTTTATACCATTTAAAACACACAATAAAATAATTTTATTTCCAATAAAACAACTTCTCAAAACATCACATTGTTTTCACCCAAAGCTCTTTAAGATATCCACCTTTCACACTATTATAACACTTGTAAGTTATTAAAACAAAATTTCAGTTCAAAAACCTTTAATGAAACCAAAAATTTATTTATGGGGCATCCCAAAATAGACCAATAAAATATATGAATGGAAACCCCTCAATTTCACCAAAAATTGGAACATAAAATTCATTTGCATTATAAATGCAACTAAAACCAATTTTTACAGAAACATTCAAGTGAAGTAAACATTATAGTACCATGAAAACAGAAAGATAATTCACAAAAATTGCACACACAATGGAATCACCTACAAAAATTAACAAAACCCCTTGAATCTCCGTGCGAAATCAAATCGCACCCCCGCCGCACCAAGAGAGAACTAGATCAAACCTAAAACCACACAATTTGGCCAAGAAAGCCCAATGTTAAACCCTAGGTTCGAAATCCTAGTTTATGGACATTAGTAAACTCAATTATAACCGAAGAAACCCTAAGAACAATGAGTTAAACCAAAAGTAATTTGAAAGAGGAAAGAAAAGGGCTCATTATTTTAAGTATCTTGATGTAATCACTCCAAAACTCCAGTATATGAAATTTAAAAGAGCCCAAGTTTAGGGTAAGTTCGAACAAGATGTATTATCTCATTTAGGAACTGGAATGGAGGAAAAATATTGAGAATTTAGAGAGTTATGAAAGAAATACTTTACCTCTTCAAATCTGGGCGATTTGAGGAACCCTATTAAGATCGACACAAAATCGCGATTCTACAGAGCTCCAAATGGGTGGGAGAGAGTTCATACGCGTGACGGGTTACTTGGTCTTGAGTGAGACTTGGAATCACCGAAAAATCCCAAATACTGAATATGTTATAACAAAATAAAATTTTATTTTTAAAACAGGAATTGGGATTTCGGGCAGGCCCAACCCCTTAGACAAAAACCCAAAAAACCCCTGGTTATGGATTTCTGAAAGCTCCAAATTACCTTGGTGGTGTTAATAGGTTAGGGGAGGTCAATTTGGAATTTTAATGGATGAAAAATTTTGAAAAATGAAAAATTTATAAAAGATACAAAATTTATTTTTTAATCTGGAATTGGGCTCACGGTTTGGCCCAATTCATGAATACTCATCTATTCCTCCCTAAAACCTAGGAAAACCCCCCAAAAAAGAAAGGATGTAAATTAAATGAAAAAAATACCTTTAAAATATGCCTTGTATGTGACATGTTTACAATACACCGATCAAAAGAGTAATAATGATATACAAATATACCTAAAAAACTATCAAACATACATGGAGACCAATTAAAACAATGATTACCCTAAGAAAGTATAATCGGTACTTAGAATCTGACATAATAAAAATTAGAATGGCCAAGGTCACTGTGGCCACATTAAGCACCAATGGTATGATGGGAACCATATTATTTAATCTCCTTGAGATTAGAACACCATAAGAAATAGTTTTATATAAGGAAACAACTAGACCTTTGCCTTTGGTGACTATTGGATTCCAACATCTATAATTATAGTGGTTGGTATTGAGGTGAATTAACTAAAAATATTGAGTAAAACTTTGTTTTCCAAAATTTAGAATTTGGGATTATAATATAACTCTTGGTTATGGTGAAATTTTTTGAATTACATGATTTTAAAAAATATTATGGAAATCAAAATACTTTGAAAATGTTTCGAAAATACCATGTAATGATCATCATCAATTAAAAAATGTTTTAAACTATGTTCACATTATTGAACCGAACAATTTTTTTATTAACATAATTTTGACTTCTATGATATTAGTATAAGAGATTTAATGTTGGTATATCAAAATTTCAATTTATATCTTTTAATGTTAATGCATTATTTTTTATAAGTAACATGAGTAAAATTATATTTAGATAATGTATATTTAGGTCATCATTAAACTATTTTTTATATAAAGGTTATGTTTAAAAACAATAATTTTTTATAAAATTATTGCTTAAGACTTCATACTATTTTTAGGATTGTTTTTATAAAAACAAGTGGACCTTCTACGGACAACCCTTTATGGATGAGCCATTTCAGGTAGCTCACACTTTGTGGCTGACCCTAGCCCTACCCCCAAGACCGGGCCAGCCAAAGCACGGTCATAGGTTTCCTGAAAGCCTCACGGGGGAAAGAGTGCATGAGTGTGCAACACGAGCGCAAGGCCGCAGAGGGGCATGGGTAGGCAGAGTCCTGCAGGTGGGGGTGGGATCCCATGTGTAAGGCTCCCTATGTGTGTACTGTGTGTTTTCTGAACCATGGACCGAAGGCTGAGGCTTACAAAGGGGGTGAAAATATTCACTCGTTTCGATGTGGGACGCATTTTCCCAGGCCAAACGAGATATAAACCATCATATCTCATAGCCCATGATTTGGGCAATGATCTCTACCCTTCACTCAAAGCTCAGCAACTGCGTGTTGCCGCAGTTTTCGTGACTATTCGAGGTTTTAAAAAAAACATTGCTTCAATCTTCATCCATCCGATCAGACTCGAATTTAATCTGAGCCGATCAATACATATATAAACCACGGACACATCCCAGCCATTGAATTCAAGCTTGAAATGATCCGGGAAACCCATGTTACTCTTGGTCTTCTACTCGAAGTGTTGTCTTCTTCCCCGAAGTTTTCTATTCACGAGTACCCTATCTCTCATTCTGCATAATTTTTATCTTTACCCATACAGCCGACAGACCCTCCTCTCACACGGTTTCCATAGAGATCTATTTCTTTATAATTTTTAGAAGCTATATTTTCCTCAGATCCCTTTCATCTTGCATTAAAATAACCATTGTAGGTATTGTTTATAAAAAACCACACTGAGTCATCCTAATAACCTCTTGGTTCCTTGTAGACAAGCCTCTAGCAGACCTCAGCAAGTCTTTCATGTTTTCCAGCATCTCCTGAGCCCCTATTCCTCCTCATGAAAAGCTACCGGATTAATTATTTTCATTATTTTTTGGGTTTAAGTTGTATGTATATATGTACATAATTTTAATATTAATATAAATTATATTAATTTTTTAGGGTAATTCTTTCTTTTCTTGATTAAAAGTTTTATGATGTTTAGTTATAGGGTGTTAATAGTCCAAAAGTTTGGACACTCCATGAAAATTTATTTTATTCCTTAAATACATAATATGTTATATATATATATATGTAAATAAAAATATATATGTATAATATACACATCCCCCAGATCTCAATAAACATCATATGCCAGATTAAATATTTATATGTTTGAGTTTCAAGGTAACAAAGAACTAAAATGCACGAAGTCAATTTTCATATGAAAAATTTTATACCTAATAATATATGTCCTCAAAAATCAATATACGTTATATAAATTCAGTTTAAAAAAACTCAACAATTGTACACTAGTGATTCAATTCATGCTTTTGATAAATATACAAGTATTAGAACCTTGAGTATACTTATAATGTATAATCAGGTATGTGGGTACGTGTGTATAAATTTCTATATTGATCCCCATTTGTATTTATAAATTTATGTGATTTCCGAAGAAAGTACAAAAATATTTTAATCAAATGTTTTTGGCTTGACTAAACACTATTTCTTATTCACGCCTCGTTGAATGAATGGTTTACACAACCTGAAACCCTACGCATAGTTTTCTAAATGCATACTTTTGATATGATTTGTTCATGAGTATAAATATTGGAGGCTTGCAACATCATATTCATATGTATCAATTACTCTCCACTCATTATATTAAACAATAATTTTTATGGTTTATTTTTATACATTAATGTTTAAATGTTTAATGTAGTAAAAAAAGCTTTATATTAACAAATGTTTGATATAATGTGAGTTATGTACCCCCATGAAAAGTTATGTTTACGTCTTTATTCATTTTTCACCCGGAATAATTGAGAAATTCCATTAAGTAATATATTAATATGGTTTTAGGATTTTTCATTTTATGTGATTTGTAGAGACCCAAGATATACGTACATGGAAATTACATTACATTTGTGGAATATTTAATACATAACAATAAAAACACCCAAAAACCGTAATAGTTTAGTGTCTTTGGAAACATGGAACATAATCTTCTATTCATGGGGAAAGATATTCAACATCTCCCATAAAGATATGTTTGTATTCATACATAAAAACATTCTTTATATACTAGGGAAATGAAAAAATATAAAGGGTGTGATGAAATTCTCAATAAAGGTAATCATGGAGAAAATAAAACAAACCATATAAATTTGAACTTAAAAACCTGAACATAGTGATTAGACATCAAAATCATAAACAATGAAATAAAACATCACAGTACGTAAGGCATAGATCATAATGGAACATCAATCATGATAAAATAGAATGGTAATAAAACATGAAATTCTGGAAAACCATTAGTCACATGATATGATTTCCATAGTATCAAAGGCATTGCTGCCAATTCAATTATAGTGGACGAAGTCCATTACTGAACCGAGTTTACTTGTCGTTCCTGCCCTGTATTACTGAACCAGATTTACCTGCTGTTATATCAATGTTTATCTAATGATATATAAATCTGTACCCAATGAATATGAAGGAGATATAGGTTCCACACATCTCATCATGAAATCATTCTTTCGTGTTCCACAAAATAAACATAAATCCTTCATCAGAACCCAAATAATAATATGTGTTTCACAAACACCATCCCATCATAACATAATCCATATAAAAAAATGGATATCATTTCATTATCAGAAAAATAAAACCATTTAAATAATAGATAAATTATACTTAAAAAAATATACAAAATAATTTCACCTTAGATGGGAAATACTTTTGATAAAACACATGAAATGAATTCTTGAGAAAATATCATTTCTACTTCAAAATCATCTTCTTTTCAAAAAAATACGATGAAATTTTAAAATAAATGGATTTTGTTGAAAATAATCATGAAATCAATTATATTATGCTTTGTGAAAATAATGCTCTATGAAACTGTAATAATTTGTTCTTGTCGTATTAGTTAAAAAACATTCCCCTCGTACTTTTGCCATAAAAGTCAAAAAATAACTCATATGGTAAAAAAAGAATGATTCCATAAATACAATTTAGTGTTAGTCAAGAATTTGTAAAAAGGTCATTAAACATACATGAAATCATTTTTATAAAACATAGACATGGAAGATAAATATAATCCCAGTAAATACTTACGAATAAACAATCATGGTTAAGAATGAGATCAGAATATTTATCCCTGGCCATTTATGATCGATGGAATCATACGTGTCATAAAATATAAAAATTTTCAAGCATAATTAAATATAATATCCTCCATAATAAAAATCATAAAACATCAATGGGAAGCATAAACACCATATCAAAGAAATAGATGGTGAATTAGGCTTACATCTCAAAAAAATAAAAGTGAGAAGAAATAATCCCTTACCATATGTACAATTTCTTCCATATGTGTCCGAGACTCTTCTATAGTGGGTTTAATCATATTATTAACTTGTAATAGAACCATAATAATATTTATTACATGATATATGATTCAATTAAGAGTTTATATTACCTTTTCATTTGTCAATTCCATGTTAATGCATCGTTTTGGGTAAAATCCTTTCATTTATATAACGTGTTTTGACATGTATTATTCATATGATTACACAGAAAATGATTAAATAATTTTAGAATGTAAAACATGATTTATTTAAAAAATATATTCCACATATAAATATATATAGTAGATCAATAAATTAAATGAAATACATCGTTCATGGAGATGTTAGGCCGTACGTACGCATGAATGTTGTTTTGTTTTACTTATTGAATGAATGTAAATGACATATATATATACAAAAATCTAGTTGAATTATTATGTCATATATTTCATGATTTATTATTATATATACTTTATAATTATTCTTTAATGTTTAACATAGAGAATGAATCTCATCACATCATGGAGACGGTAATTTGTACAAATGCACGAGCGATAATATCTTTCCCATAATTGTTGAATAGAATTTCAGGGGATGATATAATATATCATAATTAGTATCATATTATAATAATCATATATAGTTATTATTTTTCCAATTACACCCATCCAGAAAAGGTTGTGATAGAGAAACAGATTACACCACAACGTGGAGACGGTATTCCGTACATAGGCACGCCCATTGATTTCATTTTTTGTAGGATGGATATAAGGTGAAATAGGGTTGTTTAAAAATAATAATAACATTTCAGTATATTATTTATACTTATATTATTACGTTATATTGAAACAACTTAATAATATGAAGTAGAAGAAGAAATGAATTTGTATTAATCAGTATAGGATATTACCTCTTCTTCGACGCGCCTCTTCGAAACCTTTTCTTAGGGCACTAAAGTTGGTCTTTGAAGAAGAAAAATACATCTGGAATGTTTCTAGGGAAGTGAAGAAGAGAAATGTAAAGGGCTTGGTCGAGCATGAAGTCTCAAAATGTCATTAAGAGGAGAGGGAGGAGGTGCCCTATTATAAGACAGTAGAAGGGCACTTTTGGAATCCTAGAAATTATTAATTTATAATAAACTCCAACCCCACCTAAAAACATCCAAAATGACTCAAATTCGACGATGAGATGATATTGGGTTGTAATATTATCATCTGACAAGATTTAGACATGTTGGGAATTTATTTTAAACCATATCAACTTGATTTATCCATATTGAATCTATTTAATTTTATTCGTGGTAATAATATTCTAAATTTTAAATTATTATAAATAATTACTAATGTGTTGTGAGTTGTCCATAATTGGATATGTTATGACATTCTCGTCCATATAAATTTCAATTTATAAATTTTAAATAATTTTGTGTTTTTAAAAAAATTTATTAATAAGTTATTTTTATAAAATCAAAATTGTGTCAATTTTTTTACTATTCATTTATTTTAATTTAAATAAAATCCACACCTAAGATATATTAAAATGAAAATATTTAATATATTCATAACATGTCATATTTATCTAAAAAATTCATGGTGTGCATTGATTTGTTCATATAATAATTATTTAAATATTTTGAAAACCATTTATTTGATATTTCCCTTAATTAAATAATTACTACAACATTTTTGTATAATTATTTAATATACATATTTTTTGCATAAAAAATAAAAAACAGAAAACTATGACACATTTAAATCTAATATCTTCAATAAAAATAATTTTACTAGAATTTATCATCTTAAAATCATAGCATTTAAATCAATCTATTTATTAAAATATGAAGGTGAGCACTTTGACATCATTGAATATAAAATAATATAAGTTCTATATTCACTCTTATAAGGCTCAAAATGGACAAACATTCGACCATTGGATTCTTATGGTTTACATGTACACGACCAGTACGTTTTGGTAAAATGTTTGTGCCTTTTAGGTGTATTATTAGTTTAATAAAAAATGCCTTATTTATTTTTTACTTAATAAATAATTTCTTCATCATTAATGTATAATATACTAAGGTAAATATATATTTTTTAAAAATCACAAATAAATTATGAAGGTGAAGAAAAAAATTTATTCATTCAAATGAGTTTTTATAATCGAATTTATAATCTCAATAACCTTATATTAAAAATACACTAATTATTAAAGATTGAGTGAGACATATTTCACTTTCATAAAAAAAATAAATTAAAGGTCTTATTCAATAAAAATGTTAGGGTAATTTTATAATATAATTTTTACCCTTAATTACCAGATCTACCTATAACTCTAGAAAATAAAATTTACCATTGATGATATTCATAATGCCTAAAAATAAAAAGTGGCCTATTAATATAATTCAGATCTCCGGATACCAAATATTGAATCCATTTTTCCAAATTCAAATAACAGAAGTTTTAGTATTTAATATAATATTAATCCCACTGTTGAGAAAAAATGTTTTAAAAGTTAAAACATTGCAAAAGACTAAAATGTTTTTACCCATGAATTCAATGTAAAATTTATTATAATAATTTTTATGAAATTAAATTGTAAAAATATATTCTTTTTCTTCATTAATACCATTAAATATTGTAATTTAACCATAGAAATTATGTTGATGAAAAAAGTTGTTTGTAATTAAAATTTTTCATTTTTTTATTGTTCATCAAAATATAAATGTTAGCAATATAAGGTCCAAAATTTAACAAATGTAAATTTTTATATCCTGATTCAAAAGAAGAAGTTTAATTTTTCATATTTAACTTATAAACCTCTCAAAAATTAGATTTAAAATAGATGTTCCATAAAAAGGTGGAAAATATTAGTTTTTGGAAAAATGATTCATTTATACGACAAATTGACTTTGTTCTCATGACCTGTTATAAAAAAATATTATGATTAAATATAATATTATAAAATTTAAAATGTGGTTAATAATATTCATAATGGCTAGTTCATAATAATATTTCAACAATATATAGTTATATAGTGAATCTCTGTATTGCGTACAACACACGCTCTTGAGGAAGATCACTCTTGCATGGAACACAAGCTCGGAATAGTGTTTGCATATACTATAAGCTAATACGGTGTTGCATATAGTACAAGATAATATTGCTGTAGCATACAACATAAGACATCAAAGAAATTAAAATTAATATTTCCCATAAAATCTCATGGTGTTACATGATCATGTTTTTATTTCATTAATTTATTAGTTATCATCACAAGTACTATAACTTACAATTTAATGGTATGATAACATATTTCATTGTCTTGTGCTAGACAAACTATATATTCATAAATTTGATTGTTTGTAATTTAAACTTTTATGCCCATTCCTAGGATTATGGAGTTAATTGTTCATGGTGGTGTGGAACACTTTGAAAAAAATGGAAAGTTAAATAAGAAACCAAGTAATTTTAGACTTTGTATGATAAGTAATATGTAATTTAACAAATAGTAGTGGTATGTGAACATAGTTTTAGATATATGAGGAATTCATTGGACTTTGTATGTTTAGGGTTAGGGACCACTAAATGTAAGCCCTCCAGGTTAGGGTCCGAGTACAGAAGACCCTCCGGGTTGGAGTCCAGTTACTAGAGGCTCTTCGGGGTGGAGTCCAGTTACATAGGATTTTCGGGTTGGGGTCTGGTTACAATTAGCCCCTATTTCTTGGCACAAGGCCTTGTCACAGCCCAGTATATGCACTTTCCTCATTATGACTATGTAATTTAACTATCCATGGGAATATTCGACTATTAGAATACTCTTGGTTAAAGAGAGTATGATTATGAGAATCATAAGTAGAATAATTATGACATATTATTTATGCAATGTACATATATTTTATTTCCAGTGTACGTTTCACAATTTAAAATCATGAAGTTGAAGTTATTATTTTATGCACACCCCGGATCATGAATTATGGTTAATAATTAATTTTGTACTTATGTTTTAACATGAAATGTCTTTTACATATTATTCTGAATGAGAATTTCAATAATTAAATCATGATAATGTTAGTATTTTTTAAATTTTGCTGTTATATCCATTAGAAACTTGTCATGATATGTTAAATGTTATATAAATCTTATAAGAAAATGTCTTATGGAAATTTTATAGAATGTTTTCCAAATTTACTTTGGGTATAGAATGTTATTTGTAAACCCCATACTCCACATTCAAATTCTCACCTAAAATTTTTAAATAAATTATTCAGGTATCGGCATTTAGTGAAAGAAACATTTCATAAGTACCTAGTTTCCCATAACATTAAGCGAGTCGATCCACTGAATGGCACTAGACCTGGGTATTCGAGAGCTAGGGCGTGACACATTCTAGATTTGTATAAATTATTGGTGGTTATTACCAAAACACCACTAATCCAATGTAGGATGTTATTCCATAATAATCATTTTAGTGTGTTGACACATTTGAGCCACTATTTGGGTGTTCCTTATCATGAAATTCCTAAAGTTATTGGTTTCAATATCAAATGGCTTGATTTATATTTTGAATTGCCTCATTTAAAGTAACATGTTATCTCACCATTTTACATGCCGAATGTATGTTCCTCAATTGATAATTAAATGTCAAATAGTAATTGACATGTAAACTATGTATGTGATTTAACTAGATTAATTTTCAATGATTAATAGGTTTTATGTCCATATAACCCCTTACCACATTAATTGAAGGTAGAGGAATGAAAATTAAATATTAAATGTTCCTGAAATATATTTAAAAATGGTTCCATGCTACCTCGAATTGTTAAACTAAGGAAAGGAAATCCTTGAACCTAATAACATTATTAAAAGGTTGAATGCTAATTTACCTTCTCAAAACAATGAAAGGAAGGGCTTGAACCAAATGAATTATTACATGACATCATTCATATATAAGAATGTCTTTTGTCGATCCCACCTTGAATACTACTTAGTTAATTCCTGGGGATCTTAGGAAACCCACTCAGATTCAATGATAGATATTGCATAGTTTGAGGTCCACCTAGATCCTGATAATTTTTTATTATTTGGATTCCCATTATAACACTATAAGATACCATACATATAATAATATAATTCATCAAATACACTCCTGAGAAAAAAATTGACATGTATGTTGCATGGTTATATCCCATAGGGACTTGCCCCTACATAGCCATTCTTTACATTGGACGATACCCTAGGATACCGTAAGACACATATTATAGAATTCCGTAGAGTATGATCCATGTATTACACTCTTACCCTCATCCAGGCTACATTTACAATTGGGTTGGAACCCCTTGAGGTCTACATTGTCATGGTCAATACCATTGAATAACAATATTAATAATCATTAATGGTTTCCTTATTATATCATGGAATCCTCAATATTTGTGACATTTTAATTATTTATAAATTGGTAAATATAAATTAATGTGCTTGTTAAGTTCTGATTTCATCTATAGGTTGAAGAAAGTTCTTGTGTTTTAAGTTATGTTGTAGTGAATTTCATTATATATTTATGCTTGCACACTGTTACATTTCGATTACATGACCCAGAAGTTATAGAGAGCATTGGTGGTGGCCCATATACATTTATCTCACACACTCTATGAGAAATTTTTTGTACCCAAATTACATTACATTGTTAAATGTGTTGACATATTAATGCATATGGAATCAACACATGATTTTTTATTGTTTAAATTGATCTTGATAGTAGTTGACCTAGATGTGGATTGGGATTCATGGGAATGTATTTGGTTTCATGTATACATTTTTAAAAAATGATATGACTAATGTTTTGTAGACAAATTTTGTAGTTTTCTAGTGAATGGTGATATCATTATTAGTTGTTTAATTTTATTACAGTTATTCCAATTATTTTTACTATTGTTTGGATTTTTGTGTTGCCCATTATATTTAATTAAATTTCATCAACTATTTACCCCTTCATATATTAATCCAATATGCTTCACATTATTAATGATAGAATAGTCTCCAGATAGACATACCCTAGGACATCGCTTTGATTCGGTTTCCTCTGGCATTTGAGGAGATGAGTGTGAGGCCATGTGGCCCACCTTGCTTAGGGAACCAATTAGTTGGAATCTTGGAGTATGGCATCACAATGTGGTATCATATTGGCCTCCTTTCTATATATACTATGTGGAGGAAATAAATTGGTGGTTAGGAACACATAATACATGTTCATAAGTGGTGCTTGGGCATCGCGAACCATTTTTTGGGTAAAAAACATGTTTCTTTAATTATTATTGTTGTTTTTATTTTTCCAATTACTCTTGATATTATTTCATCTTCAGGTGATGAATATTCGTTGAATTGTTGGTGTTGTATTACTCTATTTGTGGTTTTACATCGTAGAAAAGATGATATAAGGGAAAGGGGAATTGTTACATGCATCATTATATGCACATATAATTCACATGTCACACAAGTCTCCATTCCACATAGTTTAATTTAATTGCTTTGTATAGCTTTATAAGAAGGCTATTTTTGAGTGAAGCTATAATAGTTAGATTATTCTTGGATTATATTTGGTTGTGATTGACATATTTAGTTTCTCAATTAAGGAGGTCTATGGTCCCTTATGGTTTGGCATGAGTAATTCACCTCATCAGGCTATTATGTTATTAATAAATTTGTTTCCTTTCAGGTGATTGGTGTATGGGAACAGATTCACCTAAAATGGTTATCCATTATAAAGTGAATAATGACATCTAAAATTAATTGTTTACACTTCCTTATACCACATAAGCATGTTTATCATTGTTTAATGGGATAACCTGGTAATAATGAATGAAATTAAGTTAATATTATAATTGAGAACATACTGATACATAGTAATCTGATGTGGTATATCTGGTAGCCTGCCTTGGGTATTGAGTTTTCATAAATTAAGAATCCTCAAGTGAGAAATGTTCCTTTTTAATGTTTCTCTAGGTTGTCTTTATGGAAATTTTAGACAAATTCCACCACAATGTCATCTTATCGCACACCAGGAGGGTGGAGGTGACCATGCTCTAGACATCGTGGAACATGAGCCACCAGTCATTCAGCATGGATTTCCACTCAAGGAACCACCTACTATACAAAAATTAGGCACTCATTCCAATGTTCATGATAGTTTCTTATGTGTTATTAAGTCCATTAATTGTTCTCCACAACATTCTCATATGATGGTAAATCTGACTCATGAGTTCCAGTAGCTACATCCTCATACATTATAAGCAGCTGTCGGACCTGTTGTTATTTTTTCAAGGCCAGAAACAACCCTTTCAATCATTGAGAATCTGGATATGCCTCCATCTTGGAAAATCAATATTTCCACATACATTCTTTGTTATTTGGCCTATCATTGGAGGGATGTGACTACCTCTTTAGGTCATCATAAAGAAATTTTATCAGATAATTTACATACTACTTTATATGAATAGTTTAATCCTATGATGTTGAGAGCTGACGGGCAAGAGATTTTAGGAATCTCAAGTAGGGTTCGATGTACGTTGTGAAATATTCAGTGCATTTCATGGAGTAACAATTCATTTCCCCACTTATAGCCAGTGATGATATTTTTCATGTTAGAATTTTAAAAAATGGATCCAATATTCCATTCGTAAGCTGGAGAATTTCTTTCACCTACCTTACCATCCATCAATATTCAATCATCATAGTTTCAATGAGTTCATCCTGAGGATAGAAATACTATCAGCCAATGAGGTCTGGTGTCGTGTCATTCCATCATTTCTTAGAGTCACAGGAAATTTTCCCTTTAGGTTTCATGTTAAGGGAGTGACAATCTAAGTGCTTGTGTCAATAGATCTAAAGTGTGTCAATAGTTTCGATGATGGGGGAAACTAAAGCCTCCTAGTTATAGAGTCCCACTAGAGTGTTATTCTTGCAGATGTTTGGGGAATATTTATTTTTTCTATCAGACCTTTCCACCATCTTCAAGGAGAAAAGGACATGCACCATCTACACATTTAAGAGAGAGTTGGTTTAAACCACGTCAGGAGGGGAGTTGGAATATCACTGGAAGGTGAGGATGAGGAGTTGGTTTTATTCATGGTTACCAAAACCACAATCATTAGTAAAAGATAAATAATAATCATAGTAGTCCATCCATTTCAAAGGGCCATATATTATTTTAGTTTCATGCACTAAATTCAGTACCTGATTACTAGGTTTTAAGATCATCTACAATGGGAGGTATTATTCTTGTGGTATATACAATAATATATATATTATTTTATATAGGTGCTCTGAACTCCTTTATATCTATATTTGTCCTGGTAATCAATTACAAGATTTACATTAATACTATGGGGTCATGAACCTAGATACACCATTATGGGTACGAACAGAGGGTATACACAAATTTAGGGACCATTCCCTTAAGGTAGATTGTTACCCTTTCTAATGGATCATCATTTTTCGTGAGATGAGGATAATACAATAAATTCACAAAATGGACTAGTTGGTTCACTATCATCATTTTGTATACTTATATTGTCTTAGGGTATCTTTTACATCAATAGAGGGCTTCAATTATCTATTAAATTATAATGATTTTAGGTATGTATTTATCAATTAATTTTATGGATTACCTCTGGATTTATAGTTAGTGGTTACCATCAATCATGTTTATTGAGTAGCTACAATTTCCAACCTCCATATAGGATGGTACATAAAAATCATTAAATGAACAAGTGGATTCTATAGTGTTTAGAGGCCATGGGATTTATGTGGACTAGTACATTCCCTTTGAGTTATCCTGGGATTTTTTTCCAGGAAGGTGGATGGAACCTTATGTATATGCATTGATTATTTAATGTTTATCCAATGCATGTTCATGAATTGATATCCACTTCCATAGATAGATAATCTTTTCAACTAGATCCATATATAAAGTGTCTTCTCTACAATGTACACGAGATCGTGTTATCAACATGTACATGTCATTGCATATTACACACCTGTATAACATTTCTTCATAGGTATGGTATATATTATTACCTATTTATGATGTTCAATTTTATGAACGTGCCGACCATTTTCATGAATTTGATGAATATGGTTCTCCCCCAATAATTGGATTCTTTTTTCTTGGACTTTGGGGATGAAATCTGGGTTTATTCTCACACTAATAGAGACCATGACTAACATCATTAGATCATTTTATGTACCCTTGGAGATCATCATATTTATCCACTGATTATTAGTTCCACATTTGAATATACAATATTCACTTCATGGGTTATATTATATCGAAATCAAGCGTCTCTATTGACATAGAAATGATCAGTGATTATTTTCCACAATTTATCCCAAGAGCGTGTTTTATATATAAGGTTTCTAGGGGTAGTATGGATATCATAATAATTTCATATGAGACTTCTCACATCTTCCATCACCTTTGAATAGGCTAGAAAAGAGGGTTGTCATATTCATATGGTCATAAGAATGTGAGGAAGCCCTTAAATAGTTGAAAGGAAGTCATGTACCAACTCCTATTCAGACTATTCTAAATCTAGGTATAAGTTATTCAATCTTGTGTGATGAATATAGAAATATACATAGAGTAGTGTTTATGGAGGAGGAAAAAGTCGTAGTGTATGAATCTCAGCAATTTAACCATTATGAGAATAATTACCCAACACACGACCATGAGTTAGAAGTAGTTGACCATGCCTTACATTTTGAGAGACACTATATATTGGGTGATATCATTATTGTGTACATGGAACACAATAGTATCAAATATATCTTATCTCAACATGAATTTTACATCATACATGGATGATGAGTTGAATATCTTGAATTAATTGATTCTGATCATGTTAGTACATATTGGAAGGGCAATGTAGTTAAAAATGCAATGAGTTTGAGAACAAAATCACAATTAGTATAAGAACCTATGATGAATGGAATTAATTGGGACATTTTTTCAAGAAACATATAGTGTTTCAATATAGTAACAAGTAGTCTTTTATATGATCATTTACCATTACCTCTTCAATCCTGGAGATGATGATGGGTAGGAAGTTTGCATATCATAATTGTTTTCTTCTCTATTAGAGTCTATCAAGAGATAAATCACTATCATATTTTTCACTGATTAAGGATGACATCATATGTCTTCATGGACATATCTATGATACCATAGATATGACAGATGAGTTGATTTGTGCATCTCTTGCCTCGGAGTGGGAACTACATCACGCATTTCATCAATGTATCGAGATATGTGATGAAAATATTAGTGGCCTAATAAGATATGTCATATAATAGTCTTTATCACTAGGTGTTACACTTATCATTAGGTGATGGAAGAGAACCAGATCCTTGAATGATTGTTACATACGCTTATAATCCAAGAATTGAAATTGGAAGATATTGTCATTGTTTTCATCATATGATTACAATGTTCTCTATACAGAATGAATGATATATTGTGATTCATTTCCCTAATAATGAGGTCATTAAACATAATTCAAACTCAGGAGACATTTTTAGTAGAAGAGATGGGGAAACTCTATTTCTATGAAATCATATGACTATACAGGGTTACATGTAATATCATTTCTAACATGGGTGATTTTTTCATGTCATAGTTCTGGTGGGGGCTACGTAAGGCTATGGGGAAAATGGTTCTTCAAATCCCAAACATTCACCCGTTGACCAATGAACAATAATAAATAACAAAATTTGTTTTATAGGATATTTTATGATAATTTTAGCTTGGTTTTGGTGGTTCATGTTAAAATCATAACCCTCTCATCATGTTCACCTATAATAAATGATTTCATGTGAAAAAATATAATGGATTATTTTGAGGCCATGTAAGGTAGGACTTATCATTAACCACTAATCAATGTATAGGTAGGTGAATCGTCCCTACTAGGTCATCGTCTCATTCAGAAGAATTCAGAGAAGGTTCAGATGATCTAGAATAATATGACTACTGCTCAGTCTAAATAGAAATCTTATGACGATCACCATAGATGACCTTTAGAGCTCATGGATGAAGATCATGTTTTCCTTTGGGTATTTCCCCTGACAATGAATATACATATATGAATGAAAGGTATGATTTCACATCATTACAAAGGGCTATTTGAAATTTTTGAGAGACTTTCTTAGGTAGAATGGCTGTTGATAGTACCTTAGATGTACCATGCCATTAATTATGTATTCCACATATCACATAATCTCAAATATTTTTCTTATCAGTCTCACACTTTTGGTCCTAAGGATGTTGAATTAGATGCTTATGCTACCTTTGAGGAGTATCCAGTACACATCATCAACTAGATCATTAAGATTCTATGTTTTTGGTCCGTCACTCTATTACATGTGATATGGATGCATGGTCACTTGCATGAAAAGACATGGGAGTAGGAGCCCAACATACATGCTTTGTGTCTGGAGTTGTTCTCAAATTGCGTTTTTCCACACATGGAAGGTGAACTCGTGGATGAGTTCTTTTATGGGTGGAAGACCTCAAGAACTAGGTTTTTCACACATGTATATATCCTTTAAATTTGTTCCTAAATATTTTCATTGGACATAATATAGATTATTAATGGGTTAATGAAAAAATTATGGTTGTCTGCATCATTTTATGAGCCTAGAACCCTTCATTTTGGGAGATAACATTCTTGGTGCATAATTTATTGTAAAATGTGTTAGAATGCTAAAATGTTTGGAAAATTTGCAGACTTTATTTATTTATTTTTTGGAAAGAACCACCTCGCATAGTTGGTGCATGACCATGTGGCCTAATCATATGACTGACACATTTACCAAGAGATTCGTGCATGATTTTTTCCCATTTTTTAAAACCATGCAGACAAACTACCCAAATGCCTTTTTCTATGTAAATTGTCATTTTCCCCATAATGATCTAATTAGATCCCTCCATATTCTATAATCTAAAAACTAGTGGGATTAACCTATTTAGTTATAAATATGATGATTTTTGATGTCCAATGGTATGAATCAAGAGATCTCAATCGTCTGGAATTCAATCATGTTTTCATTCATCACGTTGGATGTGCAACAATGTAAACTCGAGTATGTTTCAGCTTTTCCACTTCTCTCTTTGTCCAAAACTAGTTTACATAGTATGCGAATATTTATCCATTAAGTAGATCTATTCAAATACTATCTATATAAATGTATAATTCTATAAGAGGTGAGACATACAAGCCTAATTTTGGTGTAGTATTTCTCATCCCTCATGTTCATTGATTTGGGATTTGGCGTATGGGGCCCATTAATTTAATCAGGATCAATTTTTCATATTTATATGTGAATATTATAATAATTAGAATAATATAGATATTATATTTCCATATATGTATTTAATTTTTAGCGGTTATAACCACAACTCCACTAATCTCATATAGGATATTATGCCATAATTTTCATTTTAGTGTTTTGACACATTTGAGCCACTATTTCGGTGATCCTTGGATTGACATTATTAAGGGTAAATGATTCCATATTAAATGGATTAATTTATATTTTGAATTCCATAATGGAAAGTATCATGTATTATCACCACTAGACCCGCCTAAGGTATGTTATTCAATAGATAATTGAATATGAAATCATAATTGACAAGTATAAAATGTATATGACATGACATGATTAATAATGAATGATTAACATGTTTCAGCTATGTATAACCCCTTACCATATTAATTGAAGGTTGCAGAATGACAAAAAATTATTGAATGTGATTTAAATAGAATTAGTAAATGTTACATGTTATTTTCCTTTATCACACTAATCAAAGCCATGGCTTGAACTGAATGACTAGATTAGATGTTTGAAAGATATTTGAACTTATAACACTAGAAAAAGGAAATGATTGAACATAATAAAATATTAAATGAAATCATACTTAAACTGGAATGTTCCAAATTGATCATTCCCTATATACAGATCAGATAATTCCATTAGTAATCAGAAATTTCACTCTAATTCAAGGATACAACTAGCATAGGTTGAGACCCACCGAGATATCAATCCTTATCTTTATATTGGATGACTGATAGTAGACCATAGGATTCGATACATATCATCATAAGATGCCTCGAATTCCCTCCTTTCGTTTAATATTGACAAGTAGGTGATATTGTTACAACCCCTAGGATTCTTTCTTTAAGAATACCTATTTACCATAGATGATCACCATGGATTCAGTATGACACTTAATGTGGAATGCATTGGAATATACTCATTGGATTATAATAGTACCCAAAGATAAGATATATTTATTACAATGTTGGTGTCCTTTGAGATAAATGATGCCTTGGTTATTACTATGTAACTTAACTATTAAATAACATTACATGTATCCCTGTTATATTTTACAACCCACATTATTTGTAACATGTGAATAATATATAATCTTTTAATCATAAAATAATGGACTCGTTGGGTACATACACCATGTGAGAGTGGAATAAGGTACTTGGTTATTTAGTTACATTATACTTATTCACAATATATATGCATGTGTGAACCCTGTTACATTTCCATGACATGAGCAAGATGTTATAGACACCATTAGTGGTGTCCCAATAATATTTAACTCCCACTAAATTTGGGCACCATTTAGTACTAGATGTGGATTAAAAGGGTACATGTGATGACAAAGTGAATCACACTACATCAATCAATTTATTGTTTTCTGTTTAGGGTGGAGCATGATAGCAGATGACAGAGCTGTATCTCAGTATTCTTGGGGTTGTCTTTGATATCATTTATACATTTTTAGAACATATTATACCTGCTACATTGTATTCAAATTTTCCAGTTTTCTAGTGGCATTAAATTTCATAATTATTTGTTGAATTTATATTTGATTTATTGTAGTTATTTTTTCTATTGCCTCTATTTATCAATGTGTATTCTATTTACATATATTAATTCTAATATTCTCTATTTTTTATATTAATCCATTTCACTACACTTTTTTAATGAGGACATATTACCCCTACAGTAACACCCTAGGACCTTGATAGTAGTAGACAACCTCTAGAATTAGAGGAGATGCAGTTGAGGTCATGTGTCCCACCCGGATTGAGGCACCCACACGGTGAAATCCATGACCAGGACATCATAATGTTCGAAATCCCTATCCATCCTAGGAAAAAGGAAGATGTGATTCACACTTCATTGAATTTCACTACAAATGTTTCATGTCAACATCAGTTCAAGAATGAAATTATAATATATATACCTTTTCGTATCTTAATATAAAATAGAAGAGGAATTGGGGTGTAACAACTATCAACTAGAGGTACACAACAATGTCATCACCCACTAGGGGTAAAATGAAAATAGGTCATATACTCTTTCCCCTCGCTCGAAAATAGTTGATATAAAATTCCACAATGATAAATACTTTTAGCATCCCCATGTGTTTTGTGTGCTCCCACTATAACACTATGTACATGAGGGTACGATCAAATAATTATACAAAAAACTAATCTAATAATGTTTAAGGACAATTCTCATAAGTCTCATGAATACCTGCAATATGTAACTAATTCATTCCCTATATGACCTATTTTCTACCACTAACTATACTAAGACACCATAGTGAACCAACCAACCTAAAAACACAAGTTTCAAAAACTCATATAAAATACCTGAAAACTATCCTCTTTGGGAGGAACTTACTCTCCCACTAAGTTTTTGGATCTCATCTAAAAAACAAGACTCAATGGAGTAATTTTCACTCTTACATTCAAATATAATTTCACATTCAACACCACAAAAAATGGACATATCAACCACATGTATCACCCTATTTATGTTTACCAGGTGCATCACTACCAGGTAGGGGTCTCATCTATGTGGTACATTTACTCCATAGGCTCTGCCAGTCCACCACTAATCAGGGAGGATCTATGTTGGCTGATCATTATTTAAACGATCATCTTTCGGATCATGAAAATAATCCAGGTGCTTCTCAACATGGAAAACCTCTTCTTTGTTCCCACCTAGAGGAAAAACCTCAAGAATAGGTGAATAAAATAAAACCTCTGTACCATTATGTTCGTTATTAGAACATCAACTCAAAATCCTAGATGACATTAATGATATATACATCATGAATATTATCAGGATGTGAAAAAATCAAGGTGTATATATAGGTAGTTGAACAAATAAATATATATAATTAAAACCCCTTTTTTATATGATTCTTGTAATAATTTTCCCTAGAAAGCAGTGTTTATGTATTCTGATGTAAAAATTTGGACATCAACATCATATTGAATGGATACATCGGCCGCCACCCAAAAAATTCAAACCCTATCATGAGATCCATACTCAAAACACTTTAACATTATTTTTGTTGTTCCCAAAAAAACACCCGTTTATAAATAAAGAACTCCCAAATCCAAATTTAAACATAGGTAGTAGAATTACTCTTCAGGGAGGGTAATTACATGATACCCTTTGGTCATGACATAACTTGAAGGGGCTGGAGACCTAACTACCCAGAGCCCTCCTCTAATATGTATTAGATGGAATCATGGACCAAGGAGTCATATCACATAGATACGAGTCGTTTTATTTTATTACCTACATGAAAACACATATCTCCAATCCCATACAATGTTGAAATGTAAAATAAATAAAAATTGTGCATACATACATCTATAATTCCACAACCATAGTATGAAAAAATGTACAAGAAAATGTATAAATGGTCTATGTACAAGGCTAACCAAAACTAGAATGTAATGTCCCAAAAACTCACTTGGAAGGTATTATAATAAAATGCTACACTATTATACAGATGGATATGTCCAACCCAAACAACCATTATCTACTCCTACTCCAATGATGACTCCAAAAAAAGATATTTGAACAACATAAGACATGACACAAGTCAGTAGTTCCTGTGCAAGGGAGATTATAAGAATAATTTGAATAAAACAACAAAATATCCAAATAAAAATCATCAATAGTATGATTTAACTCTACAAAAGTATATATGTACTATACATATAAAAAGATATCCAGATATACTCAATAAAGACACATTGTTTAATGGTAAATATCTAAACTATAAAGCCATACTCATATTCATTTTTTAAGGATCCACATAGTAGTTTTTTGGGATAACACATTCCACTATCTATAATTCTATTGATGTTTCTCATATAATAGGTCACACATGTGATGTCTAGAAGAAAGGGAAGTTGAGAGGGTTCATCAACGTTACAACAATAAATCAGACTACACCCCATCATAGAGATTATATTTCACTAAACAAACATGTGGTAAAAACAAGGGCTCATAGGGGGATACCAAAACCTAGTAGAAATATCGTTCAAGATAGGGGATCAGTGCCCGTGTACATATATTTCTCAATAATTGAAACAGACCCATATATGTAAATACTATTGAAATGAATATACCCCATGGGCCCTCAATGTACACACACTCAACGTCTAAGATATAACATTCTATGTTGGGATGATATAACTCACTCTAGAATAATGGTACTCACCTACACCTCACTAATAATCAATATCATTTATATGAATCACCATCTATGAATAGAACAAGACATTATACTGAAACACTATATGATTGAGCCAATAGAACAAATTCCAATTATATTGGCCAAGCCTCACTGATAGATGATTCTCTCAAACATCATCTCATGTCGTATCTATGGATCACAAATGATGTTTTTTATAATTTTCATCATCAAATACTAGTTAGGCTGGGCACCTCATGTCCCCACAACAAATTCACTAAAAATATAGACGGGCTGACAAGGCTCATTCTTTGTCTTACGATCTTAATCATTAATCCAATGATATTTCACTGCAAATTATAATTACATAACATAGGGTTCACATCATATAAATCAATGAAGAAAATTAATCTGCATAAATTAATAACATGCCTCAAACAGACAACCATTGAAAAAGTTACAATTCACAATATATCACACAAATGGTTGTTTGTGGCTCCCACCAATGAGTTTGAGTTAAACACAAAAAAATGGCCTCAAAATTTTTTCCTAAATTTCAAGGTCTATATTCTCTAGATGGGTTCTAAATCTGGTACCTTATGAATATGATAAGTTAGATAAAAGATTCCACAAAAAATCATAAAAATATAATAATATTATTTATGGGATCATTTTAGACTAGAACCATGAAAATGAATTTGATATCCAACATTGGAAATGAAATTACCATATCCAATTCATGGTTTTGATGTCACAGACGACTAGTCAATATGTTAGATTTTGACAATGATAAAACCATATTATGTATTAAAATCTAAAATAAAAAATTATAATATTTTAAATTATTATTATTATATATATTAGTATAATTTATTATAATTTTTGCATGCTCAAAAAAATTCCTCCTTTTTTGTATGCTCACTAGGTGGTCTTCCTACCAGTATTGATTCATTTAATGATAAATATTATAATAATAATATTATTATTATTATAATAACTAATGTTTTATCAAGAATGAAAAATCATTTCATCCATCCACATGTTCCCCATGTCCCAATAGTAATTTGGTTCATTCATTTTTTTTTCACATAATATTATATAGTTAATAATTTAATGATTTATAGGTGAATGTTAATTTTGAAACATTCTCCTCCTAGCATGATTTCTCGGAGCAGCATTGTTGAAGAGTCACATTGACCATGATGCCTCACCACCTTACACACATCTCTCCTCATTTATAACACCCCATAATCAATTGAAAAAACCAAAATCATGGATATCCTTGTCCTAATATTAATTGATTACATTATTACACATAACACCCACAACATGGATATTCATCCATAACCCAATGTGAAAATTTATTACCCAAATTTATTGATAGTGTAATGATCATTTATTCAGTATTTGTTGATCCTCCATCCTAATCAAAATTTGAAAATGATTGCATCGAGAGTGGGGATAATTAATGAACATAGATTATAATAAATTTCATTAAAACCATGGTTTGACCACGAACAAGTCAACCAATATGTTCTTAAATATATTTAGATCTGTGTTCATGATTCTATCAGTCTTGAAACAAGCACCTGTGGTATTAATGAGAGATCACGGGAAATATTTCATCAATTGTAAATAAATATAGTTTTTAAAATAAACAAGTATGTCAAAAAACTAATTAAATCAGATAATAACAACCAATTTTTACATCAACTCAAAATCCCAAAAATACTAAAGAACAAAACCAAATGAACTTGAAACCTCCATTTTACCATAAGGGGCACTCTCAGATCCAAAAAAACCAACATCTACCAGAGTAATTGAAACCATATAGGATCCTTCACCAATTGATAAAAATAGAATAATATATTGGTGTGAGTATTAAAAATAATTTTGCATTACAGAAAAAATATATTCCCAGTATATTTCTTTTAAAAAAGAAAAACTAATTTTGGGATCATAATAAAATATATACAAAAATGGATTTCCCACATTTTCTCCTTAAAAAAACAAATTTCATTTCCCTTTTCCATTTATAACAAAATTCTATTTTTCAATAAGGGTAAATTAGAATTTTAGTGGGAAGGGTGTCGATTTCACTTAAAAGAGGAAAGAATGTGTAAAACATTTTCAGGTACTTTTCCATAAAAAATTAGAAACCAATACACTGATTTTATCCATGAGGTACACCACATATTTAAAAAGTAGAAATGATAAAATAAAAACTGAAAAATATATATAATATATGTGTAACTATCAAAATAAAGAATCATAATATTATTTTGTAGAAATCCGTAATGATTACGCATATTCATTCAGTTTATTGATTACATGGCATGCATGTTCATTTATTTACAATGTCTTATTGACTAATATAATCGATTCATTATTTATTATAATATATTTTTAACTAAATGATTATTAGAACTCATCCTTATTTTGTTTATTTCCTTAGGAATCCAAAACTTTCACAATAATTAATATGCATGGATTAAGTTGAAGGATTAGAGTTATTCTCGATGATATTTATTTAGAATGAATAAAAATGTATGTTCTAATATTTGTATTAATTTATAACATAAGACTCAATTATGTTACTGATTTACAGAGAATTATAAACTAATCAGTACTCCAAGGATATATTCCATGTAACCATGCCATTGTAATTTCTAGAAGCCACCAACTCCAAGCGATATGGGGTCAGATATCTATAGATGGAAGAAAAGGATATTTAGTAAAAAACATTAGAATCTATATTTAATGAAAAATATACTGTAAAGCATATCCATGGGGTAAATATTGATGATATTTATTAAAGGATATCCTAACGATTCGGTTAGATAGAGTTTACATATTTTTCCTAGAAACGCATCCATGTGTGGACAATACATGTGTAAGTGGTTATGGCCTAGATATACCAAGAAATAATAACTTTGGAAGGGTGTTTTGGTCTAGACTCGGGGTAACCCGGTACATGACAATGAGCCTTAGAGTGCACCAATTTTGATTCTCTTATGCGATATTCGTAGGATAATTCACATTTTATTTACAAACCATTATAAAGGATTTGAATAGATAATAAAAATGAATATCTAAGGTTAATCATAATGTGATTTAGACTAAATGTAATATTTTATGATTTAAAAATACTTGAAATTATATTTTGAATAATCCCTATACGATGGCATGCCCTATGTAGAAATAAATGATTGATGCATTTTTGTATTGAGGCCTTATTAAAAACCACAGTCAAAAATATATCTTGTTATTAACCTTATATAAAGATATAAAAAATGTTTATTTTTGAAAATTATATTACTTTGGTATTAGAAATGATCAACATGTATTTTAGGTGACAACCATTCAGGTCTGGTGACCCCTTGGATAAATAAGTATAAGGGTTTCTCACCAACCACAGACCTATGCAATTTTCTTGTTTCTTTTATCATATTTAGTTGAGGAATTTAATGAATAATTGTAAATGATGATAAAAGAATATAAATTTTAAGGATTAGATATTAATATATTGACCATATTGTATTGGGTCGACAAATAAGTAAAAACAGTTTGACATGCCAGTATTTTTTTAACCCTATCATCCTTTAAATGTTTCTTTTAATGCATCAAGCATAAAAAATTCATTGTTTAAAATTAATTTCTGGATGTGAAGTAATGAATTATAATTTTAATGAAGCAAAACCAAATGTTAGGATTGGTCAAATAAGATTTAGCCCTATAATGTAAGATAAGTTCTTTACATTCTATGGTAGTAATAAAAATACTGATATTAGAAAAAATAAATAATAAATAAATTTTATTATTCATACCTTTATTTATGTTGAACTAATGGTCTCCAAAATTACATTGGATTTATGGCCTTAAGGACTTCTACATTACATTGATCTTTTTTTTTGGATTTATGACCACATTCACTCCATATAAATATTTATATATCTCCTCTATATATGTATCTCTACATTCCATTATTGTTTTCATATTTAGAGACCAAGTTAGAAGGTATAAAATTTGATGTTTTTTACATTACATTTTCTCTTTTATATGAGATGAATTATGAACCCTTCTCATGATGTGAGATGTCAACATTAGAAATATTAAACAATATATCACCATGATTGAGTATAAATTTCGAGGATGCAATTTAAATATGGAACCGAGAATGTGATGCCCTGAAAATCTAATGTATGATCCTCATATTGTATAGAATTTATAATACATGACACCATGAATATATGCCACACAACACCAAGCATGTAATGAAATATACTATTTAGATACATTATAACATATTTAATATTTCAAACAGATTTAATCTATATTTCAATTCAAGAAACACCATCTTAGCTTCTGTAACACACATGAATGCCAATCCTGGATATAATTCATTATACCCCAGAAAGACCAACCCCCATAGCTTATGTTACAAGCAAGACTGATTTTCTCAAAAGAATGTATATTTAAATTATAAATATTTAAATTAATTTAATATAAACTTGCTATAATGAACTTTATTTACTAAGCATTGATAATTTAGGGTTTATAAAAATACTAAAGAAATTAATGGGTAACCAATTAATGAGAAATTAATTTTAGACCCAATTGGATATAACAATGAAATGTTATTATTTGTAAATATCCAAAAGAGTTTTCAATAGAAAAACATAATAAATTAAAAGTGGTGAATTATTTTAATAAAATATATGTTTTATATATTTAATGAAATATTATTTATGTTCATCATTTTGGTTTTTTCTATGAAACTACATTTCTTATGAATGGTGAAAAATACTACACATTATTTAATAAAATTCATTTTCATCAAAATAATTATATATTTTGAAATATATATTAAATTTATTTTAAGGAAAATTTGATTAGTTTTAAATTTAATAATATTTTTTTGTTAAATTTATTAAATTAAAATTTTAAATTTAATCTAAAACATAATAAAATTTTCAACATTTTTATACTAAAATCAGATAATTCATCTATATAAAATATTATAATTAATCTTAATTTTGATGCTATTGGGAAATAAAATTTGAATAATGGTCATAAAAAATTATTAAAGGGATGATATTTTGCATCTAATAGGGCCGACATAATTTTTGACCAAAATGATTTGTTAATGTGATTAAAATTCATTATATTGATTATTGTGTAATTAGGCTATGAAACGGGCTAAATAAACAATTTAAGGTCCCAAATGACATATAAATGTGTAAAACACGTATTTGATGTAAATAATTAGGCCTTGGACCTTAAATTATTGAGTTGGGTTGGGTTTTTAGGAAATTTTTTATGTATGAAAATGTGTACACAAAACTTTTTTTCAATTATTCCATGTGATTCCTTTTCCTTCGATAAAAAATTCCATCACTTCTCCTAATTATTCACACCACTTAAAACATATAGATTCAGGTAATATAACTCCATATAGATCCCCAAAATACATCCTGACTACCTTAAATATCATCTTTGGGTATAAATCATTCCGTGTTAAACATTTGGTCAATAAAAAATGTTGTTTCCCAATTAAGAGTTAATGTCTTCTCTAATGATTTTTAATTTTATTTCCACTATCTGACCCCTAATATATTTTTTCTATTATTGATAGGAAAAAAATCATCCTAATTATTAATTTATTTTTTATGTGAGGTATTTTATCTATACTTACACACTCATCCTTCTAACGAGTATAGAACATATTATTTTTTTAGGAAGAACTATTACCTCATTAATTGATAATTATTCATTTTTTACCTTACAGGTTATCATGGTGGCCATTGTGATAGAAAACATGTTTATATAAGATAAATTTGATATTTAATATATATTTATACTTATATATTAATTATATTACACATAAATTTAATACCTAAATTTTTTCATTAATATGATAACATCATTTGAGGAAGTGTGGACTACATCCCCCATGAAGCATTCTGATTCATTCATAATAAATATATAACATATATATGATGGTTTTAATTAAAGATATGTGACTTCATAAACCAATATATGATATTAGTGACATAATTATCTTTATATAAATAATATATATATATATATATATTATTTTCTTTATTACCCTTTCACGCACTTAAAAATAATTAATGTCATTCATGGAAATGTGGACTACATCCTCCAAGACACAATGGGAATCATTTTTCATAACAATAATTATATATATATATATATATATATTTAACCATGATAAATAATAAAGTATTTATTATATAATTTTAAATTTAAAGAAACATGGTGTTACTTACCTTCATTCAATAACTATTTTTGAAAATTGAGGATGTTACTCATGAATACATAGAACATTCCCTCTCCATGATCATAACAGTGATTCATTTTTTATAACCATATTTAATTATTAATTTTAAAAGTAAAATTAATGCATAAATGTGATAATTAGGTCGTGGTTATTGTTCTGGATATGTTATATAATGAACCCTTTGAATATAGTTGACCTTATAACGTTATATTTGATATATCAACTGAATTTGATCAAAACAATAGACTCACACATAATTGTTTAATTAGTTGTATATGAAATAGAAAAATATTAAATAATTGTTATGATTACAATGGAAAAGTTTAACAATATTGTAAAAAATGAAAATAATTTTATTATACAATTGGATAATGTATGTTCAATTGAAATGAAACTCAATATAATGGAATCTCACCTCACTTTTGACATCTGTGAGATGAATTTCATGTTCAACAGTTACATATTTTGCGATGTGTATATAAAACACATTTTTATATGTTTTATAATGAATTAATTTATGTCTATTTTATATGATAACTCCTTTTATTATCATTCCTTCATGAGTATTATGATTTAATATGTTTCAAAATGGTATGGGACACATTAGAAGGTTACACAATTATTTTCCTCTACAATAAATATATAGACCATTAAATTGTATTTCAATTTGAGAAAATTATGTATCAACTATTCAATAATCC
Organism: Viscum album; assembly: GCA_963277665.1. Classification (NCBI taxonomy): domain Eukaryota; kingdom Viridiplantae; phylum Streptophyta; class Magnoliopsida; order Santalales; family Viscaceae; genus Viscum; species Viscum album. Next base: position 406,474,168 of record OY728146.1, read on the forward strand.
CATTAATCATTCTCTAGTTATTAATTACCATTATCAAGTATTATTACCATTTTCCCACTATTTAGTAGTAGAATTTTGTTGAATAACTCTCTTAAGAAAACTCAAATTCATTTTTATTTTTAATCAAAGAACTTGTTTTATTATAAAAAACATGTTTTATGAAAATGTTTTCCAAATTTCTATCAAAATGATTTAGCAATTAATTTTTTACCCATTATTCTTTTACCAATTTATTCAATGGAATCATTCTATCACATTCTAAAGAAGGAATGTTTCTAAAAATTTTTACCATGCAAAAAAAAGAAAGTTTCCTTTTAACTCATATGACATGTAGGATTTATCCATCATTAATTCATTCTATGATTTCTTTTCAAAATTAAATGCAATATTTTGTAAATAATATTTTTTTTAAAAGGTATTTTGAAAGATAATTATTTTAAAAATTTTATTCAATGAAAATGATATTTTCATAATGATTTTTCTTAAAAGGTATAAACTTCAATTTTCAATGACAACAACCCTCTATTTTTAATTCACGTTGTATTTTATATTGTGATTGTATCCATAATATTCCTCTTTTAGGTTTATTATTGATTTCGCCAAGGATGGTATTAAAATTCACTACCTTAAAAAAATTATTACCTAGGAAACATCCAATATTTTATGATCAATTATCATTTAATTTCCCAAAAAAAATTATTTTAATTTATCATGGTTATATTTATTTTTTAAACCGTATTAATGTTTTCATTTATTATATACATTTGAAAATTATTTTATGATTTGTGTAAATATTTTCAAATATTTATCTCATATTCTTGAAAAATATTTGATTAGGAACATTTTTAAATCGATTTTTTGATATAAGTGTAATGTTTTGGCTGGTATGGCATGGTATGGGCCAAGATATAAATAACCCCTCAATGCATTGGTTGTATCATTATACAAAATACTCAGCTAGATGTAGTTGATATGTTTTCACCTAATAGCTAAACCTTCTTGTGCATTTTATTGGTGGAATGATCTCCATGATCATCAGAATTGTAGTGTCCAATAATAAAACACATCCCTCATATTAGTTTCAGTTATTATTCATCGAGGAGATTTTTTGTCATCATATATATTGATATTTTTCATTTTTGATTACTTAATGGAATGTGATTCATTTTCATATGTAAAAATATTTCTTTTACCTTATCCAATTATTATATAGAAGGCATTTACAATTATTACACTGCAATATTTTTTATGAACTTTCGTTGGGTTTATTGATTATCGAGGATGTGTATTCATATATTTACTAAGCTTTATTAAGTAATCTACTTGATTATTTATTTCATATACTGTATTTTTTCCATTACTATTGATTTTGATAAATAATAAATATTTTTTCTTCCCCTTGAATCCAAGAAGCATACTAAAATAGATATTCGTTCATTTAATAGATTTATTATAGTTATTCATGATGTTATTTATTTTGAAGGAATAAAAAATTATGTTGTAATTAGTGTATTCATTAAAAATTAGTAATCATGTATGCATCTTGTTTACCAAGACCACAAAATAGATTTATCCATCATTTCATGATTAATATGTAATCATGATGGTGTAATTTGTAGCAGGAAGGGGCTTCGTGAAAACTAGGGTTGGGTTTCTATAGTTGGTATAAAATGAAGTTTAATAAAAATATTTAAATCTAGATTACATAAAACATATTTTAGAGAAAATATCTCTCCTGTATTATTGGAGGATAAATATACACGAAATTTATAATAATACTTTTAGATATATATTATGTAGTATTCCTAAGAATAAATCCATGTCTTGATAGTAAAAGTGGATGTGGTTCTCACTGAGATGTACCCAGGAATAATAACTCTGGGAGGGTGCTTTGGGCTTGACTTGCGGTAACTATGTACATGACAATGTACCTTAATAAACTCCTAGTTTAACAGGCCCTTAAAATATTCATAGGATAATTAACATTTTCATTACAAACCATTATAAATGATTTAAATAGATAATGATAATGAATAACATATCTTAATCCTAAGGAGATTGATATTAGATTCACAGTGTCATGATTTATTAATCCAAGAAGTTATATTATATGTAATCCTTGGAATAACGAATGGCCTATGTGAAAATCAATTAATGAAGTTTTTGTTATTTTTAGAATTTATTAACAACCTTTTATAAAAGGCCATTTATTCATTAACATTATTTCATGGAATTCATTCATATTTATTATTTTAAATAATAGTTATTGTATTTTAGAAAATGAAAACATGTATGATGGGAGTAATTTAATTAATTACAACATTGATGTGGGTCTTGAAACCATTACTCTAGGATGATAAGGGTCCCACACCATCCAATTTCCTACAAAAGTCCCTTGTTAATTATTTATTAATATTAGTTAATCAATTTGTCTAATAAATGTTCTTGAAGATACAATATTATCAATTTTAAAGATTTGAGATCAATTTATTAATCATATTTGTGTTGTAAGATAGGTAAGGGAAAACAGTTATACATTCCACTATTTTATTGTCATTTTAATTCATTAAAAATTATTTTAATGATTGATGAATTAAACAAATCATTATTGTTAATTAATTTATTGTATTAAAGTAATGAATTAGAATTTGATCAAATCACAACAGAATAAGAGGATTTATTTGATTAAAATTAGTGAAATCATGTAATAAAATTTCATTATATTCATAGGTATTAAATAAATAACCCAAAAATAAAAATATGAAATATAAATAAATTTTTTTCCTAATATCATAAAATTTTATAAACCACTGGTCTATTAAATAATTATAGGTTTATGGATTTAAGGCCCTCAACATTTTTTTATCTTTCAATTGTTTATGATTAATGACCAATTTTACTTCCTAAAAATATTTAATCATTTCCTTGATATATGTATCTCTACTTTCTAAATATATATATTTCAAATTATAAACCTAGTAATATGTCAATCAATGGTACCATTACACATTACAATTCCACTTTTATAGACGATAACTTCTAAACCCTTCCCATGGTGCAGGATTTAAACATTTTAGATATCAATTAATTAATCAACATGATCGATAATAAATTATGATGATGTGATTTAAGGAATATGTGGAGAAATTTTTTCCCCAAAAATATTATGTAATACCATTGTATTCGATAGCATTTTTGATATGTGACACTAAGTTCGAATGGTAATAAAATATTCTGATACATTATAATATATTTTCAATTTAATATATATTGTAAATATTTCAATGATCTATTAACTGAGGTATCTTATGTCACGCGCAAGAGTGAACATCCTTGATCGATTGGGTTACACACAACAGATACATTCCCTGATAACATGTGTTACATGTAATACTGAGTTTAACAAAATAACAATGTATTATTAAAAAATTATTATTTAATATCATAATTTATAAACTATATATTATGAATAGTATTAACTAAAATTTGAAAATTTATGTTTTATATAAATATAATATGAATTTATGTGTTACCAATTAATGATAAATGAATGTAATAATTAATTGGATATAAAAATATTTCTATTATTTTTATGCTTCCAATAGATTATTGACTTAATAATTTTTTTTTTATTTTGGAATTAGTATAATGAAATATGTATTTCATATATTAATTTTAAAATTTTTGATATATATATATATATTAGTTTTGATGGATATTAGGTATGAACAAACCCTATATTACACATAAAACCAATTTTTTTATAAATGTAATTTTACCACATTTTAATGTTGTACATATTTTAAATAAGAATTTTGAAATATTTATAAATTTATTTTGATAAAATAAATATAATTATTGAATTTATAATTTCTTTATTACATTAGTTTTTGTTATTTGTATTTCTTTAGAAATGCCAATTTTTGATGAATATAGAAAAATACACCATTTTAGTTAAAAAATACATTTTTATCTAATTAATTATTAATGATAAATATTATATTAAAATTTATTTAATGAAAAATTAAATAAATTATACAAATATTAATATGTAAGATATTATTATCATAAATATAAATTTATAATTTAATATAAAAAAATAACAATATATTGTACATTGTTCTACAAAAACAAGTTAATTCATCTATCTGTGGATTTAGAAATAATATTAATTTTGATATTCTTTTGAATTGAATTTTGAAAAATATACATACACCATTTTAATATTGATTATATTTTAAATATATTAAGACTATGTTTATTTTTCACCAAAATGAATATGGAATTTGATTAAAATTATATATAGTGATTAAGGTGTAATTAGGATATAAAGAGACTAAAAAACGAATTATAAATGGCCAAATGACACTGAACCTTGTAGAACACCTATTGTATGTTCATAAATAGTCTGTGAACATTAAATTATTTATTTTTTTGTATGATTATTTTTATGAAAAAACATGTGTAAACCTAACATTTTTTTAAAGATTCAATGTGAGCCATTTTCCTTCCCTATAAAAGGACACAACCTCTCGCAAGTCCTCACACCTCTCAAACCCCGTAGGTTATCCTAGTATCTGACCATATATATCCCTGAATAGCTACCCTATACCTTGGAGCATCCCTTTGGGTAAAAATTTTCAAAAGTATATTTTAGCATATAGACCAAAAGTAGTTACCTCGATTAAAAGGTAACATCATAACTTAATTTTTTATAATTTTATTTATATTACGCAAACCATAATTGATTTTTATAGAAATAAAAATTAAAATTACCAGTATCTTAAATGAAATAGTATTTTTAATTTAAATGGATTTACTAAAACATACTCACACATACATAAAATGTGTAATGAACAAACTATTTTTGTGTGCAACAAACTACTTCCTCATGAAACGATGATTGTTCATTTTTCCATTACAACTTATCTTAGTGGAAACTATAATATAAAAGAAATTTATATATGATATATATGATATTTAATATTTATTTATGATTATTTAATAAATTTATTACATATACCATTACTACTTTACATTTTACATAAATATGAAAACATCGTTTGAGTAATTGTGGACTATTTCCCCCTCAAAAAATTGGGCTTTATTGACATTAAACCTAGAAAATATAATAAATTTTTTTAATTAATAACATTTAAGATAAAAACAATTTTATATTGAAGAAAAAATTACATTTATATAAATATTTAATATATATATATATATCATTAAAGCACTTTCACACACCTTACAAGTGTTAACATCTTTTGTGGATGTGTGGACTGCCACGTCCCAGACAAGATGGGATTCCCTTTTTAACACATGAATTTTATATACAAGTATATAAAATATTAAAATGTGTTATTTTATATATAATTTTTATTTTATAAATATATGGTTTTACTTTTCTTCTTTGCTTAACGATCCTTGAAAAATGATAGGATTACTCATTTATATGTAGAGCCTATCATATCCATGAAAATAATATTGGTTCATTTTTAATAACCATTTTTAATGATTTATATTAAATGTATTAATATTGTATAAAAGTAATAATAATATTCTGGTTATTACTCTGGAGATTTTATATAGTGAACCCTTGGATTATAGTTGACCTACCAATGTTATTTTTGACATATGAAATGACTTTGGTCAAAACACCCAACATTAACATTACTGTTTAAGTAGTTGTATATGAAATAGTAAAAAGTGAAATAAAATTCATCATAAAATTTAAAATTTTTCTCAATAACGTTTAAAATTAATAAATGTTTATAATACTGGAGGTCAAAGGATGCTCACATGAATGTAAACTCATGCTAAGGGATTCTCATCCCACATTTTAAATGTGTGAGATTAATGTAATGTTCAGCACTTTCCAATTTTCAAGGGTGTATCATCATCCAATATTTATATATTATATACCAAAATAATGAATGTTCATGTAATGTAGTAATTCCATCCAACGTCATTACATCATGATGATTATGTTTTGAGATGATTCGATAAGGTATGTGACATATTGAATTTTTGAATATTATTTTTCTAAACAATAATAGTAATGATTTTTCAATGGTAGATCCATTATAGGAAATAATTTAACCATTGTTAAAAAAACATTCACTATTATCATGGAAATCATGACCAATATAAGTATTAGTTATATTTTTCCACACATTGGTTCTCAATTGTTTTGAGAAATTTATTTACGAAAACCATAATTCCTTTTTCTATTTAGTAGGAGATCCTGTTTTCTTTTAAAACCCATGTTTTATTTAAATGATTTAAAAAATGATTACAAAAATGAATTATAATTTAATGTTAAATAATTTTTCAATTTCCAATGTTTTAAAAGGAATCATCATTCCCTATCTGATCACGGCGTTTTTCTGACTAATTTTTCCATACAAAAAGGATGTTTTGTTTTTAAATCATATAAACTGTATAAATTTATCCATTGTCATTTTAATAAATACCCATTTTAAAAAATAAATTGATTATTTTTAAGGAAATTTATTTTTAATTTTATTTTAAATGATAAATATTTAAATTATATTTTTCAAAGAAAATTATATTTTTTTCATGAATATATTATCATTGTTGTTTTTTATTTAATCAATGAAAACATCCATCTACTATTAGTCCACATTTGATTTATTGTTGTAGAACCTTAATTAATTTTCCTATAGATGAATTATTTTTTGTTTTTCATATGATCGAATTGAAATTCTCTTCCTTATATAATTTATTATTCTTATTGAAATATTCAATCTATAATGATCATTAATAAATGAATTTTCCCATATTAACTAATTTCAATCAACTATATAACATTTTAAATAAATAATTGAATTCGAATGTATTTTATAATTTGGGTAAATTTTGATAAATTTATATCCCTTAATCCATATAGATGTTTGGAAAGGAAGATTGTTAAATTTATTTTTCGATATGTGAATAGTTACGTGGATTGGTAAGACATAGATGACAGTTGATTATAGATTTCCCCTCAATAAAGTAGGGGTCTCATGAGACAAACCAGTTAACTGACCACCATAGAGGAGTTTTCATCTATCTGATAAACTATCTTTTGAAGGGTCATTACATTATCGGTACCATGTGCCTCAGAAACATGGTGTCCAATAATATAGAACATCCTTCATATTTTTTAGTGATTATTCATCCCATTAATTTTATGTTGAAATATATATGGATATATAAAATTTTTAGTTTTTATAATTCATGGGTTTCTTTTTCATACAATTCCATTTTTATTTTTCCTTATATTGTTATTTAATGTAATTTGTATTTATTTTTTAAAATTTCATATTGATTAATGACATTAATTATGTTTATTTATTACATGGAAATTGTTTGGATTTATTTACTATTACATAATGACAAATCTAGTTGAGTATTTATTTATTCCACTATATTGTGCCCTTATTGGGAATTTGAGCTCATCGATGTAATGTTTGTTCCCACATGTATCCAATATGCGTAATAGAATGGTATGTATGTATTTACTAGAAGGATTAGATATTCATCAATATTATTTATTTAAAAAGTAGAAAATATTATATTGTAATTAAATTATTCATTGGAAATACAATACTAATTTATATATATAGTTTTCCAAGACTGTTAAATTGATCAGTCATTTGGCATGTGATTTCATGAAATCATGCAAAGGTAATTAGTTGAATTCAACGACCCTAAGCTAGTTATGGTTCAGTTTCTACCATAATATCTTTTCCAAGCATTGCTATCTCAACTTTAGTATCATATTAACTGAAAATTCTTTATTTTGACTTTTATAATTGATTCATTATGTTTGAGGGGAAACCAAAACAACAGATGAATGATTAAATTTCAATTATTCCAATTAAAATGATTAAAATTCAAAATCAAAAAACAAGCCAAAAAATCAAGGATACCACAATACATGTGTTACCCACATCAAATCACCGTATATCTTGATTCACCCCCATCGTCACTTCCATCCTATCACCATTTTCTTATTTGGAGTCAAATCACCACACTAGCTTCCTATGATAACTTAACAATAGTGTCTCTTTTCTTCACTAGATATTTTTATTACAAATGTAAACATTAAAATTAAAAAAACACATAGATCATACACACAAGCCAATACTACTCTTGGAACACCATGTCACTCAAACAAATACCACCTTGAACATCATCTGATACCATCACACCCGACTAATGTATAAAGGAGTAGAGGACCTCAAATCCAAATGATAGTAAGAGAAAAAGGACCTCTATAGTGATAAATGTAGAATCTAGAAACATTGACCCAAATAAAATTAATGATGATCAATAGAATATGAATAAATAAGTGGGACACGATAAACAATCACCAATAAATAACCAAATAAAACATCCTTATCACCAGGTTGAAACAATGAAAATATATAACCCCAAACCCTATAATTAAACTTGAAATTATTGATGCAGTCATCGATATATTATTTGATAACCCAATATTGAATCAGAACAAACAGAAAAATCCCAAAAATAAAATAAAGACCCTTATAATGTACCAAATGAGATCATGAATGAGGGGAATGGAATCAATAGTATAAGAGAAAGAACAGACCAAGGGGGAAGTCACTGAAACTCACACTATCACACTCATAGACCAAAATAATTATTTTATACCAGACAATTATGTGGGTTTTTTCACAATGAATGAGGTGATAAGAGCATAGGTGGGACTGAAAGGCACCCATTTCAGTTGAGTGAATATAATAATCATCAACATGATCCATTGGTTAACCCAATCATACTTGGAATTTATTTTCACTATTACCCATATCAATATATTCAAAAAGCTAATTTATTTTTTCATTATTCCATCTAAAATCTTTTTCCTAATGAACCTTTTTATCCCCATTTGTAATAATCCCCAAATCCAATCAAGCAATTCATGGTGTGATTTATTCCAACGTTATCATGTGTGTTAGAATGTTTATTTCTCATATCCGATTTATCTAAGATGTGTTCTTTTTCAAATTATTATGTTACATTTCTTTGAATTAATACGATTTGGAAAATTAATTTTCAATATTGATAGCACAAGAAACTATTTCTTAATATGAAGGTTCATTTTGAGAAACATGCTCTCTTTAAATACCTTGTTTAATACCTAAAAATAAATTATCAAAATTTCATTCTGTGATGCGTATAAAATTAGTAGAATACCAAAATATCATCGTAAAGGTAGTTTCAAACTGTACAACTATTATTTAATTATTTTTATTTAATCTAAGGAACTTCAACATTACTTCTGTTTAATACTCGTGGGGTAAATATTTTTCAAATAATTTCTCTTTAAAATGATTCCATTCTATGAGTTCTAATTCTTCCACCTCAGTTTTTTGGATCATGAACCACCTTTATACATCATAACATTTGAGTTAATAAATTGTAATTTTAACTTATTCATTATCACCACATTCAATACACATAATGATATACTCCTTAAAAATAATACATTATGAAGCCTCCATTGGATTGGTAGTTCCACTAAATGGTGGAGGCCGTTTTAACATAATGTTATATATCATAGGAGGATCTCATTATGAAACATGTTCCTTCAGTCTAGTATGGTTAATTTCCATAAATTGTTAGATATTTTATAATATTTACATAACATGCACAGTTTTCATTCCTACTATATTATATTTCTCTCTAGATAATCCTCAATAATGGAGATGAGTATTGATACTAGTTTTCATTCCATGACTAATTTTTAAACAATTGAATATACTATATTAGATTATATGACAATGAAAAATAAATTATAATAACAAAATATGTGAAATTAAAACATAAACATAAAAAAATATGCATGTTTATTAAAAAATTATAATCATTTTAGATTTGGGATATTTTCATATAATTTATCATATGTTTAGGTTAACTAATCTAAATTTTATGTACATGGAATTATCAGTCATTTTTTAATTTTTCCAATTAAATATTAATTAATTTTCTATCCAATTTTTGAAATTTATTATTGTTTTTTGGATTATTATTATTTTAGATATTTAGATATTTTATATTTAATTAATATACTAAATATAGTAATTATGTTTGTTTATTTGTTTATATTTACTTTATATATTTTATTCAACACTATATTACTCTTATTAGTTCCAAAAATCGTAGTTTTTTTAATTATTTAATAATATTTATTAGATCATATTTTTATTTCCATATTAGTATTTTATTTTATGTATTTATATTTTTCTTGTTTGAAAAATATTTTATCGTTATTATTAGATTAATATTTTCAATATTACAAATTTTATTATAATATTTAAAATTAATTACATGTACATAATTATAAGTTTATATAAAATTACCATTATATAATTATCCAATTTGGTATTCTTATTTTCTAAAGTTAGTATAATGTATAATAAAATATTTCAAATTATATAGTTATTATTATTATTATTATTAATTTCTTTATAATTATTTTTAATTTTTTAGAAAATTATTTAAACAAAATTTGTATTTTATATTTTTAAATTATGTTCTGATATCCAATTTTAATGCATGTGTGCCTCAATTTAGGGGCGAATATCTGCTGCCAATTATCTAAATACACATGAGTATTGAAACACTATAACTATCTATTGGAATCTTTCTCCTCCCAACAATCTGCCTATCGCACCCTCACCTTACCCCCATTCTCCAACCATCGCCTATCCTGCAGTACCAAAACTTTCTATCACATATACTAGAGACTATCAATGGTATACCCCCATGGAAAACCCCCCAATGCATCATGGTGAAGAACTAAAATTTTCTTCATGTTTAACCAATCTAGTGCCACATGACCTCATCTATCCCACCTTGTTGATTGTGCCAACATACTCAATGTTGTGCACCATTTTTTGAACATAACACCCAAAACCATTCCTGGATAGTAGTAACCCCACTATGTCCGCTACATCTAGAGATAATAGTGATTCAGCCTACGATTATTTTCTATTGTTGTGATTTTAGTGTTTCCAGGGATACCGACATGAATGGTGGATCATATTTTGTCCCGTAAATTGGTGTGGCCTGGTTATAGGGGGCACAAATTCAATTATTTTTTTAATGGCACGGTCGATTAGTGATCAATGATGTTAATATTATTAATTCATGATCATCTATTGGAGATGTAGTTTATTTCTGACTGTCATAATATGTTGATATAATTTTTTTAATTTTATTTTTCATTTCATTTCCATGATAGGCTAGATGTTTTTTTGTCAAATTATTAATGAAGGTGATGGTGTATGCATTCCATTATTTTATTTCCATGTTTGATTTGAGTATTAATAAAAAATTATAATTGTATATTTATTTTAATGATTATATAATTATTTTGAATTATTTATCATATGGAGTTTACACACATGCTTTTATTCCAATCCACATAGTACCTAATGAGAATCATGGTTACAATATCCCTAGAGAATTTCTTTATATGCAGAAAGATAGCTCATTTGAGAGAAGTGTAGATCGTAGGTCACTTAATATTGAAAAAATAAATAAATTAATTAATTAAATTATAATGTTGTCTTTGATCTCATTCAATCATTATATTGTATCGAATAATAAGGTATCTTATGTGGGAGAAACTATTGTAGGTAGATACTTTGACTTTGTCACAAACATGACATTGTATATCACCATGTGATTCAGTGCTACAACGAAGCCCAAATTATTCAATAGGAAAGAGAACAAAATGATAGATGATGTGTGAAAATCAGAATACTATATAACATCATAGAATGAGAAAAAAATTATTTTTTTAAATTTTTAATCAGTGATAATTAAAAAAATATTATAATGTATAAATTAAATAATTAGTATTTCATGCGGTGAAACTGACGTCACATCTATAACACATCCTTATCAATCTATTTCATTTCATTTCATAATTTGGTTCACTGAGATTATTTTAGTTAATTTAATAAATCATTTTTAAAATGTTCTTTACTTTATGTAATTTTTTCCCATTAATCACAATTATTTCCCATCATCCTAAACATTCCTCCATGAGGAAATTCTTTGTGTATACTCAAATTCTCTCTTTGGTTTATCCCTAATTGCTACATCTATAGTACTTTATACGATTATAGATCAGAAAGTTTTATTGCATTTAGATGTGAATGGAAAACATATAACAACATTTTTGAGGTGAATATTTGTATGATGATATCATTAAAAATAGTTATTTAGGTCAAAAAAATAAAATGTTTAGTTAAATTATTTAATAATTTTTCATTATAATTAATTTGAAGACACAAAGATGTTTTGAATATAGCGATCAGAACCATAATGATATAATCAATATCCTCCCTACATACCCACATGTCATAGTACCATTTATAATTATTCAGTGCATAAGAACACTCTAGGTAATAATGTCAATTTTAATGCTCTTCATTAATTTCCTAGTTAATATCCTTAAAAAAGGCTTCAATATGTTATGAAGAAGTCCTTATCCTTATTTTTAATCAATTTCAAATTCAATTTATTCCTAGAAATTTCAATCATGATATTTATTGTAAAATATATAGTTCAAAAACTAAGCACGTATTTCATTTTACCATCACAGGGTCAAATAGGACTTTTGAACATAAATATAAACATAATTAAATTATTATAGTATCAATAAAGGATTTTGAATATCAAATTATAGGTTAAAAAATAAAATAAAGAATATAGAATATAAACTGACGAGCCTTATATTTCAAAAAACCTTATTTCCCCTCGATGATCCAATTCGAAATTTTTTTTCTTCAGGAAAGTGAATTAGAGGTTTCAATTTAACCTCATCCATTTCTAGACTGCAATAATTGGATTATAAAAAATATTATTTATTATATTCATACCATTTATAGAAAGTTACCAGCCTTATATAACATGTTACCTTATTTCCCCTTGATGATCCAATTCAAAATATTTTTTTTTCTAGAAAAGTGAATTAGAGGTTTCAATTTAACCTCACCCATTTTTGGACTCCACTTTTATGGATATATTTGAATATAATGATTCATTAATCTAGGATATATACTATTATCTATCTGATATTCATACACTAAAATAATACTGCACATGAACTTAATGTGTACCTTTAATTGTGAATTTAATGAAATTTATTTCAAGGGTTGTTAGAGCCGATACTCAGTAGTTTTTCCTATCTGTATTTTTGAGTGAGTTGGGTACAAATGATGATACCGAGAAAATGAAATGAATATAAGGGAGATTCATAGTATTATAATATTCATGGGGATAAGGGATGTTTTCTATGTGCGTGAGAATGATTCTGAGGATGAAATTTTGTTTTCCATCATTCATTTATTTAAATATCCAACCTTATTTTTCCCAATATTGTCAAAAAAAAATTGACCCACCATCCCACCACATAAAAGAAATTTTCACATAGTATGAATCCATTGTGATGGGTTCTTTTTTTTTATTTACATCAGTAGTGTTGTGAAATTATTATCATGGCCATGGAAAAAATGAAAGTGAATAATAATTGAGAAAAATATTGATCAAATTGTTTGAGTAATGACAGTGATTGTGAGGTATATCACATTATGCAAGAATGTAAATAAATGTTTTCGAAAGAAAAAAAGGGGATGAGAAACTATTTTTTTAAATTGGAATTTCAAATAAAGAAAGATTTTTTTTTTGTTTAAAAATGATTGAAAAATATTTATCATTCAATTTTAAATCCATGATTTCAAGATTGTGTTGTTGGGTTTTATTTTTTTCCCTGAAGTGAAAATGTTTAAGTACGTGGGATATTAAATACAAGTATAGAACATCGATTATTATAATTTTATAATTTCTTTTAACATTATAGTGCAGAATGTTTTAAAATTTTTAGGTCTAATTTTAATGTATTATATATATATTTTTATATTTTTTAAATTTAGATACTAATTTCAGTCATTTAGTTTTTTATTAGTTTATATTATTATTATGTATTTTATTAAATGTTATTTTAATAATAATATTATTATTCCCATAAAATTTAGTTTTTTATTATTTAATTAATAAAATTTTTATATATTTCAAATTCCTATATTTTAATTTAATATTACCTTATAATATTTTTTGTATTATTAGTAAAATATTATCTTTATAATTATATTATTTTCTTTACATTAGTAATTTTACTATCAAAAGTTTAATTCATCACATGATAATAAACAAATAAATAAATAAATATATATATCTTTACATAAATATCTAATATCATGTTGACATTTTCTATAATTATTATAATTTATAATTATTTAATTCTTATTCTAATATTATTTGTAGATGTTTTTTCATTATTGTGATTAGGATTTTTCATTTAATAATTAATATATTCTATTTATAGATAATTAGATTATTAATTTTAAATATTCAATTTTAAATTTTGAAATTTTGTTTTCATTTTAGTTTTTAATGATGTTGATCCTTCAAATAAGGTGGAATCTCTGCAAAACATGATTTACACAAATAGAGGGTGAAAGCCTTGCTCCAGGTGGAGGTAACTGATGCCTTTCGACCATCATCCCATTGCCCATTCCCATCCTCTCCATGCCTCACCATTCCCTTACCCAATTGTACCCTCTCATAATCCCTCTCCCCCTCTTCCCCAGCCACTCTACCCCTACCTCACCTTTCCCTTGTTTCCTTTACCTCAACATGTTCTTATGTTTCCCATCGTGCAGGACACCAACCACCTTCCACATTTGCGGCCGAACATCCATGGGACAACACTACATCTCGACACCCCCAAACACAAAATTCCAGAACACCAACATTCTCCTAATTTTCACCATTAAACATCTACTCATACTCTTCTCTCTTACTAGTATATCTCACCATCATCCCCATTGGTGTTCTCCACTACATCACACCACACACTGAGCCTCCTCTATCAACATAAAACCCAACCATGTCTACTGCATCTCCATGAGAATGAGAGTTGGTCTATTTAATTATTAAAGTTTTTTGATTTTAATGATCATTGTTATGTCTATGCACATGGTGGTAGCTATTTTCTAATTTTAAATTATCATTTCATGATGTGGGGGATCACAGATATGATCATTGTTTTTTGATAGTGAAATTGTTTTCATAGAAGTTGAAATGATTGGAAGAGTGATGATTATTAGTTTTCAATAATCTAATATGGTAGGTAGATATTTTTTTTTGAAAACATGAATATGGTCATATCCTATTTTAGTTATATTATTTTTCTTGAAATACTCATGGTGGGATAATATTTATTAATATATGAATCTCTTATAAATTATTATTAATTATCATATTTTTATTTAGTTAATTATATTTTCATTTTTATTAATTTAGATTTTGATTATACACATTTACTTTGGTTTCAATTTGTTTGATACGTAATGAGTAATCACTAGTGGGATATCATCAGAGAATTTATCTATCCATTTATTTATCATGTATGTGAGAGAATCTTAAATCACATGTGACCTGATTTTGAATAATTGTTTTTCAAAAAAACTTATTTTTGTTTCGTGATCTCCAAAAAACATTCATGAATGATACAATATAAATGTTATAATGTGAGAAAACAAAATTTAGGTGTATACAAAAAAAAATTAGTAATGGGTAATTGTATTTTTATGGTGATTCAGTGTTAAAATTATGAAAAAATAATACCTCAGGTATGATATGAAAATGACAGATTATTTGGGTAAAAATTTGAATACCACCAAACAACATATAATAAATCATGATAGTAGTTTTATGAAATTTTGAATCTGTTTCAATTATAAAAATAAATATATAGATGTTGAAATAAAATAATTGTCATTTCATGCAAATGAACCAAAATCAAAAGTCTTTCACTTCTAAGTCCACTGATTTTAATGCATTTCATTGTTTCGTTTTTTAATTTATATTTAGAAACTTTTTCTAATCACATTTTTATATTTGATTAAATTTTATTATTTTTGTTTCATAATATAAATTGGAT
This sequence comes from Viscum album, assembly GCA_963277665.1. Lineage (NCBI taxonomy): Eukaryota > Viridiplantae > Streptophyta > Magnoliopsida > Santalales > Viscaceae > Viscum > Viscum album. The sequence goes on from OY728146.1 coordinate 406,490,216, forward strand.
ATCATCTACTGGACTATTCTTCTAAGAGGATATGCCTAATGTCGACCAAGATTCTATCTATAGTTCAAACCCGCTTGAAACATTTGCAGTATTTTTAGGTCTATAAATTTTCAAATTTATAACTTTTAGCTGTGAATTAAATTTATTTCTTTAATATAGTACTCTTGTTTTTTTAGTCATCCAATAAATAAAATTATAACACCCTAACCCCAGATTCCCAGAGCTTATTCTATACTTTGTATCATTGGAATCCGTACAAGGATTCATACCCCAAAAGTCAATTTAGTTAAGATGTTTTAGAAATCTATATTAAATAAATATAACCTATTATAAAATGGCAATAAAAAAATACTACAATTAAATATAATTTATTCATTTTCTTTGTAACTCATTCCCACAATTCGTCTTCATTCCCTGGGGATTGGAATCAAAAAAGGATGAATGTTATATTAGATAATTAATATGATAAGAATAATGTATGATCTAATAATTCTATATTAATAATTATTGATCATGAAACATGACCTTGTATATTATTACTAATAAATGATCCCACTGAATAAAAATAGTGATTGCATTCATAATTTTAGATATCTACACTGTCAAAATCCATCTAAAGTTAGTTACTACCATGATATATCCTCATTATAGTTTATGTTTGTGGGTAGAAAACAATATTATTTTTGTCAATATATATCTTATTGACAGTTTAATACTTCTTTGAATCAAACCAGATGGAATTTTTATGAATTATTTTCATCACATGGGATAACTTATGAATCAATGATCATTCATTAACATGTCCCCAACCTATACACATTATATCCAAAACAATACCCAGATAATGAAATATTAATTTAAATTATAAACATTGTGCCTTATCTTTAGTTTTTAATGAATACATGTTAATTATTGATAAATATTTCCCCAAAAAATCCTATAGTATTCATTGTAATAATTGTATTTATAAATTTTATATGCATTAAGATATAGTAATATAAATCATAAAATAATATTTCAATTAGATTAAGAAAAAAATTCCAATCAAAAGGGACTACAATAACGTGATTTCTTCCATATAATGTTAATAATCACCAACTAAATTAAGGTATAAATAATAAATTTTACCAGAATTAAATTTTAAAATCATTCCCAATGCATGAGATAATTGAAATGGAAACATATAATACCATTAAATATGAGTGAATAGTGATATTAAATGTAAAATGTTTGTAATATACACCACAAAAAATGATATATGTGTTTAAAATGAGGTAATCTACAGAAAATAAATAGTGATAGAAGAATCCCATTCCATGAAACCACTTTTCACATGAGTATTTATCATCAAAAATAATAAATTTATATTGATTATATAGTTTCTTGATTAAATTTTTCATGTTTATTATTAAATTATAATCATTAATTACATGTTTTATACAACGACTTATGTAATTAATTTCATGTTATTTGTTTCGAGAATGGTCTATTCATATGTGAAAGTTGAGTTTGGTACATCATCAATGGTCAATGGGGACAATATATAAAAATATAAGAATTGTAACGGCCCGAAATTTTGAATAAATCTTGTTTCCTAATTTCATGTGTTATTTTATTTTATTTTTATACTCAACAAAAAAGTTTTATTTGATAAACATGATTATAATTAAAATGAGACCATTGGGTTTTGATTGTTATATGACCATCGGTCAATATGACCACTGGGAACAAAATGTTTTGATTATTGTCTCTAAATACAAGTACTCTTGGTTAATTATTATAGAAAGGAGATTCGATGGCCTCACCTAGTAGTCTTGGACCGATCGAAGCCCATCTAACAGAGCTTGGGAAGGAGGTAGAACCATTGGGCTTTGCCCTGGATCAAATCTAAGCCGAACTTCATCATGTGAAGCTAGAACGGAATTGCCTTTGCGAGAAGTTCAAACTGATAGAAATTACTACTCGGGCAATGTTGACCGAGCCGCCCCAAGATTCTATCACCCTATCACACCTTACGCTTAGGTCCTATGCTGGTATTATAAGGGGCTATGTAACGAGACCGTAACTGCCTCGTGTAATCCTTGTTTTAAATAAAAATTTGGATTTCTTCTTATGATGAAGTTTATGAATATTGAAATGACTGGATAAATATAGTATGCATATTTTTGATGAATTTTAGAAAAAGGATATTTTACAAATGGTTGTGTAAACCTTAAATAATTAAAAATGTGTAATGATTTTTCAAAAAATGGTCTTCTACAATTATGTTCAGTACCAAATTTGGAGTCTAATAAGATCCACTTGATTTTTGATGAATAGTAAATTATGAATAGTGATTTTATGATTAGGATTAGTAATATGACCAAATGGATTATTAATCTAACTTAAAGAAAGTTTTAAAATAATCTAGGCACCTTGATTAAGTAATGTGATTCAATAAAATGGTTAAATAATGGTTTCATAAATTATTATTCAAGTATTAGTTTTTTCGGGTGAATAATATTTTTTTATTAAAAATTTAATTATAATTATTTAGAAAATTATTTTTATAAAACAGATTTCATTTTTGAACTCAGAGCACCGATATTTTGCTATGGTAATTTTTGGGGTTTTTTCTGAAAAAACAAATTTTCGGTGAATAGTGTTTTTATTTAAAAATTAAATTAAAAATATTTAGAAAATTATTTTTATAAAATGGAGTTCATATTTGTAATTAGAGCGTTGATATTTGATTATGGTTAAATTTTGGGATCTTTCTGAGAAAGTTGAATTTTTAGTGAATAGTAAAAGTGCAGTTTTAGGGTTTCGGTATGTTTAATGACATCATAGCTATGTCATGATGATGTCATGAGTTATTGTAAGGGTTGGCCGGCCAAGGGTGATGAATTATTGTTTTGGGGGCCCCATGTGGCCTAACTCCATGATAAATGCCAAGGGAGAGCACATGGGTTTGAGAAAAGCACATGTGAGGTGTCCTTTGGCCATTAATGCCTTGTCCCCTCACTTTCCCTATAAATACCAAGCCCTCCTCTCATACATTAGACTCCCCACTCATTCCCAACGAATTTATGGTCTCATTACCTCCCATGGAGCCCTCCCAAGGTGCCCCCAAGTCCTCAGGGTCCCAACTTTTGAGGTTTAAGAGTTACATTTTAAGTTAAGGGATCCGATCTTTCTCTTTCTTTTCAAGAGATCTCTTTTATGTCATTTCTTTTATGCTCCATGTTCTTATGTTAGAGGATGTTATTTTATACTCCTCTTACTGCCCTTTTCATGTTCATATAATGAGAGTCCCCTTTTTACTCTCATTATTTCGTTTTATGATGTTTTAAGTGGCGCCGTTAGGCTGCCGAAATTTTTGTAACAGATTCTTTCTCCCTTCTCATTTTTCAAGATCTATTTTCATGTAAAGTATTTCAAGTTACTTTGTATTATGTTGGGGTATGATCTATAAATTTATCATACTGATCTTTTATGATCATATGATGAGAGACCCCATTTGATCTCTTCAATTAAGTACTTTGATGTTTAAGTGGCGCCGTTAGGCTGCCGAATTTTTAAGTGGTTCTTCACCCTTCTCGTTTTGAAGTTCTACTTTCATGTCAATTCTTTCAAGTTCCTTTTTGTTATGTTGGGGTATTATCTCTATATCTATTATAATGGAATCTTATGTTAATATGATGAGAGACCCCATTTTATCTCTTCAATTCAGTATTTTGATGTTTTAAGTGGCGCCGTTAGGCTGCCGAATTTTTTTAGGGGATTCTTTCACCCTTCTCATTCTTTTCAAAGTTCTACTTTCATGTCATGTCATTCAAGTTCCTTTTTTATTATGTTGGGAAATTATCTCTATATCTATCATACTTAACTCTTATGTTCACATGATGAGAGATCCTATTTGATCTTTTCAAATCATTTTTGTTGAAGTTTAAGTAACGCCGTTAGGCTGCCGAACTTTCATAAGAGAAATCTAATTTTTTTCTTCCTTCCATGTTTTTCATTTCAAATGGTATGTCCTTGAAATTTCATTACCATGATCATGTATCATTCTTATTCTGTCCATCTACTGTTTTATGGGTCATTTATGAATGTTTGTCTCATTTTCCCTCTCTTTTTAATGTCTTCTAAACGTCGTAACATAGCCGTTATGCTGCAGAATTTCCATCTCAAAATGTCTCTCTCTTTTTCTCAAGTTCTTTTATATTATTAAGTGAATACTCAAAGCTCTTTCTTCTAAAGGGGTATTCACATATATACCAAAATTTCTATTTTAAATTTTGGTATTTTCATACATGAGACCCACCTTACTTTTCTGTGGTTTTTAAAGCGACGTAAAGATCATGTCTTTAAAGCAGTTTTTAAAACGTTATGATTATGAAATGAAACCCATTTATTTTATGCTATATGGGTTATTTATTAAATGTTTGATGATGATATATGTGGCTCACATTATAATAAAGGCAAATTTAAGGGTGCTCCCTGATAGCGCTCCAATGCATTAGGTAAAGACTTAATCTCTAGAGATGACCATTTTAACGACGCCTTGGTGAATAACCTTGGTAATTTTTAACGACACCTTGGGGATGGACCTTGGTGAAACGAAACGATTGTCAATATTAAATGTTGCAGCCACATCTTCAAGTTATGAAAAAGTTTTATTTTTATTATGATATGCCTCATGATTTCATTTTCATGCCTTAAAGTTCTTTTCATGACTTTATTGATGTATCTCAAGTTCATATGTAGAATGATTCACTTGTTTCCCTTGCTGGGCCTTCTGCTCATCCTTTCTTTTGATATATGTCCCCAGGTTATGAGATGCAGTAATGAACCTAGGATGAACTTAAGGAGAATCCTTTCAAGTGTTTAAGAAGAGTGTTTTTGTTCTTTTCATGTTTTATGTTCCTGGTTTCCAAGACACTAAACCTTAAAGATCCTCGGTTTTGTAAAATGTAATGAATGTTTATGTGATAAAAAGGCGGGATGCTATAGTTGGTATCAAAGGATGGATTAGTTATTTGTGGAAATTAGGATATGTAAACTTTAGGAAAAATCCTATAGAAAAGTTAAAATATAGGAAATATTCTTGGTATTTTGGTGAGTATTGAGTAAGGGGTTGCCAAGGAAATACATCCCTGTCTGGATACGAGCAGGTAGAGGTGGCTCTGGCACATATGTACATAGGGGTAAAACCCGAAAACACCGCTTTGAGCTAGAATCGAACGGGAACTGGTACACGATAACGGGCCTTGCTGCACTCTTGGTTACGACACTCCCGGGGGATATGCTTTGGTAAATTCATAAGCTTAGTATGAACCATTGTTAAAGGAACAAAGATAAAATAAAATGAAGATTCACATAAGAATATATGATCATGGATAACCTAGATGGGAACCTAGGGGATCACAAGTTAGGGTATACTTTTCAACTACAAGTTATCCTTATATGCTTTAAGTTTCTTTTCATGATTATTGGATAAGTATTTAAGCCCCTAATTATAGTTTCTTTTCTTAGATAATGGTGGGAAATGGAAGAACATGTCTCAACAACCAATGTGATAGGAAATGCTACGATTTCCGTTTTAATATGACAGAGATGATTAGGGGATTAAAATATGATTTTTATTTTGGAATACATTCACTATTTTGGGGACCCTATATGATCGAGGTAAATAGATTACAACGGTATTTTCATTGAGGAGTAAGGTTGATTTATATTTGAAGAATCGATGAATTTAAGGTGGATTTATAGTAATTTAGGTTACTTTTGGGAATGATTAACCTATCTTGGGTTAAATATGTTTAGATTAGATACTTTTGTTATAAGATGTTAGGAGTGGTTGATGTTGTTTGGAGATGAACAATGAAGTTTATTTTGGAAGACTATGTTATCAAATCCTTCTTGTATTTGAATTTCAATCTTAGTTTGGTTTATTTTGAGGAATTTTAAGGACCGTTATTTATGGAATTGACTATGATGAACTTTGGCTAGTACCATGGAACTTTGAAGATTTAAAAGTAGTTTCCATTCCAATGGGATTCTTTCTTTTTGAAGAGTTGTTTTACCTTACCCTTTCGGTTTTTGGGATAATGTTTAAAGATAGAAGAAATAGATAGTTGATCTTTTGTGGATTATGAGATTCTCTAGAAGATGAATCTTGTGATTTGATGAGACCAAGTAGTTTTGAATGCTCATCGTTTGGAGAAAAGATTAGTTTTGGTAGAAACTTATTAAAGTATAAAACTCTACATGAAGGTAGATATATTTCCTTATGTTTTTGTCCTATGTTGTAAATGAATTCCTCAAAGTTATTAAAAGGAACGTAAAACAAAAACATTGTTGGTTTATGTTTCCAACAAGTTAATCAAAGACCGCTTACACACATCATAAGTTTGGGATTTTCTTATGGTTAACTTTCTCCTAATCATGTTCTCTATCACTCTCCCTCAGAACGTGACCCTTTGTTTTCTCCTCCATGTCCATGTTTCCTACATGGAATCCTAGTATGAGTAAACTCGGGTGGCCTTTGTACTCCCTTTTATTTCTTTTAAAATAATAGTGTTACTGACTCCTTTTACGATGTGGGACTTTCAATGAAATTTCAAAACCCAATTTTAAAAAATTGCGAGGACGCAATTTCTTAAGGGGGGAAGATTGTAACAGCCCGGAATTTTGAATAAATCTTGTTTCCTAATTTCATGTGTTATTTTATTTTATTTTTATACTCAAAAAAATGTTTTATTTGATAAACATGATTATAATTAAAATGAGACCATTGGGTTTTGATTGTTATATGACCATCGGTCAATATGACCACTGTGAACAAAATGTTTTGATTATTGTCTCTAAATACATGTAATCTTGGTTAATTATTATAGAAAGAAGATTCGATGGCCTCACCTAGTAGTCTTGGACCGATCGAAGCCCATCTAACAGAGCTTGGGAAGGAGGTAGCACCATTGGGCTTTCCTCTGGATCAAATCTAAGCCGAACATCATCATGTGAAGCTAGAACGGAATCGCCTTTGCGAGAAGTTCAAACTGATAGAAATTACTACTCGGGCAATGTTGACCGAGCCACCCCAAGATTCTATCACCCTAGCACACCTTACTCTTAGGTCCTATGCTGGTATTATAAGGGGCTATGTAACGAGACCGTAACTGCCTTGTGTAATCCTTGTTTTAAATAAAAATTTGGATTTCAACTTATGATGAAGATTATGAATTTTGAAATTACCGGATAAATATAGTATGCATATTTTTGATGAATTTTAGAAAAAGGATATTTTAAAAATGGTTGTGTAAACCTTAAATAATTAAAAATGTGTAATGATTTTCAAAAAATTGTTTTCTACAATTATGTTCAGTACGAAATTTGGAGTCTAATAAGATCAACTTGATTTTTGAGGAATAGTAAATTATGAATAGTGATTTTATGATTAGGATTAGTAATATGACCAAATGGAATAGTAATCTAACTTAAAGAAAGTTTTAAAATAATCTAGGCACCTTGATTAAGTAATGTGATTCAATAAAATGGTTAAATAATGGTTTCATAAATTATTATTCAAGTATTAGTTTTTTCGGGTGAATAGTGTTTTTAATTAAAAATTTCATTAAAATTATTTAGAAAATTATTTTTATAAAACTGATTTCATTTTTGAACTCAGAGCACCGATATTATGCTATGGTAATTTTTGGGGTTTTTTCTGAAAAAACGAATTTTCGGTGAATAGTGTTTTTATTTAAAAATTAAATTAAAAATATTTAGAAAATTATTTTTATAAAATGGAGTTCATATTTGTAATCAGAGCATTGATATTTGATTATGGTGAAATTTTGGGATCTTTCTGAGAAAGTTGAATTTTTAGTGAATAGTAAAAGTGCAGTTTTAGGGTTTCGGTATGTTTAATGACATCATAGCTGTGTCATGATGATGTCATGAGTTATTGTAAGGTTTTGCCGGCCAAGGGTGATGAATTATTGTTTTGGGGGCCCCATGTGGCCTAAATCCATGATAAATGCCAAGGGAGAGCACATGGGTTTGAGAAAAGCACATGTGAGGTGTCCTTTGGCCATTAATGCCTTGTCCCCTCACTTTCCCTAAAAATACCAAGCCCTACTCTCATCCATTCGACTCCCCACTCATTCCCAACGAATTTATGGTCTCATTACCTCCCAAGGAGCCCTCCCAAGGTTCCCCCAAGCCCTCAAGGTCCCAACCTTTGAGGTTTAAGAGTTACATTTTAAGGTAAGGGATCTGATCTTTCTCTTTCTTTTCAAGTGATCTCTTTTATGTCATTTCTTTTATGATCCAGGTTCTTCTGTTGGAGGATGTTCCTATATACTCCTCTTACTGCCCTTTTCATGTTCATATAATGAGAGTCCCCTTTTTACTCTCATTATTTTGTTTTATGATATTTTAAGTGGCGCCGTTAGGCTGCCGAAATTTTTGTAACAGATTCTTTCTCCCTTCTCATTTTTCAAGATCTATTTTCATGTAAAGTATTTCATGTTACTTTGTATTATGTTGGGGTATTATCTCTAAATTTATCATACTGATCTTTTATGATCATATGATGAGAGACCCCATTTGATCTCTTCAATTCAGTACTTTGATGTTTAAGTGGCGATGTTAGGCTGCTGAATTTTTAAGTGGTTCTTCACCCTTCTCGTTTTGAAGTTCTACTTTCATGTCAATTCTTTCATGTTCCTTTTTGTTATGTTGGGTTATGATCTCTATATCTATTATACTGGACTCTTATGTTCATATGATGAGATACCCCATTTGATCTCTTCAATTCAGTATTTTGAAGTTTTAAGTGGCGTCGTTAGGCTGCCGAATTTTTTTAGGGGATTCTTTCACCCTTCTCATTCTTTTCAAAGTTCTACTTTCATGTCATGTCTTTCAAGTTACTTTTTAATTATGTTGGGGCATTATCTCTATATCTATCATACTTAACTCTTATGTTCACATGATGAGAGATCCTATTTGATCTTTTCAAATCATTTTTGTTGAAGTTTAAGTAACGTCGTTAGGCTGCCGAACATTCATAAGAGAAATCTAATTTTTGTCTTCCTTCCATGTTTTTCATTTCAAATGGTATGTCCTTGAAATTTCATTAACATGATCATGTATCATTCTTATTCTGTCCATATACTGTTTATGGGTCATTTATGAATGTTTGACCCATTTTCCCTCTCTTTTTAATGTCTTCTAAACGTCGTAACATAGCCGTTATGCTGCAGAATTTCCGTCTCAAAATGTCTCTCTCTTTTTCTAAAGTTCTTTTATATTATTAAGTGAATACTCAAAGCTCTTTCTTATAAAGGGGTATTCACATATATACCAAAATTTCTTTTTTAAATTCTGGGATTTTCATACATGAGACCCACCTTCCTTTTCTGTGGGTTTTAAAGTGACGTAAAGATCATGTCTTTAAAACAGTTTTTAAAGCGTTATGATTATGAAATGAAACCCATTTATTTTATGCTATATGGGTTATTTATGAAATTTTTGATGATGATATATGTGGCTCACATGATATTAAAGGCAAATTTAAGGGTTTTCCCTGATAGCGCTCCAATGCATTGGGTAAAGACTTAATCTCTAGAGATGACCATTTTAACGACGCCTTGGTGAATAACCTTGGTAATTTTTAACGACACCTTGGGGATGGACCTTGGTGAAACGAAACGATTGCCAATATTAAATGTTGTAGCCACATCTTCAAGTTATGAAAAAGTTTTATTTTTATTATGATATGCCTCATTATTTCATTTTCATGCCTTAAAGTTCTTTTCATGACTTTATTGATGTATCTCAAGTTCATATGTAAAATGTTTCACTTGTTTCCCTTGCTGGGCCTTCTGCTCATCCTTTCATTTGATATATGTCCCCAGGTTATGATATGCAGTAATGAACCTAGGATGAACTTAAGGAGAAGCCTTTAAAGTGTTTAAGAAGAGTGTTTTTGTTCTTTTCATGTTTTATGTTCCTGGTTTCCAAGACACTAAACATTAAAGATCCTCGATTTTGTAAAATGTAATGAATGTTTATGTGATAAAAAGGAGGGATGCTATAAGAATAATAATAATGAAATAATATATATAATTAATCACAAAATAATCTTTTAAAACAAATCTTTAAATATTTTTATAAATAAAATAACTAACTTTTCAATCATGGAGTTGGTAGGCCATATGTGCAAATGATAATCGATCCCATTTTTTAATGATAATTATAAAAAGAATATATGTAACATTATACATTTATAGAATGATATTTATATCCAAAATAAAATGTAATTTAATAACATATACTTATACAAACAATTTTAAATATGCAATATGGATCCAATCTTGTCGAGGAGGTCTTAGTCTAGACGCCCAAAAATGAATTTTTTTCTTTTTTTAGTGTGTTTCAGGGGAAATAAAGAAAATGATATAATTTTTCAAAAAGGTAATTATATCTTTAATATAATATTAGAAGGACACTCCCATAAATATATCTTATTGTTTAATAATTTTAATAATTTACACTGGGGATCTTTTCAGTTTTAGAGATTTAATGAAATAGTTCATAACATATACATAAGAACTTGAATATTACATTATGACCCATCTATCTAGTTTCCATTTCTTCACAAAACAAATTATTGAAAAATTAGTCATGTCTAGTTCTATGTTTTAGACAGCATGACTTTACCTTGTTCACATCGTTTACCGTATTCCACATTATGTCCTATGAAAAACATTTCAAAAACATGGGATTGGCATAAAAAGCTCAGTAAGTTATACAAAAAGAAAAAACTATTAGTTTTTCAGAACAATAATTAAACCATGAATACATTATCATAAGTAATATTTTTCACCTTTATGAAGTATTAAATACTCTTCCATGTATAAATGATCATTTCTTACCATTTTGTGACCAAAAGCTGACCATAAAATGAAAATAAAGAACACATAACATATAAAGGTAACGTGCGTCATAAATATGCATAAATGGAAAAGACATATGGTCGACTTCCATACATATCACTAAATGGAATATCCATATAGAGGAATTAAATACCCAATGCATTGGAGTTTATAATGTGACAAGTCATCCTATTTTATCACATCACCACCTGTCATTTGGATTATCACGTAACCACTCATCAAATGTCTATGTACTATTATAAAATCATAACACATAAAAAAATATTGGAAAGATAACATTTCAACATTTCAATCACAATATATAATTTAAATATATTCTCATAGAAAAAATCCACTATAAACACCATTTTCAATATCCAAATACATAAAACATTATATGTTATTTATTTTCATTCTGAAACCATTAAAACTTGTAAAAGAAGTCAACGATAAAATAATACTCAAGATGGCAGAAAGGTTTTTGTCACAAAAAATGTTAAGATAAACATTCCTATTTGTTGTTTAGTAAAACTATTCATAGAAAAATATTCCCTTTGTATGAAATTAAAAGTAAAATGTGTTTATACTACATATAAAAAAATTCATGTATTAAAACAAAATATGCCTCAATGAAATAATATTGAGAGGAAGTCCCTTACATCTTGTCCTACTTGACTCGTTCGTTCTATAATCTCCATAACAATAAACTAATATTAATTTCTACTTTCATAATAATATATATAAATTTTTTTATTCCTTTAATATCAACTATTAAAATGTTATAAATATTATGAAATCATTTATGATAATAATAGTAATTTTGTAGATATTTGGTACTTGAGTCAAAAATGGACTTCTTATAATAAAAAGTTGTTCATGTGATCAAAACAACATTACATACATAATTATAATCATGATTAATATATCATATATAACATATATATTCAGTATATACATGTATTTATAATTGTACATAACATTTGGATAGAAGAAAGGAAATGCCCTACTCAAAGAGACATTAAGTCATACGTACGCATAAACGCTACTTTCATTTATCTTTTGTATTATAATGGAATGAAAACATAATGATACATAATTATATTATTATTACATTATAATATCATATATCATTTCATTAACTCTACCATTTATACATTCCACATAAGGCATGAATGAGTCATATAACATTTATAGGATGGTAGTCCGCACTTTCTCAAATGAGATTATCGTATTTACCAACTATGGAAACGATCATGGTAATATATAATTGAAAAATACAGAAACATAGATAAAATATAAATATAATATATATGATATATAAATAATGTTCCATCATAATGGCCACCATGAGAGGTTTTTAGAGATATTTGAAAATTCATCGTTTCGCGAGGCTGTAGTTTATAGTCCACAGAAACAGTATGTTCTTTACCCATTAGATGGAGTTGTTTGTAAGTGGAGTTCGAATAATTCTCATAAAAACAACATATTATATTTATTTTACTGGTGTTATTATAACATAATGTAATAGAAAGTGTTTAAGGGATTCAAAAAGTAAAATAAAACAAAATAAAACAAACGAATTTAAGTGATATTATTACCTTCAATCCGGCTAACTCTATTTAGATTGAACCAAATAGAAATATTAAAGATCCTTATACCTAACTTAATGATTATAGATAAAATAGAGGTATTTTTATAGCTTATTTGGGCAGAGTATGGATGTGACAGAGGTATTTAGAATTGTGAGAATGGGTTTGAGGTGAGGGTTTTTTATAATTGGGTGAAGGTGCACTTTAGGAAAGTGTGAAAATGTTATTTTATTATATAATTATTTTCGGTTTCTAAAGTTCCACAACTAATTAAGGTCTAATATAATATGACTCATGATCTATATAAAATCAACCAATAAGAATTGGAAATGTTTTGGATAATATTTTATTCTTTATAATCTTATTTATTCAAATCATTTAGTAATGAGATAAACACTACATCATTATTGGGTAATTAATAATTTAATTTAATTGATGTCTAAAAATTATAAAAAATATACTATAATGTATGAAATATTTATAACATTATAAATAATATTTATAGTCAAAAATCTAACTTATATAACCCTATGTAAAAATTAATGTACTAAAAGATATATGTTTATGTCATTTTGGACATTACTTTATGTTAATTAAAATAAAGTGTCATTGTCTATATTAAGTGGCTCCCTGGGGTTAAAAAATTAAACCAAGCATTCCAATGGTCATACATGATTCATCCAACAATGTTAGTAAAAGTGTTATGGTAATTTTTTATTATTATGATGTTCTTTTTACCTTAAATTTCCCAATTTACCTTTAACCACGGTAAATAAAAGTCAAAAGTTACTATTTACCAAAAAAATATTATCATCGTATTGAACCAAATTTTTCTTTCTAATAACAACCATGATTTTCAGATTCTAGAAATTCAATTCATAGAAGTGGTAAAATTTCATTTAAATGAAAATTTTATTTTTTAACTACTTCTAAGTGGTTTAAGTATTCACAAAAAATTGATGTTTTTTTGAAAAATACAAAAAATTATGCCAAAACTATATTTCATTTCATAATTCAAATATTATGTCTATATTACAAAATTGAAAACATAGCATTTGGATTAATTAATTTAAAATTAATTCCCATTTGTCAAAACTAATGGCGTGTTTTTAAGAAATATTAAATATCAAAAGTTTGACACTTGTTTATGCCTAATTTCAATGTGATATTATTTCCAATTATCAAAATTTGATTAAATTGTAAAAATATAATATAATTGCACAAAATAACTAATTAATAAGAAACTCTAATCGTATAAATAAATTAGATAAAAAACATGTTTTGAATTAAAATACATTATTTTCACTTATCATCAGAAAATGAATTTGATATGAAAAATACAAAAATTTTACCCTAAGTGAATTTTGATGTCCTGATTCTAAAGATGAATTTTATTACGTCAAATAGAACATATAAATGTGACCAAAACAGAATTTAAAGAGGGTTCACCATCAAAAGGCAGTAAATCATCCTTCTTAAAGTAAATTATAATTATAATTAGATTCATCCACATTTAATGCCTTTAACTTTTATTGGATAGATGTCAAATAATCTAACAGACATGTGTAATCATATTTTAGTTAGTTCTGTTCATTCCGAAAATATAATGGAAAGGAGTTTAATACCATTTAAAATAATAATATTATATTATTATTGTGCAATGTTACATTTCAATGAAACTCATTGTTGTGTGTCGAGTATGACTTCGAATATAACAACCCCTTTAAATGAAAAATAATATTTAATTCACAAAATATTTATTAAGATGATAATGTATTATTTCATTATTTACCAGGTATGTTACATCCTTCCCCACTTTTTCAAATTGTGTCCTCCCAATCATATTCTCATATCATATAAATGGGGGTATTTATCCCTCATTGCATTTTCAGATTCCCATGTTGCATATTATACCATATGGTTATTCCAAAAAAACTCTACTTGAGGAATTACCTTATTCAACAACACATGCTCGCTATGGTCAAGGAACTGTAATTTTGGTTCCTTAAAAGAGATATTATATTCCAACTGAACTACCTATTGACAAAAAACATGAGAACATTTTGGCATATACATTCTCTACATTGAAACAGGAAAAAAATTGTGTACCTTGGACAAACATGGTGGTAAAGAGACTATGTATGCAACTGATCCAAATTTCTCTTGGATTTTATAAGGTCCAATGAACCTCAGACTCAACATCCCTTCTTACAAAAACACATCAAACATTTCCATTGAGAAAATTTGAGAAAAACAATATCACCTACCTCAAAAGAATGATACTCCCTCCCGTTATCCACGTAACTTTTCTGCCGACTCTGAGTTGTTCTCATGTTCTTCTGAATCAACTGTACTTTTTCTTCCATCTCTTATACAAATTATGGTCCCATCAGCTTCGTTTCACCTAATTCATCCCATAAAGCTGGTGTTCAACAAGGATTTCCATATAATTATTCAAAAAGAGCCATCTTTTTACTTGAATGAATGATATTATTTTAAGAAAATTAATCCAAATAATGATGTTGGTCCCAACATCCCTGTTAATCGATTGGGCAAGCACGTAACATATCCTCCGAGGACATAATTTTTCATTCTTACTTCCCATCTAATTGTGGGTGAAAAGATGTACTAAAATTTAATTTAATACCTAATTACTTCTAAATGGCTTTCCAAAAGATAGAAGGAAACCAAGGATCAAAATCAGATAAAATATAGAGGGTAACTCCATGCAACCTGATTATCTCTTTAACATAAAATATAGAAAGTTGATATAGAGATAGATTATGTCGAATATGAATGAAATGAGCAGATTTATTTAACAGATCAACAATAACACAGATTCCATTGTTACCTAGAGATCTCTTTGGTAATCCCACAATGAAGTTCATAGATATATTTTCTCATTTCCACTCGGGCACCACTAATGACTGAAGTATCCCTTTCGGTAATTGCCACTCTTATTTAACCTGCTGACAAGTCAAGCACATCACAGTAAAATCAAAAATATCTGTTTTCTTTCCATCTCACCAGTAATAATCCCAATGATCTATGTACATCATAATAGTGCCAGGATGATTTGAAAATAGAGAACTATGAACTTCACAAAACAACTCATTCTTTTTTGTGAATCATAAGTCACATATAATATCTTCCCAATCCTAAAATCACAATCATTATCAAAGTTAAAATTTAGAAACATGACGTTCTGAACCAACTATACCTTTTTTTATAACTCACAATAATCCTTCTATGCTTGCTTAATTATGTCCGATACGGATGACGTTATTGACACCTGAAACAAAAAAGAGGAATTTCATGTACCAACAACTTCTATAACAAAGTTAATCAAATAAAAAACCAAATGATCCCATTCCAAAAGTAGCTTGGTTAATGAAACATTACTTTTTCGATTCAAAGCATCATCCAATTTATTTGTTTTTCTGGGTTGGTAATGGATTGTGCAATAATATTCCTTAATTAATTCCAACTTTCTCCTCTGTTTCATAATTAATTTGTTTTTAGTGAATATATACATTAAACTTTTATGCTTAGTATATATTTCATATTTTACTCCATACAAATGATGTCGTAGAATTTTTATGGAAAAAACAATAGTAGCTAATTCCAAATCACGTGTGGGTAATTTATCACATGAGGTTTCAACAGATGTGAAACATAAGCAATTACCCTATCATTCTGTATAAGGACACAACCAAGTCCTTTCAACAAAACATAACTGTAGATAACAAATTCATAGTTTCTATAAGGCAGTTCCAAAACAATATCATTCACCAATCTTCTATTCAATTTTGGAAAACAATCATCACATTCTTTTGTAAAATTGAACTTGTCACGTTTACGAGTTAACATAGTCATTATAATAGATAACCATGAAAAATTCTCAACAAACCTCTGGAAATAACCTGAAAATCCAAGAAAACTAGAGAACTTAGTTATATTTGTTGGTCTTGGACATTCTTAAACAACATATGTTTTATCAGGACCAACAGTTATGCCATATTGTTTAAACAATGTGACCAGGGAAAGAGATTTGTTACATCCAAAACTCACACTTACTAAACACTCTATATGGCTTCTTTTAATTTATGGTTTTTTAAATAATACATAAGTGCCTTTCATGTTTCTCATTACTTTTGGAATAAACCAAAATATCATCAATAAAATCCAAATACATTTTTCTTTTTAGTCAACTGTGCCATCAATGTATCTAACTATTTATCTCGGATTATCACCTTCTCAAGAGGCTGATTTGGAAGGTCATTTCCTTCTGAATGCCTTCCCTAAAAGGTTTCTCTGTTTTATCAATTGAAAACCATTATGAACAAAAAAATATCTTAGGGGAAGAAAATGGTAATATATAAATGATATATCTTTTAAATATTAACTTAAATCACTTTATGGATATTAATTTATCAATACCCCAACTTCTAAAGTTATCTAAACCGACCTCTGATACCAACTATAAGGATCTGGACTTAAAAATTTCATGTTCTTTAATTAAGTTAATAATTCAAATTAAGGAACTTTTCAGGTTTAGATATTTATAGAATTATGTCATAACATATATATAACAACATGAATAATACCTGTAGACAAATCTACCTATTTTTTATTTTTTCCATAAAAATAATTCTTGAAAAAAAGAGACATTTCATGTTCCATGTTTTAGAAAGCATGTCTTTTCCCTGATCCTATACTTGACCCTATTCCACTTAATGTCATGTGAAAAACATTTCAGTAACTTGGTTTGAGGATAAAAAGCTTAGTAAGGGATACACAATGAATGGAAACTTTTAGTTTTTCAAAACAAAAGGTAAACCATGAATACATTATCATAAGTAATATCATTCACCTTTATGAAGTAGTACATACTCATCACTGAATAAACTGTCATTGCTAACCATTTTGTAACCAATATATTACCATAAAACCCCTATAAAGAACACATAACATATAAAGGTAACTCGGGACATTAACATACTAAAATTGAATAACTATATGGTCTACTTCCACACATATCACTAAATGGAATAGCTATATGGATGGATTTTATACCCAATGAATTTGAGGTTATAATGTAACCACCCATCCTGGTTTATCACGGCACTAGCCATCATTTGGATTATCACGTAACCAACTGTCAAATGTCTGTGTACCATTATAACATCAAAACACATGAAAAATATAAAGGAAATATAAAATATCCACATTTTTATCACAATATATTATTTAAATTTATTAACATAAAAAAATCCATTATCAAAACCATATTAAATACCAATTTAAATAAAATTTATATGGTATTTATTTTCCTTTTAAGAAAATTATGGCTCGTTAAGGGATCCAAAGATCAAATAATACACACGGGGGAAGAAAGGTTATTGTCACTAATTATGTTAAGAGAAACATTAAATTGTTCGTTTATTAAAATTATTCATAAAAAAAGTATACCATTGAATTAAATGAGATTTCATAGGTGTTTATACATTGTATTAAAGAATGTTTTGTATTAAAACAAAACATGACTCAATGAAAAGAGATTGAGATGATGTCCATCACCTTGTGTCTGACTAAACTAGTTCATTATTTAGCCTTTTGAATAATAAACTAATGTTAATTTATAACAAAATAAGAACCCTTTTTATGTTTATCATTCCATTTATATCAATTATTACTATGTTATAAACATTATGTAATCGTTAGTAATGGACATTTTTTCTATATTTGGTACTTCAGTCAAATATGGAAATCTTATAATTACAAGTTGTTCAGGTGGTCAAATGTTAATTTTATCAATAATTATATTAATTATTTAGATATCATATATATCATATATATCTAGTATATACATGTATTTATAATAGTACATAACATTTGGATATAAGAAATGAAGTGCACCGTTCATGGAGATGGTAAGTCTTACTTACATGTGAATGCTACTTCTATTTCAATTTGATATAGTAATGTAATAAGAAAATAATGATACATAAGTATATCATAATTATAGTATAATATAATATAGAATTTATTTAACTATACACTTTTTATGTTCCCAATAAGGCATGAACGAGTCATATAACTTTAAGGGGACTGTTGTCCGCACATCCTCAATTGAGATTATCGTACTTACCCCAATGGAATCCACAAAGGTATTTTATAAATGAAAAATATATAAGTATAGAAAAAATATAATTAGAATATATATAATATATAAATATAGTTCCATCATAATGGCCACCATTAGATGCATTTAGAGATATTTGAACAATCATAATTTCATGAGAAACTAGTTCACAGTCAACAGAAACAATATGTTCCTTACCATTAGACGGAGGTGTGTGTATGTTTAGTTTTAATAATTATCATAACATCAACCAATTATATAAAATATAAATTTTTTTTAAGTAAAGGAATAAAAAGATATTAGGGGGTTGGATATGTAAAATAAAACCAAATAAAACAAAAGAATTTAAGTGAAATTGTTAACATTAATTCGGGTAACTCCATTTGGATTGAATCAAAATGAATTATTGAAGTTTCTTTTGTCTACGTTAAGGATTATAGGTGGAAAAAAGGGATTTTTAGAGCTTATTTGGGTAATTTTTGGACGATCCAAGGGGATTGAGAGGTGTGAGGAATGGGTTAGCAGTGAGGTCTTTTTATATGTGGTATGAGGGGCTTTATAAGAATGTGTGAAAATATTATATTTTTATAAAATTATTTTCAGTTTTTTAGGTAAAAAAATAATTAATATAGATGTTAAGATGACTAATTGTTGAAATAAAATCATCCAATAAGAATTTGAACGGTTTTGGATATTCTTTTAATCTTTATAATCTTATTTATTTAAATCACTTATTAATTTGGTAAACACTGCATCAAAATTGGGTCATAAATAATTTAACTTATTTGATGTCTAAAAATTATTAAAAAGTAAAATATTTTAGGAAATTATTTTATCTCTAGAAAAAATATTTATAGTCAAAACGATAACCTATATATCCCTATTTAAAAATTAATTTACTAAAAGATATTTATTTACGCCATTTTTGTCTTTACATTAAGTTATTTATAATAATGAAATTATCACTATAATGTGGCTCCATGGGTCCCAAAAATGACCCAAGGAAGACCAAGGTCGTCCAAGACTCATCTAATAAGTTTAGGACAAGTGTTAAGATAGTTTTTTTATTATTATGATATTGTTTTTACCTTGAATTGCCCTATTTACCTTTAATTGCGGTATATAAAAGTCAAAAGCTACTATTCACCAAAAAAATATTTTCATCATATAGAACCACAATTTACATTATAATAATAACAATTTATATCATATTTTCGAAATTCAATTCAAATATGTGATAAAATTTCATTTAAATGAAAATGTCAGTTTTTGACTACTACTTAGTGGTTTCACTATTCATCAATATTGATGTTTTTGAAAAAAATCCCAAAAATTAAGACTGT
Source organism: Viscum album (assembly GCA_963277665.1). Lineage (NCBI taxonomy): Eukaryota > Viridiplantae > Streptophyta > Magnoliopsida > Santalales > Viscaceae > Viscum > Viscum album. The sequence goes on from OY728146.1 coordinate 406,510,215, forward strand.
ATTATATTTGATATTCCAATTTAAAAAATGATTTCAAATTTACCAAATTGAATACATAGATTTCAGATATTTATATTTAATATTTATTTCTGTTGTCAACACAAAAGGCTGGTTTTTATGAAATATTAACTACAAAATTATTGACACTTATTTATGTCTAATTTCAAAGTGAAATTAAATTCAATCATAATATTTTTATTAAATAGAAAAAATATAATCTAAATAATCTTTAAAACCAATTATTAATATAACCTAACCATAAATATAATTTTTATTAAAAGGTAGTTTTAAATTAAAATACAATATTTTTCATTATTATCTTAAACTGTGTTTTATCAGAAAAAAACAAAATTTTACCATAAGTGAATTTTGATGTCCCTATTATACAGAAGAATTTTATTTTGTCAAATAGAACATATAAAATATGAAAAAATATTTTCTTAATGCGGGTTCTCCAACAAAATGGTTTTAATTGACCTTTTAATTTAAATTATGCATAAAATTATATTCATTCAAAATTTATGCCTCTATATTTTATTGGTTAAATGTAAAAAAAATAACAAAAATATATAATCATATTGTAATTAGATCTATTTATTCCCACCAATATAACTTCTAGTCATTAAATACCATTTAAAATAATAATATTATATTATTATTATGCAACGTTTGACTTCAACAAAACCCATTATTGCGTATCAGGTACACCATCAAACATAAAAAGCCCATTAAAGTAAAATTAATATTTAATTCCAAAAATATCAATTAAAAAGAAAAGATTTTATTTTTTTTACTTAAGATGATACAAGTATAGAATTTTTTGTGTAAATTTTTAATTAAATCTCCCTATAATATAATAAATTTAATGTTTTAAAGTATTACATCACATTGAGAATTTAGTAGTCCCATCATCCAAAATATGATGTTACCGTATTTGTACAAAATTTGAAAAATGGAGGTATATGTTTTATGAAAATTATATAAGTATTAAGACAACATCAATGTATTATATATATATATATATTATCAATATATTATGTCTTTCAAAATACCTATCCATGATAGGAGGTACGTAAAAAATGAAGGACATCATTTCTCAATGTTGTAGTCCCTAGTACACCTAAAAAATAAATCAATTAGACATTTTATGGGTGTGTGTTTATGTATAGGTTTAAATTTTTAGAAAATATTATGATATTAATGATACTAATGTTATTATATACTAGTGGAATAAGATTATTTTAATGGTATGATATTGAAAAAACAAAACAATTATCGTTGAAGAATGTTAGATATATTTCAGGTAACTCCCCCTTTTTTCACCAAGGGACTTATTTGGATTTTTTATAGAATATTGAGGATCTGAGGTTTAATGGAGGTTTATTGGGTGATTATTTTGAACACGTTAAATGAGAAAAATGGCTTGGGAGGTGTATTGATGTGGGATGGGTGATAGCTTTTTTATTGGAGGTGGAGTGGCCTGTTTTAAATATGAAATTGTGAAATATATTGCAAAGTATCCCTTAACTAATTTGCTGAAATAAATTGAAAAATAATGTATTAATTTTAATAAATGGTATATAAAAAAATACAACACATAAAAGGATGAATATTTTTAGTAATTGTGTTCCTTAACTTGTTTGATTCCCGTCTTTTACAAATTGGGTTTTTATTAAAGAATGTATTTCTCTATCGGATCTAATTAAAACATTATTAGTAAATTAATGAGTTATTTATTATAATATAGTGCTCCAATGAATTATAAATTGGATATGTAGTTTAAAAAATTGACCTCCCTTGTCTATTAGGAATTATTTTTATTAAAAGTGTGTGTAGCACGCAAAAACATTTCTTTAACATGAAACATGCTAAAAATGTAAGTAGTACTTATGGGTAAATATTATAATATAAAAAGATAATTTAGTACAATAATATAAAATAGTTTTATATTTAATAATATTTACAAATAAGTTGTATAAATGTTGTATTTTTATTAAAATTGTTATTTTTATGTAAAATATCTTTTATTATATAAACAAATTACTATCAACTTAACATTATTTATTTATTTAAATTTAAAAACATAAAAATACATTGGATTCTAGTATATTATGTTACCCTCTATATAGCATTATATATTCATATAAAAAAACAAGGAAAAAGTAATTGTTTAAGCATTATCCAATTTTAATATTTTTAGATTCATTCATTGTATTTATTTATTAATTAAATAATTACAATGTTTTTTCTTAATAAGAGTTTTATGTAAATCATTAATATAGACAAATTATTTATAAATTGATGTCAAAAATGTAACAACCCACTCCCCACAAAGTGTACCCATCCTGGGCCGGAAATGTGAGAAGGGAGACAATGACCCCTGAGTCCCACCTCCAATAGTCCCCAGGTCGGCGACTAGCACTAAGGGTATAATATATACACAAATGTGAGGCATTACCCTCTAATAGAACACATGCAAAAGATAGAGATAAGATAGACACCAATAAACTCCAACATATAATTTTAATATAAATGAAACCCATGTTTATATAGGAAATTTCTTGCAAAATTACCACAATAGGAAGGGAAAACTAAAAGTACCGAGACGAAATTAAAAACATCAGCAACCACAAACCGGAATAGCTCCTAAAACTTTGAGCTTTTAGAAACTAGATTGATCTACAACATACTCCACGTGACCAGAAAAATAGTTTATATATACATAGGGTGGTTATAGCAGTATACTCAGTAGGATCCTCCTTGAAGACACTCGTGAAAAAGTAAAGAAAGCATGATAAAGCACAGTGAACAAAAAATGAAACTAAATCATCACCTAAATGGGTATAATACATTCCAAACCATACCATGGCTACACTCGCCAAGTAACTCATATAAGAAGATATCATATAATAAATAATATCAAGGGCACCCCGCTAATACTTCCCAACTGGTTTGTCGCTTTTCCCCAATGTCGCACGCCCTAAGAATCTCTTTCCAAAAAGGCTTTCCCGCAAACACCTGGACGAAGCACCACAATTTTCACCTCGTGCTCCACAAAATATTTCACATAGACACCCGGTTGAATCACCAAACCATTATCAAAACCAAAAGTAACCAGGTAGTTTTTTTGAGCCACCACAACTCGCATAACGTGTATCATATGTAAGATATTATACCTCGAGCCATTTCATCCCATACACCATGTAAGGATGCTGAAGCCATTACATCCTACACACGTTACAAATTTAGTTGTCTTTAGAAAACTAAATCCAGAATATATGTACGTGAATAACCACAATCCATTACATCCCTCTACACACATATAAGGGGAACACTATCCATTATTCCTATCAGCACAAGTAACTACGATGAGAAGAGAGCGGGGCTAACGGGGGTAGTCATCCTTTCATCCTCCCACAAGAATGTTGGGGAAAACACCCCCCAGGGTTCAGAGTCCATGGGATGTTAGTTTCCCTTACATAAATGGTTTAGTAGCGTATAGGAACACAAAAAGTACATGATATATTATAACTCATAACTAAACTATGGGAATTACCTTGTCTTAGAAAAAATTACAGCTATCGTCTCTCAGACTTCAGGCTACTGCTTCTAAGAATAGGTATCTTATAAGAACACACCCATTTAAAGAGAATTATTAGATTACATAATTTAATTTTTACCAGTTCCAGTTTCAGTTAGTTAATTCATTAAACATTAATTAACCATGAACAATTCCACATTAAAATTTTGTTCGCATCAAAGAAAAGGCTATTAGTTTTGACAACGGGAATTAAATTAAAATTAATTAATGTGACTTATATGTTATGAATTTGGTAAAATAAAAATCATATTTTAATTTGGAATATCAAATATTTCTTAGGATGATATTTTGGTATTTTTCTGAAAAAAATCAATTTTTTATAAATAGTGAAACCACATAGTATTTGTTTAAAAATGGATTTTTCATTTAAATGAAATCTTACCGCTTCTGTGAATTGAATTTCGAAAAAACGACATTCATGGTTGATATTAATAAATAAAATGTGGTTCAATAAGATGAAAATAATTTTTTTGTGAATAACAACGTTTGCCTTTCATTTAACGTGGGTAAAGGTAAATAGGGTAATTCAAGGTAAAAAATTATCATAATAATACAAATTAACATAAAACATGTCTTAACCTAATTGGATTAATCACAGCCGACCATGGGAATTTTTGGGTCGATTTTTGGACCCCATGGAGACATTTAATAGTGATATTGACACTTTAGATTAATTAATTTAATGTAAAGGCAAAAATGACACAAACAAAGATCGTTTAGTAAATTATTTTTTACATAGGGCTATATAAGATATCATTTCAAATATAATTATTAATTGGATACATACTAATATTTCCTACATCATGGTATTTGTTTTTTAATTTTTAGATATCAAATTAATAAATTTTTTTATGATACAATAATGATGCAATATTTACCTCATTAATAAATGATTGAAAAACATAAGATTATAAATATTAAAATAATATCCAAAACCTGTTCAATTTTTATTTGATGATTTTATTTTTACCATGATTCATCTTATTATTAATGTTAATTAGTTTTGGACTTTTAAAAACCAAATATCATTATATAATAAAATAATATTTTCACACATTTCGAAAGAACCCATCACCCCCTTATAAAATTCCCTCACATCTTACTCATTCCATACACCTCTATTGCCCCTTGGATCATCCATCCCCCAATCAAATAATCTCTAATGATCCCTATCCACCTACTAGAATTGTTACCTTATGAAAACGGAACATCAAGAAGTCCTTTTGGTTCAAACCAAAGGTAGTTACCCAAATTAAAGGTAACAGTTCCTCTTAACTTCTTTTTTTATTTTGCTTCTCCAACCCCAGAGAACATTTTATTCCTTTATTTTATAACAACACCAATATCCAAAATTTACTATAATGTTTTTATAATAAGGAGTCTAACAACACTTACACACACCTCCAATTAATGTGTGATGGACATACTGTTTCTATGGATGTCAAACTAACTACTCATTAAATAGATTGATTATGACTAGGTAATGGATTTTCATGGTGGCCATTATGATGACACTATAGTTTTATATGATATATATATTATGTTTATGTTTTACTTATGATTCTTTTTTTTCAGTTATAGCATACCATTATGGTTTCCATTATGGGTAAACGCGGTAATTTCTTTTGAAGAAGTGTGTACAACCGCCCCCTCAAAATGAATTGACAGTTAATGCCATATGTGGGATGTGTAAATGATAGAGTTAATAATATAATATATGAAAATATAATTGAAATATAATATACCTATGCATAATTATATATTAATTCTATTAAAATATGAAATAAAAATGATTTTAGCATTCATGCGAAAGTACGACTAACCGTCTCCATGAACAGTGCATTTCATTTCTTACCTCAAAATATTATGTAATGTTATAAATACACATATGTACTGGATATATATGATATATATGACATATAGATCATGAATATAATTCTTGAGATAATTGAATATTGACTACAAGGACAACTTGTAACACCCAAATCTTTCACGATACACTTCTCTTTCAATAATGCAATAGCTTGTATTGTACGCAAGTTCGAAATTCTAACACACCGTGACCAATCAAAGTAGCAGTTATGAATAGTAATACTCACTTTTTGAAATTACATAAATTTTGTATTTCAAAATGGACTTCATTTTTGTATTCTTAATATCAAAATTATCCTAAGTTGAATTTTTCGTAATTTTCTAAGAACTTCCATTTTTTTTATGAATACTGACAAATACTAAAAAAAATATTTTTTAATTAAAATAATTTATAGTGATAAATTATACTATTTAGTGTTTTAAAAGTATAATTAGAATATTTTTTACCATTTTATCCAATGGGGGTCATTATAATTAACTTTACTTTGTAATTGGACATAAACAATTGTCAATCTTTTGGTTGATATTGTTTCTAAAAAAACACGCTATTTGTTGTGACAGTGGGAATTAATTATAATATAAATAAATGAAACATTTATATTTTTAATTTTTAAAAAGAGACATAATTTTTTAATTTGGAATATCAATTATAGCTTAGGGTGAAATTTTGTCATTTTTCTGAAAATCATCAATTTTTATGAATAGTGAAACCACTATGTGGTTGTTAAAAAAACTGATTTTTCGTTTAAATGAGACTTTACCGATTCTATGAATTGAATTTCAAAAATATTACATACATGGATGTCATTAGGATATAAAATTTGGTTCAATGGGATTAAAATAATTTTTTTTGGTGAATAGTAACTTTTAAGTTTTATTAATCGCGATTAAAGGTAATTAGTGTAATTTAAGGTAAAGATAATGTTATAATAATATTAAATTACCTTGACACATGGCCTGACCCTTTTGGATGAGTCTTGTCCGACCACAAAAATCCATGGGTGAACTTGGGGACCCAATGGAGCCACTTTTGTAGGAAAATGTCATTAAAAACTTTTTATTTAATGTTAAAATAATAATGTCACAAACATGAGTTGTTTTACTAAAACAATTTTTAAAAGGGGTTATAGAAGTCATATATTTTACTATAAATATTTATTAGATATATAAAAATATTTCTTACATCATTATATTTTTTTATAATTTTTAGTCAGTAAATAATTTAAATTATTTATGACATCATGATGATGTAGTGATTGCCTAATTATTTAACGATTTAAATAAAATGAAACAATAATGTATAATGTAAGACATACACATGTAAAAAACCTATTGGATGGGTGGATTTAGAACTATTATCACCTTATTCTAGAAATACATAATTTTGGGACCTTTTAAATTAGATATTCATTTTATAATAATGTAACCTTTTATAACATTCCAACAGTTCCCCTCCTCTCCTCTTAGAAAAGGCCCCCATATATACCACCTTACCCACACCTCTCAAGCCTTTGGCTCAGCCACCCCTTCCCATTTTGTCTCTCCACATCCCACTCTTACTCCTAAAATCCTCACATTGGGCAGAAGTCATCCCAAGGAAGCCTTTGAGCTCAAATCAAAATGAGTTACCATTTTTAAAGGTAGTGTTTTCTCTTGTGTTCTTAAGTTTTATTTTGATCCTCCAACCCCCTAAACTATTTTTATTCATTTCTTTTGTGACAAAAACAGTATCCTAAATATAATAGAATTTTTTTGTAAGAAGGATTCGAGCTACACTTACAAATACCTACATCTAATGGTTATAGAACATACTATTTCTGTGGTTGGCGAATTTCTGCCACATGAAACGATGATTGTTCAATTTTCTTTTAACACCTCTCATGGTGGCCATTAAGATGTAAGTATATTTATATATGATATATATTATGTTTATGTTTTATTTATTCTTATTTAATTCTCATTTATGGCATACCATCATGATTTCCATTATGGGTAAATGCGATAATTTCATTTTAGGAAGTGCGGACTACCGCCCCCTCAATGTGATTTGAATCGTTAATGTCATATGTAGGATGTATAAAGGATGGAGTAAATGATATTATATATGATATTATACAGGACTTATAATATATATTTATATCATTATGATTTCATTCCATTAAATATTAAATAGAAATGAATGTTGCGTTCATGCGTACGTATGACTTACCACCTCAATGAAAGATGCATTTCATTTCATACCTCTAAATGTTACGTAATGTTATGAATGAATGTATGTACTGGATATATATGATATATATGATATCTAAATCATGAATATAATTCTGGTGACAATGGATATTCTACCACATAAACAACTTGTAATTATAAGAAGTTTATTTTTGACTCAAGTACCAATGATCGTCAAAACAACCATTATTAACTTAAACAAATAAATAATGTTTATAACATGGTAATATTTGATATAAAAGGAATAATGAACTTTAAAAATATTATTAATAAAGTATAAAATAACTCTATTTTATTATTCAGGAGTTTAATGAACAATCGAGTCATGTCGGACACGAGGTAAGTGAACTTCTTAACCCAATTTTCGTTCTTTGGGTTAATCTCCTACTTTCAAATTATGTCATGATATTATTATGTCCTATCTTGTATTTTGACATTCATTATGTGTACTTATAGTGAATACATATAATAGATCTATTTTATTTTAAAATATTATCATTGTAATGGTCTTCGTCTCAATCTCCATTCATTGAAGAATATTTTGTTTTATACACAACATTCTTTTATACGGTGTATAAACCCCTATAACTTTTATGTTTATTCAAATAGAATCTCTTTTATATGAAGCATTTTACTAAAATAAAAAAGGGTAGGTTTTCTAGTTGTATGTATGCGGCGACAACGACTTCTCCACCGCTGTGACCATTATTTGATTTTCAACTTCTTCTACAAGCCATAACTCTTTTTAAAATGAAAAATATATACCATGTTTAAATTTTATTTTATTTTGGTATTGAAAATAGTTTTGTTAGTGTTTTTATTATATCTATTTGATGAATTGATATATTGGGATTGAGATGTGGAAATTTTATGTTTCCTTTATTCATGTTTTATGTGATACGATTATGTTAAGGTTTATGATATGTTTAAACATGCTCATATGAGGAATGCATTCGACTTAATAAGTGACGGGTGGAGCCCGATATAGCTCCTCGATGCATCGACAGGTCTCATGAGACAAACTATTGTCTTGTAACAAGGCCTTGACAAAATCTTATTTGTAGTCTTGGCACGAACCCTTGCCTACATGGTTATGATATTCTAGCATTATGCATTGCATCATTATGAAAGTGGTTATTGATATTGCATGTGATTATTCGACCAGTAGAATATCCATGTTAATAAGTAAATGGAATTATTTCATTTTATTTTTCCATATTATGCTAAAGTACATTTTTAAAAGGCTTTTATTTAGTTATAAATTACCTTAAATGTTTATGTTTATTTATGAAATCTTCTGCTATATTGTTATCCTTACTGAGCATATGAGCTCACCCATTTCAATGTTATAATTTTTTTGGGATGCGGAGAAGTATTTTATGAATGACCTGAAGGGATAATATGAAGGGATATGAAGACAATATGATGTTTTAGTTTTGTATTACTTTATTATGTAATGTAAAACTTATGAATGCATCTAGTGTTTCAAGGCTACTAAACTAATCGGTCATTCGAGACATGATCTTTATGATCATGCCAATGCTACGTAATAATGCACCCACTCTGGGTAACTGGGGTCGGGGTGTTACAGTTGGTATAAGAGGCAGTTTAGTACTAACCTTCGAAGCTAGATTTAGGTAAAAACTGATTAGAGCACATAGCCCTGAGATAGACATTGAGGATTAGTATAGAAGAACATCCTAGAATTTTGGTATTATAGAGATTTTGTGAGTTTTCTGAGAAATACATCCCTTTCTGGATACGAGCAGGTAGAGGCGGCTTTGGCACATATGTACCAAGGGGTAAGACCCGAAAACACTGCTTTGAGCTAGACTCGAATGAGAACTGGTGCATTACAACGGGCCTTGCTGCACTCTTGGTTACGACACTCCCGGGGGATATTCTTAGGATAATTCTAGTTTTATTTACAATCAATTTTTAAGGGTTTATGAGTATATAATTTATCATGGAAAACATTTATTTTTATGATTATGGATTATATCCATAAATAGTTCAATTTATGTTATGTGTTTTCCAAGTTTGTAATTATGTATTCTGATTCATAAACTAATTTATTTTATGCCATTGTTTATAAATGGCACCTAGTGGAAGGGATGTAAACCGTATCAATGCACGCACTCCATGTAGGTATTCCCCATGCTCAAAATAATTATAGTGGAGCTGGTGATACAACTGGTGCTGATCAGCTTATTACTATACTGGGACATCTCACTCAGGTTATGAATAATAACATTACTCGTATAAAGCACCCTGATCCACAACGTGGATGATCAATGTGAGACCGCTTCATGAGGCAACAACCACCAACATTTAACGGCGGTACGAATCCATATGTAGCTGAGAAATGGGTAATCTCCATAGGGAAAATATTCCATGCCTTGGGGGGTAGTGAAAGTGAAAAGGTTATCATGGAAGTTTACCATCTCACTGGAGATGCTGATCAATGGTGGTCATTGATTCCAAACACAAACGAAGATGATGAAGTATCAAATATGGAATGGAGGTACTTACAAGATATTTTCATAGAAAAATACATTCCTCATGACCATCGAGAAGATATGGAAAGGCAATTTCTGAGTCTGAGGCAGAAGTAGGATGAGAATGTCGCAAAGTATGAGGCTAACATTACAAGGTTAGCGAGGCATGCTACAGATTATATACATAACCCAAGAAGTAAGATTGATCATTTCATTAATGGGTTAAAACTGTTTCTCCGTCGAGCATTAGTCTCACAATCTTTCTCAACATACGAAGATATAGTCTCATGTGCTATCAAGATAGAAAAAGAATTCTCTAAGTCTTATAACAACAAAGTAAATGAAGAAAAGTAGAGAATGGTGGGAAAAGAGATAGATAAAGGGAAAAAGGGAAAGAGGGATTTTCCATTATGTGATAATTGTGGGAAGAATCACCCCGGTCCTTGCCTAAAAGGGATGGGATTTTGTTATAAATGTGGAGAAAAAGGTCACCAGTCTCGTTATTTCAAAGGAAAGAAAGAGGCTACCAATGTTGAATGCTACAATTGTAGTGAAATGGGGCATTATGAAAATGAATGTCCTAAGCGTCAGGGAAACTTACCTCATAAAAGGCCAAGGGATCAAGGACAATCTTATGTTGTTACTATAGTTGAAGTGGAATAATTAATGTGTTCGTGATTTTGGACTTAAGGATTATATTTTGGTTAGAAGAATAATGTGATATAAATAAGGATTGTACTGCAGTACTTGTTTTTTTCATTAAGGTTTTAATATGATGAAGGTAATCATATTTTTATATGTGACAATAAGAGAAACTTTACTTATTTTGAGGAATCTGATGATACAATTGATTTTGGCTTTTAGAGACCATTTAGTGAATGTCTGGACGGAGGTATTTTGGATAACTATAAATGTTGGAATGGAATAGGTTGATCCTTGGATAATATCATTTATGGTTAAAACATTTCTAATGATTATTTTTGGAATACTATAATACTATAGTTTTTGGAATAGGACAACTTGTAGGTCGGGGGATAAACCATTACGTCAGACAATGTATTAGGAATTGAACCCACAACCATAGTGCGGCAAGCCATTATTACCAACCACTAGCCTACAGAAAGTTCATGGTTATTAAAAAAAAGTTTTCCTAATCTAAATGGTATGTTTTAATATTTTTAACCTTGTACGATTATTATAAATATAATATTTTTGAGTTCTATTATCATTCTTGAGATAAAGATTGGTTTGTGGTAAAAATGTTTTAAAGAAAGACTACATGACAATTATGTATATTTCCTTACGTTCTTAGTAAATCTCCTAAATAAATTCCTCAACTGTATGAAAGGTAGCTTAATACAAAAACTTTGTCGGTTATCTTTTCCTACTGGGGAATCAATGATCGTTTAACCAATCACATGTTTGTGATTTTCTTGTAGTTAACTTTCTCCCAATCCTATTTTCTACAACTCTCCATCAAACCATGATGGTTTGTTTTTTCACCATATCCATATTTTCATGTAATCTTATTATGGGCTACCTCGGTTGACCATTGTACTTCTCTTTCTTTATTTTAAAGTTATATTTTTATTAACCCTATTTCTGATGTGGGTTTTCCACAAAGGAATTTTCTAATTTCATCATTTTATTTTCCAAGAAAAATTTTATATTATGTGGACGCAATTTATTGAAGGAGGGGAGAATGTAACACCCCAAGCTTTCATGATACGCTTCTCATTCAATAATGAAATAGCTTGCATTGTACGCAAGTTTGAGATTCTAACACACCGCAACCAATCAAAGTATTAGCTATGAATAGTAATACCCACTTTTTGAAATTACATAAATATTATATTTAAAAATGGTCTTCATTTTTGTATCAGAATATTGAAATTATCTTAAGTTGAATTTTTCATAATTTTCTAAGAACTTCCAATTTTTTATGAATAGTGAAAAATACTAATAAAAAACTTTTTTAATCAAAATAATTTATTGTGATAAATTATACTATTGAGTGGTTTTAAAGTTTATTTAGAATATATATTAACCATTTTATCCAATAGTGGTCATTATAATTAACTTCACATTGAAATTGGACATAAAATTTTTTCTATATTTTGATTGATATTGTTTCTTAAAAACACGCTATTTGTTGTCATAGTGGGAATTATTATAAAATTAATTAATGAAACATATATGTTTGGAATTTTTTAAAATAGACATCATTTTCGAATTTGGAATATAAATTATAGCTTAAGGTGAAATTTTGGCATTGTTCTGAAAAACTTTAATTTTGTTATGAATACTGAAACCACTAAGTGGTAGTTATAAAACATATTTTTCGTTTAAATGAAACCTTACCGGATATATTAATTGAAATTAAAAAATACGAAATACATGGTTTTAATTATGATTTTAAATGTGGTTCAATGGGATTAACACAATTTTTTGGTGAATAGTAACTTTTATGTTTTATTAATCGCGATTAATGGTAATTTGTGTAATTTAAGGTAAAAATAAGGTTATAATAAAATGATATAACCTTGACACATGTCCTACACCTATTGTATGAGTCATGTACGACCAATAAAATCCTGGGGTCAACTTTGGGACCCCATGGAGTTGGTAGGAAAATGACATTAAATGCTTTTTATTTAATGTTAAAATAAAAATGTCACAAACATGAGTTGTTTTACTAAATTAATTTTTAAATAGGGTTATAGAAGTCATATTTTTAAATATAAATATTAATTATAAATATAATAATATTTCCTACATAATGATATTTTTTTTATAATTTTTATTCATTAAATAAATTAAATTATTTATGACACCATGATGATACAACGATTACCTCATTATTTATCTATTTAAATAAAATGTAAAGATAATGTAAAATCTTGAACTACACAAGTAAAATACCTTTTGAATGTGTGTATTTATAAATATTATCACCTTATACTCGAAATATATAATTTTGGGACCTTTTAAATCCGAAAAGCATATTATAATAATGTAACCTTTTATACCATTCCAAGAGTGCCCCTCCTCTCCTCTTACAAAAGGCCCCCACCTCTACCACATTACCCACACCTCTCAAGCCTTTGGCTCAGCCAAACCCTTCCCATTATGCCTCTCAACATCCCACTCTTACATCTAGAAGCCTCACATTGGGCAGAAGTCTTCCCATGGAGGCCTTTGAGCTCAAATCAAAAAGAGTTACCCGTTTTAAAGGTAGTGTTTTCTCTTTTGTTCTTATGTTTTATTTTGCTTCTCCAACCCCATAAACTCTTTTTATTCATTTAATTTTAAACAACACCAGTATCATCAATATAATAGTATGGTTTTATAATAAGGATTCGTGCTACACTTACACACACCTACATCTAATGGTTAAAGAACATATTGTTTCTGTGGTTGGCGAATTTCTACGTCACGAAATGATGATTGTTCAATCTTCTTTTAACGCCTCTAATGGTGGCCATTTATATGTCACTATATTTATATATGATATATATTATGTTTATGTTTTCTTTATGCTTCTGTATTTATCATTTATTTCATACCTTTATGATTTCCATTATGGGTAAATGTGATAATTTCATTTTAGGAAGTGCGGACTACCGCCCCCTCAATGTGATTTGAATCGTTAATTACATATGTGGGATGTATAAAGGATGGAGTAAATGATATTATATATGATATTATACTGGAATTATAATATAACTTTATATCATTATGATTTCCTTCCATTAAATAGAAAATAGAAATGAAAATAGCGTCCATACGTACGTACGGCTTACCGTCTCCATGAACGGTGCTTTTCATTTCATACCTCTAAATGTTACGTAATATGATGAATAAATGTATATACCAGATATATATGATATATATTATATCTAAATCATGAATATAATTATGGAGATAATGGATATAGTACCACATAAACCACATGTAATTATAAGAAGTTTATTTTTGACTCAAGTACCAATGATCGACAAAACGACCGTTATTAACATAAAAAAATACATAATGTTCATAGCATGGTTATAAGTGATATAAAAGGTATAATGAACTTTAAAAAGATTCTTAAGAAATTATAAATTAACTCTATTTTATTTTTCATGAGTTTAAACAACGATCGAGTCAAGTCGAACTCGAGGTAAGGGAACTTCTTAACCCAATTTTTGTTCCTTGTGTTAATCTCCTACTTACAAATTATGTCATGATATTATTATGTACAATATTGTATTTGTACTTTCTTTATGTGTAATTATAGTGAATACATATAATATATCTATTTTATTTAAAAAAATAATCTTTGTAAGGGACTTCGTCTCAATCTCCTTTCATTGAGACATATTTTGTTTTATACACAACATTATTTTATACAGTGTATAAACCCCTTTTAATTTTACGTTTATTCAAAAATAATATCTTTTATACAAATAATTTTACTAAATTACAAAAGGGAATGTTTTTTTTGTCATACGTATGCGGCGAAAATGACTTCTCTGCCTCCGTGACCATTATTTTATTTTCAGCTTCCTCTACAATCCATAACTTTTTTTAAAAATGAAAAATATATACCAAGTGTTAATTTTATTTTATTTTGGTATTGAAAATGGTTTTGACAGTGTTTTTATTATATAAATGTGTTGAATTGATATACTGTGATTGAAATGTGGAATAGTTATGTTTCCTTTATGCATGTTTTTTGTTAAACGATTATGTTATGGTTTATGATATGTTTAAACCTGTTCATATGAGTAATACATTGGACATAATAAGTGACGGGTGGAGCCTGCTATAGCTCCTAGAAGCATAGACATGTCTCATAAGACAAACTTGTGTCTTGGCACGAGGCCTTGAAAAAATCATATTTTTAGTCTTGGCACGAGGCCTTGGCTATGTGGTAATGATAGTCTATCATTATGCATTCCATCATTATGAAAGTTGTTATTGATATTGTGTGTGATTATTCGACCAGTAAAATATCCATGTGAATAAATAAATTGAATTATTTCATTTTATTTTTCCATATTATGTTGAATTACATGTTTAAAAGGCTTTTGTTTAGTTATAAATTTCCTTAAATGTTTTTATTTAATTATGAAAGCTTCCGCTATATTGTTATCCTTACTAAGCATCTGAGCTCACCCCTTTAAATGTTTTAATTTTTCCTGGATGTGGAGAAGTATTTTATGAATGACCTGAAGGGATAATATGAGGGGATATGAAGACAATATGCTTTTGTAGTTTTGTATTACTTTATGATGTAATGTAAAACTAATGAATGTATCTTGTGTTTCAAGGCTACTAAACTAATCGGTATTTCGAGACTTGATCTTTGTGATCATGCCAATGATACATAATAATGCACTGAATCTGGGTATCTAGAGTCAGGGCATTACAGTTGGTATCAGAGGCATTTTAGTAATAACCTTGGTGGCTAGATTTAGATAAACTCTGATTAGAGCACATATCCCAAAGATATAAATTGAGGATTAGTATAGAAAAACTTCCTAGAATTTTGGTTTTATAGAAATTTTGTGAGTTTTCCGAGAAATTCATCCCTGTCTGGATACAAGCAGGTAGAGGTGGCTCTGGCACAGATGTACCTAGGGGTAAAACCCGATAACACCGCTTTGAGCTAGACTCGAACGGGAACTGGTGCATGACAATGGGCCTTGCTGCACTCTTGATTACGACACTCCCAAGGGATATGCTTAGGAAAATTCTCATTTTCTTTACAAACAATTATGAAGGGTTTATGAGTATATACTTCTTCAAGGAAAACATTTATTTTTATGATTATGGATTATATCCATAAATATTTCAATTAATGATAAGTGTTTTCCATGTTTTTAATTATGTATTTTGATTCATAAACTAATCTAGTTTATACCATTGTTTAGAAATGGCGCCTAGTGGGTGGAATGGAAATAGTATCAATACACGCACTCCATGTAGGTATTTCCCTCCTGCTCAAAATAATTATAGTGGAGCTGGTCATACAACTGGTGCTGATCAGCCTATCACCATACTGGGACAACTCACTCAGGTTATGAATAATAATCTTACTCTTATGGAGAACCATGATCCGCAACGTGGAGGATCAATGTTATACCGATTCATGAGGCATCAACCGCCAACATTTAATTGGGGTAAAAATCCATTAGTATCTGAGCAATGGATAAACTCCTTAGAGAAAATATTCCACGCCTTGGGGGGTAGTGAAAGTGAAAAGGTTAAAATGGCAGTTTACCACCTCACTGGATATGGTGATCAATGGTGGTCATTGATTCAAAACACAAAGGAAGATGATGATTTATCAAATATGGAATGGAGGGAGTTCAAAGATATTTTCGTAGAATAATACTTTCCACATCATAATCGATCAGATATGGAAAGGCAATTTCTGAGTCTGAGGTAGAAGAAGGATGAGAATGTCACAAAGTATGCGGCTACCTTTACAAGGTTAGAGAGGCATGATCCAGATTATATATGTATCCCAAGAAGTAAGATTGATCGTTTCATTGATGGGTTAAAACCGTTTCTTCGTCGAGCCTTAGTCTCACAATTTTTCTCAACATACGAAGATAGAGTCTCTTGTGCTATCAAGACAGAAAAGGAATTCTCTATGTCTTATGACAACAAAGTAAAGCAAGATAAGAAGAGAACGGCAGAACAAGAGATATACAAAGGGAAAAAGGGAATGATGGATTTTCCATTATGCGATAACTGTGGGAAGAATCACCCAGGTACATGCCTAAATGGGATGGGAGTTCGTTATAAATGTGGAGAAAACGGCCACCGGGATCATGATTTCAAGGGAAAGAAAGTGGCTATCAATGTTGAATTCTACAATTGTAGGGGAATGGGGAATTATGGAAATTAATGTCCTAATCTTCAGGGAAACATACGTCAGAAAACCCCAATAGGTCAAGGCCAATATTATGTTGTTACTACAGTTGAAGTGGAATAATTTATGTGTTCATGATTTTGGACTCAAGGATTATATTGTGGTTAAAAGAATAATGTGATATATATAAGGATTGTACTACATTACTTGTTGTTTTAATAAAGGTTTTAATATGGCGACGGTAATCATATTTTTATTTGTGAAAATAAGAGAATGTTTTCTTTGTTTGAGGAATCTAATTATACAATTGATTTTGGAATTTAAAGACCTTTTAGAGAAAGTCTGGACAGAGGTATTTTGAATAAATATAAATGTTGGAATGGAAATAGTTTAAATTTGGATAATATCATTTAAGGTTAAAACATTTATGATGATATTTTTTGGAATATTATAATACTTTAGTTTTAGGAAAAGGACAACCTGAAGGTCGGGGGATAAACCGTCGCGTCAAACAAAGCTGTAGGAATCAAACCGATAACCATAGGGAGATAAGCCATTATTACCTACCACTAGCCTACAGGAATTCCCTGGTTATTACAAAAAAGTTTTCCTAATCTAAATGATATGTATTAATATTTGGAACCTTGTACAATTATTATAAATATTATATTTTTGAGTTCTATTAACATTTTGAGTGAAATACGGGTTTGTAGTAAAAATTTATTAATGAATGTCTACATGAAAAGTATGTATATTTCCTTACATTCTTAGTAAATCTCCTAAATAAATTCTTCATCTGTATGAAAGATAACTTAAAACAAAAACGTTGTCGATTAACATTTCATACTGGGGAATCAATGATTGTTTAACCAATCACAAGTTTGTTATTTTCTTGTAGTTAACTTTCTCCTATTCATATTTTATACAACTCTCCATAAGACCTCGAAGGTTTTTTTCCATCTATATCCATATTTTCTTATAATCCTAGTATGGGCTCTCTTGGGTGACCTTTGTACTTCTCTTTCTTTCTTTTAATGTTATATTTTTATTAACCCTATTTCTGATGTGGGTTTTCCACAAAGGTATTTTCTAATTTCAACCTTTTATTTTCGAAGAAAAATTTTTAATTGCAAGGATGCAATTTATTTAAGGAGGGGAGAATGTAACACCCAAAGAATTCACGATATGCTTCACTTTCAATAATGTAATAGCTTGCATTATACACTAGTTTGAGATTCTAACACACCGCGACAAATCAAAGTAGCAGTTATGAATCGTAATACCCACATTTTGTAATAACATAAATTTTATATTTCAAAATGGAATTCATTTTTGTATTCGGAATATCGAAATTATCCTAAGTTGAATTTTTCGTAATTTTTTAAGAACTTCCAATTTTTTATGAATAATGATAAATAGTAAAAAAACAACTTTTTTAATAAAAATTATTTATAGTGATTAATTATACTATTGAGTGGTTTTGAAGTATAATTAGAATATATTTTTACCATTTTAACCAATGGTGGCCATTATAATTAACTTCACTTTGAAATTGAACATAAAACATTGTCAATCTTTTGATTGATATTAATTTTTAAAAACACGCTATTTGTTGTGACAGTGGGAATTAACTATAAAATTAATTAATGCAACTTATATATTTGTAATTTTTTAAAATAGAAATCATTTTTTAATTCGGATGAACAATTATAGCTTACGGTGAAATTTTAGCATTGTTCTGAAAACATCAATTTATGATGAATAGTGAAACCACTATGTGGTAGTTAAAAATCAGATTTTTTGTTTAAATGAATCTTTACCACTTATATGAATTGAATTTCAAGAATCTTACATACATGGTTGTCATTAAGATGTAAAATGTGATTCAATGGGATTAAAATAATTGTTTTTTTGTGAATAGTAACTTTTATGTTTTATTAATCGCGATCAAAGTTAATTAGTGTAATTTAAGGTAATGATAATGTTATAATAATATGAAATGACCATGAAAAATGTCCTACCCCTATTGGATGAGTCATGGCCGACCACTAAAATCCATGGTCCAACATGGGGACCCCATGGAGCCACTTTGGTAGGAAAATGACATTAAAAACATTTTATTTAATGTTAAAATAAAAATGTCACAAACATAAGTAGTTTCACTAAAACAATTTTTAAATGGAATTATACAGGTCATATTTTTGACTATAAATTTTCATTATAAATATAAAAATATTTCCCACATAATGATATTTTTGTTATAATTTTTAGTCATTAAATAAAATAAATTATTTATGACAACATGATGATGTAGCGATTACCTCATTATTTTACGATTTAAATAAAAAGAAAATATAAAGTAAAATATAAGACCTAAATATGTAAAAATCCTATGGTATGTGTGTATTTTGATGTATAATCACCTTATCCTCGAAATATATCATTTTGGGACCTTTTAAATCCGAAAAAACTTTATAATAATGTAACCTTTTATAACATTCCAAGAGTGCCTCTCCTATCCTCTTATAAAAGGCCCCCACCTCTACCACCTTACCCACACCTCTAAAGCCTTTTTCTAGAACAACATCTTCCCATTTTGTCTCTCAAAATCCCACTATTACTCCTAGAAGTCTCACTTTGGGAAGAAGTCTTCCCAAGGAAGCCTTTGAGCTCAAATCAAAAAGAGTACCCGTTTTAAAGGTAGTGTTTTCTCTTGTGTTCTAATGTTTCATTTTGCTTCTCCAACACCCTAAACTATTTTTATTCATTTATTTTGAAAAAACACCAGTATACTCAATATAATAGGATGTTTTTATAATAATGATTCGTGAAACACTTACAAACACCTACATCTAATTGTTAAAAAACATATTGTTTTTGTGGTTGGCGAATTTTCACCTCACAAAACGATGATTGTTCAATATTCTTTTAACACATCTCATGGTGGCCATTTAGATGTGACTATATTAATAAATGATATATATTATGTTTAAGTTTTAATTATGCTTTTTTATTTCTCATTTATGGCATACCTTTATGATTTCCATTATGGGTAAACACGATAATTTCATTTTAGGATGTACAGACTACCGCCACCTAAAAGTAATTTGAATCATTAATGCCGTATGTGGGATGTATAAAGGATGGAGTAAATGATTTTATAAATGATATTATACTGGAATTATAATATACCTTTATAACATTATGAATTCATTCCATTAAATATGAAATATAAATAAATGTAGCGTCCACGCATACGTACGGCTTACCGTCTCCATGAATGGTGCATTTCATCTCTTACCTCTAAATGTTACGTAATATTATGAATGAATGTATATATTGGATATATATGATATATATGATATCTACATCATTAATATAATTCTAGAGATAATGGATATTCTACCACATAAACAACTTGTAATTATAAGAAGTTTATTTTTGACTCAAGTACGCAATATCAAAAATATGACTGTTATTAAATTAATCAAATACATAATGTTCATAACATGGAAATAAGTGATATAAAAGGAATAATAAACTTTAAAAAGGTTGTTAGGAAAGTATAAATTAAATCATTTTTATTATTCAGGAGTTTAAAGAACGATCGAGTCAAGTCGGACACGAGGTATGGGAACTTCTTAACCCAATTTTCGTTATTTGGGTTAATCTCCTACTTTCAAATTATGTTCTGATATTATTATATCCAATCTTGTATACGTACTTTATTTATGTGTACTTATAGTGAATACATAAAATAGATGTATTTTATTTAAAAAAAATTACCTTTTTAAGGGAATACATCTCAATCTCTTTTCATTGAGGCATATTTTGTTTTATACACAACTTTTTTCTTTTATACATTGTATAAACCCCTTTGACTTTTAAGTTTATTCAAAAGTAATCTCTTTTATAAGATTCATTTTACTAAACAACAAAATGGAATGTTTTTTTGTTGTACGTATGTGGCGACAACGACTTCTTCGCCGCTGTGACCATTATTTGAGTTTCAGCTTCCTCAACAAGCCATAAATATTTTTTAAAATGAAAAATATATACCAAGATTTAATTTTCATTTATTTTGGTATTGAAAATGGATTCGATAGTGTTTTTATTATATCAATGTGTTGAATTGATATATTGTGATTGAAATGTGGAAATTTTGTGTTTCCTTTATGAATGTTTTATGTGAAACAATTTTGTTATGGTTTATGATATATTTAAACCTGTTCATTTGAGGAATGCATTGGACTTAATTAGTGATGGTTGGAGCCCGCTATAGCACCTTGATGCATCCGCAGGTCTCATGAGACAAACTTGTGTCTTGGCACGAGGCCTTGACAAAATCTTATTTGTAGTCTTGGCATTATGCCTTGGCTACGTGGTTATGATAGTATGGAATTATGCATTCCATCGTTATGAAAGTGGTTATTGATATTTCATGTGATTATTAAACCAGTATAATATCCATGTGAATAAATAAATGCCATTATTTCATTTTATTTTGCCATATTTTTCTGAAGTACATGTTTAAAAGGATTTTTTTAGCTATACATTGCCTTAAAAGTTTATGTTTATTTATGACATCTTCCTCAATATTATTACCCTTACTGAGCATCTGAGCTTACCCCATTCAATGTTTTAATTTTTCCAAGATGTGGAGAAGTATTTTATGAATGACCTTAAGGGATAATATGAGGGGATATGAAGACAAGATGTTGTTGTAGTCTTGTATTACTTTATTATGTAATGTAAAAGTTATGAATGTATCTAGTGTTTCAAGGATACTAAACTAATTGGTCTTTCAAGACATGATATTTTTGATCATGCTAATGCTACGTAATAATGCCCTGACTCTGGGTAACTGGGTTCTGGGCGTTATACAACATGTAATTATAAGAAGTCTATTTTTGACTCATGTAACAAATACAGGCCAAACGAACATTATTAACATAAATGATTGAAAAATGTTTATAACATGGTGATGAGTTATATAAAAATAATAATAAACATGAAAAAGGTCCTTAAGAAAGTAGAAATTATGTTTAGTTTATTATTCTGGAAGAACAAGTAACAAACGAGTCAAGTCAGACAAGAGGTAAGGGATATCTTATCTCACTTTTAATTCCATGATATTTCCATTGTTCACCAGTTATTTACTTCACGTGGTGTACTTTGTATTGATATTTGATATATATTATTATTATTATATTTATATTCATGTTATTCTGTGAATAATTTGGTGGTTATTAACTTTTGGTCACATGAATTGATTTATTAGAACGTTGTATGGGATTTTCATCGCACTTTTTTATTCCCATGAGATTCCTGCCAATTTTCCACTATTTCCTTTTGTGTGGTTTCTGTACTGACCATGATTGTATTAATTGTGTAATATACTTCAATTTATGGGTATTTACATCTTCATTTTAGATCCTTCTTTCTTGGGTTGTATGTTTCCTAAGTTACCAAATCTCTATGGGAACATTTTAACCCAATTGTTATTCCTTGGGTTAATCTTCTAAATCAAAATTATTTCATGCTATGATTATATGTGGAATCACTATTTATTTATTTATGTTGTAATTTCCACTCCCCATTGTGGGGATATACTTTTGATACACATAATCACACCATTAATAAATTCTCATGTCATCGATATGAACTTGATAAGAGGAATTTTAACCCAATTTCCATTCATTCAATTAAATATCCAAGTCCTTGGTATTGTATTAAAAAAACATGTGTTAATTTAATAAGATTGATTTACACTAAATATCCAACCATATTGAGTGTATTTATATTTTTCACACATTAACACATAATTTGTTTATTCTTAATCTAAGGATACCATTTGTATAAGGGATTTCATCTCAATTTACATTCCATTAAGACTTCGTTATTGTTATGCACCAATTCAATTTTATATGGTTTATATAATGTGCTTTGGAATATTATATAATGAATCCCTTTATTCTCATGATATTATAAAGTTCGGATTAAATTTTATTCCTCAATTATTTAAAGTCAATCTTCTCTCATTTTGTAAAAAAAAATTTAAATAAATTATCATTTTAAATGTTTAATGATTTTCTCCTCTAAATCATTATCATTAATGTCCATGTTTTAAAAATGGATATAGGATATATTTATATAGACATTAATGCTTTCGAATGAAAATTCATTAAAATAATAAATGTGGTATGGGACACTTTGATTTAGAAATATCTTCATTAAATGATTTAAATTGTTTTGAAAATGATTTTATAAAGCATGGTTTATTTCAATATCAGGATTTGATATATTGTGATTGGAATGCGGAAATGTTAACTTTCATTTATGCTTGTGTTATTTTTTATGAATATGTTATGGTTATTGGGAATTGTTTATTTATATGGGTGGTTCTGTGATAAACCTAGGGGTGAGCTCGGGATAGCTCTCCAATGAATTGGGTAACTTGAAAGTGGTAAACATGAATGTTTCTCTTAAGAGATTTAGGGAATATAATGTGATGGGTATTCCAAATGTGACTCCCTATGTAGTTGTGATATCTATAATGTATGTTTGATATGGATGCCATAATTTACCATTATGATTTATCATTTTTGTATGCTTTTCAGAAATCTTATGTTTTCATGAGGCATGTTATGATTGAAAAGTATGGTTTCATAGATTTTTATTTGGGCTAATGTTTCAATTAATTATTTTAAAACCCTTACTTAGATTTATATTCTCATAATAAGTTTTGAAATGTTTTTCATAGGTCTTAAAGATGAATAAGGTCAAGGATGGGAACATGGAAAAGTCTCAATGTCTAAAACATAGAACTATATATGGCTCTTATTTTAATATTTATTATTTTATGAAAAAATGTATACCGACTATAATTTTCTACATGTAATATTCATGTTGTTATGTAAATGTTATGACCTAAATATTTAAAACACAAAAACTGAAAAGATTGTCAATGTGAACTATTCTTATAATTCATGAATTTGTAATGTTTATGGTTGGGTCCTTAGACAAACATTATGAAATTCATACACCAGTTTCTACACCACTATATACTGAAGTACCAGACACCCTAGTCATTCAATAAATCTCTTAAATGAATATCTCATTTATAATCAATGATAACTAAAAAGGAACAAATAATGGATTGGGAAAATCCTTCTTTCTATAATAATAGTTTTTTGAAACATCATAATGAAAACGAATCTATACTAACAAACCTGCCACAAAACACCAATGAGTGTTGTAGAAACATTTACCAATGGAAAATAATGTACCATAAAATTGAATTCAAACAATCAATCAAGACATCCCAAAATTGTAAACCATCTAAAATATCAAACCACAAAAACCAAATCTCAAGAAACTACGGTTATATCATAGAAATTAAAAGTCTAAAAAAACATATATATGGTCAAACATATCGAAGATTATACCATTTCCCATCTACTAAGAATGTAAAACTTCTAAATATGACATAATGTTTATAACAAATGAAAACTCATGTAATTCCATGAACTATCATCATTTTCATGTATTCCAAAAAATCGTATAATTAAAAATACCATAAAAAATTACAAATAATCACTCATGAAAACATGAAGGGATGACCAACTCCACCAAAAATGGCTAAAACTAATCAATAATGTCATAATAATTCTCACACGGTGCGATTCTTGTGTATCGGAAGATTTTAGGATCACCCAAATCTCTTCTAACATCACATTATATTATTAGTTAAATAAAAGGTATTATGTCATGTAACGCCCCGTTTCCGAGTGCCACTCAATGGGTGCCTTGAACCCGGTTCACCACATGACCTCAAGCGCATTTCCCCAAATGCAAGAGGCTGCCGACTAACAGCGAGGGCCCAGGTCTGATAGTGGGGAATCTATACCCTCATTTCTCAAAGTGTAGCACAACGAAATAAAAAATATAACATACAACAAATAGAGGAAGCATTAAACCATGCATATTTAATGTAAACAAGTCCAATAAAAGATTACCAACCAGATATATATATATATATATATATATCTGTGTGTGTGTGTGTGTGTGTGATGCAACATGACTATATTCTATGAAAACAGCAAGAACATGTTATACATCAGTACAGTACAAAAATATACAAAGTACAATGGAACAAAACAAAATTGCTGACAGTGGAATCATGAGCCTAGGCTCTGTCCAATGCCCTCCTACACAACAGCAACAGTCAAGTACCTGTATAGGGACCCTTGCCCCTATCCACACCTTCAGAAACCTAATCTGTTGGGTCGAAAAGTGTGACCCAAACAGGGTGTGAGAAATATATCTCAGTGGGCACCCACAAAAGGCTCGTGCCCAACTGCCTGTAAGCATGCAACAACAGTGTGCAGTAGTAAAATGAAATAAACTAAGCAGTACTCAAAAGTAACTAAC
Organism: Viscum album; assembly: GCA_963277665.1. Classification (NCBI taxonomy): domain Eukaryota; kingdom Viridiplantae; phylum Streptophyta; class Magnoliopsida; order Santalales; family Viscaceae; genus Viscum; species Viscum album. The sequence goes on from OY728146.1 coordinate 406,535,713, forward strand.
TCATCAGTTATATTGTCATTTAATTATTAATTTAATCCATTTAATTTAGTAACATGATGTGCCCAACAGCACAAAGCCCTCAGGCCAACTAGAACCTTTCCCTCAGGCTAATATAGTAAAACCACGCCCTCAGGCTTGCCCTCAAGCTAATATAGTAAAACCACACCCTCAGCCTTTCCCCCAGGCTATACAGAATCAAACTCGTAGGTATTTCCCTCAGGCGTAACTGAAATTTCCCTCAAGCATAGGATGTCTTTCCCTCAGGCACATAAGTCAATCCCTCAGGAACAAACGGTTGCCCTCAAGCGAAATAGGACGTCGCCCTCAGGTTAATATAGTCACGCCCTCAGGCTATCGTAAACACCGCCCTCAAGTATAAGTAACCGGGTCGTCCCAACATATTAACATGAAATTTAAATACAATCTATGTCAAGGAAAAAGTAATGCATAATTTTAACATGACATACCCTTGGGTATCCTGGTCAAATGGCTAAATAGAGGAACACACACCTCGGGATGGTCCTGGATCCAAGCAACGATCCCAAAAAACATTTTTTACAACTTTATTAAGTTACATATACAGTTTTATGTAGTTAAATTAGCCACTGCATCAGCCACACGACACCCTAATATGGGTTCGTAGCTCAAAAATGAACAAAAACTCACGCCAGTTAGAAAATAAAATCCAAACCACCAACCATTAACGCCAATGAACATTATACCTGAATTCCGATTCCAGAAACTCCCAATAACGACGTAGATCTTAGGTAAGAAAACTTTCGTTCAACATCAAATAACTCTTGTTAGGGAAATAATTGTAAACAATATGCAAGGAGAAGAGAGGGATTACCCACGAAGTTCCAACGAGATCGTCCGAGGTGGAATCATATTCAAGTCGAACACTTGGCAGATCTTCAATGGATCAGCCTCCACCTTTGGCTCCAAAACAGCTCAAATGCCTCCTCTTACAAATGAGTAGGGTACTTCCTGTTTTGAGGCGAAAAAACAACGTACACGGCATGTACTTCCGAGTACACGATGTGTACTCCCTTCATTAAATGTTCCTCTGGCAGCACCACCACACTGTTCATCCATTGACATGAGTACAAAACATATACTCCTAAGTACACGACGTGTACTGCCACCAAGCTGGTGGCTACTCCACTGCCTTACTGTTTATGCATGATGACTGACTACACGACGTGTAAAGGACCACTACATGGCGTGTAGTCGGTTCCTACACCCTTCGTCGCCGACACGGCTACACGCCCTGTGTACCCATACCACACGGCCAAAAGTAAATGGCGTGTGGAAAAGTACACGGTGTGTAGTACCAAAATTAAGGATTTAACCCATTTTATATATTTTTTCAAAAACCCTTAAGGAAAAGAGAAAAGAAAAAGCTGATACCTCAAAAATAAGAACCAGGTTCTTACAAACTTCCCCCTTAAAGCAATTCATCCCCGAATTTCCCTTCCAAGGGTGGTGAAGATATAGCCATGAACAACTCTGGCCAATGAGCATGTATGTCGGTCTCCCACTCATAGGTTTCATCTTGCACTCGGCCATGCTGTCATAACACCCGTACGAGAGGAACTGACCAGCCTCAGAGAACCTTTGTGCTCCTGTCAACTATACAAATAAGATGCTCCTTAAAGGAAACATCCATCTGAAGCTCAACCTCCTTTGGTTGAAAGGTGTGAGAAAAGACTGAATGATAGCGACACAACTGAGATACATGGAAGACGTCGTGCAAGGCTCAGTACCACTACGGAAACTACAACCGATAGGCGACCAGCCAAACTCTCTCCAGAATCTCAAATGGCCCCGCATACCTCGGTGAAAGCTTACCATGTCTCTTGATCCACTTGTGTCCCAACCTTGAAGAAACACGCAAGAAAACCTAATCCCTGACAATGAACTCCAAATGTGGTCTGTGACGATTAGCGTAAGACTTCATGACAAGACTGTGAGGTAGTCATCTGCTTCTGAATCAACTGGACCTGCTCAGACATCTCTTGTATGAGACGTGGTCCCTGTAATGCTGCCTCACCTTCCTCTGACCAGCTCAAAGGTGATCGGAATGGCCTACCATATAGAGCCTCGTATGGTTCCATCTCCATAGTTTCACAAAACCTGTTATTGTAGGCACACTCGACTAGAGTTATATTCATATCCCAAGAGACCCCAATGTCTAGGACACATGCACGCAGCATGTCCTCAAGCATATTTATCGTACGCTCTGGCTGGCCATCGGTCTGAGGGTGGTATGTTGTGATCAAAATCACATGTGTACCCAGTGACCTCTGAAAACTCTACTAGAAATGAGACATAAAGAGGGCATCCCTATATGAAATGATAGAATGAGGGACCCCAAGAAGACGGACGATCTCTCGGATATACAACATTTCGAGCTCGTCAACACTGAAGGTCTCCTTAATCGGCAAGAAGTAAGCTACCTTCGTGAGTCTTTCCACCACAACCCACATGATGTAATTTCCACAAGGTAACATCGGAAAACTGGTCAGGAAATACATCACGACATCATACTATTTCCACGACGGAATGAGAAACTACTGTAACAGTCTGGCTGGCCTCTGATACTCTGCCTTCACCTGCTGACAGGTGAAACCCCTCATAACAAAACCAGCTACATGTCTCTTCTATCCCGACCACCAGTAATGACGCCTCATGTCACGGTACATCATGGTAACCCCGGGATGAACCTCCGAAGCTAAAGCATGAAGCTCCCACATCAGGTCCTCGCATATATCCCATGGAACCCATACTCGTCCAAGGAAATGCTGGACCTCGTCCTCGCCTATCTTCCAACAAAAAGGAGGGTCCTCACTTGCCGCCGGCTCCCGTAGAACTAGGACTTCGAAATCTGATAGCTATCTCATCCTCACTCTATCCAGGAGGGTAGAAGTCACATTTAAAGACGAATGATAGGTTTTCCCCCGACTGTCTTGCACCTCCAAATGCATCTCAGAGAACAAATACAAAAGCTTCCACTCACCACTGGCCTCCCGCACTGCCTATATCTGAGTCTTCCTACTTAGTGCATCATCTACTATATTACATTTACCATGTGTATAGGCAATCGCAAAATCAAAGGACTGTAGTTAGTCGACCCACCTCCTCTGCCTCAAATTTAGGTCATGCTGAGTAAAGATATACTTGAGGCTTCTGTGGTCGGTGAAAACCACAAAATTCTCTACCAATAGATAATGCCTCCAACAATGAAACACCTAAACAACATCAGCCAACTCGAGATCTTGCGTCGGGTAATTCTGCTCATGTGACCTTAACTGCTAAGACCCATACGTAACAACTTGATCGCCCTGCATCAACACTCCTCCTAGCTCAATAGCTGATGAATCACAGAAAACTGTATAGCTCTTACCCTGCTCTAGAAGTATCAGGATTGGTGCTGATGTCAACCTTCCCGTCAGATCTTGAAAGGTTGTCTCACATGATTCTGACCAAAAGTACTTCCCACCCTTCTTAGTCAAACCCATAAATGGTGCTGCTAAGTGGAAGAAGTCATGTATGAAGCATCTGTAGTAACCAGATAGACCTAAGAAACTTCGTATCTCAAGCACGTTCTTAGGATGCTCCCAGAAAACTACTCATCTCACCTTCTCTGGGTCTACGTCAACTCTTGCCTCTGAGATAATGTGAACCAGGAAGTGAATATGGTCCATCCAAAAGTGGCACTTTGAAAGCATAGAATACAAACGATGCCCAATCAGTGTACTCAATACGATCTCAAGATGGGTGGCATGGTCATGTTGAGTGTGAGAGTACACCAAGATGTCTTCCATGAATACTACCACAAAAGAATAAATATACGGATGGAACACATGACTCATAGAGCCATGAAAACTTCTAGCGCATTCGTGAGTCTGAATGACATAACCAAGTACTCGTACAGACCATATCTGCTTTGAAAAGATGTATGTGGTATATCTAATGGTCTCACGTGCAGATGATGATATCCTGACCTCATGTCAAACTTCGAGAACACTCATGCTCCCTGAAGCTGATCAAACAGATCATCAATCCTCGGGAATGGATATCGGTTCTTAATCGTCAACTGGTTCAGCTTCCGATAATCCATACAATGTCTAAGGGTATCGTCCGCCTTTTTCGCAAAAAGGACTGGTGAACCCCATGGAGAAGTACTGGGTCAGATAAAACCCTTTTCCTATAACTCCTCTGACTACCGCTTGAGATCCTGCAACTCAGGTGTAGCCATATTATAAGGAGGAATGGACACTGGTGTTGCTCATGGCACTAGCTCGATAGAGAAATCCACCTGATGCACTGGAGGTAGACCAGAAAAGTCATCCAAGAAAATATCCCCGAAATGATCAACAACTGGAGGGAAATCTATCTGAATATTCCCCTAGTCATCCAGATACAAGATTTCAATCTGGGCCGTGACTCCACCTCACCCAAGATTCTCTGGTCCAGCTCGACACGCCTGAACATCCCACTTACCCTTGTACAGAAACTCTCCTACCTCTGGTGACGTGAAATGCACCTTGTGACGATAGCAGTCTACAAAGGCTTGAGAGGAAACCAACCAGTCCATCCCGAGAATGATGTTATAGCTCATCATCTCTAATACATGGAGGTCTCAAAGAAAGTTACACCCACCAACCTCAATGGGGGAACTCCCTGCAATGACTCACACAAGCCGTCCTAGTCCCCAACAAAGTGTCTAACATCATGGTATCAGAATAATAAGAAACACCGAGCCCAAGGCTCTCCACAATGGGCATAGATATGAAACTACGTGTACCACCAGTATCAAAAAGTACTGAAGATAAGAAATAATCTACTATAATAATACTCTGACTATAGAAGGTCTGGGATCCTGCTTCTACTGGGTCTGTTGCACTGCGTATACCTGCCCAGTGCCACGACCCTGCGACACAGCCTGGCTACCCTAAGCTATCCCGCCCTGATGCCTCTGAGATCCTAGTGTCTGGCTACCATAGCCACTACCAACATCTATTCTTACATGCCCTGACGTATTCCAGTTCCCCGACTGGTAAGAATCCAATGGTCCTGCTCCCACACGCGGAGTCTACACAGAACCCCACTCACAAGCCACATGTAGAAATGACCAGCAAAAAAGATGTAGATGACCCATATTTCTACATGCTCATCACTCCACTGGGTCACGTGGAATCTTTGGCCTCTTTTTCCCCTCTCTACCACACTAGTAGAACTTGATCGGTCAACCTGAAGAAACTTCCTGGCTGGTACTGCCACCCTGAGAGAAATCCAACAGCCACTTCCTCTTACCATCAGAAATAGTACATGTAAATGGTGCCGAACTTCCCTGGCCCACACCACTAGATTTCTGTAGTTTCCTCCATATAATTAGTGCCTGATTTACAATAGCATGTACTGAAGGCAACCTAGAAACATTCACCAGCTCTTGGATGTCATAATGAAGACCATACTCAAAAATTCTAGCTCTCAACATCTCATCACCCACCAGCATGGGTGAAAAATCATGAAGCTCGGTAATATGAGCAGAATAGTCCATCACTGACATAGCGCCCTGCTGCAGATTCATATACTCTAAAGCTCTATCTTCCCTTTAGTATCTCTGGGAAGAAGAAATCATAAAACAATACCAGAAAGTCTTCCCACTCCATGTCCATGTGATGCTCTGACTGGGTGGTAACATCCCACCACCTTTTGGCGAAATCATAAACCATATAAGTCGTGAGCTTGACCCTCCTCCTTGGAGGCATCTCAAGATGCTCGAAAATAGTCTGCATCGATCCTATCCAGGACTACGCACCTTGTGGTCCGCTGTCCCCTAAAAATGTAGGTGGATGTTGCTACTGGAAGATACGTTTCATCTCGACCATAGATGTGGTAGCATGCAGTGCTCCCTGAAAGGACTGCATTAACCACACAATGCCTTCTCGGAACTGCTCCTCCACACCTATGTCCGGTATAACGGCTGGTGCCTCATCTGGCATTGCTGAAGGATCAACTATTAGCCCATGGCCCACCATCTCTAGAGTATAGTCGGTTCCTCTCTCCTGGAGAACAACACGCGGCCGTCTAGGAGGCATGACACTACAAGGCCAAAATCATTCCTTAGATTCAAGATTTATCAAGACTGCAAGTGAAGGAACAAAAAAGGGAACAATATGAAGAAGGCATTTCAAAATTTTCAAAACATGACTACACGACATGTACAATTACTACATGGCGTGAACTTGACTTCCCTTCCAATGCCTGGGTCCTTAGACATGGATATGCCACACAGATTTAATTTAAACAAAACTACATGGTGTTTATAATATCTTCATGGTGAGTATGGTGTTATTTTCCAACTTCCTGTGTCGCATGTGACACAGCCGACTACTCGGCTTAAAACTACATGGTGTGTTACAACTGCATATGGCGTGTACACCACCCTGTTTCCCAAACCACACAGCTATGTCTACATGGTCTGTCCTCGGACAAGACTACACGGTGTGTCCCACAAGTACACAGCATGTTTAGGGAGAGGTGACACTAACCTATGTTGTTAGTTACACGGCCGAGTCCCCAGGTCACACTACATGGCGCGTTCATCATTGACATGGCGTATTCTGTATAAGAATTCACCGACCCGTGTTGTTAGTTACACGGCCGAGTCCCCAGGTCACACTACACGACGTGTTCATCATTGACACAGAGTTTTCTATAGAGGATTTCACTGAACTGAGTTTTTAGTTACATGGCCGGACTCCGGATCAACTCTACAGGGTGTGTACATAAAGTACACGACATAGTTTACCCAAGATCTTCCCTTCCCCGTGTCACCACCCACACTGTTTGTGACACAGGAAGAGACTACACAACATGTACTTAAAAAGTTCATTTTTCATCCCGAACAGAAGGCCATACACTGTGTGTGTAAAATTACTAAATGGCGTGTATACTGGGTTTCCAAAAAGTATGCCTCAAAAACATCTCCAGAACCCAGAAAATATAGAAAACCAACACCTAAGTGTAAAATTCCAACCCATGAAGGCCCATACTCCCCAAGAATCAAAGTTTGACATCATATTTTTGTTATAACTAATTAACCAACAATTGATCCACCAAATTCCAGTCAAAGGGGGCTCATACACCCCACAAACCAAAGATTGGTGTCCATTCTTCGAACCAGATCAAATAAAATTACCCTATCACATTGCAGGTATTTATCAAGCAGCTATCACAATAGCATTCTTTTCTAGCACAAAAAATATCTCAACGACATGAAAATTCTAATGCACCTACATGGCATGGAAACTATTCTTGGAATTTGATTTCTAGCATGAGCCTATATGATGCATGATACGGCATACCCTCATCTCATCCGTTTGAAACTCAATAGAAGCCATTACTAAAATATAACAACACAATCTCATGTGTGTCACCCATCGGTGAAATTAAATCAACTGTAAAATTTACAAAATCAAAAGAATTGTAAAAAAACGAGGTAGACTAGATTTTCCCTATAAACGGGTTCGCTACGCCTGGGCACGCCTTATTACCAACTACCGTTCATCATATCTCTGACTATGGATCCTAATAGTAAGTCAAAGAAAGAAATGCCTCTGATACCACTTTGTATCATCCAGGTTTTGGGTTCCACTCAACGGGTGCCCCGAACCCGGTTCACCACTTGACCACAAGCGCATTTCCCCAAATGCCAGAGGCTGCCGACTAGCAGCCAGGGCCCATTACTGATAGTGGGGAAACTATGCCTTCATTTTTCAAACTGTAGCGCAGCGGAATACAAAATAACAGATACAACTAACAGCAGTAGGAGTAAACCATGCACATTTAATGTAAACAAGTTTGGTAAAAGATAACCAACCTGATATATATTGATATGAAGCAACATGTCTCTATTCTATGAAAACATACAGAACATTTTATACATTAGTATAGTACAACAATGCACAGAGTAGAATGAAACAATGAAAAACTGCTGGCAGCAGCATCGCGAGACTAGGCTCGGTCCCATGCCCTCCTACGCAACAACAACAGTCAAGTACCTGTATAGGGACCCTTGCCCCTATCCACACCTGCAGAAACGTAATCTATTTGGGACAAAAAGCGTGACACAAATAAGGTGTGATAAATATATCTCAGTAGACACCCACCAAAGGCATGTGACCAACTGCGTGTAAGCATGAAAAAACAGTGTGTAGTAGTAAAATGCAATAAACTAAGAATTACTCAAAAGTAACTAACTCAGCAATTATATTGTCATTTAATTATTCATTTATTCCATTTATTTTAGTAACATTCTGTGCTCAACAACACCATGCCCTTAGGGAAACTAGAACCTTTCCCTCAAGATAATATAGTAAAACCACGCCCTCAGGCTTTCCCTCAGGCTAATAAAGTAAAAACATGCCCTCATGATGGCCCTCAGGCTATACAGAATCCAACCTGTAGGTATTGCATGAAGGCGTAACCAAAATTGGCCTCAGGCGTAGGAAGTGTTTCCCTCAGGCACAGAAGTCAAGCCCTCAGGCACGAAAGGTTTCCTTCAGGTGAAATAGGACGTCACCCTCAGGAGAATACATTCAAGCACTCATGATATAGTAAACACCTCCCTCAGGAATAAGTAATCGGGTCGTTCCCAACATATAAACATGCAATTTTAATACAATCCCTCTCAAGGAAAAAAGTAATGAATAATTTAAACCTGGCATACCCTCAGGTATCCTGGCCAAACAGCTAAATAGAGGAACACACCCCTCGGGATAGTCATGGATCCATGAAACGATCCGAAAAAACATTTTTTTAAAACAGTATTTAATTACCTATACAGTTCTAGGTAGTTAAATTAGCCACAGACTCAGCCTCACGACACCCCAATTTGGGTTCGTAGCTCAAAAACGCACAAAAACACACGCTATTTGGAAAATAAACAACAAGTCACCTACTATTAACCCCAATGAACATTATATGTCAATGTTGGTTCCAGAAACACCCAAGATCGACGTAGATCTGAGGTAAGAAAAATTTCATACAACCTCAAATAACTCCCGTTTGGGAAGGAATTGGTAAAAAATATGCTAGGAGAAGAGAGGGATTACGCACATGGATCCACCGTGATCGTCCGAGGTGGAATCGGATTCCAGACGAACACTTGACGAATCCTCAATGGTTCAGCCTCCTCCTTTGGCTCCAAAATGGCTCAACTGCTTCCTCTACCAAATGAGTATGCTACTGGCTATTTTAATCCAAAAAAAAACAAAGTACACGGTGTGTACTCCCTTCATTTAACTGTACCTCTGGCGGCACCGCCACACTATTAATCCATCCACATGAGTACACGACATGTACTCTTGAGTACACGGCTTGTACTGCCACCCAGCTGGCAGCTACTCCACTACCTTACTGTTTAGGCCTGTTGTCTTACTACACGGTGTGTAAAGGACTACTACACGATGTGTAGTCAGTTCCTACACCCTTCATCGCTGACACAGCTACATGCCCTGTGTACCCATCCAACACGACCAAAAGTACATGGCGTGTGGAAAAGTACACGGCTGGTAGTTTCAAAATTTAGGATATTCCCCATTTTCCATATTTTTTTAAAAAGACATAAGGAAAAGTGAAAAGAAGAAGCTCGTACCTAAAAAATAAGAACCGGGTTCTTACATGTCACCCACTCAACATGGGGTCTATGATGGAACCAAAACTATTGATATATTTTTTACCATTCCATAAGACATCCAAATGAAATAAAATTATATCCATAGGTCATGTATCAAAACAAAAACAAATTGATTTCACCATAAGCTAAAAATCTAGTCCATAAATGGAATCATTCAAATGTTGCACAACAAAATCACATCAAGAAAAAATATTCTATTTAAATCCACCATTTTACCACTGAGTTTTGAAACCACATTTTCACTATGATGTGAATTCGAAAATTATGAAAACATGAGGGCTAAAAAAAAAAAAAATTCTAATAAACACAATCCCCATGAACTAAAACCATAAAATTCCATAGAAAATAACATTTTACATTGGTAACCAAATGTCCAATATTATTTTCAAAACTCATTTCCTCTCTAAAAACAATAAAATTCAAGATTCAAAATCAGAAGATCCTTTGAAAACACCACAAATTGTTTATTCGAAAAAGGACACAATAATTTTAGCAATAAAATCATAACACTATGTTAATATACTATTCATATTCATTCAAAAATAATGTATAAAAATAATTTTATTTTCACAAAATTCTTTTATATTCAAATAAAGGATGAAAATTGATGCTCACACATGCACTAAATAAGAAAAATAAAGATAAGATCACATGATCTATATCACAAAAAGGAAATAAACACCAAAACTAAAAACCTACAAGTGAATTTTTTTGGGAAATTATAGAATTAGAAGGAGTACAAAAAAGCTAATCGGGGAGAACCAGTGTTATGTATGACTTGACCATTACTGTTTGGGTGACCCAATTTCAACCATTTCACACACCCTTCAATGAAGTACGTCAAAACACCATGAGATCCATATAATTTTCTAGGAAATGTTTGATAACTATGTAGCTCAATATAAATTCAACATTATCCAAAACCATAAATAAATATCAATTATAATATTCATAATCATTAAAAATTTTATTTACATAAATCAAATAATTATAATATTAAAATAGCTTAATAAATCTCAAATTTACAAATACAAATACAAAATCACATGGGTTCTTGAGGTTCAAGAGAAACAAGAGTTATTTTCACTCAGCCCACCCTTTTCTCTCAATCTATAATATCCTTATTCATTATTATACATGGGTATCCATTGACATTAATTGAATCATTAAATCATTGAATCCTAATAAAGTAAAAAAATAAATAATATTTGTTTTCCATAAACATTAATGTTATTCCACCATATGAGGAACCCTACCCATCAAATAATATGTCCCTAGGAAAGTTCCTGAACCCCACAGGATGGAAAGTAGTGACTGGGAATCATCGAAATCACAGTAAGAAATATTTTTTCATAACCATTAAAAAAATAGTGGAAAAAATATAAAAAATCCAAAATTATTTGACATGTCAAACATGTAATTACTAACTATAATGATCCTACCCATTTTCATATTCCATAACCGGAAATAATATATATGATGGGATACCATAGAAAAGAATAAGCATAAACAAAATCAAATAGAACAACTAAATCCTAACCCAATCCACATCCTTGAAACCCATGGTTTCTCAACACAACCCAACTCACCCCACAAAAACCTTAATAAGTATGAATGGATCTTACAAAAATACTAGAACATGAAATTTATATTTGTTTGTGTTAAATATCCCAATTAGTAATATAAACCTGCTTAAACTATGCAAGTCATTTCATAAGTAAATTAAAATAAAAAATAAAAAATAAATATAGAAATTAATCATTTCATATATATTCAATTCATGGAAGAAAGCATTATAACAACCCATTAATAATAATTTTTTTTTCAATAACTGCACACACATAATTCAAAAACAAGGAAACAAGAATGATCTTCACCAAAAACATGAACAACATTGCCATATATTATAAAAACCCAAAATTTTTCATTTTATGGAAAATGGTCCCTTTTAATAAAAGGTATACATATTCTAATTTTATAAACCCCATTTTTGAAATCCACCTCATGAACTCATACAATATCCTATAATTTAAATAATAGGGTTTTCTAACATCACTGAAATCAGATATTTACAAAGAAAATGTCCCTACATAGTCACACGGGTCAAGAATAACAAATTAGTTACCATGCATCATAAGGAATATAATAAATAAGATAAAATAATATCTCAAAAAATGAAATAATTGGAAATGATACATACATGGACTATATAAAACTCCTCTCAATCACTATGTAATTATCAAGAAATTGATGGTGTCGTGTGATCTATCTGAATTCACTTGCATGACATGAATGACACCGTCTGTGGGTATAAATGCAATAAACTAGCTACTGACAAAAATAGAAGTCCATATCATCATCGATGTAGCCCACACAAGTATCTTATTGATGAAAATAACCCTTATAGACATTTTTCCAAAAAACAAGTGGTTGAAAAAATTTGCCATGTGAATCTTCTTAGGGATTAATCAAGATCATCCGCTTAGTGCCAGATCTCCCATAAATATTAATGTATGTGAGGCATATAGAAAACATGCTTGGCCTAACATATAAGAATAAATATAATTAACCTCACCTCAACCCCCAATGTTGAAAATCACTATATAAACAAAATATCCATTCTAGGAATTACATGAACATTCAAAAACCTGGTTAGAACGCATTTATCACATAGTCATCACACACCCACATAATTGGTAAACAATCATAGTGAAACCAATTTTTTTCTCACACCATTTATAAATAATTTTTCCGACCGAATAAATAATTAAAATACATGTTTTGGAATGTCAATACCTATTTTTCATTCAATAAAGTACAAACAAAAATATCATTTGATACTTATGGAAAATAAAAATGTATTTAAAAAATTTCATTATCACCATTATATAAAGAAAGGATTATTAAAAATCCACAACATCTCAAATGAAATTTCTATTCCATCAAACATTTCATATATAACCACTTCAAAACTTTTAAATATATTCAATGAAGCAACACAATTCATTTAAAATGTTTCAATGATTCAAACAAACCGCTATCTTCCTCTTTCAAATAGAAAACAAGGCTATAGGCCATTTATTTCCATCAAACTACTTTAAAATAAAAAATAATGGAAATATAAAAAGTGAATGAGACCCACATATCATATTTCCATTTTTACTGAAATAATTATTATCATTTACAAAATCGTGGTTAACACAATTATTCAAAAATATATCGTTTAATGAATTTGATTTCACTCATTGAAAACCAAAAATAGGTCAAAATGTATTTCACTAAATGGAATCAATTTCAAAAAACCATAAAAAATTTCACAGAACATTATCATAATTGATAATTTTATCAAAAACATGAAAACCAGATATTTAATAGTTGATTAATTTATACCAATCCCAAAATAAATAAATAAATACCTTCAAAAAACACTATCCTATAAAATGTAATCACTATTTCATAAAATGGAATTAATAATGTTATGTATCTGTTGAATTACAAAATGAATCTATTTCATAGTAACACCAACCACAATGTGAAGGGAACCAAGACAAAGCCCCGAAAAACATTTCAAATTGAATGGTGAGAACATGTACATGATAATAAATAGTGTATAAAAACCCTAGATTAATAAATCTATTTCATTAGATCCACCTATAACCCTTCAATTGAGAGGCCTGATAAATAGTTTTTATTTGGGAAGAAAAATTCAAGAGGGAAGAGAGTGTGTAACATGGGGAGAGAAAAGAGTGTAAAAACTATACAAAAAATCTCATGTAAAATACCAATGTATGATTAATAATTATTGATGGATAGGGTGAAAAAAACTCCAAGAGCTCGAAAGAGAGTATTTTAACTGATGTGGGTGAATATTTGGGTAAAATTTATTTTATTATGAATGGGAAATGTTAAATGCCACATGTTCTAAATACCTCTGTAGGCCCAATGTTTTAGCTGCAATGTTTTTCAAAGTATATGTCATCTATGCACTTTCAACTACCAAGTCCATACACCTCCTATCATTGTATTTAATGACAGGCCACATATTTTATAAAAATAATTCACCAAATAAAAGAACATACCAAATCCTTATATGAACACTTAGGGTTCCTTTAAAAGTTATAAGTACTATTTGGAAGACGTAATCATGTAATCTATAAAGAATGTGATTCCAAATCACCTTCTTCATGGATGAACAAAAAATAAGATGGTGTTGTGCCACAATAGATACAGACAATGGAACCAAAATTGTTTCTCCTATGGTCTACATTTTCTATACTTATCCCTGTTCTACCTCTACGGACATACAATTTATAATTCAAAATGAGATGAAAAGGTAATTCTTAATTGGATACCACATTGATTCCATCTAATTGCTACCCCTTACTATGAACCATTCAAATACCACAATAATTTTAATCTTCAGAGTTTGTAACTACATGTAAACAAAAATCAAGCCTCTACATCAACATATAAGAGCTAAATAATCTCATCAAGACATTGGGATTGTCACATTATTAATATCATTATAAAAAATTATATATGGGCTCAAATATGTGAAATTTGGTTCAAAGAGAGGGGATTTAATCTTCAAATTAATCTTATATTCTTATATCAGAACAGCTATGGTAGACAGTTGTTCAATGTTAAGTAGATTTTTTTTATTAATTTTATTCAATAAAATTTTATCTCAAACATAGGGATATATGCCCTAGTGTGTGGGAAATTTAGAATATATGTATCACATTTATTTGTATTAATTTTTAATAGATTGCAATGCATTACGTTTTCATAAAAATTCATATATTCATTATCTTGTTCATGTGATTCTGTTTGGGATGTTACCTTTACAATATTTGATTGAATATTGGATGGATTTTCCTTATACTAATAATGTGTGTTATGGAATCAGTCATATAATTAGAGGGGATATTTCAGCCATAATATAACAATATTTTTTTTGATGTATTTTGAAGTCATGATGTTGATTCAGGGCCTCCCATATGTGAAAACATAATGGGGTTGTTATTAATAATCCATGATTTTTATGATACGTATTCATTATTTATACTATCTATTAATATTTAATTAAACAAAAATCGTTATAAAAATTTATAAAATATGGTGAAATAATTATAAAATGAAATAATATACTAATTTCTAGAACCCTTAATATAAAACCAAAACTCCTATATATATCAGCTTAAAATATCTAATTAAAAAATACCTCCAAAATATATCTAAAAATTTAAAAATAAAATAAATGTTAATGATTGGATCAAATATTTTTTCAAGGATCAGATTTTATATTTATACCATAATATAATATATTCAATAATAATGTATCTCACAAAACACATATATACCATGATCATAGATTATCTTAATACATTATAATCATTTCCTAAAAACCCTAAATAAATATAATGCTTAAATAAAAATATTATATATACGATATATCTATATCAATATAAAATAAAATAATTTCAATCATTCAATCATCATCATGATATATAAAAATGATATAATCTTTATCGACATTAATATATATTTTTTTTTCATCAAATCACTAATCAATTTCGAGGTAAACAATTCAATATTATATAATTTATCAAAATCATTCTTCTAATTAACCAAAATAATAATAATTATTTCAAAATTTGGTTCAAATTATGGTTTACATATACCAGTATCATGTGTTTTCTATAAAACAACACATTATAACTAAATCAGTTTCCAATATTATCTGTATCATTCATGATATTCCATAAAATAATTAATACAATGGTGATATAAAACTATTATGGGATGTTTTATGATTATTATACCTAGGATAATATTTATCTAGCACATATACAACTTATTTCTAGAACATAAAATCAAAAATACATTAATCATTCACAATCCTGGATTGGTATAACAAATTCCCTTCCTTGGTGTTAGAGTCACCCTTTAAAATATTTAATTTACTTTGATAATGAACCTGTTCTCTACATATAATACATTAAACTATAAATGTTAAATACTATTTTTATTATTTCTCTCCACAAGACTCTTCATTTTTTCCATTGAAATTATCTTAATTGTTAATCATCCCATTCCATGGATACATTAATATGGATTCTTCTTCCCACATTCCAAACATAGAGGAATATGAATAATCTTTCATCCATGGTCTTCACAAATTACAATTTTTATATTATTTGGTTATTTTTAATACTCATGTGTGCTCTATTTGTAAGTAAATTTTCAATATTATGAGTATGGAATTATCAAATGTTTTACTTTTAATATTCTATTTAATTTTCTTGATTTGTGAGGATAATCCTTTCACCATCCATAATATTCATCAATAACATGAATCATCTCTATCCGATTTATTGAGAACAAAAATAAAAAATATGTTTGATAAGAAATAATGAATCCAAGAAAACTAATAATCGAGATAATTCAATCATATGATGTCTAAAACCTATCACATGTTTTAAATCTATGACACCATATGTTTAACCTAGATCATACATGATTTCAAAAAATAAAATCCCTCATAATGGTAAAAAAAGAGAACTAACCCTGGAATATCCCCCCTATCTTTGATCTAGTTGTTAAATCTTAAGACCACTCCTTATGAAATTTATTAAATTCATGTTAGCAATAAATCTAAAACATTTAGAGTTGTTACCCATAGGTTTATCTATACTGCATCATCAATCCTATCCTAATACCATTGAGGGGGTTAATTTTATAAAAAAAACATCACAAAGAATACCTTTCCATAATAATGACTATTCCCTTATACAATGATTTACCCAAAGGATCTATCTAATTATTAATAATCCCATTTTCAAAAAAATAAGTAAACTATTATCTACTTCCAACTATGTTTATGTAACCATTAAATTTAAAGCTATTATATCATTTTTAATGAATATTTACCACATAACACATTTATATACTATAGTTAATAATAATGGTTTATTTTCATTGTAGACTATAAATATAAACATTATATTTCAGAACATGTCATAAAAATATCACATTATGTCATATTTATCAATGCCCTTATAAGAATATTATACATAGAACCTTAATTACTGATTTGAAAAGGAAATTTATAAGGAAGAGTGAGCTCATAAGAACATTACCGATAATCATTGGATACTCTGTGGTTACTCGCATCATAATATAGACTCATGGTGAAGATGGAATGATTATTGAAACTCCCCAAGATCACATGAGTTATGAACAGTGTGATAGAAAATTGAAAGGAAATAATCATTTTATTTTCATGGATAGTGGGGAACTTCTGTGTTAAGAAATCCCTATGGAGACTGAAACATAAATAGGGTTTTTACATATCCTAAATATTGTAGGAATCAGATTTCTCATGGTTCTAGTGGTTTTAGCAAACCCTAAGAGATTTCCATAGTGTTTGTGGAGGTTTATGGCGCAAATGATATGAACAATGAAAATACCTAAGCCAACATGACACTTGATCATTGTGAGAAACATTGGATGAAATGGGTTCAATATCAATTCTTATAGATATAGGAATCATATATGGAGATTTCCCCCGATGGCCACTACAGGGATAGATACATGAATTAGTACACTACAAATCCTTCATATGGTATGAATCAGAGTCATTGAAGTTCGGTTGGTCAGGGTTTACACTATCAAGTTTCTTTGAATGAAAACTATGGAACTCCAATCTTAATGTGATGGAAAATGTATCTAGAATATTGTTGGAATCAGAGACATCATATATTGCACTCTATGGTTTTTCTGGATGATAAATATAGAACCACTACTGGAAAAATTCCCTATACCCACGGTTTAAAATTGTGGGTATAACCCCCAAAACCATGGGTATAGCCTATACCCACGGTTTGGTGAACCGTGGGCAACTGAGGCATCCAGATATGTCCATATCCTATACCAACTGTTTTTCAAACCATGGGTATATCTTTTTTTTCCACTGAGTCAAAGCAACATTTCGATTTCCATGTCATCAAATACTTTTTCCCATGGTTTTAAAACCATGGGTGTAATTTATTTTATAAAAACTTTAGCGCCTGGAGTTGTTAAACCCACTAACACGATGAATTGTCCATTTCGGACATTACCCCTCACCACTTCAGCTATGAAAATTACATTAAAACATTCCTATATTTCTTTAAATATATTAATATTCATCCAAAATATATTAAAATTCATCCGCATTTGAAAAAAATGATGTTGGGTTTCGAACCATCGACTGTCCCTAGTTCTAATAAGAAAAAATTCTACCTATATACGATGATTTCATTTAACTATGTATGCATTTATTTTATTAAATTATTCCTTCTCGTAGTATTAGGAAAAAACATGGACAAAAAATTCATCCTCGAAACCACTAGGATTATAGACAGAGACTCACCAACCAATCAACACAACTTATGTATTTTCTTATTTGAATATACTTAAATATATTAATTCAAACCGAGGGTATAGGATGGAAAACTGTGGGTATAACTTTTCCTGACAATTTTTTTTTGTCCCGAATATTTTTTTCCCACTATAACGTTGGAATTCTATACCCATCATTTTACCGAACCATGGGTATATGTCACCTAAAAATATTGTATACCCACTATTTTTCAAAAACTGTGGGTATATGCCTTGAAAAAAAACACATATACCCACATTTTTTAGAAATACCTTGGGTATAGGAGAGTGTTTTCACAATATTTTTGAAAACAGTGGGTATAGGTCATAAACAAACCTATACCCATGGTTTTGGGTGAAACCGTGGGTATAGGTTTGTACACTATAACTATACACATGGTTTTGAGAAAAACCATGGGTACAATTCTATTTTCCTATAGTGAACTAGAAAATTGAATGGGTGTCTTGTGTAACCCGAGATTCATATTCAATGATGTCTTGTGATCAATGATCGATCTTCTAATAGACATCACATGATCCTGCTGTACTATCCATGATTCCATCTTAATGAAGAACTTTCCTTTAAAGAGTGCATCAAAAACATTAGTTAAAATTACAAGGATTCATTCACAAGATCAGTCTTGACACATATGGAGGGTGTCGTGAGAGTTAATAGGGAATGTATCAAGGGTTGTCTCTTTGTTTGGAATACATCTATATATGGAATCACAACACCTAATCAGCATGTCTGGAGAGCGTCAGATGTCTCGAATGACTTGCCCAGAGGGTATCATGAGATCATAGTAGACATGTGTGGATTCCACCATGAGACTTGGATAACATTAATGAGAATCATTAAAGGATTCATGTGATATATTTAAATGATGTCACAAGTCTTGTATGATGTTCCTTGGGGGGAATCAGTATACTATAGTGGCATGCAGAGGGAGAACTGTGTTACCTTCTCTAACATGTCCTGGAGGATATTCATGACTTTAATAGCATGTTGAAGGGGCCTCACATAATCTTGATGACATGTCATTCTACAATCATGTGTCCAGTATGGTTCATGGGATGGGAATGAGAGTCAGTGACCATGTTTTTTATTATCTCTTCCATCTTTTGTGTTTTATCTATCCATTTTTTCCCAAATGATTTAAATTTATTTAGTACCTTTTTTGTGTTTCCCATGATTCATGATACTTGTGTTATGTTCTTCGAACAACTTTCCATAAGTCCTTCACATGATCTATGAATGATGAAACAAATTTATTTATACAAGGGGAATGATCACTCTAGTTTTTGGATAGTATATTACATGATAGGAGACTTTTCATTATTGTGGCCAGCATCTATAAGAATCCACTAAGATTATTTGGTATATTCATGTCCCAAGATATGAAAAGGCCTACCATGAAAATCAAAGTCAAAAGGTGATATTATCATGATGGGGTGGGGAAATTATAGGCCTACCCACCACAATTCAATTCTAATTTTCATGGATTACTTAGAATGGATTCAATCTAGTGTCGATGAAGGGATTTAGTTCTACACATCTTCACGATCCTTTTTCATGGATATCTCCAAGTACCTCATCATATTTTCATCAACCAAGAGTTCTTCCATCAAAGACCTCTATTATTGGATTATTTCAAGTTAATGGGGGGTCACTAAATAATGTATATTGGCTGAATGGATTTATATATTGTCATATTGACCCATCAAAGGGCATTCATGAGATCAAATTTTCTATTGAAATGAATTCATGAGATGCTCGATGCCTTGCCTAGGGAATTTCCTAAGGCATGTGAGGTTTTTATATATATTTCAGTGATATTTATGTGGCATGTCCAAGAGTATCATGTGGCCTCCCTGTGGACTTCCATAGTGCATATCAAAATATTTTAGACTGTGATATAACTCACATCCTTCTTTTTAATTCCCTTTGCTTTATTTTACAATGGTTATAAATTATTGGAATATTCATAAGTTACTTTTGGACATTTTCATTATTTTTTGTGATGATTGTCATGACCAATAATAAAAGATTACAGTGCACGAGCTTTTAATTGATAAACTAATATAGTTTTCATCAAGGAGCCAAATAGGGAGTGTAATGTTTCTAGTAAATAACTAATCAATTTCTCATGATGGGGATGACATTCAGGAGGTTTTTGGAATCATATTATACATCCCTAGGGTTCATCACATGATGTTTACTGGCTGTGAGATGTTTTTACCTCTTCCCCATTATTTCTCTAGGATTTTATTTCACAAAGTCTCATAGTTGTTAGGATTTTGATAATATGGTTTCATGGATTGATAACATTTTCATCATTGATTAATCTCATTTTCCTTGTGTCCATATGATTCCTCCTTCAGTTTTTTTCATCATTATATTGAAGAGATTTTCTATTTCAATTATTTTGTTTTATATTTTGATAAAATTAATGTCATATGGGACCATATCTAAATGTCACTGCATAATAACTAGTTTCTACAGACGTCTTGAAAAATGTAATAGGACGTGTTGAAATGGGTTCAACAGGATCCACTTTAAGATATATGTTTCATGTGGAATCATAATTTGACCTAATAATGGTCATGCGATCACAACTCCATTACTGTCTCATGCGAGATGAATCTACCATACCCCAAATTCTTCAATTTATATCATGGAAAATAATACACATATTCGGTTTTTTCTTCAATTGGGGATTTATTTTTTTCATTCAATTGTTTTCAATAATTCTAATAAGTGAATCAGTTATTCGGATAATGATTCCCATGACATGTTCATAATTATATGGGAGTATTATAAATTCCTCAAAAAATATATAAATAGTCCATGGATCCAAATTTTTCATATATAAGAGCATTCAGTTAAATGGGGGTATGACTTAGCCCTAATCATCTAATTTACCCAAGGGAAGCATCTCTCATACCTATGTTTACTAATTAAATGAGTGTTTTTCCTATGTAGGATGTGTTCATTAGTAGTGAAAGTACCCTATGATTTTGAGTAGTTATCATTTTCCATATATTCTACTTCATGTTTCTAAATTGGGGCTATTTGAGAAGAGGTAAAAGAAGCTGGGAATTCTAGTTTGAGATTAATATGGTGGGGATATGGTATGAGTAAATCTTCAAGATTATTTTTACTCATAATGGGCATATATAATATATGTATGTGGTATTTGGGATATTTCATAGATTATATGGGTCATATCATGATCATCTTTATGCTCTATATTATATATCATTAGGAGTGATGGACTTCATTTTCAGGTAGGATATTAATTTTTTATAAATATGTTCACGTGTAGATAAATTTTAGTGTGATTCACTCAATTATATCACCTACCCTCCTCTATATATTGGGAATTAAGACACCAATGCTTCCAATTTCCTTGGAATTTACTATGAATGATAGAGGATGAGAAATATTATATGATTTTTGTCGATATTGTGAGCTAGTACTAGGGTAAAACATCAATTTTTGATATTTAATATGATTAAAAATATATACATATAACATCATTCTATTCATGGATTTGTATAATTTTTAATGGATATAACCGATTCCTTCTATAGTTATGTTTTATTCTATGATTTTGATAGAGATTTTTAGATTATTATTATAATGAAGAACCCATATATGGGTTGAATGTATTTTACATCCATGACATATTTAACGGAAAATATATTGAAGTGTTCATATATATTTCAATAATATGTTATTTCCATTGTTTTATAAGAGTTATCTGATGTCTTTTTAGTGGATTTTGTATATTTACCTCCAAAATTTTATATATTTTTTATTCATCTACAGTGAAACATGTCTCATATCTCAATGTCTTCATCTAAGGTGCAACCATCTGATATGTGAGATCTTAGAGTGCACCAATATGATCTATTGAGGTGATGTATTGTTTTCTGAATGTGTATCATTGGGGTGAAAAAATATCTCATGAGATGATGTAATATGGTACTTTACATCATTGTATCGACTATTAAATTATATACATTGTGATATAGATGAACCACTATCTAATTAATGGATTAATGATTTATTCAATTAACATGAGGGAGCATGTTAGTTTTCAAAAATTGATTAGCTATCAGGATATAATCTGATGCAAGTTCAGTATGAGGATATTAAAAAGGATTCTTCATATTTTGATCACTAGAATTAGTGGTTTTTTCGATGTATATAAATGTCATAAATGCTCAATACATTCTCCTGGGGATGATGAATGAATTTTTTAGATAGTTCATGGATATTCTTTTGGTGTATTTCACTGAATATGTCAATTTGTACTCTATGTCTATGGAAGATCATGAAGAGTGCTCGTGTATTGTTTGGGTGTTCTTCTTAGTTATATATAGTTGGGTATGCATTCAGTGTGAGAATTTTAGGATCCTGAGTTTCATTTTGTGGGGAAGGTGGTATCCCATAAATTAGTATCAATGGATAGTTCAATGAAATATGTGGTTCTTTCTAGGACATACCCCATAATATGGGTAGAGGAGTGGAGTTTACATTCACTTTGAATATATTATAAGATGTTCGGAGCCTATTTCTCTTACGTTGTGACTCCTATGACTAACTAAATCAAAAATGATTGTAAATTTAGGTTGAATGAAAAGTGTTATGATGAGTTTTGATTACTTTATGGGGTGTTGTTCAGTTCTATATTCCATTATTTTCGTAGATAATATGTATAATTTTAGGTAATATATGACGCATTGTATATTGGATCATAATGTTTTCAAAAATTGTAGATATTGGTTTCCTATTTTGTGTCTAAGAAGTTACATCCCATTATTATTACTTTGACTGCAATGATCATGAGTTGGAGATGGTTTTGTATTTCTTATGTTATGGTGGTAATACCTCATTTGATGGGTTTTTTAAAAAATATAAGAGAATATGGTTTGTCTCATACTTTCTGGAAATGAAAATTAGTTAGTATTGGTATATGCATTTCATATATATTATGACATTGATATATCACATTCTCTAAGAAATGGATTTTTTTTTGAAAATTTGTAGAGTTGGAATTCAAATATTGATTATGTATATGAATTTGTATATTCCAAGATATTGATGGGCAATTTATTTGAAATTATTCTAGACATTGGATATGTTGATGGAAGAGGGTTTCTATTCCATATGATAGTGCAATCATCCTTGGTGTAATTGGTGGAGGTGTCCCAACTAAGGGACTCCGAGGTGGAGGTGTTTAGATATGGTGTTATTTTTATTGATTCCAATAATCAGTTGTCTAATGATAGAAAACATATTGTATTATTCCATGGAATGTAATTGGAGTAATTGATAATGCATATATTGTTTTTAATTTTTTTCATTTCTCACAATCATTACTACCTAACAACATGATATATATTAATCTAGTTTGGATGTACATTTTATTGGCCTGGGATGCGACCCTTACTTATGATGTTTGTTTATTGGTGTTTTTCTCCTTCTAGTAAAGTTTTAGCATTGTATTCTTGGTGGTATTATCCACCGATTATATGTTACCCATTAGAAATTAGATGAAATGTCAATGGACATTATTTCCATTTTACCTCAATCTTAGGGAGGCAATGATTATATATTTGTAATAGTGGGTCGTTTGATGAAATCGTCCAACATTATAAAACCATGAAAGCTAAGTATAATGGATATTTTGGAAGATAATATATAGTGGAGGTGTTGTGACACCCTGACGTCCCAAGGATGATAATTTCTCATTTAGATACTACGTTGACATATAGTATGTTGATATACATTATATATGATTATAGATATGAGTTATGAAATGGATGTACCATCTATCAATAGATGGCGGGGAAGAAAGAGTGGTCTCTACATACTATTGAAGCCATGATGCACTCTTGTGTACTATAATTTTGAGGTTCTTGGATGTGGAACTATCCCTTGGAATAAATTTATTAAAATAATAATTTCCACTACACCGTTGGTATGTCACTTTTTTAATCATTGTATGGAAAAACAAATAGTTCTCATTTTAGTACCAAATGATCACGGAAAAAAAATTTGGACCCAAACTAAAATATAATATTATATAATAATTCATGTTAATATTGAGAGAATTAAGGAAATGTTTGATAGTCAAAAATACTATGTGAGTTATTGGAGGAGACATCTGGAGTTAAATTTTAGAAATCATGTGTTTGTAATGGTGACAAGTCATTTCTCATCCCATAAGGGACCATTCCATGACTCCCCAAGCCATCCATTGAAAGAAATCTGATGTAAACTAAAATCAACTAAAAATATCAATAACATGAGATTCATATCATAATTACCTATAGTGAGATACACATCCCTGATCCAATACAGTGCGGAAATTTTTTAAAAAAAACTAGAAGATTCCATGCATGGGTACACCTAATCCCACAAAATTATTATGAAAATATGTGACGGAAGGTAAATATGTCCTTATACAATCCCACTACATGGATCCTAACAACATGTCCTACATGATTGTAATTTTAGGGACTTGTGTCAATCTACAACATGAATACACTATGTTCTATCCCATATTACTAATCCCCATATGGTCAGGATCATCATAGGACTCTATCAAATGGTCAAAAATCTTCACAAGATACAACATGTGTGGTAAATTTACATTCAAGGGTGTGTATAAGAATGGAATGTAGGATACATCGAATACACAATTCATATAACAAAATAATAATAGTAATATCTACACAGTTATATGTATAAATTATATATAACAACAATATCAAGATATATTCAACTTTGAAACATATTCTAATTGTAATGCCACAACTTTAATTTCATCCCTGGAATTCAACTCAAATGTTTTACATATCAATCATCGAGAACAACACTCTATGAGTCAGATAGAACTGATGATGTCCATTTGAGATGTACTTACCATTATTTATATCCCTTTGATGTATATGATTGATGTGTAAATATATATTATAGATATATTACGATCACTCCTAAGGGCAATGGGGTGTATTAACAACTCAATTAGAATTACTTCACTAAGTATAGGGTTATCCATTTCATATTTTTATTCAAAAATATCATAGGAACTCCACTTATTGAATGAATATGATTGTGGATTTCACCATGACCCTCACTAAGATATGCCAATAACAGTATTCTACAATTCATTGTTATAGAATCATTATCATATGACTATGAGTAGATTCTATAATTGAAATTCTCAGTCTGGATACAAGTATCACTAAGAGGGGAGGGGGGAATTGGTGATAAATTTTCTTTTTATGTTTCCTTCATTTTGAAACAAACTTCAGCCCATGTTAAAGAGTTTATTCCCTACTGAACACACAAATCCACATGAAACAAGATTTAAAAGGTTCACTACTCAACAAGAGTAGCTACTTCCTTCGTATAGTACGAAAGCAATCTAGTACCACACAATGCACAAGAAAAAATTAATTTCATATGGAATGAAATGAGTCTGATATACACTTACACTCTTGTAGCACATGGAAAACAATTCTCAAGCGATTTTTCACCCCCTTAACACAAATAGGGAATTGCAGTGTTTTAGTGCTTTTTAACAATAGAACAGTTGTAATCTCTGAAGTACAAATCATCACTTTCCTACCTTGAAACTGGTAAGAACTCCCATACGCACAACTAAATATGTGCGATGAACCCAAAATTTTCACGTATCCTTTAGGGTTTCTTGTACACAATTGAAATATCTTGTACGTAAAAATTTCCTTTTAGCATGAAGAACCTTTTTCATGTAACTTCCTTTTTCACACAGCATTACACTTTTCACACATCTTTCCACTTTTTTGCGGACCCTTCAACTTTTCACGCAATACACTTTTTGTTCACGCAACTCACATAGAATAAAATTTTGTGTGCACTAGAGCTTGGAATTTTTTTCTATGTGTCGAGCCACAAACAATGGCAGGTGGACACCTCATATTTATAGGCGTTTTTAACTCTCTATGAATAACACTAAACTGTGTGTAAAACCTCTTTCTTGCATGTAAAAACTCTCTCACACAACTTCATATATCACGCAATGCTCCAATATTTCGTGCAACTCATGCCTTTTACAATTTTTGAGCTTCAGATATCAAAACACATTTTTCTTGAAAAACATCATTCCTCTGTTTCACACACCACCCCAATATTTCGCACAACCTTCATTTTCACACAGCACCTTGATATTTCTCCCATACCACAAAACTTCCATGTTTCCTTTTTATTTTTCACGCATCCATGTGTTTTTTCACGCATCCCGCTATTATTGCACGCATCCTTCATTTTTTTCGCAGTTGGCCCATTATTTTTCACAATGATTGACTTTTTCATTTTTTGATGTTATGAACCTGAATCATGACTTTCATGCAAAAATCTAAAACATCTTCAATCTTACGATGCCACCTTAAACTATTCTTTTGTGCCATGTCTAGATTGTCCATTTCTTTTTCATTTCGTTCTTCACTGCATCCCATAAACATTCTTCAGATTTTATCACGAACTCTACAATCGCGATATATAGCCTTTGATATACCAGATTTTGAATCGTCAAAATTAAAAAGGAATGTATGGAAACATTTCTATCTTCCAGCAGCATCATTCCTTCCAATCAAAACTGTATATGAATGGAATCATCCTTTCACCCTCTTTCCATCATAATGCTTGAATCACAAGTTCTAATGACTTAGGATAATTGAGAAATACACATCAGTAAAGAATCCTCTAGTTTTTGATTTCGTTACAATGTTGATTGATTTAGATTCTTTGACCATAAAAAACAACACTCTGTAACAAAAAACTCTTCTTGCTTTCGTATTTGACCAACTTGGTCCCAATAATAATAACCCTCATGGAAGTGATATGGGGAAGACAACCAAATGAAACATATCCATGATACAGAGGAAAAGATACCTAATCCATCATTGATGGAGTACAAATAATGTATTAGGGGTACATAGTAATTCAATTTGAACTGGGTTCCTTACCATATTAATGGAATACCTCAATGTCAGTGTAGAATATCATGGCATGATTTTTCCCATGTACATCATCTTGTGTACTGGTAAATTGATTTTCCCATTTATATTCTTGTTGGTTGTGTTATTGTAGGGGTAGAATATTTACTATTCTTTTGTATCTTACCATGTGTCTATGTTGCCACTAAGGTACACTCTAATCGGTTATAGATCGGTCACATGATGTGTGATAGGGTCACACATCGTGTAATCCTTAACATCCCCTAGACCCATATCATGCAATAATGGGGGACCGACATGGTTTCTATATCCATGTTCCTTGCAATGTACAATAGAATTTTCTGTAATTTCATATCATTTTCATGTGCTTCTAGTTTCTCCTTTGATCTTTATTGTCATCGAACAATATTATTCATTAATTTGATCTATTTGGAAAAAATGGGTCATTTTTCTTCATAGTAATGCTCCAATTAAAAAATAATTGGGTATCCACACCATCTGATAAATTTCCACATCCATTATTTCACTATCATCACATCATGTCCACATTAGATCTAAAATATTAAATCATTATGCCATGAAATACTTGTGAAAACATGAAATAGTTGTGGAAGGATTGATTCTTTGTGGTTATTCACATCAATGGATAAATGAATATTCTGTGATGATTGAGAAATGTGAAAAAATAGAAAAATAAGTTACATGACGAACAAACCATGTAAAATGTATAAGATGAACTCAATTCTTTTCTGTTATAATGATAAAAAACAAAAATACCAAAGAAATTCCTCTTTTCATGAATCAAACTAACTCATCTCACTTATTCCCCAATCCATGGGTCAATCAGTTGGTTAATTTATATGATTATATCTTAGAAATATAAAACAATGAATGAATATTGATAGAAAGACATCCTACATTAATTAAGATCAATCACAGACAATGAATTGATTTTTTTTGGGATCATTATTGAGATCCTATTCATCCTCACAATTGTCTTCAATATTCAATTGGATTAACAAACACTAATGGAATATTATCTAATAACTACCAATATATCCTCAATGATTTTTATGATTATTGGTTAAACCCTACAATTTTCTGATAATCGTGAATATAAATGGATTCATTATTCATTTATTAAATAGATAATTAATTTTTTTTCTTTTATGACCACATGGAATTTTCTACTACAACCACATGAATAATAATGACAATTCAAAGATAGAATAAAAATCATGATTTCAACTCAATAATTATTTCATATTTTAGATTTGGGACCCTATATTTTGTGATTTTACCTTTTCAAGAATGAAAAATGCATGTGAAAATTAATATATTTAATATATATCATTAATTTCTTCAGAGAATACTAGCACTCAGAATCAGATTCTATTTTATTTACTTAACATTATAATAATATATAATATATCCAAAAATATTACATGGAAATTAAAAGTGATTTGTTTATCTCATTATGGGTATTTATGACCAGAATAGTATAAATGTGGATAAACAGACTAATGTGTGTACAAACACATATTTTATCCACCAACTCCTAGCTGCTGTCCTAGAGATGTTTTTAATACCACTAGAAATATCCTAATGGAATATCTCTCCAATGAAATATCCTCTCTTACTTAACCATGGTCTCTCCTAGGTACATTACAATTTTAGCTCCATCCATGACTCCCTACTCACCATAGCTGATAACATGTGATGGATAATGCATGTACCCCCTCAGTGGGGATGTAGAAGATGGATAATACACATTCTGACTAAATGGTATGGAAAATAGTTATGTCATCAAGAAAAGTCTATGATGTTTATAGAAAGGGTCAATAAATAACTTTGTTTAATTGTTTCCCCAAACAAATATCCATAATACACATCGAATTTAAATCTACAGAAACACATGGTATCCCCCCTTGAACGTCAATGACCCCTGTCATCTAAATACATACTAATTTTTATGGCTCTATACTGCCCTCATCCACTCATAGATAATATTAACTATCATTAAAGTATCTCACAACCAATCTTGGCCCATAGGTGATAACACTCCAATGTTTTTCTAGCAATGAGGTGACACGTAGGTTCTCCCAATAGAATAATCCAATTGGGAAATACCAATTGTATAACGGTATCTACTTCTGTATTAAAATTTTACCAAAAAATGGTTGCTCACCTATTTATATCCAAATCCCTACATGAGATCTCACAGTATGTCTTCCATGACCTGAATGCTCTACTCTATCTAGATATCAGTTATGGGGTGAAATGGTGGGATCAAGAATTATGATTTACCAAATTCATCTCTCATTCCCTTATAGAACTAAAAATATAATAGAGATTCAAAGGCAATACCCATATCTAATGGTACTCTAAGGAGTCAGACTATCTCTTGTATTTATATTTTTTCCAATATCTCTAATAATATTTCTTATTGAATTAGTATGATGTTTGATGAATTGGTGAGTCATTATTGGGTTACAGAAATGGAATTTTGACCCTTTGACAAATGTGATAAGCCTATCATGAAGTCCTTGGTTATCTCATATGAAATCTGTTCTGGAAACTAATGGTGATTATATAAATCAACATGACTTTTTTTTCTCATCCTTCAGTTATAGAATAGTGAGTCATTTAGAGGCAAACATTGCAAATACATAACTCAACCTTTTCCACCAAAACTAATTTTTTATCATGTATCATATTTGAAACTCTTAGATATACCACCAATGGATATGAGAGAAACTATCTCAGAACCACCTCTAGAAACATCAATATTACCATAATGTAACTATTAGAAATAATGAAATTATTACAACCTATAGAAATTTCATCAGGAACTTGTCCATTGGACATTTGAGTATGTAGGGTCTCCACGTTTGTATCCCCATGTTGCGATCCATAGAATTTCTAAATTATTCAAGGGGTAACAACCATCGACAGTCGGTAAGATTCCTTATGTCCATCGATAATGGATTTCTACAATGAGGCCAACATCCCTGACTCCTAGTTCATAAATTGAAAACATGATCTCCTACTAAGATAATATTCTACCTTGTTCCACCTTCCAAAATTATATAAAATATAACAGTCACATCCATATAGGAACACTAGCCATCATATCTATATCATGTTAATATCATGAAAATATAAGATTCAAATGAGACACTTTTGAACCAAATAGCTGAAAAATTTCTCAACCATCAGTTACTATTTTCCAATCATATGATTGAATACTACCACTACAAATTTAAATCCTTGGTCATGTAGTTATTCTCTTGTGGTATCAACTTATGAAAATTTTATGAAATTAACACATGTATCTGTATCAGAACACAACTATGCATGGACTCTAATGCATCACCAAACACCACATTCATGACAGCATTTTATTGAAATCTCAAGATGAGAGTGTTCATCAATATCTTCATCATATCTATAAATAAAACTAGAACCAATCTGTCAACATGATATGATTTCCCATTCAGATTAAAGCTATAATGGGTGATAATATCATTTAATTATGTATGAATCACTGATTAATATTCTACAAACCCATGGAATCTACACACATCTATCTCTCTCAATGGTGTCTCCCAAGGTTACACCACATCAATAATTTCTTGGTCATAGATGATAATATATACTAAGGAAAAATGTCTCAAAATGCTGACATCATTAGTACGTAACTGGATATTCAAGATTATCTAGTAATGTTGGAGCTCTCTATGTATGCCTCGAAAAGTCAACATGATTCCCATGACCCCATGTAGATGTAAAATACTCAAAGATGTTGTATATTATGTCAAAAAAGAATCAATCTATTAAATGATGAATGACATGTCTCGTGATTCCCATAAAAACATTGGTGGAGAAACTTAGGCTAAAGGAAACCCCTATTGTACTCACAGTGAAAATTTACATATTTGAATTCTAAATTTGGTATATCCTCATAATATACTCATATTTATAGATATCTTGATCTTAGGTCATCATTCAGGAACCATCATGAAGTTCCAAACTAATCAAAGAGTTCATCTATCCTTGGTAGTGGATAATTTTTCATCATGGTAACCTAATTAACGTATCTTCAATCCAAAAATAACATCAGGATTATCACCTTCTAGGTGAACTAATTCTACAAAGCCTAGGGTGAATCACTAGGTTTAGAAATTAACTTCCCCTGTAAGTCCAGAAACTACACCCTGAGTTCAAAACGATTGTTTGGAACCATTTGATATGCCGACATATATATTGGCGTCATCACTGGTTTTGTTCAATTCATATGCATATCTCATGATTGGGATGTAATATAGTAACAAATACAGGGAAGACACCATTAAACTCTCCCAAAAGTACATCAAACTGGGAACTCATAACATCTGATGCACTAAGGTTCATGTTATACAACTTTTTATTAATAAACTATGCCCTCTTATGTATGATTCCATCCTACACATCTTATGTCTCATTCAAACACGTAAAGGGAAAACCTTGATCCATCACTATGAACAAACCACATCATCCACTAGAATAAATTTATCTAGTCATGAATAATACAAAACCAGTACATATGTAAGATGAAATAATAATACATCATCAATGAAAAAATAATATCCCAACATAAAATCTATCCTCCAAATATCAGTAAACCCTTTTAGTAAAAGTTTTCATCACTAACTCATCTCCAATGTGAGTCAAAATCACATGGGTCAACATAAGGGATCAACCAGAATATTTAAATCTCAAACTAGATAGGTTAATATATGGCCATGACTAACATTTTTGAATATTATTACTACATATAGGGTAGAAAATTAATAGATCATTCCTCATGTAATTCTAATATGCTCTTGTCCATAATTCTTAACTTCCTATAACTACCATAATCCATATCCATCATCTCTTTTAGCCTAGGATAGTTCACCTATTATGTTGGGGGTATGTAGTGAAATCATTTTGCAACTCAATGTTCTCTTTCATCTCCTCATCCATATTTTCTATCATACAAAAATCCCTTCTTCTATTAATACTACTAAATATTTTTCCCATCCATGGTATCCCTATCAGCTATAAGGCAAGGACGAAAAATCTCAGGAAAATGTCCCATGTCACTGCATGATTAACACCTCCTCTTCCAAGGATGAATCGACTCATCATGTGAGGCCTAGACCACAAAACCCTATACCAAATGAACTCATGCTCCAAAATATCACATGTTATGGTCCCTATGACTAAAATCATCTTTAAATCGATGATTTCCATTATACTATGGTCCCAAATTGAGTAACCACAATTTTCATCCTCTCAAATAGGAAACTCTCAAACCCCAAAAGGTTATTTATAACCCCCATATAATTAAAAATTCAAAAACGTATAAATTTGGATCATATTAATCTAAAAATATCATTATTAAAGTTAAAATAATGGAAGAATTATTGTATATCCATATCCATTGAATACCATGACATTTTATTAAACCATTATGTTTACTCATCTACTATCATGCTACATTGATGGAGCCACAAAATCAGTTAGATTCATACATACCTTAGAACTTATAGAGAGAAATATGATTCAAAAAGTTGTCCAACCATTGACCATGATAGAATCACCTCATTATAAGACTGGGTAACTAACCATTTAAATCTGTATACAGATCTATATAGAACACTCTCCTACATGAAAACCATCTTATCATATAGTTCCATGCCATATGGAAATATTTTTACCCTACCTGAACATAGTAATAATCCACATGTATTATTGTCACACATAAGAACATGAGAATTTTTTACCATATAAACACGTAATGTGGACTTTGAAGGCGCACCTCAACTACATGTACATCAGGTATGATTATCTCTTTTACAGGTTGTGGTATAGGTAGTATACCACATGAGGTAACAAATTTGGAACCAGTAATTGTATAGATGCCTCATTAGAGAGGGGATAATCCTCATGATCTTTTCATTGATTCCTAGATGGAATAAATTGTAGAGGAATCCTAAAATAAAGAAGATGTAACCTAACCAATGAGTATATATATAGAGATGAGTAAAAAAGGGAATTTGATCCAGAACCCATTCTCATAAAATATGTGTTCTACAATATCCTATACGACTAGTTCGTTCATGTATCATGTGAAAATTGAGGGATCAGGGTCCAGGTGTATTGTAACATTTCCCCTTAATCAAACAGTAGATCCTATGTACAAAACTCAGAACTATAAACTCTTTAAACATTCTACCCAATCCAATCTCATTGACTCTATTCCTAAGTTAGAACCAATTGATCTAATACCACTCTATCACAACACATTCTAGTGAGGCCCATTCTGTCACTCCCCATTCCTTCCTTTAATAGTCTAGAGGATAATTACTAGCACAATGTAATAGTATCAATATCATGGGAGGTCTTATGCTAACTACCTCAACACACACATACATACATCTCTAATTCCTTACAATTCTAAAGTCTAAAACAAATAGAATAATCTGTTAATGAAAATATCTAATCCCACAAATAGAGTATGAAATTATGTAATAGAATGTAAATTTGTCCATATATATTCCCACCACAAAGTGATTGAAATAATTTTAATTAGGAACATAAATATTTGAACTACATTCAGGATACCTGAAAAACACACCAAAACTTGACGGGTCTCATTATGATCCATCCTTCTCTAGTAAATCTATATCTCTATAAAAATAAATATCATCAACACAATACATGACTCATATAAGAAAAACATATAACATAGTCAGTATGAAATTACATAGAAGGACATTCTAAAACCAGAAATCATATAATAAAATAATAATAGTCATCTATTAAATGAAATATGACTCTAACACATTTGAAAATAATATCTATATATACTTGATTAAGCCATATTGTCTAAAGGTAATGTCTGAAATATAATACTATTCTATGATTATATCTTCGATGTTCCACATAGCACTCATCTAGAAGAAAACAAATAATAGTTCAATAGAACTAATGAAATTTTCCTGATAGGTGGTGCTCGTTGGGCCTCGCCATTAGATACATTCATTGGAGGTGTTAATAGATAAGATACTAGATTAGGAACACTCAAAATGCTATGGAGAATACCCGAATGTCAATATGTATTCACTTACCATGTAGAGGATCAGCACATATGTAATGTTATTCATGAATATACTAAGAACTCCATCAATTGAAATAAAATTATCGAGGATCTCACTCTTGGCATAATGGAAATATTTCAAAAAATTATATATACTATGATATATTAAATAGGTGGTTGTTTTATGTGTAGTGGGTAATTCATTTCTAACCCTCAAAGAAATAATATGGGAAAGAAAAAATAATAAATCCTATAATGATATGGATGATATGGATATATGAAAACATTTATGGAGTACACTTCATGTAGTAGGGGTAAATTCCTTTCCCCATTTACCCATGTCATGCTTGTGTAAATGGACCATGTTCCCATCTAGGAAGAAGTACATGGTTTGTGTCTTCCAATTTACTTCTAATCATTTATCATCACAATGCTTCAACTATATTGATCTTGGGTGGATTTGTTTTTGTAGGGGTATAAAATCTATTAATTTCCATCTACCTCAAGACATGTATGTGTACCCTCAGA
Source organism: Viscum album (assembly GCA_963277665.1). Taxonomy (NCBI): domain Eukaryota; kingdom Viridiplantae; phylum Streptophyta; class Magnoliopsida; order Santalales; family Viscaceae; genus Viscum; species Viscum album. Next base: position 406,570,515 of record OY728146.1, read on the forward strand.
GGTACACACAATGCCATTGGGGTGGGATCACATTTTATGTGATATGTTTACATGTAGTTTGATCCTTAACAACATCCTGAAACCAGGACATCACCATATAGACTGCATCATGACATGTATCTCTATCATAGACACATTTTTCTAACGATTTTATCATATTTTAAGATCTGGTACATGAATTTGAGGTTTCTCATTCTACCATCATCGCAGACTCACCCCTCAACAAAAACAATGGAAGATTATTATCTTAATATTTTAATCATCAATTATATAGATTAATACCTTAATATCCATTAGAAGATTGAATATTTTTCATTATTCACCTGCCACAAATTAATATAAAACAATGAATAAACTTCATCTAATCCACTACTTCTTCCATATTCGCACCACATTCACATCATGACGAGCCTAGATCGTTGATATCAAGTAGTTCTAAGATGAAACGTGTGTGAAACGATCGAACCATTGGAGTTTATTTTAATAACATGGTAATTAAATTACCAATAATGAATTGGAAATGGGAAATAAATTTACAATAAACATCCATAACGAACATAACGTGGCCAATTATCATGTCAACCTTGATACATTTTCATTAGAATGATAAATGACAAGATAATCAAACAATCAAAATGAAATTCCCAAATTCCGGAAAAAAACAACCCTATCCAGCAATAATGAAAATCATTGAATTATAATTATGTATGAATGATAAATATATATAATATAAATAAGAAATGGTAAATGAATCCAAAAAGACAATCATCCACCAAATATTTAGATCGATCACTGAGGAATATGAGATTTTTGTCTTTCTCATTGAATAGATCCTATAATTCCATATTGAATAGGTCATCTATATTGAATCTAATCATCATCATCTAGTATATTATCGTCCAATAATCTCCTGCACATCTCCAAAAATATATAGGGTAATTTAGATAACACTACAAATTATCAATAACTGTGATTTAAAAGGTAATCATTGGGTGAGAGAGTCAATAGATAAATAAAATAAATAGTTTATTAACATTATTTATTCATACAAATAAGATTAATTCCCTATAAATTCCCAATTGAAAAAATTATTGTTTTGCCTGAGGTAAAACATGCATTCATAACTGAATGGTTTTCCCATATTTTAGATTACAGCCACATTCTATATTTAATCTTTTATTTTTGTAAAATTTCATGAACTTGTTAATTAATAATATAATATATTTTAAAAATTCATTTTAGGTGCACCAATCCTCAAAAACTCATTCTATCAATGTACATAGTCTTGAAAATAATCCAGACAACAAAAAAAAATTCATGGAGATTATGAGTCTTTACAAGACTCATATTCATGGCCAGTGAAGGCTTGAACATGGGACCATTCATTTTCATTTAGAGGTGATTAATCATATAGGATTGGTCTCATATCATATAAAACATCTATTATAGATGATATAAATAAAAAATATTTTTCATGTGTTTCTGCTCAATTGATACCCCCATGATGATTCTCATGTCATATATTAGAGATATATTAGTGTTGATAGTGATGAAACCACTGATAAGAATGCAATAGAGAACTAAGACCTCCAAAAGATAGTATTGTGAGGGATTCAATTCAATTTTTAGTGTTCTTTGTTGATATGGTGGTGTGGAGGAGAGTATCTCATAATGAGATATTATATTTTAACTTAGTAACCCATGTTTGTTTATATTTTTCTATTAAATTGTGATTTTATCCATGGTGTATATAGACCATACAAGTTTATGATATATTTTACACTTATTTATTAATGTAGAATTATAATCATTTTATATTCTTGTCCACTAATAGAGTGTTTAAGACAAGATTATTTCTAGTTAAAGGATTATTTTTAAAATAGTGATGATGTGGTTGAACTCCTGTAATGGCCATATCCTTGAGAGATATCTCATATGGTGAATGTTCAAATGGCCTCATTTAATATTCTATCAAGGTTGGATTTTTTGATTCATGAGGATTATGATATTATGATAGTTATATAATATTATAGAATGGATCTTTGTATGTATACCCTTTTTATATTTCTACATATCGTGATTCTCAGATGAGGTTGGGAATGGTTATAGCGGTTTGAAATTGATAAAAGTAGAAAGATGAGTGATTAATAATTTGTAAATGTTTGACATTGTGAATTCAATATTCACTGAATTTTTGATATACCATTACAGTCTTGAAAGAGATTTTTATCTTCGGTAATGTTGGCTCACTAGGAGTCTCAAGACCTGTAAAATTTCGAGGTTAAATGCTTTGAGCTAATGAGTTTATTGGAAGAACATAAATCCATACATTTTCAAGATGTATAAGGGTTTAATACCTTATAAATATGTAATATAACATGAAATTATAAATATACAGAGCCTTGAGAATTTATAAATCACAATTCACATCCCTCAACATTTATGCAGCTAACAACCCTATTACTAGGAATTTTGGTATTCACTAGACATTGATCATTTATTGGTATCTCATCCCTAATTTTTGGGTATATAAGGTACATTATACCTAGTTATATCTGATTTTTGATGTAGTTTTGTAACATTATACCTATTTATAGGTTAATTTTTTCATGTAGTTGTGTTACAGTTTTCTTAATAGGATGTATAGTTATATGGAAGAGTTGATTGGGATCAAAAATGTTTTCTTATTTAAATGTGATACAAATTGATGCCATTGAGGTATGGTATTCATTTATTACCATATTTATTTATTTATAACAATGGAGTTATCATGGTTTCTCCATTTTTATAGAAATATAAATAAACTAATAATTATTAAACAGGATTGAAAAAGAAATTTTCAGATATAACTTGTAGATCATATTTATTCTATGATAATGGATTGCCTCTTGATTTGATAAATAGTGTGATCATTATATCCTTATATATCATGATGCTATTATATTTTTAGAATATTTTTATTGATTGAAAATATTGTAACCCAGTCCTAATATAAATTTATATTAAATCAGTTTAGATGATTTTTTGTCAAATTAAAAAAATTACATCCCTAATGAGAAATGTTGTTTAGTGTCATTGGGAAATTCGAAAACAATCTTTTAGTATAGTGAATTATATTAAATATTTACCATTAGGAAGATACTAATTTTTTATTCCACTGTAAATCCTTACTTCATAACCTAGGGAATGAACACATAAGTTAGGGTGAGATCATATTCATAGTATGGATAATTAAAAAAGATATGTTAGCATACCATATGAATAAGTGAAAAACAACATGAGTATAACAATGTAAAATAACATCGTTAAAATCAATGATTGTAAAACGATATCATTGAATTAATATTATACTTTCATCACACATTAATCAAAAGGTAATCTATATTATTAGTGAGGAAATCATAACGTAGGAATAATACATTCAATTATGGCAGCCAGATAAACAAATAAAATTATTTAAATAATATCCAAGTAATATTTCCAATGAAATATTAATGGAAAGGTTAATTACCCATATGATCTTTTGGGACATGGTTGTAGAGACCCAAACCTTGAAATACATGGATTTTACATTACTTTAGTGGAATAATTAATACATAACAAAAACAGACACACAAGGACCGTAATAGTTTAGTGTCTTTGGAAACATGGAACGTAATCTTCCAATCGTGGTGAGAGATCTTCATCATATCCCATAAAGATCTTCCCCTTTTTTTCGTACCTAATACCTTTCTTTATATCCTGGGGAAAAGAAAACATAAAAAGGGTGAGCTCAAATGCTCAGTAAGGGTAAGCATGGATAAAATAAAACATACCATATACATTTTAACTTAAAATCATGAACATAATGTTTAAACATCAAAAACTTGAGAAATGACATAAAACATGGATGTATGTAAGGCATAGATCATAAAGAATCATTAATAATGATAAAATAGCATGGGAATAAAACATGTAATTGTGGAAACCATTAAGCACATGATAGGATTTCCATAGTATCCAAGGCATTTCTGCCAAGACCCTCTTAGTGGACAAAGTCCCTTTCTGAATCGAGTTCACTTCTCATTCCAGTACTGTATTACTGAAACGGTTTAACTTGTCGTTCCATCCATATCTATCTCATGAGATATAAATCATTACCCAATGCATTGGAGGGAGATATAAGTCCCACCCATCTCATAGTGAAATCATTCTAACTTGTTCCTCAAAATAAACTTAAAACATTCATCATAACCCAAAGAATAAAATGGGTTTCATAAACATCATCCCATAATCACATAACCCATATAAAACAAATGGATATTTCATAATAAGAAAATATAAACCATGTAAATCATATAGAAATTATACTTGAAACATACACATATTAAATAATGTCATCTTAGATAGAAAATTGTTTTGATAAAGCACTTGAAATGAATTCTTGAGGAAAATATCCTTTCTTCTTCAAAATCATTTTCTTTTCACAAAACATCATGTAATTTTAAAATAATAGGATTTTGTTGAAAATAGTCATGAAATATTTTGGAGGAAGCTTCATGAAAATAAGGCTTTCTAAAACCATAAAAATATATTCCTGTCGTATAAGTTAAAAAAACATTCTTCTCGTTCTTTTGCTGGAAAAGTCAAAAGGTACCTCGTATGGTAAGCAAAAGAAAGATTCCATCCATATGATGTGGTAAAAGAATGAAAAGGGTAAAAATGTATTAAACATACATGGAAGGAAATTAAAAGATTTATGAAAACATTTTGAGAGAATATTTACGTGGATAATAAACATAACCCCCAGTAAATACTTATGAGTAAACTATCTCCGATAAGAATGAGATTGGAATAATCATCCCTTACCTTAGGTCTGATATGCTTCGTACGTATCCGAACCTCCTGTATAATGATTTAAATAATGTTATTGACTTATTACAGAATCATATTAATTGTTATGATATCATATATGGTTCACTTATGACTTTATATTACCCTTTCTTTTGTAACTTCCATGTTAAAGAGCGTTTTGGGTAAAATCGTTTCATTTGTCATCCGTGTTTTGAATTGTAATTATTCATATGATTACTTATATCATGATTAATTACATCCAGAATGTAAAACATGATTTATATATAATATATATTCAGAATATACATATATATAATAGATCGATAAATGAAAATAAATACACCGTTCATGTAGACGGTAGGCCATACGTACGCATGAACGTTGTCTTCGTTTCTTCATTGCATTGACTGAAATTAATTGGATGACATACATATATATATATACATAAATCCAGTATCATTATTATGTCATATATTTCATGATTACTTATTATATATACTTTATAATCATTTATGAATGGTTAATCATTGATAATGAATCTCATCGTGTCGTGGAGATGGTATTCCGTACGTACGCACGAGCGATGATATCATTCCCATGATCGTGGAATTTTATTAGAGTGTATGTATACTATTACATAATAAATATCACTTTACAATAATCATATATAGTTATTATTTACACCATTATATCCATTCAAGTAAGGTGGCGGTGGAAAATAGATTACACCACGGCGTGGAGACGGTATTCCGTTCGTACGCACGCGCGGTGATTTCGTGTTCCGTAGGATGGATAGCTGGTGAAATAGGGTTGTTTCATACATATAATAACATATCAGTATATGAGTGATGCTGACGTTATTACTTCATAATGAAAAAATCTAAGAAGAAGAAGTGGAACAAGAAAAAAAGGTGAAAGAATCGGTAACAGAAATTACCTCTTCTTTGAAGCGCCTCTTTGAGACCTCCTCATAGGGCATTAAAAATGGTCTTTGAAGAAGACCAGGACCTCTAGGATGTTTCTAGGGAAGTGTAGAAGATAATTGGGTAGGGTTTGGCCGAGCATGAAAGCTCAAAGTGGTGTGTGGAAGAGAGGGAGGAGGTGCCCTTTTATAAGGGAGGAGAGGGGCACCTTTGGAATTCTTAAATATATTAATTTATAATAAAACTAACCCCACATAAAAACCTCAAAAAATGACTCATATTCAAAGATTATATTAGATAGGGTTGTAATATTCTCACCCAATCAAATTTAGACATGTTTGGATCTTATTTTAAACCTTATCATTTTGATTTATCCTTATTTAATCTATTTAAGTTTATTTGTGGTAATAAAATTATAAATATTAAATTATTACAAATAATTACTTATTTGTTGTGAATTTTTCATAATTGTTTACATTATAACTTTATAGACCATATTAATTTAAATTTATAATTTTTAAATATTTTGTGATTTTTAAACAATTTTATAATATGTTATTTTTATAAAATAACAATAGTGTCAATTTTGACACTATTCATTTATTTGAATTTAAATAAAATATATACAGAAGATATGTTCAAAATAAAATCTCTAATAGATTCATAAAAGGTCATATATATCTATAAAATTAGTGGATCACATTAAATAGTTCATATAATATTTATTTTTTTATTTTTAAAACCATTTATTTGGTTTATCTCTTAATAAAATAATTACTACAACCTTTTTGTATAATTATTTAATAAATTCATTTTTGCCTAAAATTTAAAATTAAGATCCTATGATGACGATAAATCTATTAACTCTCACAATAATACTTTTACTCGAATTTATCATCTTAAAATCACAATATTTAAATTGTTATATTTATTAAATTATGAAGGTGACAACTTTGGAATCATTTAAAATCAAATAATATAAGTGTCATAATCATTTCTATAAGGCTCCAAATGGTTATAAATTATGTCATTGGATGGTTAAGGTGTATATATACAGTAAAAATAAGTTTTGGTCAGGTTTGTGGCTTTTTAATGGGTATTATTATTTCAATAATAACTATATTACATATTTTCCACTGGATAAATAATTTTTGTACCATTAATGTATCACCATTAATAACAATTATTTAATCCCTAAAAATTCTAAATAAATTATCATGATGTACATAGTTTTATTAGATTTCTGGAGACTATTCATGTTCGAAGTTTTATGATGTTTATCACTAAATTAATATTATTATAATTATAAAATTTAAGAGAGTGACATGTTGTCACTTTCATTGGTTTTAATAATAATTAAATTATTTTCATGGTCAATAGTCTATAAAATGAATCTAATCCGACTCTTAGGTTATATGGGTCTACTTTAAGCCATCCAATAGAATTTTGGCATGTGTTAGGATAATTTTATTATATTATATTTACCCTTAATTACCGGATTTACCTTTAACTATGGTAAATAAAATTTACCGTAGATACTATTCATAATTCCCAAAAATAAAAAAGTAGCTTATTAACATAATTTGAACCTACTGATTCCAAATATGGAATCCATTTTTCAAATTCAATACACAAAATTTGCATAAATTAAATTAAAATTATTCCCATTGTCGAAAGAAAATGGGTTTTTCTTTAAAACATTACAAAAGATTGAATTGATTTAACCTACGAATTTAATGTAAAATCAATGATAATGACATACATTATATTAAATGGTAAAAATATATTCTATTTATTCTTTAAAACCGTTAAATATTATAATTTAACCATATACATTATTGCGATGAAAAAAGTTGTTTTTAATTAAAATATAGCGTGTTTTTACTATTCATCAATATATGAATGTTACCAGAATAATATGAAAAATTTATCCAAAGTAAATTTTCATTTCTTAATTACAAAGAAGAATTTTATTTTGTAAAATTTAACATATAAACATGTCAAAAACTAGATTTAAAGTGGATGCGCCATCAAAAGGCGGCAAACCTGCATTTTTTTAAAATACTTATTTTACCCGAAAAATTTAATTTGTTCTTATACCAAGTTCTAGAAAATGTGTAAGATGAATAATAATTTTATAAAATTCAAAATTTAGTTAATACTATTCATAACATCTAGTTCATAATAATATTATAATAATATATCGTTGTTTAGTAAAACCTGGTATTGCATACAACACACGCTATCGAGAAAGGTCGTGATTGCGTGTAATGCAAGCCAAGTCAGGGTCGTGTGTTGTGCAAGAATCTTTCGTTGTTTTGTATAACAGAATCCAAACATATTTAATTTATACATTGAATATATATATATATATACTCAATGTTTCATAAAATAACTATTATCAAAATTGTGTGTAACAAGATCCAAGAATAGTGTTGCGTATATAGAAAGCTAATACGGTGTTACGTATAGCGCGAGGTAATATTAGTTTAGCCTACAACAGAAGACATAAATGAAATTAAAAGAATATTTTTCATAAAATCTTAGGGTGTTACACACTACACCCCTTAAAATGAATTTCGCCCTCGAAATTCGTCGGGGTTATAAATGGTTTACTACTCGAAATATTGTTTAATAAAAACCCACATCGTAAAAAGGAATACCAAAACATGGATTTAAAAACTAAAGTATGAAATGTAACGGTTACCCAAATTCACTCATCACTGGGTTTCCACGTAGGAGAACATAGGTGAAAATATGGATATGGAAGAAAAATCTAACCATCAAGTTCTGATGGAGAGTGGTAGTGAACAAGGCTATGAAAAATCCAATAATCACTAAGATATTGATTTGTGATGATCTAAGGGACCATATGATTCATCAGATATAAGGGAACTAGGAAAACATATTTGGTTTTCAGGACCATTTCCCTAAAGTTGATGAATTAAAAGAAATACATGTATGATTTTGGTACAATCTCACTGGTGTTCATGAATTGAATAATTTCCACTTCATCCCTTAAAGAAATGAAGTTGAATTTGTTTTTTGTGATGTGTTAGCAGATCATGTGATAGAATGATGGGTCATTCCATCTCTTTCAAACAAAAGGATAGTAAAAGTTATAAGTCCATCTTATCGTTAGATTAATCGTATATGGTTCTAAAAATGAACTTATACTTCATATATCACACCGCATAATAAAAGAAAACTAGTTTCTACTAACCAGGGACTTCTTGTAGGCCCGTGGTAGGCCATAAAGGCCAGTTGCACTTTAGTTGTGGGTTTGATTCCCACAGCCTTGTCCGACGCGATGGGCTGTCGTCTGTCCTGCAGGTTTTCCTTTTTCTAAAACTATGTTACTATAATATCCCATCAATAATATCGAAAAAACATCTATCCTTAAACAATATTAACTTATGTCCAACATAATCCATTCCAATCATTTGGCTTATCTATAATACTGCAGTCCACTCTCATAATATAGTGAAAATGATTACCAGATATTTAATACCATCGTTGATCCCCATGTATCATAATATATGTCTTGTTGGTCGCATTCCAAACATTCTATGGACTTAATCATGTATTCTCTTGAAGAATGAATACCCATTGAACCTTAGTGAAAACATGAATGGAGTTAAAAGTTAACACTTTCCACATACCAAAATCCTCAAAATTATATATACTCAAACCATGAGTTTACTTAGTCCTTATATAAATCACGAGCTCATGAATACAATCAAACATCTCATTATCTTCTTATTCCTTCATTATGCGCATATCATCTACTTTAAAAAAATAACTGAATAACCATCCATGGTTATTGGTACCATTCAACATATACTTTCAAATACTTTTAGGAAAAAAAATAGTGTAACAATCCTTAGAATATTTTTATTCCATAGTACCATTAACTATACAACACAACTCTAGATAAACGTACAATCATTCCACTACCTTCTAAAACAACCGACTGAGCTTCAACACTTCTTTCAGCTCATATATCATTTGTAGTCTCCTCATCATCATCCACATAAATACTACCCATATGACCATGTTGATTCTCTTCATGAGATTTTCCATTAGGGAATTGGTTTTTATAATGCCCGTACATTCCACATTTAAAACATCTAATCATTGTTGATGTCATAGCAATACCATTATCCTTGTCCACGGTGTTAACTGAACCTTTTCCTTTCCACTTATTAGCTTTGTTTCCTTAATTTCAACACCCAAAGCATCTTCTAGTTCCTTTGATACAATCTCCATGATGCCTCTTCCCACATGATTTACATGAGGGACATTGAACATTCTTTCCTCGGTGATCATCATGAAACTCCAACTTTCTCGTATTATCTGAGTCGGAAAACATACAAAAGTTGAGACTATTGATCATATTATGAGATTGCTCATTAGGCATAATAATGATGTTTGGATTTCGAGATCCCATTTCAATTGGTTCCTCATGAAGAAAATCATTCTATTGTATATCATATTCTCCGTTATCGTGAATCTTCCAGTTTCCATCCATTTTCTAAAACCCAAAAAGAATAGTGTGAGATGAAAAAATCATGATAGGGAAAACAACATAGTAAAGGGGGAGTATCCTCAATATCTAACATCTTAGGTTATATTATATTATCATTACCGTAGTTCTAGGACTGTATCCTATACGTATAATTATCCTTAGGGACATCCCTTGACATACCTTAGAAATATCTCTAGGGATCTCACTAACATTTTCGCATCCTAGATTCCAAAGGTTGAATAAACCTTTCCTCTGATACCAACTGTAGAGACCCAAAGTTTGATGTACATGGAAATTACATTAATTTAGCAGAATACATAATACATAACAAAAATAGACATACAAGGACCGTAATAGTTTAGTGTCTTTAAAAACTTGGAATGTAATCTTCTAAGTGTGATGAAAGATCTTCAACATCTCCCATAAAGATTTTCCCCTTTTTTTCATACCTAAAACCTTTCATTATATCCTGGGTAAAAGATAACATAAAAAGGGTTAGCTCAAATGCTCAATAAGGGTAAGCATGGATAAAATAAAACATACCATGTAAATTTGAACTTAAAAACATGAACATAAAGTTTAAAAATCAAAATCATTATAAATGACATAAAACATGGAAGTACATAAGGAATAGAACATAAAGAATCATTAAGAACGATAAAATAGCATGGGAATAAAACATGTAATTGTGGAAACCAGTAAAAACATGATATTATTTCCATAGTAGCCAAGGAATTGCTGCTAAGACCATCTTATTGGACAAAGACCCTTTCTGAATCGAGTTCACTCCTCATTCCAGTCCTGTATTACTGAAACAGTTTAACTTTTCATTCCAGCCATGTCTATCTCATAAGATATAAATCTTTACCCAATGCATTGGAGAGAGATATAGGTCCCACCCATCTCATAGTTAAATCATTCTTACTTGTGCCACAAAATAAACTTAAAACATTCCTCATAACCCAGAGAATAAAATGGGTTTCATAAACATCATCCCATCATCACATAATCCATATAAAAAAATGGATATTTCATCATAAGAAAATAGAAACCATGTTAATCATAGAGACATTATACTTGAAACATACACATATTAAATAATGTCATCTTAGATAGAAAATGGTTTTGATAAAACACTTGAAATGAATTCTTGAGGAAAATATCCTTTCTTCTTCAAAATAAATTTATTCTCACAAAACATCATGCAATTTTAAATGAAAATTATTTTTTTGAAAATATTCATGAAATATTTTGGAGGAATCTTAATGAAAATAAGTCTTTCTAAAACGGTAAAAATCTATTCATGCCGTATAAGTTAAAAAACATTCTTCTCTTACTTTTACCGGAAAAGTCAAAAAGTACCTCGTATGGTAAACAAAACAAAGATTCCTTCCATACGATGTGGTAAAAAAACAAAAGGGTAAAAATGTCTTAAAAATACATGGAAGGAATTTGAAAATTTTATGAAAACATTTTGAGAGCATATGTACATGGATAATAAACATAACCCCCAGTAAATACTTAAGAGTAAACAATCTCGGATAAGAATCAGATTGGAATAATCATCCCTTACCTTAGGTCTGATATACTTTGTACATATCCAAACCTCTTGTATAATGATTTAAATAATGTTATTTACTTATTATATAATCATATTAATTGTTATGATATCATATATGGTTCACTTATGGCTTTATATTACCCGTTCTTTTGTAACATCCATGTTAATGAGCGTTTTGGGTAAAATCGTTTCATTTCTCGTCCGTGTTTTGACTTGTAATTATTCATATGATTAAATAGATCATGATTACTTACATCCAGAATGTAAAACATGATTTATATATAATATATATTCAGAATATAAATATATATAATAGAACTATAAATGGAAAGAAATACACCGTTCATGGAGACTATAGGTCGTACGTACGCATGAACGTTGTTTTCGTTTCCTCATTGAATTGAATGGAATTAATTGGATGACATACATATATATATATATACATAAATCCAGTATCATTATTATGTACTATATTTCTTGATTACTTATTATATATACTTTATAATCATTTATGAATGGTTAATCATTGAGAATGAATCCCATCTCGTCGTGGAGAAGGTATTCCGTACGTACGCATGAGCGATGATATCGTTCCCATGATCGTGGAATTTTATTTGAATGTATGTATACTATTACAGAATCAATATCACTTTACAATAATCATATATAGTTACTATTTACACCATTATACCCACCCATGTATGGTGGTAGTGGAAATTAGATTACACCACTGTGTGGAGACAGTATTCCGTTAGTACGCACGCGCAGTGATTTCGTTTTCCGTAGGATGGATAGATGGTGAAATAGGGTTGTTTGATACTTATTATAACATTTCAGTATATGAGAGATACTGATGTTATTACTTCATAATGAAATAACCTAAGAAGAATAATTGGAAGATGAAATAAAGGTGGAAGAATCGGTAATAGAAATTACATCTTCTTTGAAGCGCCTTATTGAGACCTCCTCTTAGGGCACTAAAAATGGTCTTTGAAGACGAACAGGACCTCTATGATGTTTCTATGGAAGTGGAGAAAAGAATTGGGTAGGGTTTGGCCGAGCATGAAGACTCAATGTGGTGTGTGGAAAAGAGGGAGGAGGTTCCCTTTTATAAGAGAGGAGAGGGGCACCTTGGGAATTCTTAAAAATATAAATTTATAATAAAACTAACCACACTAAAAAACCTCCAAAAATGACTCATATTTTAATATTAGAAGATATAGGGTTGTAATATTATCAATCAATCAAATTTAGACATGTTTGGATCTTATTTTAAACCTTATCATTTTGATTTTTCTTTATTTAATCTATTTATGTTTATTTTTGGTAATAAAATTCTAAATTTTAAATTATAACACATAATTACTTATTTGTTATTAATTTTCCATAATTGATTACTTTATAACTTTATAGACCATATAAATTTAAACTTATAATTTTTAAATATTTTTGTGATTTTTAAACAATTTTATAATATGTTATTTTTATAAAATAACAATACTGTCAATTTGGACACTATTCATTTATTTGAATTTAAATAAAATATATACAGAATATATGTTCGAAATAAAAGCATTAATAGATTAATAAAAGGTCATATGTATCTATAAAATTAGTGTATCACATTAATAGGTTATATAATATTTATTTTATTATTTTTAAATCCATTTATTTGGTTTATCTCTTAATAAAATAATTACTACAACATTTTTGTATAATAATTTAATATACTTATTTGTTGCGAAAAAATTATAATTAAAATCCTATGATTAAGATAAATATACGAAATTTCACAATAATACTTTTACTCGAATTTATCATCTTAAAATCACAATATTTTAATTATTATATTTATTAAATTATGAAGGTGAAAACTTTGTCATCATTTAAAATAAAATAATATAAGTGTCATAATCATTTTTATAAGGCTCCAAACGGTTATATATTAGGTCAATGGATTATTAAGGTATATATATACACTAAAAATACGTTTTGGTTAGGTTTTTCGCTTTTTAATGGGTATAATTATTTCAATAAAAACTATATTACTTATTTTCCACTTAATAAATAATTTATGTATCATTAATGTATCACCATTAATGACAATTATTTAATCCCTAAAAATTATAAATAAATTATCATGATGTATATAATTCTATTATATTTCTGTATACTATTAATGTCCAATGTTTTATGAAGTTTATCACTAAATTAAAATTATTATACTTATAAAATTTAAGAGAGTGACATGTTGTCACTTTCTTTGGTTTTAGTAATAATTAAATTATTTTCATGGTCAAAAGTCCATAAAATGAATCTAATCCGACCCTTAGGTTATATGTGTCTATTTTTAGCCATACAATAGAATTTTGGGATGTGTTAGGGTAATTTTATATTATTATATTTAACCTTAATTACCCGATTTACCTTTAACTATGGTAAATAAAATTTATCGTAGTTACTATTCATATTTCCCAAAAAAAAAATTAGCTTGTTAACAAAATTAAGACCCACTGATTCTGAATATGAAATCCATTTTCCCAAATTCAATAAACAAAAGTTTCCGAAATTAAATTAAAATTAATCCCGTTTTCGAAAGAAAATGGGTTTTTCATTAAAACATTGCAAAAGATTGAATTGATTTAACCTACAAATTTAATGTAAAATCAATGCTAATGACATATATTATATTAAATGGTAAAAATATATTCTATTTATACTTTGAAACCATTCAATATTATAATTTAACCATATAAATTATTGCGATGAAGAAAGTTGTTTTTAATTAAAATATACCGTGTTTTTACTATTCATCAAAATATGAAAGTTACCAGAATAATATGAAAATTTTATCCAAATTAAATTTTTATTTCCTGATTCAAAGAAGAATTTCATTTTGTCAAATTGAACTTATAAACATGTCAAAAACTAGATTTAAAGTTGTTGCGCCATCAAAAGGCACCAAAACTACATTTTTTAAGAATACTTATTTTACCCGAAATATTTATTTTGTTCTTATACCATGTTCTAGAAAATGTGTAAAATGAATAATAATGTTATAAAATTCAACATTTAGTTAATACTATTCATAACGTCTAGTTAATAATAATGTTATAATAATATTTCGTTGTTTAGAAAACCCCGATATTACGTACAACACACGCTATCGAGGAAGGTCGCGATTGCGTGTAATGCAAGCCAAGTCAGGGTTGTGTGTTGTGCAAGAATCCTTCGTTATTTCATATAACAAAATCCACCCATATTTAATTTATACATTTAATATATATATATATATATATACTCAATGTTGTATAGAATAACTATTATCAAAATTGTGTGTAACACGATCCAAGAATAGTGTTGTATATATTGCAAGCTAATACAGTGTTGCGTATAGCGCAAGGAAATAATAGTATAGCATACAAAAAAAGACATTAATGAAATTAAAAGAATATTTTTCATAAAATATTGTGGTGTTACAATGGTTCACTACCATGACCATCTATATAGTAAAGGACTAATCCCAAGAACATCTTAATAGACACAAACCGTTTTGAATCTGATTTCACTCGATGATCTAGAATTATCTATCTCAGGAAATATAAATCATTACATTATTAATTTGAGGGATATATAGTTCCTTAAAATATAATAATTAAATCTTACATACATTTTCCACAAGATCATAGTTAATAATATCACAACACATGAAATAAAATGGGTATGATAGACATGTTGGATTATCATAAAATATTAAATTGAGAGATGATTCATAATAAATTCATCAAAGCATAAAAATTGAATATAATAGGGTTTCATAAAATTAAAAACCAGGATAGTGAAAAATATTTCATATACATATATATCATGAAAGAGAAAAGGTATTTATAAACATAATTTTATTAAAACAATAACAATTGAGAGAATTAATATGAATGGAACCCACCGAATATATTCCCATAAATTCAATTGTAACAACAATTATTTCATCTTAGATGGAAATAATTTTGAAATTTTGTAAAAATACAATTCTAGTGGAAATTTTCCTATATTCTTGGAGAATTTCTTTTTTAGACATTATACATTTTTTAAAAACTTTTTATTATAGTTTATATTTGGAAACATATAAATATGAATTAAAATCAAAAAAATAATTTATATTCCTTTTACATTGAAAATCAGATTAAAAAATTAATAAAAAAATATTTTAATATTTTGTTGGATACATGATTTTGGAATAAAATTGATTTCCGACCAAATAGAGAAATAAGGTAATATTTTTTTAAAAACAGATTATTATTTATCATATGTACCAATGAATGGAAAAAGGGTACCAATACAAGAAGATATCCTAAACTACTAGTATATAATAAATTCCTTGATTGTTCATGAGAGATGTATCATAACATGTCATCAATGGATACATTATCAAA
The DNA here is from genome assembly GCA_963277665.1 of Viscum album. Lineage (NCBI taxonomy): Eukaryota > Viridiplantae > Streptophyta > Magnoliopsida > Santalales > Viscaceae > Viscum > Viscum album. The sequence continues at coordinate 406,586,793 of OY728146.1, forward strand.
AATAATAATGAAATAAAATGGGTTTATTGAAATAAACTTTTACTACTTTAGAAAATTTGAATCATTACAACCGATAGATAAAAGAGTTTAAATAATTATAAAATATGATAAAAAATATTATATTATTGATACAACTTGTAGGATAGATATTATTACACTTTTTAAATGAATGTACCTGCATAATATAGCTAGTATATCATAGAAGGGAAATTGAGGAAAAATAAATTTATAGATTTTGTAACTATTTAACTAAAATAATAAAGTGATAAAATAAAATAGATATGTAAATACCTAAAAATTTATGGATAAGAGTCATTTAATAATATAAGTGGTAGTATATACAAAACAAAAAATAAACGAGTGGTGAATAATGCATTACTCTTGTAGAAATACATGTGATGCTAGAAATCTTTTTACTACTTTAGTATCTTCTGAATGATGTGATCCACATAATTGAAACATTAATTTAAACATTTGATATCAATAAATATATGATATTAATGATATAACATGTCATAGTGTATTATATACACAACGAAACTAGAATATGTGTTGAATATTGGATATATCTATGAGAAATATATATGCGATGTGAAAACCCATACTCTACGTTTGAATTTATTTTTACCTGTTCAAAAATCCTATATAAATAAATTAATTTTATATTGAATATAACATACAACCACATTATTATATATCATACAACATGTTATTTTATTATGTAATTATATTACCCAATTATTAATAATTTCTTGATTAATTTTTTTTTTCTAGTAATATCTGTTATGTTTTACATACAATTTCTTACATGTTGTTATTTAACATCTTACATACATCTTTATATACTTATTTATGAAATGTAGAAAATTATATTAATATAATTAATGTTTTTATATAATCTTTTATAATAACAAATAAAATATATAAATATAAAAGTTAATACATTATTTATGGAGATGATATGTCATACATACTTATGAATGGTATTTCTATTTTACTGTCATACAATAAGAAATTATGTAAATGAAATTTATTTGTACATAATTATATTAAAATGAAATTATTATTATTTAATAATATATATAATATATGTTTATTAAAATGATACTTAATACATACCATGTCAATTGGGAATTAATTACATCTCTTTTTGAATGTAGTAGTCCACATGTACACAAATTAAGTTATCAAACTCCAATAAATCTCATTTATTGTGGTATTTGTTATAAAATATTTAATGAATAATAAATACATAATAAATATAATATATATGATATTTAAATATTATGTTTATTATTATTCAAAACCATGGAATGTGGTAATGGCTGAATGAGTGACATCGATTTGCGAGCTGGTAGACTGTCACAGACATGAACAATTATTGTGTATACCATTTGATGGAAGTGTGTGTATGTGAATTTTGAGAACATAAAGTAACCACAACTAAATATATATACATATATATGATATATATTTCGTTATATAATCAAATAATAAGAATAATAATGTTTGTGGATTAAATAAAAAAACTATTCATTTGTGGAAGGATGTTACCTCTCATTTTGGTAACACCTTTTGGTTTGCACCAAAAGGATTCACAGAATGTATTATTATCCAATGTGATTAATATAGAATTAATTTAGGGATTTTGGGATAATATATTTGGGTTTTTAGAAAGGAAAATGGATTTAGACGTGTATGGAAATGAGGGGGGAGTTTCATTTTATTGTGGTGGAGGAGTGGAATTCTTATATATTTTCAGAAGTATCCCTTTTATAATTTGACTCAAATAATATTTTTAGATGAATTTAGATATATGGGTGAGATATGTCTATCTAGTAGCTATTGTACATGTTTTGTAGTTATTTGGCCCCTTATGATAAAATTTAACCACTTAGTAAACTCATGTATACCATAATTATTGTAATTAATTTTAGGTAATTTGGCTTGAAATTATGGAAAAAACAATGTAGAACATGGTATAAATAAATTAGTCTGAATAATATTATGGAATCCATTTTTCAAATTTCTAATCTCATATATTGAATAATTTAATTTAAAATTAGACCAACAAAAAGTATGACACAATATTTTTTTATAATGTGAAAATATTCCAAATATTGAAATGTTTTTATATTAAATTTAAATGTTAAATATTTTAAAATTAACTTAATTGTATTAATATACGTATAATTTATCTAAATATTATTTTCAAAAAAATAAAAAATATAAATTTATGATATAAATAAGTTTAACAAATAAGATTTTTTCAATTAAAATTATATGTTTTTCACGATTTATCAAAGAATGAATCATCATTGAAAAATAACATAAATTATACACAAGTAAGTTTTTATAATCTAATTTTAAAAATGATGTTTTTATCCAATATAAAACATTAATGTTTCCAAAATTAAATTCAAAATAGTTCCTCCATTCAATGGTGGTAAAATTACATTTTAAAAATAATATATATCTCTATTCATAATATAGGATTTATTAATATCTATTTTCTAGAAAACACATAATATGAAATTAAAATAGTGAATAAATAAGAAAATAATAATATATTTAATTAAATTTAACATTAAAAGTTTTATTAATTAATTTATTTAGGTAAAACATGTTGGATTTTCTAAATACAATTTTCCACTAAATGATTTCATATATTTTTAAATGGGTGTTATTTTGATATCATGTTAATTAGTAACCAAGTAATTATTTTCATATACATGTGTATAAAATATTTTCATATTTAAATTCATATTTTGAAATCTATCAGTACAATATCTAAGTAAAAATTTTAATAATATTTTTAAAATAAAATTAGTAGAAGGTAGTTTTTTGGTATAACTAGATATTGTGTGTCACACAAGTGATTAAAGGAAATCATAATCATGTGGAATATAAACCAAAAATTGTGTTCAGTGTACCATAAAATAATATAAGAACATTGTGTAGTGTAATAATAACATGATTATTTGTGTAACTCAAGCCAAAAATTGTGATTTCATAAAACAGAACCTATATTTAGTGTTGAATGAAATTAAAAATATCGTAATGATTAAATTAATTATAATGAAATCAAAAAACAACATGTTGTTTCATTATACCATGCTTATAAAGTATTTTTTCTTAAAAATTTATCCATGTCAATAGTGGTATAATATGTGAAAATTATTTTGATTGAAACCCATATTGTAAAAATGAATAATATAACATCCTAAAAAATAATTACATTAATATGATTGCTGAAAAGTATAACTGGTCATTAGTTTCCTACATAAGAGAACCTATTTTGAAAGTGAAGACATAGACATGAAAGAATAATAAAACTATAAATGAATAACATAGATCAACAAAGAACATTTTCAAGAGAAATTTAACCACCAAGAATCCATAAATCTCGAATGATCTAAGGAACCATATGTTTCAATATAAAATAATGTACTATGATAAATGTTTCTATTTAATGATCCATTCCATATTTTCAGTGAATTTTCTTGAGATGAAATTATTACTTGATGTCATTATATTTCATATGAACAATCCCATCAATTTAGGGTGCCTTTATCAATTTCCAAAAAATATTTTAATCCATGAAATGATATCGAAATTTTTATGCATGAAAATATAATATATCTAATAATACATATGATTCCTTCTATATGACGGTAGATAAATGTTAAAACCACTTATCTAAACTAGAAAAATATTCATATGGTGAATTCAAATAGTTAACATTCACAACTCATCAAATGGTCTCATAGAATCATTACATTATTAGAAAACCAATTAATCCATCAAAAAGTTATATAAATAATAAATTTTTATGAAGGATAAAAAAAATATTGATCCCACTTATATATTATGTTAGATCATGGTTTTCCAATTCCAAACATGTTAATAAAATTTTCTTCTGTTCTCTTGAAATATTATAGAATCTTCAATTATAATAAAACCTTATAAAAACATTCATGGTTTTATGTAGATATATTACCTAAATCCGTAATTTTCTAATCTTAATCCATGAGAACATATACACCTTTTTCAATAAATACATAATCACTTCATGGTTAATTAGTTCCATCCAATTTACTTATCATAGCAAACATATTAGTATCCAAACATCATTACCTCATCATTAGTAAAATAATAAGGTTTATTGATCGCATAATCATATATTCCCCAAGATTATATCCATTCAATTAAATCAATTTTTACTCCCTCAGAACCACTTAAAATGTTCTTATAAATCCATAGTGAAAAACATAAACTGAATAATAATTATATATATATAACTTCTTAAAAACATAATTCATCAATCATTCCATTAACTGAACATTTCTTATACCATTATAGTTACTCTCTTTGTGTCCATAATTTACACTACCAAAAAAAATCTCATTCCTCTAAGATATTATCACGGGTACAACTTTGGACATTATAATTACAAATAAAAATGAATATTCATTCCTCTGTTGTCTGCATTACTTGAACCATCAATGAACTTAATCACTTTATTCGTTGGTGAGTATTAGAGTTGAATTAATTAATCATTATTAATAATGTTCAATGAAACATGATTCAACATGATTAGAATGTAATTTACTATAGTTATCATATCATTTTACTTCTCATCAGCAAAGTGTCCTCCACATTCATTGTAGTCCTAGTTACAACTAGACCCCAAAATTGAATAAATAAATATAATCATATTGCTACCAACACATATCATATATAAAAACCTCATAATCAATAATGGAAACATATTTAATGTATAAATTATGATTTCTTCTATAAATTTTTGAATCCTTAGTCTTACCCTTAAATAGGTCCCTTGATATATCAATATAAATATCTTGTTGTATATCATTAATATTTTTCATCCTAATTTCGGATGTTTTGATAATAAATTCCATGGATTCATGATATAAATTCCCAGTCTTATCACACACGTATATTAGATTACTTGATATTAATATTCAACACATTACAAAAGAAAATTATTTAGGTATATAATATTGTAGTGTCTTTGAAATGTTGTACATAATCATCTGGTATAGTCAATGATCTTTGATGTTTCCATCATAGATCATCCCATTTATAAATGATACATAAAACATTTCTTCATAACCTATATAAAGGAAAAATTAGAAATGGTGAGATTCGATTCTTAGTATATGTAAATAATGATATATTTACTCATTAAAAAAGAATATGGGAATGAGAACATGATCAAAACAATTTGGAATCATACCATTAATATCCGCATACATAATCATGAATCATTGAATAAATAATAGATATTAATAATTCATAAATCATAGTGGAATCAATAGAATATTCTATGAATTAGTAAAATAAGAATAAGATATGGAAATATGGTATACACATAAGCATATAAATGGATTTTCATAGTAGTAAATGTAACACCCCAAGATTTCATAGTGTGTTAATTTTTCAAATTAATTCAATAACTTGCACTACACACAACACCGAGATCAAGTGCATCATGACTTACCAAACAAGCTGTTCAAAAGAGTTTGTTAATAGTATAAACTAAAATTTAAACTTTATATAATCCTTATAATTTTATAATTCAAATTATGTGTTTCTTAGACATAATGTAAGAACAAATTCATTTTCAGTATTCCACTTTTACCAACTTTTCATAGTGAACTCTTTTTAAATACAATATTTTAAACATTTTGAATAAATGAGGAAATAAAAAATTTAAAATGAAACATCCAAATCTTCCACGGTACACTTTCCTTTGAATAATACAGTAGCGTGTATTGTACGCAACTTCGAGTTCTAACACACACCACAACCAATTAAACAAGCCATTATGAATAGTAATATCTACTTTTTGAAAAAATATATATATATATTATATTTCAAAATGGACTTCATTTTTGGATTCTGAATATCGAATTTAGCCTAGGGTGAAAATTTGGAACATTTCGGATAACACTTATATTTTTTATGAATAGTGAAAATTAGTAAATTTTAATTAAAAACAACTTTTTTAATCAAAATAATTTATATAGATAAATTATGAATTTGAGTGGTTTTAAAGTATATTTAGAATATATTTTTACCATTTAATACAATGTTTGTCATTGGACATAATTTGACAATTAAACCGAACATAAACAAGTATCAATCTTTTGACAGTTATTAAATCTTAAAAACACGCTTTTTGCTTTAACAACGGGAAATAAATTTAAATTAATTTCTGCCACTTGTGTGTTTTGAATTTTGAAAAATGGATTCCATATTTGGAATCATTATGCTCAAATTTTTTAAATAGATAACTTTTATTTTTAGACAATTTGAATAATTACTTCGATAAATATTTTATTTACCAAGGTTAAAGGGTAAATTCGTTAAATAAGGGTTAAACAATAATATGATAATAAATAAAAATTACACTAAAACGTGTCCTAAACTTATTCGTTGATACATGTTCGACCATGGGCATCTTTCAGTCGATTTTGGGACCCCATGGTGCCACTTTTAAGTGATAGGGTCACTTTATTTTAATTAAGTTAAAATGGATACAAAAATACCACAAGCATATATCTTTTAGAAAAACAATATTAACATAGGGTTATATATGATGAATTTTAGACTATAAATATTCATTATAAATATAAAAATATTTCCTACATAATGATATTTTATTTATAATTTTTATACATTAAATAAGTTAATTTATTTATGACACAATGATGATATAGAAATTACAATAATAGTAAAAAATTAAAATAATTAATATTAGAAATACCCAAATAAATATAATTTGAGACTTTTAATTAATTAAACTAATTTTCTAGGATAATATGACATATTATGATTGATTTAATTGACTTTTTTCGAAGTAATCATTCTGTTATAAGTTTCACCATTATAAACTGTTGAATACTGTCAAAATTGACATAAAAGATTTTTCAAATTAAATTTTATATTATTAATTGATATTAAATTCATGAAAATCTAGGTTTTGGACAAGAGACTTATATAATGATATTTTTATCATTAATGGACCACTTTGGGGTCTCTTGGATGAATATAGTATGTTTATTAACTATATAATATAAAAATACATAGTGACATGGTAAATGTCAAACTAATTAACTAAGAGTTAAAATTAAAAGATAAGGTTAATATAGAAACCCAAACCTGTCTAAATACTATTGGTTGAATGGTTTTCGACCTATCCCAAACTTAACCTATTAATAATAAACTTTGTATCCATTATAAACCAAATATTAATTTATTATAAATTAATATTTCTAGCTTTTCCAAAGGTGCCCCTCACCCCTCTAATAAAAGGGCGCTCCCCTTATCAATACTTCACACCTTAAAAGCCCTTTGGTTCAACCAAAATCTTCCCAAATACTCTCTCAACTTACCTCAATTCATCCTAGATGCCTTCCTTTAGTCCGAAATCCAACGTAAAGAGCCCTTTTGATAAAATGAAAAGGAAGAACCCCAAGAAGAGGTAATGATTTCAGCACATTTTTTCAAGTTCCTTTCTTCTTCCACTTCATCCTTATTTGTTATTACTATTCTAAAATAATAACTCCAGTATCTTATATATACTGTGATTTTATTATAAATATGGTATATCCATATTCAGTATTCTATCCACCCTTTGAATAACATGTCACCATACGTGCGTACGTACGACTTACCGTCTCCACGTCGTGGTGTAATTGTTATTCAATATATTATTATTTGGATGGGTATAATAATGATGTGTAACTCATTTAAATAATAAATATAACATGATAATAATTCTCTATATATGATATACTATCCAATTATATATTATTTTAATATCAAAAGAATGATATTGCCACTCGTGCGTACGTACGGACTACCGTCTCCCCGAACGCGATGAGATTCATTCTCCATCATATCCATTCAAGTATAATTATCATTTTATGATTTAAAAATAATGTTTAAGGAATTTATATCATTCGGGATATGAATATGATACAACTTATTGATGAAAAACATGGCTTACGTAACAAAACATATAAAAGAAAACGAGTAAGTTAACACCCGAAACGACGATAATACTAAGATATTATTAACAAAGAAATGCTAAAACATCATATATGATATCATATTAATATATATTATTCTTGTATAATTTAATAACAATTATTTCACCATTATACAGGAGGTTAACCTACCCTAAACCAAGGAAAAGTACAAGGTAAGGGTTTATTTCACAATCTCTTCATTGTCCATGGTTGTTTATACGAAATTATCTACTGGTATCTCATTATCATCCACATCCATGTTCCTTAAAATTGTATTTTAAAACATCTTTACTATTTACTGGAAAATGGGTTAATGTCATTTATACCCTTATGTGTTTTGAAAGGAATCTTTCCGTCGTTTTCCAAACAAAGCACTTTTAACCTTTTCGGAAAATTTAAAGTAAGAATGTCTTTTTTTAACTTATACGGCAGGTGCGGCTATTTACCGCCGTTATAAAATCGTCAAAACTTCCATTAGAAGCATATATGAATATTTTCAATGAAAATGATTTATTTTATAATTATGTTACTTTTAAATTATTTCAAAATGATTATTTTAAGAATTTGTGAAAGGTACTCTTTATCAATATCATAATTTTAAATGTTTTAAATATTTATCTTTCTAAATCTCATTAATTAATGTCCATTTTTTCAAAAATGATTTTAAGGATTTATTTATATGGAAATGAATGTTTTGAAATGATATTTCTTTTCAAAATTTTCAATGTGTTATGGTACAATTTGATTCAAAGACAACTTTTAAATTACGTCCTTTATAAATTTGTGTCTTTTCAATGATTTCGAGAAAAGAGATATTTCTCTCAAATATTTTTGTTTTTCATCTATGTCAACATCATTTGATGGATATTAAGCTTATTTGAAGTTTATTTATTATTATAAAAACTATTCTATTGTATTGAAGGTTTTGTGATATGTTTTATTGTGGATGTGTTATTTTTATACCATTCATGGTTTATGGAGAAAGTATTTCTATTTTGTATGCTAGTTTGAATACGAATGTTTATGTTACGTTTAAACATTTTCATATGGGAATGAATTGGACTTAGTAAGTGACGTGTGGAGCCCTCTATAGCTCCTCGATGTATCGGTAGGTCTCATGAGACAAATTAGTGTCTTGGCATAAGGCCTTTGAAATATCTTATTTTTAGTCTTGGAACGAGGCCTTGGATATGTGGTTATGATAGTCTGGAATTTTGAATTCCATGATTATGAAGTGGTTATTGATATTTAATGTGATTATTTGATTAGTAGAATATCCATTTGAATATGTAAATGGCATTATTTAATTTTATTTTGGCCATAATATGTTGATGTTCATGTTTAAAAGGCTTTTGTTTTAGTTATACATTGCCTTAAATGTTTATTCCTATTTATGAAAGTTTCCGCTATATTTTTATCCTTACTGGGCATTTGAGCTCACCCCTTTTCTATGTTTTATTTTTTCCAGGATGTGAAGAAGTAAATTATAAATGACCTGCATGGATATTATGAGGGGATAATAGTGTGGACTATGAAGACAATATATTGTTCTATTAGTTTTTCACCTTATGATGTAATGTAATACATATGAATATATATAGTTTTTCCAAGGCTATTAAACCAATTGGTCTTTCGAGATTTGTTCTTTCTTGTGATCATGCCAATGTTACAAAGTATTGCATTGACTCTGGGTAACTAGGGTCGGGGTGTTACCGTTGGTATCAGAGGAAGTTTAGTACAAACCTTGGAAGATAGATTTAGATAAACTCATATTAGAGCATATAGATTTAAGATGGACTTTGAGGATTAGTATAGAATAACTTCCTAGAATTTTGGTATTGTAGAGATTTTTTGAGTTTTCCGAGCAACACATCCCTGTCTGGATATTAGTAGGTAGAGGCAGCTCTGGCACAGATGTACCTAGGGGTAAAACATGAAAACACCGCTTTGAGCTGGACTCGAATAGGAACTGGTGCATGACAACGGGCCTTGCTGCACTCTTGGTTACGACACTCCCGGGGGATATGCTTAGGATAATTCTCATTTTCATTACAAACCATTATGAAGGGATTATGAGTATATACTTCCTCAAAGGAGAAATTTTTATGATTATGGATTATATATATAAACTATTTAATTTATGTTATGTGTTTTACAGGTTTGGGATTAGGTATTGTTATTCATAAACTAATCTATTGTATGCCATTGTTTAGAAATGGCGCCCAGTAGAAGGAATGAGAACTCCAGCAATGCACATGATCCAAAGAGAAAGAAGGATCATATATTTTATGTTCATAAGCCAGAATTTATAAGATAAATAGTCTCCCATGTATTATCATCAAATGAAGAAATAATATCATGTGTTTATAAGATAAGGAAAAAGATTACTGAGCCCTATGACTTTGAAGGGATGTAAGAGAAGAAAAGTATGGATGAGAGAAATATGGATAAAGAGAAGAGGGAAAAAAATAATTTTCCCATATGTGATAATTGTGGGAAGAAACACCCTGGACCTTTCCTGAAAGGAATGGGAGTTTGTTATAAGTGTGGAGGAAAATGTCACAAAGTACGTGACCGCAAGGGTTAGAAAATGGATTCAAATGTACAATGCTTCATTTTCAAGGAGTTTGGACACTACGCGAACCTATGTCCCAGTCATCAGACTATGCCGCAAAAGATGCTATTGGATAATAATCATGTTATGATACTGCAACAGATGAAGAAGAAGAATTAGAGTTCTTATGTTGATTATGTCAATTGAGTGTTGTATCAACAATGTACTTGTTATAATAATTATGGAGTATATAAGGATTGTACTGCAGTACTATTTCATTAAGGACTTGAGATTTTGTGGAACAAAGAAAAGTGACTCAATAGCAGGATAAATCTTTGGAAAATATATGGTTGAGAGAATGATTAACCATAATATAGTTCTGATACTGAGGTAGTGATTTTGGAATAATACATGATTGATTTGGATAAATTATATTGGATATTATTGACTTCCTTGAAAATGATTAATGATTTGAATATTCCATCATTGTTGGGGTTTAAAACATTTTTGGATTGAAGGATTATATCTATTATTCTTTAAAGAATAAGGGTTCATGAATGTAATCAATAAGGTTTTGTGGTAATTCAGGATGTTGCAGTGTTTTAAAAGAATACATGATGAAGATGTTCATATGTTATTACGCGGAAAAAAGGACCATTATTGTGTTTACCTTCCTTATAAATTTTGGACTGAAGTATTTTTGATAGTTCTAGTTTGGATTATTTTGGATTTCCATAAAAGGACAACCCAAAGATCGGGCGACAACCCGTCGCATCCGTCAAGGCCGCGAGACTTGAACCCACAACAGAAAGGCGACTAGGGTGTATCACCTACCACTGACCCACATGATGTACTGAATTAAAGAATGTCTTTTTTTTAATGGTTCTTCTAGTTTAATTATAAATTTATTTTCTAAGCCTACATGAATAGGACAAATATAATATTATTTTTATGTTCTATTATCATTTAGAGTGAAAGATGAGTGTGTGGTAGAAATTAGTTAAAGGATGGAACTCTACTTGTCAATAATATATTTTTTCTTCTTCTCTTATTCTATGTAGAAATTAATTCTTATACTTTATTTAAGGAATCTTAAAACCAAAAATGTTTTATCCTAATATTCTATGTTTTTTTGAACCGATGGTTTTTCAAATCATCATAGATTGATGAATTTAAGGACCTCAATTTTAAACTTGTTTGTGATTGATTTCCTCAATCACTACCTATAAATATTTACATTTTTCCTCCAATTATATGTCTCCAATTGCCACCAATGTTCTCCTAATCGAGATCATAATTTGGTGGTGACCCTTTCATTTCACTTTTCCCCATATTAAGACTTAATTTTATTATCCCAATTTTCAATATGGGTTTTCCCTAAAATATATATTTTATTTTCAACCTTTTATTTTCGAAGAACAATTTAAAATTGTGAGGACGCAATTTATTGAAGGAGGGGAGAATGTAACACCACATGATTTCATAGTGTGTTATTTCTTCAAAATAATTCAATAACTTGAACTACACACAACACCGAGTTCAAGCGCACCATGACTTAACAAAAAAGTCATTCAAATGAGGATATGAATAGTATTAACTAACTTTTAAACTTTATATAATCCTTATAATTTTAAAATCCATATTATGTGGTTCTTAGACATAATGTAAGAACAAATTCATTATAAGTATTGCACTTTTACCAAATTTTAATATTAAACCCTTTTTAAATACAATATTTTAAACATTTTGATTAAATGAGGACATAAAAAATTTAAAATGAAACATCCCAGGCTTCCACGGTACGCTTTCCTTTGAATAATATAGTAGCATGTGTTGTACGCAACTTTGAGTTCTAACTCACACCACAACCAATCAAACTAGCTCTTATTTATAGTAATACCTACTTTTTTAATATATATATATATTATATTTCAAAATGGACTTCATTTTTAGATTTCGAATATCTAATTTAGCCAAGGGTCAAATTATAGATCTTTTCAGATAACAGTTATATTTTGATGAATAGTAAAAATTACTAAATTATAATTAAAAACAACTTTTTTAATCGAAATACTTTATATTGATAAATTGTGAAATTGAGTTGTTTAAAAGTATATTTATAATATATTTTTACCATTTAATACAATGTTGTTCATTGTACATAATTTCACAATTAAACCGAACATAAACAAGTAACAATCTTTTGACAGTTATTATATCTTAAAAACATGCCTTTTGTTTTGACACCAGGAATTAATTTTAAATTAATTTCATCCACTTCTGTGTTTTGAATTTGGAAAAATGGATTCCATATTTTGAATCAGGATGTTCATATTTTGTAAATCGGAAACTTTTATTTTTAGACATTTTGAATAATTACTTCGGTAAATATTTTATTTACCATGGTTAAAGGGTAACTCCGGTAAATTAGGGTTACAAAATAATATTATAATAATAGAAAATTACCCTAAAACGTTTCATAACTTTATTGGTTGATACATGTTCGACCATGGACATCTTGGGGTCGATTTTGGGACCCCATGGTGCCACTTGTAAGTGATAGGGACACTTGATTTTAATTAAGTTAAAATTAATAAAAAATTACACAAGCATATATATTTTAGAAAAAAATTTTTTACATAGTATCATATATGCTGGATATTCTACTATAATTATTCATTATAAATCGAAAATGATTTCCTACATAATGATATTTTATTTATAATTTTTAGACATTAAATAAGTTAATTTATTTATGACACCCTGATGATGGAGAAATTACCATAATAGTGAAAAATTAAAATAATTGATATTATAAATACCCAAATAAATATAAATTGAGACCTTTAATGAATTAAAATAATTTTCTAGGATAATATGACATATTTTGTTTGATTTTATTGACTTTTTTTAAAGTAATCATTCTGTTATAAAATTCAAAAAAATCAACTATTGAATAGTGTCAAAATTGACATAAAAGAGTTTTTAAAACAAATATTATATTATTAATTGATATTAAATTCATAAAATTCAAAGGATACTCCAATAGACTTATATCATAATAGGTATACTATTAATGTACCACTTGGGGGTCACTTGGATGTATATAGTAAGTTTATTAACTATATAATATAAAAATACAAAGTGACATGGTAAATGTCAAACTAATAAACTAAGAATTAAAACTAAAAGATAAGGTTAATATAGTAACATAAACCTGTCTAAATTATATTGGTTGAATTGTTTTCGACTTATACCCCCCTTAACCCTTTGTTAATCCACTTTGGAGCCATTATAAACCGAATATGAATTTATTATAAATTAATATTTCTAGATTTTCCAAAGGTGCCCCTCACCCCTCTTATAAAAGGGCACTCCCCCTTCTCATTACTTCACACCTTCAAAACCTTTTGGATCGGCCAAACTATGCCCAAATACACTCTCAACATCCCTTAATTAATCATAGAGGCCTTCCTTTAGTCAGAAAGCCATCATAAGGACCCCTTTTTGATCAAATCAAAAGAATGAACCCAAATAAGAGGTAATGATTTCACCACCCCATTCCAAGTTCCTTTCTTCTTCCACTTCTTCCTTCTTTGTTATTACCATTATAAAATAACAACTACAGTATATTATATATAATGTGATGTTTTTATAAATATGGTACAACCATATTCAGTATTCTATCCACCCTTTGAATAACATGTCACCATACGTGCGTACGTACGGCTTACTATCTCCACGTCGTGGTGTAATTTTTATTCAATATATTAAAATTTGGATCGGTATAATAATGATGTGTAACTCATGTAAATAATAAATATATCATGATAATTATTCTGTATATATGAAATTCTATCCAATTATATATTATTTTAATAACAAAAGAATGATATTGTCGCTCGTGCGTACGTACAGACTACCATCTCCACGAACGCGATTAGATTCATTGTCCATCATATCCATTCAAGTATAATTATCATTTGATGAATTAAAAATAATTTTTAAGGAGTTTAAATCATTATGGATATGAATAAGATACAACATATCCATGAAAAACATGGCTTATGTAACAAAACATATAAAAGACAATGAGTAAGTTAACACCTGAAACGATGATAATACTAAGATATTATTAACAAAGCAATGTTAAAAGATCATATATGATATCATATTAATATATATGATTCTTGTATAATTTAATAACAATTATTTCACTATTATACAAGAGGTTAACCTACCCTCAACCAAGGAAAAGTACAAGGTAAGGGTTTTTTTCACAATCTCTTCATTATCTGGGGTTGTTTATACGCAATTATCTACTGGGATATCTTTATCATCTACATCTATGTTCCTTAAAAATGTGTTTAAAAACAACTTTAAAATTTACTAGAAAATGGGTTAAAGTAATTTATACCCTTATGTGTTTTCAAAGGAATCTTTCCGTCATTTTCCAAACAAAGCACTTTTAACATTTTCGACAAATTTATGGTAAGAATGTCTTTTTTTAACTTATACAGAGGGTGTGGATATTTACCACCGTTATAAAATCGTCAAATCTTCCCTTATAATATTATAAGAATATTTTCAAATTAAATATTTTATTTTATAATTATGTAACTTTTATATGATTTCAAAATAAATATTTTAAGAATTTGTGAAAGGTACTCTTTATCAATATCATAATTTTAAATGTTTTAAAGATTTATCTTTATAAATATTTTTAATTAATGTCCATGTTTTCAAAATTATTTTAAGTATTTATTTATATGGACATTAATGTTTTGAAATGATATTTCTTTTCAAAAGTTTCATAGTGGTATGGGACACATTGATTTAAAAACCTCTTTTAAATTAATTCCTTTATAAATGTGTGACTTTTCAATGATTTTGAGAAAAGAGATATTTCTCTAAAATAGTTTTGATTTTTATCTATGTAAACATCCTTTGATGGATTTTAAGCTCATTTTAATTTGATTTATTATGATACAAACTTTTGTATTGTATTGATGGTTTTTGGATATGTTTTACTATGGATGTGTTATTTTTATACCATTCATGGTTAATGGAGAAAGTATTGACAATTCATATGATAGTTTTAATATGAATGTTTATGTTATGTTTAAACCTTTTTATACGGGAATGCATTGGAATTAGTAAGTGATGGGTGGAGCCCGCTATAGCTCCTCGATGCATCGGTAGGTCTAATGAGAAAAATTAGTGTCTTCGCACAAGGCCCTGGAAAAATCTTATTTGTAGTCTTGGAACAAGGCCTTGGCTATGTGTTTATGATAGTCTAGCATTATGCATGCCTTCATTATGAAAGTGTTTATTGATATGGCATGTGATTATTCGATTAGTAGAATATCAATGTGAATAAGTAAATGGAATTATTTAATTTTATTTTTTCCATACTATGTTGAAGTTCAAGTTTAAAAGGCATTTGTTTTAGTTATACATTGCCTTAAATGTTTATTCTTATTTATGAAAGTTTCCGCTATATTGTTATCCTTACTGGGTATTTGAGCTCACCCCTTTTCTATGTTTTATTTTTTCAAGGATGTAAAGAAGTAAATTATAAATGACCTGCAGAGATATTATGAGAGGATAATAGTGTGGACTATGGGGAAAATATGTTTTTGTAGTAGTTTTTCACCTTATGATGTAATGTAAACCTTATGAATATATCTGGTTTTTTCAAGTCTATTAAACCGATTGGTCTTTTGAGATTTGATCTTTCTTGTGATCATTCCAATGTTACGAATTAAAGAAATGACTCTGGGTAACTAGGGTCGGGGCGTTACAGTTGGTATTAGAGAAATTTTAGTAAAAACCTTGGAAGATAGATTTAGATAAACTCTAATTAGAGCACATAGATTTTTGATGGACTTTGATGATTAGTATAGAATAACTTCCTATAATTTTTGTATTGTTGTGATTTTGTGAGTTTTCTGAGCAATACATCCCTGTCTGGATACGAGCAGGCAGAGGCGGCTCTGGCACAAATGTACCAAGGGGTAAAACCCGAAAACACTGCTTTGAGCTGGACTCGAACAGGAACTGGTGCACGACAACATGCCTTGTTGCACTCTTGGTTACGACACTCCCGGGGGATATGCTTAGGATAATTCTCATTTTATTTATAAATCATTGTGAAGGGTTTATGAGTATATACATCCTCAAAGAAGACATTTTTATGATTATGGATTATATACATAAACTATTTAATTTATGTTATGTGTTTTACAAGTTTGGGATTAGGTATTGTTATTCATAAACTAATCTACTGTATTCCATTGTTTAGAAATGTCGCCCAGTAGAAAGAATGAGAACTCTAGTAATGCACATGATTCAAAGAGAAAGAATGATCATATCTTTTATGTTCATAAGCCAGAATTTATAAGAGAAATAGTCTCTGATGTATTATCATCATATGAAGAAATAATATAGTATGTGGATAAGATAAGTAAAGAGTTTACTGAGTCATATGGCTTTGAAGGGATGCATGAGAAGAAAAGGATGGATGAGAGAAAGATGGATAAATGGAAGAGGGAAAAGAAGAATTTTCCCATATGTGAAAACTGTGGGAAGAAACACCCTGTAACTTGCCTGAAAGGAATGGGAGTTTGTTATATGTGTTAAGGAAAATGGCACAATGTACGTGAATGCAAGGGTAAAAAATGGTTTCGAATGTACAATGCTTTATTTGCAAGGAGTTTGGACACTACGCGAACCTATGTCCCAGTCATCAGACTATGCCACAAATGATGCTATTTGATATCAATCATGTTATGATACTACCACTGATGAAGAGGAATGATTAGAGTTCTTATATTGATTATGTTAGTTGAGTGTTGTATCAACAATGTATTTGTTATAATAATTATGGAGTATATAAGGATTGTAATGCAGTACTATTTCATTGAGGACATGAGATTGTGTGGAACAAAGAAAAGTGACTCAATAGAAGGATAAATTTTTGGAAAATATATGGTTTAGATAATGATAAACCATAATATATTTCTGATATTGAGGTCATGATTTTGGAATAATACATGATTGATTTGGATAAATTATATAGGATAATCTTGACTACCTTTAAACTAATTAATTATTTGTATATTCCATCATTGTTGGGGTTTAAAAAAAATTCGATTGAAGGAGTATATCTATTATTCTTTAAGGAATTGGGGATCATGAATGTAATCAATAAGGATTTATGGTAATTCAGGATGTTGCAGTGTTTTAAAAGAATACATGATGAAGATGTTCACATGTTATTAAGTGGAAAAAAGGATCTTTATTGTGTTTAAATTCCTTATAATTTTGGACTGATGTATTTTGGATAGTTCTAGTTTGGATAATTTTGGATTTCCATAAAAGGACAACCTAGAGGTCGGGCGACAACCCGTCACGTCCTGAAAGGCCGTGAGACTTGAACCCACAACCGAAGGGCGACAAGGGTGTATCACCTACCACTGACCCACGTGATGTCCTGGATTGAAGAAAGTCGTTTTTTAATGGTTCTTCTAGTTGAATTATAAATTCATTTCATAACCCTACACTAATGGGATAAATAGAATATTATTTTTTAGTTCTATTATCTTTTATATTGAAAGATGAGTCTGTGGTGGTATTCTGTTAAAGGATGGAACTGTACTTGTCAAGAATATATTTTTTCTTCTTCTCTTATTCTATGAAGAAATTAATTCTTATACTTTATTTAAGGAATACTAAAACCAATAACGTGTTATCCTAATACCCTATGTTTTGTTGAACCGTTGGTATTTCAAATCATCATAGATTGATGAATTTAAGGACCTCAATTTTAAACTTGTTTTTGATTGATGTCCTCAATCACTACCTATAAATATTTACATTTTTCCTCCAATTATATGTCTCTAATTTCCATCAATGTTCTCCTAATCGTGATCATAATTTGGTGGTGACCCTTTCATTTCACTTTTCCTCATATTAAGACTAAATTTTAGTAACCCAATTTTCGATATGGGTTTTCCATAAAAGATTTTTCTATTTTCAACCTTTTATTTTCGAAGAAAAATTTCAAATTTCAAGGACGCAATTTATTGAAGGAGAGGAGAATGTAAAACCCCAAGATTTCATAGTGTGTTATTTCTTCAAAACAATTCAATAACTTGCACTACACACAACACCGAGTTCAAGCGCACCATGACTTACCAAACAAGTCATTCAAAAATGGATATGAATAGTATTAAATAAATTTTAAACATTATATAATCCTTATAATTTTATAATCCATATTATGTGTTTCTTAGACATGATGTAAGAACAAATTCATTTTTAGTATTTCACTTTTACCAACTTTTAATAGTGAACCCTTTTTAAATTAAATATTTTAAACTTTTTCACTAAATGATGACATCAAAAATTTAAAATGAAACATCCCAATCTTCGACACTACACTTTCCTTTGAATAATACAGTAGCGTGTGTTGTACACAACTTCGAGTTCTAACACACACCACAACCAATCAAACTAGCCGTTATAAATAGTAATACCTACTTTTTAAAAATATATATATTTTATATGTCAAAATGGACTTCATTTTTGGATTCAGAATATCAAATTTAGCCTGGTGTGAAATTTTGGAACTTTTCGAATAACACTTATATTTTGATGAATAGTAAAAATTACTAAATTTTAATTAAAAGCAACTTTTTTAATCAAAATACTTTATATTGATAAATTTTGAATTTGAATAGTTTTAAAGTATATTTAGAATATATTTTTACCATTTTAAACATTGTTGGTCATTGGACATAATTTCACAATTAAACCAAACATAAACAAGTATCAATCTTTTGACAGTTATTATATCTTAAAAATAGGCTTTTTGTTTTGACAGCAGGAATTATTTTTAAATTAATTTCTGCCACTTCTGTGTTTTGAATTTTAAAAAAAGGATTCCATATTTGGAATCAGGATGTTAAAATTGAGTAAATAGGTAAATTTTATTTTCATTCATTTTGAATAATTACTTAGGTAAATATTTTATTTACCATGGTTAAATGGTAAATCATGTAAATAAGGGTTACAAAATAATATTATAATAATAAAAATTTACCGTAATATGTGTCCTAACCTTATTGGTTGATACATGTTCGACAATTTGCATCTTTGGGTCGATTTTGGGACCCCATGGTGCCTCTTGTAAGTGATAGAGACACATTATTTTAATTAAGTTAAAATGAATACAAAAATGAAACTAGCATATATCTTTTAGAACAACAATTTTTACATAGGGTTATATATGTTGGATTTTAGACTATAAATATTAAGTAGAAAGATAAATCGATTTCCTACATAATGATATTTTATTTATAATTTTTAGACATTAAATAAGTTAATTTACTTATGACACAATGATGATGAATAAATTACCATAATAGTGAAAAATTAAAATAATTGATTTTATGAACACCAAAATAAATATAATTTGAGACTTTTAATGAATTGAAATAATTTTATAGGATAATATGAAATATTAGTATTGATTTAATTGACTTTTTTCGAAGTAATCTTTCTGTTATAAGTTTCACAAAAATCAACTATTGAATAGTGTCAAAATTGACATAAAATAGTTTTTTAAAAAAATATTATATTATGAATTGATATTAAATTCTTAAAAAATCAATGGTTCGGCCAAGAGAGTTATATCATTATAGGTGTGTTAGTAATGGACCTCTTGGGGGTCTCTTGTATGTATAAAGTATGTTTAATTACTATATAATATAAAAATACAAAGTGACATGGTAAATGTCAAACTAATTAACTAAGAGTTCAAACTAAAAGATAAGGTTAATATAGTAACCCAAACCTATCTAAATTATATTTGTTGAATGGTTTTTGACTTATCCCCACCTTAAAATTTTAATAATAGACATTGGATCCATTAGAAACTGAATATTAATTTATTATAAATTAATATTTCTAGCTTTTCAAAAGGTGCCCCTCCCCCCTCTTATAAAAGGGCACTCCCCCTTCTCATTACTTCACACCATCAAAGTCTTTTGGTTCGGCCAAAATCTACCCAAATACTCTCTATACTTCCCTCACTTCATCCTAGAGGCCTTCCTTTAGTCAGAAAACCAAAATAAGGATCCCTTTTGATCAAATCAAAAGGAAGAACCCAAATACGAGGTAATGATTTCACCACCCTATTTCAAGTTCCTTTCTACATCCACTTATTCTTTCCTTGTTATTACCATTATAAAATAAAACTCATGTATCTTATATATACTGTGATGTTATTATAAATATGGTACAACCATATTCAGTATTCTATCCACCCTTTGAATAACATGTCACCATACATGCGTACGTACGACTTACCGTCTCCACGTCGTGGTGTAATTGTTATTCAATGTATTATTATTTGGATGGTAATAATAATGATGGGTAACTCATGTAAATAATAAATATAACATGATAATGATTCTTTATATTTTATATACTATCCAATTATATATTTTTTTAATATCAAAAGAATGATATTGTCGCTCGTGCATACGTACAGACTACCGTCTCCATGAACGCGATGCGATTCATATTCCATCGTATCCATTCAAGTATAATTATCCTTTGATGATTTAAAAATAATTATTTAGGACTTGATATAATTCTGGATATGAATAATACACAACCTATCCATGAAAAACATGGCTTACGTAACAAAACATATAAAATAAAACGAGTTAGTTAACACCCAAAACGAGGATAATACTAAGATATTATTAAAAAAACAATGTTAAAAGATCATATATGATATCAAATTAATATATATGATTATTGTATAATTTAATGACAGTTATTTCACCATTATACAATAGGTTAACCTTCCCCCAACCAAGGAAAAGTACAATGTTAGGGTTTATTTCACAATCTCTTCATTATCTGAGATTGTTTATACGCAATTATCTACTGGGATCTGTTTATCAACCACATACATGTACCTTAAAAATGTATTTAAAAACATCTTTGCTGTTTACTACACAATTGGTTAATGTCATTTATACCCGTATGTGTTTTGAAAGGAATATTTCCGTCATTTTCAAAACAAAACACTTTTAACATTTTTGACAAATTTAAGGAAAGAATGTATTTTTTTTATCTTATACGGCGGGTGCGGCTATTTACCACCGTTATAAAATCATCAAAGCTTCCCTTAGAAGCTTATAAAAATATTTTCAAATTAAATGTTTTATTTTATATGTATGTGACATTTAAATTATTTCAAAATGAATATTTTAAGAATTTGTGAAATGTACTATTTATCAAGATCATAATTTTAAATGTTTTAAAGATTTATCGTTCTAAATATTTTTAATTTATGTCCATATTTTCAAAATTATTTTAATGATTTATTTATATGGACATGAATATTTTGAAATGATATTTCCTTTCAAAAGTTTCAAAGTGGTATGGGACACATTGATTCAAAAACCAATTTTATATTAATTCTTTTATAAATGTGTGACTTTTCAATGATTTCGAGAAAAGAGATATTTCTCTCAAATAGTTTTGATTTTTATCTATGTCAACATCTTTTGATGGATTTTAAGCTTATTTGAAGTTGATTTATTGTTATACAAACTTTTGTATTGTATTGGAGGTTTTTTGATATGTTTTACTATGGATGTGTTATTTTTATACCATTCATGGTTTATGGAGGAAGAATTGACATTTCGTATACTACTTTTAATACGAATGTTTATGTTAAGTTTAATCCTTTTCATATGGTAATGAATTGGACTTAGTATGTGACGGGTGGAGCCCGCTATAGCTCCTCGATGCATCGGTAGGTCTCATAAGACAAATTAGTGTCTTGGCACAAGGCCTTGGAAAAATCTTATTTGTAGTCTTAGAATGAGGCCTTGGCTATGTTGTTATGATAGTCTGGCATTATGAATTCCATCATTATGAAAGTGGATATTGATATTGCATGTGATATTCGATTAGTAGAATATCCATGTGAATAAGTAAATGGAATTATTTCATTTTATTTTTGTCATACTATGTTAACGTTCAAGTTTAAAAGGATTTCGTTTTAGTTTTACATTTCCTTAAATGTTTATTCTTATTTATGAATGTTTCCACTATATTGTTATCATTACTAAGAATTTGAGCTCACCTATTTTATATGTTTTATTTTTCCCGAGTTGTGAAAAGTAAATTATAAATGACCTGCAATGATATTATGAGGGGATAATAGTGTGGACTATGGAGACAATATGTTTTTGTAGTAGTTTTTCACCTTATGATGTAATGTAAACCTTATGAATATATCTATTTTTGCCAAGTATACTAACCCAATTGGTCTTTCAAGATTTGATCTTTCTTGTGATCATGCCAATGTTACAAAGTAATGCACCGACTCTGGGTAACTGGGGTCAGGGTGTTACAGTTGGTATCAGAGAAAGTTTAGTAAAAACCATTGAAGATAGATTTAGATAAACTCTGATTAGAGCACATTGATTTAAGATGGACTTTGAGGATTAGTATAGAAGAACTTACTAGAATTTTTGTATTGTAGAGATTTTGTGAGTTTTCCAAGCAATACATCCCTGTCTGGATACAAGCATGTAGAGGAGGCTCTGGCATAGATGTACCTAGGGGTAAAACCTGAAAACACCGCTTTGAGCTGGACTCGAACAGAAACTAGTGCACAACAACAGGCCTTGCTGCACTCTTGGTTACGACACTTCCAGGGGATATGCTTAGGATAATTCTCATTATCCTTACAAACCATTATGAAGGGTTTATGAGTGTATACTAGTTCAAAGGAGACATTTTTATGAATATGTATTATATACATAAACTATTTAATTTATGTTATTTGTTTTTCAAGTTTGGGATTTGGTATTGTTATTCATAAACTAATCTAGTGTATGCCATTGTTTAGAAATGGCGCCCAGTAGATGGAATGAGAACTCCAACAATGGACATGGTCCAAAGAGAAAGAAGGATCATATCATTTATGTTCTTAAGCCAGAATTTATAAGATAAATAGCCTCCCATGTATTATCATCATATGAAGAAATAATATCATGTGTTGATAAGATAAGTAAAGAGTTTACTGAGTCCTACGGATTTTAAGGGATGCAAGAGAAGAAAATGATGGATGAGAGAAAGACGGATAAAGGGAAGAGGGAAAAGAACAATTTTCCCATATGTGATAACTGTGGGATGAAATACCCTGGAACTTGCCTAAAAGGAATGGGAGTTTATTATAAGTGTGGAGGAAAATGGCACAAAGTACGTGACTACAAGGGTAAGAAACTGGTTTCAAATATACAATGCATCATTCTCTAGGAGGTCAGACACTACACGAACCTATGTCCCAGTCATCAGATTGAGCCACAAATGATGCTATTGGATAATAATCAAGTTATGATACTACCACAGATGAAGAGGAATGATTAGAGTTCTTATGTTGATTATGTCAACTGAGTGTTGTATCAACAATGTACTTGTTATTATAATTATGGTGTATATAAGGATTTCACTGCAATATTATTTCATTAAGGACTTGAGATTTTGTGGAACAAAGAAAAGAGACTCAATATAAGGATAAATTTTTGGAAAATATATGGTTGAGAGAATGATAATCCATAATATAGATCTGATACTAATATAGTGATTTTGGAACAATACATGATTGATTTGGATAAATTATATTGGATAGTCATGACTACCTTGAAACTAATTAATGATTTGTATATTCCATCATTGTTGGGGTTTAAAACATTTTTGTCTTGAATGAGTATATCTGTTATTTATTAAGGAATACGGGATCATGAATGTAATCAATAAGGTTTTATGGTAATTCAGGATGTTGCAGTGTTTTAAAAGAATACAAGATGAATATGTTCACATGTTATTACGCGAAAAAAGGATCTTTATTGTGTTTACCCTCCTTATAAATTTTGGAATAAAGTATTTTGGATAGTTCTAGTCTGGATTATTTTGGATTGCCATAAATGGACAACCCGGAGGTCGGGCGGCAACCCGTCACTTCTGGAAAGGCTGTGAGACTTGAACCCACAACTGAAGGGCAATAAAGGTGTATCACCTTCCACGGACCCACGCGATGTCCTGGATTGAAGAATGTCGTTTTTTAATGGTTCTGCTAGTTGAATTATAAATTCATTTTTAACCCTACATGAATAGGATAAATAGAATATTATTTTTAAGTTCTATTATCTTTTAGAGTGAAAGATGAGTCTGTGGTAGAAATTAGTTAAACGATGGAACTCTACTTGTCAAGAATATATTTTTTCTTCTTCTATTATTCTTTGAATAAATTAATTATTATACTTTATTTAAGGAATCCTAAAACCAAAAATGTGTTATCGTAATACCCTATGTATTGTTGAACCGATGGTATTTCAAATCATCTTAGATTGATGAATTTAAGGACCTCAACTTTAAACTTGTTTGAGATGGATGACCTCAATCACTACATATAAATATTTACGTTTTTTCTCCAATTATATGTCTCTAATTGCCACCAATGTTCTTCTAATCGTGATCATAATTTGTTGGTGACCCATTCATTTCTCTTTTCCTCATATTAAGACTAAATTTTAGTAACCCAATTTTTTATATGGGTTTTCCCACAAAGATATTTTCTATTTTCCACCGTATATTTTCAAAGAACAATTTCAAATTGCGAGGACGCAATTAATTGAAATAGGGGAGAATTTAACACCCCAAGATTTTGATAGTGTGTTATTTCTTGAAAATAATTCAATAACATGCACTACACACAACACTGAGTTCAAGCGCACCATGACTTACCAAACAAGTCATTTAAAAGAGGATATGAATAGTATTAACTAAATTTTAAACATTATATAATCCTAATAATTTTAGAATCCATATTATGTGTTCTTTAGACATAATTTAAAAACAAATTCATTTTCAGTATCGCACTTTTACCAACTTTTAATGGTGATCCCTTTTTAAATACAATTTTTAAAACTTTTTGAGTAAATGAGGACATTAAAAATTTATAATAAAACATCCCAAGCTTCTTGGTACACTTTCCTTTGAATAATACAGTAGCGTGTGTTGTACGCAACTTCGAGTTCTAACACACACCACAACCATTCAAACTAGCTGTTATGAATAGTAATACCTAATTTTTGAAAATATATATATTTTATATTTAAAAATGGACATTATTTTTGGATTTGGAATATTGAATTTAGCCTAGGGTGAAATTTTGGAACTTTTCTTATAAAACTTATATTTTGATGAATAGTAAAAATTACTAAATTTTAATTAAAAAAAACCTTTTTAATCGAAATACTTTATATTGATAATTTATTAATTTCAGTGGTTTTAAAGTATATTTAGAATATATTATTACCATTTAATACATTGTTGGTCATTTGACATAATTTAACAATTAAACCGAATGTAAACAATTATCAATCATTTGACAGTTATTATATCTTAAAAACACGTTTTTTGTTTTGACATCGGGAATTAATTTTAAATTAATTTCTCCCACTTCTGGGTTTTGAATTTGGAAAAATGGATTCCATATTTGAAATAAGTATGTTCAAGTTTTGTAAATAGGTAACTTTTAGTTCTATAAATTTTGAATAATTACTTCGGTAAATATTTTATTTACCATGGTTAAAGGGTAAATCCAGTAAATAAGGGTTAAAAAATAATATTATAATAATAAATAATTACCCTAAATCGTGTCATAACATTTTTGGTTGATACATGTTCGACCTTGGGCATATTTGGGTCGATTTAGGGACCCCATGGTGCCACATATAAGTGATATGAACATTTTATTTTAATTAAGTTAAAATGAATACAAAAATGACACAAGCATATATCTTTTAGAAAAAAAATTTTACATAGGGTAATATATGTTGGATTTTTGACTATAAATATTCATTAGAACGATAAAAAGATTTAATACATAATGATATTTTATTTTTAATATTTAGATATTAAATAAGTTAATTTAGTTATGACACAATGATGATGCAGAAATTACCATAATCGTGAAAAACTAAAATAATTGATATTATAAATACCCAAATAAATATAATTTTAGACTTTTAATGAATTAAACTAATTTTCGAGGATAATATGACATATTAGTATTGATTTAATTGACTTTTATCGAAGTAATCATTCTGTTATAAGTTTCACAAAAATCAACTATTGAATAGTGTCAAAATTGACATAAAAGAGATTTTAAAACAAATATTATATTATTAATTGATATTAAATTCCTAAAAATCTAAGGATCGGCCAAGAGACTTATATCATGATATTTTTATTATTATTTTACCACTTGGGGGGTCGCTTGGATGTATATAGTATGTTTAATAACTATATAATATAAAAATACAAAATGACATGGTAAATGTCAAACTAATTAACTAAGAGTTAAAACTAAAAGATAAGGTTAATATTGTAACCCAAACCTGTCTAAATTCTATTGGTTTAATGGTTTTCGACTTATCCACACCTTAAACTTTTAATAATAAACTTTGGAGCCATTAAAAACCCAATATGAATTTATTATAAATTATTATTTCTATCTTTTCCAAAGGTGCCCCTCACCCCTCTTATAAAAGGGCACTCCCCACTCTCATTACATTACACCTTAATGACTTTTGGTTCGGAAAAACTCTGCCCAAATACTCTATCAAATTCCCTCACTTCATCGTATATGCCTTATTTTAGTTAGAAAGCAAACATAAGGAGCCCTTTTGATCAAATTAAAAGGAAGAACCCAATGAAGAGATAATGATTTCACCACCCTTTTTCAAGTTCCTTTCGTCTTCCACTTCTTCCTTCTTTGTTATTACCATTACAAAAAAATAAATCCAGTGTCTTATATATACTATGATGTTATTATAAATATGGTACAACCATATTCAGTATTCTATCCACCCTTTGAATAACATGTCACCATACGTGCGTACGTAGGGCTTACCGTCTCCACCTCATGGTGTAATTGTTATTCAATATATTATTATTTGGATGGGTATAATAATGACGTGTAACTCATGTAAATAATAAATATAACATGATAATTATTCTTTATATATGATATACTATCCAATTATATATTATTTTAATATCAAAAGAATGATATTGTCGCTCGTGCGTACGTACGGACTACCGTCTCCACGAACGCGATGAGATTCATTCTCCATCGTATCCATTCAAGTATAATTATCATTTGATTATTTAAAAATAATGTTTAAGGACATGATATCATTATGAATATGAATAAGATACAACATATCCATGACAAACATGGCTTATGTACCAAAACGTATAAAAGAAAACGAGTAAGTTAACACCCAAAATGACGATAATACTAAGATATTATTAAGAAAGAAATGTTAAAAGATCATATATGATATCATATTAATATATATGACTCTAATATAATTTAATAACAATTATTTCACCATTATATAGGAGGTTAACCCACCCTAAACCATGGAAATGTACAAGGTAAGGGTTTATTTCCCAATCTCTTCATTATCCGAGGTTGTTTATACGCAATTATCTACTGGGATCTTTTTATCATCCACATCCACGTTCCTTAAAAATGTATTTAAAAACATCTTTAATATTTACTAGAAAATGGGTTAAAGTCATTTATACCCTTATGTGTTTTGAATGTAATCTTTCTGTCGTTTTCCAAACAATGCACTTTTAACCTTTTCAACAAATTTAAGGTAAGAATGCCTTTTTTAACTTATACGGTGGGTGTAGCTATTTACCACCATCATAAAAACATCAAAGCTTCCATTAGCATCTTATAAGAATATTTTAACTGTAAATGTTTTATTTTATAATTATGTGACTTTTAAATTATTTCAAAATGAATATTTTAAGAATTTGTGAATGGTACTCTTTATCAATATCATAATTTTAAATGTTTTAAAGATTTATCTTTCTAAATCTTTTTAAGTAATGTCCATGTTTTCAAAATAATTTTAAGGATTTATTTATATGGACATTAATGTTTTGAAATGATATTTATTTTGAAAAGTTTAAAATTGTTATGGGACATTTTGATTCAAAAACCACATTCAAATTACTTCCTTTATAAATGTGTGACTTTTCAATGATTTTGAGAAAAGAGATATTTCTCTCAAATAGTTTTGATTTTCATCTATGTCAACATCCTTTGATGGATTTTAAGCTTATTTGAAGTTGATTTATTATGATACAAACTTATGTATTTTATTGAAAGTTGTGTGATATGTTTTACTGTGGATGTGTTATATTTATACCATTCATGGTTTATGGAGAAAGTATTGTCATTTTTTTATGCTAGTTTTAATAAGAATGATTATGTTATGTTTAAACCTTTTCATATGGGAATGCATTGGACTTAGTTAGTGATGGGTGGATCCCGCTATAGCTCCTTGATGCATCGGTAGTTCTCATGAGACAAATTAGTGTCTTGGCACAAGGCCTTGGCAAAATCTTATTTGTAGTCTTGGCACGAGGCCTTGATTATGTGGTTATGATAGTCTGGCATTATGCATTCCATCATTATAAAAGTTGTTATTGATATTGGATGTGATTATTATATTAGTAGAATATCCATGTGAATAACTAAATGGAATTATTTCATTTTTTTTTCTATACTATGTTGAATTTCAAGTTTATAATGCTTTTTTTTAGTTATACATTGCCTTAAATGTTTATTCTTATTTATGAAAGTTTCTGATATATTGTTATCCTTCTGGGCATTTGAGCTCACCCCTTTTCTATGTTTTATTTTCCCCAGGATGTGAAGAAGTAATTATAAATGACCTGCAGGGATATTATGAGAGGATAATAGTGTGGACTATGGAGAAAATATGTTGTTTTTGTAGTTTTTTACCTTATGATGTAATGCAAACCATGTGAATATATCTAGTGTTTCCAAGGCTACTAAACCAATCAGTCTTTCGAGATTTTATCTTTCTTGTGATCATGCCAATGTTACGAAGTAATGCACAGACTCTAGGTAACTGGGGTTGGGGCGTTACAGTAAAGGAATTATTCCAAGGAGTGGTGTCCAAGCATAACCCAATTCATCCAACCCAACACAACCTGAACAGGTGGGTAGTGTTGGGTAAGGTTCAAAATTCAATATGAATGGGTTGTGTTGTATTTGGATGACCTGTGGTCTGGTTTGGATAATTCATAGGTTGGGTAAAATTCACCAATCTCGACCCAACTAACTTGACAGACTACTCCTCCCCTCATGCCAACTATGTCTTGCTCCCCATGGAATCAAATCCCATGTTGTGTGTCATACCACATTCTTGTGTCTTCTATGATGCCACCCAACCATCTGTTTATTATTTCCAAACAACACCTCATCCTTTCAAATTCTTTTCTCGACCACTAAATACACTACATATAATGATCATGACCCCAGATATTCCAAATAAATCCCCCTCTACCATGACCTCTATCTCTTTCCTTCTCCACCATTACCAATGCTCCACTATATTCATTGGAGGAATTACCATCTCTTTTGGAATCTGCCATTATCACCTGTTATTAACAACTCATCGCATTTATGTAAATCTTGGAAGATGTAGATCATTGATCTAGGGATTATTACCTTTAGTAGGTGAACATTGTTTGGTTGGGAGAGGCAACACATCATAGAGACCATGCACTTGATAGCAGCTTCCATCTGGCTAGACACAATGATATTAATTATCTAGATTACATAAAGGGAGATATTATAGCCAGTACGAAGATACCATTCATGGTACACCATTTTGAATCCACCATACCCAGTAACAGAACAATTTCACACCTATAGCTCAAATAGTGCGTTGTCTTTTGTGACAACATGAGCGTCAACCATCATGGCGGTCTCCACTAGCCATCTTTAGTTCTGGTTTTTGGTGTTGATTTGACAATAGGATGATGGTTTTTCTAGGAATGGTAATGAATATAATTATTCCAGAATGGGGAAGGATACATGACCACACAAAAAGATCGTGGGTTGTTAATCTGCGAGTAGATAACTACATTTTTCTACTTTGTAATTAATCAACCAAACCCGATATGAGATTAGTTGGGTCAAGTTGGGTAACAATTAAATGTCCATATGACCCAACCATAACCAACCCATACTTTTTTGGTGGGGTTAGGTCCAAAAAATCATGTACCTGACCCAACATGATGCATGGATACCCTTAATTACATTTTCATATTAGTGAAATGAGATCACACTACATACCATCATGGTAGTCACGGTTCATTTTAATGAACATCTTATTAGTGAAATATCTATCCCAAGAACATATTGGTAGAAAAAATCAATTACTACAGTAATTGTACTCCTCATTTCATCTGGGAATATCTCATAATCTATATTTAATTACCAAATGTAGTGTAGAGAGATGTAGGTCCAAAACCATCTCATTATAAAATCATATATACTTGTTTCACATTATCATTAAGAATCATATGAAAACCCATGAAATGAAGTGGGTTTCATAAATAAGTTAACATATAATTGAATATGGAAAATAGAATGGATTCTGAATCATTTATTGTAATCATATCTAGTGAAAATCATTGGGTTTTATAAGTATATAACCTATGAAAAAGAATATGAATTTATAATCATATAACAATTGAAGTAGAAATGGGTTTTCAAAAAACACGAAATCAAAACATAAAGCATTAATATAATGAATTTTAATGGAACCCCTATACCATATACTAAAAAAATAATTAAAAACAATCGATGCCAACAAAAAATCTAAGTAAATTCGATATATCTTATTATAATAATTTTCTGAGTAAATTTTCTTTTAACTTTGAGTAACAATTTTTAAAACATAAAACAATTTTGAAAATATTTTTCTATCAGAATATATTTGTAAATATATAACTATTATTTGGAAGCCATAAGAATCAATTTTATGTGAATATTACATTAAAATATCATTTTAAGAACGTTTTTGAAATCAGTTTTTTCAATAAAAAATATTTCACACTGAAGATAAATATATATATATATATATATTCTAAAAAACACATTATTAATTACCATTGGTTAAAAAAATTGAAAAAATGGTATTAATACCTAAATATTTAACACCTAACTATAAGAAAATGCCTTATATATATATATATAGATGTTAATATTTCAACAATGGAAGCATAATTGTAAAGAATCTTGATGAATGATGAAATTGTAGTAATAAACCATTACAAATATAGTAACATTGAATCATAATACCCTAAGGATAATGAAATTAGAATAAGATTAAAATAACATTAAGATAATAATATTTAGGGTAAAATAGGTAAAATAAGAATTTATGCACCTTTTTAAATAATATAGTTTCATAATATAACATGTGTCTCAATGAAGACAATTTAAGTAAAACTTATGTTACCGATTTGGTTGCGTTTGAACCATAACACCATGAAAGAGATATGAAAAATTGGATATTTAAAAAACTATAAATATAAGAATTAGTTGTCATAGAATAAATTTATGGGTACTATATTCACCATAAATAGAAAAAAATGGTGAAAAGGCATAATCCTTGTTGAAATACAAGTGAGACTAACAAACCCTTTACTACTTGAGTAATAATTGAATAACAAGACATGTACAAGAATAAAATAGAGTGAATTTTTTTGGATATTTTCTAATAAATAGTATTCATGAAATATAATTTTATAGTGTAGATTATAAACAACATAATAATAATAATTTTTAAACAATCCAAATTTCTCATAAAATTAATTGTTAGTTGAGAAAACAAATGCCTTAAGTCTTGAATATCATAACATACATTAAAAACACATTAAAAAAATATAAATTTTTTATAAATAAACAATATAAACATATTCTTATATATAATAACATATATTATTTAATATGACTTTGTAAAATCATTTTATTTTCAACGTAATTATAATATCACATTTCGGGTAATTACAAACGTGTTTTTGGTATATGTTTTGACATGTTATTCATGATCCTATGAAATATATCATCATCAAATAATTTAATTTGGTAAAAATATATATATATATATTCATTATATAAATAGTTAAAATAATATATAAATAATTAAATATATAATGGAAAACACCATTGCTGGAGAGTGTTGGTCGATCCTACGTATAAACATTGATTCTATTTTCTTATCAAATGAAGATAAAGTATGTGAATGACATATATGAATATATATATATATATATATATTGTTTAAATAATAATCCTTATTCCATATATAACATATTCAATTTTTAGACCTAGCCTAAACACATTTCATTTAACGTGTGAATGAATGTCATCACATTGAAGAGGCATTAGTCCACAGATCCACAAACGAAATATAGTTTCCTAAAAAATTGGAAATAATGAAGGTATGAATTATATAATAAATAGAAATGTATAATTAAATCATATATATCATAGAAAACTATAATTACTGGATTATTTGTAACTATTAATGGTGATAATGGATGAAGAAATCACATTAGTTCAAGATGATGTAGTTCTCTGTACGCCTGGACGATGAGTGTGTTTCCCTTTTATGGAAGTTTGAACGTGTAGTTAGGATTCATTAATTTAAATAATATCAGAGTATTTATAATTATTATTTTTATATACAATAAGTAAATAATATTATTTCAGTGGGTGGAGGATGAAATAAAATAAATGTAATTGTGGAAAGTTGTTACATCTTAATTGGGAAACTCTTTTTGGTTTGCACGAAATGGCATACATGGTTAAAAATGTGACAAAAATTAGGGCTCTATAATGAAATTATTGAATTTAATATGACTTATTTTGATGTTTTTTTTGATAAAATGGATTTATATGTTTAAATATGTATGTGGGGTGAGTTCCCTTGTATAGTGGATGAGAAGTCTCATTCCTATAAATATAATAATGCAAACAATATTTGAGTTGTACCCCTTATATCATGTTCCAAAAATAATGGTTCAATTTATATAAAATGTATTATAGGATGCAGATTTGGCAATTAATTTTTTTTCATCATTCTAGTTTATTTGGCCCCTCAAAATAATGTTCAACCATCAATTAAACTCATTTTTTACATAATCGCTGAAATTAAATTCAATTACTTTCACTAAATTTTCACTCATATAAACATAGTTTAAAATACTAAAAATTATAAATTGTTATGATCAAAATTATGGAATCCATTTTTCCATATTCTAATACAAAATTTGATGAATTCTATTTAAATTTAATCCCCAAAAATGGGTCAATGAAACGATTCATTCTAAAGTGAAATAGTTCGAATAATTTTTGTTTTTTAATGTCAAATTTTAATTTGAAATTGGTTCTATTTCACAAAATTATATTAACATATATTTATTTTATTTTAAAATTTATTAAATCCAATTATAATGATATTTAATCAATATAAATACATTAAATGATAATGAATATTTCAAATAAAATTCAGTGTTTTTCATTATTCATCAAATAATAAAACCTCATAAGAAAATACAAAAAATATGAGAAAAGAATATTTTTATATTTATATTTATATAATATAGTTTATATAATAAAACTTAACTTATAAAACCTTAATACATTAGATTTAAAATTTGTTATCCATTAAATTATTGTAAAATTCCCTTTTCAAATGATTCTAAAACATTATGCATGAAAATGATTTTATTCTAATCCCATTTCTAGAAAAAATATAATATTAACATTAAATTTTTTAATATATATATAAAATATATATTTTATTGAAATAATCAATTAATTATAATTTAATTAAATTATTTATGAAAAAATATATTTTATAAATAAGTTTTTCCCACAAAAATTTCCATAAAATACTAAAATTATATTTCCATTCTTTTATTTTTATTTGGTATGAACATAATAATTCTTCTATACATATGTAATCAATTTTATCATGAATAAAATAATTTTTTTAACAAATACCATTCAAATGGCTAGTTGGATACTATAATATTATTATATTTTCATAATTAATAGTGTCTTTTATTTTGGTGAAACTAGATATTGAGTATCATTAATGATATCAAATGAAATAGGTATAATGTGTAGGACAAGACAAAAATAGTGTTTCATGTACAGAAATCTAATAATAGAGATTCATGTTGTTATGTAAAAACATGTTGTTGCATGTAATGAAATCCAATCATAGTTCTTTCAGATAATAGAAGGAATATTCAGCAATGATGAAAAAATTGAAAATTTTTATTTTATTGAAAAAAATATGTCAAAAAATATCTGTTTTATATTTTAATGGGTACAGTATATAAATTTTGAATTAATGGTTTTTTGTCTAATGAATAATGAGGAAATTTTAATTAATCAAATGTCTTTGTCATTTGATAAAGATATATATCATATTGATCACATGATTAATCTAGTATGTAATTCCTTGTGTTGCTATAATTTTACAAAGAATAAAAATAATGTTCATAATTGTTGATGAAATTAATTAAAGTCATGGTAATATATTTTTATTCTAGAATATTTTTAAAACTAGAATTTATTATGGGATGAAATTTAAAATTAAAATTTTAAGAAATTTAGTAGCTCAAAATCTCTTTATTATATTTTTTTATCATAGTTGGAACATGTGAATAATGAATTGATTTATTCATGATTGAATAAGAATCAATTTTGTTATTACGTTAAATAGAAGATACTTGGTTACTTAACTGGTTGATATGGTTGAGTTCGATGAGTTTAGATCCATGAGATCTTGTTCATGTGTGAATACTGTATTCGTCGTTTTATGGATTATATTTCCCTATTGAATACAATTTTTAATTCCTTCTAATTTACTACATATGTAAAAATATACTTGCGACATGATTTGGGGTGGGAGTCATGTATGTTATAAAATCCTTAAAGGGATTAGTTCGGGATGGATGAATTGATGTGGGTGGGGCGGCTAGTATGATGTGGCATTAGTTGATTCCTTTGATATTGTGATTCATCTGCATAAAAATGTGGGTCTTTTTGTTGGAACCATAGAAAATATAATAGATTTAATATGGGATTAGCCATTAATGTAATGTTAAGGGTTTTGTTCCTCATTACGGATCTATTTTATGGATTATGTAAGGGTTTCTTATTTTATCTGTAATCTATTCCCAAATGACTGATGTTGCTCGATTTTTTTTGGATTTCTCATCTTTTCGATTGGTTAGGATGGTACTCCTAGAATAAATTTATTATGGATGATTCTCATAATTAGTTAATAATTAATATCCTATGATGATTGTAATGATTGATGGAAAATGATTAAGATATGTATCCCTTGATAAACTATGGGCTAGGTTTGAATTGTTTTACGAGGGCATGGAATTGTCATGATGGTTATTTAATTATAATCTAGAATAATTATACAGTTAATTAATTGTAATTTAATTAAATAATGGACGGAAGTAAAAATATTTGTTAACTCATTAATTTCCCTCTTTAAAATGTTTGTTTCCTTATTTGATATCAGGTCATAGTAGTGGATGCATGGAGTTTGAGGGACAATAGAAATTATTGTGTTCAATATTACGTTTTTACAATGTTGTGGTTTTCATCAATATTTTATCATGTATATTATGTTATTACATACACTACCACACCAATGAGGATTATAGATACAAGAAAACATTGTATTTTTGGTGGGTGTTTTCCGCAACATCATATTGGGATTATAAATGGATGGAAACACTCTGTATCCCTAATATCTTATTT
This sequence comes from Viscum album, assembly GCA_963277665.1. Taxonomy (NCBI): domain Eukaryota; kingdom Viridiplantae; phylum Streptophyta; class Magnoliopsida; order Santalales; family Viscaceae; genus Viscum; species Viscum album. The sequence continues at coordinate 406,623,211 of OY728146.1, forward strand.
TGTTACATACCTGTGTCAGTATGCATGATGGTTAGATTCAACATATATGTTTGTAGTGTTATCTGATGTAAAATGGGTATGTCACACACATATATTACAAAATATAGTATCTAAAGTACTATTATATTTATAATTTTTATAGGTGGTGAAGGTTTATAGTACCTTACTTGGTTTAATACCTTTAATGGATTAAAGAATAATATTTGTTGTATGATTATTGTCTTATGGGTTTTAGGGGATCCAAAAATATACTTGGATAACCTAAATGAGAATTTAATAAATTAGGTTAATGTTTGGACTTCTTTCACATGTCCTTTCTAGCTAGCGTATTTATTTTTGAGAGATATGGATCAACGCATGAGTTTCTATGGTATTGACGAAATATAGTGGGGATGAGGGAGAAGTAAACCCTTGTCATATAATTAATACATTATATAGACCCTGTTTTGAATGTATAGTTTATGGTTCTCTATAGTGAGGCTTGGAAATTAGATTATCTATTTAGATGAAGTGGAAGTTTCAGTGTCTTCTATTGGGCTTTACAGTATTTTATCATTTTCACATGTGCCATTGAAGAGAATCATAATGAGTATATTTTTATTATTACCCTATGCATTCATAAACTATTTTTCCAGATCAGTCATAGATAGTCGAAGACCATGATGGATATTACTAGTTAATTTTTTTTATTATATATTTGTGTATCCTGGTCAATTTCATATTATGATTTTGGTAATTGAATTTTTCATTACAATAATATTAATATTATATGCCTTTCTAGGTTATGAATTGTGGTGTATTTATATAGTTCTGATAATGTGTTTATTAGATTATTTGTATTATATCACTCTTCTTTGTGTTTCTCTAGTGTGTAATGCCTCAAATATATATTTTTTATATGCCCTCTATACAAGTCACATAACTAGGGCCTACTAAAATTGGGACTTGGGAAGTTACCATATTATTTCTATAATGGCCCAAACCTCTTTGGTCCATTCCTTTGTGAAAATATGGTGTTTGTGGTGTTCCGAGTGGTCAAGGTAACAAATCCCCAACACTATCCCAATTTTCATGTTTGGTGTATACTTCAAATGGTAGACAGTTGTGAACAGAAAAACGGTAACCTTCTCGGAATAGTGAATCAGTGAACTTTGGTGAATAGTGTTGTCGGTAACCTTCTACGAATATTTCCATCAGTGAATAGTTCTATCTATATCCTCTAACTCGAACCTCTCTTTATTTTTATAAATTTCTAATTATGTGAACAGTTCCATCGGAGAATAATTCTATTGATAACCTATTATGGTAACCTCTCTTTACTTTGCCAAATTTCTAATTCTATGAACAATTCCATCGGTGAATAGTTCTATCTGTAACCATTAAGAGTATCATGTCATTCCTTTTCCAAATTTCCAATTCTGTGAACAGTTCCATAAGTGAAGAGTTCTATCGGTAACCACTAATGGTAAGCTCTCATTCCCTTGCCCAATTTCAAATTCTGTGAAAAAATCGATCGATGAATAGTTCTAATAATGACCTCTAAGAATAATATCTCTTTCCTTTCCAAAATTTCCAATTTTTTAAACATTTCCATCGATGAACAGTTCTATAGGTTACCTCAAATGGTATCCTCTCTTTCCTTGGAAAAATTTCCAATCCTGTGAACAATTCCATCGGTGAACAGTTCTAACAGTAACCTCTAATGGTAACCTCTCTTTAATTTTCCTAATTTCCAATTATGTGAATAGTTCCAAAAGCGAAACGTTATATCAGTAACCTATTCTAATAACCTCTCTATGCATTTCCAAATTTCCAATTCTGTGAATGGTTCCATCGATGAATAGTTCTATCGGTAAACTTTAACAGTAACCTCTATTTCTATTTCCAAATTTCCAATTCTGTGAATAGTTCCATCAGTGAACTGTTTTATCAGTACCCTCTAATGGTAACCTCTATTTCATTTTCCATATTTCCCATTTTGTCAAAAATTGCATTGGTGAATATTTCTATTGGTAACCTCTAACGGTAACCTCTAACGGTAACCTCTAACGGTAACCTCTAACAGTAGAAACTATTTCCTTTGCAAAATTTTGAGTTCGGTATACACTGTTTCTAGAACATTGAGGTTCTAATAGAAGCCTCTATTTTGCTTTTTCAAACTTCATGATCATGAACAGTGTTTCTAGAACAGTGAGGTTATAATAGTAGCCTCTATTTCCTTTTCCAAATTGTGAGTTCATGAACAATTTTTCCAGATCAGTGTGGTTCTAACACCAGCCTCTATTTCCTTTTCCAAATTTCTAGTTCATGAAGATTGTTTCCAGAAATGTGAGGCTCTAACAGCAGCCTCTATTTCAATTTCGAAATAACAAGTTCATGAATAGTTTTTTCCAAAATAGTGATTTTCTAATTGGAGCCTCTATTTCCTTTTGCAAATTTTGAGTTCATGAACAGTGTTTCCAGATATGGAAAGTTCTAATAGTAGCCTCTATTTCCTTTGCCAAATTTTAATTTCATGAACAGTGTTTCTAGATCAACGAGGTTCTAACAGTATCCTCTATTTCCATTTACAAATATGAAGTTCATGAATAGAGTTTCCAGATCATTGAGGTTCTGACAACAACTTCTATTTCCTTTGATGAATTTTTTGTTTCACGTACACTATTTCCAACTTCCTACAATTTATCACATTTGAAGTTTCCATTGACGTAAAATGCATTTAAATCTTCATTTTAAGGACTCTTATAGTCAATTTAATGGCCATAAATGCAATATTAGTCATTCCTATGTCCCAAGATGTTTTTTACATCGTCAAATCTCATGGTTAATTGTGATCATCTTTTAATGGGAAATTAAGTATCTCCTAAACTGTGACTCCGTTTTATCATCAAAAGGGACATGATATATTCATACCTTGTTCTTCCTCTTTATTATCAGATATGATATTCTATAACCTTTCCATCCTCCCCATAGGAGTTTCACAATAAAAAATTTCTCCTAGGAGTGGTTCCACTCGGTTTTGAGGCAACCGAGCTGCATCGGTCGATCTTCATTATAAGGTATGTTTTATCATCATTATTTTGGGGTACATATTATCCCATTTCTCCTTTCCATATTATAGTATGTAATATCCATGCTTATAATGGTATTTTCTTGGTTTTGGGTTGGTGCGTTCGTACCATGGCATCCTTAGGTGGAAGCACTTGGCGGAAGAGGACAATCGTGACACATTGGGTGGATAATGAAAGTCAAGAACTATATGAGTTAAGGGATTCGTTTCTTCTTTTTTATTTTACGTGAAACTATAGTGCTAACAATTTTTTCCCACAGGACCACAATGTAATTGACATAATAAATATTTGAACCAGATAAATAAATTGACATCAATCGTCTGTTATTTTTCATGGTTTTTTAGATAGTGTGATATCCATGCTTGCTTCGATTAGTTGTTCATTCTTGATGAATATTTGAAAAGAACGTAAACTGGAATTAACTGATAAATGTTTGAAATGGATGAAGAGGCATGTATATGAATCTGGTTCTTCTTTTTTTAATTTGATTTTAATCAAATTGGTGCAGTAAACATGTTTAAATATTTGTGATAGCTGACTGAATAGGTTTCAGGAATTTTGGAACCTATGAATAATAAATCTGATAATTCATGATGGATTAAAGAAATAATAGTTTGATAATTCCATGAAGTGTTCTGACTTACCCTCTGGATTGATAAAGGGACAATATCCCAATTGACGTTATGTTTTTTTCCTGCTTCTTGTGCTATGATGTGATCTCAGATGGCTGTTGTGATTTGTGGGGGCATGGACACAATTTGTTGTGGCAGTAATTGATGCCTAGAGTGGCGAGATGCATCGTTTTATGCAACTGGGTATCAGGGAGGACACCATAGATGGTGAAATGGGATGGATTTTATTATTGGATTCTTTCTAATTCTTATTGGTTGAATATCTTTTTTACCTTCCCCCCCTACTAAAACTAGCTAGTCTTGCATACCATTCTTCCGAAAGAGGCGAAGACGCATGAGGTATTCCACATGCTTTCTGTGTTTATCTTCTCAATGGGGGATGGTTATATGCTCTTGCTATAGTTGGAAAAGACTCTTCGAGTAGTACATATACTCACCATATTGAGCCCCCTTTTGATTAGTAGCATAGAATGTTTTTCTAGAATGCCTGGAAATGTGGGAAAGTAATTGTTTAATGAATAATTGAACAAATGATGTTAACCCCTAGGGTTGTAGTTTTCTTGAACTAATGATGAGGTTGTTATTTTAAATGGACAATGGCCTTTGGGTGTGATGCGAAAGAAATATAATGTGGAAATGTCTTTGGTTAGTTATTGTTTAAAAAATTATTAAATTTAAAGTGATACTAATAAAAAGGTAATGAAATAATTTATTAAATCTCTTTAACATGTTGTGTGATAATAGGATACCAACTCTTAGAAGAATAATCTTCGAGTCTATGAGATGTTAGCTATTGTTGTGTCTAATAATAGGTTATGACCATAGTGTGGTTGTGAGATATAGTATATTATGATGATTCAGTGTTTCTATATGCTACTCTACTATGTAAGTAAGGGAAACAGAAACCCCAGGGATTCTGAGCCCTAGGGGGTGTTTTCCCCAACATTTTGGTGGAAGGATGGATGTCTTACTACCCCATTTGGCCCTGCTCTCTTCTCTTGGTAGTTACTTGTGATGGAAGGCACATTGGTTATTTTTCCCCATATATGTGTGTAGAGGAATGTAATGGCATGTGGTTATTCACATAGAAATGTTATGGATATAGTATCTTATGGACTTCTATAGGTGTAACGTGTATAGGTTGTGATGGCTTGAGGATCCATAATAAGTGTATTGGATGTAATGGCTTGAGGTATAATACTTGATGTATGATACATGTTATGCAGGCTGTGGTGGATCCTAGAAACTACCTGGTTACTTTTCTTATGTGTAAGTGGTGGTTTTGTTGCACGAGGTGCATATTGTGGTGCTTTTCCTAGGTGTCTGTGGGATAGCCTTTTTAGAGAGATAGGCATAGGACGCGCGACATTGGGGAAAAGTGGACAACTATTGGGGAAGTAGTAGCGGGATACCCCTGATATTCTTTATTATATGATATATTCTTCTATTCTTTACGTGTTGGTTTTATCCATGGTGAGGTTGGGAACTTTCTATAACTGTTTAGGTAACAAGTTATTTTCACATCTATTTCACTGTGATTTAGCATGATTTCTTTACTTTTTCATGATAGGTTGTAGGGAGGATCCATCTGAGTATACTGTTATACTCACCCTATGTATATAAAAACACTTTTTCAGGTCACTTGGATCAGGTTAGATATTAAGCTGGTTTCTACTAGCTTGGGGCTGCTGGGGATGTTCGGGATAGTGGTTGCTACTATTTTTACATTCTTTTGGGTACATTTGGTTTTCCCCTTCTAGTTGTACTACTTTTTCATGACATTACATATGTTCACTTGGGTTTTCTTTTATCTTTTAGTACTCTTTTGGAGTTGGTTGGTGTCTATCTGATATCTCTCTTCCCCATGTGTTCTCTTAAAGTGTAATGCCTCCCATATGTGTGTTTAATATACCATGGGTGCTAGTCGCAAACCCGGGGCCTACTAGAGGAGGGACTCAGGGGGGTCATTATCTCCCTTCTCACATTTCCATCCTAGGATGGGTACACTTTGTGTGGAGGGGTGATAACAGAGTGGTATTAGAGGTCATGTTGAGGAATAGGATGTAGATTGGTGTTATGAACAAGAAAGGTTTCAAGGGTTGGCAGGGAAATTGTGTAATTCATGTTTATAAAGTGAAGTAAACATAGGAGACCGGCTGAGACATAGGCGTTAAGGGTCCCCTATGACCTTTTGTATGGACCTTTATGTTTACAATGGCTACTAAACAAGATGATACTAGATACATGTTAGAGTCCTAGGAAAGGATCATGCATAATTCTTCTTTGTGCATGTATTTGAATGGGTAAACTTGGAATAGGTTGACCTAAAATCAGTGAAGGAAAACAATTGATTAATTAATATTGAGTCTTCCATATTCCATATTTTGGAACTTCAATGGTTTTTTATTTTACAGGTATGGTTCCTGGTCGACTTCCTCGTCAGGTTTTCTTAGAAAATGTCCATTAGCCTTTTCCAGCAGATCGTCGTAGGGTAGAGGATGAAAACGACGACACTTGGAGGAAGACACTCTGAGAGTTTCAGTGCCAGAGTCTACAGAAGTATGAAGGCTTCTTTTTGGATTCAGTCACGAACGACTGGTTGGAGGAGGTCGATATAGGCTTTAGTTCGATCTGTGCTTGTAAGGAGCCCTGGGTGTCCTTGATTTTGATGATGATGCGTTGAGCAGTAAGGCAGTGGTGGTTCAGGTTACTCAGGGTTCGTATGGAGTCAACGATCTCATGCAATGAAGTTCGGGTCATGTTTAGAGTCGAGTTTATTTCTATGAATGGGAAGGTGTCCAGTCCCCAAAAGATTCTTACACATTAATAGTGGAGCTCCATTGTTCGATATTTTGGAATCTATTTTCTTACCCTTTTACGATATGCTTCAGACCTGCTACCAGATGAGGAGGCCAGGGCGAGGCATTTTGAGGAGGCGTTGCATCCAGAGATACAGTGCCAGGTCTCCCAATTTATGCTGAAAACATATATTGAGGTGCTTGCAATGGAAGAGTTTATTTATAGGACTTTTTCCAGGACCAAATCATCATGATAGGGGAATCAACATGATTCCCCATGAAGTAGAGCGTTGGCCTGGGGTTCCCGGTAATCGGAGAAGAAGAGTTTCCATTCAGCCGGGGGTAGGTCCCATTTCTTCACTTCTCATTTCTCCCAAGGAAACAAATCTCTAACCTATTCCATGGGATCAGGCACTTGTTTTTTTGGTCATCTTGGTCATCAGTAGCGAGAGTGCCTGGCCTTTCAGAGCGGTCATCATGCACCAGGTGCTACGCTCCAGGTTCCTCGGTTGAGGTAGATCCAGCCGAGGCAGTAGTAGCCGGTTGCACTTTCTATAGATCAGTAGAGGGTAGATGGGGCATGTAGAGCAGAACCCCTTGATTCTCTTCATCCTCAGATTGAAGAGCATGACCATGGTGGTGTTTTTCATCAGGGTCAGAGAGGACATTGAGGAGGTCGTGGCCATCTTCATGCTCTAGTTTTTCCATCTACATGCGAGCCAGATATCATTCATGGTACCCATTGCTTGTTTTAAACATTTTTGTATGCCTTGTTTGATTTAAAAGTGACACACTCCTTTATATCACCTACCCTTGTCCATGATTTGTGACATGAGGGAGAGAGGCTTCACGTGCCCTTGACATTGACTACGCCAGTTGGAGGTCGAGCTGACTTTTTTGAAGTATGTAGAGACTGTGAGCTAGTGTTCGGGAAATAATGATCTTGTGGATATTTCCTATGTTTATTAATACAACTGTATGATGTCATCCTCATCATGGATTGGTTGTATTCGGTGTAGGATATCTTGGATTTCTTCAGGATGAAGGTCGTTTTCATTGGTGCGGATGGAGATCTAGTGGTGTTTTTTGGTGAGCGAGATCCTCAGATGGGTAATTGGAGTGTTCCATACTTATCATCCATTATGGATGGGATAATTTTGTGTTATTTATAGGTTAAACAGTTGGTGTTTCCTAGGGTCATAGATGAGTACCCCATGTATTTCCAAAAGAGGTTGTAGCATTATCCCCTCGATGAGAGATCGAGTATGGGATCGAGATACTTCTAGGAGCATCTACAAACATTGTGTCTCCATATATGATGGCCCAATCTGAGTTACGAGTGCTATGTATTCATCTTAATGGTCTGTTAAAGTGAGCTTTTGATCATCCAAGTGTGTCTTCGTGGGGTGCACCCATATTGTTCGTGAAGAAGACTGAAGGCAGATTACAGTTATGTGTCAATTATTGTCTCTTAAACAAAGATACAATATAGAATCTTTATACTCTTCTACGGATTGATGATTTATTCTTTCAACTAAAGTGTGAATGCTGGTTCTCAAAGATAGACTTGTGTTCAGGATATTATCAAATGCATGTGAAGTATGAGGATATACCGAATACTGCTTTCTGTTGTTGTCATGGGCATTATGAGTTCGTTTTAATGATGTTCATCATGAAGAACGCTCTAGATGTATTCATGGGATTAATGAATGTTCTATTCTGTGTGTTCCTAGACATGTTCGTGGTTTTTGCGTTGACGACATCATTGTCTACTCCACATTAGAGGAGGAGCATGTAGAGCATTTAAAATATGTTTTGGGAGTTCTTCGCCAACATAAGTTGTTTGGAAAGTTGTTGAAGTGTGAGTTTTGGTCTCAAGAAGTCTGTTTCATAGGGCATGTTTTTCCCAATAGTGATTAGCTATGGATCCATTGATGATATAAGATGTTGTGTCTTGGGAAGCCGCCAAGACAATATCATAGGTGTGAAGTTTCCCTGGTCTCGCATGATACAACAAGAGGATCGTAGTCAAAATCTCACGAGTGGTGACTCCTCTAACATCTTTGACCAGGAAGTATCTAAAAGAGAAGTTAGTAAGTGCTTCAGTTCATTATCTTCTAGTTGAGGGAGTTCAGTTTGATGTTTTCTATAATGCATTATATCTAGGGTTAGGTAGTGTTCTCAAATAGTAGAGGTCAGTTGTTTCTTATGGGTCTCGGTAGTTTCATCCCCATGAATGTCACTATGACACCCATGATCTTGAGTCGGAAACCATGGTGTTTTCTCTGATGTTGTGAAGACATTACCTCATTTGTGAGAGGATTTTGGTTTTCATCGATCATAAGAGTTTGAGGTATGTTTTCTCCCAGAATTAATTGAAATTATGACAGTGTCGGTGGATGGAGTTCATAGATGAATATGAATTCAAAATATCGTATACACTATGAAAATGTAATGTTGTGGCAAATGCGCTGAGTAGAATGTCACGTAATGATGTTGTGGGTGAATTGGGTGATTATTGGAGAGTAATTGTTGAACTGTCAGTATTACATCATGATATTGGAGTAGTTCGGGGTAATGAATGTCTTTTTCAGATGACAGTATAGTCATCCATGATGCAGATGGTTGAAGAGTCCCAGTTGGGGGATCATTAGGAGGTGGTCTGGAGACACTGAATGGTTTGTGGCGAGGCCCCTGATTGTTATACTGAGGATGAAAAACAATGAGTGTAATATCATAGATTAATTTTCATCCTTTGACTATGAACTAGATAGTTCTTAGAGAGTTCTATAGTTCTCCTTTAGTGGTGCATCCTGGCGGGACAAAGATGTACAGAGCCTTGAGGTGCCAGTTTTTATGGCTAGGGCTGAAGCGTTTGGTTGTAGAGTTTGTGTCTCGATGTTTGGTTTGTGAGAAGGGGAAATCCGATCACCATGTTCCCGTGGACTTCTCCTTCCATTAGAGATTACTCAATGAATGTGGTAGGACATCTCAATGAAATTTGGTACTAGTTTACCTCGAGATCTGGGAGGACATGATGTTGGTTTCGTGGAAGTGGAGCATTTTAATAAATCATCCCACTTAATATCGATCAAGGAGTTGAGATCAGTGGATGTTTTGTTGAGGAAATATCTAGAGGAGGTGGTGATACTTTATGGAGTCCCAAGGAACATAATTTCTGATCGAGATCCTCAGTTTACCTCTAGGGTGTGGAGAGGGCTCCAACATGCTTTTGGTTCACAACTATGCCTTAGCACTTCTTTTCATCCTCAAATGAACGGTCGGACAAAGAGAATCATCCAGACTCTTGATGAAATGTTACACTCTTGTGTTCTTGATTTTGGAGGTTCATGGATTAATCACTTACCCTTGGTGGATTTATCATACAATAATAGTTTTCACTCCACTATTGATATGGTACCGTTTTAGTCCTTGAATGGATGACCATGTCGTTCTATGTTGTGCTAGACAGGGGTCAAAGAGTCAATAATTCTTGGACCATAACTATTGAATAATAAAAAAGAGATGGTTCAGGTGATTCGTGAGAGGAGGAAGATAGTGCAAGATCATCAGAAAACATATGTCTATTAATGGAGGATGCCATAAGTGTTTTATGTTGGGGATCTTCTATTTCTGAAGGTGACTCGCTGTCATGGGAAGTGAAGGTTTGGTCGTGGAAGTAAGCTTTATCCTCTGTTTGTTGGGCTTTTCGAGGTGTTAACTCATGTTGGAGATGGGTCGTACCATGTAGGACATCCCCTGCAGATGAGTCGTATACATGATGTTTTCCATGTATCACTACTCCATTCGTTATCTTTATGATGACACTCACATCATCGATTGGGTAGTGATCAATGTTTATGATTATGAAACCTTTGAGGAGCGACCTATGAAGAGTGAAGAAGGCAAGGAGAAGCTATTGTGTGGGCGTTCTATCCCCATGGTTCGTGTCTTGTGGAAACACAGTGGCATGTAGGAGATTACATTCGAATGTGAGTCACAGATACGTGCTTAATAGACCGAGTTGTTTTATTTTTAACTGTTTTCGTGTATCTATATAGATTACGTGGTTATGAACCTTTCATGATTATAAGATGGAACCCTCTGTTGTTTTTTGGCTTTCTATCTTTTGAGAGTTATCTTGAAGGGTGTTAGTTTAGACCACATTTCATTTTCACATTGTGTGGATTTTGAATTCTTGTGGACGAGAATGTTTTGGAAGGTATCTGATGTAATGATCTGAATCTCTTCAATCCATTCCATTGTGAAATTATGATGTTTGAGGTGTTATGGGAGGTCAAGGTGACTTATCCACAACACTTTTCCAATTTTTCAGTTTGGTGAATAGTTCCAACAGTTGACTGTTGTGAACAGTGAAACTGTATCCTTCGGTGAACAATGCATCGGTGACCTTAGTTGAATAGTGGCATTAGTAACATTCTATAAATAGTTCCATCTGTGAACACATTAATCGGTAATCTGTAACGATATCCTTTCTTTCCTTTTCAAAATTTATAATTCATTAACGACTTCCATCGGTGAACAATTCTATCTCTATCCTATAATGGTAACCACTATTACCTTTTTCCAAAATTCCAATTCTGTGAACAATTCCATCAGTGAATAGTTCTATCTGTAACCTTTAATGGTAACCTCTCTTACCTTTTCCAAATTTTCAATTCATTGAATAGTTCCATCGGTGAACAATTCCATCGGTAACCTCAAAGAGTATCCTCTCTTTCCATTTCCAAATTTCTAATTCTGTGAATAATTCCATAGGTGAATAGTTCTATCGGTAACCTATAACAGTAACCTCTCTTTTCTTTTCAAAATTTCCAATTCAATGAACAGTTCCATTGGTGAATAGTTCTACTGGTACTCTCTAACGGTTACCTATCTTTCCTTTTCCAATTTTCAAATTCTGTGAATAGTTCCATCGATGAATAGTTCTATCGATAACCTATAATGGTAACCTCTATCGGTAACCTATAATGGTAACCTCTATTTCCTTTCCCAAATTTTGAGTATTGTGAACAGTGTTTCCAGAATAGTGAGGTTCTAACAGTAGCCTCTATTCCCTTTTCCAACTTTAAAGTTCATGAATATCGTTTCTAGAACAATGAGGATCGAACAGCAGCCTCTATTTCCTTTTCAAAATTTCGTGTTCATGAATAGTGTTTCCATATCAGTGAGGTTCTAACATCAGCCTCTATTTTCATTTCCAAATTTTGAGTTCATGAACAGTGTTTCTAGAACAACGAGGTTCTAATAGCATCCTCTATTTCCTTTGCAAAATTTCGAGTTCATGAATAGTGTTTCCAGACCACTGAGGTTCTAACAACAGCCTCTATTTCCTTTTCCAAATTTTGAGTTCATGAACAGTATTTCGAAACAAGTGTGGTTCTAATAGCATTATCTATTTCCTTTTCCAAATTTCATGTTAATGAATAGTGTTTCTAGATTAGTGAGATTCTAACAACATCCTTTATTTCCTTTTCCAAATTTTTAGTTCATGAACAGTGTTTCTAGATCAGTGAGGTTCTAACAGTAACCTCTATTTCCTTTGCCAAATTTTTTGTTTGGTGTATAGTGTTTCCAGCTTCCTAGAGTTTTTCCCCTTTGACATTTCCTTTGATGTAAAATGCATTTAAAGGATCATTTTAAGGACTCTTAAGGCCGATTCAAAGGCCACAAATCATATATTAATTATTCCTATGGCCCAGAATGTTTTTTTCTTTTTCAAACTGTGTGGTTTAAGGTGATCCACTTTTAATGAGAAATTAAGTGTTTGTGAAATCGTCGCTCCATTAAATATTCAAAAGGGAGATGATATATTCCTCCCTTGTTCATCCTCTTTGTTATTGTCTATGAGACACTAGAACCATTCTATCATCCCTGTAGGAGTTGAACAATAAAAAATTCATTCTAGGATTGGTTCCACTATTTTTTATGCAACCGAGTTGTATCCGTCAATCTTCGATATATGGTGTGTTTTATCATTGTTTTTTGGGGCTCATCTTCTCCTGTTTCTTCATTCTATATTATAACATGTAATCTACATGCATCTGATTGGATTTTCCTGGGATTCAGTTATTGTGGTCGCACCATGGAATCCTTTGGTAGATGCAGTTTATGCGAGAGGAGAATCATCACCCATTTTGTGGATAAAGAACGTCATGAACTATTGGAGGTAGTGGATTCATTACTTCTGTTTTCATTTACGGGAAACTGTAATATTAGAATTTTTATCTCATTAGACTACGATTGAGTTGACATAATAAATATTTAAACCTGATAAATAAATCGATAACGGTCGTATGTTATTTCTCCTTGTATTCTAGATAGTGTGATATCCTTGCATGCTTCCCTTAACTATTCATTCTTAATGAAAATTTGTAATGAATGTAAACCAAAATTAATTAGTAACTTTTGGATATAGATGAATAGGCATGTAAATTAATCTAGTTCTTCTTGATTTGATTTTATTTTAATCAAAATGGTGGAGTAATCATGTTTAATTATTTGTGATAGCTTATTAATTATGTTTCTAGATTTTTGGAACCTATGAATAATATATCTGAAAATTCAATATGGATTAAAGAACTGATTATTTGATATTTCGTTGAAGGGTTCTGAGTTACCCTATTGATTATTAAAGGGATAATATCCCAATTGATGTGATATTTGTTTTCCTACTGCTTATGATGTGATGGGAGCTGGGATGACTATTGTGATTTTTAGAGGGCATGGAGACTTTTGGTTGTGGCAGCATTTGACACCTAGTTTGGAGAGACACATCAGTTTATGCATGTGGGTGTCAGGGAGGACACTCGGGATGATGTAATGGGATGGATGTGATTTTAGGATTCTTGATGATTCTTATTGGTTGATTATTTTCTTTACTTTTCCCCACTGCTCAAGGAAGCTGGTCTTTCTTACCCAACTTTCGAAAGAGGCGAAGATGTGTGGGGTATGTAACGTGCTTTCCGTGTTTAGATTCTCAATGGAGGATGGGTCTATGCTCTTACTATAGGTGGTAAAGATTCGACAGCTAGAACAACTACTCACCGTGTTGAGCCCCCTTGTGTTTCATAGCATAGAATGTTTTTCTATATTGTCTAGGAATGTGAGAAAGTAATTTTTTAATGAATATATGAATATATTGTGATAACACCTAGGGTTGGAGTTTGCTATAACATAATGACGAGGATGTAATTTTAAATGGATAGGGGACTTTGGGCGTGATGCTAATGAAATTTAATGTGGTATTTTCTTTGGTTAAATAATGTTTTTGAAATAAATTAACATAATGTGAAACTAATAAAAAGGTAATTTAAATTATTTTGTTAATGCCATTTAAGTGGTGGTGTTCTTATAGGATACCTAGTCATATAAGTAGCAGCCTAGAGTCTGAGAGATGTTAGCTACAGTTGTGTCTAATAATAGGTTATTCACATAGTGTGGTTGTGAGATATAATATATTCTATATTTTTTGTGTTTATATACACTACTCCACCCTGTCAGTAAGGGAAACTGACACGCTGGGGATTCTGAGCCCTGGGGGGTGTTTTCCCCAACATTATCGTGGTAGGATGGATGGCTAACTACCCCCTTTTCCCCCTCTCTATTATCTTGGTAGTTACTTATGCTGGAAGGCACATTGGTTAGTTTTACCTATATATATATATGTGTATAGGGTTGTAATGGATTGGGGATATTCACACACATAAATTTTGGGTATAGTATCGTACAGACTATTAGAGGTGCAATGTGTATAGGCTATAATGGCCTGAGGATCCTTACATGGTGTATGGGTTTGTATGGCTTGAGGTATAATAACTGATGTATAATCCATGTTATGCGGACTGTGGTCGCTCTTAGAAACTACATAGTTACTTTTCTTATGTGGATATGGTGGTTTTGTTGCACGAGGTGCATATTGTGGTGCTTCGCTGAGGTGTCTGCACGCAATCTTTTTTGGAGATAAATTCTTAGGACGTGCAATGTTGGGTCAAACAAGCAAACCAGTGGGGATGTATTAGTGGCGTGCCCTTGGTACTCTTTATGATATGATATATTCTTGTATGCGTTACTTGGTGAGTCTAGTAATGGTGAGTTTGAGAACTTTATATAACTGTTTAGGGGAAGAGTTAGTTAAACTTGTTGTTCATTTTGCATTAAAATGTTTTATATACATTTTCATGAGAGTATTTTGGGAGAATCCTACTATGTATACTGTTATACTCACCCAATGTATGCACAAACATTTTTTCATGTCACTCGGAGAAGGCTGGAGATCAAGCTGGTTTCTACTAGCTTGGGGTTGCAGGGGCTTTTCGGTCTTGTAGTAGCAATTTTTTTACTTTATTTTGGGTACTTGTTGTTTTCCCCTCATTGTTGTAGTAATTTTTCATTAAATTACATATCTGCAGTTGGGTTTTCTATTTTATTTCAGTTCTGAGTTGGAGTTGGTTGGTGTCTATCTTATCTCTCTCTTTTTCATGTGTTCTCTTAAAGGGTAATGTCTCCCATTTGTGTCTTTACTATACCCTTGGTCCTATTCGCCAACCCATTTTCTACTTGAGTCAGGACTCATGTGTCATTATCTCTCTTCTCACATTGTTGTCCTAGGAGGGGTACACATTGTAGGCTGGGGGTTGTGATAATTTCTCTCTCATTGATTTCACGTGGGAACACTTTGGGGGGGGGGTGTGACACAATTAACATTTTATATAAATTATATAAATAAGGATATAAAATCAACATAATAAAATCACAGAATAATATATAAATTGATTAAATTATGAAGGATTTTTTATTTCATAATTAACTGAGGTAAAATAGGATGGAAAAAAATAAAGATATTACATAAGAAAATTACATCATATGTCTGAGATAGTCCCTTGATCCCTTATCTAGGACCCTAGAGATGGTAATTTGAGAAGAAAAAAACCATCATAACTTGAATAATGAGTTTTATAATGTTTTTCTTCTATTTACTCAAGGGAGGTTTCGCGTGGTTGTGTGAACCATTGGGGATAGTTGGATTTCATTTAATTTAATAGAAATTACAGATTATAAAATAATAAAATTATTTTAATATAATAAGTTATTTTTCAAATGGAAATAAACCATGGGGTAAATGATTATAATATATGACATGATGAAGTAATTAAACAACCATCTTATAATATTTTTACTTGTTTACATGGTTTTTTTTAACAATTATCCTATAGTTTTACCCCTTCATTAGAAAATTGTAATCTTTACAATGGTGAATTTTTTTTCCAACCATAAATGGTTCTAAAATTAATTATAAGGCTATAATTGTTTCAAATTGGGCATGGTCCGAAATTTTATACTATATACCATACATATTTCCTCTTTTATAAATTTTATGGTTTTAAATATATTAATAATATATAATTTGATATAGAATAGCAATATTGTTATTTAAAAAACTATTCATATATTTTGTCCTTAAATACATAAATATAATAATTTATTTTGTATAAAAACTCTTGAACCATCCATTTTATAGTTTTAAAAAAATTTAAATTATTAATAAAACAGAATTAATACACTAAATATTACATTGGATTATTTTAAAATCATTATCCTATATTTTTCAAATGAATTCCCATGGATAGTTTCAATGCTACAAAAGAAGTTATGTTAATTATAACATTATAAAAAATTAGATATATATATAAATGATGAAACAATTTCATTTTTATTTGAAATAAGTATTTATAATCAAAAATATGATTTTATTATTGTTATTATATAATATTACATTTATTAAAACATTGTGTAATACATTTGGTATTTATTATTTACATAAAAAATATTAAAGTTATTATTATTTGAACACCCAAAAGAATCAATGAAAACAGTGGGGAAGTTGTTTAATATGAAAGGGAACGTGTAAAATGAAATTAAATGTTTTTGGGTTTTTTATGTCTTATCCTGTAGTTGTAACAATGTCTTACCACTTTTACCCTTATTGTTTTAAAAAATATTTATCAATATTATTATTTAAAATAAATATATATAAAATGGGCCTACCCACAAAATTAAAACTATCTGATTATAAATATCTAATAGATTTTTAAATACTCATTTCATATATATTTTATAAATCATACTTAAATAAAATCATAAAATTTAATAAATATAATTTTTTAGAAATTTTTTAAATCATTCTAAAATAAAATATTATAAAATATTTTTAAATAAATGATTTAATATAATTATAGGGTAATTTTTTATATTTATTCTTGAATAAAATTATTAGTTCATTAAAACTACATTATTAAATGAAATGAAAAGATAGTTTTAAAAAATATTTTTTCACTTTTGACTAAAAAATCGTCCAATTTACAAAAAACAAAAATATCCACCATATGATAATATTGAATAGAATATTTCAAAAATGATATTAATTTTCTAAAATAAAATTAGATAAAATTAGGTAAATTAAGTATAATGTATGTAGAAAAAATATTATAAAAATAAATTATAAAAAAAATATTTTTGAAAGGTATAATTAATTACATAAATTTGAGTAGTTATTTATTATTAATAAATAAAAAAAATATGTAAACCCATTATACATATTGTTTCAAATATCAGTTAATATTGATTACTATAATTATTTACTTTACATTTAATAATGGTATTATAATTAAATTTGTGTAATATATCACAAATTTTTTAAAACACAGTGTTTCATGTGATATAATATTATTTGAATGATATTATTTAAAGACAAATTGATTTAGTGTTATAAAATTTCACAAAAAAGCGATAGTATCATGGATCAATGAAATTATGCACCAGGAGGGATTAGTGGATAATACCTTGTTGTGTTGGGGTAGATTCGTGTGGTGATCATATTCTCTATGTTGGCGATAGTAGCATGTGGGTGGATCAGTTTTAATTGAACTGTGATATTATTCTTTTGGAGTTATCCACATGAAGAACATTTTTTCATTTTGGATAATAAAATTTTTTTCTCAATGTTCTGATGACCAAGATTGGTTGGGAGATACGGTTCACTGATTTAAATGACTTCTCAGCAATGAGAGGCACTATATAGGGGGATTTATAACGAGTAGTGTCAATAACGGGTTAGAAAATTGTTATTGTAATTTTAATTTTGTAACTAGGGTTATCTCATTTGGAGGATCACATCATGTAATGGTTTTCCTAGATTTTTAAATCTATATAACTAGTGTCTATAGATGTGTTTTGAGACCCCATGGATTTCAAGGGTGTTCATGGGAACATCAGAGGAGGAGATGAGTGGCATGGGTAACAGAGACCAACATCAAGTAGTTCTTGAAATTAATAAAGGATTTATATGGTGATTTTTTAAAATATAGGGTATTGAGATTCCTATCTAAAAGGATCAAGACATGAAGTATATTTTTACACTATTAATGTTCATTTGTTCCATTTTATTAATTGGTTTAGCCCACAATGTATTTTGGATTGACTAGGTTTCATAGAGGCCTATCTAATCGTTGCCTCATGCCATTATTCATACCACAAACTACCATAGGTTCTAGCCTATATGGGAGATAATTTAGTTGTGATTTCTTCTATTATACATGTATTCTTATTTATTATCACTACTATGGACGATCTGTATTTCTAAAATGAAATTCATGTTTATTTTACAAAATAACTGTAAAATAATTAAATCATGAATGTGCAATCACGTGTGAGAGATATAATAATACCAAATAAACTACATCAACCCAACTACATACCCCTCTTATTATGATATGTCTCCCAAAAAATTTATTTTCTATGTATGGTTATTTTTGGTAATATCATCCATTGAAACAAGATTGTAATATACTGACTTTTATGGATTGGGATTGGATGTATGCTATGAGTCGTTCACACCATATTGATTTTGGTTCGATTAATAGGGTGATTCCTAGCCATTTTCCTGGTATTATTCTTTTATATAATAATTTTAAAAATTAATAATTATTATTTAATACATTTTATCTTGTCCGGTGCGTCTTATTATAGGTTCCTAGTAGCTTGGGATATTCTTGTATTCATTAGAGGAGCCTTATATGATCATATTAAGGGTTTAACTCAATGAATTAGTTTTTTTGTCCATATAATATAAAATCATAACCATGTTTATTTTTAATTTTTAATACATTTCATGTGGTTTGTGCATAAGTATTATGGTTCAAGACTCAATGGGTAGAAGAATTTGGGTGAATCTAAGAATCCAATGCCTAAAATGTGTTTTTTAATCACATTTGTTAATTTTAATTAAAAATATACAACGTATCCATTATTAGACGGAATGTTTTGGACATAAGTATAGAACTTGGGGGGTATTGGGATGCAACCTCAAAATCATGATAGATTTAGATACTTTTTGAAAGCTAGTGGGAATGAATGAGGGATCTGGGGATACTAAATGATAAAAAATATTTATTAATTCCTCATGTGTGATGAAAAACTCCCCGAAAATGATGATAAAAAACTAGATATGTTACTGGTGAGATATGAATCCTTCATACAATATTGATTTCATCGGGGTTTTGGTTAAAAATATTACGCACTTATAAGAGACATGGTAGGGTGGGTGTTTTATCTAGGTATAGTACCTGGGTCACTATATTGGGAGTGATGGGTGAATTATTGTTCTAATATCAACCCTATGGGGTCTTGGATAGTGGGATCCATTGAGAAGTGTCACCAATATTTGGTGACAAGATGATTATTTTTTTGATATGAATGGGCTATGATGTATCTAGTAGACCCATCGTGAAACCCACTAGGTGAGATGGGATATGTTTAGATGAGTGGGTGAGTTTCAAGAAACATACATAGTTGAATCATGTAATGATCTATGAGATATGTTTTGAACCTACATATATTTCATGGGAAATATGGACCTCCACAAAGTGGATTAATATGGATTGGTATGACATACCTTCTTAGGGGTCATTAAACTAGTTCAATTGTTTGACCATTGCCAAATGAGTTTATTTAGAAAACTACCTTTCCATATATGGCTATGTTCGATGTTCTTATGACCTCCCCATATTCCCCAAATATTTGTCAATGAGATAAATATGTATTATTCGATCATATTATAGGATGATTAACCTTACATGTTGGGTTTTTCATAGATTGAATGAATTTAACCTCTCCTTTAGGGGGTTGGTTTCATGTTCCCCAATGGGTGTATGGATATGGTTTGATTTATGACTATAATGATGAACATCCCTTGAGTGGGTAGATAGTTCGGGTTTCATATTGACCTATGACCGTAACAATTATTAATGACCATTGTATTCATTTTTTTCACACAACTCAACACTTTGGCATTATTAATGTATTGATAATTAGTATAGTGACTACGGGTTATTAATGGATAATGATTGGAACCGGAAAAATAATGGTAAGGGTTGTGATGACTGGGTTTGAACACATATTTTTGACGGATTTCTATTCCTCATCACCTGTCATTGGGGGAAAGTTATTGCATTATAGAATTATGAGAATATATATTTTTAAATTTTAGTCACACAAACACATTATATATATTGTGGTGTATATTGAATGTTGATATCGACACCCTACTATTGTTTTTTATTTCAAAATGCACTATGATCCAAAATCATTTGTATACATTAAGTATTCTCCTTACATTAGAGCACAAGATGTCAAATGGATGATGATGGGATATATAAAGTATAACGAAGGGGTGGGATAAGTGCCAAGTATGTCAATGGGTTTATTCTACATGTGTTTTATTTTTAGTGTACATTTTTTTAGGTCATTCTATTTGGTGAAAAATTGTATTCAATGTAACTATTTATTGAGTATGTTATTATATGTGTATATATTTTTAACTCCAATATTTAGGGTTGTGTATGATGCAATGTTTTTCTACATATATTTTTGTAATCTTATGTGACATCATATCCTCCACATTTTATGGATTTCGACGTCACTTCTATATATTATCATCTAGAATAAGGGGTGGTGTTCATAAGGCATTTTGTAATTGTCATATTCATTGCTATAGACTATCCATTAGATGGGTTACAACAATACTCTTCACTAAAAACAGTTTCATTTAATTTATTGAACCACTTTTCATAATCCATAAATGAATATGAGTCACCTAATATAATCTCTATATACTTTAGTCCATATTATTGTACAGGATGAATTTTTATGTACTCTTTATCAAAATTTTCACAATTTCTGGATCATCCATTCATCTCTTCATTAACACATTGTTTTTCATTTCCGAAAACCTCTATTGAAATTTATTAACATCGCTAGATACCTTCTATTACCCTTCAGATCATGATTTTTCTTATATTTTTTATATAAATTTTTTTACTCTATGATATTGATGGATATATTCTTTATAATTATTCTGTTATTTAAACATCATTTACAGAGTCACCAAACACATTCTTCTTCAAATATCATTTTTCTCAGACCATAATGATTTGAATTTTCATGAGTAAATATCGATTTCAACTATTTCTTTCATGAAACAAAAAGAATTAGGGATTTTTCACTTTTTACATTATGTACCCTTTAACTAAACATTTTATGAAACTATTAAATTTTTAGGTATACCTACTTTATCACTTAATATTCAATGAAAATTAATACCCTTTAACTTATTTTTCTTGGTTGGTTATTTGTTATTTTCATTCATCAGTACTATAAAATATCAATATTAATTTTCTCTTAATGGAAATCTCTAATAATTGTATCATTTTTTGGGGAATTTTATTCACATATTCTATTTGGTCATTATTATATTATCATGAACCATCACCAAGACCTGAAATTATTCCCTTACACAAGGTATTTCAAATTTTAACAAATCTAGTTGAGTTTGATATATTTTTAATAATCTTTGGAGGATTTATTTTCAAAGGATTTATCCCCATAAATTTCTTATTTATTTTATCCTTTGAAAATTTATGTATATTTCCAAAAAAATATAATGACCTATAACTAAAAATAATGAAATAATAGGAATGTAAAAAAATCGGAAGTTTTATCCTTTTAATTGTATACCGTGTTGAAATTTTGAAATTATATCTATGTTTTTTATAGATTTTTCAATAAATTATTAAAATTATAAAATATAATAATCAATTTTATATGTTCTGATATGAAAATATTATATGGTTATATTCTTATATAATGTTATTATCATCATTTATTGTAGATAATTTTAATTAAAACCAACCCAATCATAAGAAATATATTTAACATGTATAGAATATTTTGTTTTGGATTGTTACTTTGTCAACGATATTGCCATTGGTTGATTAGGGAATAATATAATGATAAACTTTCTACCAAAATTATTCTTATTGGATTTGGAACACATAATAATATTTTTTATGAAAACATCAATTTTCCCAATAGTTTGGGATGTTTCACAATGTGGGTTCTACAAATATCATTATCTTATCAAAATACAATGGTACCTTGTATGAAGGGATTATATTTCACATTAAACTAATGTCATCATGTGTTACATGTATATCATTACATTTTGAATATAATATGACATATATTTCATGAATCTTTTCAATGGTTATAAAAAAAATTATATGCTTTAACATCCATTTTCACATTATTTACATTTATACAGGGGTTGTGTAATTTGTTAAAGGAATGGATATATATTCAATAATAGTTATTTTCACCACCTTCTCATAAAAATTAATTCATAATTTTTATTCCACTAATAAAATCATTTAAACTAAATTACTAAAGAATTATTCCATTACATCTATAAGTAATGTGAGGACATGAAAACATCATTATTTATTACCCATTACTACTTCCATTTCATCAACATCCATTTCTAATTATTCAATTACACCAAAAATATACATAAAAAATCAAAATATATGTATTTTTAGAAAAATAATAATATTCAAAATGTGACATACAAATTTAGATTATAATTATTAATTTTAATGTGTTTATAATGTTAATAATTTCCCCAACATGAAATGAAATATTCAAAACTAATATATGAACTATATTTGGATTATCAATAATTATCACCTTTATCTACCTTAATAGTTTATTGATTTATATTTAATATGATTCTTCATTTCATTTCCTTATTATTCACTATTTCTTTATATGTTTAACCAATACTTCTAATTGATCATAAGAAATATTGGAACCTATGATTTCTTTAAAAGAATCATATAAATATTCATGGAACCCAAACATAATTATTTCTAAAAATAATGATAACAAATAAATATAGATCCATTAATTGAAAAACTATAGAACCACTATGTATTTTGATGATACATTGAGAGATGGGTGGTGGTGAATGTTTTTTAAAAATATTACCAAGATTTCAACTTTTTAATTAACCCCATTTCCACATGAAAAAATCTATTAGATATGACTAATGGATCAGAACATTAATCCTCATACCACAAAATAGAAATCAATGTCATAATAGACAATGAAGAAAGACACAATTTTTTAAGGATTGTTTCCTTATTAAAAAACATGTCATTATCTGTTTTGAAAAAGGGTAAAATGATGATGGAGTTGAATATAAATAAATATGTATTCATTGAAATATTTTAATTTATTCATTATAAAAAAAGTCTCTCGTATAATTTTTTCAATGATATTAATTTTGTAAAAAAAAGATTATAATAGAGTAATATATTTTTATAAGAAGTAAAAACATTATACTTCCATTAATTATATTTAAATGGGATTAAATACATTATGTTAAACGACAATTAATTTATTAAAATATAGTTGATGATTTTGATTTTTACATATTTTTGTGATATATAAATATCATGATACCAACCATTTTAATTTTTTTAAAATACCTTTATCTATTGAAGCTAATATTTCATTTAGTTTTAGGGGATGAATTATGATCATGAAGTTTAACTATGGGTGGATAATCTCATATAGGGAAAGAGATAATATGGGGAAGCATCAGATAAGTAATTTCCATGTAATTTATTACAAGATACTTTTAGTGAAAGGAATTGAAAATGAATGTCCAACATGAGAAAGAGGATGTGGAAGAACGCAAGTCCTAATTTAGTGAGTTATATTTTAACCACTATGATGAAATAAAAATTCTATGTGGTGTAATCTTATCTGAAAATTAAAATGTAGTTCAGGTATGTTACAATAATAGGCCGGAAGAGATGGACATATAGATAATTGTATATAATAATTTATTGGGAAACACTAAATTAGTAGATCCAAATAATGGTGAGGCCATGGATGACATGGACGTATCCTTAAAGGGATTATTGACTACAAAAAAAAGAGATACATGTGTGGAGGATATCTAAACGTGAAAACATTGAGGCTTCCTATCCATTTAGAAAGAGAAATTGTGGTTGAGAATATTTTATTATTGGACTACCATAGGAGGTTGACACGATGATGAAATATTTGACACTTTTGGATACATATTTTGAGAATAATCAATTTATTAATAAGGAAGAACATAAACTGGTAAGATGATTTTATTAATCAAATATCAACATAGGTGAGTTTAATCAATATTTGCACAATATAGGTTATTTATTTAATGACATTATAATAAATTAACAATAAAAACAGTTTACCACTCTATCTAGAAATTTCTATATGTATAATGATTACAATAGAAATATGTTTTTTAAATTATTTTGTGGCATCTTATAATTTTTTCTAGGTAAACATATTCTAGTATAAAGTTTTTGTTTAAAATTATTTTGATAATAAAAATAATAATTTTCAATCAATCATGAACAATTTTCTCACAACACATCATCAAAATTTATCATTTCATTGGGATATATTTCCTCAATTTAAGAATCTATACATGGTATAATTTTCAATCATCATATTTTAACAACGTCTTAAACATTACATATATTTTATATTATAATTTAAAAAAATATAAAAAATGAGACGTACACTCTATCCATACTATGTAAATTCATATGACCATGTTTGAGGAAGAAAATTTATGTGATGTGAATTATTATTACCATTCATCTTATGTTAAAAATTATTTATATTATAATTATAACAAATGAATTATATTTAATATTAAAATATATAATTAATAATCAATTAATGATCCATTATATAATTTTTACTCAATGTCTCTCTTAATTAGAGTAACTGAGTTCTTCTCATTTGTAAACTCTTTGTTTAGTTAATCTTCAAAGGATTCCACTTGAAATATTTGACGACAAAGTATAAATGATTTGGGAATGAACCTCACTACAAACATTACAAAATGTATTTCAATGGAACAATGTGGAATGCCCCACATATGGACAACCCTATTAATTACATCGACGAAAACATTTGTGATGTGGTTTGGGTTAAAAACAATGCCATTATGAAATGACATAATATTTCACATAATATTTATCACATACTGGATTGAATGTCACAATATTTTATTTAAGAAAAAAGTATCATAGGAACCAAATATATGGAATCAATATGGATTTGGTATTCTCTATTAGTATTTTGTGCTTACATACATAGTGGAGGCTAAAAACCATTTTCCTGGGTGTTGGCTATGCTCTTCTTAAGATGATATGAAAAACACAACCTCATATATTCATTACTTAAATCTCAACACTATATTATGAATTTATGCATAAATATATTCGATTATATTATATAGGATTCTCCATTTTTTTATCTGTCGAATAGAAAAAAATATAATATTCAAAATTAGATGGCCTTTATTTTCAAAAATCACAAACTCTATAACTAGTTAATTGAAATATAGTGTAGAAAATAATGTAATTGCATTTTGTGACATTATTTTCTTATTAAAAATAATAAATAACATGGAAATATATCTGTAACCCAAAATATCATTACATCATTTAAATAAAAATTTATAAATATAATGTTACTATATATCTAATTAATATAGAAGACATTTATTTTTTTAAATATCATTAACATAATCCATTAATATTCATATATATGCACCATATATTCATATTTACATATATTCACTTTTTTATAGGGAATATAAATTAATTCACAATAGGAAATCTCTCATTAAATTAATCTCAAAATACTTGAAAATGCAATCCAACATTTAAAATATTCTTATTTTAAAAATGTTGATATAATCCATGATAATGAAGAATTCAAAATTATTGAAAAACATACAGTCTTGGGAATGGGCCCTTGACACTTCATGTGAGATTTTATAGTACTGTCTTAATCCTGATGACTTTATATAATTAATGCAATTAATTTTGAATGGGATATATAATAAAAATTATTTAATATCATTAACATTTAAATGATAATAAATTATTTCATATAAATGTTATAACTGAAACATTTGATGATTCCAAATATATATTGAATATTAATATTAAAAACATTAAAAGTGAATATCATAAATCTCAATGCCTTAAAAATGATGACAAATCCTTCATCAATATAACTGGATGAAAATGATTATGGATCGTTTATATTATAATTCAATCATGTTTTATTCTGATCAATCATTCCACATGAATTAGGAAATAATGATTCGTCCACCATTACATGAATAGTTATTAATATATAATGAAATAAAATATTCATGAAGGGATTATATTGTCGTGAATGAACTGATCACATGAACCAAAAGTTAATGGATCTTTATTGTACACGAGATATGAAAAAATAGCATCAAATACTACCAATAAGTATGAAACAATAGGGAATATTAATTCAATAACATTGGACACTAATAATTTGTAATATAAATACATTTTCATAAAATAAATTAATGGAACATGGTGTCATGACATGAAATTTATGTTGTCATGGACCTCTCCTTGGATCAAGGTGTTAATCCTCCCAAGTTCACCATTTAAAAAAAATTCAATATCATTAAAAATGATATAGTTGATAAAGGACTCATTCTGATGAAGATAACAATTCCACAACATTCAAACCACTTAAATAAAATCACATATCATGTCTACTATATGGAATAATAATACTTCATTTTAATTAACGAAATCTAATAAGAGAGGACCAATTAATTTTATATCCATCACATTTTGGAAAAGAACCTATAATAATGGTGTTAAAGGATCACACACGTGGGACTAGTAAAAACAATGAGTATATTAACAAATGTGTTAATTAAGAAACAATGTAGTGATTCATAACATGGTTACAATTAAGGATATTCAACTTGAAGATAAATAATCCATAATATTCAACCATCATGGCCTAGAAAATACAAAATAATAATAAATAAGGCCCCTCAATCTGTAACTCAAATAGTAAAAACCAATGAATAATTCAATAGTTGAATAAGAAAACCCCTAACTCCCATATCTTAAACCGAAATCATTGATGAAAATTTAATCCAAGACCCTACTAACCACACCAAGATGCATAACCTTATCCAAAAATGTATAGCTATCACTTTAAATATCAAAATTAAATAATCCATTATCCCTTGAAACTACAACTAATTGACCATAGAATATTTGAACAATAAAATTAAATATTCATGGTATGTTAAATTATTTTATAATAAATATTGAGTAAAATATAGTTATCGAATTATATAAAATATAAAATATGTGACATGATATATGTATATTGAAAGAGTGGTATATATATATATATCTATTTTAAATATATCCATGATATAAAATGTGTTATTTGAAATAAAAAATTGATAAATTATTCATTCCACCAAATCTATTTTATGTTTCATCTAAAAATATTTTAATACAATTTAATTGAATGTTGTCACAGTATAATATTTGTTTTATGGTAATGAATTTTATTCATTTTATTAGTTATTAATGTGATATGAAACTTATAATAATCTCTAATTTGTTATGTGTTTAAGATATTTGGTTATTTTCTGTTCCTAGGATTTTTACTATTAGAAAATTTATATGTCTTCAAACCATTATGAATGGTGTAAAATATTTATTATTATTACAACTAAATATTTCATTTCTAATGATAAAACTCACATCCCACTTATTCATTTAACTAAAGGTACACGCATAACATGGTGTTTTTTATAGTTTCATTTAATGTGTTTATAGATTCACATATCTATTGGATATTTATATTGGTGATAGGTACGTTATTTGTTTTTTAGAGATCATAAGAAATATTTTTATGAATACCATTAATTTGTAATAAATGTATCATTATTTTTTAAAATAAAAAAACATGTTAATATATTTTTGAAACATGTTTGTATAAATTTTTGGGTATTTTGTTAATGATTTGTACATAATATCCCAATTTTGTCATCAAATTCATAAGTTAATTTTCTGTTGAAATTTTTAATTTTTTTATAATGAATTCTAAATTTATAATATAAGTAATATAATGATAGAGAATTATAATTTCAATTGAAATATGTGTAGGGTAAGAATAAGATAATTCAATTTTAATTCTCAGTATCCCAGTATTGGAAAATAATATTAATTATAAAAACTATGGAACATTTTAAATTAAATTGTTATCTTATAAGACAATACAAAATTATAAAACTATATAGAATTATGAAATTATATCTAACATTACAAAAAATATTATAAAAAAATTAAATAATAATAATATATAGAGATGGTAGAATATTTAATTTTTTTGAAATGATCTTTTGAGAATAAAAAAATAGATTTCAACCTATTTGCACCAAATGTGTGATTTTAATATACCCATCCATTATTATATATTAATTATATTTCATAAATATATTAAAATATTTTTAGAAAAAAAGTTTAAATTTAAATCATCAAATACAGATTATCTTGTTGTGGTGTTTTCAAAATTATCATTGATAATCAATTTTTTTGGGAAAAAATTAAAATGTGATATGATCATTGAGTAATTCTTATCGACTCATAATGACTTAAAAAATATGTTGAAATTGAAATGGTTTATTTTTTAAAATTAAATATAATTTATCATTAAAATTATTTATTTGAAATTTTAAAATTTCTTTTCCAACCCTAGGTAGTAATCTCTAAAATTCTAAAAAAATATAATTATTTTTTAAAACATGTATTTATTAATTAAAATAGTTTCACATCAAAAAATATATATATAATTGATGATTAAAGTTAATAAAAAACTGAAAGCCAAAAATTGGGACCTAGATGTCAAATACATTTGGTTTGATCTATGGGATGAATTAAGGCTTATTATTTTATGTTATCCAAGTGTCCAAGGCCCATTATTTTAAATTAACCATAAAATAACTCCAATTTATAATAAAGAAAACATATTTTCCCATTCCATGTCCTTTAAAAGTATATAACATCGATACCTAATTAATTTATCTCCCATGAGTATCTACAGGGATATTATAATGTTTAATAGTTCTCTTAACAATCATTATGAAGCATCCTTTCATGACAATAATTCCAATTCCTATTCTTTTTTTTAAAATTATAATCATTTTGTTAAAATATTTTTTATAATTTTATTTACTATATTTCCATGCATTAAAATAAATTTTATTTTCATCCATATGATATATATTAATAGATATATGATATATTCTATATGATTATTAAATATTCTTAATCTATGATTATTCCAATTAAAGGGTCCATTATCCCATCAAATCATTTATTTGTGTAATCATTCATAAATCATTTTCCTTTTGAAAAGATTATTTATGATTCATTATTAGTAATTTCAATGAATGATATCAATGATATATTAACATTATCCTATAATATAATTCTTTTTAATGTTGTTATAGGGGTAAAAAATTAATTGACTCCTATAGAGAAAGTATAGAATTGATATAATGTTTTAGTAAAGACAATAATTTGTGGTTTCTAAGAAATGAAGTACATGTCTAGATACTACAAGGGAAAGGAGACTCTAAATATGATTATCATATGAAAAATAACACAAAAAACAATATTTATGTACTAAATCAATAATAAATTTGTACAAAAAAATTGGGTGCAATTGAACAAATGGTTTGATACAGCAATGGGATATTTAGTGGATAAGTGACAAAGTCGTTATAATCCATAAAAAATGATTTTAATATGCCCTTAAAGAATAATTGTCATTGATAGGACTAAGCCATGAATGTACCTAAAACATTTATTTCATTATCATTTCCTTCATATAATTACTTTATATTACATTTTTATTATCCAATTATATATATGTTGAGTGAAAAAAATTCACTTAGATAGTGGTATTTTTCAATATAATGGGGAAATATTGGCATCTTATATATGCTTTATTTATGAATAGATTTCCACTGATTACCAAAATATATTTATTTATGTGGTGAATTTGCTAAAAAGATGATATATTTTTCTGTTCAAATTAAATAATGGATGCATTGGACTTTTTATGTGACTGTGTGGATCAGAATTATATATCCCCACAATAAAATTGTAATTCTTTTGAAAAAACATGTAGGATATTAGGTATAATCATTTCCCAATTATGAATGAAATGTTTTCAAATTCATGTGATCATATTTTTTGGATTGATGAAATTATAAATTAAATTATATTGTGATATTTTATACATATAGTATAATTTATTTATTTTAATTTATCCAATGTAAATATTATTAAAAATAATCAACGATAATTATTTATTCATGTCATGTTATGGATTATAGTTTTGGATAAGATATAATATATTTTATGTAACCATTTATTAAGTATCTGAGATCATTATATTTTTTTATTTGTTTCTCATTTTGACTAGAAACCATAAATATTAATAAATTTGACATATGGGTTCTCAATGATATTTTTTTATTCAGTACATTTACCTTTTTTTCTCCATGTAATTTAATTTTTATTTATGTTTATAGTTTCTTCAGACATCTAAACTATTGGATAATGTGTATTCTTCCTCTATTATTATATACCCTTATAATAAATTAACCATTTGACCTATGATATTTAATTTGGGGTTTTATTTTTGGTATTAGAGAATACATAGTTAAACCTTTATATATTATAATTATAATAATAGAGTTAGAAAAATAAATTAACAAATCCAATGGTTAATTTGAATATTTTTGTATACTACATGATATTCAGTTATAATAAATGAAATTAAATTATATACTATAATTTATATATAATATTGTTATTCATGTTTTAATTTACTATATACCATTGTTTTGAAATGGTAAATAATTGTTTGAACAAAAACTGGGTCAATACATGAAATGAATGAATGAACTCCCTTATATATCATGTCAATTTAAAAAATTCTTTTGTAGATTAGACTGTTGATATATTTGGTTAGTTGAATAAGGTTTGGATCAATTTCATTGACATAACTGGACAACCATTATCTATATAACATGGTGAAATAATATTAGACAACTTCATGAGGTAGAAACCTCCAAACATCATTAGAAAAAAAATAGTTTCCAAATAATGGATCATATCCCCATATATGGTATTCAATAAATTAATATGTAATTAAATAGATATTTATATCATGTATTTATGTCATTATAGTGATGGTGTAGAGAATATGTGGTCTTTTATTATAAAAACATTATAGAAGAGTAGATATAGAGGATAGAATAGAAATAACATAATATGAAATTATTAAGAATGTACCTTCCAAATGAGAAATTAGATTTCAACGAAAGAGAATTCTTAGCTTTCATAAAAATGGATGGGCATTTTGTTACTAATATTATAGATTACTCATAAATATTGAAAAGTCTCATTAGTGGCTATTTTTTCATTCAATATAGAACTATATATTTATATTTATTGGTTAAAGCCTGAAATTAAATGGGAAATATACACTTAAAAATATTCCTCAGATGAATACATAATTATAACATACATAAATAATAATAAGGTACACCATCAGATAATTGTGATTAAAATGAATATTTTGGATGAAAATGAATGTTAATAACCATATTGAATAAAATAAAAATAAAAAATATATAATAGTGGAATTTCCAACATGAAATAACGATTGATTGAAACACCAAAGGCATGACTGAAGGGAATGCGTTATTGATACATGTCGAGATATAAAATATATCTGAATTTTTGTAGTAATGTAATGAAATAATCAACTCTATTCTTTTTAATAAATTATAAGAATATAATGAACCATTCAAATAATTGCATGAAGCATTGAGGGAATCATCAAAATAATATTACAAGGGTTAATGAATGACATTATTTAACCATAGAAGATGAATGTGAGGTCACAAATATTCTTTTAGATTGTAAATTTGAATATAATTTTTTTTCATCTATATCGATTGATTATTGAACTAGGTATTCTTATATATCGTAAATTTTTCATTGAACAATATATCAAAAACTAATATATTAAATAATGATTTATCTTTTAATACCCATACAATAATTAATTTATAAATTAATATATATTTTTATATCTATATTAAAATGTGTTGAAATTCTATAGTTATAATCTTTTTTGAAATGAATATTGTTGAATTGAAAACATTAATCGGATGGATCTGATCAAAAATATTAATAAATGTATCTATTTCCATGATATTGACAATAAAATCACATTGAATAAATCAAAATCCTCTATTTTAATAGGAGATAATTCATTGGTATATTCTTGTTGAAAAACAAACAATTTTTTTCAAAAATTTGAATATCATTGTGAAGATGAACCAATTAACGCAAATTATATCCTAGGAATTAAAGATATGTAAATTAATATGGTCTAAATTGTTGTTTTTCCATTTGAATATCCTCAATATACACATTAACATTTTGATTAATTATTTGTTATCATTTTCTCTCTATAAAACTACATATATAAGAGTCTACAAGTAACGGCAGGGAAGGGATTAGTGTAATTAATGAATAATCATAACAATTAATATGATATGTGATTTAAATTTCAAAAACA
The DNA here is from genome assembly GCA_963277665.1 of Viscum album. Taxonomy (NCBI): domain Eukaryota; kingdom Viridiplantae; phylum Streptophyta; class Magnoliopsida; order Santalales; family Viscaceae; genus Viscum; species Viscum album. The sequence continues at coordinate 406,655,671 of OY728146.1, forward strand.
ATCCATTGGAAAAAACCATTCATATTTGTAGAAAAATGATGGTCATTAGTTGTTATGTGTTGATTATTGAGAAACCAGTTACATCACAAAAGAAACTATTTTTCATTTACTACACAATATTTATCAATTTGAAAAACATCAATGTTTCCAAATATTTATATCCTATATACATATCACAAATTATCATCAATGATGGATGATATAAAAAGATGTGTATTTAGACAATGTAAGGAATTGTGAATTCGTGATTATTAATTTTTTTATAAAATATTGTCCGTTTGTGTTGATATATCTAATAAATAGTGTCTTATTGGAGAATAGTGATGTCATAAATTTGTTTATTGATGATATCTGTATGTACAATATGTTCTATGAGAAGTATGAATAATATATACAAATTTCTCAAAATAATTAATTTGATAATGAAAAATATAGTAAATTAAATAAATGTGAATTTAAAAATTATGTATATTATATTCATAATCATTTTATATTTATGTATATAATATCAATGATTCATATATAAAATATGGTGGTTGACAGATGGACTGCATGAAAAATTATAATTGAGATACATTGATTCATTGGTTTAGCTAGTTATAATAAGATTTTTTAGAAATGACATATTCATTATTAAATATATTAAACACATTGAAACCTAAATTGGTTGAATTTACATAATATAATGAATGTTTGGATAAATTAGACTAATTAATTTAATGATTGTTACATGGGTTTGTATTTAAAATTCCATTTATATTGGAAGGAATTTTATATATAGTGATTCATCAAGGAAACAAAATGGCTGTCTCATTATATGAAATTATAGAGTAGTTTTTTATATATATTCTAGATCTCAATAAACCATTAATAAAAGTATCTAACTCATGATCATATATATTATGCTGGATATTTTTGTTCAAAATATATGAGAACCATCTTTACTATATAAGGTGAGACATATGTACCCATTAGAAATGTTTGAAAAATAAATTCACCTAGAATGAACAAAACATTATTATTAATAGATTTCTCTAACAACTAAAGTATATAATTTTGGAATATACTTCCACCTTATGATGTTAAATAAAGTGGTTGACTCATTGAGTGGATAGGGTCTTCAAATATTCTCTATGATGTGGGTGGATACAGATCCCATTTTCATGGATTTAATAATATTGTATTTGTAAATTTATAAATAAATAGATGCTTCATTCATTTTATTAGTAATTTAACATTAGTAATTAATATATAAGATTAAAATATCTGAATAGGATATGAGAGCTTAAATAAGACAATCAAATCCTAGAAGGATGAATGTTTGAAAAAGATTATCATTAAAGTTTGTGGGTTTATGTTTGGAATGAATCAACATATACCATTAATCACATTTTTAGAGATATAATCAATAGAATAATCTCTTATAATAATAATATATATATAGTGAGGTATTTTCAAGATATGAATTTATCTAGAAGGGCTATCTACTGAAAAAAATAAAAGCTGTAAAATGATGATTTTGTGTCAAGAAGCTTGGTATGATTATATGTAATGGATGAAGGATAACATCCAAAGGCAGCTAGAAAATATCACCCTTTACAAAAACAGATGTGGGAAAACATAATAATAGATTATTACCCAATAATTAATAAGAAATTTATGAAGAATTAATCAATATTTTTCATTATGGTTCAATATTTTGTGACTGTAAATTTCCCTAATATAAGGTACGGTCAACCCCTCAAACAACTTATATACTATTTATCATTGATGATTTCATCCTTAACATTGCACATTTACCAAATTTATCTTAGTGTTACATAAAATTTACATTTATAATTATAAATTATTATTAAATGGATTTCCATATAGAGATATATTTGAGAACGTCATATAATTATAAAAATGATGTCAAATCAGAAAGTACCTTTGAAACCATTGAGGATAGGTGATGATCACCATCACATTACATAGAAAGATCATGGGACCAATACCTACATCTAGATGAATTCACATACAATCACATCTTCCATTACAAAAATCATATGTCAATATAAAAATAATAATGTGTAAAAATAGTTATCCATGATGCGATTCATATGATTATTTCAATTAAATAATTTGAACGAGCAGGTTTGATTGTTTGAGTCAATGATCCCAATGATTGAGATATATTTTTATTTATTTATTTTTTATTTTTTATTTTGTATTATGAGTTTATTCAGATAATGTAATAATATCATATTTATTATTTTTACGATAGTATGATATCATGTTAGTGGTTACACATTGATTATTGTTTCAACACCATCTTTGGACTAAAGATGCACTCAGTTAACCCTACATGATATCACTTGAGTGTAGGAATTGTGTTCTCAGAGCCCTAGTGAAATTGATTATCATGATAAAAATATCATTTTTGGGTGTTGACGAGGATGATTTATGGATATGAGTCGTATAATTTTTTTTTAATTTTTATTTCTCATGTTGATCTATACTTCTGATCATTCCAGTGGTTGATGATTTTGGTATTATTCTACACCATGAAATGAATTTTTAAATGCATGCCTGATTTTGTAAAACCCATCATTCTATTATTTTTTATGTTTATAAATTTTGTATTATTGAAAATTTATGTATATGGGGTATAGTCTTCTCCTAATACCACTATATCCACCCACTTCTAGTCGGTAGCCTCTATAATGTGAGATGAAATGCATAATTTTTGTTATCTTCTCACATGATAAATAAATATAATAATAAATTATATGGAATTATAAAATGTTCTCAAATGGGTCTTCAATTCTCTAATATTATTATATGTAATTTGGTTGACATGATATTGGAATGTGTCAGATACTTTGATGAATATCACTATGATGCATCTTGAAAATATATTCTGGTAGGATGTCTAGGATAACAAGGGTGTAGAATTTCGTTTATTGATATGTTGTGTCATATTTTTATAATTTTAATTTATTTTGATACACATTATTATTGGGTATTGGAATCATTATATAATTGGATCAAGGAAACTATGGCATGTGATTGAAATTCATTATCTTTTGTTTAATTGGATTCATATGACAAGTTGTTCTATAAGTATGTGGTTTCAATAAAAATGAGGTTTAGTTATTAAAATTGTTAGTATTAGATCGTGAACCACATTTACATATATGTTATTGGGGGAATTATTCTCTGCTATAATGACATCTAATTAGAAATCATTTTGATTTTAGGAAATACAAATATAATCTAAGATAATAAATCATTATTATGATGATGTAGTTCCATGATCATAAGGATACAGTGACCCTAATAGGTTGGTATAGTCATCGATTCCATAATGATAAAAACATTGTTGGTTTCTATAGTTCCATTTGGTTGTTTACTGTTCTTGTAATAACCTATATAGTGATTTAACATATTGATTGGAATGAAATTCTATTTCACCGTGTAGGTGAATGTATTTCCCTTTTATATATCATCTTAGATTATGCTGTTATATATATATATATATATTATTTAAACTATTTTTTATAATGTTTTTGTCCAATATATGAATGATTAAAATTAATTATTTCCCAATGAGGATGATATTTTTTGCATGTGATATCATTGAATATGTATGTGAGACCCTAATGTGGGGTTTTTTATGATGTGGAATATATTTTTTGTTCAGATGGGAGCATGAATGATGTTCCATGACTATTTATATTTTTCACGATATGAATTTCTTTTCTAGGTTGGATAACTACACACCCATTGATTTTACTATGGCCCTAGATGATTATTGTTTAGGTATATAAGTAGGAAAACCATGAGGGTATATTGACCATGAACTAATAGATTTCAAAGATACATAGAGTCATGGGTCATCTATGGGATTTCTTTTGAAAATCACCAATTGTAACTGATTCACTATTTGTGAAGAACAGATATTTACAAGGTTATGAAACATGATTTCAATATCAAAACTATTAGAGTGACATAACTTGTAGTGATATATGGGTAACTATACATAGTGAGAACATGCGTGGAAAACCATGATCATGAATGAGAAATTAGTTGGTAATAATATATGCAATGATAAATTCCACAAGTGATGTTATTTAATTTTTTGAAGAGTGAATACTGTGGTCTTGTATTGATGAAATAGTAATAAGGGTATAATTTTCAGATGATTATTTAGGTATGAATAATAATTTTGACAAAATATGGCACACAGGAGGTGTGAGTCGAGCTATGTGGTCACGTTGTGTGTGATTGTACACAAATTTTTTATAATGTAATTAGTTTAGAATAAGTTAGTTGCATTTTTTTATATTTAATTGTGAAATAAGGAACTAAATTGTAGCAGTCCTGGATCAATGGAATTGATAAAATGATCATGTTCATGTTCATTTATTCATAGGAATTTTGAATGTGAATTCTACACAAACCTCCATAATAGAGGAGACAAAGGAATTATATTGGGGTGAAGTGACATGGTCACCCCATGAATTATATCATAATATGTTATTCCCAACATATAAACCGTTTCTAATGTAGATTCACTCACCTTTTACATGGGTTTCCATTTGGAATTATCTTATATTCATAATATGTTTATTTTAATATGATTTTGACTCTATCAGGGACTGTTGGTATGTTTGAATCTCTCTGAAATTTTTTTTAATAATTGTTTTGGATGTTGTTTATGTTAGTTGGGAATAAGTGGAAATTTTGTTTTTTGGTAGTATTATTTTATGGGAGAGGTTGGCGATCTGCTTCAATTATTTAATCACAAGTGGATGGTGGAAGGTGGAGATAAAAAAATTAGCTTACTATTTTATTGATTAAGAAACACCTATAGTTGGACATATAATGTAAATCAATTGTAATACAAAACATTTGAAAATGGTTCGTTTGTAAACATGTCTATTGGATTGATATTCATTAATTAATTTTTATTCCAATGGGAATTTGGGAATAAATCATATATATTCATATATTACACACTTATGTAGTATCTTTATTGATTTTTCATGGAATATGGGTGTCTGAATCAATCATGGGATGCAATGATATGATCCAAACATGACATTATTTAGGTAGCATATACATTAGAAGAAAATAGGAGCATGATAGATAATTTTTACCCATTATGGATTTAGCAATGTTTTTTTCATTGGAAATGGGGTACACACATAGGTCGATGTAATAGATAAATCAACGGATTAATATATGCATAAATTAAACATGACTAGGTAATGAATAAATGAATTGGTTTCCATCACCGGGCATCCCAATAATGAGTTGTTCTTAGGTGGTATCCCTAGTTACAGAATGTGTAATTAGATAAAGTGAATAAGTAATCATGTTTTTAGTTTATTATTGGATATTAATTGAATATATAGAGACCTTGTTACAAATAAATCTTATGTTATTCTTTTAATGTGGATTATAATTTTTTTTAGAATAGTGATGGTAAGTGATGTTGGGTACAAGCATTTGACTTATGGTCGCATGCATTAACCGGTCTGATAAAATGGGAACCAAAGAAAGTAGGTTAGTATACAACTATAATTATGTTTCTGTTATAAATAATGATATTGGATAGAATTATAATGAATAATTTTCCTAAATTATACGTTTTTATTTTGACGAGAACCAAATGTCATGCAATGTATCAGGATTTAGTAAGATTCTACCTTTGGGTAGGCAAGTGTGGGTAGGATACTTCTCAATATTTTGGTGGTTTCTGGATAGATGTATCATGTTTTGTGTTTTGATTTCCCTATATTTAAATATTTTCATTATAAATATATTAATAATTCAAGGATAGAAAAATAATATTAGAACAAGAATAACTAACTATCATAGGATGAATGATGCAATTTTATAAAAAATATGGATTCTAAAGGATATGAAGTACTATGAATGAGAGATTAAAATATCAGTATCTTTATGGGTTGAAAAAAACTAAATAATGTTTTTATTTGATTCATTATAAGGGATAAGTTGTAAATAGGGATTAAAAATAGAATTGAGAAGGTTTGATCCCCTCAAAATGGTATTTTGACCATTTAATAGATGATTAATGGTGGTAAAGACTTATGGGAAAGGTTTATAATGATGAATATTTACCCATTCTATATAATGTGGACACAAGATAGAAAGTTCATGTACAAATATTTTCTACAGATTTTAATAATGGAAAGGTGCCATTGTATGTTACACTAGTATCTTTGTGATCATTTTCTTTATAATAAGAGTGGTTATAATTTGGAAAAATTAATATTTTTATTATTTTAATCTTAGAGGGTTCCATCACACATTTATCCTTTCTTTTAACACAGAGAGATAAGGAAGTCGACCATTTATTATAACCTTTATGGTTACTCAATGATGGGGTGTTACAATGCTCTAATTATTTATTTAGTGTATTCATTCAACACGGATGTCCTCTAGTTGACATATAAACCTTTCATTATAATTTATTCATTAATGATATAGCATTTTTTATTAATTAAAACAGAATTTTTTAACTATATCTATTTTGAAATTTCATTTAGGTATCATATAATTAGGACCTTTTGTGCTGATGATTTCTCATCATCGTTAATACTTTCCATGTGTGTTTGGTTAGGGCCATGGTGTGATGGGTCAACCAGTATGTTAATATGAATTTCTGAATAATGTTTTTAATGGGGAGTAAATTGTAAATTGTTATGATTAAATTGTATACTAAATTTTAATTTGTTATTAATTAATTTTAGATTATTTGTTAACCACATAGGGCCTTGTGGTGGTAGTGGAATGATGATATTAGATGATCTTAATTGAAAAATGGATGGGATTTTTTGAGGATGATAATTTATGTGTATAAATTAGGAGAAGCTTCCATGGGGTAGGTGGTAAGGTATACAAACCCTTTTGAATGATTTTTTTCATTTATGATAATTTTAAGGTATGAATAACTAAATAGGGAATCTCATATTGTTAGTAATTATAGTTTCCTAATTTAAAATTAATAATTAATTGAATGGAATTTATTGATTCATTTAAATCCCTTTTTAATGTATTGATATTTTTAGGCCTCATAAACCCATGTAAAATATATCTTTTCCTTTAACCAATAATGTTTGAGTCCATGAATAGTTAGTGGTTCTTTATTACAGTGAACAATTTTTAAGGTTGTTCCTAAAATAATCTTTCAAATTATAACTTGGGGACCATTTTTATTATGTCATAATACATCTACATGTGTTGGTTCTAGTTAACGTTAATAATTTTCTATATTAGTCAGGTTAAGGTACTTTTAGGATCCTTGGAGATGATGAGATTATTATATTCGATCAGAGGCTAGTGATACACTCCTGTGTGAGACTACTGGGAATATGTGGAAGAAAATATGTAGATTAGAGATGTGTTAAGTGAGTAGACTAACATATCAAATCTTTTAACACGAATATAGGGCATAAACCATCTGTCATAGTAATAATGTTGTTATGGTGTAACCATGGAGGAAGGAAGTCATATTGTGTTTTTGAAAATACATAGGTTCATGATGACCATTGAGGTATGGGTGTTGACATGGGGGGAAATTTAAGATAGGGAATTCTATATAGGATTCCACATCCTTGTAATGACCATGGGAACATGAGTGGGTGCATTATTGATAGATTACCCCTGAGTAGGTGTGTATGGATAAGAGTATAGTTTGTTATGAGTACCACCGTAGAATGTGAATCAGCATTTGAGCTTGATGGATCTTTGATTATGATGATGTTGGTCCTTTTTCAGACAATCATTAGTATGATTTGTTTTATTATTTTAGATATTTGTAGATCTCAAATGATTATTATGTATTATCAGTTTGTTAGGGAATAGTTGTGAGGGACTTAGATTCATGATAATAACTTGTAGATTTGGATTTGTCCTTGGGATTCCATTGATTTGAATTTAGGATAGATTAAGTGAAATTTGTTTGTTTCAAATCAATTTAGTGTATATTGTTGATGTAATCAGTAAATGCGAGAGTAGGTACCAAGGATCCATTATCAATGCTATGAGATTACATTCATAAATAAATTATCTATACACCTATGATTAAATTGATTTTTTGGGGCCATTTTGAATGCGTTGGGAGATAAGGATTCGAGTGGTAATACCAATACAACATTTAAAATAACAATGAACTAAAATATCCAAATGGTAAAATCATGTTTTTTTGTGAGAATATATCATTTATCATGGTTGTCAGATATTCAATGTGTGTCTACTGAATCCTCTTGACCAAATCCTGGTATACCAAATTTGATCGGGTGGATTTTCATGTTTTGTTTGGATGAAGAGTAAGGAGATTTGGACTCCTAATTATTTGTTTGTATAATCAAGTAAATAATTTATTTATATTTATTATTTATCCTAGTAATTAGTTTTTTTAAGTGTAGGATTCTCGATCGCCTTCACCATCTAAGGAATCTTTTGTTGGTTTAACAGTTATTAATCGATACGTACTTTCATTGGAATCATTGTAATGGATTGAGTAAGATTGATTCTTAGTGACACAACAAGGTATAGTACACATAAATTGAGGTGTGATTGTGGGATCTCAATGTTGGGAATATATGTCTACAAAAGCTAATTTGCATCCATAGAGATTTTCTAGTATTATAGAAAGATGGTATAGTCTATATGGTCCACGTATTAGTGAATCAATAATGGCTATTGATTTAAATTTAATATTATTGAATTTATTTATTTAAATATTTTAACAAAAAAATTATTACTATATATTTAGTTAGTAAGAGACTACAATGGTGGTTCCTTGCTTATTTATTTACTTAGTCAATTGTCAGAAATACATTTCACCTGGGTAACCAACCAGACTATCATTTTGATGTCGATAATATTTGGGTTGAGGCATGTGTTGATGATTGTGAAGATTGTTAGATCGATTTGTCCTGGTGATTCATATGGTAAATATCGTAGATCGATAGTGGATCTATGTATTGGTAGTTATCTTGTATATCTGTATATATTGTTTCACTTAGGGTACATAAATCTTGTATACTTGTATATATGTATTTTTTTAATTTCATTATTAGTAATTTATTATCCTTCATATTTCATATGTATTTTGATTGGTCAATTAATATTATTACATAGTATGATACATGGGTATGGTTTCTCATATTATAACTATAAACATGTAACTCTAGTCATTAAACTCTTGTTTACAAGGTGTTCCGCATGAGTTTGTGTAGTAGTCATGTATTATGACTATTCATTATCAGATAGTTTAGGGCATTACCATAGTATAGGTAAATGAAATAACCAATATATCCTACATTTGATTTTCACAATGAAGTTAAAAACAGATCATCTAGTACCCTCCCATGTATCCAAATATTATATATTGTATTCATCCACAAAACCCTATAATAGATCATATTTTCCAAAAAATGATTACATATTTTATTCTTTAATGGTATCTAATCATCTTCCCAATTTAATACCCCATTTTACTGGATCTATCATAAAATGACTAACAAATTGCACCAAAAATGAAATTTTTATACATGTAAAAACCATTTAAAACAATAATTTTGATATTTATAATAGAAATAAATTCCATTCTTATAAATAAAATTATCTTCCATTTTTTTCAATTTATTTAGATAACATGAAATTTATTGAATATGGAGTTGGAACTAGATAATCATAAATTATTGAAAACCTAATTCTAATCATCTGGATAAATCTTAATAAACACTACATTAATATTATGATCATTATGTATCTACCAATATACATCCCATATTTCATATTATAATTCATCTCTTATATTAATAAAATAAAATATGTACCCTCAGATTTATTTATTTCCTAAAACATCTGGAATAATTTCATCTACAAATAATATTATGATGTTGTAACAAATATTATTGAATATGATATGTTATTAAAAACAATTATCTTAAATTTCCCATTATATACCATAATAGTGTCTAATATATAGTTTCATTATCATGGAATATTTTTCTTGCTATAATGACTCAATTTTTGATACACAAATAGATCATGTTTTCTTAATACATGAAAAATACATGTTTTTTAATGTACATTTCCCCCATCAAATCAACATAATTATATTTCTTTTTCACATTTATATGATGCAAATGGTGTATTTAAAATAATAAGACTAAAAAATATTTTGATTTATTCATGTATGAAAACAAGTAATAGTTTTTTAAAAACACCCCCTCATTCAATTTTTCTAATACCCATTATTATTTTTCCTAACATTGTTCATTCATCAACCATCATCTTAATATTTTAAAATGAATACCGAATAGTTTTATAGTGATTTCATAGTGTATTATTATTATCATATCTCTTAAGTATTTATTCCTAGAATGATTCCATTTTTAATTTCATGTTTTAATCCCACATTATAAAATACCATAAATTATTCTTCCTATTACAAGATATATTATTCTTTGATATCTACATAAAATATATTTTTGGAAAACATTATGTAGAAATGAAAATACTTATTGTTCATGTTGAAAACCATTACTTAACTTGTGGTTATCCTCTATTTAGAAATTTTGAATCTCTAAAATCACATTTCATTGGTATAACATGATCTTAAAAAAATGTTAAGAATGAAATTTCATATTCTAATCAAGATGAATAGTCTATGATTTTTTTATAAACAAAACTTTTTAAAACATATTCCATTTCAAAATATCCATTCAATTCATATTATATATATTTTGATTAATGTTTTCCCCAAGAAAACAAATTCCAAAAAGATTTAGTATTTACCCATTAACATCAGTTTTAGGATATCGTTTTGGATTTATATTTCATTCCCATTATCATTGTTATACTGATATAAACAATAATTTTAATATTCATTCATTGAAATGAACATATTTTATAAATTTCAAAATGTTTTTTATATTATAAATGTTAGGGGATATGAATTTTTATGTAAAATAGGAAAAGGAAAATACAAGGGTAAATATAGGTGGTCTAATACATGTATACATTTCTTTATGTCAAAAAATTTCATAGAGATGATAAAAGATTATAGTCAAACTAATAAAAAATATTTTAATCATTATACCATTGAAATTCATGTCCCAATGGGGCCATGAGACCTTGTAACCATTATTGAATTTAAATATGAGTAATATTTATTACTTATTGCTTTCCTATGAAGAACATGTTGAAAGACTTCATCAAGTACAACATGACTTTTCCCATTGAAAAAACCTGAGAATATGCTGATTTTTCTGCTGAATCATACTATATATCCACCCTTGTTCAATTGATACCAATGTTTCCCATAATTTATTAATTTTCTCATGAATCCTCAAAATTCTCCCACCACTATTTGGATTTTGTTTCTATTGGTTACTGATGATTAATTCCTCAGATGATGATACATTTCCAATTTGTTTCCACTTTTAAGGCCTCATACATCCTCGTGGACATACTCTCCATGATCAGGTACCAATTTGATGGAGAATCTATAGATCTGGTCATATTAAAACACACCTATATTCATTTATTTCAGTATCAAGTAATCCATTCTCATTACCCATGAACAACCACACACTTTTTGAAACACCAACACTAACAATTTTCAAAACCTAATAATGAGGTCTCAAGAACAAACCTAGGTTGACGCTGAACCTGTCACACTGGTCGGACCATGACATGGTCTGAATGGAATTCTCGATCCCCACGGGATGGAAACTAGTGTCGGACATCAAAATTTTAATCGTCAGGAATTATTTGGAAAATTAACAAAAACAAATAAACAAGTAAACAGATAAATCTAAATAGTCGATAAACATAATGATTGTAGTGGAATGAAAATAAAACCGAAAATACTTCCATGTGACCTTTTAGCTCACCCCCTGAACAATGGATGACTTTTCCCTAATAACGATCCACTCAGCCATGAAAACATATGCAAGGAAACCTGAAACTAAAATGATAAATATATGATTTAGAATTAAATATGTTCAGTAGGGTTGCCAAGATAAACCATAAAATCCAACATCTCTTATCCTAAAACAATTAATTAACTCAAGTTGGAAATAGAGTTATAAAAATAGGGTTCTCACATTTTGAAAATAAGAAACATGTTTTTTTAAACCCAACCCACGCTACATACCATTTCTTAAATCCTTTTCCATTTTATAAATAAAACCCAAAATATAATATACCAAAGGAAGGATAAAGTAAAAGAAGTAATTGGTGAAAACTGATAATAGACTAGTGCAATGAAAAGTAAAAAAACAATGTAAATAATCTAGTAACCATGGGTGATCCTAAACATCCCCATAATTCCCCTGGACATACTCTATTTCTTAACGAACTGTCGTTGTATGGTGAAATCCTAATACTATAACTAATCGGCCGACCTAACTAACCAATCCTTTGGAAAATCCCGCCTAGCCAAACAAAAAATGCAGGGGTACTAACCCGTCAAATCGGGGTTGGTCAGCAACCATCGCTCGATCTATAAAATATGCCCAGGAACCCTTGGTGGTTAAAATAATATAGTGTACGTAATAGGCCCTCGCACGTGTGACTCATCTCACTGCACTATCCTACCCCAGTCATGGACACTTCATATGAAAACCCATAAGGGATATCCCCCCTATAAAGGATCCATTGTATATATATATATATACATATATATATATAACATATCATCAATGGTTCTAACCGGGCCTTCATTCCATTAAATCATTAAAACCATTTGATTCCTTTTTCATAATACTAATGTTGTTAAATGAGAATACCATAACAAAAACGTCATCATTTCAAAGAGTCAATACAAACATTACATTAATGATGAAATTTCTAAACAGGTCTTCTCGAGACACCCATGTCGAAATCATCATTCTAAAGACATTAAAAGTTTTAACTAGGCACAGACAATATCAAAACACAAGTCATTTTAAAAGTAAACACAACTCCACCCATGACATGGAAGAGCCAAATGGGCCTTTAAGTGGTCATTTTCAAAAAAATTACCCAAAACATTACACTAATACAACATTTATATTTTTAACGACAAAATAGCACACCACTGAGAACACAGTTAAAATCATTCACAAAATCCAGAAAAAGGACCAAATCATACATAGGAATCAAAAAAAATGAAGAAACACTAGTTTTTAGGAAACACTAGTTTAATGGTGTGATTTTCAGTTGAAGGAATGTCGATGGGTGCACCATGTGCACCCATGGATGTTCCAAAATCCAATTGCACACATGTGTTTCATGAAAACAAACAACATTATTTCCACAAATCTACAACTTGAAACTAAAACCTACCGTTAACTTTAATTTAATTGAACTCACACTGTCACATTAAAGACAAAGATCCCCCTTTATATTTTAACACATTAACACTATTTTCATGTTATTCCAATACCAAAATTATAAATCAAACCAAGTTAACAAATAACAAAAGCCAACACAAAACATAATCATTGATAAAAATTTCATAAACCCCTCAATTCCACGTTGAAAACTATAGTATTTTTATCAAATGCGCTATATGCACATAAAAATTATCATCATAAAATGTTCTCCTTTAATGTATTATTTTTATTTATCAAACTGTATCAACATATAAGTAAATAACCCAAAAAATTATCTATGAATAATATCATAAAAGGATTTGGCACATAATCAAATAACAACAGACTCGAACCATGAATTAAATCAAAACATCAATTTGACTAATTTTAAAAATTTAAAAACACTATAGTAGGAAATTGATGGGTATATCATTTCATTGAATCACACAAAGTATTATTATTGAAACACCCACAAATAAAATTGAATGTGGAAAGGAAGACAATGAAATTACTGACCTTTAACCAAGATCAGACGCAACAGAAAATCAACGGAAGGGAGAGGGAAACGTCGCAGGCCAATTGCACACCAACAATGGTGAGAACAACTCATGAATTTCACCCCATATAATAGGTTTAGAACAAAGATAGAGAAAATCCCCCATAAATTAGGAAGAAACTTACCGGATGGATGGTTTGATGGTGCGGCGAGGCCGGCACAAGAAGGAGTCAGCCTTGCTGGAGTGTGGAAGGTTGGAGACGCCACTGGTTGGAACTAGAAGGTGGCCTAGTCGGTTGCACAGTGCGAATGAGTTGGAGGTAATGGTCATGGCTATTGCCGAAGCAGCTAGTGTGAGGTCTACTGGAGATGGCTGGCCATGAGGAGGGGAGTCGGAGGGAATGAAGAGGGGTGGAGTGGGAAAAGGTGGTTGTTGGTTGTGGTCTACTAATAGGAGTGTCTGGGCAGTAGGTGTGGCTTGGATGCGGAGAAGGACTCCGAAATTGTGAAGGAAACAAGGGTGAAGCCAAGACCCTAGTTAGGGCGGGTCACCGGCAGACCCTATAGTGTGAGAGGCAAAGTGGGGGGGGGGGGATGATGTAGATGGAGGATGAAGACAAGCACATGCCTGGTGCGCTGGCAAGAAACAAAGAGGGGGGGGGGGGGAGGGGGCATCATGTGGGTTGTCTAGGCTTAGTTTAGTTTTTTAATTTTTTTCCTTTTCATTTTATTATAATAAAATAATAATAATAATAAAATCTAAAATAAAAATAATAAAAATAATAAAATAATAAAAATAATAGTACCGTAATAATAATAATAACATTAAAAATAATAAAGATAATATTAATAAATATTATTAACCATTAAAATAATAATTATAAATATAATAATATTAAAAATAATTATAATGAAAAAAGTAATAATATTATTAATAATTATTATTATTATAAAAAATAATGGTAATAAAATTACGAATAATAATAATAATAATAATATTAATAATAAAAATAATTTAACACGTAACCATTGTAATTAAAACAATATAAACTATAATAATAGTAATAATACTGACTATAATACAATAATAAAAGATATAATAATATATTTTATAATGATAATAAAAATAATTAAAATGAAAAAAATAATAATAAAAATAATAATATATATAATAATGATATTAATATTATAATAATAATAATATTAATAATAACATTGAGCAATTTCATGGCAGTAGGGCTTGTTGCGCGGCTACCGCCAACCGCGCGGTGACCGCACATGGGTCCAAAACACAGTAAAAATAATAAACAAATTTTTTTTGTCTAGGATCTAGACCAAACCTTGGCACAAGGACTCGGAGCTAAGAAATAATAAAATATAAATAAATTAAATATCGGGATGTGACCTTAATCCCCACCACAGACACTTTCATCCCCCAGAATGTCTCCCAGCTGAACAATAGATCAATCAAGAATCCAATCCTGATAGAATCCGAAAAAACCCCAAATTCACAAGAACAAGAGAACATTAGAGGGTTCTCCCCACCAGAAGAACTCAACTAACGCGTAAAATTAATACCCAAACATACCACCTTGATAGTGGGGGGGGGGGGGGCGTGACGCATGAACTCCAAACCAATCTGAACATACATGTAGAGCACGAGAGAACAACACCTCTACTGAATCATGAAACTCTCAACATAGACCAGAAACTCCCAACAATAAGAGAATAACCTCTAAGAAGTACATATCCCAAAATAGGAAATCTGAGCATAACCACAAGCCTTGACTCCACCGAAGGAACTTACATCTCCAAACAAACACTTCCAAAACAAGAACAACATATACAAGGGACAACACACTTTTAAGAAAAACACATGATTCAGAGAACCATAGTCCGACAAACAAAACTGTTCGATTACAACATAACATGCCAATTATAACTCCACGACGAACCAATGAACATAAAACGACATCTAAACTTTAACAGTATATGAAGAAAGGATGAAAAGACTTTAAATGTTCCACTGCCACCACGAAACACAAAACCTAGACCAAGGATTCACACCCCTGGCCACTCCAGAATGTGCGTGATCTTCATCCCAAGGCCTCTAGCTGGGGATATAAAGGATGAGGCATCTCATGCATCACAATCAGGCACCAAAATTCCTCAGTCTCAATGTCTTCATCAGGCGACACTTCATGCAGAACTTCTCTAGAATACATAGTCACCCGCAAGGATGACACTTCTTCAGAGGGATGTGACATGACGACTACGCGTGCCCGAACGGGCCAAACTAGTGGCACACCACTGAGTGGTCCAATGATCTATAATCAAAAACCACTTCAGACTACTACTTATAAATTGGACCCTCTAAAAAACCCCACTCGCCAGATGGGGAACCTTCATGAGTAACTAGATTAACTTGATTGCCAAGCACCTGCACTCTGGAGACATACTCAGCTCAGAACGTCTCATCCACCAACTTCTCGAAACAATGATCATTATAAAGGATCACTGGTTCCATGATCTTTGAATGAATACCCCTGGTGAAGAGGTAAGTTTTCATCAAATCCTGCGACGTTGCCTCTAGAGAAAATGACCCAAGCTTCTTGAAATGGTCAATATATTCTTTTATCGTATGTTGGCCTTGTTGAATATGCATGAGCTCATCCCTTTTAATTGTATTCACCACTTTAGGTATAAACCCCAAGATGGAGATGTATTTAAATACATCACATGTCTTCATAACTTGCAGTTATGGTAGGTAAAACAACTCTATTTCATCCTGAGGTGAAACTCTAAACAAACCCAAAACAACGTGCACACTGATAGGTTCAGGATTTCCCAATATCCTAATGACACACTCAACCTCTTCAATCCATTTGGTGGCTTATAACGGACCCATATCCCCATGAATGATAGGCAATTTCCAAGAAGGACCAAAAACTGGGCATGAATTATCAGAAACCATGGAGACCTTTCTAGGTGGCATTTTTTGAACAACATATAAAACACAGAACCAAAACCAACATCAGGCCGATGCAATATCATTGAAAGAAGCAACATCTGAAAACAACCATCTCATAGAATAACAAAAAAATATAAACCTAGCCAAAATTACCTTTTTTATTTCAGGTTCCAAAACCGCCTTCTTTCAAGATCACTTTCCAAATACAAAACCCACTTTCCAACAAAATTCAATTTTCCAGAAATAATTTTCCACCTTTAAAAATAACTGTAGAAAAACAAAGTCAAGCATTTAATTCCAAGTTAAAACCCCAGTAATCCCATGAACCATTGCAATTTTCCTCAACTTCTCTCATCTATACATACCAACACACACTTCACATTCAATCTCTTACATGTGTAAAAGTTTATAAGGAACACACAAAGTTCCACTCAAACCATATCTCTACCAATTCAAAGTGACCACTAGATTTTTAGACTAAGAGCTTTTAGTTTTAAAAATCCCATTCCCAAAGATGAATCCATTTAAAAGAAATAATTCTCAATAAAAAAATTTCATTTCACAAGAACCAAGACAACACACAACTTACATAAAATTACTGAATAGAGGGACTAGTAGTCATTCTAAACCTAGCGACATGGTAGATGGCCATGACCCAAGTAAGCATCAACGACTAGGAGGATCTTAAACAATATACACAGACTCCACATAGATCACTAGTCCATGTGAAATCATGATGAAACATCTATTTTCCTTTGTTTTCATCTCTCAATCCAAAACAAATCAGAATGAGATACGAACTAAATTCCAAAACTACCCATGGAAACATGAGGTTCGAAATGGGCGAGGGGTCACGACGTCCTTCCCGTACGTACCTCTCGAGTCCCTAAAGACCTAATCTCCATATATTGGACACTGAAAATAATAATAACCTCCCAATGATACCATTTTTTCATGAACCAACTCGGGTCGACCCTAAACATGTCACCCAGGCTTGTCCGCGACATGGCCCGAAGGGCATTCCCGATCCCCACGGGCTGGAAACTAGTGTCGGGCATCAAAATTTTAATCATTTGGAATGAATTAGGCCATGAAAAAAAACTAGTAAACAACTAAATAGATAAATATTAATTGAAGATAAACATAAAAATTGCTACAAAATGAAAATAAAACCGAAAATACCTCCACGTGACCTATTAGGTCACCTCTCGACCAACGGTCGACTTTTCTCCAATAACGAGAAACTCTGCTAAGAAAACTAAATCAACGAAACCTGTAACTGAAATGATAAAGATACTCCTGATAATTAAAGATGCTCAGTAGGGCTGTTAAGATAAGCCACATAATCCAAAATCCCCATTCGCAAAATAATCCATAAATATAATTTTTAAAAACAATTATAGAAGTAGGTAATTTACTTTTAAAAAAAATGGAACATGTTTTTTCTCCCAACACACACTATATACCATTCCCAAAATCCTTTTTCATTTGATAAACAAATCCCAAAACAGAATATACCAAATCAAGGCTATGGTATTACAAGTAAACCGTGAAAACTGATAATAGACAAGTGTAATGAAATGTAAACAACCAATGAAAATAATTCAGTAACCATGGGTGATCCTAAACATCCCTAGAAGACCCTTGGATGTGCTGGGTTTCGGAACAACCTATCAGTGTATGGTGAATCTCCTAAGTATATAAAAAACATCCCACCCTAAATAACCAATCTAGTGGAAAATCCCGTCTGTCCTAGCAACAAATATAGGCTGTACCAACCCGTATTACCGGGGTTGGTCAAAAACCATCACTTGATCTATAAAATATTCCCAGGAACCCATGGTGGTTATAATAATATTGTGTAAGTAGAAGGACCTCTGTTGTGTGGCACTTCTCACCATACTTACTTTCCCCAATCACAGACACTCCAAAAAATAACCCATAAAGGATATCCCCCCAATATAGGTTCCCCAGTATATATATACATATATATATATATAACATATTATCAAAGGTGCCATCTGGTCCTTCATTACATGAAATCCTTAAACCCATTCGATACCTTCTTCAGATTACTAAAGTTGTTATATGGGAATACAGTAACCAAAACCTTGTTATTTCAAAGAGTCAACCCAATCATTTCATTAATGATGAAAGCACCAAGTGGTCCGTCATGACACACCCATGTCGAAATAATCATTCTAAAATCTTTTAATGTTCCAACCAGGCACACACATTATACAAATGAAAATCATTCTAAAAGTTAACAGAACTCAACCCATGAATTGGAAGAGCCAAACATGCCTTTAATTTGTCATGTCCAAAAAAATTACCCAAAACATTACACAAGAACAGCTTTTATATTTTCAACTACAAACAATCACACCCTGAAGGTCACAGTTCAAACCATTCACAAAAGCCACACAAATGACCGAATATTACATATGAAAAAATAACCAATTGGAAAACAAAGGATTTAAAGAAAGACTAGACTAACGGTGTCATTGTCACATGAAGGAACATCCATGGGGGCACTGAGTGCACCCATGGACATGAAAACATCTAATGGGAGTCATGTGTTTCTAGAAAACAACCAAAATATTCCCACAAAATGACCACTTGCAACTCAAACCAACCACTTGCTTTATTTGAAAATGACTCACACCGCCACATTAAAACCAAAGAGCACCCTTTTTATTTTAACAACTTAACACAATTAGTATGTAATACAAATGCCACAATTATAAACCAATCCATGTTTACAAATATCCAATGTCGACAAACAACATAATCAGTGCTAAAAATATTATAAAAACCCTCAATTAAACTTTCAAATTTATAGTATCTTATCAAATTCACCAAGTGCATATAATTATTATCAGCATAAATTATTCGCCTTCAAAGTATAATTTTATTTTATCAAACAATATCAATAAATAATGAAATTCACCAAGAAAATAGATATGAATAATACAAAATAGGATTTGGAACATAATCATATTATTACATACTAAAACTAGGAATTGACTCAAATCATGCTTTTGACTAATTCAAAAAAATTAAAAACACTACAGTAATAATGTAATGGGTATATAATAGTTGTGAATCACATAAAATAATATTATCGAAACACCCAAGCGGAAATTAGATTATTGAAAGGAAAACAATGGAATTACCTACCTTCAACCATGAGCGGGCGCAACAAAACATCAACAGAAGGGAGAGTGAAAAGTCACAGACCAACCACACACCCTAAACGGTGAGAAAAACACATGAATTACACCTCTTATACTATGTTTAGGCCAAATATGGAGGAAAACCCCCACAATTGTGGAAGTATCTTATTGGAGGGAGGGTTTGATCATGCAGAGAGGCCGGAGCAAGAAGGAGTCAACCTTATCAGAATACCGAAGGCTGGATACACCACTGGCCAGAACAAGAAGGACGGTTTGTGTAACACCTCGAGCTTCCACAATACGCTTCTCTTTCAATAATGCAATAGCTTGCATTGTACGCATGTTCGAGATTATAACATACCACGACTAATCAAAATAGCCTTTATGAATAGTAATACCCACTTTTTGAAATTATATATATTTTAAATTTCAAAATGGACTTCTTTTTAGTATTTGTAATATCTAGATTACCCTAAGTTTAATTTTTTGTAATTTCTTGAGAACTTCCAATTTTTTATGAATAGTGAAAAATACATAAATTTTTTTTATCAAATTAATTTATAGTGATAAATTATAATTTTGAGTGGTTTTAAATTATAATTAGAATATATTTTTACCATTTTATCCAATGGTTTCCATTTTAATTAATTTCAATTTGAAATTGGACATAAACAATTGTCAATCTTTTGATATATATCATTTCTTAAAAACACGCTATTTGTTGTGACATTATAAATTAATAATAAAATTAATTAATGCAACTTATATGTTTGGAATTTTTTAAAATAGACATCATTTTTGAATTTGGAATATCAATTATAGCATAGGATGAAATTTTGGCATTGTTCTGAAAAACTTCAATTTTTGATGAATAGTGAAACCACTAAGTGGTAGCTAAAAAACTGATTTTTTGTTTAATTGAAACATTAACACTTCTGTGATTTGATTTTAAAAAATCCAACATACATGGTTGTCATTAGGAAGTAAAATTTGGTTCAATGTGATTAAAATAATTTTTGGTGAATAGTAAAATTTAAGTTTAATTAATCGCGATTAAAGGTAATTAGTGAAATCTAACATATAAATGATATTTTAAAAATAATAAAATACCTTTAAACTTGTCCTAAACATATTGGATGAGTCATGGACGAAACAGAAAATCCATGGGTCATCTTGGGGACCCCATGGAGACACTTTGGTAGGAAAATGACATTAAAAACGTTTTATTTAATGTTAAAATAAAAATATCACAAACATGTGTTGTTTTAATAAAACAATTTTTAAATGGGGTTATACGAGTCATAATTTTGACTATAAATATTAATTATAAAGCTAACACGATTTACTACATCATGAAAAAAATTTATAATTTTTAAACATTAAATAAATTAAATTATTTATGACATCATGTTGATGCAGCGATTACCTCATTAATTAACGATTTAAATAAAATAAAAATATAATGTAAAATATAAGACATACACTTGTCAAAAACCAATTGGATGAGTATATTTATAACCCTTATCACCTTATCCTAGAAATATATAAGTGTGGGACATTTAAAATCCGAAAATCATTATATAATAAAGTAACATTTCATTACTTTCCAAGAGTGCCCCTCTTCTCCTGTTATAAAAGGCCCGCACCACTACCACCTTATTCACACCTTAAAATCCTTCTGGCTCGGCCAAACACTGCCCAAATAATCTTTGAACTTCCCTCTCTTACTCCTAGAAGCCTCACATTGGGAAAAATTCTTCCCAAAGAATCCTTTGTCTCAAATCAAAAAAGAGTTACTCGATTATAAGGTAATGTATTCTCTTATGTTATTTTGTTTTATTTTGATTCTCCAACCCCCTAAAATCTTGTTATTAATTTCTTTTGTAACAACACCAGTATCCTAAATATACTAGGATGTCGTTATAATAATTATTCAATCTACATTTACACACACCTACATCTAATGGTTAAAGAACATACTGTTTCTGTGGATGGCGAATTTCTGCCTCACGAAATGATGATTGTTCAACACTCGTATAACATCTTCAAAGGTGGCCATTAAGATGTCACTATATTTATATATGATATATAATATGTTTATGTTTTAATTAATCTTCTGTATTTTTCATTTATGGCATACCGTTATGGTTTCCATTATGGTTAAACGTGATATCTTTATTTTGGGAAGTGCGGACTACCGCCCCCTCAAAGTGATTTGAATCGTTATTTCCATATGTGAGATGTATAGAGGATGGATAAAATGGTATTATACATTATATTATACTGGAATTATATTATAACTTTATATAATTATTATTTCCTTCCATTAAATATGAAATAGAAATGAAAGTAGCATTCATGCGTACGTACGGCTTACCGTCTCCATGAACGGTGCATTTCATTTCTTACTTATAAATGTTATGTAATATTATAAATGAATGTATATACTGGATATATAAGATGTATATGATATCTAAATCATGAATATAATTATTGATATAATGGATATTTTAACACATGAACAAAGTGTAGTTATATGAAGTTTATTTTTGACTCAATTACCAAAGATCGACAAAACGACTGTTATTAACTTAAATGACTACATAAGTTTTGTAACATTGTAATAAGTGATATAAAAAGGATAATAAACTTGTAAAAGGTTCTTAAGAATGTATATATTAACTCTAGTTTATTATTCAAGAGTTTAATGAGTGGTCGAGTCAAGTCGGACACGAGGTAAGGGAACTTTTTAACCCAATTTCCATTCTTTGGGTTAATCTCCTACTTTCAAATTATGTAATGATATTATTATGTCTATCTTGTATTTATACTTTCGTTATGTGTAAATATATTGAATACACATAATAGATATATTTTATTTAAAAATTTTCTTTTTAGGGGACTTCGTATCAATCTCCATTCATTGAGGCATATTTTGTTTTATACACAACTTTCTTTTATACGGTG
Organism: Viscum album; assembly: GCA_963277665.1. Lineage (NCBI taxonomy): Eukaryota > Viridiplantae > Streptophyta > Magnoliopsida > Santalales > Viscaceae > Viscum > Viscum album. The sequence goes on from OY728146.1 coordinate 406,678,666, forward strand.
TATAAACCCCGTTGACATTATGATTTTTCAAAAGCAATCTTTTTATATGAAGTGTTTTAGTAAATGACATACTGGAATGTTTTTTTTTCGTACGTATGCGGCGACAACGACTTCTCCGCTGCCGTGACTATTATTTGAGTTTCGGCTTCCTCTATAAGCCATAATTTTTTTTAAATGAAAAATAAATACCAAATATTAATTTTCTTTTATTTTGGTATTGAATATCATTTTGATAATGTTTTTATTATATAAATGTGTTGTATTGATATCTTGTGATTGAAATGTAGAAATTTTATTTTTCTTTTATGCATGTTTTATGTAATATGATTATGTTATGGTATATGTTATGTTTAAACCTGTTCATATGTGGAATGCATTGGACTTAATAATTGACGGGTTGAGACCGCTATAGCTCCTAGATGCATCGGCATGTCTCATGAGACAATCTAGTGTATTGACATGACGCCTTGACAAAATCTTATTTGTAGTCTTGGCATGAGGCCTTCGCAATGTGGTTATGATAGTCTGGAATTATGAATTCCATCATTAGGAATGTGGTTATTGATATTGCATGTGATTATTCGACCAGTAGAATATCCATGTGAATAAGTAAATGGCATTATCTCATTTTACTTTTTCCATATTATGTTGAAGTTCAAGTTTAAAAGAAATTTTTTTAATGTTTGGGGCCGAAGCCTCATTTTCTTATTAAAGCAAAGAAAAGACCTCTTTAACTTGGTAGAGGGAGACCCATTACATAGCCTGAAGGCCCAGTGGGAATTTAGCCCATTACATGACCCATAGGCCCATTCTTTGGCCCAAAGCCCATTCTGTGAATAGTACTGCTATAGTACCCATCTTGCTACAGTATTTCACAGTACCCACCACTGCTACAGTGCTCTTCCGCCACTACAGTGGCCTGCCGCCGCTACAGTGCCCGTCGTTGCTACAGTGTCACCGCTGTTACAGTCTGCTACAGTCTTCTACAGTACCTGCGCCCAATGGGTTTTGAACCCCCATTTTATATGTAGATTTAAGGGGTTCTTACCACTAAGCCAAACCCCAACTACACAAGTTTAAAAGTCTTTTGTTTTAGTTATACATTGCCTTAAATGTTTCCGTTTATTTATGAAAGCTTCCACTATATTTGTTTCCTTACTGAGCATCTGAGCTCACCCCATTCAGTGTTTTATTTTTCCCAGGATGTGAATCAATATTTTATGAATGACCTACATGGATATTCTTATGGGGATAATAGTGTGGATTATAGAGACTATGTTATTTTTATTTTGCACTTTATGATGTAATGTAACCTTTATGAATGCATCTAGGGTTTCCAAGGCTACTAAACTAATCCGTCATTCGAGACATGATATTTTGTGATCATGCCAATGTTATGAAGTAATGCACCGACTCTGGATAACTGGGGACGGGGCGTTGCAGTTGGTATCATAGAAAGTTTAGTAATAAACATGGAAGCTAGATTTAGATAAACTCTGATTAGACTACATAGCCCAATGATAGACATTGAGGATTTGTATAGAAGAACTTCCTAGAATTTTGGTATTATAGTGATTTTGTGAGTTTTCCAAGAAATACATCCCGGTCTGGATACGAGCAGGTAGAGGCGGATCTGGGATAGATATACCTAGGGATAAAACCTAAAAACACCACTTTGAGCTAGACTCGAACAGGAACTGGTGCACGACAACGAGCCTTTCTGGACTATTGGGTACGACACTCCCGAGGGATACACTTAGGATAATTCTCATTTTCTTTACCAACCATTATGAAGGGTTTATGAGTATATACTTCTCAAAGAACATTTTTATGATTATGTATTATATCCATAAGTAGTTTAATTAATGTTAAGTGTATTGAACGTTTGTTATTGTGTATATCGATTCATAAACTAATCTAGTTTATAACATTATTTAGAAATGGAACCTAGTGGAAGGAATGGAAAATGTATCAATACACGCACTCCAGGTATGTATTTCCCTCCTTCTCAAGATAATTATTATGGAGCTGGAGATACAACTGGTGCTGATCCCCTTATCACCATACTGGGACAACTCACTCAGATTATGAATAATAACCTTACTCGTATGGAGCACCCTGATCCGCAACGTGGAGGGTCAATGTTAGACCACTTCATGGGGAAACAACCACCAAAATTTAATAGGGGTACAAATCCATTAGTAGCTGAGCAATGGATAAACACCTTAGAAAAAATATTCCACACCTTGGGTAGTAGCGAAAGGGAGAATGTTGTCATGGCAGTTTACCGCATTACTAGAGATGCCGATAAATGGTGGTTACTGATTCAAAACACAACGGAAGATGAAGAAGTATCATGTATGGAATGGAGAGTGTTCAAAGAGCTTATCTTAGAAAAATACTTTCCTCATAACCATCGAGCAGATATGGAAAGGCAATTTCTGAGTCTGAGACAAAAGGAGGATGGGAATGTCGCAATGTATGAGGCCAACATTACAAGGTTAGCACGACATGCTATAGATTATATACGTAACCCAAGAAGTAAGATCGATCATTTCTTTGATGGGTTAAAACCATTTCTTCATCAAGCATTAGTCTCACAAACCTTCTCGTTATACGAAGATATTGCCTCATGTGCTATCAAGATAGAAAAGAAATTCTCTAAATCATATTTCAATAAAGTAAAGAAAGTGAAGAAGAGAACGGTGGAACAAGAGACAGATAAAGGGAAAAATGGAAAGAAAGATTTTCCATTATGCGATAATTGTGGGAAGAATAACCTCAGTACTTGCCTAAAAGGAATGGGAGTTTTTTATAAATGTGGAGAAAAAGGTCATAAGGCTCGTGACTGTAAGGGAAAGAAAGAGGATATCAATGTTGAATGATACAATTTTAGGGAAATGGGGCATTATGAAAATGATTTTCTTAAGCGTCCGGGAAACATACCTCAGAAAATGCTAAGGGATCAAGGCCAATCTTATGTTGTTACTATAGTGGAAGTGGAATAATTAATATTTTGGTGCTTTTGGACTCAAGGATTGTATTGTGGTTATAAGAATAATGTGATATATATAATGTATGTAATGTAGTACTTGTGGTTTTCATTAAGGAATTAATATGATGAAGGTAATCATATTTTTAGTATGTGACAATAAGAGAAACTTTACATTATTTCGGGAATCTGATGTTACAATTGATTTTGGAATTTAGAGACCATTTAGAAAAAGTCTGGATAGAGGTATTTTGAATAAATATAAAGGTTGGAATTAAATAAGTTGAACTTTGTATGGTATTGTTTATGGTTAAAACATTTCTGAAGATTATTTTTGGAATATTATAATACTATAGTTTTAGGAAAAGGGCAACCTATAGGTTATGGGATAACCCGTCGCGTCGGGAAAGTTGCAGGAATCGAACCCACAAACATAGTGTGGCAGGCCTTTATTACCTACCACTAGCCTACATGAAGTCCCTGGTTTTTTACAAAATAGTTTTCCTAATCTAAATGGTATGTGGTAATATTTGGAACCTTATACAATTAGGATAAATAGAATATTTTGGAGTTCTATTACCATTTGGAGTGAAAGATGGGATTGTGGTAAAAAATATTTTAAAGAATGAAAGTCTACAAGACAATTAAGTATATTTCCTTACGTTCTTAGTAAATATCTTAATTAAATTTCTCAACTTTATGAAAGGATACTTAAAAAAATGTTTTCGGTTAACATTTCCAAATAGGGATTCAATTACCATTTAACCAATCACAAGTTTGTGATTTTTTTGTGGTTAACATTCTCCTAATCTAGTTTTCTACAACTCTCCATCAGACAATGATGTTTTTTTTTCATATCCATACTTTCATAGAATCCTAGTATGGGCTATCTCAGGTGACCTTTGTACTTATCCTTCTTTCTTCTAAAGTTATATTTTTATTAACCTTATTACCGATGTGGGTTTTCCTCAAAGGTATAAACTATATTCAACATTTTATTTTCAAATAAAAATTTCAAAATGCAATGACGCAATTTATTGAAGGAGGGTAGAATGTAACAGCCCGAGCTTCCACCACACGCTTCTCTTTCAATAATGCAATAGCTTGTGTTGTACGCAAGTTCGAGATTCGAACACACCGCGACCAATCAAAATAGCCATTATGAATAGTAATACCCACTTTTTGAAATTATATATATTTTATATTTGAAAATGGACTTCATTTTTGTATTCGTAATATCAAAATTACCCTAAGTTGAATTTTTTGTAATTTTCTGAGAACTTCCAATTTTTTATGAATAGTGAAAAATACATAAAAAAAACTTTTTTAATCAAAATAATTTATAGTGATAAATTATAATATTGAGTGGTTTTAAAGTATAATTAGAATACATTTTTACGATTTTATCCAATGGTGGTCTTTAGAATTAATTTCACTTTGAAATTGGACATAAAAAATTGTCAATCTTTTGATATATATTGTTTCTTAAAAACACACTACGGGTTGTGACATCGGGAATTGATTATAAAATTAATTAATGAAACTTATATGTTTAGAATTTTGTAAAATAGAAACCATTTTTTAATTCAGAATATCAATTATAGCTTAGGGTGAAATTTTGGCATTGTTCTGAAAAACTTTAATTTATGATGAATAGTGAAACCACTAAGCGGTAGCTAAATAACTGATTTTTCGTTTAAATGAAACATTACCACTTTTGTTATTTGATTTTCAAAAATCCAACATACATGGTTGTCATTAGGAAGTAATATGTGGTCAATGGGATTAAAATAATTTTTGTTGAATAGTAAATTTGATGTTTAATTAATCGTGATTAAAGGTAATTAGTGAAATTTAACGTAAAAATGATATTATAAAAATATGAAAATACCTTTACACTTTTCCTAACCCTATTTTATGAGTCATGGCCGACCAATACAACACATGGGTCAAAATGGGGACCCCATGTAACCACTTTGGTAGGAAAACGACATTAAAAACATTTTATTTATTGTTAAAATAAAAATGTCACAAACATGAGTCGTTTTATTAAAAAAAATTCTAAATGGGGTTATACAAGTCATAATTTTGACTATAGATATTCATTATAAATCTACAATGATTTCCTACATCATGATAATTTTTTTATAATTTTTAGATGTTAAATAAATTAAATTATTTATAACACCATGATGATGGAGCAATTACCTCATTAATTAACGATTTAAATAAAATAAAAAGATACTGTAAAATCTAAGAAATAAACTTGTCAAAAGTAACGCCCCGACACCAGTTACCTAGAGTCGGTGCATTATTACATAACATTGGCATGATGACAAGAAATATCAAATCTTGAAAAAACAATTGGTTTAGTAGCCTTGGAAACACTAGATATATTCATAAGTCTTACATTACATCATAATGTGAAAAACTACTACAACAACATATTGTCTCCATATTCCACACTCATATCCCCACATAAAATCCCTGCAGGTCATTCATAACTTACTTCATCACATCTTGGGAAAAATAAAACATAGAAAAGGGGTGAGCTCAAATGCCCAGTAAGGATAACAATATAGCGGAAACTTTCAAAAATAAGCATAAACATTTAAGGCAATGCATTACTAAAACAAAAGCCTTTTAAACTTGAACATCAAAATAGTATTGAAAAAGTAAAATGAAATAATGACATTTACTTATTCACATGGATATTCTACTAATCGAATAATCTCATGCAATATCAATAACCACTTTCATAATGATAGAATGCATAATGCCAGACTATCATAACCACATAGACAAGGCCTCGTGCCAAGACTACAAATAAGATTTTGCCAAGGCCTTGTGGCAAGACACTAGTTTGTCCCATGAGACCTATCGATGAATCGAGGAGCTATATCGGGCTCCAACCGTCACATATTAAGTCCAATGCATTCCCATATGAAAAGGTTTAAACATACCATAAACATTCGTATTAAAACTATCTTAAGAAATGTCAATACATTCACCATAAACCATGAATTGTATAAAAATAAAACATCCAAAGTTAATCATATCACAAAACATTCAATACATTATAGAAGTTCTGTATCATAATAAATAAACTTCATATAATCATAAAATCCATCAAAGGATGTTGACATAGATGAAATCAAAACTCTTTTTAGAGAATTATCTCTTTTTAAATTGAAATCATTTAAGATCCATATAAAATAAAACATTTTCTTTGAAAATATTCTTATAAGATTTTAAGGTAAGATTTTATGATTTTATAATTGCGGAAAATAGACACACCGACCGTATAAGTTAAAAAACATTCTTACCTTAATTCTATCGAAAAGGTTAAAAGGGACCTTGTTTTGAGAATGACATAAAGATTTTTTCATAAACCACTTATAAAAGTCAAAAAGGGTATAAATGACTTTAACTCATATTCTAGTAAAGAGTAAAAAAAATTTGAAATACATTTTTAAGAAACTTGGATGTTGATGATAAAGAGATCCCGGTAGATTATTACGTATAAACAACCTCGGATAATGAAGAGATTGTGAAATAACCCTTACCATGTACTTTTCCTTGGTTGGGGTAGTTTAAACTCCTGTATAATATTGAAATAATTGATATTAAGTTATACAAGAATCATATACATTCATATGATATCATATATGATCTTTTTACATTGCTTTGTTAATAATATCTTAGTATTATCATCGTTTCGGGTGTTAACTTACTCGTTTTATTTTATATGTTTTGTTACGTAAGACATTTTTGTAACGGATACGTTGTATATTATTCATATCCATAATGATATCAAGTCCTTAAATATTATTTTTAAATCATGAAATGATAATTATACTTGAATGGTTACGATGGAGAATGAATATCATCACGTTCGTGGAGACGGTAGTCCGTACGTACGCACGAGCGACAATATCATTCTTTTGATAATAAAATAATATATAAATGGATGGTATATCATATATACAGAATCATTAACATGTTATAATTATTATTAACATTAGTTACACATCATTATTATACCCATCCAAATAATAATATATCCAATAACAATTACACCACGACGTAGAGACGGTAAGCCGTACGTACGCACGTATGGTGACATGTTATTCAAAGGGTGGATAGAATACTGAATATGGTTGTACCATATTTATAATAACATCACAGTATATATATAATACTGGTGTTATTATTTTATAATGGTAACAACAAAGGAAGATGAAGTGTAAGAAGAAAGGAACATGGAAAAGGGTGGTGAAATCATTACCTCTTCTTCGGTTTCTTCCTTTTTATTTGATCAAAAGGGCTCCTTAGGATGGATTTAGGATCAAAATATTGCCTCTAGGTTGTAGTGACGGATGTTGGGAGAGTATTTGGGCAGAGTTTGGACGAACCATAAGGCTTTTATGGTGTGAAGAAATGAGAAGTAGGAGTGCCCTTTTATAAGAGGGGTGAGGGGCACCTTTGGAAAAGCTAGAAATATTAATTTATAATAAATTCATATTCTGTTTCTAGTGACTCCAAAGTTGATTATTTAAATGTTAAGGTGGGTATGGGTCTAGAAAAACTCAACCAATAGAATTTAGACAGGTTTGGGTACTTATATTAACCTTATCTTTAAGTCTTAACTCTAAGTTAATTAGTTTCACTTTTACAATGTCTCTTTGTATTTTTATATTATATGGTTAATAAACATACCATATACATCCAAGAGACCCCCAAGTGGTCCATTAATGATACTCCTATCATTATATAAGTCTCTTGGCCAAAACGTAGATTTTTAGGAATTTAATATCAATTAATAATATAATATTTGTTTTAAAAACTCTTTTATGTCAATTTTGACACTATTCAATAGTTGATTTTTATGAAACTCATAACAGAATGATTACTTCGAAAACATTTAATTAAATCATTTCTAACATGTCATATTTACTTATAAAATTAGTGTAATTCATAAAAAGTCTCAAATTGTATTTATTTGTGTATTTATAATATCAATTACTTTAATTTTTCACTATTATGGTAACTACTGCATCATCATTGTATCATAATGAAATTAAATTATTTAATGTCTTAAAATTATAAATAAAATATAATTATTTGGAAAATCTTTTTAGCTTTCTAATTAATATTTATAGTCGAAAATAAAACATATATAACTCTATGTAATTAGTTTTTTTCTAAACGATATATGCTTCTGTCATTTTTGTACTCATTTTAACTTAATTAAAATAAAGTGTCCCTATCACCTACAAGTGGCTCCATTGGGTCCAAAAATAGACACACAGATGCCTATGGTCGAACATGTATCAACCAATAAGGTTATGACACGTTTTAGGGTAATTTAGTATTATAGTAATATTATTCTTTAACCCTTATTTACCGGATTTACCCTTGACCATGGTAAATAAAATATTTACCACAGTAATTATTCAAAATGCATAAAAATAAATGTTACCTATTTACAGAATTTTAACATCCGGATTCTAAATATGGAATCCATTTTTCAAAATTCAAAAGACAGAAGTGGCCTAAATTAATTTAAAATTAATTCCTGTTGTTAAAACAAAAAGCGTGTTTTTAAGAGATAATAACTATCAAAAGATTGACACTTGTTTATGTCCTGTTTAATTGTAAAATTATGTACAATGACCAAAATTTAATTAAATAGTAAAAATATATTCTAAATATACTTTAAAACCTCTCAAATTCATAATTTATCAATATTAATTATTTTGATTAAAAAATATGTTTTTAATTAAAATGTAGTAATTTTCACTATTCATCAAAATATTAAAGTTATCTGAAAAGTACGAAAATTTTACCATAGGCTAAATTCGATATTCTTAATCAAAAAATGAAGTCCATTTTGAAATATAAAATATATATAATTTCAAAAAGTAGGTTTTACTATTCATAATGGCTAGTTTGATTGGTTATGGTGTGTTAGTACTCGGTGTTGCATACAACACACGCTATCACATTATTCAAAGAAAATCGTACCGTAGAAGCTTGTGGTGTTACATTCTCCCCTCCTTAAAATAATTTCATCCTCAAAATTTCTAGAATACTTATCACATGAAAAGACTCGGGTGGTTCTTCATCATAAGTTCCTCAGGTTCCCACGTTGCATCTTCCATCTTATGGTTTCTCTACAAGACTTTTACCAGACGCGTCATCTGATTTCTCAGTACTTGTTCTCTCGTATCAAGAATCCTGACGGGCTCTTCGCAATAAGATAGATCGGGTTCCAGTTCTAATTCTTCATAGGTGAGTACATGTGTTGGGTCAGGCATGTATTTCCTCAACCGAGATACGTAGAACACATTGTGAACTTTGGAGAGACTTGGCGGCATTACCAATCCGTATGCTACAGCCCCAATTCGTTCTAGAATTTCGAAAGGTCTGATGTAACTGGGACTCAATTTACCTTTCTTACCAAAATGTATGACTCCCTTCCACGGAGATACCTTCAGAAAAACATGATCACCAACTTGAAATTCCAAATCCTTCCTTCGATTGTCGGCATAGCTCTTCTGCATACTTTGAGCTGCTTCGATGTGATTTTGGATTACCTTCACCTTTTCCATCGTTTCCCCCACTAGTTCTGGACCTAAAAGTTTTCTTTCACCAACGTCATCCCAACAGGTTGGTGTACAACATCTCTTTCTATATAACGCTTCATATGGTGCCATTTCAATACTCGAATGGAAGCTATTGTTATAGGAAAATTCTACCAGAGGTAAATATTGATCCCACATACCCTGAAAGTCAAGTGATCAAGATCTCAACATGTATTCTAAGGTTTTAATAGTCTGTTCTGATTGTACTTCTGTCTGAGGGTGGTAAGCAGTGCTCAAATGAAGTTTCGTATACAGGGATTTCTGAAGACTTTTCCAAAATCATGAAGTAAAATGGGGATCACGATCAGAAAAAATCGATAGGGGTACTCCATGAAGACTCAAAACTTCATTAATATATAGTCTTTCTAGACGTTCAAGGGGTAGATCTTCTCTTATAGCAAGAAAATTTACTGTCTTGGTAAGACGATCAACAATAACCCATATTGCATCGTTCTTTCTAGGAGTCTTTGGTAGCCCCATGACAATGTCCATCGTAATATTGTCCCATTTCCACTCTGGTATGGGAAGAGGATGCATGACTCATCCAGGCTGATGTCTTCCCGCTTTCACTTGTTGACAAACCATACATCTTGACACAAAATCAGAAATCTTCCTCTTCATGTTGTCCCACAAAAAATGTTCCTTCAAATCTATATACATTTTAGTGATCCCAGGGTTTATAGAGAAATTGGAACTATGAGCATCATCCAGCAATTCCCTTTTTAGATTAGGTATATCGAGAATACAAAGTCTTTTCCCAAATTTCATAATTCCATCTTCATACACAATGTCTCTCAGTCTCCCATCATTCACACCTTTAATCTTCTTTTGAGATTCTTCATCATCGGTCTGAGAACTCTTAATTCTTTCTAGTAAATACGGTTTGACAACCATATGAAAAAGAATTGATGTTTCGCCTTCCCTGGTTATTCCCATGTCCATCTTCACTAGATCCATGAAAATTGGATCCCTTTCAATTCTCATATTGTTCAAAACTCCATGGTCTTTTCTTCTCAAAGCATTTGCCACCTTGTTTTCTTTCCTCAGGTGGTAGTGTATCGTGCAATTATAATCCTTGGGTAATTCAAGCCATATACCTTGCCTCATGTTGAGTTCTTTTTGTGAGAAAATATACTTCAAACTCTTGTGATCTGTATAAATCTCAAATTTTTCACCATAGGGGTAGTGCCTCAATATCTTCAAAGCAAAGATCACAGCTGCTAACTCGAGATCATGAGTACGATAGTTTTGTTCATGAAATTTCAACTGTCATGATGCATAGGAAATAACTCTATCGTTCTGCATAAGGACACAACCAAGTCCTTTATTCAATGCATCACTATAAATAATGAACCCATCATTCCCCGATGGTAGAGTCAATATAATAGCATTGACTAATCTTCTCTTTAGTTCTTCGAAACATTCTTCACACTCTTTTGTATAAACAAGTTTTACCCCTTTACGTGTGAGCTTCGTTAATGGGTTATCCAATCAGGAAAAATTCTGGATGAATCGTTGATAATAACCTGCCAGACCAATAGAACTACGTACCTCAGTTATACTCGTCGGTGCTGGCCATTCTTGTATTGCCTTAGTCTTAGAAATATCAACAGAGATTCCATCTTTAGAGATAATATGGCCAAGAAAAGAAATATCATGAAGCCAGAATTCACACTTTCTAAAATTCCCATATAATTCATGTCTTCGTAGAGTCTTCAGGATAATGCGCAAGTGATTTTCATGATCTTTGTAGCTTTTGGAGTATACCAAGATATCATCAATAAATACTACCAAAAATTCATCAAGATACTCCTTGAAAACTCAATTCATCAGATCCATGAATACAGAGGGTGAGTTAGTCAAACCAAATGGCATTACAGTAAACTCGTAATGCCCGTACCTAGTTCGAAATGTTGTTTTTGGAATGTCTTCCTTCTTTACACACAACTGATGGTATCTAGATCGAAGGTCAATCTTTGAAAAGTATTGATCTCCTTGCTGTTGGTCATATAAATCATCAATTCGAGGTAGGGGATACTTATTCTTTATCGTTATAGCATTGATCTCCCTGTAGTCGATACATAACCTCATAGATCCATCTTTCCTTTTAACAAAAAGAACAGGGGATCCCCATGGAGAAACACTAGGGAGAATAAATACTTTATTACTCAATTCATCTTGTTGTTTCTTTAGTCCGACTAACTCTACAGTGGACATTCTATAAGGGTTCTTCGATATAGGCCTTGATCTAGGAGTTAAATCAATGGAAAACTCAACTTCACGTTCTGGTGGATGTCCAGGTAAATATTCCGGAAATACATCTACAAATTCATTCACAACAGGTGAATCCTCTATTTGAACATTCGTTTCCTCACCCACAGTTATTTCATTCTCTTCCTCCCCAATAATGGAATTTAGTTGAGCTACTAGAGGTGGATCTAAATAAGAATTAGGAGGTGACGATTCTTCTCTAAAGATAAGGTGTTCTTTATCATTATCATCAAGAATCGTAACCTCTTTCTTCTTACAATAAATCTTCGCATCATTGTCCGAAAGCCATTCCATACTGAGGATTATATCAAACACAATCATAGATATGACGATGAGATCATCAGATAAAGAACATTTATGTGCTCTAATGGGGACTGATTTGCAAAACATTGTTGCAATGATACTTCCCATAGGAGTTTTAACCGACAACTCCCTTGTTAAATCAAATTGGAAATATCTAATTTTCTTAGAAAACTGGGAATATATGAAATAATGTGATGATCCAGAATCAAATAATGCATTTTCTAAACTTGAGGAAACCATTAAATTACCTGCCACCACGTCTTTCAGAGCTTCTCCCTCAGTAGTAGTGATAGCATAAGCATGGCCTTGATCACTTGGCCTTTTCTGAGGTAAGTTCTCCTGACGCTTAGGAAATTCATTTTCATAACTCCCCATCTCCCTGCAATTGTTGCATTGAACGTTGGTGGATTCCTTCTTCCCCATGCAATCAGAAGCTTGGTGGCCTTTTTCACCACACTTGTAATAGACTCTCGTTCCCTTCAAGAAAGTACCAGGGTGTTTCTTCCTACATTTACCACAGGATGGATATTCAACCTCTCCCTTCTTACCCTTATTTCTATTCCCAGATTGATCAGTAGGCCTCTTCTTCTCTTGCTTTTCTTTAAAGTCATAAGACTTAGAGAATTCCTTTTCGGTCTTGATAGCACATGAGAGAATGTATTCGTACGACGAAAAGGATTGTGGGACTAATGCTCGATGGAGAAATGGATTTAACCCATCATATAAATGATCAATCTTACTTCATGGGTTACATATATAGTCTCCAGCATACCTTTATAACCTTGTAATGTTAGCCTCATACTTTGAGACATTCTCATCCTCCTTTTGTCTCAGACTCAGAAATTGCCTTTCCATATCTGCTCGATTGTCGCGAGGAAAGTATTTTTCTAATAACATATCTTTGAACACCCTCCATTCCATATTTGATACTTCATCATCTTCCTTCATGTTTTTTATCAATTACCACAATTGATCAGCATCTCCAGTGAGGCGGTAAACTACCATGATAACTTTTTCCCTTTCACTACTCCACAAAGCCTGAAATATTTTTTCTAGGGAATTTATCCATTGCTCAGCTACTAAGGGATTTGTACTCCCATTTAACGTTGGTGGTTGTTGCCTCATGAATCGATCTAACATTGATCCTACACGTTTTGGATCAGGGTGCTCCATACGGGTAATTTTATTATTCATAACCTGAGTAAGTTGTCCGAGTATGGTGATTAGCTGATCGGCACCAGTTGAATCACCGGCTCCACTATAATTATCTTGAACAGGAGGGAAATCCCTACATGGAGTGCGTGCATTAATACAGTTTCCATTTCTTCTACAAGGATCCATTTCTAAACAATGGCATAAACTAGATAAGTTTATAAATCAAAATACACAATCCCATACTTATCAAACACTTAACATAAATTGAACTATTTATGGATATAATCCATAATCATAAAAATGTTTTCTTTGAGGAAGTATATACTCATAAACCCTTCATAATGATTTGTAAAGAAAATGAGAGTTATCCTAAGCATATCCCTTGGGAGTGTCGTAACCAAGAGTGCAGCAAGGCCCGTTGTCGTGCACCAGTTCCCGTTCGAGTCTAGCTCAAAGCGGTGTTTTCGGGTTTTACCCCTAGGTACATCGATGCCAGAGCCGCCTCCACCTGCTCGTATCCAGACAGGGATGTATTGTTCCGAAAACTTACAAAATCTATACAATACCAAATTTCTAGGAAGTTCATCTATACTAATCCTCTAAGTTCATCTTAAGTCTATGTGCTCTAATCATAGTTTATCTAAATCTAGCTTCCAATGTTTGTACTAAACATCCTTTGATACCAACTGTAACGCCCCGACCCCAATTACCTAGAGTCGGTGCATTATTACATAACATTGGCATGATCACGAGAATTATCAAATCTCGAATGACCTATTGGTTTAGTAGCCTTGGAAACACTAGATATATTCACAAGTCTTACATTACATCATAAAGTGAAAACTACTACAACAAAATATTGTGTCGATATTCCACACTCATATCCCCACATAAAATCCCTGCAGGTCATTCATAACTTACTTCTTCACATCCTGGGAAAAATTAAACATAGAAAATGGGTGAGCTCCAATGCCCAGTAAGGATAACAATATAGCGGAAGCTTTCAAAAATATGCATAAACATTTAAGGCAATGAATTATTAAAACAAAAGTCGTTTAAACTTGAACCTAAACATAGTATTGCAAAAGTAAAATGAAATAATGCCATTTACGTATTCACATGGATATTCTAATAATCAAATAATCACATGCAATATCAATAAAAACTTTTATAATGATGGAATGCATAATGACAGACTATCATAACCACATAGACAAATCCTCGTGCCAAGACTACAAATAAGATTTTGCCAAGACCATGTGCCAAGACACCAGTTTGTCCCATGAGACCTATCGATGCATCGAGGAGCTATATCGGGCTCCACCCGTCACATATTAAGTCCAATGCATTCCCATATGAAAAGGTTTAAACATAACATAAACATTCGTATTAAAACTAGAATACGAAATGTCAATACTTTCTCCATAAACCATGAATGGTATAAAAATAACACATCCAAAGTTAATCATATCACAAAACCTTCTATACATTATGGAAGATTTGTATCATAATAAATAAACTTCATATAATCATAAAATCCATCAAATGATGTTGACATAGATGAAATCTAAACCCTTTTTAGAGAATTATCTCTTTTTATATTGAAATAATTTAAGAGCCATATAAAATAAAAAATTTTCTTTGAAAATATTCTTATAAGCTTGTAAGGGAATATGTGAAGATTTTATAACTGCGGAAAATAGCTGCACCCGCCATATAAGTTAAAAAAACATTCTTACCTTAATTATATCGAAAAGGTTAAAAATGTCCTTGCTTTGAAAATGATGGAATGATTTTTTCATAAACCACTTATAAAAGTCAAAAAGGGTATAAATGACATTAGCTCATATTCTAGTAAATAGTAAAAAAAATTTGAAATACATTTTTAAGAAACATGGATGTGGATGATAAAGATATCCCGGTAGATTATTACGTATAAACAACCTCGGATAATGGAGAGATTGTGAAATAACCATTACCTTGTACTTTTCCTTGGTTGGGGTAGGTTAACCTCCTGTGTAACAGTGAAATAACTGATATTAAATTATGCAAGAATCATATACATTCATATGATATCATATATGATCTTTTAACATTGCCGTGTTAATAATATCTTAGTATTATCATCGTTTCAGGTCTTAACTTATTCGTTTTATTTTATATGTTTTGTTACGTAAGAAATTTATTTAATGGATAGGTTGTATATTATTCATATCCATAATGATATCAAGTTCTTAAACATTATTTTTAAATCATTAAATGATAATTATACTTGAATGGATACGATTGAGAATGAATATCATCGCGTTCCTGGAGACGCTTGTCTGTACGTACGCACGAGCGACAATATCATTCTTTTGATATTAAAATAATATATAAATGGATGTTATATCATATATACAGAATCATTAACATGTTATATTTATTATTTACATGAGTTACACATCATTATTATACCCATACAAATAATAATACATTGAATAACAATTACACCACGACGTGGAGACGGTAAGCCATACGTACGCACGTATGGTGACATGTTAGTCAATGGGTGGATAGAATACTGAATATGGTTGTACCATATTTATATTAAATCACAGTATATGTATGATACTGGTGTTATTATTTTGTAATGGTAACAACAAAGGAAGAAGAAGTGGAAGGAGAAGGGAACTTGGAAAAGGGTGGTGAAATCATTACCTCTTCTTCGGTTTCTTCCTTTTGATTTGATCAAAAGGGATCCTTAGGTTGGATTTCGGATCAAACTAAGGCCTATAGGTTGTATTGATGGAATTTGGGAGAGTAGTTGGGCAGATTTTGGTCGAACCAAAAGGATTTTATGGTGTGAAGAAATTAGAAGGAGGAGTGCCCTTTTATATGAGGGGTGAGGGGCACCTTTGGAAAAGCTAGAAATGTTAATTTATAATAAATTCATATTCGGTTTATAATGGCTATAAAGTTGATTATTTAAATGTTAAGGTGTCTATGGGTCTAGAACAACTCAACCAATAAAATTTAGACAGGTTTGGGTACTTATATTAACCTTATCTTTAAGTCTTAACTCTAAGTTAATTAGTTTCACTTTTACAATGTCTCTTTGTATTTTTATATTATATGGTTAATAAACAAACCATATACATCCAAGAGACCCCCAATTGGTACATTAATGATACTACTATCATTATATAAGTCTCTTGACTGAACCTTAGATTTTTATGAATTTAATATCAATTAATAATATAATATTTGTTTTAAAAACTCTTTTATGTCAATTTTGACACTATTCAATAGATGATTTTTATGAAACTCATAACAGAATGATCACTTCGATAAAATTTAATTAAATCATTCATAACATGTCATATTAACTTATAAAATTACTATAATTCATAAAAAGTCTCAAATTTTATTTATTTTTGTATTTATAATAGCAATTATTTTAATTTTTCACTATTATGGTAACTACTGCATCATCATTGTGTCATAAAGAAATTAAATTATTTAAAGTCTAAAAATTATAAATAAAATATAATTATTTATAAAATCTTTTTAGATTTCTAATGAATATTTATAGTCGAAAATACAAAATATATAACCCAATGTAAAAAGTTTTTTTTCTAAATGATATATGTTTGTGTCATTTTTGTACTCATATTAACTTAATTAAAATAAAGTGTCCCTATCACCTACAAGTCGCTCCATGGGGTCCCAGAATCGACAGAAATATGCCTATGGTCGAACATGTATCAACAAATAAGGTTATGACACGTTTTAGGGTAATTCAGTATTATTATAATATTATTTTTTAACCCTTATTTACTGGATTTACCCTTAAACATGGTAAATAAAATATTTACCGCAGTAATAATTCAAAATGCCTAAAAATAAATGTTACTTATTTACACAATTTTAAAATCCTGATTCAAAATATGGAATCTATTTTTCCAAATTCAATACATATAACTGGCAGAAATTAATTTAAAATTAATTCCCGTTGTTAAAACAAAAAGCGTGTTTTTAAGAGATAATAACTATCAAAAGATTGACACTTGTTTATTTCCGGTTTAATTGTAAAATTATGTCCAATGACAAAAATTATATTAAGTGGTAAAAATTTATTCTTAATATACTTTAAAACCTCTAAAATTCATAATTTATCACTATTAATTATTTTGATTAAAAAAAATGTTTTTAATTAAAATTTACTAATTTTCACTATTCATCAAAATATTAAAGTTATCCGAAAAGTACCAAAATTTCACCTTAGGATAAATTCGATATTCCTAATACAAAAATGCAGTCCATTTTGAAATATAAAATATATATAATTTCAAAAAGTAGGTATTACTATTCATAACGGCTTGTTTGATTGGTTATGTTGTGTTAGAACTCGGTGTTGCGTACAACACACGCTATCACATTATTCAAAGATAAGTGTACCGTAGAAGCTTGGGGTGTTACATAAAAAACCTATTGGAAGAGTATATTTCAAACCCTTATCACCTTATCCTCAAAATATATATGTGTGGTACCTTTAAAATCAGAAACTCATTATATAATAAAGTAACAATTCATTACTATCCAAGAGTGCCCCTCCTCTCATCTTGTAAAAGGCCCCCACCACTACCACCTTATTCACACCATAAAAGCCTTTTTGCTCGTCCAAACTCAGCCAAAATACTCTATCAACTTCCCTCTATTACTCCTAGAAGGATTACTTTGTGCAAAATTCTTTCCAAGGAATCCTTTGTCTCAAATCAAAAAAGAGTTACCCGATTTTAAGGTAATGTCTTCTCTTATGTTATTTTATTTTATTTTTCTTCTCCATCCTCATAAGCTCTTGTTAATCATTTATTTATTAAAAACACCAGTATCCAAAATATACTAGGATTTCATTATAATAATTATGTGAGATACACTTACAAACACCTACATCTAATGGTTAACAAACATATTGTTTCTGTGGATGGCGAATTTCTGCCTCACGAAACGAGGATTGTTCAACACTCATATAACATCTTCAAAGGTGGTCATTAAGATGTCAATTTATTTATATATGATATATAATATGTATATTTTTTACTTAAGCGTCTTTAATTTTCATTTATGGCATACCTTTATGGGTAAACGCGATATCTTCATTTTAAGAAGTGCGGACTACCACCCCCTCAAAGTGATTTGAATCGTTAATGCCATATGTGGGATGTATAAAGGATGGAGTAAATGGTATTATACATTATATTATACTGTAATAATTTTATACCATTATATAATTATATCTTCATTCCATTAAATACGAAATATAAATGACAGTAGCGTTCATGCATACGTACGACTTAACGTCTCCATGAATGGTTCATTTCATATCTTACCTCTAAATGTTATGTAATATTATAAATGAATGTATATAATGGATATATATGATGTATATGGTATCTAAATCATGAAAATAATTATGGACATAATGGATATTTTACCACAAAAACAAAGTGTAATTATAAGATGTTTATTTTTTACTCAAGTACCAAAGATCGACAAAACGACCATTATTAACTTAAATGACTACATAATTTTCGTAACATTGTAATAAGTGATATAAAAGGGAAAATGAACATAAAAAAGGTTATTAAGAATGTAGAGATTAAATCTAGTATATTATTATTCAGGAGGTTAAAGAGTGGTCGAGTTAAGTCGGACACGAGGTAAGGGAACTTCATAACCCAATTTCCATTCATTGGGTTAATCTCCTACATTCAAATTATGTCATCATATTATTATGTCCTATCTTGTATTTATAATTTCTTTATGTGAACATATAGTGAATACACATAATAGATATATTTTATTTAAAAATTATCTTTTTAAGGTACTTCGTCTCAATCTACATTCCTTGAGGCATATTTTGTTTTATACAGAACTTTTTTTATACGGTGTATAAACCCCTTTGACATTACGTTTTTTCAAAAGGAATATTTTTATACGAAGAGTTTTACTAAATGAAATAGTTGAATGTTTTTTTTCTTACATATGCAGCGACAATGACTTCTCTGCCGCCTTGACTATTATTTGTGTTTCAGCTTCCTCTACAAGCCATAATTTTTTTTAAATGAAAAATAATTACCAAGTTTTAATTTTCTTTTATATTGGTATTGAAAATGGTTTTGATAATGTTTTTATTATATCAATGTATTGTATTGATATCTTGTGATAGAAATGTGGAAATGTTATAATTTTCTTTTATGCATGTTTTATGTGATACGATTATGTTATGGTTTATGATATGCTTAAATCTGTTCATATGAGGAATGCATTGGACTTAATAAGTGACTGGAGGAGCCCGTTATAGCTCCTCGATGCATCGACCGGTCTCATGTGACAAACTAGTGTCTTGGCATGAGGCCTTGACAAAATATTATTTGTGGTCTTGGCATGAGGCCTTGGCTACGTGGTTATGATAGTCTGGCATTATGCATTCTATCATTATAAAAGTGGTTGTTGATATTGCATGTTATTATTCGACCAGTAGAATATCCATGTGAATAAGTAAATGGCATTATCTCATTTTACTTTTTTCATATTATGTTGAAGTTCAAGTTTAAATGTGTTTTTTTAGTTATACATTACCTTAAATGTTTATGTTTATATATGAAAGCTTCCGCTATTTTTTTATCCTTACTGAGCATCTTAGCTCACCCCTTTTAGTGCATTATTTTTCCCAGGATGTGACAAAATATTTTATTACTGAACTACAGGGATAATATAAAGGGGATAGAAGTGTGGATTATGGAGACTATGTAATTGTGATTTTTCACAGTATGATGTAATGTAACATTTATGAATGTATCTAGTGTTTCCAAGGCTACTAATCTAGTCGGTCTTTTGAGACATGATCTTTTGTGATCATGCCAATGTTAGAAGTAATGCACCGACTCTGGGTAACTGGGGTAGGGGCATTACAGTTGGTCTATTTCACATCGTGAAGGAGGTGTAGATATGGGTTACAGCTATTTTTCAGAGCAGCTGGGGTGAGGTTGGCCAGAGCTGGCTGGCCAGGAGGAGTGGAGTCAGAGGGAACGAATGGAGCTGGATTTGGCGAAGGCGGTTCTTGGGCGTGTTTGGCCGGCAGGAGTGGTTTGGCACCGGGAGAAGCTTGGATTCGGTGTGTGTGGCCAACACTAAGAAGGAAACAAGGGCAAGGCTGAGGTCCTGATGAGGGCGGGTGGCCGGCAGGCCCGGCCGAGAGAGAGGCGAAGGGAGGGGGTGCCGTAGTTGGAGGGCGAAGGCCGACACGAGCCTGGTGCACGAACATGAAATGAATAGGGGGGCGGGCGTCACACAGGGAGTCCTGGGTTATTTTAGTTTTTATTTTTTTTCTATTTCTTTTTATTATAATAAAATAATAATAATAACAAAATTTGAAAAAAAAATAATTAAAATAGCAATAAAATAATTATAATAATAATTCCAGAAAAATAATAATAATAAAATTAACAATAATAAATATATTATTATTAAAATTCATTATCCATTAAAATAATAATTATAAAAATAATAATAATGAGAATAATAATAATGAAAACAATAATAACAATAACAATAATAATAATAATTATTAATATAATAATTATTATAATTATTATTATAATTATAATTATATTTATTATTATTAAAATTGTAATGAAATTAAAATTTAATTTGATAATAAAGATAATAATAATGATTATAGTAATGATAATAATTAAATGAATTTCCAATCAAATTATAACAATATAAACAATAATAATACAAATGATAATGATAATAAAACAATAATAATAGAAATAATAATATATGTAATAGTGATAAAAAATATAATAATGATAACAACAATAATAAAATTAATAATATATAAATTAATGATAATAAAATATTAATTATAATAATAATAAAATTGAGCCATTTCATGACACTGGGGCCAGTTGCATGGCTACCTCCAACCGCACGGTGACCGCACACAGGTCCGAATCACAGAAAAAATAATAAAACGACAAACATTTTGGTCGAGGATTCCACATGAACCTTTGTCCAAGATCTCGATGCTAAGAAATAATTAAATAAAAATAAATTAAATATCGGGGTGTGATAGGAGGTGTCTCGCTTCCTATAGTATAAGATGGGTTATTCTGACTTTTTCCTCTATAACTTCTACCTACATGAAGCCCATGTATTCTCTTTAATTAAAAAAACTGTTTAGAGTATGTTCTTTTAGAATGTATCATCGACATGGCCAATAAATCTTCTATTATGTATAGAAGACTAGTGATTTCAGATATTCTACATTTATAGATATATAATAATCTAGAGAAGAGAAAATAATGTTATAAATAAAGAAAGTCTTAAGGTCCTCCTCTACTAGGACCCTAGTATAATGATCGGACATCACAAACATCATGGTGTTGTCCATCTTAATTGGAATTCTCACATTAGAGGAAATTTCAAAAATAACCAATGGATTATAAATAATATAGTAAAGACCAATAATTTTAATCCTTATATAAGCCCCATTATTTGTTATAGAAAAAATTATTCAAATGAAAATCCCATTTTTTAAAACAAATAATACCTTTATTTTACTCAATTAAACGAGTCCCCAACACTCTATGATTCAGTTCTTACAATGGGAAAATAATGTAAAATAATACCCAACCCATGGGTATACATATCTAGTCATAAAAACCTATTATTGAAGATCACTTTCAAACCAAATAATCTTTCTTCTAAAAAAGTTCTCCTCTAGGATGAATAAGTATGTAAATAAGTGAATTCTCTAAAATCATCATTATTTTAATGATATCCTCCCTATTTTAAATCATAGAGGTTATGTCACCCATTCATACAATTTTATGAGTATAAACATCTAAAAAAAATTTATGCTTATTCTATTAGAATCACTTCAACTACACCTATAGAATTAGTTGATCTACTGAATTCAATATAATTACCAATAGAAGCCAAATCCACTACAGCAGCATCCATGGAATGTATACCATCGATAGAAACCATTCAAACATTTCAAAATATCATATCCTTCCATCCCCTGACACTGTATTAATCTCCAACACCACTAACATAGTCAGATACTTTATTCAACTAACCACCAGAAAACTAAAACAATTTTTATCATCCTCTAACATCATTGATCTATTCTTCTTGGGAGTCACAACAAAAAAATATTCGGAGTGTGGTCTATCGACCATTATAAAGTAAAAATTTTGTATCTTCCAAAATAATTCAGAGACACCATGTGTGGGGATGATGCTTTCCCCACCCAGAGATTTATTAACATAAGGATCCATATAAAGAACACCTCCAAATACCACAAATGAATTGGCTAATACAGATTTACTAAATATGATCAACCCATCATCAGAAATATATGGAACTCTAACCCATGGTCCATTGATGACCACCGTAGAAGCCAGTCATGTAGCCCCATCATTAGTCATACCCCTAATGATATAAATGGATCCAAGAAGCTGTTTAAATTCCATGGTTGTTGAAACCCTAATCTGGGAGGATGTGGATATTTAAATTTTTTCATGAGGTAGAAACCCTCAAAACCACATAATCTCACATCCTAATGTTTTTAAGGATCCTTAGAAATAAACAAGACTTAGGTCAGACTACCAAAATCATTCATGTTGCTAAAATGTACTTGTTTTCTATAAATTACTACACTATATTCTCTTTATTTAGAATTTTATAATGAATTACATTCAAATGTAAATATAAAAATTTGTTACATTCCAAAAAATAATATTTTTTATTTAAAATTTTATATTGAATATTTTAACCACTCTTTCCTGATGATGGTCATCCACTCTACTCCCATATATTATTAATGTTTACAATGAACATACTCCTCAATCATAATAATTTTCCTCTAGAAAAAAAAATATAAAACACTACTTATATTTTCATAACCAGTATCTAGGAAATACAACTTAATATTACATCTAGATTATTTTCCACCAAACACCTCTATTGAAATAACACCATAAACAACTTAGAATATTAATAAGGAAGTATAACTATACATTTATACATTAATATGTGATAAATAAAATAGTTTATAGTGTCCCTCTATGAGTAGATATTATTTTAGCCTCTCAAAAATCCATACGTGAATATTTTATCATCAAATACATAACATTCAATTGATTTAGATTAATTTATATATTCTTATACTATAGGAGTATAAAACACTAAAATCATCCATAACCCATTATATTGATCTATATTATACAATTATATAGAAATAAAGTAACCATCAACTACATAGTGTTCCGAATTAAAAAATTATAAAAATAAAGTAATTCAAAATTTGTCATTTCAGATATTTTTTTCCTATATATTCTTCTTATAATATACACTAACCCTAATAAAAACTTGTGTCTCTGACTATAGAAACCCTTGTAACCTCTCATTATCAATTTAATAATAATTTTATAAATTCTACTTATTTTTTCTGATGATTATAAATTAAATTATTATATTAACCTCTTCTGTGTTTACCATCATATACCTTCATGAATCGTTCATTTATTATTTAGTTATTAATTTTATATATCCTCATTATCTTCATAGATTCATCATATATTATATAGAACATTATAAATCTTCTAGATATATAAATCATCATTCACCCCACTTAGTTAGGGAATGAAATAGAATTCCACAATTATTGATACATTATTCATTTTAAAAATTAACACTTAGTAGAAAAAATTACAAATTAACATCATCTGTATTTGTAGAACATGCAATTCAAAAATATCCCGAAAGAGAAATCACAATGCAAACTAGAAAAGCATTTTTCTATTTCACCATCATCCATAAGTTCCAAAATAAGGGTTTTGAAACTACTCTTCTACCTCAACTTATTTCCATTTCTTCATCATATAATTTACTTGGCAGTTTTTATCATATAGAACATACTATACTCTTCTCCATAAATTTCATATTAATGGTTGCCTAATTTATTTTAACATAAAATTTTGATAAAAATAAGATCATGAAATAATTTAAAACTTATATTGGTAATATACTTATATTTAATATTGGAATACACAATCATGTATCAGAATTCCCAACGTGATAAAAGTTGTGGTTATTATTAGACATTTTATGTAGACATTAATTTAATATATTTAAAATATATTAAAGTCATGTTAATATTACTAAAATTATTAAAATATAGTCTTAAATAATAAAATGAAATTCTATATAACCTTTAAATTATGATACTAGTTTATTGTTTTATTTTCTTATTATTTATTTCCTAAAGAGACTCCATCAACTCCACTAGGGTGTTCAATTACATTTTTTCAAAAGTAAACTTTCATGAAAGTGAAATTTGAATAAATCCAATTTTTGATTAATAATTGATTTTCTATTCCATTTCTACACTTATTTTAGTTAAAATAAGATTAATTTAACATAAATAATTTTTTAAATATGAAATTTTTCTCAGAAATACTAAAGGAGGTTATGTTTATCCCATAATATTTCAATACATGTATAATCCAACCATATACTTTTGTATCTTCTAAAAAATAAGACTCCCAGTAAGTTGAAATGTTTTGTGACCAGAATAAATCATAATTAATTTTTAATATGTGAATTTTAGAGGCATTATGAATTACTTGATCATATGTATCATAATGGGAATCTCGAAACAATAATCATTATAATGCAACCCTTAAATTTGCAAACTATAAAATACTTCAATATAATAACATCAATTAGAAGGAACCATTCAAAAAATGTAAATATTACTTATAATTTATCACACATACTAAATCACTAAACATGAATTACAACATTATACACACTATAAAAAATATATATTATCATCCAGAACAATCCTAAAGTAAATTAATTAAATAAAGGCCAATATTAAATATCTATTGTTTGAAAATATGTTAATTATAAACTAATGAAAACATCTCTGTCATTATAAAATATTAATATTATAAAATAATAATAATAATATGTAAAATATTTGATATTATATTACCCTCTTATCACTCACTCACATGTTGAAAATTATTCATAGTATCTACAGATAATATATGATAACATCATTATAAAATAATTCCCTTTATTAATTAGTTAATCTTTAATTAATAATTTATTAAGGATAAACCATTATTAATGATTACCACTTATTTATTATAGAAATATTATTCTTAAAACATTTAATTGGGACAAATAAGATTGTTCATAAAACAAAACACACTTGTTGAATCATATAAAGCCTTTAGAAAGCCCAATTAATTCGAAATTGTCAAATTGTGAATAAATAAATTAGTGATTTTTTCATGACGATCATGTTCTTAAATTTATTATTTATTAAATGATCACTTATACAAAACTAGTTTCGAACTGTATATTTTGATCATTCCATGCTCTGATTGGTAAAATTATTTTGTGTTCTTATAATAGTATGAGTAATGTATTCTAGAATCACTCACTCCAAATTTAAGAAAATATAATATGAAATCAAAAATTGTAGCACATATAAATTTTCACTAATAATCATTAAATATTAGTCTAAAATTGTTTCATAAAAAATATCTATTGCTAATTTAAAAAATTCATTGAAAATCAATTAATTGAGTATTTAATATATTAAATATATTATTTTAGATATTAATATGTATACAATAGTATTTTTTAGACTTATTAAAGCACCGCATGGGTTTAAAAATAAATTTAATATATAATGTAAGGCATACAACACTTATTATCTACAAAACACCACTTCTATATTATAATTATTTATAAAAGATAGTTATAACCTTGATATTATACATAATTTTTCCTCTTTTCTGAATTGAATTTCATAATATTACAGAATAATATTAAATAATTATGTTATTTAGAGTCTAAAAGACTTATCCTATTTTTTTAATAGTATGTTCACCCATTTTAATAACAATGTTGCACTTATGAATAATAATATGAACCTTATAAATAGTAAACTAGTATAAGGAAAAATAATCGCTCCAAATAAAGTATAAAAAATTATAGGATTCTTGTAAATTAAATTATGATATTATTGTATCGTAGTATATATAAATACATGTTTTTTAATTATTAAATAATTGTCATTAATTTTATATATCATAACTATTTATTTATAATTTCTTAATTAATATAATTATTCAAATGAAAATTTAATTTCATAAAATATTACGAAAAGTCAGTATTTTTATGCCATATTATTATAGGTTATTTTTTTGATGGAATAGTAAATTTATCAATGTGTAATAAAATTTGTTAAATTTTTTAAAATTTAATTTATTAAAATTTAAATTTAATAAAAATTAATTTCTCATATTTAGATAATAATTTCCATAAATTATGTTTCATTTATGAATTCTAAAAGATGAATAAATTAGGATGATTTAATTTTGGTTTTTTCTCAGGTTGTTCAATTTTTTGTGAATATTAAAAAATACAGTTTTCAAGAAAATATGTTATTTTTTTGTAATAGTGTAAATTATATTTATGACATAAAATTCATCAACATATGGAATAAATAAATATTGATTCAACAAGATAATTTTAAAATATATATAATTCCAAATATATAAATTATATTACACTTGATAAGTAAAAAAGCAATCATTATCATTGTCGATGTAGTGCATGTGCCGTGTTGGAAAAGCCAATAGAGTAACTTAATAATAATAATTAAGAGCTAAAAACTATATTCTAAACCTTTATAAAAATTATTATTTAAAACTTTATTTTGTGGATGAATATTTAGAATTTTATATTAATATTTTGTTAATCTTATCCAAATTCATGTGTAGTGGTTACGTAGGGAATGAAAAGGAAAGATAACAAATTTATGAACATATATCATTATGTATATGATTGAATATACAAAATAAATGAATATAGATATATATTTTTAACCAAATTATTTTGTTAGAATATAATATATTTTCATTTTTCAATATAAAATAAATAACATTATTACTTATGGAATCCAGATACAGTTCTTTCTCATGAATATGAAAAATAAACGGGTGATTTTAATTAAGATAATATAAATTATTAAATTACCAATATTTTGGATAATACATATTATATATGAAATTATAGTCAATTGTTGTGTTTTTATTTTAATTTGGTACATTTTAGACCTTCCTGAACCACATTAAATTATATATAACATTTTATTTTAATGTATGTCATGTTATCCCATTATAGTTTTTAAAATCTATAATATATTTATTTGAGGATTTATAGATGATTTTTAGGACAAAAATAATATTCAATATTTTAATAAAACATTGTTTCTAAAATAATTTTTATTTTATCTTTTGAAAAATAATAATTACAATATTGGCTTTAGCAATGATGATGGAGAATTAATTTAATTTATTTAAAAAAATTAATGATTTTAAAAAAGGAAAAATAAATTTAATTTGATTTTTTTTTGATAATTAATGTCTCACATAGATATATATGATTTGTCTATGATAAAATTAATTTTCTTTTTCATATTTTAATATTTATTTTTATGTGTTTACATTTATAGTTAAAATAGAAATTATTCATAAAAAAGTTATTTTTCCGGAATAAAATATTTTATTGAATTATTTTTAAATAATAAAATTATTAAAAAAGTAAAAAATTGATAATATTTTATAGAAAATATAATCCCCATATTTTTTGGAAATTTTATATTTCTCAAAACTATAATCTATTTTTTATCATTTAATAATTTGAGTAATTCGTAAGGTTCACATCACCTCACTTTTAAATGCAGGATCCTTCCTTCCAAAATATTCATCAAATTGATCCTTATTGATTGAATATACTCTATGAAATTACCTTCTACTCAATTCAATTCATAATTATTGTTCATCTGGTCTAACAGAAAAACTACAGCTATGAGCCGAACGAGGTTCTCAAGGGGAAAAGATTCAAGAGGTAAGATTACATTTTTATTATCATTTAATTTATTTTGCACTTCTTCATTTTAATCACTTCATATACATTGATTCTTGAAAATTATAGTTTCATGTTTATTTTATTGTTGTTTTTTTATGTTATATGAATTATAAAATCTATTAGTTTCTTATTTCTCTCCATTTTTGACACTCTATAGGTATATTCTTAGGAGAATTCAACATTTCTTTTCAAACTATTATTATGGATTTAAATGTTAACATGCCCTCAATAGAACCATGTTTATGATAATGATATTAGCTAGACATAAATTTTTCAATTTATGTTACATAATTTATTAGTATAATTATTATAATTTATGTTTCATAGTATTATGATCTAATGTAAAATATGTACATGTTTTGAAATAGATCCTACCAGAAAGAATGTGAACCACATTAATGCAAAAATAATTCAAAAATTAAAAATTATAATTTCTTTGAGGTCTTTAATCCAGTATTTTGAAGGAAACTAGTCTCCCAAACATTATCATCAGATGAGAAGTTAAAATAATTTCCCAAAAAGAATGATATACTATTTTCTGTGTATTGTGGATTTCGAAGGAACAAAAATTCAAATGCAAAAACTATGAAAAACATAGAAAAATTGAATAAAGGAAAGAATTATTTTCCCACATGTGATAATAGTGGAATGAATCACCATTGTATATGCCTAAACTGTATGGTATTTTTCTACAAATGTGGGGAGAAGACCAAAATTCATGTGTAAGAATTTTTTTGAAATGAAAAATTATACAACTGTAATAATATTCAAAACAACTAAAATCAATATCCCATGCATGAAATGAAAATACACATAAAAAATAAAATGGAACATGGTCAATATTATGCTACTACCATGAAAGAGGGGTAATGAATAGTGTTATTATTTTTTAATTCATGATTTATTTATTTTTGAAAAATATAATCAAAGAATTAATAGGTGTATGAATTATATAATATATTATTATTTTATAATAAAACTATGTAATTATGTAATGGAAGTGATATGATGAATTTTACCAAGTAAAATTGGATTAGTAGTATGTATATCTAATATAAAAATATATTGTTAAGGGAAAGACAACCCATAATATGTTCTTTGTTCTGATATATCAAGTTCATAATAATGAAATCATTTATAGAGATAGAAAAATTTGGACAGAATATTAAACATTGAATCTATACAATGGAATGTAATCAAAGTGGTAGAGTCAAGTAAATTTGAAATAAAAAATATAACTTAATTCCTCTATTTTCATAAGGAATAAGGAATAAAGAATATATTTAATAATGATTCATGGTAATTCATGTTTTTACTACTCTTCAAGAAAATATAAATAGAATTTAGTCACATGTTTATATGTGATGGTTAAATGGAACATCATGTTATATAATATGTTCATTGTAGAAATTTAATTACCTTCATTATAAAATATTGGATCATGATATTTTGAAAAAATTAAAAATTATGAAATTGATGATTTTTATCATTGTACAAGGTTTTAGAGATTGTTTTACCCTATGATATAGCCTTTTCCATCATGTGATGTTAGAATAGTTAAAGGCTCATCCAAGGGATATGATTTTTTTAATGATACATATCAACTACTCATTTTTCTATACATTATTATAGAGTGTAATAATTTCACAAATTTAAGGAAACGATCATGAATCCAATTCAAAATTTTCTCATAGTACCATATTTATTAAAGTGGATTTTCCATAAAGTTATTTTATAGAATCAAATTTTCCCTATTTCTAAGTAAAATCTCAAATTTCGAGGATATAATTTATTGAATGATGTAGAGATATAATACCCCAATGATTTAAAAATTAATTTAATATAGAATGTAGTGCACAAAACACTACGAATCTATGAAAACACATTGTTATATTAACAATTTAGTCAAGATAATCACAACATATCCATTAAACACAATTTATTCACATCTGTTTTCTGAATTTCAAAGAACATTACATTCTATATTATGATCAAAAATATATTTTTCGGCCGATAGTAGAAACATGATTTCTTTTTGATTAGTAACACGAACCTTTTGGATAGTAATGTTACTCTTTGGAATAGTATTATGACCCTTATGAATAGTGAATCCAACCAAATAATGATTATCCTCGCCAATGAAAATACAAATAAAATTTAGCCAACTTATAAATTAATGTATGTTACAACTATATCATAGAATAAGTAATTAAATTTTTTAAAAATTATTAATTTATTATTATTTTTTTTATAAAACATATATGATAAAATATAATTTTATAATTAATATAATGTTTCAAACGTAATTTAATTTTCCTAAAATAGAATCATATGTAAATATTTTTATGTATTATAATTATAAGATAATTAGGTGAGACATTATTTAATTTCTATAACATGAATTAAATCATTTTTAATTTTAAAATTTATTTTTTTAGAGGAAATGATGTTTTTATTAAAAAATTTAATTGATCTTATTAATAAAATTTTGTTCTAAAAATATCATTTATATTTTAATTATACATTTCCCAAAATGGTTAGGATGATTTTTGGGATTTCTCTAGAATAGTAATATTTATAGTGATTTTATAAAATTATTGTTTTTAAGAAAAAAATGGTATTTTTGGTTTTGACTTCAATAAATATTTATGATACAAATTTTATTAAACATATTAAATGAATAAATAATGATTTCATAATTTAAAATTTTAATAAAAAAATTTAAATAAATAAATTATATCTTTGTTGATTAGTTTAATAGAACCATTGTCATTGTCGACGCATTGCTTTTGTCGCGCTGACAAAGCCAATTTGGTTCCATAATAATATAAATCAAGGGATAAAAATAATATTTATGAAAATTTATTATTTATTATTTATAATATATTTTTCGGACAAAAAATTATAATTTTATAGATATATAATATTAATATTTTCCAAATTATTGTGCAGTGCCTGCACAGGGTAAGAAAAAAAATTTAAAATTTTAATGGGTTTTATTATTATATATATGATTCAATATACATAATGAATGAATATAGATTTTTATTTTTTACATAATTAAATTAATTATATTATATTATATTATTTAAATTTTATTATATGAGTTTATAAACATTAATGTGCATGCAACGATGATGTAGTGCTTTCCCAAGAATAAGAAAAACAAAACAACTGTTTTTAATTTAATTTTTAATAATTATAATTAACTTATATTTTTGAAAAATATATATATATAATCAATTGTTTCTATTATTTGTTATGGATTCTAATTGGGTATATTTAGGTTACAAATTATTCACATTAAATCCTTTATTAAATTTTATATTAAATTTAATTTATGTTATCACATTATAGTTTTTATATAGTATAATAAATTAATATGAGATTTTCTATAAATTTTATTCAAATTAAAGAGAACTAGGAATGATTATAAAATGATCCTTCTCATAGAATTTTTTTATATCATTTTAGATAAAAAAAACCCCAAATTCTCTTTCACAAAGGCGATGCATGATTAATTTAATTTTTGAATAAAGAAAATTAATTATAGAAAAAATAATAAAATAGAAGTAATATGCAGTTTTAATGCTAATTTATCATTCTATATTTGGAAATGATGTGTCAATGATATAATTAAAAATTTTCTTATATTTTTATGTTTTATGTTGATATGTTTACAGTCATAGTTATGAATAGTAACAATTATGAAAAAAACATAAATAAAATGTGTTACTGAATTTCTCAAAATAAAAAAAATATTTTTGAAGTCTAAAAATGAAAACATTTCTTAGAAATTGAAATTTACAATAGATTTTCTGAATTTTTTATCCTATACCCATTTAATATATTTATAATCATTAAATAATATGAGTATTTCATGTGTTACCCCTCACCTCACATTTTAAAAGAGGATCCTTACATTAATATATTCCTCATCTAGAGACTTATCGTTTGATAATACCTTACCAAATTCCATTATAATAATCCCTTTATACATTCTTGTTCTTTTCTCACATAATGTCCACTTCCAAGAGCCCAAAGAGGTTCTCAAGAAGAAAAGATTCAAGAGGTAAGACTCATTTTTCTTCACTATTAAACTCTTTTTCTCTTTTACCATATCCGCAAATACTATCTATTGATTAATGAAATTTATTGTATCAAATATTTTATAGTTTTTATTGTGGTATATGAATAATAATATCTAATATTATCTTATTTTATTCTTAAATAACAAAATAATTGACTGTAATGTGCCAATTCAGTAGTTGTATTAATGATGAGTTTTCATTTCACTTTTCTGCAAATGTGGATAATTTTAATTCACATGCTATTGTTTAAATTGACATATATATATGTATGTTTTCTATTCTAGAATATTTTTTGTCACAAGGAAGACCATAAAAAACCGATCATGGAATCCTTGACAAGAACTCTCCCAAAACTAGGGAAATAATACAATATTGTTAATAATTTGGTGGAATATATTACAAGGAGGTTGTATATTGAATTATTAAAATGTTTTTAATTCTGTAATTAATTGATAACACTATTCAAACAATTATATAGTATGTTTTGAAAAATATTAAGTTATCCAAACCTTAAGTAATGTTAGTCATAACTATGTTTCCATTCCTTGAATTAAAAATTAAGGCCATTCTCTACATTTTTCTAACAATATAATTGAATGAAATATGGAAATTTATATGAAATATACACTTATTTTGGGTGTATTTATAATTTTCACACATAATTATTTCATGGATTTATCCTCACACAAAGGAAACGATATTTATAATGGTTAATTACAAAATCTCATAATTATTTGACATTATTATAATGTAAGTATTTATTGGGACACAATTATCTTAAATTTCATTATTATTTTTAAGAAAAATAATTATTTTCAGAAGAAAATTTTTTATGATTTTCTTTAACGAATAATTAAATATAAATTTATATTTAATGTTTC
Organism: Viscum album; assembly: GCA_963277665.1. Lineage (NCBI taxonomy): Eukaryota > Viridiplantae > Streptophyta > Magnoliopsida > Santalales > Viscaceae > Viscum > Viscum album. Next base: position 406,712,018 of record OY728146.1, read on the forward strand.
AATGAATTATTTTTCAAAATATTTCATTTTAATGTTTTCAAAATGTGTTTTGTGGATTTATGTATAAGAATATGAATAATTTAAAATGAAAATTTAAAAATTTATCTAAAATTATACAATTTATAATGGGACACTTTTATTAAAACATATATTTTTAAATGACTTTTTTATAAATGTGTGACATTTGAAAAAATTGTTTCATTGAAAAAAACAATATTTTTTTGAGAAATGTTTAATGAAAATATTTGAGTATTCTTATCAATATAAATATCATTTGATTTATAGTATGGTTGATTGAGTTTTATTTCATATGATTATTTTAAAAAAAAAAATTATTTTATGGATTATGATTTGTTTTACTGTAGATGTGCTATTTTGATGTAATTAATTGCTAATGGTAAATCCATTAACATTTTATATACTTATTATAGTATAATTGTTTTGTATGTTTTGTTTCACCTTTTTAGTATGAGGAATTCAATGTAATTAGTGTGTGTTATGTAGGGACAACTATATCCCCACTATCCATTAGTTGCTATCATGAGACAAACTAGATTGGGTATGGGCTAAAATATTACCTAATTGTGTATTGTGACTTGGTAAAATTTGTGACGAGATGTTTAGGGTGTACCACATTCTATATTCCCTCATTATTAAACTATTGATCGATAGTTCAAGTGATTATTGGACTGGTATAATATCCACATCTATTTTTAATTATGGATTTTTAGCTTTTATTCCTTCCTTATATTTCTCATGAATATTAATTAGTGACATTTTTCTTTATTTATTCACCATGCCTATTTATTAATTCTATATTTTTATTACTATGCCTTACTAATCATCTAACCTCACCACTTTCATAGGATTACTTTCATCAGGTTATGAGGAATGAAATGATATATACTAATTCAAGGATGTATTTTATTTCGTTTCATATTTCATCAGGTTTTATTCTCTTTTACACATGTATTAAGGGAATCAAAAATATAATCTTGTATCCCAAGACTGCTAAACTAATCTGTCCTTTGGGATTTTATTCCTTGTAATAACACCAATATAAAAAAATAACGCACTAGGTTTGAGATTATAGGGTCAAGGTAATAAATTTATGACTAGTTTTTTAATATAGAAACTTATTTTAATAAAAGAAATACAATTAATGATTATATCCTAAACATATACTTTTATAATGACTCTTAATGTATCATTAAATGTTAATCGACACTATAATGTTTTAAATATTCCAAGAACATATGAATATAGAAAAAAATCGGGAAAAGATTCATTTTCAACTATCTCTTTTAAGATATTACAGAAAAATAGTAATGTATTTAATAATTGTAAAACAAATCTCTATATTTATAATTTATAAAGCATTATAAGAATGAAATCAGTGTTATATTGAATCTAAATAAAATAATCCCCAAATAATATCCAATAACAATCTTTAAAAATTATAATACATTAATCCAATATGATTTAATTTTTATATAATTATCTATAACAATATCATTAAGATCATATTCAAATAAATATATGAATCAATTTACTTGGTAGGTAGGATTCCATTATGTCTTTGTATATCTATAAGAAAATTTTAATGTTTCCTGGAGAATGGGAAGAGAAAATGATTAAAATTACAATTCCCTATACATTTTAACCAATCATCCATGTTGTAGTATGATAATCAATGTTTTATGAATGTTTACAAACTCATTTCAAGTCACTAAAAAACCCAATCATGTGCCCTCATATTATTTAATGTGTGGATTTCATGGGCCAGTGTATGATCATTACGACTACATAGAACAACACACATTCATACATAGATAGATTCTTTTTATTGTATAAATAATTACTATCCCCCCTTGAATTTAAATTTATTAAAATTTTATATTGGGATACACTATTTTTCAATGGGTGTGATATGGTCATTTTCCACCATATAATGAAACGATTCACTCAAGTATCGAGTAGATTAATTAAATATTATATGTCAATGGATTGAATTTTTTTTATTAAGACCTCTATTTCATTAAATATATATCAATAATAATGTATTATATCTTGAAATAAATACATGAATATCCAAAATAATGAGTATAAGATCATGATATCATATTTTTAGGGTTTCGCATATTGATTCATGATCATTAAAATTTGGTTTACTATTTTTTGGAAATCTAGATATTAATCATCAATAATAGGAACCATGTATTAATTCAATATCGAATTATAATTATTAATGGTTTTATTGACTAAATTTATACTTATTAATCTTATATGGATGTTTTTTCTATTAATATAATGATGTTTATTTAATGAAAAATATAATTTTTAAGATATTGAGTCATATATTTTGGGATTCTAAAAAATATATCAATTTATTCAAATATTGTAATATGCATAATACATTTATTAAACATTAATAATGGAATATATTTTCCCATACATTATTTTTTTGGGGATCTCAATGTAATTCCATTGAATATGGTTTGATCCCCATATATAGAGGATAATTGTTCATTAATATGTGTCATGATTTTTGCTTCTTTCTTGTGAGTGCACATGGTGGACAGAATTATCATGATAACAACACAATGTTACACAATGTTTGATAGCACATTGAGGAATTTGAATGACTCTTCATGGCGGATGTAAAGTCCCCTGATCATTAATTGGTGATGGCGAGCTGATTGAAATCAGGTAACGTCATGGGTGGTGGTGGCCTCTGATGATCATGATTGAAAATGTGGGAGAGACAATCTCGTGGATGTTTAATTTTTGGGTAAAATTATGTGGTTATGGTATATTAAATCCATGATCCATTGAATGATAATGGATAGAAAAAAATGGTTTTTGGTTATAGTGGTGACAATTGTGATGATAGGTAACACACTCCATTAGGGGGTAGTAACATTCAACAGCCTAGCACATGTAGTCTTGATACATCATGTCATGATTTAACATTCCACATACGATTTGTGGGTTATGATTGTATTGGGGTTACACTTCTACTAAAAAAAGAAAATAGTTTGTTGTATTAAAATATGGGAACAATAAAAAATAACTATTAAAAATATATTAGAATTGGACTATGGGTTCAAAAATTATAATTTTTTAGAATATTTTTCTATAAAACAATAACATGAATAATAGTATTATTAAATTAGTGATAATGGCTATTACTGTAAATGGATTTAGTTACTATATTTATTGTTTTATAACATGATTTTAATTAACTAGTTTAACCATTTTTTATATTTTTTTTTCCAAATTTTTTTTAATATTTAGAAAATTATATATAAATATTAGTACCTTTTTATTAGTTTATATTATTTTTAGAGTTTAATAACATTAAACATACTTCACATTTTTTCTTCGTATTATTTTATTATTATTATGATATTATTATTAAAATTTAATATTTATTAGTAATTATTTTAAATTTATATTTTAATGCTATATATTATTTGATTTTTTATGTTTTTGTAATAAGACTATTATTATTATGTTATATTAACAATTAGTAGTAATATTTTTATAGGATATATTCTCATTTTTCCAACTATTCAAATTATTTTATGTATTACTCTAATATATGTAACCATTTTCACACATGCACATAGAAACACACACACTTATATATATATAAATATTTATATCTTATAATTTTATTTTATATATTATTTTATTTTTATTTTTATTTTTATATTATAAGTTAATATATATATATATTATTAGAATCTTAATTTTATTCATTTTATGTATTTATATTGTTATTATTATTATTATTACGACATTATAATAGTATTTCCACATATATATGTGTTTTTTAGGTTTTTCAATTCATGGTGGGGTGGGGAAACCCCTTATGTGAAAGACCCTATAGCGTAGCAAGGATGGTTGTAGGACCCCCTCCTCCTTCTTCCATCTCCCCTACCACTTATCCCCCTCTACCCCCCTTCCCCACTCTCCAAACCCCCACCCCTCTCTCATTTCTCCCTCAACCTCACAATGTACCCCTATAACTCTACTTCCTTCAAGCTACCCTCATCCCCTCCCCAACCCCCATTCCAGTCCAACCTCCCTTTTACCCATTATACATATAATTTCTCCCACCTCACATATCATCCCCCTTCCTCATTCCCCCACCCCTTCCCTCGGCCACCTCCCCTCTCATTCCCCCTCATCCTTTTGACAATATAAGAATATGCAGATGAACTCTCTCTCCTACCCACCTCGTGCTCTTCCGCTGCATAGCCTCCCCCCAACGCCGGACAACCTTTAGCCACCTCACATTGTATCCCTCTCGTCACAACAACGATGGATGGATTTGGTTGTGTCAGCGATTGACAGTGATTCATAAGAATAATTGATGTGCACAATGCAATGTAATTTCTTCCTAAGATAGTTGTTTCCTGATGACTGAGATAGGACATATCTGATTAGTTATTATTAGGATAGTTCTTTGGATCACTATATTAGTCAGAATTTAAAAAATGGTTATTATGTTTTGAATTTTGCCCATATATTTTTGTGAATATTTAAACCACATAAGAAATGTGATATATTATTTTTATTTTATACAGTGTCATCATTGTGATGGGATAATTATTTTTTGTTGGAGTCGTGATGAAAGTTGTAATAATTTCAAGCCAATATTTTTAAACAATAAATGATTTTATTTTTAATAAATATTTATAGGATGTTTATTGATTTTTTTCTTTATACAACTGTGTTAATTTTCATTTGGTCATTTAATACCTATTTCGGTGTCTATTCTTGTGATCCCTACAATGTAATCAGATGTGTGATTTGATCTATGAATATATTTATCTGGATGTCAATCATATGTGCACGGAAAAAAATCGGGAATTGGTGTGTTTTGAATAAATAAATATATTTATTGTAAAAGTAATATTGTGTGTTTGACATATTAAAATCTTACATATGTGATACATGATTTGTAATATTTTTCAAGCGAACTCGACAGTGTTAGAGAATTCAACTAGTTAAGAATTGAATTATGGAATTTCACCATGTGATTCAATATTATAATAATTCACTAATTATTTGTAAGGACAGAAAACATGAATGATGGTTTTTATAAAAAATATTGTAAAATATTACATTAAATAACGTGAACATATTTTATTTTAATTAAATTTGAAATCGGGGTTAAATGAATAAATAAATATTCTGTTGTGGAAATTGAATAATTGGAATTGCGTGAACCTAAATGGATGTTAAAACTATAACACATCCCTTTCCATCAGTTTTATACTTTTAAAATTTTACTTCACATTGATAGTATTAGTTAATTTAAATATAAATTTTCAAATAGAAATTAATATTTAAGAACATCGTAGTTATTAATTACATTAAGAACTCATCCTCCTGAAATTCATCCATGATGATATCACTGGTGTTTACTGTCATTCTATCTTGTATTTTCACATTTTTACATGTTGCGACTCACATATAATACTTTTATCTTTGTTCGTGTGGGGAATAGTTGCATTAAAAGATCCACTAAAAGAGTAATGTTGGTCAAAAATAAAAAAATGTAAAAAACAAACAAATACAATCTGTTTACTAATCTGAAAAGTTTTCATTTTATGTAATTTTATGGCACTAAGATGTTCTGAATGTAGTGTTCAACATCATATGTATTCAACAATAAACCTATTGATAAGACCACAGATTCATAAAAGATATTTAATGATTCATCGCAATTGACCCCTCTTGGTAATAATTTTTATTATAATTATTTTTATTCATATACAATTTATATTCAAAACATGAATTTTTTACCTTGTTTTTGTACAATTTTATTCCCACATTTTAATCATTTTCATCTTGATATAATTTTATAAAATTTTCAATTTGATTATTCATGTGAAATAAATGATTCAATAAGTGACCACCTGTGGAAATTTGATATCATTGAAAAAAATAACAGGTTTTATGTTCAAGAAGAATATAATGGGATTTTTTATCCCCAACGATTGATCTGGAAAAAAATTACTTATATTGTCTGACTATTTTCCATAGAAACACATGATGATCTAATTCAAAACTATTATTTATAAGACAGTGCAGTATAAGATTATTATGAAAAATATTCATGTCCCTATTATGATAATATCATTGATTTGTCTAAATTTATAATCAATTATCACTCCTCAACATTACAATTTAATTCTTCCAATCTAATCAATTATTATTAAAATTAGAGGTTAGTCTTCCACAAAGTCAAATATAATAATACCTTATAAAATGTGATTCCATCTTATCATTATGTCAGTTCACAACCTGTGCATCCCAAATTGGAAGATGATGTATTAAATATCCCTAAAATTTCACATTATGAGCATGAAGAAGAAATTTAACCATGAAATGTCTTTTCAATTATATATTCTGAAATGAACCAATAAAGAATGAATTTACACATGTATTAGGACATTATATCAAATGAATTGGAATAAAATTTTTCAAATAATCGATATATGTCTAAAACATTTTGTAAAATGGATTCATATGAATAATTTATAGAAGTAGAATATCAGTCATTTTTTGTGGTAGAGAACAAAAATAATTTTATAAAAATAATTGATTAATTGGATTACATGATGGATCCTTAGTTTGTAGTGACACATGATCATATGGATAAATATAATATTGGATGTATAGAAAAATATTTTGAAAATCAATCCATTATTGAGACAATAATGTCACTTTTCCAATTGTTCTTCCACCACGATCTCCATATATTGAGCATGGGGTGAACTAAAACAAAATGGGTTTCCCTTTTCTAGTGGTTAGTGGTGAAAACATTTTGGGATAATACATCAAACAAGATATCTCATTCTTGGATATGAATTATAAAATACATTCAACATAATTATACTACTAAATGAATTTCTTCTAAAGGGAAAATTCAAAAATAAAATGTTTATGATCATAATTATGACTCCCTTTACACAAATTTCAATTATTCAAATTTTCATTATTCAGAAAAGGTATAATAATTCAAAAAATTTCTTGTATATTTTAATTTAATTTCACCCTTCAATTTTTTAGACAACTTTAAATTTTGATATTGTATAACATTTAGTGTAATTTAATTTTATATGAATAGATTCCATGCCTCCACTGATGAAGAAGTTTATGAACTGTATACTTTTCTATTCGATCCTGGTGGAATTTAAAAAAAATCTTACTAAAGTTGGTGTAAACGTAGTGCTAAATGGGACATAGTCCATCATTTTTTTCTTTTCCATATCCCTGCATTTAATTTCCTTTCAATTAGTGTTTTCAAAATGTAATGCATTTAACGAAATATATATTCTTTTGGAACTACAGTGCAATTAAATTCATTATTCATATTTGTATCATCCACATGCTTTTCATTATGTTGTGACTTCATTGATATGATGTGTGTATGTGTTGAACTATGTGTAGAGTTTTCTAGATAAAATATTCTTTGAGATTTATTAGATGAAGGATTCCTTTCCACCTCTATTTGTCCTTACAGAGGGATGTGTTTCATTTTATTCATATTTTTTCCATAAAAATTATCATGTGAAATAACTAATTGAAAAAATGAATAAAAAAATGAAAGAATATAATTCCTATTATATATTAAACCAAGGTTAAAACAAATTAATTTTTTTAATAACATGGGAATAGACATACCACATTATTCATTATGTTATATGATAAATGAATCATGTTTAGAATTATTTGATACCAACTCTCAAGACATTAAATATTGTTGTTATTACTTCATGCTTTAATTTGTTTTACAAAATGTTATTAATTTTTAAGACCCTTATTTACAATCCCAATAATATTTATTCTCCATAATGATATATATATATATATATACTCAATAGGAAATTGTCCCATTTTTACATCGTCTCATATTATTATTACCTATATGGGGATTTCCAAAATGTTATGACTTCCATAACATGAACAGTTTTACTATCCAAGTGATAGATATATTATAAAAATTTATTTAAATTGGTATGAAATATATTTGATATTTTTACCAATTGATGCACTGTTCTTTCCATATATATTTTCAATAATGTATACCATATAATCCATAAGGTAGATTTGTTTGGATGAGTAAAAAATAATACCCTCTCCATATTTTTCATGAATGTTATCATGATTATTTTCATTGTGGGAGAGTGATTTATTCTTTGGGAGTTTTGTACAAGGGACAATGATGTATTTGATGCAGATGGATAAAAATTACTTTTTCATGATTTTATGTATTATATTTTAAATCAAACGCATTTATTAGATGAATCCTGATATAGTAATGTATGTTTTTTTATTTCCAAAAACAAGTATATTTGTGGACATTAAGTGAAAACCCTCACTTTTATTAATACATATAAAATTTATGAATTATTTATCTACTACATAGATAGTTTCTTCTATGAACTATAATCTCTAATATGATTCCATGTATGTTCTACATCTATAACTTTATTTGGTATTTTTTCTAACATTTATTACATGGTTTTTGGAATTAGATTCTCTCCATTTTTCAAAATGTCTAATTTTAGTGAGGAGTCTCACTAAAAATTGAAATAAACAAAGGTAAAAGTTATAATATAACATTATTATGTACATGAAACATTATTAATGTTTTGGATTGATATTTTTATGTAGTCATTTGGATTGACACATATCATGCAATTTTTTCAACTTCTGACCCTCATTTTGAAAAAATTATCACAGACATTTATCACCAACTGTCCCATAGTATCAATGAAATTTAAACCTATTATTAATCCAATTTTATTAGAGGATTAATTAAATTTACAATTGAGGGGATATGAATTTCATGGAATGATAATGGTAAGCAAGCATGTGTATGGTAATTTTGGATAATAGAGTTGATCGAATCGTCTGTTTGATGAGAGTGGCATTGAAATAGGTCAAATGATGCAAGAGTATAACTACGTATTTGGAAAATAATATTATTGGAATAGAAAAAATTTTAAAAATTGTAATTTTAAATGTTGTGTGAAAATTTCTTGGGTAAAATAGAATGAATATTTTTGAACGTGTATTTTTTATGTTTTGATTTCACTGTGAGTCCACCTATTTATTGTTTCTGATTGTTTTTCCTAGTAGTGAAAATATTAAGTCTTGAAATTTGATTTATATGGATTTTTCATGTTTTTTATAGTTTATTAAAATTATATTAATTAATAAATTTAACCATTTTTAATATTTCTTGTTAATTTCCATTATTTATTGGTTTTTTTATTTTTGAATAATTATATATATATATATATTAGTTATTTTTTATTCTCAATAATTTATATTATTTTTATAATTTGATATAATTTCATATCTAACACTTTTAATAATATTATTTTTTTATTCGTTAATAAATTTTATATTTTTACATAATTAATATTTATTAGTAGTTATTTAAATTTATTATTTTAGTATTATATTTCATCTATATATTTATATTGTGTAAAATATTATTATTATTAAATTTATTAATCTTATATTTTTTAAATTAGATTCAAATTTAATATTTATATTTTTTTTATGATATATAATTTCTCTAAATACTAATTTCAATTTATTTATTATTCTAATATATTTAAGCCTAGGATCACGTGCATAAATGAATTTATATATTTTTATATCTGTTAGTTATCTTTTATATATATTATTAATATTATTATTCTCTTAATAGTTTAATACAAAATTTTTTCATTATTCTAATCATAATTTTTTTTCATTATTATTATTATTTTATGATTTTTTTGTTATGATTATCAAATGATTTTTTCTTATTTATATTTTTTTTGCATATCATTTATTTCACACAGGGGTGGGAAAAAACCTAGAAGAAATCTCTTTCAACGCACCACAATATTCCATATAACCCCTCAACCCTCATTATTCACTCCCTCCACCCCCCCCCCCTCCACAATCCACCTCACCCTCACCCATCCTCCACCCCCTCACCAGCTTCCCCGAACACCCCCCATTACCCCCTCACCATTACCCCATCCTCTTCTCCACCTTATTTATCCAACTCACAGACCCCCCTCTCCCCCCTTAAGCAACCCACCTCATCTACCCTTCCCCCAACATTCTAACCCCATGAAAATGAAATGGAAACAGACACTCTCTAGAATCACCTCATCCTATTCCACTATACAACTTTTCTATGATTCATTCCAACCCTCGATTTCTCACACAACATCCCACTCCTCATGATGACAGTGGAATGTTTCAGGTGCATCCGCTATAAGTGTCTATTTAATTTCATCATTAAAAAACACAGCGGATTATATATAATTACAAATAATGACGTTTCATGGGGATATATAGCACTTATTTTATCTTATTTCGGAATCATGGTTGTTTGGATCGGCGTAACCATTTTATGTGGAACAATGTTTATTATGTTCAGATCATCGATGACGACATGCAATGACAAATGTGAGGAAATGATAATCGTTATTTTTTTTATGTTTTCTTGAAATATGGATAATTATTTTTTTTGGGGATTTAATTAATGTTACAATAATTTCAGTGCATTATTTTTTAACCATGTTTGTCTTCCATTTAAATTAATTTCAATAGGATGATTATTTAATTAGTAATATATTTATTTTAATTAATTTTTTTTGGATTTACTTATTTAATTTAGTTAATAGTCATGTGATACCTAATATGTAATATTGAAAAGTAATTCATCATATAATTTATATAATTGGAATTCAATCTCATGTTTGAATGAATTTTAAATTATGTTCAAGCGTATTATGAATAACTAAATATATTAATTGAAAAAATAATATCTTCAATTTAATATAATTAAAACATCGATGGCTCAAACTTAATCATTAATCTTGTGTGAGTGAAATCATTGGAGATAGATACTTCGAAATTGTTAGAAATGCTTATTGTAATTTCTCTATGTCATTCAGTAATATATTGACGAAAAAATTATTTTTTAGGATAGAGAATGAAATGGTGGATAAAATTTTAAAAAATGAAAATACTTTCCAAAATCAATGATTGATAATTTATAGTTTTTAGATTAAATTTGTAATTAGTTATAATTATATTAATTAATATTTGAATGTAGAAATTGATTAATGGGAATTGCATGCACCTGAATGGACATCACAACATTGGAACTTCCATCTCATCCAGTTTCAACCATTTTGCATCATAGTTCACATAGATAGTTTGTTTACATAGTCATTTTATAATATTAAAATATTTTTTGAATACTTTTTTTAATCACATTAGGAAACTATATTTATGAAAATTCTTCCAAGAGGATATTTCTGATGTCTACTCATATTCTCTATGAGGTTTGACAATACTCTCCTCTTAAACATTTCTAATTTGTATTAAAATTTATCAAATTTCCATGTGTTGAGAAGTGTGTCTAATGTATGACTATTGATAGGTAAAATTCAATAAATTGAAAATGGTTTGGGTAATTGTTATTAAAATAATATAACAAAAAAGTTTAGGTATACATATTATTAGTTTTTAGTACACAACAGATGTATTTGTAATGATCGATGAATGATATATTCGCTAATTAGATTCTTATATTGTAGATATGTTTAAATATATTTCCCATATCCATTTATATTTTTCTTAAAGAAACATATGTCAATGATATGTTCAATAAAAACCCCTTTGTTTTATAAAATCCCATATTGAAAGTAATTTGGAATTGATTAATTTATATTTATGGAATACAAGATATGGATTCATTTTTAAAAGGACCTCCCATGATTTCCATAACATTGAATAATTTTTTGGGAATAAATAAGACATTTAATTTTTTGGGTTTTATAAAGAGTAATTTTTTATGATTCCATTTATACACCCATAATTACACATTTAGAGTTAGTATAGTTGTATATTTCCATGATTTATGAATGTGAATGGATAAATTCATGAATTATTATAGATCCTTATATATATTTCATAAGGGGACTCATACGTTTCAATTTTCTCATCATAGGGGAGATGGAATTTTCTTAATAGATTTCTGTGCTTTACATCCGGTTAGTTTTTTTATCAAACATTGTTATTATTTTCTACAGTATTTGGTTTATAAAAAAATATTTAAGTTTATTTCCTAATATTTATTTTTTATAATGAACACATAATTTATATTTCGCTTCATTACACATATTTAAAAGAATTTCCGAAATTATATTATAAATCGTAGCAAAAATTTCAAGCCTCTAGCGATATAGGAATACACATTAGGGCCTTATATAAGTACATATTGGTACCTGTTCTTCATTTCATTGTATTGGCCAGTACAAAATGGTATTAGAGACATGTTTTTAAATGTATGGCCTGAAATATCTTGAATTCATAAATTTTTTGATGTTATAACTCTATGACGTACATATATTAAGGAATATATAAACATTTTTTATATAAAATATTTTATGGAGTTCTATCAATATAATTTGTCATAAAATACTCTAAAATGGTATCGATTCATTTTTCTTATTGGAGTCTATAAAAATGATGAATAGATCTCTGTAGTGTAATATGTCTACATAGTAGTAATGTATAGTGATTACATATACATATATATATTGGGATTTAAAAATTATATTATTATATATACATCATTATAAAATATGTTGAAAATACTTTTGAGAATGTATTTTTGATGAATAATTTGTAAAAATTAATTCTAACTGAATATGTGAAACCCATGATTTCTAAAGAAATTATAAAAATAAAATGTGAGTAAATATATTAAACAAATATTTAAATTATATTTTTATTTCTATAACACATCTGTTATAGGAATAAACTATATCTAAATAGTGCCTCATTTATTTTTCTTTATCTATAATTGTAGAAATACATATTCATTGGAATATTTTTCAAGATGATATATTTTTTAACATGAAGGTGTATTTAGACTTTTAATTATTTTCATTAAGAGATATATATTCCTAGAAATTGAGTATATCTGCAATAAATTAAAGGGATGTATCAGGCACCTAACATGTAGAGGTTGAATGCTTTAATAATAATTAATGAATTTTAAATTATATAAAATAGAAATTAGGATAATATGACTAATAAAATAATCCATAATAATTATACTCATGAGATATCATATGTTGATTCTTTACTTACTAAATCAATAAATAAAATAGAATGTGGTGAGAGAATGTTATTAATGTTAATAAACATGGAGATAGAAAATGGTTTGAATTATAATTGTTTTTAAATTTATAGTTCTCTATTTATATATTGAAGGTGTGAAAGGATTGGGATTTTTTACGGTTTATATAATGGAATAATATTTTGACAGAAGATTTTACTCTTATAGGGGAGTTATTATATTTTACATAGAAGTTGGTCACTAATTATAATCTCAATGATCATTGTTTTTTAATGACAATTCAACCTAAGATTTTAATGTGATTTATTTTCATTAATAATCCCATCTATCTGACAATAATGAAAAATGTACCAATCAAAAGAGTATATATATTTTATTCTATGGGATCAAATTATTTTATTCCATAAAATATGAGACAAAATCATGTTTTGAATGTTAGAAAATGAAATTCGATAAATCTTAGTAGTTATGTTGTTAGATTAAATTGGTGAGCTTTTAATAATCTATATAGAGAATAAAACATGAGTTTTACTGATGATATTGAACAATGATCCTAATGGCAAACAATCCTAATAATCCTTAGTTGTCTATCTGATATAAAAATAATTAGTAATTGAATGTTTTTTTTGTTAAATCTCTATATATTATTTTAGGGCTATTCTAACCAGACAAAGGGGTTATGGATATATAGAAAAAATCTGAAATAATCATGAAATTAATAATAGATGGCTTATTGTGCTAATATATTATATGATAATGGCCCCAAAAATAATTGATAGTTTTTTAATTTAGGATATTTAGTAGTTCAATTTGAAGTATGACCTGTCATCAGATATGATACCTTACATATAACATCAACTATTATATTTTTAATGTTTTATATTTCTTTATTATTTTTTTTATCACAAAATTAGTAAAATATTATAATTTCATTTTTTGAATTTATATCTTATTCTATGAAAATGGAGATGTCTTTTATAGTATAATGATAATAAGGATTTATATTTACCTCTTCATTCATTAATATTTATAATTTTAAGATCTCATGGGAATTCATGGTTTTAAATTTATTAATATATGACCCCGTAATTAAAAATGATAATTAGGATATTCAATAGGTATATATTGAATACTCTAGTGATTTATTTCTTTTACATAAATTAATTAAATTCATGTACTCTTTTATAAGACAAGAATAATTTTGGTAATTATTCTAGGATTGCAACTAAATAACATATTTATTTAAAATTAATGATAACAGAATATTTTCGTGATTTAAAAAATGTTATAAAACAAAATTTGTAGTTTCTGGTCGTGAAATACATTTTAGATGTTTTTTATTACTTCATATGAAAAGAGCTCTGAGAAAAATATTTTTATCTTTCTAATACTGACCTAAAATTATTTTTAACTAATTTCAATAATACACAAGTAAGATAAAAATTTATGAGATTTAATTAAGATGGTTTTATAAATTGGAGGGTAATGATATTTTTATGAAATTTTTTTAGTCATGCATTGACATAAAATTATTGTCTAATATGGGTGAAATAATCATCATATTATGTATCAGATAGAATAAAATAAATCATTTAACAATTAGAAATAAATATATCATTCCCTAGATAAAAGTTTTTAGTTATTTATTAAAATGTGTATAACTATTATAAAATATACAACTTTAGTTTTTAAAAACACCTATTAAGAGTAAAAAAATAGACATATTGATGAAAAGTATTTTGAGTCTATATTAATACTCTGAGTTCTTTGTAATTCATTTTGAGGTTATAAAGTCTATAATATTATCATATATATGATTAATTTTTCTTTTATAGATATTTTGAATCAATTTTCATGGGTTTTTATTATTATTCCACTTTATTCATGTTTTTAAGTGGCTCAAAAATGAAATTTAATTTTTTTAAATGGATAGAGTAGAAGCATTGTCATTATGTAATATTTTTGAAATTATTTTATTTGAGCGAGGTTGTTATGTACATGTGAAATATCATCATGGAAATTTTTTTATTATTTTTCCTAGATAATGATTGTGTATATATGTTTTGTTATATTCCTTATAATATTTTCAAGATTAATCATTTTCTCTAAATCAATGGATACAAACAATGGTACCAAAATAATATCTATAATTATATATCTCTGTTGATGATGTTAAAATATTAGGGTATAAATTATGATTTATATAAGACGACGTGGTTATATATTTTTTTGTTATTTATACATATATATATATATATATATATATATTAAAATCCATTACAAAAAATGATCACAACCAAATTTGTTTTATTTGTATTCTAACTATTTTGATGTGACATATGTTTAATTAGGATATATACTCATGAAATAAGATAATGTGGTATTATATATATATATATATTGATTTTTTAATAATAAATTTAGGAAAACCATACCACACATAATTAGAGTTATTTGTATTTCTATTCCCATATAGTGCAAGAGACATTTCCTACCTAGTTAAAGATTAAGGGTTTATCCTTATCATTAGAGTCTAATGTATTATTTCTTCTATAGGGACTTAATATTGATGTTTTAAATAGTATAGAAATAATTCTAATGTTGTAAATTTTTGTTTTCTTAAAAAAAATAAATCGGTATATCTATAAAAAATTATAGTTTTATGAATAGACATGTTGTGAGGGTAATGAAAATATGAAGGTGGATAACGATGTTCATTAAAAATTTATATACATAGTATCATGATGGTTTATAATTAGGTTGTTCTGTTAAATGAAGATAAAATTTTCAATACTTTACAAAGTGAATGTGATGAAAAAATTATTTCAAAATTTCATAAAATTTATAAAGCGTTATATAGCAGGGAGACAATTTTAAGGTGACCCCTAATATCAATATTAACACTGTATTAATAATATAAAGTGGATGTTCTGTTATTTTTTAATATCAAATTTAATTAATCATTTTTTGTTAATTTAAATAGTTTATATAATATTGATCATAATATATAATGAAATAGGGATATAAATTTAGTGGGTAGTAATATAGATACTTATAGTTGACTATATCTCCAAATGTCTATCTTGTTAACAGATGAAGGAACAATATCAGTGATTTTTTTCATATAAATGATTTCTTATAATAAGGGAATTTAAATGGTAGGATATCATGTGGTGTTTATTTTTTATAAAAATATATATTCAAAAAACATGATGTTATGTTAGTAAATGTTTGTCTATAAAAAATAAACTCACTTTTTCTTCCATATAGAAAAAATTATTGGTAGAATACCTCAAAAAATATCATACAAAAAATAATTTTTATCAATGGTGTTCCATAAATTATTGAATTAAATATAAATGAACAAAATATTTAATTTTTAGGAAATGTTCATCATATTGTAATTAGTTCCTCACGGTAAAAGGGTATATTGTTTTATCATTAAATAGATAGAAAATCATAAAAAACATATATACACTAGGGGGAATGTTTTAGGAATTTTTTTTAAATGTTTAACATAAAAACCTATGGTAGTGTTTTTTATATCATTTGTTATAACACTGTAAAAATATAATATATGAATACCATTAAATAAATATACTTATTTGATTATATTCTCTTTAGGAAACTATGAACATAAATGGAACCATGATATAATAAGATACAACATAAATTTTTAAGTACATATGTTAAAACCCAACAATAAAATTAATAAGAATCAATAGGGATAACCAATTTATTCATAATATTTATATAGTAAATAAAGACTTCATTTTATATGAATTAAATTCATTTAGTTCACATGTAATTTCTAATAATATCAATTTTTATCTAGAATAGTATTTCTCAAAACAATTTATATTTATGTGGAAAAAATTACATTTTCCCGAAACATGTGATTAATGATAAATTAGAATTTATATTAATTATTTGTTGAGATCAATTTTATTGGCTAATGAAATGAAATAAAAACAAAATAGCTAATATGTAAATCTTTGATTTACTAATAAATATATTTTCACATTATAATTTATAAAATTAAAAAAAATTAAATACTAATTTAAAATTTAATTTATTAAAAATGGGATATATTGGTTTATTCTTAAAATATAAATATATATAGAATATACATTTGGGAAATTTCAAAAAACTCTAATTTTAAGTGAATTTTTTTTTCACATAAATTATGCTTAATATTCATTTATAATTATATATAATTGATCAAAAATTTATAAAAAATTTTATGAAATAAAATATAAATTTTTGGAATATAAATATTGATTTTAATGTATAATTTTACTATAAAAATGTATGGAAGAAAATATTATTGATAACTAATAATTTACGTTATTGTATTAATTGTTTTAGAGTCTTCCATGAATCAACTATTTTTCAAGTGATAATATGATTTTAATTTCCATATAAGACTATATTTTCTTATATTATTTAATAAATCTATCAATATCACTAAAATTAGTAGATCAAATAATTTTACATTTGATATATATTTAATGGTTATAATCCTTATTTTTTTTTAAAAAAAAATTTTACATGATTATTTTTTTTTTAATATTTACAGATCACATTATTATAAATAATAATTGGTAATATGACATTCAATTTTTAAACTTTTAAGTATAATATTATGTAAAAATGGTAAATATTAATCTTTTTTATTAAGAAAATGACAATAGATTATAACTTTACTACCAATGTAATGTTTAGTTTGTATATTTTGATTAAGTGTTTAGAAAATCCATAAAACATTGTACAATGTATAAAAATTTGTTATTTATTTGTATCTCAACCTAAAATCATTGTATACTCATATTCTTCAAAAAAATGCACCGAAATAATAACATTACATTATCAAATATCAAGGGTTTCCCGAAAAATTATATTTCTCATCACTTCTAAATGTCAAAAATATTTTACACCTTAAGACTCATTTATAAATTTTATTTCACCTTGAAACTCTTCGATATTGAACATACCTATCATTAAAAAGCTATTGGTGAACACTATGTAGATTAAAAAAATATTATCAATGCATACTATTTAGGTAAAATTATATTAGTAATGTCCCTAAATCTATCACTCTATCTTGTAGACAAATCTTGTTGCTTATGGGTCCTCACGAAAACCTCCCCATATGCTAGAGTATATCGACTATAGTGGTGGAATAAAGTAAAAAAGGTTTAGAATATACCCCCTGGTAGTGTTACAATATTGAGATGAAAATATGTAAACATAAATATTGATGTAATATAAATAAATGAGTAGTAGTAAATATAATTAGATGAAAAATAATAATCAATGTTAATAAAATAATAATAATTTATTGTGAGAATGAAATATATATAAATGGAAACTTGAATTTATTAATGTTAACGGGCCATAGAGACATAAAAAATAAAATTACCCAGTCCCAAACCCCATGTCAGTATCGTCTCAATGATCTAACCCATTCAACAATAAAAAAACATGAAAAATGATCATTACCATAGTCAAAAAATGCATCCATTTAATATTCATGGATCATGAATGGTGTCCCGAATATGGTGTGAGATATGATTAATAGTATGACACAACTATCTCTATATGAATCAAGTTAATAATAAGTCAATGTAATAGAACAATATTGTCATGTATTAAATAATAAATTACATTGATAAAATAATACCATGATCAGGTAACAATATGGAAAATCATTTATCATGTAGCATAAGTATGGAAGCTATAACCAAAAGTCTATTATATAATTAGATGAGCAGTAAAAGGCCTATGTATAGGAAATTCAGTATCAGGTCCAAGACTTCTATATATAAAATTCATCATCCAATCTAAGAACATTATTGTATATATTCATAGTAATTTGTCCAATACAAATATATAATCATTTCAACATCTAATGCAATAATTCTAAATAATAATTTCAAAAACAATTCATAACCCCATCATATAAAAATTTCAAGATTTAGAATAACATAATACAATGCATCCTAAATAAAAAATCTTATAATAAAAAATAAAAATGGTGTATTCATAAAATTTCCATTTTCTATTCAATTCCTTATTCATTTAATAACGTATATTTTAATTCGATGATGTCCCAATTTTCACAAATACTTTTTATTAAATAACCACTAATCATTGAAAAATCCATTAATTAGTTTTCAATATGAGAATATATTAAAAAAATCACATATTATTATTTGTCAACATAAATAATACATTTCACAATATTCCAATTCGTTATTAGATCAGGGTAGGATATCCCAATAGTTATCCAAAGATATGTCTCATCACTAAAAAATCTGAAGGGGTCTAAAGAGTAGTCTAGCACATGTAATCTCATTACTACATTAATTAAGAATCATGTTTCATCAAGGAAATCACAAAATATTTCAAACATATAATAAATATAAATATATTATATTTTTTGTTTTAGATCTCCTACCATTATCTAGATTATAATGTAATGCTTCAAACGAGTAATCACAAAAATAATAAATGTGAAGAAGCTCACCCGAAGAACCAAAATTAGAAAATATCCGGATCATAATTGGAAAAAATTATTATAAATAAATTCAAAATATATAATTGAGAGAAAAAAGTAAATCGTTAAATAAGGAAAAATAAATAACATGGGATCTGATTCTTTGATCAGGTTGTTTGAAAGGGAATGGAGAACTCCAAAATCTCATAGAGTTTCTCTATGGTTTTAGTGAGAAGAGTTTAATATAGATGAAAAACAAAACATATTCATTGAGATGTTTAATCCTGATGTTATCACAGATTACATGATGTGAAACCCTTTCATTTCAAGTATTTCATGACTAAATAGATACAATTAAAATGGTGTATCATTGGATTAAATAAACATTGATTAAAAATTACATGGCTGGAAATTGTTTCACGATGTGGATTGATTTCATGTCCTAAACAAGTTCACGAAATCTATCTGGACACAATTATATATCGTTCAACTTATTAATGGATGCTATTAATTTTTCAATATAAACCAGTTCATGAAAATATTCTATCCACAATTACACGTCTTGTGACATGTTTACCTCTTGAAAACCTATTGTACATATCACTCATGATAAATTTTGAAAATTAGATCATACCAACTCTAAAATCATCCAAACTCATAGAGAACTATCATATACACGAACACACATAATTCAAAAAAATATCTAAATATTAAGAAATTATACACTAAAAAATAACCCAATCCCTAAATGTGATTCCTCCACCAAGTATTAATAATGAATGAAAACCCAACCAAAATAACATTCCACTAAAACTGAAATCATGACATATTAGGATAAATATGGGATCTTAGAACCTCCCCACCATATAATAGAACATCCTATTACTTATTAAAGAATCATTCTGGGGGTATTGATTAATACATATGGACACTTTTTTATATATTTGATTCACTCTCCTAAGTATCCTCTTGATCATTCTCAATAATCAACTACACACGATGTAAATGTATGGTGTTTTCATGGACATACATCCCTCTATTTTTCACAATCCATATCTAGTACTCATAAAATAATTTATCTACTATAATATTATATTCATCAATGACTACCACATGATAAGTGTCAATATGATTCTATAAAATTGTAATTCATGAAACAAATCATGAATTTAATAATATATATGTGCAAGTGATAAATAGTGAACCACTATACTGGACATTTATTCTATCTCAAACAACAAAAAATACCCATGCAATAACAATCCATGTTTCCTGAAAAAGTGCTACCACATCCTATGTTACATCAAAAATAAAAACATGGTTTCCATCCAAAAACTCTAGAGGTTATATCCACCAGTCAGTCTAATAATTTATCCTACACAATGCGTTCAACAATGTAGTCCCAGTGAAATTAACATGTTTATCCTTTCCCTACATGAAACTACATCCAAAAAAACAAACTCACATTCCACAATCATATAATGAGTTCGAAGACATGAAATTCTATATAGATAACCAAAAAGTACCATTGGGATTGATTCATGGAAGAAGTTATTATTCAATAACTCAATGATTTGTAAATTATAATACAAAAAAACATATGGATTCTAAAAAACATGCTCATAACAAATCCTCGATAATTGAAATTACCAGTTGAGATTGGACATCATTTTGAGTATGACTAGTTGTCCTCACAAGAACCGTTGATCCCAAAGCCTTCTATATAAAATTTTATAAGAATGAATTGAAATTGTGATATCTACAATAAATGGTACTCTTATGAATATTGTGAAACCACAATTTCACTTACAAATAATTACTAACCAAATCATTACTTGTGAAGGTCTCCCTTGTATGAATTAATTGGACCTCTTTTTTTGGTTGAACTATGATAACCCATAAAACATCATTCATATGAGGTGTCTTTCATGATTTTGTAACATCATATAGTTTTTTTATCATAATCAGAAGATTATACAACATACCAACATTCCTCTGATTCTCATATGTCACCTATGGATCAGTAAAACATCCTACCACAACACTTTTATCTATTTATTCATTCTTAGACACATGTAAACTCTACATAGATAATGATAAATCACTATAATACTAGGATATAACACTCATCTAGATGTGATAAACTCTGTTATAAGATCATTATGAACCTTCATAAGATCCAATACTCTTCCATATAAAATTTCTGAATTGTTTATACTAATAGAACATCCATATAATGGCTCCAAAACCTAAAATATGATCCTAATAAATAATACCTCTAGAAAAAATAATATCACCATTTTTATAAAATCATGATGTACTATATTGATAGATGTTTATGTTAGATAATAATAACCATGGGACCCTCGAACATCTAGATGCATGTCTGCAAATATTTCCATCATCTTTCTAATATCGCTAGACTCATATACTTAATATTTATAAATATTCTAACTCAAAGAATATGAATTTTTTTTGATGACCGATGTATAATACATATACATTTTGAAAGTCCACATATACTAGACCCATATCATATATCTAATGTTCATTTCTCACTGTGAAAATATGTGTTTTATTCTATTGTGGTCAGTATGTTCCAAAAAACTCTCACTTATAATATAATGTCTCCAACATATCATTTAATTTTCTACTATTGATAAATCTATATCATGAGAAGGGTATTTTTTCTCCTGGAGAATCATATATATAGAACTGTTGGTACGTTCTCAATCCACCTAAATCAGGACACCGATGAATCCAACTCTAGATGCATCAAAATACATTGTATATTCCGTAACAATCATTGGTTGGGTGAGGATCGATGTTGAGTTCATTGTTCCCTTTATCTCCTAAAATTATGTATTTCAAATTTCCGATCATATAATCCTCACTCCATTACTTCTCAACCCAGACATAGGTGATTCAAAATGGTTTACTTATGAGATAAAACAATGATAATAACTTAAAAACCTATAATTCCTGGAATCTAAAAAATATTCTTGAGATTCTCCCATGATATTGTGATTGTAACGTTATATTGGTCAATATATAGTCTATCGTCTATGATTACATGACCCATATTGTTCCCATCCTCAATACATAGAAAACATTTTTTATGTTTTGGGCTAATATGATTGTCTCTCAATGATCACAAGATGATGTCTGGATGTTGGAAATGTTCATATAATGATAGGGATTACAATAAAATATAATAAAAATACCCATAATATGATCTTGAAAAGGTTCAAGGACATGATAAATGAAGACTATAAATATCACCAGTGACATCCTCTAACCAAACATAACCAATACTATCATAATCAATCCAAAACTTATCCTAAATGAATTATATATTTTTCAAAATGGTACTAACCTCAACTGTTGATTTCCTAATATGAAATAAGGAATATAGAATATATTATCACTTATACACTATTCAATAATATAGTCAATTCATTGATGTGATTCTGGCTCTCTACCAATATCGAGATCAATATTTGATAATCCATAAAAAATCACAATGTACAATAATCCTTCATAGGATAAAGAAATAGTTATCCACATTGATATATACATGGACATATAAAACACATGGTTTCCAATTATTCTATGAGAACCTTAAAATACTTAATCTCCATTTCTTCCAACCTTTAATACTGAAATAAAATTGATTATTTTCTAGGGACAAACATGATCATGAACTCGATCTCCCACTTAAGTTGTAAGAACAATAAATAATCATGGTAGAAATCATGAAAATTGACTACTACTATAAGAAAATTATTATAATTCATTCCACCCACATACATATAAATTCTGAATATTTTTTCAATGAGACAATATAATCAATGCCAAATATTTATTCTACAACTTCTATGATTACCCTACTCACCTGCATGAAAATAAACACCTTCTTATTGAGATAGAATGGTCACTACCCTCTTAAAAATATTCAATATAATTATGTAATACAATTGGAATATACGTATCATGAATCAAATAAATACTTATAATTTCTATAAATAATTGTTTCCAAAAAAAACATTAACCTCTACATTCCATATAAAAAACCTTGAAATGTTTGATATTCCCCGACCACACTCATGATGTTGACCTTGTGTTCAAAAACCAGTCCAAAATTATCATAACAAAGCATAATTTTTATCAAATAAGAAAATATATAATGGAATATAATGATCATGTATCTAAAAAATGAATTCTAGGGTAGATTTTACAAGAATTGTTCCTCTGATGTTTGAAGGTTCTGCATTTAAACTAGCTAGAATGGAAAAATAGATTATATCAAACTCTATCACCTTCTGTTGGAAGTATTTTTAGTCCCATAATCTCCTACAGATTTCTATTACTGTTACTCATGTATAGGATTACCACATACCCTACCAGAACATGAATGTCTAAAAAAATTTCAACCAACAAGAATACTAAGGGGTATAATTTTCCTTCCCATACACTAGTACATGTCATGATCCCTTAAAACTAATCAACTAATTTAATCCCCTAAAAACCACTCCATGATTCACATCCAAACACAATAACATAATTCAAAATAAGATAATATTCATTGAAGTCATTTTTTCACAAAAAATCTTTAAAATATAGAAAACTTACGAAACATGGCCTTGATATGGGTTCAATCTTCTTTAGCTACTATTCCTAATATTTCCTTGCTTATTATTAACATTGATGCACTTATTTCAAAAAAGAAAAAGAGCTCCCAGAATCCCAAATAGAAACCAGATAGATGTTACATGGGGCCTCTCTTAGATTACATTATATAATGAGTCATGATTCATCACATCAAAATAGTTACTCAATATAAAAACATTCACTTATTATCTGATTTCATTGAGAAGCCCATCAAAAAAATATATCACCAATGAGATCTCATAATATTATAAAGATAATGAAAATCACTTAATGTAAGTGAAATGTCCCATGTTGTCTATCATGAACATCCCTCCAATGATATATGCATAAAACCATGATCCATCTCACCAATCAACACATCTAGATATAATTTTCTCAGAATCATTTACTTGAATTCCACCCATGATAACTCCACATTTCCCCATGTTTCTCTAGAAATAACTAAAATTTCATTACAGTTTCACAGTGAATATTTGTAGCAAGCTTTAACCTTTTTATATGGGCATCACAAGTTTTGTGACAATAATATGATCTAAATCATTCTAGAGAAAAGTTGCTAAAGGACACCTTCTAAGTGAATAGAGGCAGGCGCTATTCTAATACTTTCTCACCAGCTTAGATAATTTAGGCATTCTGTAGACTGTCTTCATTTCCATGGTTCAGATGACCCAATGAAGAGGTCCCCAAGCTAAACATCAATCTGATACTCTGGTGTAATCAAATGCTATAGTTTATCTTTGTTAGGGGCATAATGATTATAGCTCTCCATGATTTGAATTCAACGATGATGAGGATACGTATTTTATACAAGAGAAACACAATCCTTATAAAACTAGATAAAAATAATGTTAGCCTCAAAAGGTGATAAAAATAGAGAACCAATGGATCATGGTACCTTTATACATGTTGTAAGAAGAAAATTTTTATGACATAATATTTCATCAATTTAATATATTATGTATAATAGGTATTTCATTTCACAGTTCATATGAAAAATATATAATATTTAGTAAATATATCACCATCATGATGAAAAAATTTCAATATATCTCTATGTGATCATATCATGATGCATGAATACTCATCACGTACCTAATTAATCCACAAGTATAAATATCACGAATCAATAACATTAGACATCATTGGAATCAAAAATGGTGGAATAATATCTACCATAACAAACAAATTTCAGAAAAAATGATCACATCCCAAGGTACTCTTATTGTTCTACATACATATCATACAAACTCCCATGAATAAGTTTGTTACCACATCCTAGCACATCATTATCTTCTTTCTACCATTCCCAAATAGTAATTAAATATAATATAAAAACAACATATCATTGAACCCACATTTCGTCTTCCCCTAATCTTGAACTCTCTCATGTCGCTAAATCATTTTGGTTACAAGTCCTCAAGAATGCCTCCACATAGATAGATGATTTTGAATAGAAACTGTGGTGTAAAGAGCCTAGTGTCATGATTATTCCCCCTAGTATTCTGCTAAAATATAATATAGGAAAATAGATACAAATAAATATCATATCATCAAAAATAATGTAGTAGTTCATCAAACCATTAGAAGGAATGTGAAAAGAAATGTAAATAAAATTACAATATTATAATGTCAGTATCAATTTATATAAATTTAAAAGTGAATGTAATATAAAATAAATGAATTTATTACACAATTAACTCAAAATCCCAAATCATGACCGCTTTATTGGTCTTGTCTCCATGCTCCAACCTATCTATATATAAAATATATTCATCATTTTCCCTTTCCCTTTCCAAACATACATCCATGTAATCTACTCGGGGACCCAATAGTGTCATATATAGCATGTGAGTAAAACTAAATAGATTGAAACCACAATGATTATTCAAAACATGGCCAATAAAAATTTCATGCAATTATGTGTTAAATAAATGTAATATTTAATAAATTTTTATGATTCAAAAATCACACTTATTCATATCCATAATGAATTATATATTATCATGGAACATATACATGGAAAATATGATAATAACTAAATTTTATAATGATATAACTTGTAAAATTTTTCCATATAGGGATTAAGGGATCTAGTACAATCCCTCTATATACTCATTTAAACATTTAGTAGAGGCCCTATTCATAATAATTTTAGAACAACCTAACAAAGAACTGTATATTAATTATTCATAATTTTGGAAGGTCATCTATATAATAATTTGTACATCACAAAGAATCCCAATAATATGTTCATTTCAACATAAAACAAAAAAAATAAAATACAACATGAGTAACACATCAAATTTTTACACGCAATAATTATTCTTTTGCAAAACTACTCATTGTCCTTAATTTTCATTTCATTTGTTATATTATATATTTATGCATTTACATGACAGTTTTCACATCCATTGTATATCATATAATGAAATTTCCTTCATAAATTCATTTCTCGGTTTTCCTATGGTAAAAATATCTTGAAACATTACCTCATATTTAATGAAATACTAAAACATACATTAATACATTATCCATTAATTAATTAGTCGAGGGTCAGAACAACAAATGGTTAGTATAAATTCAACTATCTACACCATTAAATCCAAATGGATCCAAAGGGTAATATAGTACATGATCAACAATTGTTAAAATAATTTATTTACATTTTATTTGGGCACAATCACACAATATTAAAAAAATATAATTTATAATAAAATACCTTCATGATTGTTTATATACAAAATACCATTATCTATTTTCTAAATCTACATGTTGAAATTTTAAATCCAACAAGAATGAAGGTGAAGAAGATCAATAGAAAAACCAAGTACATAAAAGATCATGATAAACACCAGAAACAACCATAGTTAATGATGTACACATCTACAACATATAAAAACATTGGAGAGTATAATACTAATGACAAAATGACATTTAGAATAATGTCATGATATAGATATATGAAAGAGAATGAATCCCTCCAAATTTACTAGAGTTTATCTGGGGTTCAATTGAAAAGAAATGAATGAGGATGAGAAATAAATCATACCTGCAATGAGGCTTAAAGAAGTTGAGTCAAAAATTACATAGTGTGACGTTGAAAATTGGGTCACAACAGGTTAAAATAACCTTGATCAAACATTACATGATATAGAATAGTTTCACAGTATTTATTTAATTCTTGTAATGAAATGGATCATGATTTCTTCCATGGAACATTTTTAGATCTTGTGAATTTTTCACAATGTATGTTCAGTTCACGTACTGAACCAGCTCATGATGTCTATAGGATGAGTAGACTAATGTCTTGAATATATGTAAATGTATTCGAACAAGTCCATGAAAATATGTTATTGACGATGGGAATTATGATTCCTATTTGAATGAGATATACATTATTTATATCCATTTTCTATTGATATATATTAATCATGTTTCAATTAAATAATGGATTCATGAGGTCTATTTGAGGACTAATTTAATGTCATATTTTTATTTTAAAACACTTTTTTCAAAAAGATTTACACCTCTATGTTCCAACTGGAAAAACCAATTCGATTGGGTATAAAAAATTATTGAACATAAAATTGACCCCATTAGAAGACATATCCTTATATAATTTACAAAAAATATCATTTATCTTTTTATCTTGATCATATTTGGTAATATCTATGAATTTATATCCCACTATTTCCAAATATTGTATGAACTTCTCCATGGTTATCTTCTTATAGTTGAAGTCTGATGTTAGAATCATATTATTATTGTTGTTCCAATAACATTGATCCTTGTATGTTTCCATAGGAATTGTCCTCCAATTCATCATACCGCAATACATATTAGAATCATGAATAATCAAGACATCCTACAATATCTAATCTCAATTCTTTTTCTTAGCCTCCACATCTACTTCCTACCAGGATAAAACCATGATCTACAATGTTTCATCAATAATATTATCATCTATTCGTAACATCCATTGAGTAACATAAAATATACCCTCAATAAAAAAATCCTCCATATATCTAAAACCTCTCATTAACCAGGTCACCGATCATCTAATGATAATGGTCCATATAGTCACCACCATCGATAATATCACTTTGACTAAACTATCTATGGTGGTTTCCTTCACCTTCTCATTCATATAAGACTCAACCTACTTTATAATATTCCCAACCCTTCTGGTTTACTATGTCTCCATTAGTTTATGTTGGATTGAGTAACCCTTAATCCCTTTTGATATAATTCTCTTAATCACTATGAAACTTATGAAATCCATGTCTTCGTTATGTACCATCTTCTTCTATGGGATTTAAAGTCCTCTATTGAATACTCCCTTTGACATGTATTCTAATTATAGTCCATAACTCCCCCTTACTCTACAACTTAGTAACATCCAGAATCATTTTAATCCATGCCTGAAGTATGAGTTCACAATCCTTCAAAATTATTACAAATGTTAATAAATAAAAATATCCTTATCAGAGTTTTTATTTCCACAACATTTACCCAACAACATAGTTAATCTAATGATTCATTAATTTGAATATTATGTCCCATGGTGAAAAAATAATTGAGTGAAGAACCGTTTCCAAGATAGGCTCTATCTACATAAAAAGGATCCTTTGTAAAAATGGCATCTAGTTTCAGGGTATTAGATGAACCAATATCCTCTATCCTCGGTAGTCCATTCACGATCATATGAAATTTAGAGAAATCATTTCTCAACTTCTTGAAGATGTACACTACCATCAGTTTTAAATTAGTTGTTCTATCATCCTTCTAGTTTGGAACAGAACCCAAATCATTTTTACTTCTCAATTTATCTATAGTGAGGCCACTAAAGGCTTCGGGTCTAGGTAACTATTTAAAAAGTGGTTATACCCTTCCATATGACATTAATGGAGTGATTAGAATGTCTAACCATGGTGATTATAGACTGGATTGAAAACAATCCATGATTTGCAGACATTCTCGTGATTAAATATAAATTCTTCCAGTGTATCATTCCAAATACACTCAACTAGTGGGAATGATGCATCATAATCAATATATATAAATTTTAAAAAAAAATTAATGAATATAATCATTCCTACTATCAAATAAAAAAACATCAAACCATGCTGCCCATCATATGAAAAATAAATGGGTATTGGAATGGAAGTGGATGTTTTATAATAATTACCACAATGTTATCGTATGAGAATATTGATTCATATGTACTATTTTTGACCATAAAAATAAATATATGGGATACCTGTTGAAAATTTTCGAGGCTATAGACTACAAAATAAGTAAATCATCCCATAATGAAAAGTGATACATCATACAAAATTGGTTGAGGCCCCCAAATATGGGAGTGTGCGAACATGGAGTCACAAAAGAATTCCTATGTTGATTTATATTGATCTGCTTCGAATCGTCTTATATAATATTAGGCAAAACAATTTTTTTATAGTGGATATTGTAGATATGTCTCACATTCATCCTAATACAGTTAATGAGAATAAAAATTATGTTCATTTAATAAGGAATATATTAATGAAATCTTATACATTATAGATGTCATATTATGATCACAAATGATTAATTTTGGATGTTTTGATTGGAGTTCAAATCCCATTATGAATATCTCCAAATATACGACATCATAAAATTTTGGAGAATGGGATGTTATAACATTGATATATTGGTTTATTCAATTTTATTAACATATGTGTATATATGGATTATAAAATTGATTTTCCATTTAAATATTCATTAATGTATTACGTGTTGGACATTTTCAAGTAATGGAAATTATTTTGAGATCTATATCATTATAATATGTGTGGTGTATTATATTTTTATCATTATATAACCTTAAATAAACTAATAATGTCATTAATATATCAATATTTGGATGTTTTGTCAAGACAAATTATTACAATTGTGAAAGTTTCGTTGTTGATTATAATAATGGAATAAAATATTTGGATATTAAATTATATATTTTGTAGAAATGGGAGGAGTTGTTTAGGGAGAATGAATATCTGCGACTTATTAATATCAATTGTTCCAATGATTAGAGGGATTATATCCCCATGGATAGGGTTGATATTATATTCATGATGTTAGTGAGTTTTCAAGAAATTTTTATTTTTTTTCATGATCGGTGTGGGAGGATGGTAAGGTGCACGGTTCACTTAATCAAGTGTCCAATAAAGCATTATTTATTATAGGGGATAACAACTTGTCCATGTTTATGTGCATAGTATTTGGATCCGTGAATCAAAACCATGTGTTATATGAATGAGGATAATGTTGAAACAAAATTTTGTTATATTTTTATAAGAATAGTGTGGCCCAAAAATGTATTTTGGACAAGGTTACATGGTTTGACACTTAAAAATACAATTTTCCTTTTTTAAATCCAGGTTTTCACCCTCCTATTACCATTGATGAATTATTTAGGCGCCATGGTGATGTTTCTTCCCATAAACAATTATTTATAGATTTATTAAATGTATATTAGGGAATGAACATTTTTTCCTATAAATAGACCTCAAATTTTAAGCATTATTCTTCACTATAAACCAGATTATCTATTTTTTATTTCAATTTATATGGAATAATATTATGATATAATGGTGTTTTGTGTTTTTGAAATGTAATATAATGTAATTGTCATGATATGTCACTATTTTACTTCTTTGGGTACATTAGACCTTCATTCGATTACTTATTGTCAAATATTATGACTCACCTCTTACTTTTAACCAATGGTAAAATATATAATAAAAAATATCATTGCATTAAATGAGTGGAATATTGGTGGTAAAATATATATGTTTCTATTGAATTATCCATCATTTTATATTTAAGTAAGGAAAATATATATTAACATTCAGAAATGTTCAAGAAGATCAATGATACATTAGATCTCACTACATGGACATGTCTTAGTTGGGATATGGGATCATGAAATATTAGAAACATAAAATAATATTTCTTATCCACATTCAAATAACTATTTAAAAAACACTACTATATCAAACAAAAAAATTATATATGGAATGATTACAAAATAGGTAATCTAAATGAATCAGTACATGAATAAAAATTGGAATAATTGGTGAATTATCAGAAATTATTTATACATTGACCATTTTACCCACTAAAAATCAAGAAATATAATCCCATGATGGAGGATTGTTAATATGATGAAAGGAAAAAAAATATAGATAGACCAACACCTTCTACAAAACTACAAAATTGGTTGGCTCTCAATTGATATTATTGTAACACGTTATATTTTCAAATTATAAAAAAAATTGACATGGTACAACTTATAATTTCTATATAGTGGTAAAATACAAATCAATTCAATTTAAAACAAGGTAATTAGTATTATTTAAATGATCAATAAAATACAACAAAATAGGTAAAAATATATAGCAACTCCGGAAACATATACTATAGATGATCATATTCCAGGAATAATAACACCTATATGTGATACATTGATATTGGAAAGAAACAAAGAAATTATAGAAATACATATTGTGTCGAATATAATATAATTATATGAAATATGTATTCATAATTAAGTATGTATACAAAGTAATATGACAATTTTGAATAAATGTTTTTGAATCCAATCATTAAAATATGAGGGTTGGGATTATGACTGTTAGAATCATACCATTATATCAATATTATAGTAGTTTTATAAAGATGTTCATAATTAAATTAATATAAAAAATTTGGAATATTATATAAAAAAATAGTAATGTGTTTTTTTGGAAAATAAATATTATTGAATTTATATGTATATATCATATATAAAATAATAAAATAAAAGAAGATTGTTATGTATCTGGTGAGAAATAATTTATTTAAAAATAAAAATGAATTTTTTTCCTTTAATAAAAATTCCCATAGCTATAATATTATTTTATTAAAATGAACCTTAAATTTAACATTATCACATTGAAAATTTTTAATTTTTATATTTCATAACATTCAGATAGAGTTGAAATTTATGCTATACAATGAAGTCTGATATAAATATAAGGTTATAATTTTGACATCATAAAAACATAAAATGATATAATAATTAATAATTAAATAATTGAGAAAATATATTATATTTTATTTATATACATTATTTTCTATAATTTATTGAATTATATAAAAAATATTAAACATTCTCAAAAGAAATATAAAAATATATAATTTTAAAAAATATTTTGTCGAAAAATTTCATTTCTATGCCCAAACAAATTTTTAAAAATTGATTTTGATTCAAAACTCATTATAATATTAAAACATCTATTTTATTCCAAACCCATAAATCAAATCCATGTGTAATCTAATTGTTTCTCATTTTCTACAACAAATATTTATATAAAATATTTTTAGAAATTAATAAACCATTACCCCACATAAAATATAAATACACACACATTTTTTCTTTCATAACCAATCCAAAATCTGTGAGCACATCCATAATCTAAAATTATAACTCTTGAAACTCAACAAGGATATTATATTATCTTATGGTTCTATTACAATTCATTATGATTATAACAACCATTGTAATATTTCCCAATCCTCCTCTTACATTTTTATTGTTATTATATAGATATATTTTCTTTTAATAATAATATTTTTAAATAAAATTTTATTTAGTTCTATGTTATTATCATAATTTCAAAATATTTTAATTTATATATTTGTTACAAAAATTTATTATATAATTATTCTGATCCGTTACGAAGTCATAGAAAGGGTTTTAAATCAGTCGGTGTCCTTCAATTTTTCTATCCTTTTAGTTATTTTAAATTAGTATAATAAATATTATTATTTTCCATTTTTATAAATACCAATTATTTTATCAATTGTATTATATCACTCTCACTAATTATATAACCATAAAATAAATTTATGTTGTTCACACTATCCCCCATCCATAAAACGTTCCTAAAATTATTCTTATGTAGTATGTGCATGATTTTCCAAAGAAATGAATATGTATATGGATACAAACAATTGTGTAGGGTTTTACTATAGATAAAACATGGGATAGTAAACCCCAAAAAGAGATGGTCTGAAATATATCCTTCATCATTATAGTGAATGTTGACTAAGACCATACTCATCTCCTTATTTTAAACTATTAGGGGATCTTTCTGGGATGATTTAACTACACTTGTAAAAATAATGAAGGATATTTTTTTATCTCATTAGACGCCAACCTTAGAGAGAATATTTAGTTCAATACCTCGAAACATAAATCATATTAGTCACTATGAAAATAAAATAACTATTATAATATATTTATCAATTTTTAGGAGTTTTATATTGATCACCATGAATTCCGTGTAATCCGTTATTGATTTTACCTAGAAATAATTATTAAATAATATATTGGGGAATGAATTTTCACACTATATTATTCATTATTTTATAAGGGATGGTCATGTAAGATATCACTCATTAAAGAATTATGTAATTTATTTATATTGATTATTCCTTTAAAATAACATCATGTAATATTTCATTATGTGATCGAAAAAAATAGAATTGTATTTGTCATGTATGTACAAGAATTATAACATCCAGTAGTGCATAATTATGTCTCATGAGACAATAATAATAATATAATGTTTCTTCCCATAAAATTTCTGATAGATGTAATCGTATAATTCCTTGAAAATATGTTTTAGATATCTATCCGTAATCATTACCATCAATATAATTGATTTTTATTTCATCCATTAATTTATTTGTTACCCATAGATATGTTATTTTACCATATTTAATTAATTTTAGAATTATAAAATTTGTTTACTACTTCCATATGGACTATTCAATGAACATGTTACAATATCGTCGATTATTTTCTACCCATTTTAGAGATTTTAAGACCACCATTTATTTTTATTACCATTTCCAATGAAATCCATGAAATGTATAGTGCATAAGAATATATTAATATGGACTATTAAATGACCATGTTATAATATCTTCCATTATATTCTACCCATTTTAGATATTTTAACACCAAAATTTATTTTTATTACCATTTCCAATGAAATACATGAAATGTATTGTGCATAAAAATATTTTCAGATTACATGAAAATAATATATAATAAAGGCATAGAAATTATTCATTGTATAATAGTTTATAGTGATATTAATGACATAATTATATATATTCTCATATTTAAAAATATAATTTATGAGAATAGATGGAAACCATATAAAAAACAATATTTTTTATATATATCTACCTTCAAATTAACTCAATGTGGATACATATGAGTTGATTATATTATACTTATATTTAGTTAACAAAATTAGGTTTAGAAAAATTAAATTTCCCATATGGATCATCTAGTTATGCATTATCATAGTGAAAAATCAATTCATGTATTTATTCTTTAAAAGACATCCATATATTAATAGAACTATTCATCCACTAGTGGTATAAAACTCAGTCATATTTTTTAAAAAGGTATTCCATTCTATGGTAAATATTGAAATTATGATGGTTATAGTGAATGCTTATCATTTAGATGGGGATGATAAATAGTGGTGGTTATTGAAAAAAAAAACTAACAATAATGTGTAGATAGAAGATATATAACTGAATTATTTAAATGTGTCATTCATTGAA
Source organism: Viscum album (assembly GCA_963277665.1). Taxonomy (NCBI): domain Eukaryota; kingdom Viridiplantae; phylum Streptophyta; class Magnoliopsida; order Santalales; family Viscaceae; genus Viscum; species Viscum album. The sequence continues at coordinate 406,747,045 of OY728146.1, forward strand.
AATTATTTTAATAGTGAACAATAAAATGATATGGAAATAAAATTTCATACTTAAGAAAATAGGAAGTAAAAGTAGTGGATGAATATAAATATAACATTACATGGTTTTCAAGGCATCATAAGTATAATGTTTGAATCATGGAGTGATTGATCTAACAAATCATTGAAGGATTTAATACAAGACATCAAAGAGATCAAGTATCTCAATGTATTTCATTATATGATGATCTTGTCACAAGTGAAATCATTATGGTGAATGAGATATCATAGTCATACAGAGTCAAAGGGAAACTTGTGATGAACAGTTTTATGAGCACCATGTTGAATGGAATTCAATAATGAAAATTAAGAAAAGAGAATATTTTCCAACATGAAATACTTTTTCAATAAAACTTCATTGGATATTCTTAAAATGATTGGGTGTTTTCCACATGTATAGAGAAATTGGATATCACGATCATGAATTATTTGGAATGTGAGAAGTATCAAATATCAAATTATTTAATTGAAAAGGGATGGGATATTTTTTAAAAAATAATCCCAATAATAAAGATATATACCCTAGAAGAATATAATAAAGATAGGTCATGATTATGTGATCAGTACAACATATTTTATTGTTGTTAAATAAGTATGGTTGGTTATTTAATGATACACTAAAATATAGATAATGATTTATTTTATTTTGGTCCATCATAAAAAATTTATTTCATCATAGTTTTACCTAAAAATTCAATATTTTCCATGCACTTTAATAAGGATGTTTTCAAAATGTAGCCATACTAGAGATAAAAATCTTATAAGGAGGTCCTATGAAATCGCAATTATAACACATAGATTCAACCGATTTTTGTATATCTTAATTATACCTATTGTTGACTGTAATATTATATTTTTTTTGGATTTGATTTTAAATTATAATTTCTAAAAAAATATGGCTAATAAAATTAGACTATGATTTTATGATGGAAATATAGATTATCTAATCTTTAATGGATACACATGATAATATTACACTTTTATGAATCCATGAATGTAAATATCATTATACTAGAGGATATGTAAATTTTAATGGAATATGTAGACATATTCCTAGTGAAATTTCATAGATACCATTCTAATCTTGATTATGAATTATTTATTAATATTATCCCAGATAAAAATATTGTTTCTAGTTGCCTATATAGCTAGTATTGGGTACCCATAATAGAATTAATAATATAACCACAAGAGTTGTGTGATAAGGATTTCATTTTCCAATGAATTTCTCCAGGGAGACCACATATTCAACTTTAATGAAGAATGAGGGATCTATAAAATTATCCATCGACTATTAGAAAATCAATTCCATCATTTTTAAGATGAAATATATATTCCATTTCATTGAAAATTTATTTTATCAACCTCATGTCGGCTAGTACATCTCTATGATTGATCTTTGTACTTGTAATAATCAACTATTACACAAGATATGTGATATAATATAGATAAATTTCCAAACAAGGTTGCATTATGATATTCCAAAAATGTTAATTATGTTAAATAATGAACCCTATATGATTATAGTTTAATGAATAGATTATCCTACGATTATCTAGATAAATTAATAGTTGTTTTTATTGATGAAATTTTAATATAATTTTAACCATTTAATTTCAATAATTTCATTTATAGTTTATACATGAGACACTAGTAATGAACTAGTTAAATATGAAAATATTTATCTGCGATTTTTTTCTTCAAAATATATTCCTTCTTTTCCATGTTTTATCAAATGTTTGATTTTTCCAACCATCAATGATAATGGTTTTAAAATAATGGGCCACACCAATGAAAGATAGTGCGATATGTAGTTTACATGGAATTAGTTTTAACTATATCAGATTTGTTGAAACGTTTTCCCAACTAGCTAATTCAATAACTGAGTTGACATGTAATGTTGTTAAATTCCCATGGTCTATGGATTGTGAGGAAGTATTTAAGAATATGATGAAATTACTATTCAAATAATTTGTGCTGAATTTAAAATAAAAAAATACATGTAATATTAAATACAATGATGTTAGGAGAAAATTGAATTAGGAGTGTCATACTAAATAATTATAGAGTTTTTTTATACGTTTTGGATTTTTAAGACATGTTTGATGAACTATACCTCCCATGACCATGAACGTGAAGCTGTAATATTTTATTCAAAGATACATGGGATCCACATATACTGTCACGACCCGTCCAAGTGGGGCCCTAACAGCAGCTCCCCAAGCCCGCCTCTAATAGGACAGGGGCTGGTGACTAGCACAGAGTAGGCATGCTACTAACATGGGACACATTGCCTATAGACATGTACACAAACACACATCTCCCAGACCAAAAATATGAAATTTCAACACTACTAAGAATGGAAATGCATGCATACATGAAAAAACCATCCAATAGAGAATGATAGGAATGTAAAGTGTAGTAATGTAAACCCCTGGGCCAAAAGTACAAGCCCACCAAAAGAGAGTCTGTAACAATGTCCAACCTTTAAATAAGGGTATTGGGACTGAAATCCGTAGTCGTAGGAAGACGCATTGGCCTGTCTAATCTCAATGAGCACTGTCATGTACTGGTCCTCCTAGAATAATGTTAAGAGCTCGCTCATCTGCACAAGACACAACACGTGCAGGCAATGCCCGTGCAAAGGTGAGTATAAAAATACCCAGTAGGACTCCCCAAAACCATACAGGAATACAACGAGGAAAATACCACAAAGTAAAGATAAAGTTAGCTCTACACAGTATATGTTTACAGTACATATAACATGAATATCATGATATACTCATACCCAATCGACTTTCACAAAACCACCACGAAGATACAGCTCGAAGATTCCACTAAGCACACAATAAAAAGTACCCACTCCTAGGTCTGAAGGGAGAGTTACTAAGTACTAGTTCTGGGATAACACACTCCACAAGTACTTTAGAATATTGTATTCATATGAAGATCACCACCAATAGCCCTTGGGTGATTCCAAGAACTCAGTCTGAACTAATACGCTAAGTAGAGGATCGGTGCCTGGGTAATGTGTAACATCCCGGAACCGGGTGCCACGCAACGGTTACCCCAAGCCCGGTTCACCACTTGACCTCAAGTGAATTTCCCAAAACACCAGAGGCTGCTGACTAGCAGTGAGGGCCCAGGTCTGATAGTTGGGAAACTATGCCCTTCTTTGTCAATGTGTATCGCAGTGGAATATAAATAAAACATACAACGACAGTGGAAGCAGTAAACATAAACAACTGAAAAAAACTACAGCAGTGGATATAACCAACAGTATATAATTGATGATGCTACGTGGTTCATGTTCTATGAAAATAGCCAGAACATGTTATTCATCAATACAGTACAACAAAATACAGAGTAAAGCAAACAAGAAAAATAGCTGGCAGCAGCATCGCGAGCCTAGGCACGGTCCTATACCCTCCAAATCCTCAGGGACAGTCAAGAACCTGTATAGGGACTCTTGGCCATATCTACACCTGCAAAAACATAATCTATTTGGACCGAAAAGCATGACCCAAACATGGTTTGAGAAATATATCTCAGTAGGCACCCACCAAAGGCATGTGCCCAACTAGATGTAAACATGAAGTGATAGTGTGCAGTAGTAAAATGCAATAAAGTAAGCAGTACTCAAAAGTAACTCATTACCAGTTATATTGACATTTTATTATCCATTTAATTAGTTTAATATAAGAAATCACCACAGTGAATTTCTAGTAAACAACTAGTGTCCTCAGACACATGAACTCATACCCTCTGGTAATGAGTATCCAAAACAAGAATCTTCCCTTAGGTGTAACAGAGTTTTCCGTCAAGCATAGGTTATGTCTCCCATAGGCACAGAATCAGCTACCCATAGGAACGAAATAAATTTCCCTCAGGCCGAAATAACTACAGCTCACAGGCTAAATAGTGAAGTGCCCACATGCTAAGCACAACAATTCCCTTAGGTTAAACAGGTAACCAGGCCATTCCCAACATGTCAAATGCAATAAATAAGCAATTCCTCTCAAGGAAATTCTACAATTACTACTTCAAAGGCATACCCTCGGGTATCCTGGCCAAACTGCTAAACACTGAAACACACACCCAGGGTGGTTCCGGATCCAAGAAATGATCCCAACAAGCATTTTATTATCACAATGTTATCACCTATACAATTCTAGAAATTAAATATAGAAAAGGCCTCATCCACACGACACCCCAACATGGGTTTGTGGCACGAAAACACACAAAACCACACGACAGTTGGAAATTTACACCAAGCCACCTACCTTATATGCCAACGAACGTTATACCAGAACGCCGACTCCAGAAACGCCCAAGAACGGCGTAGATCTAAAGAAGAACAGAAACCATTCAAACATAAATAACTATCCCTTAGGAAAGAATTGTTTAGAATTGTACTAGTAGAGGAGAGGGCTTACCGGTGCGGTTCCAACAAGATTATCTGACACCAAATCAGATTTCATACGAACACTCGGAGGATATTCAATGGGTCGGTTGTCCCCCATGGCTCTAAAATGGATCAAACGCCTCCTCTGCCAAATGAATAGGCTACTGCCTATTTTAAGCCAAAAAAAACAAAGTACACGGCATGTACTTCTGAGTACACGGCGTGTAATTCTTTCATTTAACTATTCATTTGGTGGAATCGCCACACTGTTCAACCATCGACATGAGTACACAGAATGTACTCTAATGTACACGGTGTTTACTGTCGCCCAGCAGTCGGCTGCTCCACAGCCTAACTATTTAGGTCTGCCGACTGACTACACGGCGTGTATTGTACCACTACACGGCGTGTAGTCGGTTCCTACACCCTTCATCGCCGACATGGATACACGCCCCGTGTACTCATCCCCACATGGAAATATGTACACAGCGTGTGGAAAAAGTACATGGTGTATTGTTCCAAAATTTAGGTTTTTTCCCCATTTTCCATATTTTCTCAAAAACACTTAAGGAAAAGGAAAAGGAAGAAGCCTGTACCTCAAAAATATGATCCGGGTTCTTACAATCTTTCCCCCTTATAGCAATTCGTCCCCGAATTTCCCTACCCAAGGTGGTGAAGAATAAGCTCAGAACATCTCTGGCCACTGACCCTGTACGTCGGCCTCTCGTTCCTAGGTCTCGTCCCGCACTCGCCCGTGCTACCATAGCACCCGTACGAGAGGAACTAACTAGCCTCAGAGAACTTTTGTGCTCCTGTCAATGATACGGATCAGATGCTTCTCAAAGGACGCATCATGCTGAAGCTCAACCTCCTCTGGCTGAAAGGTGTGAGATGTGTATGAATTGTAGTGATGAAACAGAGACATGTGGAAGACGTCATGCATTTCTCGGTACCACTGCGGTAACTGCAACTGATAGGCAACTAGCCCCACTCTCTCCGGAATCTCAAATGGTCCCACATACCTCAGTGAAAGCTTACCCTGTCTCCTAATCCGTTTTTGTCCCAGCCTCGGCGAAACATGTTGGGAAACCTGATCCCCGACCACAAACTCCAATGGTCATCTACGACGATCAGCATAAGACTTCTGACAAGGCTGCATGGTAGCCATCTGCTTCTGAATCAACTGGACCTGCTCAGATGTCTCATGCACGAGCTATGGCCCCAGTAAAGCTGCCTCACCTACCTCTAACCAGCACAAAGGTGATCGGAATGGCCTACCATATAAATCCCTGTATGGTTCCATCTCAATAGTTGTCTGAAATCTATTGTTATAGACAAACTAGACAAAGGGTATATGCTTCTCCCAAGATCCCCCGATGTCTGGGACGCATGCGCGAAACATGTCCTCTAGCACCTGTATCGTCCACTCTAACTGGCCATCTGTCTGAGGGTGGTATGTTGTTCTTAGAAGTAAGTGTGTACCCATATCCCTATGAAAACTCTTCCAGAAATGAGACGTAAAGCGACCGTCCCTATCCGAAATGATAGAACGAGAGACCCCATTAAGACGTACGATCTCTCGGATATAAATCCTTCTAAGATCATCCACACCGAAGGTCTCCTTTATCAGCAAGAAGTGAGCTACTTCGTGAGTCTGTCCACAACAACCCACACGGCGCCATTGCCTCGAGGTGACCTCGGCAATCCCATCACAAAATCCATTGTGACATCATACCATTTCATCTCTGGAATGGGCAACAACTATAACAGCCCAGCAGGCCTCTGGTTCTTTGCCTTCACCTGCTAACAGATGGAACACCTCGTAACAAAACCAGATATCTTCCTCCTCATACCCAACCACCAGTACTGATGCCTCAAGTCACGGTACATCTTGGTAACCCCGAGATGAAATGCCCAAGTTGAAGCATGAAACTCCCACATCAGCTCCTCGCATATATCCCCTGGAACCCATACTCTTCCATTGAAATGAAATACCTCATCATCACCTATTGTCCAACTGGGAGGTGGGTCCTCACTTGTCACTGACTCTCGTAGAACTAGGCCTTCTGAATTAGATAGTTGCCTCATCCTCACTCTTTCCAGGAGGCTAGAATTCATAGGTATTGAGGAAAGATAAGTCTGGCCCTGACCGTCGTGCACCTCCAAATGCATCTCAAAGAACAAGGCCATAAGCTGCCTCTCACGACTGGCCTCCTGCACTGCCTTTATCTGAGTCTTCTGGATCAGTGCATCGGCTACTACATTACCTTTACCAGGTGTATAGGTAACCTCAAAATCAAAGGATTGTAGGTACTCGGCCCACCTTCTATGCCTTAGATTCAAGTCACGCTGAGTAAAGATATACATGAGGCTTTTTTGGTCGGTGAAAACCAAAAAATGCTCTCCCAACAAATAGTGTCTCCAATAGCGCAATGCTTGAACAACTGCAGCCAACTCAAGATCATGCATCGGGTAATTCCTCTCATGTGGCCTCAACTGCCGAGACCCGTATGCAACAACTCGGTCGCCCTGCATCAACACGGCTCCCAGCCCAATACCTGATGCATCACGGTAAACTGTATAGCTCTTTCCCTACTCCGGGAGTATCAGGATCGGTGCTGATGTCAACCTTCTCTTTTGGTCCTGAAAAGCTATCTCCCAAGCTTCTGACCAAACGAACATCGCACCCTTCTTAGTTAGAGGCGTCAACGGTGAAACTATGTAGGAGAAGTCATGTATGAAGCATCTGTAGTAACCAACCAGCCCTAAGAAACTCGGTATCTTAAACACATTCTTAGGCTGCTCCCAAGAAACTACTGCTCTCACCTTCTCTGGGACTACTGCAACTCCTGACTCTGAGATGATATGACCCAGGAAGTGAATCAGGTCCATAAAAAAGTGGCACTTCGAGAGCGTAGCATATAGACGATGCTCTCTCAGTGTACTCAATACGATCTCAAGATGGGTGACATAGTCGTGTCGAGTGTGAGAGTACACCAATATTTCATCCATGAATACTACCACTAAAGAATCATGATACGTATGGAACACACGATTCATCAAAGACATGAATACTGCTGGAAGGTTCTTCAGTCCGAACGACATAAACAAGTACTCGAACAGACCATATCTGCTCCGAAAATATGTAAGTGGTATATAGGATGGTCTCACACGCAGCTGATGATATCCAGATCTCATGTAAATATTCGTGAAAACTTGTTCCCCATGAAGCTGATCAAACAGATCATCTATCCTCAGTAAGGGATATCGGTTCTTAACTGTCAACTGGTTCAGCTTCCGATAATCCACGCAATGTCTGAGGGTACCATCTGCCTTCTTCGCAAAAAGGACCGGGGAACCCCAAGGAGAAGTACTGGGTCGGATAAAATGCTTTGCCTGTAGATCCTCTAAATGCCTCTTGAGCTTCTGCAAGTCAGGTGTGGCCATCTTATAAGAAGGAATGGACACCGATGTTGCTCCTGGCACAATCTCGATAGAGAAATCCACCTCACTCTTCGGTGGTAGACCTAAAAAGTCATCAGGGAATACATCCCTGAAATGATAAACTAATATAAGGAAATCCGTCTGACATGTCCCATGGCCATATAGATATAAACTCACAATATGGGCTACCACTCCACCTCACCCATGATGCTCCGGTCTGTCTCGACTCACCTGAACATCCCACTCGCCCTTGTATAGAAACTCTCTGCCCTCTGGTGACGTGAAACTCACCCTGTGATGATAGTAGTCTACAAATGCTCGAAAGGGAACCAACCAGTCCATCCCGAGAATGAAATCATATCTCATCATCTCCAAGACATATAGGTCCCAAATAAAGTGACACCCTCCAAACTCATGGGGGAACTCCTTGCACCGATGCACACCAGCCGTTCTAGTCCGTAATAGAGTGTATATCGTCATGATATCAGAAGAAGTTGAAACACAGATCCCAAGGATCTCTACAATGGGTACAGATATGAAACTATGTGTAGCACCTATATCAAAAAGTACTGAAGACAAGACAAAAGCTACTATAATAGTACCTCTGATTGTAGAAGGTTTGAGATCCTGCTCCTGCTGGGTTTGTTGCACTGCATATGCCTGCCTAGTGCCGTAGCCCTGTGACACAGCCTGGCTACCCTGATCTGTCCCGCCCTGTTTCCTCTGAGATCCTTGTGTCTAGATACCATGGCCACGACCACCATCTCTACATGTACGCCCTGAGGTATTCCAGTTCCCGGACTGGTAAGAAGCCACTTGTCCTAATCCCGCACGCGGAGTCTACACAGAACCCCTCTCACATGCCACTGATGGAAACACCCTGCAAAAGCGTTGCATATGACCCAACGTGTCACAAGCTCGTCACTCCACTGGGTCTTGTGGCCTCTGTGGCCTCTTGTTCCCCTCTCTACCACACTGGTACCACATAACCTGGCCCCCTGGAAGCATTCTTTTGACTGGTACTGCAACCCTAAGAGAATTCCATCTGTTTATTCTTCATGCCAACAGAAATAATACCAATAACTGGTGCTGGACTGCCCTTTCCCACACCACTAGATTCCCATGAGTTCCTCTCTGTAATCAATGCCTGGTTCACAATCATGTGTTAAGTAGGCAACCTGAAAACATTTACCAGCACTCGGATGACATATCGAAGACCATCCTAAAAATGTCTGGCTCTCAACGTCTCATCACCCACCAGCACGGGTGAAAAACGCTGAAGCTCCGTAAAACGAGAAGAATAGTCCATCACCGACATAGAGCCCTACTGCAGATTCATGAACTCTCGAGTTCTATCTTCCATCAGTGTCTCAGGAAAGAAGAAGTCATAGATGACTGCCTGAAAATCTTTCCACACCATGTCTCTGTGATGCTCTGACTGGGTGGTATCATCCCAACACCCCTTGGCGGAATCATGCAGCATATACGTCGCGAGCTTGACCCCCCGCCTTGGAGGCGTCTCAAGATGCTCGAAATTAGCCTGCATCGACCCCAACCAAGACTCTACAGCCTATGGTCTTCCATCCACTTAAAATATAGGTGGATACTAATGACAAAAGATACGTGTAAGCTCGGCCATAGATGTGGCAGCCAACGGTGCTCCCTGAAAGGTGTGCATGAACCGCATAAAGCCTTCACGGAACTCTGCATCTACACATGTGTACAGTATAGCAGCTGGCGCCGAATCTAGATCTACTGGAGGATCAACTGGTAGCCCATTCACCATCTCCAGAGTATAATCGTCACGGTTCTCGATGCGAACAACTCACGGTCGTCTAGGTGGCATGACTCTACAAGGTCAAAATCACACCTCAGATTCAATATTATTAAGATCAGAAAGAGAAGGAACCACAAATGAATCAAGAGGAATAAGGAATTAAAAATTTTCAAATCAAGACTACACGGGGTGTACAATGACTACACGGCGTTTACTTGACTTCCCTTCCCCTACCCGGGTATTTATACACAGTTAAGCTACACGACTTCCATCAAACAAAACTACACGGTGTGTATATTATCTACACGGCATGTACGGTGTTTATTTTCCAACTACCCGTGTCGTCTGTGACACGGCCGACTACTCAGCTTGACACTACACAGCGTGTTACACCCGCACAAGGCGTGTACACCACCCGGTTTCCTAGCCACATGACTAACTCCACCCAGCCTGTCCTCAGACAGGACTACATGGTGTGTCCCACAGGTACAAGGCGTGTTCATGGATAGGTGACACCGACCTGTGTTGTTAGCTACACGACCGAGTCCCCAGGTCACACTACACGGCGTGTCTATAATTGACACGGCATGCTCTGTTAAGGAGTTCACTGAACCGTGTTGTAAGTTACATGGCCGGACTCCAGGTCCCACTACACGGCGTGTCCACTCGGTACACGACCTATTTTACCAAATCCTTGCCCTACCCCGTGTCTCTACTCACACAGTTTGTGACACAGGAAGAAACCACACGACATGTACTCAGGGTACACGGCTTGTACTCAAAAAGATCATTTTTCTTCCCAAATATAAGGGCATACACGGCGTGTATACAAATACTACACGGCATATATATTGGGTTTCTAGATAGTCTGCGTCAGAAAATTTTCTGGAACCCAGAAAATACTGTAAAACAACACCTAAGTGTCAAATTCCGACCCGTAGGGGCCCATACTCCCCTCAAATCAATGTTTTGCATCTTATCTGTGTTATAACTAATAAAAAATAAATGATCCACCAAATTCCGGTCAATGGGGGCCTATAATCCCCAAAAACCAAAGTTTGGTATCCATTCTATGAACAGCTCACACAAAGCAGGTATTTTATCTGAGAAGCTATCACAATAGCATGATTTTCTAGCACAACACTATCACAACAACATGAGAATTTCTAATGCACCTACATGGCATGGAAACTATGCATGGCATGTTATATCTAGCATGTGCCAATATGATGCATGAGATGTCATACCCTCATCTCATAGAGTTTCATCTAAATAGAACCCACCGATAAAATTGAAACATCACAATCTAAGTGTGTCACCCAATGGTGAAAACATATCATCTATAAATTGAATATTCAAAAAAATTGCAATGACGAGGTAAATTGGCTTTTCCATGTACTCGAGTTTGCTACGACCAGGAACGGCTTATTACCAAATACCGTTCAGCCTATCACTGACTAAGGCTCCAAATAGTTAGTCAAAGAAAAGAAACCCCTCTGATACCACTTTGTAACATCCCGAACCCGGGTGCCATGCAACGGTTGCCCCGAGCCCGGTTCGCAACTTGACCTCAAGCGCATTTCCCCAAACGCCAGAGGCTGCCGACTAGCAGCGAGGGCCCATGTCTGATTGTGGGGAAACTATGCCCTCATTTGTCAAAGTGTAGCACAATAGAATGTAAATAAAATATACAACGACATAGGAAACAGTAAACATACACAACTGAAATAAACTACAGCAGTGGATATAACAAACAATATATAAGTGATGATGATACAAGGTTCATCTTCTAAGAAAACAGCCAGAACATGTTATACATCAATACAGTACAACAAAATACAGAGTACAACAAACAAGAAAAACAGTTGGCAGCGACATTGCGAGCCTAGGATCGGTCCCATGCCCTCCTACTCCTCAGCAATAGTCATATACCTGTATAGGGAATCTTTCCCCTATCTAAACCTGCTGAAACGAAGTCTTTTTGGGCTGAAAATCATGTCCCAAACAAGGTGTGAGAAATATATCTCAGTAGGCACCCACCAAAGTCTCGTGCCCAACTGCGTGTAAACATGAAACAATAGTGTGCAGTAGTAAAATGAAATAATGTAAGATGTACTCAAAAGTAACTACATTCCAGTTATATTTCCATTATAATATCCATTTAATCCATTTAATATAATAAATCACCACAGTGCATTTCTAGTAAACAACTAGTGTCCTCAGACATGTAAACTCCTACCCTTGGGTAATGAGTATCCAAAACAAGAATCTCCCTTAGGCGTAATAGAGTTTTCCCTCAAGAATAGGTAGTGTCACCCAAAGGCACAGAATCAGCTGCCCACAGGCACGAAAGAAATTGCACTCAGGTCGAAATAACTACAACCCACATGCTAAATAGTGCAGTGCCCCACAGGATAATCACAACAATTCTTGCAGGCTAAAAAGGTAACAGGGTCATTCCCAATATATAAAATGTAGTAAATAAGCAATTCATCTCAAGGAAATTATATAATTACTACTTTAAAGGCATACCCTCGGGTATCCTGTCCAAATAGCTAAACAGTGAAACACAAACCTAGGGTGGTTTCAGATCCAAGCAATGATCCCAAACAGCATTTTATAATCCCAATTTAATCACATATGCAATTCTAGGAATTAAATATAGAAATGGCCTCAGCCACACGACACCCCAACATGGGTTCGTGGCACGAAAATGCACAAAACCGCACGATAGTTGGAAATTTACACCAAGCCACCTACCTTATAAGCCAATGACCATTATACCTGAACGCTGACTCCAGAAACGCCCAAGAACGGCATAGATCTGATGACGAATAGAAACCGTTCAAACATAAATATCTTTCCCTCGGGAGAGAATTGGTAAGAACGGTACCAGGAGAGGAGAGGGCTTACCCGTGCGGTTCCAATGAGATTGTCTGACACCGAATCAGATCCCAGATGAATTCTCGATGGATCATCAAAGTGTCGGTCGTCCCCCATGGCTCCATAATAGCTCAAACGCCTCCTCTGAAAAATGAGGAGGCTACTTCCTATTTTAATCCGAAAAAACAAAGTACACGACATGTACTTCTGAGTACACGGTGTGTACTTCTTTCTTTTAACTGTTCATTTGGCGGCACCTCCACACTATTCAACTGTCGACATGATTACACGACATGTAATCTAACGTACACAGCGTGTACTATCGCCCAGCTGTCAGCTGCTCCACCGACTTACTGTTTAGGTCTGCCGACTGACTACATGGCGTGTAAGGTACCATTACACGGCATGTAGTCGGTTCCTACACCCTTCGTCATTGGCTTGGCTACATGCACCGAGTACTCATTCCCACATGGCCAGAAGTACATGGTTTGTCGATAAAGTACACGGCGTGTAGTTCCAAAATTTAGTAATTTTCCACATTTTCCATATTTTCTCAAAAATACTTAAGGAAAAGAAAAAAGAATAAGCCCATACCTCAAAAATAAGAATTGGGTTCTTATATAATGTTGGTCATGTCGATACCAAGAACTCTACCTAGGGTTCCAGGAGTGAATAGAGGATCCATATCTATGTCTCATCGTGGGGATTCCATCAACTATATTTAGGAAGTCATGTTGAAGGGATCATACACATGGATATAGGAAATGATACCGAAAACCTTCAGGAGAAAGTCCTATGGGACGAACATTAAGGAAACTAGTTCAAGTCACATAAGGTAACTGGCTCAATCCATGTAAAAAAAAGGTTACATTGCGTGTATTATGGTTACACGCCGTGTTCCTTGACCCCAGTAATGCCTGTTTAAACGGCTCGTGTCATCCAACAAATTAATGTAATACTCAACTACACGACTTGTAGTAGGTTTACATGCCATGTTCCTTGACTCCATGTACTGCCCGTGTAAATGGACCGTGTCATAATTCTAAGTCGTGTGGGAAAGCATATACACAGTGTGTAATTAGAAGAAAACGTCATGTCATATCAACTGAAAAACACCTATGTACCCCAGCCCTATGCCCATATATGGTGTCTGTCTGTGTTGCATGCTCGTGTACCAGTACACAGGGTATCTCGTGTATCTGGCCTGGTCTGGCCAAGGAGGGGTGTACACGCTGTGTCCTTGGACGTGTACCCAACCAGTGTCCTTGTACTCCTAGAGTACACGTCGGATGCTCGGCAGACAACCACATGCTTTGGCGACCAAACTACACATCATGTAGTTGGGATTCTCCATAACACTGTTTTCTTCCTCCGCGTGTCCACTGATCTTCTGGTTTTGTATTATGTTGTCTGCTTGCCGCGAAACTCAAGATGATGGGTCACCTCATCATCGGGATGCCGAATCTGTTGGTTTCAGGCCTTTGATTGGCTCCAAAATCTGATTTCGTCCATCCGTGGGAAAATCGTTCGAAGAAATATATATTCGGGTCTGCTTCGATCTGTCTGATGAAAGTTTCGTCGCACCTCCGCAAGATCGCTATGGTGCCTATTATTCAATTTGTGGTCGTTGCATCACAGAACGGGCATGCAATGATCCGTTGTTCATCCCCCTATGAAGAAAACGAAGAACACACGAAAGAAAAAACAGATGAAAATCCAATGAAACAAATTTGAGAAACGAACCTCCGTAATTGTTCATCACAATGTTCATCCAATCACATTAATAAGATTAAACAGAGCATAAATCAACAAGAATAAATCAACATGGATAAAATTTCCCAAAAATTCACACAAAATCTCATTCCACAACTACGATCGATCCACGGGCTAAACTGTTCGTGGATTAGTCTCCATTAATCGGAAGAATCATGAATGGGGAAAAGTAATCACAGTGAGTTCAATGCCCTACCTGGATTCGCAGTGTGCTTTTGTGGAGATCTGGTCGTCGCGTCGCAGTCGGTGTGTCAGGAGGTTTTTTCTAAAACATTCATAGAGCCTCCAGGGGTTTCAGGGTTATGATGTCTGTAACCCCGGACCCTTGCGCAAGCCCTTATTTTAAAAGGATAAAGGATACAGATCTTTCTACAGCAAGGATTTTTAATAAAATACTTTTAATAAATATTTTATTACGTCTATGTCCAAAAACCCAGATCTCACCATTGACCTGCGCCAGTCAATGTTATGTCTCCTCTAGGGAAAACCCACTACTTCTGACGCAACAGTGACCTCTTTTTTCCGATCCGAGAAACTTTTCAGGTGTTATTCCACTATTCCAATAAAACAACATGTACACTAAATTTAATTATTTAATTAAATTCAAACATTAGTTTCGAGTTCACCGGGCCTCAGAACTGCACGCCGTCTCAAATACTATCCTCAAAATAATTCAAATATAATATTAAAATAAAAATACATAGTAATACAAGACATTATATCACTCCCTCATTAAGGATCTAGATCCCCAAAAATCAAATATAAAGGCTACTAAAAAGATGTAGGTATTGCACACAAATCAGAGCCCCCTAATCCCACATGCTCTCCTAGAATTTAACGTTTTTCCATCAGACACGCACCAAGGGAATAGCTCCCCCATGAAGGATCTTCTCATGTCGATCCACGATCTCTATGGGGTACTCAGCAAAGGGTGCTCCATCATCGATGTCCAAATCACCCTGTTTGATAACATGTGATGGATCATGCACGTACCTCGGGAGCTGCGACACATGGAAGATGGTGTGTACCCAGTCCATCTGAGGAGGTAGAGCCATTAGGTACACCAACATGCCCACTCTACTCAGAATAGGAAAATGACCGATGAACCTAGGAGAAAGCTTGCCGCCTCAGCCAAATATCTGCAATCACTGTTGAGGTGAGACCTGATGGAAGACAGGGTCTCCATCCTCGAACTCCAAGGGCGTCTGTCTTTTATTTGAAGAAGACTTCTTCTGACTCTGTGCAGTCTTTATTTGTTTTTGGATGACCTGCACCTTCTCTTTAGTAGCTCGCACCATCTCTAGGACCATGAGTGTTGACTCTCCTAGGTCATTCCAACTAAGTGGTGACCTGCATGGTTTCCCATACAAAGCCTCAAAAGGTGCCATACCAATTCTGTAAGAATAACTATTATTATAAGAAAACTACACCAGTAGTAGGTGATCGTCCCAGCTACGACCAAAGACAAGTATGCAAGCCTGTAGCATATTCTTCAAGACCTGGATGGTCTACTCCCTGTGACCATCAGTCTGATGATGAAACTCTATGCTCAAGCGTAATTGATTCCCAAAAGCTTCTTAAAATACATTCCAAAACCGGGATGTGAAATGATCATCACAATATAAGATGATAGTGGATGGAACTCCATGAAGCCGAACTATCTTCTTTACATAGAGGTGTCCCAAGCTCTCAACAGAACTCAGCTCCCAAATGTCTAGGAAGTGGTCCTACTTGGTGAGTCGGTCAACGATCACCTAGATGGAATCATGTCTCATGGACGTACATGGTAAACCCATCATGAAGTCCATGGATATATCATCCCACTTCAACTCTAGCACCTCAATTGGATATGTCAATCCTTCTGGAACCTGGTGCTCTGCCTGAACTTGCTAACAAGTAAGGCACCGAGAAACAAACTCTGCCACACTCTTCTTCATTCCAGGCCACCAGAACTGACGTCGGAGGTCCTGGTACATCTTTTCCATGCCTAGATGCACTGCCAACAGATATTTATGGAACTCCCTCATAACATCCTCCTGGAACGCCAATGGTACTACTGTGTGCCATTGTAAAATAACAACGTGCTCCCAAACATTAGAATATCCATCAGTAGCATCACATGCGGATATCTGAGCACACATAGTTTCATAGCTTGAATCTCCAATATGTTCTTTCTTAACTCGTTGTAACAGGGGAGTGGTAACAACCATTTACTGAAGGTATGCTCCCTTATCTCTCTCCACAAAGGATAACTGTAAAGATGACAACTTCCTAATCACCTCATCTATCAAATACGAACTAGATTTCATGCTGAGTGCATCTGCCACAATTTTCCCCTTCCTAGTAGTATAAACGATCTCAATGACGTAATCCCACTGAGTGCATCGGGTAGTGTCGCCACATCTTCAATGCGAAGACTACCGCTTCCAACTCAAGATCATGGGTTGAGTAGTTCTTCTCATGTGGCCTCAACTGATGTTAGACATAGGAAATCATTGCTTGCCTCTACATCCGGACACAACCTTGCCCGGTTCCTGATGCATCACAAAACACAACATACTCCACACCCTCTTCTGGTAGTCTCAATATAGGGGCGCTCGTCAGAATCTATATCAACTACTGAAAATCTTGCTAACATATCTCAGTCCACACGTAAGGTTGTTCCTTTCAGGTCAAAGCTGTCATGGGTGATGAAATTCTAGAGAAATTGACAATGAATCTCTGATAGTTGCCTGATAACCCAAGGAAACTCTACACCTATATCATGTTCCGGGGTTTCTTCCATGTTATAACTACCTCTACCTTAGCTCGGCCCAATGTTACACCATCTGCAGAGATAAGGTGTCCTGAAAATTGGACATCCTATATCTAGAACTGACAGTTCGAGAGTTTCCTCTACAACTGGTTCTCTCAGAGTGTGTGCAGAACCACCCTCAGGTGCCTCGCGTGCTCCTCCTCATACGTAGAGTACATAAGGATATCATCGATGAATACCACCACAAACCAATCTTGATAGGGCTTAAGGATCTGATTCATGAGTCTCATAACACTGCTGGGGTGTTCGTCACAGTGATGTGCATCACCAAGTAATCATAGTGACCGTAGCGACATCTAAAAGCCATCTACGGTATATCGTTATCCCATACACAAAACTAGTGATATCCTGATCGTAGATCAAACTTTGAGAACCATTTTGCCCATCTTAACTGGTCGAAGTGGTCATTGATTCTTAGTAGAAGATATCTATTCATCATGGTCACCTGATTCAAGAACCGGTAATCAACACACAGCCTCAAGCTCCCATCTCCCATATTGGAAAACAACACTGGGGCTGCCCATGGTGATGCACTGGCTCTCACTAATCCCTTCTTCTGCAAGGCTTCAAGCTGCACCCTCATCTCACAAAAACATAGAAGGAGCCATCTGATATGCAGATGCTGATATCGGGGTCATCCCGAGTAGCAACTCAATGCATAAATCGATCTCCCAACGAGGAGGGAGTCTGGGGACATCCTCCGGATAGACGTCCTCGTACTCATCCACTACAACAACAAATTGTAAACTCATAACATCTGATGTGCCAACTGCTTGAGTATCCAACTGATATGAAATCGGTTATGCCCGCCTTCGCACAAGTACATCCACCGCTACCTGGGTCTCCTATTCACCGACGGAGGAGAACCTTGTTCCATCACTACGGACACCACGAACACTTAGCCTAAGACAATCAACTTGGGCATGAAATGTGGATATCCAATGCATACCAAGAATGACATCGTAAGGCCTCAATACTAGAAGAAAGAGTTTTCAAACGAAACTCTCGGCTCCAATGGTCAGGTCACGCTATCTACAAAGGTGTATGATGTCTGAATTTTCTCTGGTCGGTGTTTCTAAGCGTAAGGGTCGAGTGAACGGCTCTACTAGAATCTCAATGTCTCAAACAAGATATGAACCCAGAAAGGAATGACCATCACTTATGTATATCAGTATGGTAACAAAAGTAGAAATGACATAGAATATACCTCTAATCATTCCGGATGTACCTGTTCATAGGCATCTGCTACCTGTAGCTATCCCTACCTCTGTCCACCAGCTCCCTGAGCCTAGGGTGGACCTCTAGGGGGTGGTGGTGGGAAAAGTTCAAAATGCAAAACACCTCCAACTGCTCTCCCATCTCCTCGACCACGTCTGCCACCCTGTGGATCTGTCTTCTCCACACGTTTCCTCTGCCTCGGTGGTCCATCCACTTCTCCTGTGTTAGAATTACGGTGGGTTGGACAATCTCGGGCGAGATGTCCTCTTCCATTACACGAGTAACATCACCTCTATCGAGGATTCCTAGATGTGCCCTGTGAACCATGTATGGTAGATCCCCTATCTTGGGATGCCCTCTAGAATTTCCTCCCATGCCTGGATCCCTGACGTCGGCTCCCTGCTGCCGAGGCCTCTACTCTATCTCTCTCACCACTGACGACTTCTGGTAGTCTATACTCTTCCAAGAAACTCTCGACCACCAAATCCCGCTAGATCACCCTATATTAAGTAGGAATTCTCATAGGGATGATTCTAGCTCGGATGTCTCTACGCAAGACCCGCTCAAAAGTCTGAGCTCTGAATTATGGATCCCTGACCATATCAATCAAGTACTGTGAGAGGTCGGAAAACCTCGATGAATTGTCAGCCATTGTCATGGTCCCCAACTGAAGCTGAAGAAGCTTTTGTATACGTAATACTCTCAGGGTAACCGGTGAAATATCCTCTCTAATGCGACGCTCAATATATGACCATGCAAGAGTGGCCTCGTCATGGTTCTGGATAACAAAACATCAACATCATCTTGTCGAGCCCTGCAGAAGCCTCGCAGCCAGCATCACCAACTGGTCTGCTGTTGTCCTGACCAAACGGATGACTCTGGTCACTTCCTCAAGCCAGTCCCCTACTGCTTGAGGGTCTAGCTTTCCTTGAATCCTGAGTGGCCATTATCTCTGAAACCTTTGTAGTACGCTCAACCTATGCTCCTCCTCCACTAGTATGGTAGGCACTAAACACTACTCCACAGGTGGTGGGATAACTGGCACACCACCAGATGTTATAACTGGGGGGACATGTTCCCTGTAATGAAGCTTCAACACTGAGGGGGTCATCCACGTTATCGAGCTACTAGATCCAAGTGGTTGCCTTTCACGGAGGCATCCTGTGAAGAAACAAGATGTATCTCAGTTAGTGAGTATATCTGGAGAGTTGACTCAAGATGGACATGGACACTACAACCCATTCCTATATGATACATATACCATTATTTTCTCCTTGAATCTAGTGTTCTCGTGTTCCCAATCAAAAAGTAATTTATCAGAGTCCTGATGTATGGATATTTCGGCCGCCCACACCAACACTGGGGTCCCTAGCCTAAAAGTTGATCATGAGACACATAACTATGTTTCCCCAAACTGACTCACAGAGTCTCGGTCCTTAGGTATAACCAACCTTCCTTTGATACCACTCTGTCATGAACCATCCCAGTGGGGCCCTAACTGCAACTCCCCATGCCCGCCTCCAATAGGCCATGGGATAATGACTAGCAATGATTAGGCATGCTACTGACATGGGAGTCATTGCCTATAAACCTGTACACATGCAAACACATCTACAATCGCACAAAGATGAAAAGTAAAAACTACTAAGAATGGAAATTCATTCATACACGAAAAACCCAACCAACAGAGTAAGACGTGAATGTAATGTGCAGTAATGTAAAACCTTGGGTGAAAAGTTCCAGCCCACCAAAAGAGATTCTAAAACAATGTCCAGCCTGTATAGAAAGGTACTGGGACTGCAATCTGTAGCAGTAGGAACACACATCGGCCTGTCTGATCTCACTGAGCACCATCCCATCCTGGTCCACCTATAATCCTGTCAAGATCAGTCTTGTCTGCACAAGACATGACACGTGCGGGCAAATCTCTTGTATGGGTGAGTATAAAAATGCCCAGTATGACACCCCGAAACAACAAAGGAATACAAAAGGAAAATACCACATAGGAAAGATATAGTAAGATCTGAATAATATATGTTTACATAATATATAACAAGAATATCCAGATATAATCATACACAATCGACCATCGCAAAACCACCACTATGATCTAGCTCTAAGATTCCACTAATCGTGCAACAAAGAGAACACACTCCTAGGTATAAAGGGAGAGTTATGAAGTAGTCGTTCTAGGGGAACACACTCCAAAAGTACTTGAGAATATGATGTTCAGATGAGGATCACCACTAATAGACATGGAGTGATTCCAACATCTCATTCTGAACTAATCTGCTAAGCCTAGGATCAGCGCCCAGGTAAACATGGTCAAGTCGATACAAAGAACTCTACCCACGGTTCTAAGAATGAATATAAGATCCTGCTCTACGTCTCACAGAGGGGATTCCAAAAACACTATTCTGGAAGTCCTACTGAATGGATCATACTCTTGTACTTAGCAAAATGACACCGAAAATCTTTAAGAGAAAGACCTAGGGGACGAACCCTAAAGAAACAAGTACAAGTCACAGAAGACAACTGGCTCAAGCCATGTAAAAAAATGTTTACATGGCGTGTAGTATGATTACACGCCCTATTCCATGACCATGGGTACTGCCCGTGTAAATGGATTGTGTCATCCGCCCACGTTGTGTAAAACTCAACCACATGTTGTGTAGACGGTTTACACGCTATGTTCCTTGACTCTGGGTACTGTCTGTGTAAACGACCCATGTCAGAATTCGAAGTTGTGTCTGAAAGAATATACACGGCGTGTAAGTCAGAGCACATGCCATGTCCTATCAACTAGAAAAATCATGTGTACCCTGGTTGTATGCTCGTACACAGTGTCTGTCCGTGTCACCTGCCCATGTACAAGTACTTGGGGTATCCCGTGTATCCGATCGGGACTGGCCAGGGAAGGGTGTACAGGCCGTGTCCTCGACTGTGTACCCAACCCATGTATGTGTACTCCCAGATTACACATTAGGTGGTCCGACGATGAACACACATCGTGTATCCCATACAACACATCGTGTAGTCAGGATTTTCCAGAACATTATCTTCTTTCTCCACGCATTAGACGATCTTCTGGTTTCCGATTCTTCTATCTGTTTTCCACGAAACTCATGATGCTGGGTCACATCGTCATTGTGATGCTGAAACCATGGGTTGAAGGCCTTATATTGGCTCCAAAATCTGATTCTATCCATCAGTGTGAAAATCGTTCAAAGAATGATATTTTTTTATCCGTTTCGATCCCTTCGCTAAAACTTTCATCACACCTTCGTAAGATCACTGTGGTGCAAATTCATAAATTTGGGGTCGCTGCGTCATAGAATGGATGTGCAACAATCCATTTTTCATCGCCTAACAAAGAACACAATGAAAATGAGAAAGAAAAAACGAAATAAAATCCAATGAAACAAATTTTAGTAATGAAAATCTGTCGCCATTCATCACTACATTGATCCACTCCCATTAATATGCTTAAACAGAGATGAAATTAACAATAATAAATCAACATGGTTAATATTTCCCAAAAATTCCCGTAAAAGCCCATCCTGCAAATACGATCGTTCCGTGGGATAATCCGTTCATGGATTAGTCCGCATTCATCGGAAGATTCTATAATGGGGAAAAGTAATCACAAAGATATCAAACACCCCACCTAGATTCGTGGCATTCATTGGTGGAGATCTAGTCCCACGTCACCATCACTGCATTTGGAGGTTTTCTCCAGAGCATTCCCAGAGCCTCTACGGGTTTCAGGGTTATGAGGTCTGTCCCCTTAGACCCCTGCGCATGCCTTTATTTAAAAATGATAAAAGATATAGATCTCGCTGCATCATGGATTTTAATAAAATACTTATAATAAATATTTTATTATAACTATGTCCAAAAAACCAGATCTCACCACCGACCTATGCCGACCGATGTTAGGACTCCTCTAGGGTAAACGCGCTGCTCCAGACACAACGGTGCCCTCAGATTTCCGATTCAATCACCCTTTCAAGAGTTATTCCACTATTTCAGGAAAAAACAGGCACACGAAATTTAATTATTTAATTATATTCAAACATTTGTTTCGGGCATACTGGGCCTCAGAACTACATGCCATCTAAAATTCTTGTCACGAAATAATTCCCATATAATATTAAAATAAAAATACGGAGTAATACAAGACGTTATATATACTATGAAATATGAAAAATTTATAGTGATAATGAAATAATTGAAATATATATTCACCCTGAAAGAGAAAATCATGAGGAAAATGAGAGGGGTGGAAATATATAAAAACAATTTTTTTCAACACACTATCACCACGACCATGTATACATGGTGGATTATGAATTGATTAAAAACAATCATCGGGCCATTTCCATGAAAATGATTGAGAGAGATCTAATATTCAATAAGATTGTAATAATGGTTCTAGTATTATAAATAAATGGTTAACGTGATTCCTTTTACATGTTATTTCACAACAGTATATATTATACAATATAAATAAGTCTTAGATAGATATAAAATGTATTTAGTAAATAATTGAATCCATAAATGATGGGAAATTAGAAAATTAATTTATCAAGGTGGGTTATTTAATTTTTTATGGATATTATCTATACTATCATTAAATAAATGATTTATCTTGTAGCTATATTTTGTTAATAACACAAAATAGTATATATAAAAATTATATAAAAATACATATAGGGATAAAATTTATAACATATAGTGGGATAACCTAAAAATGGAATTTAATAGATACTTATCCAAATGCATGGAATAAAATTATGTTAAAGGTAAGAGGGAAGAAACCATTTTTTTCATATAGCCTCTTTATATAACTATGTGGATGTTGGACCATGTCACAATGGACTTCTTAAATTGGATTACTAACGATTTTTATAAAATTATTGTTATATTAGTTCAAGTGCCCAGATCAGTGTGGATCACTGAGAGGGAGAGGGGTGAATGAGTGATCCCTTTAAATCGTTTTACTAATTGAATCATTTAAATTAAGCATATTTGGATGGTTAAGCCTCAATCCACTCTTCATCTAACTCTCATCCTTATCTTGAATGATGATATAAATTTAAAGTCATTGAACACAAAGATTTAAAAGGTTTAGTTCAATGACGTTCTCCTTGATGTGTTGATTATTCTCCCCAACACAGATTCTCTAATATAATTTAGTTAGTAATCACAGTGGTTTATACAAGGAAATGTTGAATCTCTCCGAAGTCCCAGAGGTGGTTCTTTATACTAATTTACACCTTTTTATCTGAGTACTGCAAGCCTACTATAGAGTCTCACGGAAGTCTTCCTCTCCTCCCTGAATCTCACAGGGTTCTTCTAGCTCTCGAGTCACTCGAGTAGCTTCCTTCATTAAGTTCTTCTTTGATTCAGTTTAGATGATATTTTCATCTCTTCATACAGTCTTACTGAATCACACCTTCCTATGAGTCTCTTAAAGGATCATTAAAATCCTTTGATATGGTCAGTTGTCCTTGCTCAAAAATTCTGATCACTTTAGTTGATTACTCCACAACTCAATAATGCTCAGGAAATTATTTATTCATCTGATGAAGACATGGCATCACTAAGTTGAGTGCCAATAGTAAACCTAAATTATTCAAGAATATAATATGCCAGAATGATCTGGATCAATATTAGCACTGTCTCACTTATTATATTTTTTTATTACCGAAAAATTAGATAGGATATTTTCTTTAATTCAGTATGGAATCAATCTCAGAACTCATTAACATCATGCATGGATTGAATGGGTATATCAAATTCTTCTTCATTAGTTCAATAAAATAATGCACTAAAACATCTCCTTGTTTTCTTGGGAATAATAACATACACATATTAAATTATTCAAACAATGAGAATCATCTCAGATTTCATCATCTGAATTGATACTCATCCATGTTATCATGCAATATTGCAAGCATGTGTCTCTTTATTTTGATCATGCTCTATCTTTAATTCATCTCAATATACACATAAACTTTTGATTCTTTCATTAAGTTTCTTTACATGTTCATGTTCATGCATCCATGCACAATTATTTTCTGGTTTCTTTTGTGAAAACCTCAATGGGTGTAATCTTTTGATCACACACACTTCCTCTTTATTTTTCTCGCTTAATGTTACAAATATTATTTATATTTGTTTATTTTCAAACAAAAACTCATTATTTGATTAGAATCAATATAGATGTGTGTATTTTGTGTGTTATTCTTATTTAATTCGCCTTCACATGTGTATGCACAACCCTTCATTAATTTTTTTTCTTTTTCAAATGTGAATAAGTTTATTTGAGGTGTGACTTTATTTCTACACCCTTGGGTGCCCCAATTCATGCATATGGTTTGCATGTGTATCATGCATTAATTCTTCTTCCACCACAATGTGCCTTCGGTCCCTTCTTCCTCTCATAGGATAGTGTATGTATACACTATCCTTTGCTTATTTTCTTGCAAAGGGTGTGATCTTCACAACACCCGAATCCCGAAATCACAAAACATAATATATAAATATTTCTGTGTCACAAATGGATCTCCTTTATGGAACAAGAATCAGTTACTAGTTTTGTCATAGAAAAGGTACAACAAGGGTGTGCAGCACCAGTTGTGTAGCCTCTGAGAACTCATCCACAAACAACGATGATGGTTTAGAAAAACTATTCTTGTGTTTGTTTGTTTTCCTTTACAAAGAGGGTAAGGATGATCTTCTACTTTGGAAGGATGTTTCAATATGGAATAACAATTTTAAAACTCTTGTGGGATCCTCTTCTCCTTCGTGTCGCAGAATTACGTGGAATCCATCTCTTCACAGTGCTCCGTTCTGTTTGGAATGGGAGTTTTTTATCAATGTTTCTAGAAACATAATGAGTTGAGGTACTCCTATTTTTATAGGAAATGGATAGGTATTTATTCCACGTATCTAACATGAAGATCACGTGTTTGAATACCTGACATATTTAGCTCCAAAATTTTAAATCCCTCGGTCAAAGATATCCCGCAAATCTCAATGATTTTTTATTCATCACATGATACTTATTTTATGGAGGAATCCTCAGATGAATGCATTTATGATTGCATGAATATCCTATTTTACATGCATGTTCAATAATAGAGATTTATTCATATCCTCAGCAGCTTCGTGTGCCTTGGCATCCTTGGAATCTCTATTTAGTTCATGCATGAAAATGAATTTACATGCATGAGTATCTTCATGTCCATATGATCTACATGGGCTTGACTAGAGGTTTTTTGGTGTGCGGAGTGATGAGAAAGATTCACAGCTTCCTCACTGGTTTCTGGGTGCTGTGAGATCTTCGCGGGATGTTTGGTGGTTGAATATTACCTCAGTTCCTCTCTTAGACCATTGGATCAATTAGGATTATTTATGGATAACAGTGATTATATTGTTGGATGTGTGATGAAGTGTGTGTTCATGATCTCACATAAAATCTGATTAAAATCTATGATTGCATCAGTTTTTTTAAAATGTTGTCCCACATCGATATGGGAACACACGCGTGACATCATTAAATAACAAGCTACCAGAAACACTTCTCATAATTCTCCCCTCGACGTCCAAGGAACGTCCTCGTACTGTGTTCACCCAAGGGGCACGTCCTTATCACCATCTATGCTCCTCCGAGCATTCACCTAGCACCCAATAGGCATCCTACTGTGCTCACGGGTTGATTATCTATGTTGTCTTAAACACAAACTGCACACACATGCCTCATGTTGGGTCGGCCTCGAGGGCTTCCATCGAGTGCGATAGACCCTAGGGTCTAGTATGTTCTTGAGATGAGTACCTTGGTTGTCCCTCCATGATTTGAACACTTTATTGGTAAAGGAACAAAAAGTACTTAGTATAAAAACTATGTAACCGAGTATTAATTTCTCATTAAAATCCCAAACCATACTTCTTCATTCAAAGAACATTCTCCATATTTCTACATCATCAAATATCATACATTCCCCTCTTTTTAGATCAAAAATCCCAAAAAACTTCAATACATTATTTTACTCCAATCATGGATGATGCATGGATCATGTCTTAATTCCTCTTCCATTAAAAACATATTACATTGCGTTCATCAATTCATAAAAATTGTGACTATTGATGGATGTCATTTCATTCATTATAAAATTGAGTATTGAATATGATTCTTCATGTGGTGTAACATTGTATCAACACGATACAATTCTTGGAACTAAAGACCAGTTCAAAAATCATCAGGGTTTTCCTCTTAGAGAATTGATCAGGTGTAGCATTCAATGATTTGAATCAACAACAATTCCACAGGGCTTCACTAACTTCATTCTCAATACCTTTCATTTACATATTGACTTGTCATTGACAAAACATTGCATCTATTATGAAATTAATTACATATTGATAACAAATTCAACTCTTATGCACTTAAATCTCCCCCTTTGTATTTTTTTTTCTATATCACATAAACACACTTTTTATGGGTCAATATGTGTTATAAACGTTCACCCCCTTATTAGTAACCAAATGCAAAGGTGTTAGTGGTGTATCTTCAAAAACATGTCCTCCTCCATTTGAATAATATCTTTTGGAATGTTTCATATAGAGAGATTATGTCACATGGTTCACATTGAAAAGAGCCATTAGTTAATCAACTCTAAGTTTAATTAGGCTAAACCAGTGTAGAAAAAAAGAGAGATATGACGAAGGTTATTAGTGTTGTCCATAAACAACCATATTTGTGAAATCATGCATAGAATGTATTAACTCTTATCTCATGGGTTGAAACAAATCAAATGTATCAATGAAACACTAAATCCTGTAAATACTTCACAAAACATATTAATACTTTCTTGTGAAAATATAAAGCCCCAACATTCATCTAGTCTTTTCATAAATCATGAAATCTCACTAAATTGATATAATATATACAATTATGACCAAATGATGAATGTTTAATTACAATACCTTGGTTTCATATTCCTGAGATGATGTGAATTTCAGGATTTTTTATGAAATAATCCCTGATAATATCTCATTTATATTTGTTCCCCGTAAATGGGTGCACTCTTTTGAATTTCCATGATGGAGAATATCATCATATAAACTTGATGATATGAACGTTGATAATCTTCATCTGTGGATCACTTCATGTAATTAACAATGCATGAATAATGAGTTCAACATGAAATTATCCACTTTTCTCAATCAACATTAATTTTATGAATGACCTTCATCATTAATTCCATTCAATGTAGGCACACATGTAAAACAAACGTATAAGGGAATAAGATGGAACACATGTGATCTTTTTAATAGAAGCAATAGGGATTATAATTTTCTCTCAACCCAAATACTCCTTTACATGTGGCTCTAAAGTATCCGGTACTCTTCATGTTGATGTCTCCTCTCCATTTGGCTTTTTTATATTACATTGTTAGCATGGATTATTTATTTCCATTAACTTTCAAATTGTGTGGATTATTTGTCATCACTTTTGTCGATATTGAAGTGGTTATTGGTGCATGTTGTTCAACGTTCTCCATTTGGCCTTGTAAAATAGTAAATCATATGTTTCCATCATATCCACCCTTCTTTCACATTCCACATAATATTTGTGAGGAACTTGGGTTATCATGTGTTTACAACCACTCATGAAATTTGAATTCTCCTTCATGGGGAATGCCCTATTTTCTATTTTCCTTAGATTTAGCTTGAATTTCATCTTCTACTCATTGTTGTTCTCTAGAAATTTGAAAATGATTAGTCCAGATTACTAAACACTCCTTACCATATTCTGATTTGGAGCATCCACGTAGAATCCTCATTGTCTTCAACTTACCTTTCTTAGGAAACATATTAATATTATCACCATGAATGTCTTCAGCCTATCCGAATTTCTTCCAGATTGATTGTCTTTTTTATTCAGATTGCTTACGTTCATTTCCATGGATTTTTTGTAGTGATCTATTATATGAAGTTTCATTAAATGGTTGAAACAACTTTTCATAGTTGAGATGACATTCATGGAATCCAGAGTGATCTTCTTCTTGGGAATAATTTCTTTCACTAGTTTCATGAATTCATTATATTACTTAATCCCAGTGGAAGCCATTTCGTCTTCTTTTGATTCTCATCCATTTTTTGTGTTCTATGTTTCTTATCAACTGCTTAAGGCATCGTAAGACTAAACCATCACCTATAATAGTGGTGACCACTTCTATTTCAATTATTAAAGTAGTATTAGAGATAATCAAATATTTTCTTGATAGATAGATTCTTCTTCATCAGAGATTTCTTCATTTGCATTGTAGGTTTCTTTATTTCATCAAATCTACATTCCTGGAATGTAGGACATCCATAATTCTAATATACTGATATATTATTCCAAAATATCCTTTTCCTAATGCCCAAACATACAACAACACCAAAAATAAACAAAAAATCTCTTTATTTTTCTTATTATTTCAATCTTTTTAGATTTAGGGAAATTTTTTTGAATGATCATTCATTCATTGGATCATCCTTCAAGGAGTTTCAATTATTTATCATTCCAGTATCCATCTGTGATGTTTTGTTAGATGTATCATCATTTTATCAATACACATCTTCCATGATTTTGTTTTTCAACCTATACATGTAGATGAAACTGCATTGGTAGAAATAAAAATAACTTGTTTGTGGGATACCTTATTCTTGGATGATGTTGCGATTTTATTAGAGGATGATTTGATATTTATCTTGGAATCACATTCCTCAATGAAAACATGAGTTGTGACATCTCTTCTTTTAGTTGTTTGAGATGTTCTATCTTGGATTGATTGATGATTCTTCACTTTCACATACAACTCTAAATACATAATGTTGATGGAGTTCTTCTTATCTTCAATCTATTTTAGCTTACTTTCCCACTTCTCCATCAACATTGTTACTTTTTCTTCATGCACATTTCATAATTGTTGCAAAGAGATGTCACGATCCTTTAGCTTATTGGATTTGTCTTCTAGATCAGTATCGTTGACAACCATAGAAACATTGGTCAACTATTCAAATGCATGGAAACCTTCTATAAATACAATCTCAAAGAATTATTTCTCACAAATACTTTCATTTAATTCATTAATAACTTGACCATATCATTTATTGCAATGAGAAATTGTGCCTTCCTTTTTCTTCACTAGTTTTTGGGAGAGTGATGGATATTCCAGCCCTTTTATCCAACACATCATCCATGGAATTTCATTTTTATTCTAGATATAATTTTTCATCACGAGGTGAAAAAATTATTGTAGAAATGTGCCTTTCCACTTCTCTAGGGACATTCTTCAGATGATCTTTTAGTGCATTCTGATGATCACTAATTGATATATCATCATCATAACTTTAGATAGATTCGTCAAATGAATAATAAGTATTATCACATGTTTTACCTTTCAGATTACCTTCTGTAGAAGGTGTCTCCCTATTATTATTATGCTTCTTCATCATATTTCATTCCTATTTTTACTTTTTGTTCTTTTGAGTCATGGCAGATATATCTAGTTGAGGTTGTTCACTTATCTCATCAAATCAGCAATTCATAAATACTCCCTCAGATCATTTATATGTAACCTGGATATGAAACCAATTGAAGTGACCAAATCAGCGTGAATCACTAAGACGATTAGGGGTGAATTAGTGTTCTCTTTAAGTCATTTTACTAATTTATTCTTTTCAATTAAACATATATGGCTGGTTAAGGCCTTGATCCACTCATATTTTTTCTCTCACCCTTACCTCGAATGATGATTTAAGTTTAAAGGCACTGAACACAAGGATTTACATGTTTTAGTGTGAAGACCTACTCCATGATGTGTTGTTTATTTTCCCCCTAACAGATTCTACACTATAATTTGGTTAGTAAATATATTGGTTGATACAGAGTCATAATGTATCTCTATTCATTCCCACAAGAGGTTCTTTATACTATTTTACACAGTGTTACTAGAGTCCCACTGTACTTCTCTAGAGTCTCATATGTGTATTCTTTTTACCAGAATATCACATGATTCTTCTTGATCTCGAGTCACAAGAGCAACATATTTCTTTATGTTCTTCTTGGACTCACTATAGATGATCTTCTAATCACTTCACAA
This sequence comes from Viscum album, assembly GCA_963277665.1. Classification (NCBI taxonomy): domain Eukaryota; kingdom Viridiplantae; phylum Streptophyta; class Magnoliopsida; order Santalales; family Viscaceae; genus Viscum; species Viscum album. The sequence goes on from OY728146.1 coordinate 406,777,559, forward strand.
AAGCTTTCTTAATAACACATGCATTTGACTCTCTTCAAGGATCGTCAACAACCTTTGATAAGGTCTGTTGGCCTTGATCAAAAATTATGATCACTTCAGTTGATTAGTACTCGGCACAACAATGCTCAAAGAATTCTATCTTCTTCTAATGAATACATGGCCTCAGATAGATGTTTTCCAATGGTGCACACAACTTTGTCAAGAATATAATATGCATGAATGATCTTACATAATATTAGCACTGTCTCTCTTCTTCGATTCTCAGTTACTAAAAATTCTAATAGAATTGTTTCTTTAATTTAGTATGGTGTCTGTCTCAGTACTAATTCACATTATACAAGGATTGCATGGGTATCTAAAATTCTTCTTCTTTAGTGTGATATGAAAATTGAACTAAATTATCTCTTTGTTTTATTCGCATGAATCACATACAATTATGTCATTGTTAAAAATATGATGATTAACTCATTTTTCATCATCTGAATTAATACTCATGCATGTGATCATGCACAATTGCATGCATGGGTCTCATTCTTTTGGTCATGCACTATCATATCTTCTTCCTATAATGTTCCCACACAATGTGGATTATTTAGTTAATTGTATTTACAATGGTCATTTTCATGCATGCATGCACAATTATTTTCTTCTTTCTTTTGTGAAAACCCCAATGGGTGTAATAATTTGAGCACACACATTTCCTTTTTCTTTTTCTTCCTTAATATCAAACACACTTCTATCCTATGGTTATTTTCACACACACACAATAATTATTTGATTTAGATTAAATATAGGTGTGTGTCTTTTGTAAATTATTGTTCTTTCTTTCTCCTTAAAATGAGAACACACAATCCATATTTGATTTGTTTTAATTTTCAAACCAAATTGGATAATTTAAGGTGTTTATTAGTTCTTGAACACTTTGGTGTCTCAAATCATGCATATGGTTTGCATGTGTATCATGGATGCATTCTCCTTCCTCTACAATGTTCTTTCGGTCCCTTCATCCTCTCATAGGGTAGTATATGTATAGACTGTCATTTGGTTATTCTCATGCAAATGGTGTGATCATCACAAGACCCAAATCCTTCAATCACAAAGTAGAATATATATATATATATATATAATTTTTTTATAGAAGTTTATTCTTCATCTTCATGAAAACCATAGAGTGCACAAAATAATCTTCTTCACGCAAATGATGTTCATGGATCTCATTTACAGAACCAGAAGTGGTTCTTATTTTTATCGTAGAAATGTTAAAAAAATGGTGTATAACACTGGTTGTGTAGCCACCATGATCTCCTCCACAAAGCAGTACAAGGGTTTAGAAAAACTAGTCACGTGTTCATGGTTTTTCTTTTTCACAAATGATGCAGATGTTTTTATTTTCCCAAGGAAGGTTCAAGAGTGTGTAGAAAATGTTGAACTCCAGTGGGATACTCTTCTCCTTTGCATAATAGAGCTAAGCTGAAACTTCATCATCATTCTCCTCTTTTCATTCTACAACGAGAGATTTTTCTCAATGGTTCCAAAAAAATAATTAGTTGAGGGACACCTCCTTTTATAGGAAAAAGACATGCATTTATGTCTGTGTATCTAACATGAATATTGAGGGGTTGAATTCCCAAGATCATTGGCTTTAAAATTTATAATCCAAGGTTCAATGATATTACACAAGTCTTAATTTGTTATCATTAAATTTGGGATCCTTATTTTATGGAGGAAAATTCTCGTGAATGAATTTAAGAATGCATGCATACCCTTTTCTCAATACGAGATCAATCATGGGGATTTCATCATATCCTCGGTAGCATCGTGTGCATTAGCATAAATGGAATCTTTATTTAGTCACACGCATGAAAATTAAATTGCATGAATGAGTATCATCTTTTCTATACAATATCCATGATCTTGACTAGAGTATAATTGGTGGTTAGAGTGATGAGAATGATGCCTGAATTCATCATTAGTTTGCGGGTGATGCGGGAGCATCACGGGATGTTTCGTTGCTAAATATAACCTAGGTTCCACTTCTTGGTCATTGAATCACCTCAGATTAATCAGGGATTGAATTGATTAAATCATATGATGATGGATGAACTGTGTGGTTGTGATCTCAAACAAGATTAGTTGAATGTCCATGATTGCGTCCGTGTTTTTAAAATGTTGTCCTACATCGAAATAGGAAAATAGTTTCAACTTTATAAAATAACAAGCCACCACAAACCCTACCCAGAAATCTCCCATCTCTATCCAATGTACCACACTATACCATGATCACCCTATGGGTGTGCTCTTAGATCCTTCTATGATCCTCCAGGCTCACACCTATCACCCACTATGCATTCATGTTTGCACAGAGGTTGATCATCGTTTGTTCTATGTGGGATTACACATGGCCCGTACACACATGCCTCATGCGGGGCAGGCCATGAGGGCTTCCTTCGAGCGCAGTTGACCCTCAGGTCCGGTAAGTTCTTGAGGTGAGGACCCTGGCTAGCCCTCCATGTTTTTCAAATTTTTTTGGTAATGGAACAATATGTACTTTGTATAAAAATAATGTAACCAAGTATTAATTTCTCAATAAAAGGCCAAACCATACTTGTTTCATTCAAATCCTACTCTCCAATCTTCTTTATCATCAAACATCATCCATTGATTTCTTTTTAGATCATAAATACCAAAAATCATCAATACATTATTTAATCCAATCATGGATGATTCATGGATCATGTCTTCATTCCTCATGCGTTAAAAACATAATGTGTGACCTTCATCACTTCGTCCACTTACTGACTATTGATCGATATCACATCATTCCTTATGAAAATGAGTATTGAATATGCTTCATCATGTTTTGTAACATTGTATCATGTTGATATAATTCATCGAACATAAGACCAATTCATAAATCATCAGGGTTGTCCTATTAAAGAATTGATCATGTGTAGCATTCAATGATTTTAATCAAAAACAATTCTCCAAGGCTTCACCAACTTCTTTTTCAATACATTTCTTTCAAATATTGACACATCATTGACAAAAAATTCAACTCTTATGCACTTAATTGGTTATTCTGAACCTCCTTACCATGTCTATATTTTTATTGAAATAAATATTGATACATACCTTTAACATCTTATGTTGATATATGTTAGTCAAATTATGGGATTCGTGGTGAACCATTATATATCATAAATAATCATCACGTGTAAATAAAATCTAAATTTATGAGGATCGATTACAAGTATTGGATCTATTATGTTCTTTTTTGTATTGCCTATTATCCTCAAATACATGTACATCCTAAAAACACTAGAAAAACCTTACAGGATATACAATGGTCATGTTCACTAATCTTCTAATGAATGTGAAAATATTTTTTACTTTTATCAGAATTAAAATATAACATGATAATCAACTCAAAAAATAGAACTAAATTATTACGTGTTTTATAGGATATTTCATTCTCCAACATACTTGGATAATTTTTTACAAAAGAATTTTATTTTTATAAAACTCATTGAAGAGACAACTTCAAAATGAGTTATTTATTTAGAATCATTCCTATAAATCATGGAGATGAGATAAAGTAAACATTTCTGATATGAAGGACATGGAATACTATATGACTAATTGTCCCTTATTCAAATTATCACCATATAAGGTATTTTAAGTATTTGAGAAGGATTTAGTATGTTTCCCATGGTTCATGGGACATTTCTGATCATATATATAATTTTAGTTGTGGATTATCATTTCAAATTTTCACTAAGTTTCACTAAATTTTAGGGAGTGTTATATGTCTTAGTGCTAAGGATTTGGTTTCCCAAACCATTGCATGTACAGGAAATTGTTGATATTTATCATGAATATGATTTTTCCATTAATGAATATCATATTAAAATTCATGACCCAGGATTTAATGTGTCGTGATATCTAGAAATCCATTCATAGAAAAACATTTACGAAATAAAATTATGGTGTATGAAATATGGGTGATCTATTAAATTTTGAAGAATATACACTCCCATATTTTCATGTATTGATGTACATCCCTAATTTTGATGATGAATTTGTTAATCGAGGGGAGAATTAAACACTTTATATAATAAATTTGAAAATAAACATCAAAAAAATATATCTGAATGTATCTTTTATAGTTTCTTCATAATTGTATAATATAAAATTAAAAAATAGTAAAATAGCTAAAAAAATGTTATTTCCATTCCTATAGAAAAAAATATATCAAACTTAAATATTTGTGGACATCAAAATAAAAAACATCGGAGGATCATACTCAATGAAGAATGGAGAGTATGTTATATTTATTTCAATTTGAAAGTAAATATAAAACTATAAATAGTCCCGTTATATAAGATAATAAAAGTATATGAATGTTACATTAAAAATGAAATATATATAATGAGTAGTATGACCTATTAGAATCTAAATATTAGAATGTAACAATTGGATTCTAACCCTTTGGAATTTGACTATTGCAATATGAGCATTGTAATATTAATGTAACAATGATATGAAGAAGTGATCGATTAAATGAATATAAATAAATTCAAAATTAATTTTACTTATTATTAAATGATTATATAAAAAATTGAATATTAATATAATTATATTAATATATATAAGAGAAAAATAATAAAATGAGGTAAAAAATGTAATCAATTGTAGGTGTCAAATGCATGATTTCGAAATATAAAAGAATTTAATGAATTATTAAAAAATTCAATGGGAGAAACTTTTATTCAAAAAAGGACCATTCATTTAATATTATAATGTCAATATTTTCTAATGAATATTTATTCATAATTTAGGATAGATTTAATTTTGGGTGAAGTAGTGAAGCTTATAAAAATATTGAAAAAATTATGTTGTCAGTATAATTAAAAAATTATTTAATAAATAAATTATTTGAATCCATGACAAAAATAAATTATTATATTAATAATTTTTAAATTTTATTTAATTAATATCAATTTATGAATTGGTAATACATGATCTAATATATAAAATATGAAATAACATTTTTTTTAAACATTTTTTTGTGTAAATTTGACATTTCACAACATAAAATAAGAAAAATAGTAGTTTTTTTCAATATGTTTTAAAATTTTATATAAAATTTCAATTTTTCCAAAAACTATTGAATAAAAAAAAAATTATTCCTAATTGTTTTTAATTTTCCACACCCAATTTTTATAGGATATATTTCTAGAATAATGGAAACAATTCGTGAATATTTTCTTAAAAATACAAACCATTTCCCACCTTCTTCACCACTAAAAAACTAATAATCATGATCTTGCTCACATTTTTACTCCGTAAAATATATACGAGGTGTTTCAATGATTATAGGGTGCTCATTTAATGTTTTTTTTCTTCCATCTCCCACATTAGGGGTCCTTGATCTGCAACATTCATTATTAATTTAAATTCCATTTTTATTTATTTCTTTTAAACAACCATTTCATATTCTTAAATTCATTTAGTTATATGTTATTATCATCCACTTTATATATAATATGTGATATATTACATACCCCTCTCATTATAGAAATTTTATAAATCATTAATATTATGTAGTAATTGCTCTAAATCATTCAACTTTCTCTATTTTGGGATCAATTTTCAATTCCTATTTATTTTTGTAAAAAATGTTATTAATCACCATTTTAATAAACTCATTATTATTTAATCGAAAAGATATTATAATTACCAAAACGAATATATATTTTTAATTTTGTTATAACTCTTATTCTATGTCATATGAATAAAACCATTTTAGGCTCTTGGTGATTTATAATGTGAGTGGTTTTCCAAGAAAATAAATCAAACTATAGAAAAAATAGATTATTTTGGGATTGGAACAAATGAATATAGGGTTATTAACCTCAAAAATATTTTTAATATTATATCCAAATGACCATTATATTACATGGTGAATGGGAACCCAATACACAATTTGTTTGAAACTCCTGGGGATTTTTATTGGAATGATATAGTGGCACCATTAAAAAATGAAGAATTTTTATATCATTACGTTCGCCTCCTACCATTGAAAGTACCTGTATTCTACTACCTACACACCATTGTCATATGATTCATTTTGAAACCTCAATTACAATAGTATCATACTCTTAATATGTAATGGGTTTTTATTTGAACATTATGAGTACCTAGTTAATAAATATGTATTTCACATAGATATAATTATTAATTCATTGATTTGTGAAAATATTTTTGTACCATATAATTTTCCCATTTATATGTTACAAAAATATAATATATATATCTTTCTAAAACAAGTCAATGAATTTTTCTTGATAATATCCTAATATGTGATGGAATGCATTGGAAATTTATGTGACATGTGGTGTAGTAGTTATATAACCCCTCAGTACACTGGTTGGTATCATGAGACAACTAATACAGGTTAATGTTATTTTCATTACGTTTTATGAAATATTTCATGGATGTAGGCCTTGAAAATGTTTTATAGAAAATTTTAATTTTATACTCCCATACTGATATGAATATTTATTATTATCCATGAATTTAATTAATATGCATAGATATTTTATTCATATAAATTAATTTCATTGTGGAATTCTTCCAATTATTTATTGCATTCATATTGATTTATTCATTCTCTTTTCTGATTGATTTAGTTATAAACTACCCCTTAATATGTAATGTATCTCACCATAAATATTTTTTCCCATTTTCCAAATTAACCATGAATCGTTATATGTTTAAAAATGTAATAAAAACTATGATTATAATGTTTTAATTTATTAAAACAAATTATTTTTTATACAATTTAATTTAAAAGTATCTATTAAATCTATTTTACAGACACTACATAACAATTGTGTCATTATTTTGATTTATGTGTTTACTTCCTCTGTAATCAATTAAACACTGAATCTAAGGTAATACACTTAGAATAGTTACACTTGATGAAAATTGAAGGAGATCTTTAATAAGATACCCATAAAATGTATTCATGAAAGTATAATATTATATATCATAAACAGAATAGTTCAAATTCTATATTTTACAAGTATTATATACATTATATACAAATTATCATGATCACTGATCAATTCACATCGATAACATTATGTTTTATTTCCCTAAATGATATATAATACTTATGAAATTATTTCAAAAAAAAGAATTCATCCTAGATGAATATAAAATTTGATATATTACATCATGGTTTCTTCATATCTCTTTATGATTGACCAAATATGTTGTATTGTTGAGAAAAACATATATTATTAGTGGATATGTTATATATAAGGAATCATCTAGCTAAATTAACATATTTACAAAGGTGATGCATTCCTTTGATTATCTCCAAATAATTATTTTTATCTTAGGTTAATTCACTTCTTCAAAGTTACATATTTATTATTGACTCATCAAGTATACAATGGTTGATTTATAACATTAATTCTCATGTATTATAGGAGAATTTACATAAGATGATTTTTACTCGATGATATAAATTATTAGATGTTTTTAATATTTTCTCTAATTATGACTAATTGAATTCAACAAAAATGACATATTAATCAACCTTTTAAACAACATAAATGTTTATTAATAATTTCAATTATATCCCCTTATTCATACATTTGATTATATAACAATGTCATTTCATTATAATCACATCATATCCTAAAAAGAAATATTACCACTCAATAAGTCACTTCTGTCAATATGGTTTCTTCATAGACAATTATCTTTTATATGGATACTATTACTCGATTAAGGAAAAAATACCCATGAAAAAGTTTTTATTCCACTATATTAATATTTATGATTATATTTATATTTATGATTTTGGTGTTTTATTTTGTATAATATTTCACAGCTCTTAACTATTAGATTCTACTTTACAATATACACCAAAAAACATTTCCAATGAAATTTATCCCTCTATTGTACTCACATAGATGATTCTAAATATTTTCAAAAGCTCAATGATTAATTTTAAAAACCTCTATAATATTAATATATTATATATTTTTTATATAGAGACAACACATAATTCGTTGTATTTGTAATGACATGACAATTCTCATTGTCTTGAGAGTGTAACGAGTCATTACTTGGCCTTAAGAGACATCCCCAAGGCACCAAAGCCTGGTAAAAAATGTCGAAGGGTTTCAAGATCCTTGCTGGACGATTTTCCCTTTGAGTGAAAACAACCAACAAATAGGGTAACTATATAAACATCTCGAAGAAATCACTATATGATGCATGATTTAAAACCAAAACAACTCAACCATTAATTTTATCAAAAACCCGCGAAAAGAACCATAGCGAAAACCAATTCTAAACATCATAGTTAACTGTGGAATGAAAATTCAAAGACTATAAGACAACAACCCAACTCCATGCTCCACAAGTTCCAAGCAGCAACATCACAAACCAGCCCAAGTATCACGAAGCAGTGCTCTAAACAAGCGACTCTTTACCTTTTCCAACGTCCCGGTATATGACATCTGCAAAAGAACCATCGTTCCAAAGCAGGGGGTGAGTAATGAAACTCAGTAGGTTTTCCTCAATGACTTCCCAACCCATGCCTCTAGGATAAAACAGGTTAGCACATTTATATAAAACAATTTACATTAAACAATTCCAAAACAGTTCACAATATAGAAAATTCCATGTTAAAGCCATTTTTCCAACAAAAACTATTTCCAACAAGGCAACCAAGAAATGTTTCCCAACCAAATTCACATTTCCATTTTTGGAACATTCATCCCTTTTCACAAATCCACCCAACCAACCATTTCCAACCCGTGAAATCCATTATGCATGCAACGTTATGACAGTAACATACTCATGAACAGTCTCTCATCGATCTACCAAGTCATCACAAGGTAATAATTCCCCTTGTTCCATTACACTTTTGGCACCAACCACAAGGTCGTATTTCAACCAAGCCTCGAAAATTCAATATGAACACACACAGTAAGCATGCCCCAAAACCACAGCATTTCAACCATGCCAAAGCCATTTCAATAAAACACCGTTTTTATTGATATCATTTTTCCCACAAACCATTTTCCATATCCCACAAATCCATTTTTTAAAATAACTATTTGAAAATCAAGAACCCAAAACACTTTTCACAAACCATTCATTCAATTTCCACAATTTCATAAAAACCCATCAATCATCACTAATGAATATTTATAACATGATTGACACAACAATTTCACAATAAAATACAATCAATTAAATCAATTTGAACTAAGCCTTCATGTTCTATGAAAGAGGGATCGAGAGTAAAGCCACCTACCTCAAAAAATTGGGTAAAAAAACCCCAGGGATGATGAAAGCTCATGAAAACCGGGTCAAAACTCCAAAAACCCTCCTTTTATCTCTTCTCCTAATACAACCAAGACCAAATGTTTTCATATTTGGAGTCCACACCCTTAAATCTACCCATAACGGACATAGATCTAAAAAGATGAGAGAATAGGAGATGTAGATCTTAGCAGATCTAAGAAACCGATCAAGAATGATCACATACCTTCTGAATCCGGCATCGATTTGCAAAGAAAAGCCTTCAGATCGCCTCCGGAATTCTTGGGAGAAGTCTTCCAACCATCAAGGGAGAGTAATCCCGAATTAGGGCTGCTTAAGAGGTTTAAACAAGACAATTAGGGGAAAAACTAGTTAGATCCACAATTTTAGGATCTAAAATTAAGTTACTGCATGGTTAGTCCGCACGGTATGACAAACCGTGCACTAATCGTGCATTATATTCTTCCTCGGCCCTCCTTCACGCATGGCCTCATAGCACGGTTTCCCCTAACCATGTGCCGACCGAGCGGATTCCACTGCCTTTTCTGTCAGACACACACTGTTTGGCTGCACGGTTTGACAAACCTTGCGCCGACCGTGTGCCATCCCCTTTGTTTCAAAATATCATTCCAATTTCTCTCGACTCTCCCTTTCAACACCATAAACATTAAAATCCTAAAAATCATAAATAATTGGGGTTATAAACCAAAAACTAGGGGTACTACATTAACCCCACCATTGGTCTTTCCTTCCCCAGAAAGTAGAAAACCACAGCTTGACTAAAAGCATTCTGGCCAATACTCCTTCATTTCTTTCTTCTGTTTCCAAGTCTCTTTAGGTTTCTGATCATTTTTCCACAAAACCCGCAGCAGGTCTATGCTTTTTCCATGCAAGACCTTATCATTTTTATCCACAATCTGCACCGGGGTATGTACCAATGAAGCATCCGGCTCTATGTCAACGTGATCCCATCTGATCACATGGTCATGATCGGTTTGATACTACTTTAACTGAGATACATGGAACACATTATTCACTGCACTAAACTGTGGTGGTAATGCCAATGGATATGCCACCTATCCAACCCATTCCAATATATCAATAGGGCCTATATATTGAGGAGATAATTTTACATGTTTCCCAAAATGATGTTGTCCAAGCCTTTGAGAGATTCACTAAAAGACATGATCACTCACTGAAAACGTCAACAGTCTTCGGCGATGATTCGCATAAGATATCTGACAACTCTGAGCCATATCCATCCTCTTTCTAATCATTTGAATTTTCTCTATTGTTTAATGGACATGGCTCGACCCAAGTAGTGAAGTATCACCTATTTCCACCCAAAAAAGTGGAAAACGACAAGGACACCCATACAATGCTTCAAATAAAGCCATGTGTATTGAGTCTTGGTAGCTATTATTGTATGTGAACTCCACAATGGGTATATGTTCCTCCCATGAGCCACTGAAATCCATTACACAAGCCCACAACATGTCTTCCATTGTCTGTATCATCTGCTTGGATTTCCCATACGTCTGAGGATGATACGCCATACTCATAGTCAACTGAGTTCCAAGGGCTTGTTGTATGGAATTCCAGAATCGAGATGTGAACCTCGGGTCTCTATCTGAGATGATAGACATTAGTACACCATGTCTCATTAACAATTCTGGATATATATTTTTGAATGATATACCACCGTATGGGTTTCAAGAATTGGGATGAAATGGCCCGACTTCGTTAGATGATCCACTATCACCCAAATGTAATTGTGTTTCCAGACCATTCATAGATGATCTGTAAAAAAATCCATTTCTATTTGATCTCATTTACATAATGGGATAGGTAATGACTATAACATACCAGCTGGACTCTGATGGTATACTTTAACCAGCAGATAAGTTAAGCATCACGAGACAAATTCAGCCACCTTTCTTTTCATGCCGCTCCAACAAAACTGTGCCTTTAGAGCCTTATACATATTTTGTGTACCTGAATTTACAACCCATATTCAATGGTGGTAAGCATTAAGGAGTTGTTCCTGAGAAGCTAAAGGTACAAACATCCGATCTCTGAAACAGAAAACTGATCCTGCTTCCATTTTCCAGCCATCAGTGTTATCCCCACCATTGAGTTTTGAAGTCATTATCAGACATTCCACATCATATTTTTGTGCTTCTTTGACCACTTTTACCAAATCAGGAACAAGCGTAGGTGAAAATAAATCTACAAAATCACCTCGGTCTTCACATTCCACATGCATGTCGGCTATGACCGACATCAACTGCTATTCATCTGAAGCTTCTTTCACCAACAGAGCATACGACTTTCTGCTTAATGCATTGGCCACAAAATTTCCCTTACCCAGTGTATATATCAAGTCAAAGTTGAAAATTATAAGGTACTCCATCCATCTCCTCTTCCTCAGATTCAAATCTAGTTTTAATAAAATGTGTTTCATGCTTTTGTGATTTGTAAACATAGTGAACTTCTCACCAAAGTGATAACGACGCCAAGTCTTCATGGCATAGAAAACTTTAGCTAACTCCAAAACATGTGCTGGGTAATTTTTCTCATGCACCCTCAACTGCCATGAACCATAAGAAACAACATGGTCTCCTTGCATGATAACAAAACCCAACAATGTTCCAGAGGTGTCAAATTACACCACATACCCTTGTCAAGATTCCTGAAAAATCAAGATGGGTGCTGATGTAAGGAGAATTTTAACTCTTGAAAAGATCTCCAACATTCCAATTTCCATTGAAATGCAATGTTTTTCATTGTTAATGCTTACATATGTGAATATTGTCGTGAGAAGTCAAGCACAAAGCGTCGGTAATAACTATCTAAACCATGAAAACTTCATACTTCAAAGACATTCTTCGGTGGTTTCCATGAATGAATAGCTTCAATCTTTTCTGGATCCACTAAAAACCATTCTCAGAAACGACATGGCCTAGAAAACATACCTCTTGTATCCAAAAGCTCACATTGATAATTTTTCATACAACTGATGGTCTCGCAAGATTCCCAACACTATCACCAAGTGTTTCTCCTACTCAGCCCTTGTTCTTGAATACACAAATATATCATCCACAGACACCAAATCAAAAGAATCCAGATATTGCTGAAATATTCGATTAATCAAATCCATGAAGACCGATGGTGTATTCGTTAGACCGAAATGCATGACTACATATTCGTAGTGGACATATCTGCTTCTGATGGCTGTCTTCAGAATATCCTCCTTCCAAACTCACAACTAGTGATATCCTGACCTTAAGTCAATATTTGAGTACCATTGAGCTCCACTCAATTGATCAAATAGGTCATCAATGTGTGGAATTTGATATCTATTCTTTATCGTTAGTTGTTTAAGTTTATGATAATCCACACATATCTTCAATTTTCCAAATGCTTTCTTTTCAAAAAAAATTGTTTATGCCCATGAATACACGCTTGTCTGAATAAAACCTTTGCTTTCTAGCTCCAACAACTGCACCTTCAATTCCTTTAACTCCGTTGGTTCCATCCTATAAGATGGAAGTGATATAGGACTGGTACCTATACGGATATCAATCATAAAATCAACATCTCTTACCGTTGGTAACCCTGAGAAGTTTTCAGGAAAAACATTATGAATTTGAAACACCACATCTGGAAAAATATTTTCTGCGATATCTTCCAATGATGCCAAAGTCAATTCTTCCAATTGGTAAGATATTGTTCCCACCATTGGTTCCAACATTCTATTTGCGCCTTTCTTTACTATCCATTCTACTCTAAAGACCTGGTCAATCTCCTCCTCAGTTGTGAAACTAATCGTTCTCCTATAATAGTCAATGTGAGCCTTAATCATTGTCAACCAATCCGTACCCAGGATTATGTCATATACATCCATCTCCAGCACATAGAAATCCCATTTCATCTCAACTCCATAAATAGTTATATAACATGATCATCCCACGAAGGCTTGACATTCTCTTTCACCAAGAGGAGTTTGCAGTTTCAAAACAGAAGGCATTATTTCCTATTTTAATTTGAGAAAATCATCAATCTGAAAAGCTAGAAAAAAATGGGATGCACCAGTATCGAACAATACTTGCAAGATGGTAGAATTCAAAAAATTCATACCTCTCACCATAGATGGTCCATAATGGTCATCCACAATCACCTGTTCTTCTCCATACATTTTCTTTGTTTTTGCACTTTGATCCTTATTTCCTTGTTGATATTTCCCTACCTAAGGTGTCCTAGTATTACTGGAATCACCATAACTAGATCTGTTCTACTAGAGAGGCTGATTTTTCTATCCTCGCCCTGTCAAACCATAAGATGCTTGTGATGCCTGGGAAGTGTCTGGCACATCCAACCTCAGAGCACTACAACAATATCGCTGAAGATGCCCCATCATGTTGCAGCTGTGACATTATTTTGGTGGTGCAGTACATTCTCGTTTCATGTGGTCAATCATGCCACATTGAAAACACCGAGCTTTCATCATGGGTCATGGAGGAAGATTCACTGTTCCAGTCATTTGATTCTGATTTTCACTCCCACCTTTGAAGTAGCTGTCCCTCTTCTGCTTGTTCCCAGAATTAGAGTTTCCATCCATTCCTGAGGGTATCGTCATACTTCCTCCTCCCATATCTCTTGAGATGTCTCTTTTTTATATTGTTTCTCTATTTAACATCTCCGTATAATCCTTAATACAGGGCACAACTATCTTCAAACGAATCTCCTATCGCAACCCTGATTCAAAGATGTGTGCATTCAGCGATGCACTGCACCATCCTCTGGTGCAAAGAATACTAAATTAATGATTTTATCCTTATACTCTGTCATATAGTGATTTTCCAACTTCAAGTTAAAAAACTCAGTTGTCCTCTAGATCTTGAAGGTGTGAGGATAGAATTGTTTATTAAACAATTACTCAAATTTCTCCCAGCCCAAGCCTTGACCCACCGTAGCCTGCACCACTAGCTCCCACTACGGTCATGAAAGATACTCCATTATATTTGTCACAAAATACACTTTTAGTTATGCTGGTGTGCCGATGAAATCAAAGATACGATTCATCCTACTCAGCCACACCACTGCCCATTCTGGTTCAGAATCACCCAGGAAGATGGGTGGAATCTACTTCTAGAACTATACGGAATGGTCTACATGGCTTGACTCATCCCTTAGATTCCCCATGTCCACTTCCTAAAACACATTATTGATACTCTGAACCAGCTCTTGGTTCACACGTGGTTCCGGTGCAGCCACATTTTTCGCAGCTTCTTCCATTTGGTTTCTACGACGTCTAACGGGTGCCATTTTCTATACAAACAACACAGGCAATTAGTCTCACTTCCTAGCAACTGAAGGCTTAGAATTTCAATCTATATTACACCACTATCACAACATCGATTACCGACAATTTCTAAAAAATATCTTTCCTTTTTTTTTGAAAATCTATCTATTTTCAGAATACATCAATAATTATCTTTTCAAAATCAAACATTTGAAATGGTGCTAAAAATTTTCAGAAATCACGCTTTTACATTAAACCATAATCCATTTCTCATAATGATTTATTCAATCCAAGTGGGAATTTATTTATCTATAATGCATTTTATGCTCATCTCATTAGCTAAACCCATGACAATGAGATTTCCAACATTAGAGAACTGTATCCAAAACACTTTTGTACCCAAAACACTGGAAACATGAATTTCAGCATAAACGGGTTAACTACGTCCTTTTATGCTCTAAATTTCATGTTTTGACAATCACACTCATGTCTATGATGACCACCCAAGGAATAGACAAGAAGGAATTTTAACTCCAAGACCAATAACATCGATGACTACTTGTTAGGAAAGGACCGAACAAGCAGATACCATTTGTAATGACCCACCAATTCTCATTGGCTTGAGAGTGTAACAAGTCATTACTAAGCATTATGAGACATCCACATGGTGCCAAAGGCTGGCTATAAATTCCGAAGGGTTTAAATATACTTGGAGGACGATTTCCCCCTTAACTGAAAACAACCAACAAACATAGAAACTAGATAAAATTATCCATGAAACTACTATATGATGCATGATTTAAAACCAATACAACTCAACCATTAATTTTATCATAAACCAGCTTAATGTACCACAACGATAAACAATGCTAAAAATAATAGTAAACAATAGAAAGGCAACTCAATGACTATAAGACAACAACCCGACTCCATGCTCCACAAGCTCCAAGCTCCAACATCACAAACCAGCACAAGTATCATGAAGTAGGGCTCTAAACATGTAAAACTTTACCACTGCCAATGTCCTAGTATATGAAATCTGCAATAGCACCATCTTTCCAATGTACAGGGCGAGTACATGAAACTCAGAAGGTTATCCCCGATGACTTCCAAACCCATCCCTCTAAGATGAAACATGTTAGCACATTTATAAAAAATAATTTATATAAAATAATTCCAAAACAATTAAAAATATAGAAAATTCCATGTCAAATACATTCTTCCAAAAAAATCTATTTTCCAACAAGGAAACCATGAAATGTTTCCCAATCAAATTCACAATTCTATTTTTGGCACTTTCATCCCATTTCACAAATCTACACAACCACCCATTTCACAACCTGTTAAATCCACTATACATGCATCGTTATAACTATTCCATACCCATGAGTGGTCACTTGTCGATCTACCTAGTCGTCACAAGGTAATTGTTCCCCATGTTCTTTTACACTTTTTTCACCTAGCACAAGGTTATATTTCAACCAAGCCTTGTAAATTCAATATGAACACACACACCCAGTATGCCCAAAACCACACCCTTTACACCATGCCAAAACCATTTCAATAAAACACCCATTATATTGAAAACCTTTTTCCGACAAACTATTTTTGAAATCCGATAAATCCATATTTTAAAATCACTATTTTTTAATCAAGAACCCAAAACACTTTTCACAAACCATTCATTAAATTTCCACAATTTCCTCAAGACCCACAAATCATCACTAAAGATGATTCATAAAATGCTTTACACATCAATTTCACAATCAAAACTAAGAAATTTAATCAATTTTAACTAAGCCTTAACGTTCTAAGAATGATGGATCGAGATTGTGGCCACCTACCTCAACAAATTGGGTGAAACCAAGACACAGACGTTGAACGCACAAGAACACCTAGTCAAAACTCTAATAACCCTCCATTGATCTCCTATCCTAACACAACCAAGACCAAATATTTTCATATTTGGCATCCACACCCTTAGACCTACCCATATCGAGCATAGATCTAAGAAGATGAGAGAAGAGGAGATGTAGATCTAAGTAGATCTACGAAACCGATCAAGAACGATCACATACTTTAAGAATCTGGATTCGATTCTCCTAGAGAAGCCTTCGGATCGCCTCCAGAATGCTTGGGAGAATTCTTCCAACCATAAAGGGAGAGTAAACCCGAGTTAGGGAGGCTTAGGAGGTCTAAACAAGGAAATTAGAGGCATAACGAGTTAGATCCACAATTTTAGGATCTAACTTTAAGTGACTCCACGGTTAGTCCACACGTTTTGAAAACCCGTGCGTTAGCTTCGGCCTCATCCCTCCTTAATGCAAGAAATCACCGTATGGTATCCCCTAACCATGAACTGACCATCCAGAAGCCACTACCTCCTCAGTCAGACACGCACGGTTTTGCCGCACGGTTTGACAAACTGTGCGCCGCCCATGAGCCATCCCCTTTGCATCAAAACATCATTCCAAGTTCTCTAGACTCTACCATTCAACACCCTAAACTTTAAAACAATGAAATTCATCATGAAAGGGGGTTATATAAAAGAAACCTGGGGTACTACAGTATTTACAATGATAAAAATTGTATTTTCTCAAAAATAATGATCTCACACATTTATTTTACTATATAATGATGATTCTTTAGTAGCTTTACTATCATAGATCAATTTCTGCTATATTTTCTTAATATAAAGACACATATTATATATATTTTTAATTATGGATCACTATAATTTTTTCAGTAAGATTTTTTACCTAGGTACCATCAGAACTAGTATTAAACAATTTATTTTTGAATATCTAGAAAATAAATTTATAAGGGATTCCTTCATGAAATAAATCAATTCAAAATTGTCATAAAATAAATATAAAGGATTTTAACATCAATATATTATATTTTTTGAAATATGATCCAAATAAATTACATGATAATTAGGGGATTTTTTCTAAATTTCATCTCATTCATTATGATAATAGTGTAGTGTGGTTGTGTTATTATATAGAATTATATTATACCCTATAATGTGTTTCCTCTAACAATGTACTACTTTAAAAAATAGAATCTCATATTATAAAAAATTTAATTCCATTCACCATACTAAAATATTGGATGTAACAGATTGTGATTTCTCTTAATGAAAATACATCTCCACATAATCAATATAACAATGTTTACTCACCACAACTCAATAATATAATGTCTAGTCACTTAATATTGATCATTAATACTGAATGATGTCATAAAACTCAATCATTAAGTTTCTAAATCCATTTACACAATGAAACACATGTATAATGAAAGTATTTCCTTGCTACATTTCTTCTATTTAACGAAACAGGGTAAATTCATCATCCATGGTCCCTCTAATCTAATAAAAATTAAATGAATCTCACCTATATTCTATATTACTTAATTATGAATTTATATTTTTATGGTTTATGTATTGTACTAAATGATCATTGTGACTTATATATAATTCACAATGTAATGGTGTTGGATTTGTTATATGATATGTTGGTAAAACAGTGAACTATTATAAGTGTTAAACAAAAAATTGTTATTTTATTTTTCCAACGATCAAAACTTGTGTATCTTATACTATTGTTAGTATAAGGATTTTGTTAATGATTTTCTAAATTAATTTCATTATGAATTTATATTCACTATTCCATGTTTCTATTTCAATATAATCACCAAATTTTCTTTATCCTCGACTAAATGTGTAAATTATTGTTGTTTTATAGATATTCATGTCTCAGTTCAAAATATTTCATGATGTTAGTTTTATTTATTATATTGTTCATTTGATAATTTAAAAATAATTTCCAATATATCCCTTTTTAATCAACTCAATATTTTATCAGATTTTATGCTGAAATGGTATTCAATTATATGAACTATATACATTGTTTTTCATTGATGGAATCCGTATATTTCAAAATCATGATTTTGGATCAGAGAACTATACATTCATTGTACAAGGTATAATTATTAGGTATTCTATCATAGATTGATCTAGATTATTATCATTTAAAACTAAAAAATATTTCCGGTTCATTATTTGTAGTTAAAAAAAATAAGGATCAGAATTATATTTTCATAACACATATACATCATTCAAATCAAAATATGATAGATTTCCAAAATAAATAAAACCACTCAATCAGTAGGTATTAAGTTGTGGAATTTATGTATAAGGGAAAACATTATCTATAAATAATATAAAAGGTAATGAATTTACTATCATAAAAACATAGTATTTACCCTTATTGTGTATAAAATACTAATGTTCAATTATTTGTTTTTTATCGTGATAATAATGTTGTTAAATATTCACAAGATGATTTATTTTAATATTTAATTTTCTTTTTGTGTGTGTTTTGTATGTACTGTAGAGATACAACTCCATAATTTCATGTCATAATTTTTCATACGGATTTATTTTATATAATATTATTAATTATAAAACATAATATTTAGTTGTTAGTTATTTATCATAGATAGAGGGTTTACATATTAGTGGGATATAAAGTGTTATAATATTAGGTATCAATAAAAAGGTATGTTCTAAATCTAAAAATTGGTACAAAACATGTGACATCGATAATAAAAAGGTACAAATGATAAAACAATTTTGTTCGTTTTTAGAAACATTATATGAATAATATACTCACTAATCAAATTTGAAAATAATATGTTGCTGGAGGTAAAATTTTGATAGGTAAAATAAGTGACATTGAACATTAAAATGTTTCCAATGGTAAATCCAGGCTATATAAAGATTGAATTCTAGATTATTATTTCACATTCAATATGGATCTTAATCAAAAATCATTTCCATCAAAATAAATAATAACCAAATTTTCTATATTGACATGAAATAATTCATATCAAACATTTTTTAAAATTATAAAAATAAAAATTAAATAAAATTACGGATTTTTATGGATATAAAGTAATGGTAAGAATTTCTATAATCTAAAATAATATTTTATATTTTTTATATGTTTAAGAAAAATTGGTATAGATATACTTTTGATGTTGTAAATTTAAATTTTAATAAATTTTTAGTGATATTTAATGTATGATTTTTTTGTTTTGTTTTATGTTATCCAATGATTACATAACTACTGGTTATTCATCATAATATAATCCTTTATTTGAAGATATATTTAATAGACTATATAATTTTGATATAAAGCGTATTTTTAGAATATAATGTTTTCAATGAGTAAAATATTTCATATTGATATATATTTAATCACCAAGCTAGAATTTTAGAACTACAACTTATTTTTGATGAATATGAGAGACATATTTATAAAGGGAAATCATTATACTTAAATGATTCATTATTTAATTTATTATGTTCTTTCTGTCTATATCGAGTTTAATTCCATGGTATATAATGCTATTTTTTCTATTATTTATCAATTCCAAGAAAACTCATTGAATTTCTTTTTAAAGTATAATGGTTTAGTTCTATATGTATTTAATTAGAACAATATTATGATTGATAAGTATATAGTTAACAAATAATATTACCTATGACCAAGTAAATGGACTATAATAAATTTCTGTAGAATTTAATAATCGTTATAAAGTAGGAATAAATTTATTAAATTTGATATAATTAATGATAAATAATAAAATTCTGTGGAATAATGCATGTGTAAAAAATTTATGGGATATAATTATTCCCAATCTCATCTACTTATTTCCCAAAATCATTTTTGGATGATGGTATTGTAACTATATTTATACAAATTAATTAATGACCTTCATCTAGAACTACAAAAAATAATATGTGATAAGTAGTTTAAAACATGCATATCTTCCTCTAATCATATAATGTTATATTATATTATAATGATCGTATGGCTAATAAAAAATTGAATCCAATTTCCAACAAGTTTAACAATATTGTTTGTAAATGAAGGGAGAATAGATATAATTTTTTGGGTCCTAAAATAAGTACTGTTATTTTTTATATTAATGAAATATTGGATGAAAATAAATTTATAATTCACACATCTTATAATACATTCAGTCATAATAAATTCAATACAAAGGTATATTTTGATATTTGGTAATGTTCAACAATAAATTGTTTATCAGTTACTATGTCCAAGAAGTTTGGTGAAGTTTTCTCAACTCCAAAACAATCATTATATTATATTAAAATATAAAATTAATATGAAATATTAAACATCTATAATGTTATAATGTCTGAAATATTAAACCACTATAATGGAATGTCGAGGATGAATCAGTATCATAGAAATTAAATATAACTGAAGGAAATTATTTAGATGAAGAAAAATTACATTTCTTAGAATTATATATTTGTAATATTTAGGTAAATGGATATATTTTATGAAATTAGATATTGACTTCTACAAGGAAAATTACATTAGGGTTTTTGTAAAATTAACTATAATAAACAATTATGTGCGTTAAAAAATATTTATTCTGAAGGAGTAAATTAATATCATGAGTATATGGGATAAGAAATTGATCAACATTTTTCGACAAGGATTTCAATATTGCTCTTTTTTTTAAATCATAGATGTATTATCACTAGTTTTAAAACATAAATTTCATAATGTTTTATAAATTATTGTATTTTTTCTAAATATTTTATTTATTATTTGGATACAAAAACATATTTTATAAATTAAGGAATGAAATACCATAATTTTATATTACAAAAAGTTGAATATAATGATTATGTAAATGAAAACTATGTATTCATTGTTAATAATTCTCATTATAAAAATTTAAAACAATCCGGGTTGTGGTATAATATCTGTAACTTTTTTATGAACCCGATTATATGTGGATTTGGTTGATAAATTTTTTCATTTATCTATAAATTTCTTAATGGACCATTTTTTTATCAATTTATATATATCAATGAAATGTTAATTTACATATTGTAATAAAATTAAATTAAATTAGATAAACATATATTGAATTTTTAATTTCTTATAATTTATTCAGAAGAAACTAAAAATTTCCATTATGATGAAATATGTAGTGATAAAAAATTTTATTCATATCCTTGATAATAACAAAATATTGTTTATGTAATTTTGAGGATTAATTTCATAAATTATAAACCAATAATAACTATATTACCTCTATGTTTTAATTTTAAATAAAATTTAAGCAAATTGTAAAATTATTATATTTTAATAATCAATGTTTTATGTATTATATTATAATGTGTTCCATGATATAATGAATCATTCATGCTGTAGATATTTATCACAAGAAGTCAGTATAGTCTCCATATATAAACCCAATCCTATTAAATGTCATTTCAATGATGTTAATTGGTTATTTATAAATCTATATTGCACTACTAATGATTACAAAAATTCTTGGTGATGAGAGGATGTTTTTATTGACCATATAGAATAAGAAATTAGAGAAGATCCTGATAACAGAAAATGTTTAGAAGGTTATGTCATTAAAAATATAAGGTGAGCTATTTTTTAGATG
Organism: Viscum album; assembly: GCA_963277665.1. Taxonomy (NCBI): domain Eukaryota; kingdom Viridiplantae; phylum Streptophyta; class Magnoliopsida; order Santalales; family Viscaceae; genus Viscum; species Viscum album. The sequence continues at coordinate 406,799,727 of OY728146.1, forward strand.
GAAACTTTGAATACTGTTATTTTTTCATCTACTAAATAGGATGAAAACATGGGTATTAATAAATTCATTATTCAATAAATTATGTATGTGTAATGATTAGAAAAATAAATTAAGATATTTATTTTTATTTATTTATTATGATTACAAATATAAAATATTTCTATCACATAATCAGATGTTACATGAGATGAAAAACTAGTAAAGAAATTTCATTTTATGAGAGTTGTTTTTTCTTATTCCAGTTTTGTAAAGAGAATTGATGGTAAACATTAATGTAATGTAATTATGAATAAAAATATTATATATATTTTTTTATGATTATTTCCAAAATCATCCTTCAGAAACTGTTGGTTTGCGCTCTATTGTGTTTTTTGGAAGTTGTTGAGTTTGGATACAATTGATTATAGAAATTACTATATAAACAAGATAAATATAATTGTTTATATTTTTTTGATGTGAATTGAATCATTGTTATCATAGCTAAAATATAATGTTGTTTGAAACAATGATAATAACGGGATGAGGGTCTTTGTGTTCTCTTATAAATTGAAATTATATTGGATTTTTTTTGTTCTTTACTCTTGGGGTTTCCCCAATAGTGGGGTTTCAAATAAATACAGGTGTTATATTTTTTTTATTAATATGGTTTTTTATTAATTCATTTTTTACACATGATGAAATACCAGATATGTTTTTATTGTATGTATTTGGTATGTTGACACACCAGCCAGTACATGTAAAAATGGATGTATACATTCTATAAAATAATGTATTAGATACTATTTTATTGATTTTTATTTTTTGGTGACCATGATATAATACATAATTTATTTGAATAAAGTAAATGATAATTTATTAATATTAAATTATTTATAATAGAAATATAATTTTAGAATTATTTTTTATAACAAAAAAAATAAATACGCACTAGGAAATATATATTTTAAAAATTGAAGAAAGGAAGAATATTCAAAAACTGTTGCATTTATATAATATCAAAAATATTACAAATTATAAAGGGACATATAAAAATAAATTTTTAAAAACATTACAAATAATAATTATGTATCCTTCCCATAGTCTTCAATATAACATTATCATATATTTATTGTAAAGAACTGGAAATTACATGTAAATTCTTTTAAAAAAATAAATTGGAATTTTACGAGTCTGTGAAATTTTACTGTGCATGATTCTGAGGCCCTATGTGCCAGAATCAATTTATGACGTTTTTTTAGGTACGTTCAGTAAAAGTATGAGCAGTTTTTTATATTTTTTGAACCGGTGCTTGGAATTGAAATCTGGGGACACCGTTAGACTTCCAATGCAGGTATTCTCTTAATGAAAATTTCACCTCGGTGAAAGTGGGTCGAGAATAAAATTAGTTTTTGGGTTTTGGTGGAAAATAATAAAATAAAATGATCTTCACTTTATTTTATTTTGAGCATCCATGTGGATATTCCTTGTGGGTTCCACCCTAACAAAACCTCCACATAGAAGTTGGAACTGAGGACCACCCCATATCAACCTCCCCTGAGAGGTTATGGTGGAGGGGCTCACCCAAACCTATCATCCTCTTCATGTTAATTGTGGTGGGGACCATACTGATTTTAAACCCCCTTGAAAATCCCCATTAATGGGGAGAATCCCTCAAGATTCCAATAAGTGTAGGGGAGCCTCTTCATCTTCCCAAACACATAATGTTCCATATCTTTCACAATTAATTAATCGACCCATTTGAATTTTTCTGCAAATGATTAAATAATATATAAACATAATAAATTATTTTGGGCTGGAATTTTCCTTTTTGGTGGAACTTGATAGAGGATAGAGAGATTAGGGAGAAAACTTCTTGCCAATTAAAAACTATGAATGTGTTCTTCCAGCAATGAATACCAGCGAGTATCATCTTCGACATCCTTCTTCAGAACCTCCTTCGACGTATGATGTGTTCGTCTACAATGAAGCGACATCCCACATCTCATGCCAACATCAACGATCATTGTAAAAAATTAGGGGTGTGTTTAATTTTATCAATTTTGTTCACTTTTTAATATGTTGCGTTATTCCCTTAAAGAAAATTCTATAAATCTATTGCGGAGGCATCAGGCAAAACTAACACGGCCCGATTTCTCCATTGTACTTCATGTGCTGTGTTCTTCGTGTTCTTCATGAGTGATGAATAATGGAACATTTCAGGTTTTTTTTGTGATGCAACGATCCCAAATTGAAGACCCAACATCATGACGACCTAGCAGAGATGCAACGACGATAGCGGGTGACAGATTGGACTGGAACGGGAAGATAGTTCTTTGACTGTCTGTTTATCTGGTGAATCATAATGTGTTTTCAGAGGTGATCGTAGGCCCGAAAAATCAGGTAATTATTTCTAAACTTCGGGTAGACATAAAGTATTCAGTTTCATAGTGATCGGACCATCAGAATGATGAATGAGCATCATGTGAGCTGCACTGGCTAGAAGCATCATTTCTGGATAATTGCTGAACAGAAGACGTGTAAATCCAATGAACATGTTGTGTAGTATGGAAGTAAGACGGTTACGGTTACGAGTGTTAGATTCTTGTCACACGGAGTGTGATCCCTGTCACATGGAGTGTACGCTCTATGCATCATGGTAGTGGCGGATACGAGAGACTCGGTGTGTATTCTGTGAAATACAAGGACACAAGAAGAAGTAAACAACATAGAGACAAGGCGTGTAATCTCTACGTCGATTTGCGTAGGCGGCTTCGCATGACTCATAGTGTTTTATGAGAAATAGACACACACGTGGTGAATTACATGGCCTAGACACATGGCGTGTTTTCTCTACACAACATGGCAGTGGGGGATTCGTGAGACTCGGCATGTCTCCCGGGTATACAAGGACATAGGGTGGAGAACAAAGCCATGTACTCCACCACACGGCCAGACAGGGCTAATGTCACTGGCTACCCCGTTTCCCAGTTACATGGGATGTCGAAACATGGGTTGAGGCTATGTACGGGCACATGGCTAGCGTACACAGAGTCGAACCTAGTTTCATGGACATGGTGTGTAACCATACCATAGGTCGTGTACTTATATTTCTACATGACCAGCCTTTCGACACTTGTTGTTGCACATGAGCATTACCTGAGGTCTGACTACTTAGAATGTACATTATTCTAACATGTCGTGTACGTTTTGGTAAATGTCTTGGTCATGTCTTCCTCTCTGACTTAGAAACAAATTATTTGGTATTTCCATATATGATATGGTAGGAACTTTGAGATACGCATTCATGGGACATCATGGTAGTGGATGTATCGACTCTTGGCCTAAGGAGCGGACCCTCCCAAAATCAAGCGTGCTTTGTGCAGAAACCCTATGGCTAGCTGCTCTCTCTGTACTGTTCATTGATCTTGTGTACTTCCATAGTTATAAATATTGATTCAGGTTCCTGTGTGGGATTTCCAGTTCTGATTGTTGTTCCTAGATCTTCTGTGGGTTTGACAACTCTGACTACAATTCTTGAATCCTGTGTGGGTTCGATAGTTCTCACAGCTGTTCCTGGATCCTATGTTGTTTCGATAGCTCTGACTACTGTTCGTAGATCCTGTGTGGGTTCAACAGCACTGAATATTGTTCATGGATCCTATCTGGGTTCGACAGTTATTATTTTTATTCCAAAATCCTTCCTCGGTTCAATATAATAAATGATTTAGTGGCTACATCTAATCATCTATAAATATCAACAAAAGATGTATACTTGTGTGATCTTAGTAAGTAACTTCGTGTTTTCACCATTATTGAGATGGATTTAATGATAACATCAGTATATTTATGGTCATATACCTATGTGGGTTTATCTGTTGATTTCATACATTGTGGTTTATCCTTATAGGATTTTGTGAGACCTTGAGGGTCTCGGGGGCCCTACTGAGTAACATTATACTCAGGATGAGAGTACCATGACCGGACCATACCCATAGGTGGACCATATAGAGTAATAATAAACTGAGGTGACAGACTTACCTAGTGTTCTTATGATGTGATCTGTACGTACCCTTCACGTAGGATCCTTGGAGGACGACCTTACAACATCTATTATTTTCATCAGTTGCACTTTCTGTTTCCTGGTACTTTATAGTTGGGATTCTATTTTCGGCCCCATTTAACATGTATTACACTTTTTATATAGTTTAACATATTGTTTTTCTTCCAGATTGTACTATGTTGTGTGTGTTTCAAGTTATAAAGGAAATTCCTTCTTTGTTTAAGGGAATTATGCCATTGGTGCTAGTCTCCAGTCACTGGCCAATGGAAGGAGGGCCTGGGGCATTCACATCATGGGACTTGGAGGATGGGTCATGACAAATTGGTATCAGAGGAGTTGGTTCTATAATAGAACTTGGGACTCTAAACTTTCTTTTTTCTGGTAGTAGTGTTATGTGTATCTAGTGTGGTTATCAGTTTAGGGAATCCATTATTTGTGCGACGACCGTCGTATACATACACCCGGACCATGACTTCTAATTTCCGACTCAGTGCATGAAACCACTTATTGTGTGTGTTTTTTAAGGATTTTTTATTATGATATTTTGAGTCAGCTCACCAGGTATAACTGTTTGACCATGAAACAACTATTTCATTTAAGTATCCCTCCACGTAGACAACCAGTTGGGGTTCTGAGTGTTGTATGAGATGACATCCCACCGAGAGATGAGGCATCAGTGTAGAGACCTATTTCAATGGAGGCACAAGCAGTACCACTACCCATTGGGCCACCGATGCCAGAAGCCCCAACAGTAGAGAGTGCACGCCGCCTATGCACATTTCACGAGTTGCAGTGCTAGATCCCATCTAGGTACATGTGCGAGATAGACCTGCAGCGAGCTGAGGATTGGTTGGAGGCTTTAGTGAGAGTCTTCAAACAGGTAGGGACACTAGCCAAAATTATGGTGATTCTTGTTACGAGTCTCATTCAGTTTTTAGTAGGAAGATGGTGGAGCATAGTGCTCTAGGTGCATGATGTGGCGACACTACTCTGGGCAGACTTCGAGAGCTTGTTTCGGGCGGAGTTTGTCCCAGCCACCTTACGTACAATGAGTATATAAGATCGACTTAATCTACAGTAGGGTAGAAAGATTGTGGAATTGTACTCAGCGAGGTTCACTGACATCTTGTGCTACTCCAATGATATGGTGTACATTCCATTCTTCAGAACCCGAACCTTCGATTAGGGGTATAGGTGAGAGATTCGGGAATCAATGATCTCCCTCAGCATCCTGATGTCGGTGGAGGTGTTAGAGAGAGTCCTCTTAGTGGATAGTTTCCTTGCTGAGCAGTCACCAGAAGAGAGACCTAACACCGATCATCACATAGAAGAGTCTTCTACAGCTTGTAGCAGACAGATATTGCAGAGATCCAAATGAACCAGACCATCCGATGGATGACCTCAGGACATGTGTTCGGTTGTGTGAGGCAAATGATAGAGAGCCTGTCATTCGAGGAAATGTTAGTGTTTCATAAGCAACGAGCAGGGTCGCATGGCTCGTGAATGTTTGAACCTCCATTCGGATGATCAACAGATAGTTGAGGGGCATCAAAGGCAGAGGCAGAGGTTCGATCGAGGCGATACGCATGGCACATGCAGATGTAGCAGAGGATCTGGTCATGCAGCTGGCAGTGAGAAACATTTTGAGATGTTATCACCGCCACCACTAAGAGTTCCACCCCAACTACAAGGAGCATGTGGACAGGTGAGAGCTCATCTCCAGGTTTCTGAGGCTTACAATCACGATGATTCAGATATGATTGTAGGTATAATCAGTGTCTATTCTATCATATCTACAGTTCTTATAGACATAAGTTCCAGTAACTCTTTCATTCCCACTACCCTTATTTTTAGCTCAGAGATTCTGAAAGAGTCGTTGGCTTGATCCTTACAGCTAGAGACTCCTACTAGAGCAGATTCAATGATTACACACTGGTGCCGATAGTGTGAGCCTACTCTAGGAGGTGAGAGCTTTGATTAGGATCTCCTAGTAGAAACTTCTAGGCCTTACAACATTATCATTGGTATGGACTGGTTACCAACAGTCAATGCTCAGATCGAATGTATTAGGTGCAATGTGCAATGTGTCGGCACAGATGGGAGTAGGTTTACCATTACCGGTGAGAAGTTAGCCTTTTCAGTGTAGAACAGACATTCTCGGAGGAGGGTGAAGTCGATCACTCATCAGTTGGTTTTCTTTAATCTTAGAGTAGATGTTGTGTAGAGTTTGAGCCATCCTGTTGTGGTGGACTAGTATGCGGATGTTTTCCAAGATGATGTCCTAGGTCCACCTCTTTGTAGAGATGTGGACTTCTACGTTGTAATTTACCCCGGGACGACACCGATATTTATACCAATTTATGGTATGGCTCTCGTGGAGCATCATGAGTTGCAGTTACAACTAGAGGACTTATAGGGGAAGGGATTCATATGGACCAGTTATTCTCCCTGGGAAGCCCCGATTATGATTTCCATAAAAGTCGATGTGAGCTTTAGGCATTGTATCAACTATTGTCTCCTGAACCAGGTGATCATGAAGAACAAGTACCCACTCTTGAGGATTGACGACATCTTTGATCAGCTGAAGGGGGAAAGATGATTCTCAAAGATAGACCCTATATCAGGCTATCACCAGCTCAGAGTTCAGGATGAGGATGTAAAAAAGACAACATTCATATGTCGGATCCACCACTATGAGTTCATGGTTATGCCTTTCGGCATAACCAAAGCTGTTGCAATGTTCATGTGACTCATGAACATGATTTTCAAGCCATACCTAAATCGCTTTGTCATAGTCTTCATCAATGAAATTATAATCTACTCGACAACTGAGGAGGAGCATGCTTGCCATTTGCAGGTAGTACTTGACACACTCTGGGAGCACCAGATTTATGGTAAGCTCACAAAGTGCCACTTGTGCATCCAAGAGGATCACATCCTAGGACCTGTCATCTTGGAGGATGGAGTTTTAGTAGATTTAGCGTAGATTGATGTGGTACATTCTTAGGAGTCACTCAAGAGTGTGACCGATGTACAAAGTTTCTTGTGGTTGGCTGGATACTACCTGATGTTCGTACCGGACTTCCCCAGAGTTTTAGCCCCAATATCCACCTTCACGAAGAAGGGACAACCCTTTATGTGGTTAGAGAGATGCCAGTAAATCTTTCAGGGGAAGAGGTTGAGGCTGACTAGTGCCCCAATCTTGAATCTTCTATAGGAAGGTGTTGGTTATGTAGTCTACAACGACGCATCAGGGATCAGACTCGAATGTTTCATGATCCAAGAGTGAGTAGTGATCTCTTATGGTTCATGATAGCTGAGACAACATGTGAATAACTACGCTACCCGTTAACTAGAGTTAGCAGTAGTGCTATTCACAATAAAGATGTGGCAACACTATCTGATGGGAGAGTGTTTTACCAAGTACTCTGATCATAGGATTCTCAAGTATATCTTCTCCCAGAAGGACCTAACCATGAGAAAATTATGTTGTATTAAGTTCCTCCCGGACTATGACATTGAGATAGTCTATACTCTTGGAAAGGGAAATGTTATTGCAGATGTACTCAGAAGAAGATCGGGTATACAACTACTAGGTGAGGTGAAAGAGAAGCAAGTTGCATTAGAGATATCATTTCTGGATATAGATGGATCATCCTTACTTTAGTCTCTTACTGTAACTTCCCCACATCATAAGTGATTCAAGGAGGCATAGTGTGGGGACACTGACTATGAGACATGATGTGCTCAGATATCCACAGGGTATGCACCTGATGGATTTTCTGAAGGTGTGGAGCATGTCATCCCCTTCAAAGGACATACCATGGTGCCACTGTCACTTCAGGAGGATGTGTTGAGGGAGTTCCACACATCCCCTTTTACGGTACATCTAGGAGTTGCGAAGATATACTAGGTACTTCGACGAAAGCACTGGAGGCCGGGAAGGAAGAAAGCAGTATCATAGTTTGTCTCTTGATGCCTCACTGGTCGGTAAGTGAATGTGGAGCATCAGGTACCCATAGGGTAGGTTCTACCTTTAATGGTCCCAGAGTGGAAGTAGGATTGGATATCCATGTACTTCGTGACATGAATTCCACATACATCCATAGGTAATGACATGATTCGGGTGATCATTGATCGACTCACCAAATCTTCCAACATCCTACTGATCAAAAAGAAGGGTTCACTAGAGATCTCTGGATGCCCATATGTGAATGAGATTGTGTGGCTACATGGATTAACTTATTCTATTGTCTATGATCGTGACACACGATTTACATCCTATATTTGGAAGGTGTTGCAAGTGGCTGTCATGACGTAGTTTTGTCTGAGCACCTCCTTCCATCCATAGATAGATGGTCAGACTGAGCGGACCATTTACACCCTCAAGATCATGCTCTGTTCTTGTGTCCTAGACTTTGGTCACAGCTGGGAGGATCACTTACCTTGGGTGGAGTTCTCGTACAAAAATTGTTAAAACTCCACCATAGGGATGGAACCAATTGAGGCGTTATATGGCCGACCTTAAAGATCACTGTTGTGCTGGACTGACCCAGGAGAGACAGCAGTAGTAGAACTAGAGATGTTATCGGCTACCACAGAGAAGGTGTAGATCATCCTAGAGAAGATGAAGACTACACAGAGTAAGAATAATTCATATGTCAATAGGAGATGGATACCTCTACAGTTTGAGGATAGTGACCACGTCTTCTACGGGTCTCACCATGATGAGGTAAATAGAGATTCTGCCGAGGCGGCAAGTTATCTCTGAGATTCATCGGTTCTTTTCAGGTCCTCAGTAGATTTGGTGAGGTGGCATACCGTTTAGCACTTCCACCTCAGTTGCGCTGGGTGTACAATGTTTTCCATGTATCCCAGCTAAAGAGATATGTGCATGACCCTTCCCACATTATCAACCATGGCGGGCTGGACGTCAACAATGGGGTGAATTTTAAAGTGGTTCCAGTAGAGATTGAGGATCTATAGGAGTGGTTCCTTCGTGTATGGTTGATACCTCTAGTGCGCTTTCACTGGAAGCACAAGAACCTCATGGAGAGCACATTGGAGCGGTGGGATCAGATGCATGCTTAGTACCCCCACTTATTCCCTTAGTTGTGAGTTGTGGACTATGGAGACGTAGAGCCCTAAGGTGTGGAGAATGTAAAGACCCTATACTTCCATGTAAATTTTCATAAAAAAATAAATGGCAATTTTATGAGTCTGTGAAATTTTACGATGCAGGATTCCATGGCCCGGTGTGCCCATAATCAATTTCTAATGTTTTGTTTGGGTACTTTATGTAAATCTACTAGTGGGTTTTTAAAACTTTTGAACAGTTTCAAGGAATTAAAATATGAGGACATCGTTGAAATTACAACGCTGGAATTATCTTAAGGATACATTCATCTCGACAGTAGTGGGTTGAGAATGAACGTTAGTTTTTGGGGTTATCATTGAAAATAATAAATAAAATGATCTTCAATTAATTTTATTTTTGATCTTCCATGTGGATATTTCAGGTTGGGTCCACCGGAACTAAACTTCCACATAGAATTTGGAAGTGGGGAATACCACACTTTAACCTCCCATGAGAGGTTATAGTGGTGGGGCCCACCCGAACCAAACATCTTTTTTGTGTTAATTGTGTTGGGGACCACCTAGGTTTTAAACCCCCTTGAAACTCCCCATTAATGGAGAGAAACCCCCATGATTCCATTATGTTTAGGGGAGCATCTTCAACTTCCATAACACTTAATGTTCCAAATATGTCACAATTAATAAATCCACCCATTTGGATTTTTGTGCCAATTATTAAATAATAGATAAACATAAACTATTTTTTTTGGGTTGGAATTTTCATTTTTGGTGGAACATGGTAGAGGAGAAAGAGATTAGGGAGAAAATCTTTTGCCAATGATGAATGAAGAATGCATTACTCAAACAAAGAACACCGGAGAGGAACGTTTTCGACTTCCTTTATCAGAACCTCCATCGATGTAAGATGTGTTCATCTACAATGAATCGATGTCCGCCTTCTTGTGCCTACGTCGAGGATCAATAAAAAATGTTAGGGGTGTGTTTTATTTGATCAACATTGTCCTTGTTTCTCAAATTATCTTTTATTCCCTTTAACTTATTGCTGTCAAACTAATGCGGAGGGATCGGGCAAACTAACACGGCACGATTTATCCGATGTACTTCTTATGGAGTGTTATTCGTGTTCTATATGGGTGATGAAAAATGGAATGTAGTCGGTTAGTTGTGGAAACAACGATCCCAGATTGAAGACCCAATATCGCGATGCCCTATTGGTGCTGTGATGGCTATAGCAGATGATGGATCGGACTGGACCAGGAAGACTGTTCATCAACAATTCATTGATCCGGTGAATCATAATGTGTTTTTGAAGCCGATCGGAGGACCAAAAACGCAGATAACAATTTCAAAACATTGGGGAAACACAAAGTCTGTATTTTCATGGTGATTGAACCGTCAAAATGAAGAACATGAATCAAGGGAAGCATGGTGGCTAGAAGCGTCGTTTCTAGAAAATTCCAAAACACATGACGTGTACTTCCAAAGAACACGCCATGTAGTACGGATGTACTATGGTTATGGTTACGGGCGTCAGATGTGTATCACATTGTGTGGGCCCCCGGTCACACGGTGTGTAGTCTCTACGCATCTTTTCTGAGGTGGCTTCGCAATACTCGGCATGCATTCTAAGAAATACATGGACACGAGAAAAATTTCACGGCCTAGCAACACAGCGTGCATTATCTACGCAACTTGGAAGAGGCGGCTTCACGATACTAGTCATGTATTTTGCGAAATACACAGACACAGAAAGAACTACATGGCCTAAAGACATTGTGTATACTCTCTACACACCTTGGAAGAGGCAGATTCGCGAGACTTTGTGTGTATCATGAGAAATACAAGGACACAGGAAGAATTACAAGGCCTAGAGACATGGCATGTACTCTCTACATAGCTCGGCAGAGGTGGCTTCGTGAGAATTGGTGTGTATCTTGGGGATACACAGAAAAAATGTGGGGTACACAGACATGTACTCCACCACACGGCCAGGAATGGCCAGTTTCATAGGAAAACCTATGTACCAGTTACACAGGTTGGAAAAACATGGGTTGTGACCCTATATGGGAACATGGCCAATGTAGACGGAGTCAAACCCAGTTTTTTGAACATGACTTATAACCCTACCGTACGTTGTGTACTTACTTTTCTATGTGACCTTCCATTCGACACGGGCCATTGCACATGGGCAGTACCCGGGGTCTAACTTCATAGTGTTTACCTTATTCTAAAAATCCACGTACTTTTTGGAAAAAGGCTTGGTCGTCTCATCCTTTGTTTCTTGGACATTTTTTTTGGTTTTTCCTTATATGAAGTGGCAGGTCCTTCGAGATACTCCTTCATGGGACTCCATGGTAGTTGATGTATCGAATCTTGGCATGAAGAGAAGACCCTCACAAAATCAAGCGTGCATTGTGCGGAAAACCTCTGGTTAGCTGCTTTCTGACTACTATTCGTAGACCATGTGTGGGCTAAATAGGACTGACCACTATTCCTGGATCATGTGTGGGTTCAACAGTTCTGACTGTTATTCCTAGATCCTGTGTGGGTTCGACAGCTCTAACTCATATTCCACGATCATGTATGGGTTCATCAGTTCTGACTTCTATTCCTAGATCTCGTGTGGGTTCGACAGCTCGAACTACTATTCATGGATCCTGTGTTGGTTCAACATCTCTAAATAATGTTCCTGGATCCTATGTGGGTTCAACAGTTCTGATTTCTATACAAGGATTCTATGTGGGATCGATAGAATAGATGATTTACTGGCTACATCTAATCATCAATAACTGTCAACAAAAGTTATATACTTGTGTGAGCTGAGTTAGTAACTTGGTGTTTTCCACATGATTGATACGGATTACTTGATAACATATGAATATCTATGGTAATATAACTAAGTGGGTTTATCTGAAATTTCATACATTGTAGTTTATCGTTGTTGGATTTCGTGAGATCTCTAGGGTCTCAATGTATCTACTGAGTATTGTAATACTCACCCCTCAACGGACAATGCCCGCACCTCCATGTGTTGGATGCGGACCATGGACAACGCTGAATGAGGCTGAAAGCACCAGGACCGGATGGTACTCAGAGGTGGACCATACGACGTAACAATACACGGAGGAGATAGATAGTCCTGGAGTTCTGACGATGAAATCTGTACCTACCCTTCAGGTGGAAACCATAGAGGACAACCCCCCAGTAGCTTTTATTTTCTTCTGTTGTACATTTTTTTCCTTGTATATTATATTTCGGAATGTATTTCCGGCCCCCTTTTACTTTCATTACACAATGTTATATATTTTTAATTTATTTTTTTCTTAATTCTTATGCATTGTTGTGTGTGTTTCTTGTTATAAAGGAAATTCCTACTTGATTTTAAGGAATTACGCCTTTGGTGTTAGTCGCCAGCCAGTGGCCTATAGAAGGTGGGCTTGGGGGTAGTCATTGAACAGGCCCCAAGGGATGAGTCATGACATTTATATAATAGAATATTCAAAAATAATAAAAAAATTACGGTTATGTAATTTAGAAGAATTTTAAATATAAATTTTATCATTCATTATTTATGAAATAACATCCCTAAATATTTTATTTTCATCTCAACAATCAAATTGAACTCTCAGATCTATCTATAATCATTTTCATCATATATTTAATATATTTTTCAAAATTTTCATTGGAAAATTATTTTAATATCATTTAAACCTCATATAATAAAATAAGTGTTTTCCAGGTACATAGTAAAAATATATATTTTTTATATATAATCATATTAATATAAGGTTATTATTAATTATTATATAATATATTTTTTTAAGAGTGTGTATTTGAGGATAGTGATATTAATAAAAAATAATCAATGATGTTATTTTTAATTAATTATAATGATTAAAAAAGATCAATATAACTCAATACTGTATTGTTTTCTTATGTAAGTGTTTTTCATTTAACATTAAAAAACTTAAATAATGGGGAATATGGAATCACCACATTAGATGAAATTAATTCTCTCTCATATACAATTTACACATTATAGCAACTTTACGAATTCAAATTTTATACATCCCAAATAACAAACATAACAACCTACTCTAACAATAAAATATAACCCCGAAAAATACGATGTGTAATGTTGGACATAGAATATTAGAATGAAATATTTTCTAACACGTAATTTCTTCAATGGATACAAAGGTATGGATATATGGATAAATATAAGGGAACCATTGAAAATAAATAAATAGATTTCAACATTCTCTTTAACAATTTTAAAACTCATATTACAATCATATGAGTTTCTAAATTGTATGAAATCATGGCCACAATCACAATAAATTTTTTATGAATCCATTATAGAAACAAGGGTATATGTAATAATAATTCAACATTATTTAAATAACTATTAAATCTCTGAATTAAATTTAGTTTATTTACTCATAGAAATTTACATCCTATATTAGATTTAATTTGAAATATTTTGATTACAAATGAGAATGGATATGATAAGAATATTCATAATATATTAAAACATTAAAAAGAAAATAAAAAAATCATATATAAAAAATTATTATATTTAGAACATTATTTTTTGGAATTCCATCTTCATCATAAAAATTTTAATTTAATAAAAACTAAAAAAAATTAAAAGAATTATGAAAATTAAATTAAAATATATCCAAATATTATTGATGAATCTCTTCCCCATTTACTTTTTTATTTAATATCTTTAGGTAAATTTAATGATGATGATTAATGTAATAAAATGTTTAAAAATTAGAAATGGAAGTAAATATTATATAATTAGATATAAAACAATGTGTATATTTAATAATAGAGATATAAAAAAATTATATCTATAATATGTTATTATCCATTTTTGGAGATTAATAATTATTTATAAATTCTTGAAAACTAAATAATACAAAAAATAAAAAAATATAATGAAATATAAAAACAAATCTAAGGTATAATTCAAAATATTATACATTTTATCTATCTAATGATCAATTTCTAATTTTTCATCTGTAGTTAAAATATAGATTTTAATTATTATGTAGGAACCATGTTGATGTAGTGATTCAATAGATCCACAAAAAATCAATGTTCTTTTGACATCCCCCTCTTCATAATGTAGTATATTCACATTTTATTCAAAATTATTTGTTTTAGATATGTATGAGTTGATATATTAAAGTTTCTTCCATCTTCTTAATGTGAACTGAGAAATGATATATCTTTCTATTTTTAGAATATATATTATAACCTGAAATTTGATTATTTTTTAAGGGAGATTTATGTTTTTTAATCTAAATCATAATATATTCTCCATTACATTAATTGATATAAATAAAAAGTAAAAATAACTATTCGATATTTAATATAAACCAAATATTATATCATTTCATTTTTAGATTCTCCAGATCATATAGTATATCTGAAACATATGGAAAATCAGATTAAGGGAGAAAAGTTTTGAATTTAAATTCAATATTTTTTTTAGAAAAAAACAGTTAACAGTTCTGTTTTATCTCTATCGTATATCATCATTTAATTAATAATATTAAATTAATTCCTTTAGAAAATACATTTAGATGTAATATATATTTTGGTCTTACATATTCACTTTAAAACACAAGACATACAAGTTTTTCATTTCACTTTCAATATAGGAAATGTTCTCATGTTATTGAAAATATGATATCTTAATGAGTTTTTGTACACAAATAAGACTGGTAGCAAATAAACTATAATGAATCCATTTATTCATTAATTTTTGTAAGTGGTTATTCTTTTAAATATAGTTCCCAAAAAATTTCATTATGAATGAATCCAGTATAGTGGTCAATAATCAGTTTGTTTGGTTGTCTTTCAATTCCTCGAGTATATCCTCTAAAAATATGGGAGGTAAATATTTGGAAATTCATTTTCCCACTAGAAAATATTTATGGAATTTTAGATAGTACAATAATAACTCAATAAGGTACATCTCTATTTTTTTAATATTTTCATACTAGGATATTTCATAATGATATATATGACCTAATTGAATTTATTTTCTATATATATAGAAATAAAAACCAATTATTCATTTAATTCAATAATATTTTTTATTTATCATAATGTATAGGAGGGTTCTCCCAAAATATATTTATACTTGTCAGAATATAATTTCAAAAAGGATTGATTTTTTATAAATGTGATGAATTATGATATAAATATTATAGACTCATTAAAAACACCATGGATAATGGTGGTGCCTTACCAATTAGTTATTACATTATATACTATTTTATAATCAAAAAAATTCTAGAATAGTGGAAGGCCATAGTTTTTCTAAAATGATAATTATAAAATCTATCACTACTCGTCAATATTAATTAGTTATTTTTAAATGATTTTTATTTGTAATATTTATTAGAAATGAGGTTGTTTTTATAATTATGTAAATATAGTTTAATGTATATTCTAGTAGAATAAATTAGTGGATATCCATGGGTGAATTACCAATAAAATTATTTATTATCTAAAAATGACTAAAACTATAATATAATAATTATTTTGTGGGTGATATATCATCATAGATCTCTCAAATTAAATTTTCTTAATTATTTATTTCTAAAAAAATATTGATGGATCCAGGTATATTATGATGTTGAAGTTCATGCTCACCAAATTGGATTTTTTATTACAATTCATATTCCAAATATTTACATACTCATTTTTCAAATTATATAAATGTTTTTTTGATCAATTTTAAAACATATTAAATAAATATAGGTGAATTCTTCAATAAATATAAAACATTAGAAGAAACAATGTATTTTGTGACGACGAGAATAGTTATATTTGAATGAATATCATATGTGTTCTATCTTAATAAATGATTTCAATTTTATTGTTCTACCATTACAATGGATAGATCAATAATATAGTTGATATTATTATATATATTTCTATATCATTTTTAAGAAGTCTTTGGGGGATTTTCACTTAGAATCACTATATATGACTTATGTGGGGATGCAGATCTCTTGAAAATATTATTAATATTATTGGTGTTATAATAAGAATCACTAAATTGAGTTGAATATACTTTCTTCTAAACAGAAGGAGTTCCTGGTAGAATAACATATACATTAAAAATATTATTTCATAGGGTTTTCTTGGACATACATTAAATGGGATATATTTATTATCTGCATGGATCTTGGTATAATATTTTCTTATTAGATAGGAAATGTGAAATGAGGAAAATGAGTTTAGATTGTGTGAATAATCTATCAATGAAACCATATATCTTTTTATTCATACAGGGACTCTATTATTTTATATAGAGGTTATGATAAATCTTTGAATACAATGATTTACCACCCTAATAGGGGCATGAAACTCCCTCATCATTTCTTCAAGGATTTCTTTTTGAACACATATATGATTATATATAATAAGAACATTATTTAATATAAGGCACCATTCTAATGGTGGATCACCAACATATATATTATCTATAAAATCACACACCTAAAAATCATATAATTAAACATTCTTGATCTACTTTATAATAAATGATTAAATTTATGTTGATTTTAGATACAGTCATCACTAGGACTCTTGAACTCTCATATTTTTTCTTTTGAATAGTTATAGAAGCTTCTTGTAATTTTGTTACTCTAGTACTCTCTCTATCTATGTATTTTGAAGGATGGAATTAGAAACATTGGAACATTTTCCTAGCGTGTAATACATCTCGATGTTGAATCATTGAATATAACTATCACAAATCCATGGATGATGCTTCAACTCTATCAATATTCGGTAAAAATTGGGATCTTATATTAAGGGTACATTAAAAAAATATTTCCCAAAAGATAGGTTCAATATAATATATATGTGTAAAACACTATATCTATCTCTAGATAATGAGTATCATAATTCATATAATGTTGTATCACCTTTCTACGACCATAAGAACCCAATTTATCCATATACACTTGAATTACTCCGAATGTATCTCTATATTTGTCACACTATGAGTGATACCCTTTACACATCATAGGAAATGATAAGATTTTATTTGTGGTTAACGTAATATTAATGTAGTTTAATTTTATCTCCTAATATTATTAGGAAACAAAATTGAACCATTTTTTTGTGATCCCTAACATTGGTGTTTCTAGACAGAAGAATTCTTTGATGAAACACTTATAATAACCCACTATACCATAAATTCATCGATTCTAATATAATTATTATAATACTCCCTTATTTTTATGTATAAAACCTTCTTTATGTTTACTACCACTATATCATCCTGAATTTAAACATTACATATTCTAGTTCCTTCATTATGTTTTTACTTCATTACAATACCAAAGACCTTTTCAGTTTAGATTTTCAAATATTTTGTGCATAAATCAGACATAACAACCAACAAGAATATAATTTGGTTACCATTAAAACAATATCATTTTCTACCAAAACATAACATTTTTAACACAATGAAAAACAACATGATCTCTTCCAAAAATCATTATAACATTTAACATGATTTCTTTCATTCTGGTACATATCCTTTTAACCTGATTTTTTTTTTAAAAACTTGGGATGACCATAATAATATATGTATTGGATCTAAAATAATATATTAATCCATTAGTCTCTAAATAAATATAAACATATGAAATAATTTCCACAATGACTTACTTCTAACCCAAAAATAATCATATACATAAACTGTGAAACATGATATTTACATTAATCATATATATAATAAATAGAGTGAAAGGTTATTTGGGGTAATTAGTTACTTAATTTTGTTATGCTAATGGTTACCATCATATTTGTAACCCTCAGGACCACTTTACATTGTATCCCTCAAGCCTTCCTTGTGGTGTGACCATCATATTTACATTTCGAGTAACGATATGGATTACAATCAACATGCACATAATAAATGAATTGTAGGGAGATATAGTTCCCACCATTAATCATGATAAATTACCATGAAGTATAACATAGTCATAAAACAAGAATATTTGTAAAAAATATTTCTTTTGAATTTAGAAAATTGAATTTTAAAAGAGGATTTGTAATGGAATGTTCATTATAAAAATCAAATAATTGAAATGATAATTAATATAACAAATGGATATCGATTATACACTATAAATAAAATTAATTAATCATAATATTAGTGGAATTAATTAAACAAATAAATGTTGTAGAACATAGTTAATGAAGTATAATGTTATCTTAATAAACTAAAATTGGGTTATGAATTCCATTACCTCATGTTCGTCTTTCTAAATTTTTTCATTATCCTCATTTATAATTATTAAATTATTGTTATTACTATTTTACAGAAACATATTAAGGTTTATAACACTTAATATGACCATTTAATGACACCATTACACCCATACATTAATAATATTTTTTTATTAGTATTGTTTTACTTGTGTTCTTTACATGGTTTCTATAGTTAGGATATATTGTATTATCTTTTTTATAAGGAATAGAAACCCAAAAACTGTAAAGAAATGGTATTACTACGTTTATAGAATATTAAATGATCCCATTACTAAATTCTGATATATTATATGATGATAAATCATTTGATAAGTCATTAGTGTTTTTCGTTTAGATTATTTTTGTGGTTCTTCGATAACATGAATACGTTTATTCAGATAAATTTAATATATTTTATATATGATAATTAATAAACAATAGAGATATCATATCCTAAAATTTATAATATTCTTTATTCACTGAAATTGTATTAAAACCATATTTAAAGGAATTAAAGGAAGTTGATGTCCCATCGACCATGATGTTGTTTAATGGACACATCACAGATGGTGTTTTTATTTTTAGAATAAGAGTAAGAGGATAGAAATAATGATGTTGAATTTTTTCCCTGAACATGATTACAAACATAATATATATAATACAATATATTTTATGTCATTTAGATATGTGGATTGGAAAGTAGTATAAGAAAATAATAGATAATATAAGAAAATGAAATTAGATACTTTCCTATCGATATTTTCTTCTTGGGATCCTCTTTAACGGATTTGGTTTTGGAATATTTGTTGAGACTAGATAGACATGTAAATGGGGAGGTGACTTGTGAAGGTAATAGTAATTGTTTAGAAAATTCCCAAAACATGAAATGTTTTAGAGGATAGGGGGTGTGGGTTGTATTTATAATGATTTTGAGGGAGTCTTTAATAAATTTCAAAACACCCCAATAGTGGTATTTACCAAACCATGGTCTTACCGATGGATTTTTCTTATGGTATTGGCCACATGGGACACCTCATATCATATTTTAATCCATATGAGTCTTATAGAATTATTACATCAATATGACATCTTTAACCACAAGAATACATTAAGATGAATTTTTTTATTACTCACCAAAAATTCATCTATATCAAAAAAATACCATTAAAACACCCCAACCATATTTCAACATGGATAATTCAAAAACAAAGACCAATTTTTTAAGATACTATTATAAATATTATAAATTTAGTTCTAACATGAAATCATACTTTTTTCCAAAAATAAATATTTTAATACAATAAATTCTTTTATATAACCTTGAAAATTAATCATTATCTCATTATATTATAAACATACGAAAATAAAATAATAATATGATTTATTATTCATATAGGTCATATTATTATTCCTAATAATATTTATAAGGGTATGTTACTAGTCACCAAAAAATCATTTTTGTTCTTTCATACTCCAAATTGCATACTGATCACATCTGTATAAGATTGTTTTTTTAAATTCAAATCATAAATGTGAAAAAATTATGTTTAAGGGGTATTTTATAATTATCTTGCTAATTAAAAGTTTCACTATGTAGAGATTTAGTGTTACATGAATTCCAAAAAAAATTTAAATCCATGAGGTGTTACATTGTCCCCGCCATCTAAATATTTTTTCATCACATTTTTTATGTATTAAACGTGCGAGAGTACCTTTCCCTCATATAATTTTTAGATTCCAATTTCGCTTCATTATCCTTTTGGTTTCTCCACAAAACCATTAAATTGTGTAATACCTTATTCTAATATATGTGTTCTCGTCAATCAAGAATTTGAATATGTTTTTCTTAATAAGAAAGTATGTCTTCCATGTAAAATGGTTTTGGCCTAAATAATGAGATGAATCCTGAACATATTATCTCAACATCATAACATTAAAAATAATGTGTACCAAAGATAATATTTGAGGAAAAGAAACTTAATTAAAGACAATTATAACTCTATTTCGGAATTCATTAGTTCTATTGAATAGTGATCTTAGCATTCCTTTTGTAGAAAAATGCATAACACTTTTCCATGGATATATTATCAGAAAATATGATCACCTACCTCAAAATAGATGTCTTTTATCCTATTATCTTCATTAATTTTATGCCCGCTCTATGTTAGGCTCATGTTTTTTGGATCATCTTCACTTTCTCATCCACTTACTCTACTAATTCTTCTCTTATCAACTACATTTCCTAAATTCATCCCAAAAGTATGAGTTCAACATCACTTCCCATATAATTCCTCAAAAGTATCCATCTATATATTTGAATGAATATTATTATAATAAGAAAATTCACCTAATGAAAGCCTATGATCCCAAATTCTTTTGTAATCCATTGAAAAAGTTCAAAGACTACACTCCAATGTATGAATAATTAATTTTGACAACCCATCTTATTGAAGATAAAATTATATACTGATATTTATTTCTGTACACAATCACTTTTTATGGCCTTTCCACAAAATTGAAGTGAACTATGGATCAAAACCATATATAATGGAAATCGAAACTACATGAAACTTGGAAATCTCATTGAGGTATAATTGAGAATGCTGTTCAAAGACATAGAATCTCAAATAGGACGTAAATAAAGAGATTTAGTCAATCAATCAACAATATCCTAGATTTAATTATTACCTCATGTAGTCTTTGGTAGCCCCAAAATGAAATATATGGATATATTTTATCATTTATGCTCTACTAATGCCAAATGATTAAGCATTCCCTTTGGTAATTTCCACTCAGATTTAACCTTCTAATATGGAAAACATTTAATGGTCAGATCTGAAATATATATTTTCATTCCATCCCACTAGTAAAACTACTGAATAACTATATATATCATTG
Organism: Viscum album; assembly: GCA_963277665.1. Classification (NCBI taxonomy): domain Eukaryota; kingdom Viridiplantae; phylum Streptophyta; class Magnoliopsida; order Santalales; family Viscaceae; genus Viscum; species Viscum album. The sequence goes on from OY728146.1 coordinate 406,821,055, forward strand.
TGCTTCCATGATAATAGAATATGAGGAAATATGAGATTTCATAACAACTTATTCTTCAATTGAGAGTCATAAGGCACAACTTTTTTTTCCTTTTCAAAAAACACAATATTTATAAATGTTAAAAGTAGCAATCTTACCCAATTTAACCAATTCTACATTCTACTATTGCTCCATGTCGGTATTCTCTGATGGCATAATTCTATGTAAAATGATGACTACAATGAATGTTGAAACAAAACTGATTAATTACCTACACCAACAACATATATTTCAAATTCATCAAATCATTTACCAATGGGGAATGTTCAAATCATAACTTGACTAATGATGCATGATATTTTTTACTCAAGAAATCTACCACTATTTTTTAGTTTAAAAAAATGTAATTTATTGATCATACACTACCTTTTATCAATTAAGGATATATTATTTTCTTCATGACTAGTTCCTTATGATTGAATATATACTTCATACATTTATGGTCGATATATATTTAACATTTCTCTTCAAATAAATTATACTTCCAAATTTTGAATAAAAATACAACAACTGCTAATTCCAAGTGATGTGTGAGATAATTTAACTAATGAGGGTTCAGTTGTATTAAATCATATGCAATTACCTATTCATTCTTCTTAACAAAAAAACAGTGTCCCATCAATTAATCCTCATTATAGATGGAAAACATTCAATTTTTGGAATATACCAAATTTTATCTTTATCTAATATTCATTACAATTCCTAAAAACAATCATTAATTTCATTTCATCAGATGAATTTAATTCATTTTTGAGTTATCATTGTTACTAGAAAAGATAACCATGTATTGTTTTAAACAAAATCACTTGTAATATCCTTCCAAAGTAAGAAAACAAAAAATCATCGTAATATTTGTGGGTATTTGAATTTTTCATGTCCCGTCCTCAGGGTTCATGCTGTGACTACCCCAAGCCCGCCTCCCATAGGCCAGGGGTTGGCGACTAGCACAAAGGCGTAAATTCTGACAAACCGGGAACACATTGCCTTTATACAGTAAAAAACACCATAGAGTAAGAAACTAGAATTAAACACTAAGTAAAACTAGGTACAAAAAGTAGTGCGGAAAAGTAAGTGGTTCTGAATACAAACCCAAACTGAAAGTATAGTACAACTGGAATGAAAGTACAACAACTAAAAGTAATGCAGCAACGTCGAGCCGTCCACTGGAAGTCCCACCTGAAGGGTCGGTATAGATAGCCTCCTCAGATCCTCGGGTCCAGCCATCCGCTACGTGTACGTCCCGCCCAGTGGTCCTCCTCCAGGTACTGACTGCTCCACAGTCATCAACCATGATCAGTACAGTCTGTCGTCTGCAACCAACACAACGTTGTGCTGGCATAGCCCGTGTAGGGGTGAGTATACGCTACGCAGTAGAGACCCCGAGACCCCTGAAGGTCCCCCAGAATCCACAAACGATAATCCACCAAGGAAAGATACAATCACGAAGTAACAACCAACACTCCTTAGGTATATTCCCATTCATATACCTAAGTCATCAATTCCCGTTCGGCAGCAACATCCGAGCCCAAGATCAATCAATTCCACACAGGATAGTACAACCCAAACCAAACAAGATAACAAAACCCAATCCACATAGGAAACAAAGTCAATCATATCGAAGACAATGATTGAATGTCAAGACTTAGCTCACACAAGTATTCATCTTCATAAGGTTATATAGAGATGATCATATATAACCACTGATTCATCTAAGTTGGGACCCACATAGGATCATAAACCAGCTAAACTGTCGGACCCACGTAGGATACAGACTAGCTACTCTGCCAGACCCATGTAGGATAACAAGAACATAGTAAAACACTGCCAGACCCTTGTGGGATACAAGAATAGTAGTCATTGTCGTCGAAACCATGGAGGATTTTAGTACGATCTTCATCACTACCGAACACACATAGGATTTCAGTGCAGTCTTCATCACCGTCAAACCAACGGAGGATTTTAGTACGGTCTTCATCGCTTCCGAACCCACATAGATTTTTAGTGCATTCTTCATTGTCATCGAACCCACGGAGGATTTCAGTACGTTCTTCATCGCGGCCGAACCCACATAGGATTTCCGTGCAGTCTTCATTGCCATCAAACCCATGAAGGATTTTAGTACGGTCTTCTTCGCTGACGAACCCACATCGGATTTCAGTACAGTCTTCATTTCTATTGAACCCATGGAGGATTTCAGTATAGTCATCATTACTGTCAAACCCACATATTATTTCCGTACAGTCGTCACAGTCACCGCTAGCTCTAGGGTTCCCGCACACAACATGTCTGTTTCCAGGAGGGTCCACCTCATGAGCCAAAGGGGGTAGATACATAAACTGACACTTAATCTAGGGTTGATGTATATCAAAGATCCATCTCAACAAAAGGAACCTAACGTGACAGACGACGTGTCAATCGGACGCCTAGTCTGAGAGTTATTTGCATGTTTATTCTAGGGCCCCGGTTGTTTTTAAGTCAAAATCAACCCGACGACACTCCAAATACATCCAAACCTCGAGAGGAGTAAGCCAAAGGGTTCTTCTCACTAAAAGGAATCGAACAAAGTTGATGACACACCAATCAGATGTTCAGAGCTCATGTTATAAGTGTTTCTGCTCCAAGGGCCCGGTTGGTTTCGTGTTTGAACCAACCCGGCAGTACCCAACGTTCTCCAAAACCTTGAGTGTAATATACCGAAATGTTTGTATTCTTACAAGGATCTCCACGCAAATGATGGTGAATCGATCAGAGGTCTGTATCCTATGATATGGGCAATAGAACGAACCTGTATAGTTTAAGGGGAGTTTTGGGCTCGGACCGACCCGGCCCGAGACCCCCTGGGTCAGCCCGAACCGGTTCGACCCGAACTGGGTCTGAGTCCAGCCAATTAGGGCGTGGCCCGGCCCGGTGGGCGCATCTCGGACCAACCAGCGCAGCCGGGCCCCACCAGCGAGGCTCGGCCCGGCCTGGGCGGCCCGGCCTGGTGCAGCCGGTCCGGCCTGGGCCACCAGTTGGCCCGGCGTGGGCGCGCCCCGCATGGCCAGCATGGTGTTGGCCCTGCCGTTGCGAAGGGGGGGGGGCTGCCCCCTTGATTGATGTTGCGGACCCACGTGGGGGCCGCTCCATTCTGCTAGCAGACGCTACGCTGGGCGCCTCGCCTCCTCCGGGTCTCGTGCGACCGTGGGACCGGTCGCCTGCCACCGTGGCTTCAGCCACGACGTTCCCTCCGGGTGGCATGCCGGGACGCTGCTACCGCCTCTGGCCTCTTATTCCACTACGCCGGCGACCCGCACCGCCGGTGAAGTCCGCGGGCCACCGGATCCGCTCCGATGGTCTGTTGTTTCTCTCGTCTGCTCCTGGGGTCGTCTCAAGACACGTAGATTACTACGACAGCCTCCAATCGCTCAACGGTCTCGTTTCATCATCTCTTAACGTTCCTCGCATCATGAACAAAGAATCGGTGGGTTCGGACTTGTTCGTTGGTCTGCACCCACCGCGTTAGTGGTTCAAACAACTTCAATAAATCTAAACACATGTCAAAGATATAATTCACATAAATTAAATCATACCAAACCCCCTACCTCAAGCGTTGTTGAACAAAAGTTCATCTTGGGAAAAAGACATCATGGAAGAAGGATCTGTAAGCATCTTCGGCATCGCGGTACATGACGTCGCGGAGAAGAGTATTTGTCGGCATCGTGGAGAAGTTGATCGTCGTTGTCGCGGTACACGGCGTCACGTCATCGATCATCGGGGAACAAGTGTTCTTCGTCATCTTCCATCGGAGGCTAGCGTTCTTCGTCGTTCTTTGCATTCTCCAACGAAAAAGATGAATATTTGAAGGCTTTGAGAAAATCTTCTCCAATCCTTCTCGCACAACGAAAAAACAATAATAAAATAAGGTGTTGCCTTATTTTATTACCCATTCCATGCCTTATTTGATAATAAAAAATAAAACACGTTTTAATTAATGTGCATTGACCAATTAATGATGTGTTTAATAATCCACTTAAACGCGAGAGTTGACTTGGAATTTAAGAGGGGGTGCGGGTGAGTTACCAAATTAAATGCCGTGGGAGGCAAAAAGGAAATAATGGGGGTGTGGATCGTGTGGGCCCCGCCTCACTAATATCATACATAAGAGTTAGGGTATTAGTGGGTCCCACTCCAACCACCATTCCTAGGTTATCATTTCATAGAATAAAAATACAATTGTAGCACAATATTTTATTTTTATTCTTTAGTTAACCCAAATAATTAATAACCTCGCCCCAGAAAACACAACTCCGGAAAAGGTGCTTTATGAAATTACCTACGTTTTGGTTCCATCAGTACCGTCATATTTCGATTCCGAAAACCGGTTCAGAAGCTAGGAAAACCCACTCATTTGTTCAATGAACGTACCCTTGGTAATCTTCGGAACATGAATACGGGCACACAGGGCCTCAGAATCAGGTGCCGTCAAAAATTGTGTTCTTGTAAAATTTCAATGAAAATAAAAAAAATATTTCCCATGAATTTTTATGGGTCTTTAAAATAATCCCACCTCAGGGCTTTACGTCCCCATAAAGATATATCATAAACTAGGGGAACAAATCTGGGTACTGTGCATGCATCTGAGCCTCCCTCTCCCATTTTCTCTCTTGGACGTTCACGTGCTGCCATATGATGAGAACTAGAGGTATCGACGATCCACGTAGGACCCGCTCCTATAGATCCTCGATCTCTACTGGGACCTCCACAAAAGTGGCCCCATCATCAATGTCCATCTCCCCATGGTCGATGATATGAGTCAGGTCATGTACATATCACCTTTGTTGAGATACGTGAAAGACATCGTGCACCGGGTGCAACTGAGGTGGTAGAGCACGCCAATAAGCCACCTCACCTATACTGTTGAGTTCCTAAAAATGTAGGATGAATAGCGGAGACAACTTTCCACCTCATCCAAATCTCCATAATTTATGTCGAGGTGAGACCCGCAAGAAGACGTGGTCTCCATCCTCGAACTGTAGTGGTATCTGCCTTCTGTTAGCATAAGAATTCTTCCAGCTATGAGCTATCCTCATCTGCTCCTGGATGACCTGGACCATCTCTGTCATGGCCTGGACAATCTCTGGTCTCACAAGTGCGGGCTCCCCAAGGTCTGTCAAGCACAGAGGTGATCTGTAAGGTCGGCCATAAAATGCCTCTTATGGTGCCATCTCAATGGTGGAGTGGTAGCTGTTCTTGTACGCGAACTGCACCAAGGGTAGTTGGTCCTCCCAGATGTGACCAATGTTGAGGAAACATGCACGGAGCATGTCCTCGATATTCTGAATGGTCCTCTTTGTCTGACCATACGTCTGATGGTGAAAGGCGGTGCTCAGACATAGCAGCGTCCCAAATGCCTCCTGCAACCCCTTCCAAAGACGGTAAGTAAAGCGAGCATCTCGATCAGAGATGATACATGATGGTACACCATGAAGTCGTACAATCTCCTAAATGTAGAGGCACTCCACGATCTCCAATGAGCCCTGATCTCTGATGGATAAGAAGTGGGCCCACATGGTGAGTCAGTCGATAATCACACAAATGGAGTCGTGACCTCTGGATGTACGTGGAAGTCTAGTCATAGAATCTATAGATATCCCATCCCATATCAACTCTGGGACCTCCAAAGGATGTACCAAGCCTACTGGAAACTAGTGATCTTCCATCACCTACTAGCAGATGAGGCATCGACAACCAAACTCTGCCACAACCTTCTTCATACCCGGCAACCAGTGATGTCTTCTGAGATCCTAGTACATCTTCGCCACTCATGGACGTACCGATAAAAGGGAATTGTGAAACTATCTCAGCACCTCCTCCTGTAAAGAAACTGGTACCATGGTACATCCTCTAAAAAGGACGTCGTGATCTTCTCCTATAGAGAATTCATCAGGTGTCTGTCCTGAGGATATCTGCACAATCTGTGTCTCACAGTCAGCGTCCCCAGGTTGTGCCTCTCTAACCCACTGTAGTAGTGGAGGAGTGACTGTGAGTAACTAAAGAAAGGTTTCACCATCTCTATGTACGAAAGAAATCTACAAAGCGGCTAGCTGCTCCGTCACCTCCCCGAGTAGCTGGATGCACGTCCTCTTGCTGAGAGCATCAGCTACTACGTTCCCCATTCTATAGTATAGATTATCTCAAAATCATTGTCCGGGAGGAACTCAAGCCATCACTGTTGTCTCAGATTCTGGTCCATCTATGAGAATATGTAGTTGAGACACTGGAGGTCAGAGTAGACTATAAATCGCTCACCCATAAGATAGTGTAGCCACATCTTTAGAGCGAAGACCACTGATACTAACTCCAGGTCATGTGTAGCATAGTTCTACTCATTCTGCCTCAACAGACATGATCCATAGGCGATCACGATCTGCTCCTGCATTAGGAAACATCTGAGTTCGGTCCCTACTGCATCGCAGAAGTCTACTTACCCTACTCTCTCCTCTGGTAGCTACAAGATAGGCATGCTGGTCAATCTCTGTCTCAGCTCCTGGAAGCTCTGCTCAGATCTTTCTGACCACACGAAGGGTTTCCCCGTCCTCGTCAAAGCTGAGAGTGGTGTCGTAAATCTGGAATAGTCTGGCACAAATCTTCGGTAGAACCCAGCTAGCCCCAAGAAACTTTTCACCTCCATCATGCACCTGGGTATCTCCAAAGCTACCACTGCCTCGATATTCATATGATCCACCACAACTCCCACCTTAGAGATGACATTTCCCAAGAAGTGGACCTCATGTAACCAGAACTGAAACATCGAGAGCTTGCCATTAAGCCGGTGATCTTGGAGTGTGTCTACTAGAACCCGCAAGTGGTAGGCACGCTCATCCTTAGTGGTCGAGTATATCAATATTTCATCGATGAAGAACATGAAAAATTGATCGAGGTATAGCTGAACGATCCTATTCATGAGACCCATGAACACTGCTGGAGTTTTGATTACAGAGAAAGGCATAACCAAGAACTCATAGTGGCCATACCGACATCTGAAGGCCATCTTCTGCAAATCCTCATCTTGAACTCTGAGCTGATGATAGCCTGATCAATGGTCTCTCTTTGAGAACCACCGTGCTCCCTTGAGCTGATCGAAGAGGTCGTCAATCCTCACTAGTAGATACTTGTTCCTCACGGTCACATGGTTCAGGCGGCGATAGTCGACACGAAGTTGCAAGCTCGCGTCTGCCTTCATTGCAAACAATATCGAGGAAGCCTAGGGTGAAACATTGGGTCGGATGAATCCCTTGCCCTACAATCCCTCCAACTATACCCGTAGCTCTCGAAGCTCAGTGGGGGCCATCCGATATGCTGGAGTGGATATCAGGGATGTCCCAGGGTACAGGTCAATATAAAAGTCTACCTCTCTGTGAGGAGGTAGACATGTAAGTTGTCAGGGAAAACGTCCGAATACGGATCCAACACTACAAGAAAACTAGGACTTTGCACGTCAACTACTCCTAGGATGAGACTAGCCAACTGATGAGTGATGGGCTGTCCTCTCTTCTGCAAGAGTCCATCATGTACTGAAAAGGTTCCCTTCTTACCGATGAAGGTGAACCTGCTCCCGTCGGTCCATACACACCGTACCATTGGCCTAATACATTCAATATGAGCATGGATTGTACATAACCAATCCATTCCATATATGACGTCGTAAGGCCTCGACACCTCTACAACAAGATCCCATCCGAAGCTCTCGCCTCCTAGAGTAAGCTCACACTGCTGGCACCAGTGCGTAATCATCGAGTATTCTCCTGTAGGAGTCTCTAGCCGTAAGGATCGAGCCAATGGCTCTGTAAGAATCTCTGAGCTCCGAAAAAGGGGCTACAACAATAATGGAATTACTCGTTCATGTGTCTATAAGAACTGTAGCAAGGGTGGTGTAGACACAGATAATACCTAGAATCATCTCTAACATGCCGTGGTCATAGACCTCTGCTGCCTGAAGCTGAACCTGTCTCTTCCCACCAGCTCCCTATCGTCGAGGTGGACCTCATGGTGGTGGTGGTGGAAAAGCCTCAAAGCGTCACCCACCACCTGCTACTCGGCCAACTCCACTACATCATCTTCCTTCTCTCGGCGGACCGCCACGGTCGACCCTCTGCTTCTGCCTGGGTGGCCCCACAATCGTTTGCTGCACCTCTGCACGGCGGGTTGGGCAGTCATGAGCCTTGTGGCCTTGCCCGCCGCATGCGTAGCACTGCCTGCTCCTCAGAAGGATGGCTCTACGCCCTATGTCCCACACCTCTGAGCTAGTGTCCTGAGGTCTTCTGCTTGATGGTCCGGTCCGCTTGGACCCTTGTGACATCCGTCGACTGCCAGCTATAGACGACTCTGCTACATGCCACCCTACGGTAGGTCTCGCTGCTAGCATAGGCTCGACAAGAAATCTCTCTATGAGAAGGGATCACTCTAGTACTCCTAACTGTGTTGGAATTCTGAGGGAGATCATCGATTACTTGATCTCATGCCTCAGTCTTGGGTCGATGGTCTGGGCCCAGAATAATGGGTCTCGTACAATGTCTGTCAAATAGCGCAAGAGATTGGTAAATCTTGCCGAGTACTGGGTGATCGTTATGCTACCCTGCTGCAGCTCTAGAAGCTCCTGGATGCGCACTGCATAGAGGACGGATGAGATGAACTCCGAGCGGAAGAGGCTCTCAATGTCCGTCCAAAGGAGATATGCCTTGTCGTGCACCTGGAGAATCAAGCTCCACCATCTGCCTGCTTCCGCGTACAGGAGGCTCGCTGCGAGGATCACCATGAGGTCAGCTGGTGTCCCCACTAACCTGAAAACTCGCACAACCGCCTCCAGCCAATCCTCGGCTGCCTGATGGTCCATCTCCCTGGGGAACCTGGACGGTCTCTGACGCTGAAACTCGTGCAGTGCACTAAGGCGACATGCACTCTCAGCGGCTAGGCCTGGTGGCATCGGTGGTTCAGTGGGTTGTGGTACCGCTAGTGCCTCCTCTGAAAAAGGGCCTTGCACCGAGTCCTTGTCACTCAGTGGGATATCTTCTCATACAAAGCTCGGAACCCTAGATGGCTGTCGTCATGGGGCCATCCTGAAAAAAAAAACAGGTGCGCCACGGTCAAACAGTATACCTGGTGAGCTGACACAACGTAATCACAATGAAAACTTTTAAAACACACATGTAATCAATGATTTCGTGCATTGAGTCAGAAATCAAAAGTCAGGGTCCTGGTGTACGGATACGTCATCCGCCGCACAAGCATTGGACTACATGGTCTGATAACCACACTCAATAACCTTAACACAATTGCTTCACATAGAAGAAGGATCAGAGTCAAGAGTTATGCGGTAGAACCGAACTCCTCTGATTCCAATTTTTCACGACCCGTCCTCGGGACCCATGCTGTGACTACCCCAAACCCGCCTCCGATAGGCCAGGGGCTGGTGAATAGCACAAAGGTGTAAATTCTGACAAAAGGGGAAGGCATTGCCTTTATAAAGTAAACAAACACCACATAGTAAGTAAGAAGAAGTAAACACTAAGTAAAACTGGGTACAAAAAGTAGTGCAGAAAAGTATGTGGTCTAGAATACAGACCAAAACTGAAAGTAAAGTACAACTAGGAAGAATGTACTGCAACTGAAAGTAAAGCAGCAACGTCGAGCCATCCACTGAAAGTCCCAACTAAAGGGTGGGTAAAGATAGCCTCCTCAGCTCTTCAGGTCCAGCCATCTGCTCCGTGTACGTCCCGCCCAGTGGTCCACCTCTAGGAACCGACTGCTCCATAGGCCTTAACCACGATCAGTGTTGTCTGTCGTCTGCATCCGACACAACGTAGTGCGGGAAAAGCCCGTGGAGGGGTGAGTATACGCTACTCATTTGGGACCCCGAGACCCCTGAAGGTCCCCTAGAATCCATAAATGATAATCCAGAAAGAAAACATACAATCACAATGTAACAACAAACACTACTTAGGTATAAGCCCATACATATACCTAAGTCATCAATTCCTATTCGGCTCCAACATCTAAGCCCAAGTTTGATCACATCGACACATGTTAGTACAACCCAAACCACACAGGATAACACAACCCAATACACCTAGGAAAGCAAGTCAATCATATCGAAGATATTGATTGAAAGTCAAGACTCATCTCACACAGGTATACTTCTTCTTAAGATGATATAGAGATGATCAGATATAGCCACTGATTCATATATGTTGGGACCGACGTAAGATACTAAACCAGCTAAGCTGTCAGACCCACATAAGATACAGACCAGCTACTCTTCCAGACCCACGTAGGATAGAAAGAATAGAGTCAAACACTGCCAGACCAATGTAGGATACAAGAATAGTTGTCATCATCGTCGAACCCATGGAGGATTTTAGTACGGTCTTCATCACTGCCGAACCCACATAGGATTTCAGTACAGTATTCATCGCCATCAAACCCACGAAGGATTTCACTACGGTCATCATCACTTATGAACCCACATAAGATTTCAGTTTAGTCTTAATTGCCGTCGAACCCACAAAGAATTTCAGTACGATCTTCATCGCTGCCGAACCCACATAGGATTTCACTGCAGTCTTCATTGTCGTCGAACCCATGGAGGATTTCAGAACTATCTTCATCGATGCTGAACCCACATTGGATTTCAGTGCCATATTCTATTCTGTCGAACCAATGGAGGATTTTAGTACAGTCTTCATCGCTGTAGAACCCACATAGGATTTCAGTGCAGTTGTCACAGTCGCAGCCAGCTCTAGAGTTCCCGCACACAGCATGTTAGTTTCCGGGAGGGTATGCTCGACGAGCCAAAGGGGTTAGATACATAAACTGACACATAGTTATGAGTTAATTTATCTTAATGTTCCTTCTCAACAAGAGGAACTCAACATGAAAGACGGAGCGTCAATAAGACGCACGGTCTGAGAGTTATTGGCTTTTTCGTTCTAGGGGCCTGGTTGGTATTTAAGTCAAAATCAACCCGACCACACTCCAACTGCATCTAAACCATGACATGAGTAAGAAAAAATCTCCTTATCACTATAAGGAATCCAACAAAGTCGATGGCATGTCAATCGGACGTTTGGAGCTCACCTTATAAGCGTTTCCACTCCGATGGCCAAGTTGGTTTTGTGTTCGAACCAACCCGGCCATACTAAAAGTGCTTAAAAATGTTGAGTTTAAAATCCCAAAATGGCTGCCTCGTTCCAAGTATCTCCAAGCAACTGACGGTGCGTTGATCAGAGGTCTGTAGCCCATGATATGGGAAAAAGAATGAACTTGTCCTGTTTAAGGGGGGTTTTGGGCCCGGACCGACCCAGCCCGAGACACACGAGGTCGGGCCGAACCGGGTCGACCCGAACTGGGACTGGGTTCAGAACCATAGGGGGCCTCCCAACCCGGTGGGCACGGACCGGCCCCGCCAGCGCGGCCCGGCCCCGCCGGCACGGCCCGGCCCGGTACGGCCGGTCTGGCCCGGTACGGCCGGTTGGCCCGGCACGGGCGCGCCCAGCAAGGCCATCTCAGTGCCGGCCATGCCATTGCGGAAGGGGGGGGTGCCCCTTTCATTGATGTTGCTGCCCCACGAGGTGGGCCACTCGATTCTGTCAGCGGACGTGGCGCATGACGCCGTGACATCATCAGCGGCGGTCCCTCCACGAGGAGCGTCGGGACGCCACCGCCTCCGGCCATCGGCGCCGCCGCGCCGGCGACCCGCGCCGCCGGTGAAGTCCGCGGGCCACCGGAGCTGCTCTGGGGGTCTCTTCCTGCTCCTGTCAGCGCTTGGGGTTGTCTCGGGACCCTCAGATTACTGCGACGGCCTCCAATCGCTCAACGGTCCAATTTCATCATCGCCCAACATTCCGCACATCAAGAAAAGAGAATCGGTGGGTTCGTACTTGTTCGTTGGTCCGCACCCACCGCGTTAGTGGTTCAAACGACTATCTAACAATTTAAACACATGTCGAGGATATAATAAACATAAATTAAATCAACCCAAAACCCCTACATCATGTGTTTTTGAATGAAGGTTCGTCACAGGAATAGGACATCGCGGAAGAAGGCTCTGTAAGCGTCGTCGGCGTCGCGGAACACGGCTTCGCGGAGAAGAGGATTCGTCGGCGTCGCGGAGAAGAGGATTGTCGGTGTTGCAGTACATGGCGATGCATCATCGATCTCCGGGGAACTAGAATTCTTCGTCATCTTCCGTCGGAGGCCAGCGTTCTTCGTTGTTCTTCACGTTATCCAATGAAGAAGATGAAGATTTGAAGGCTTTGAGAAATTCCTCTCCAATCCCTCCCGCACAACGAAACAACAATAATAAAATAAGGTGTTGCCTTATTTAATTACCCATTCCATCCCTTATTTGGAAATCAAAAATAAAACACGATTTAATTAACGTGTGTTGACCAATTAATGAGGCGTTTAATAATCCAATTAAACGTGAGAGTTGACTTGTCATTTAAGAGGGGGTGCGGGTGAGTAACCAAATAAAATTCATGTGGGAGGTAAAAAGGAAATAAAGGGGGTGGGGTTTGTGTGTGCCCCACCTCACTAATATCCTACCTAGGAGTTAGGGTATTAGTGGGTCCCACTCCAACCACCATGACTAGGTTATCATTACTTAGAATAAAACTAAAATTGTAGCACACTTTTTTATTTTTATTCTTCAGTAAACCCAAATAATTAATAAACTCACCTGATAAAATGAAACTCTGGAAAAAGTGTTCTTAAGCAATTACCGGCAATGCGGTTCCATCGGTGCCCTCAGAATTTGATTCCGAGCAGCGGTTCAAATTTTAGGAAAACCTACTCGTTCATTCACAAAACGTACCCGAGCTAAACTTCAGAACATGATTACGGGCACACCTGACCTCAAAATAAGGTCCCGTCAAAAACAACGTTCTTGTAAAATTCCAAAAAAAATTAAATAAAATTACCTTCAAATTTTACGGGGCTTTACATAATTCTTCAAAATATATCATTTTATCTGGATCAAATGTTATTCCATCATTAAAAACAATGAGACCAAGGAAATAAGTATGTAGCAATCCAAAATTCACAATTGATGAATTTTCCCTATAGTTTATCTTCTTTTTTTTAAAAAAACAAAACATAGATGTTTTTTACTCTCCCCTTTACTTATATAATATGTTAGATTTTAATCTATAAAAACTTCAAAAAAAATATATCCATAAACATATAAAATATTCTATTAATACAATCCCTGGAAATAGATGGTTCATTTGTTAACCCAAATGTGATAAAAAAAATTTATAATGACCATAAATTTGTCGAAAAACTATTTTTGGAATGTTGTCCCCCATCACCTTCAGCTGATGGTCCCCAGATATGAATTCAATCTTGGTAAAATAATGAGCTCCATGGAGATGATCAAACATGTCATCAATGTGAGGAAAATGATAAATATACATAGTGGAAATGTTATTAAATGCTCTATAAATGATATAAAGTCTCATTGAATATTCAATAATTTTTTTGAACAAAATTGGATATCCCAATATTACTGTTCTGGGATGAATGGAGACTTCATTAAGCATCTCATGTAATTGATTTTTCAATTCAAGAATTCTCTTTGAGAAATTCGATAAGGGGGCATGGAAATTGTCTTAGCATTATGAAGTCAGTCAATAGTGAATTCATGTCACCATGCATGTATAACACTGTGTAACACATCAAGAAAAGAATCCAGGTATTAATTTACCACTGGAATATCATTAATGTGTACAATTCCCTTTTTTCAATAGTATGAGAAATATAACATTTATTTGTATATTTTAACATTTTCTTAGCATAATGATATTTTATCAATTGTATGGGTTTTTTATTGTATATAAAATGATATTGTTTCTGAGAAACAACTTTTTTATCAATATAATAAAGAATATCATTCTAAAAAAATGAAAATACATACCCTTAATGGAATTAAACTTTTGTATGGGAAAACCCATAAGGTTTTTTTTGTAATATCATTCAATAGAAATCAAAATGATGATGGTTAAACATCATTTTTTACTATATCATTTCCCCAAGCGTTTTACAATAATATATAGTCTCATTTGTTGAGGTGATAAATCAAATTTACAAAATATAATTATTAGAAATAAATGAATGTGAATACCCTATATCAAACAAGTCATTAGAAAAAAATGAGAAAATAAAAATTGTACTTGATAACTCTTCATTTGATGGACCGAAATAAGCAAATGTAGTTGAAAAGGATCACAATACATATCACTACTTATAGTTTTATTTCCTTCAATCATTCAGATCCTATTTTGGGATGGCATTGGCATAATGGTCCATCTCACAACATTTGAAACACATTATTTTTTTCTTATCAAAATTGATATTAATAAAATTTTCATTACAATATCAGGTCATATGTCAACAAATAAAAAAATAATTTCTATTTTTGTTATGGCATTCTCAAAGGTTCTTTTGAACACAATTTTTAAAAACTAGAAAATTGGATTTCTTACCATATCATATCATCGATTGAATATTACCCTTCACATTCCATTAGGACCTCTTCTTCCTTAAGATCTCAAAGGATAAATGATCATTAGTGAACTCTATTTATTTCCTTTTATGCATATCAAACAATTTTGTTTTAAATTTTGAACTCACAGGAATATAATTCACATTTATATCCTGTATTTAATCCATAGTAAAAATGGTATATTTTTTATAATGATCCATAATAAAATTGAGAGCATACCTTTCTAATAAGGTGTTTTTTATTCCTACACGTCCATGTTATCTTCCTCTATTTTCCTCAATTCAAGGAATTTATTATATATCTTAAGACTTACCACCATAGAAAAATAGTATTCAAGGATGATACTTTTAAATTCAACCCACTATTTGGTTTAAATATCCTCTATATCCTTGATATTCATGTCCATTGACCTACAATGATAAGATTAAACAACAAAATGATAAATTTAAAGACTATGATTTTTATTATCTGAACATCCCATAACATCAAATTTCTTTTTAAGTGATTTCATCCATCCTTCATCCACAACTAGTTTAGATGATCCACTAAAAGCTGGAGGATGTTTCCTCATAAAATGTTTTACTTTTATCATGTTCCTTGGTGGTAGCCCTTTATGTTCGCTTTCATTGATAAAAACCCATTTATTTCATGTATCATCTAGTCTATTACCATAAAAAACTTCTCAGTTCTGATTACTACCTTTCCTAATTGTTTATTCATAAAGATATCTACCTCTCGGTTCATTTCGACTTTATCTACCTAATTTATTTTGCTGAAAACCATTATAAACAGACATATTTTATATGAGGAAACATAGTAATCATTGAATTATATACCATTTCAACATAAAAATATGGAAAAATGATGTTTTTTATTCTATTAACATCATACTAACTCTTAATGATCTCTAAACTATACACTGATACCAACTACAAGGACCCTACAATAAACATTAATTATTCTAGTTATTTAAACTATATTAACAGTCAATACATTCCCAAAGATCAATCTAGTTTATATTTTTATAATGATAGGAAATTTCTCATACATATCAACCCACTAGAATATAAATTTGGTACAATTAAAACTAGTATTCTTTTCATCCTAAACATATAATGTTTAACACAAAAAACATCATGATTTCTTTGAAAATTCATTAGACAATTTAAAATTACATCATTCATTCTCCTATACATCCTTATAAACCGTGTAAAAATTTAAAAACATGGGATGATCATAAAAATTTATTTAAGCGATATACGAAGAATTTAAGAATTCATCAGTCCTTTAATACTTAAAAACATATGAAAACATTTTTAAAAATATATAATTCTCATAAATAAAGAATCATATACTGACGTTCTGATCAAGAGATTTACATAAATCATATAAAACATAAGTAAAGTATAAGGGAATTTTGGGAAATTAATTAAATAATTTATTTATCCTCATGGCTACCTTATGATTTGTAACCCTTACCACTACCTTACAATGTAACCCTCACAACTAACTTGTGGTGCACCCATCATAGTTACGCTTTGAGTGACCAAATATCTGACCCCTAACACACAAAAAACCAACGCATTGGAGGGATATAAATTTCCCACCATTAATAATGAAATATTTCCATGATGTAGATCATATTCCCAAAAGTTGAATACTTTAAAAAATATATTTCTTTTAAATACCATAATATAAAATTTCGAGTGAAAATGATTTAAAGAAAGACCATTACATATACAATATAATTGAAATGAGAATTAATTTAGTTAAATTATTTTGTGTATATTATGATAATTCACATATTAAATCAAAATATAAATTAAATTCATTACAAAAATATTCCTAGAATCAAATAGTTAATGAAGTAAAAGGTTAACCCAAAAAATGAAAAATGGGTTATGAATTTCATTAACTCAAGTTAGTCATTTTTACGATGATCTTAACCCTCATGTATAATTATAAAAAGAGTGTTACTAATACTTCAAATGAAAATACTCATTTTTATTACACCATATATGTTCATTTTATAATATCAGTCCACCCATTCATTAATAATGTTATGTTTTTTACACTGTTTCGGGTGAATTATTTATATTGTTTCCATAATTGGTTTGTAATGTATTTTCTTATCGGAAGGAGTGAAAATCTATAAGATAAATTAAATGATGTTAATAGGTACACATTATATTAAATTATTCCATAATTAATTTTGTTTATATGGTATGATTAGTAATCATTAGATAAATCTGTAGTGGGTTTTATTTAGATTGAATTGGCATCTCTTCAATAATCCCAATCTTTTTCCATCATATACCTTTAATATTTAACATATAAGTTAATTATAGAAAATATGAGATTTTACACGATACATTTTATTATTTTTTTTAACAATTAAATTGGTGTGACAATAATATTAGATTGAATTAATGTAAATTGAAGACACATCATCCAAGATATCAGAAAATAAACATATCAACGGTGGTGTTTTCATTTGTGAGAGAGAAGAGAGAAATAATAATGATTATTTTTCCCCTAAACATGATGACATCCATAATATATATAATACTGAATCATTCATGCATATTGGATAAGCGGAAAGGATGGGAGTTTACAAAAATCAAAAAAACACATGAAAATTAAAGAAGATTCTTACATCTTGATCTCTTCTCCTTGAGATCTACATTTAGGACATTGGATTTGGACTTTTGGTTATACCAAAAGGACATAGATGTTTGGAATATAATTGGTAATGGGATTGGGTTGAATTAAAATAATAATATTAACTTTATAATGGTGATAGGACTAGGGGGTCAGTGTGAAATTTATAGTGAACATGAGAGAGTTTTTAATTAATTTCAAAGGTCACCACATTAGTGTTATTTAAAAACCCATGGTATTTCCAATGGGTTTCCCTTGGTATCAGCCAAATAGAACACCTCATATCTTATATTAATCCACATTATTCACCCAGAATGATTACATCATTATGATATCATTAAAAACATGAATACTTAAAACTGTAATTTTTTACTATTCTTGAAAAATTCATCAATCACAGAAATATCCTAGAAAAAACCATTATCATTTTTTGACATGAATAATTCTAATATGAAGTCCATTTTTTAAGATAAGTTTCTTAATATGATTAATTTAATATTTGTATAATATGATACTTTATTCGAAAAATTTAAATATTAAAACAATAACTTATTTTAAATTGCCTTTAAATAATAATCGAGATCTTAGTATCTTATAACCTTAAAAAATTAAATAATACTATAATTTATTATTCATAAGTATCATATTACTATTCCTAATACTATCCATATGGGTATGTTAATATTCACAAGAAAATAAATTTGGTCTTATAAGTCTCTAAATAACATACTGATCACAACTGTAGAAGTTCATTTTTCAAAATTCAAATCATTGAAGTAGAAAAATTATGTTTAATGGAATGTTTATAAATACACCGATAAATAAAATTCATTATTTATAGATTCAGTGTTTCATTCGTTCTAATTTATTTTTAAAACCTTGGGGTGTTATAGACACTCCTACCTCTAGGATGAAATGTTCTTTGTAGTGGACTCTGTTAATCCATAAACTAAATTTTGATATCTTTTCAGAAATCGGATGACCTATTACTGTACAAAATATGATTTCAAGATATTAGGAATTATTATATGTAGACTAAGAATACACAAATATATTTTCAACTAAAAATATCAAAAACTATTATAGTAATTTATGGAAAATTGTATTGTTCATGGTCATGAATACTAATTATGCATTTGTTAGACTGGATGGTCTGACATAATATATGTTAAATCCAAAAATATCCTAAAATAATTTTAGTTTTTAAATGATCATCTCAAAATAAACTATTGTAAACCTAAATTCAATTATATCATGTAGAAGATCATGTAACCACTTGTATAATCAAATATATCATTGATTCATGTATGGTGATACATGTTCTTAATAATTATCTCATTCAATATTTTATAATCTATACATCAACACAATGTCCCACTACTATTCATGGGAAAAATTATTGGTGATCCCTATGATGATGATTTAATCCATATGAATCCATTTTGTATAGATCTTATAAATAAACATATAACTAATGTAGAACTATGGTTTCCATTCTATATATGGGATTAAAATGTCTTAATTCCCCCAAAAAATCAGTGATAAACTCAATCTCTCACTTTGGTGGTATGATATTTAATATTTTATAAAAGACGTGAAAAAATCACAACAATATGAAAACTTTCCTACAAAAATAAATGATCACCCAAAATAAAGAATGATATCTATTCCCTGAGAAAACCAAGTCAGCCTTTTATTTTCCCTATACAATATTACTAAATACCCCACTCACTGTGGTGAGTATAGCGTTCCACTTATAAAGATGGAATGGAATCATTCCTTTGATAATAGTAAAATTAAGCCTAGTATAGAACAAACTTATACATACATATTAGTATATATATTATGATATTTTATATTAAAAATATATCCCAAAGGAAACTATATCCACCAATTTGAGGAGGGAATTACTTTTAGAGTTTAATATCCTCGAACCACACTACCAAAAGTGTTTTGATGGTCATAGCCTAAAAAACACCATAATTCAAACAAAAAAAATAATGAAACTGGGAATCCAAATATTATTTTATTACCATATTATCAATAAATATATGAAATAGGAGTTGACATAATAATGTTACCTCTGATTATATATGATCACACATCTATACATATAGGAACAATTAGTATGTTGTGAAGTGGACTGGCCCATCTAAAGTAGGCACCAGTCTGACTACCATGTGATTACCCCTATAAATGGTACAATTTATACAGTGTTGTGTTACCAAATCCTATACCTCATACCAAATGGATGGTGGAATTCCATGTACAAATATGTTGAGGGGAAGTAGAGTCTTTCCCACACTCGGGTGATTCATAAAACCCGTAGAATTATACATCATTATCCGCTAAATGCACTACTCCCTTGACAATCATTGTTTTATTACTTGTTATTAATATTGGTATAAGGGTTACTAGTTCTCTCTATTATGACAACCATTCCAACAATCAAGGCTTATCTCATGTTTCATTCCATGAGAAGATCCGGGATTACTGAATCTATAGATCTTCTCTGTGGAAATACATACTACTATGATGTTATATCGTAGTAAAAGCCCTAGAAAAAACATCACCCCCTAGAAACCAAATCAATTTCAATGGATTGAAGTAAAATTATTAATTTAGTGATGCATACTATGTAGTCCAACTCTAAAAATTTCTCCAACATCATGTTCATAAACTCATGATTCATATCATCCTTCTGCATTAATAGAAGAATGTTTATCAAAAATTAGCCTCAAAATCCTTCCATATTAGTTCTTAAAGATAATCAGTTTTCTCCATAATGTCCCACCAATTCTTTGATATTCTATATAACATGTATTAATCATGATTCACTATATTTACTTTATCATTTATTAAAAAATTTCCAATTTTAATGAATAACTATTTTATTATGTAATTTTTCAATAATTTCGTTATTTTAGGTCGAATATGGATTTTCATATTTTAAAAGCCGTAATGTCTAATAAATATCCACAATATAATATTTGTATATTATGAACAGTATATTAATGTTTATGATACACTCCAATTTATATAGAATGATGCAATGATTTCCATGATTATATAGATCGTTTCATAGGAAGTCCAATTATCAATGCTTTCGATGTTGATAGCATAACATTATTGTTCCATTAATCGGTACAAAGACATTATGTGAAAATTTCAGAATCAGTGAAACCACATAATGTGGATATTTAAACTCATCATGATTTTCTCCCAAATCATGTTTTCCAAACCACCCTAGGAAAGACTCACCATGGTCCACCTTACCCATAGATAATTCACTAATGTAATAATAGTATATGTATATAGTCCTTATCAGTAACAATTTTTATATTTTATCTCAATAAAATAATTTTTATATTAAATAAATTAATTACCATTTTAATGATTAGAAAATGTTTTTGATTTTTTTTCATATGTTGAAAAACAAATTATATTATTAGAAGTGATATTGATTATATCAAGAAACTCTTCTCAATGAATTAAATATTTCTAAAGTAAAATATGTTTTAATAAAATATTATTATTATTATATAATTAGTAATTATAATCATAATATATTTTTACAAATTTAAATGAAATATTTATATGTGTCAGAAAACTGTAATTTAAAAAATATATTTCTTCAATAAATGATGGTTTTTATATAAATTTTGTAAAATCTCATATTAATAAAATTATTCATATAATATAAATTTTATTTTTATATTTGAATGAAAACGTTATCCAATGAGGAATTTTTTATTTTTTTCAGAGATAATATAATTTGGGATAAAAATTGAATACTATATAATTTTAATATTTGTGTTATGCCACCCTTAGAGGATATAATTGAAGTACTAAAAAATATAAATCATATCCATAACCATAATTAGGTTTCCCATAAAAATAGGTTATTATATAAGTTTATTAATTTTATATAACCTTTATTAATCCTCTGAAACATATGTTATATTTTATTGATTTATAAACAATTCTATATAATATTTACTCACTTCCACACCACCATGTTTATTATTTTACTGATATTGGTACATGTACTTATAAAATAATAAAAAAACTCAACACTTTGTAGAAATTAGTGGGGAAACTATGTATGGTTTTTTGTAACAATTAATATCATATAAAATCCAAAAAATAAGTTTATAAATTAATGATGAATCTTCATGTTTTTGGAAAAATAGACACACCCATCCACACATTCGTCTTTAATAAAAACCATTAGATAATGAATTTATATATACCTCCCCTCTCTAAGTCCCTATAAATATTTCATGATGCTCTAAAATTGATCATCCCAATCATAAAGACGTTTTTTCTCAATGTAAAAAATCTCATCCTTCTACTCTTTATTCCATAACCTACTTTAAATAATTCTTTTCTTTATTTTTCATGGTTTAATTTATTTTTAGACACTTTTAATTCATGTTATATGATGTACTAGTGATCAGAGTCCCATTTAACTCCCACTTATTCCTTCTATTAACCATTATGTACCTTTAATATGTTTCAAAAATCATCTAGTGATTTTTCATTCAATACTTTTTTATAGTGAATACCCATTTGAAATAACACCTAAAAGTATTCAAGAAGATTAAAGTTCATTAGATAGATTATAGAGGAACTTTTTATATATACAACACTACATGGATGGTATGGTAAAATTTTATGAATGGAATACTTATGTTATATCGTCTATTTGACACACTTATACACATACATGATATAAATATGATGGGTGGAGAAATAATTATACAACCCTATAAATCAATGGTAAATGTTTTTATCTACAAATAATTCATGCATAGTGCATAATAGGATATCCTAATTATATAATGTTATCATATCATTATATATACACTACAAATATGATTATGATGACTGGTTTTATGCTTTTTTAAAGGTATAATGATTCCTTGATGTTTTCACGGTATATATTTCTTCACTGATCAAACATATTATTATCACCCCTTTAATGACTCATACATATTATTTTTTACTCTAATTAAATACTATAAAAATGTTATGGTTTTATTATTACCTTACTAATCATTCTATCTCCCACATTTCATATGTATGTCCCCAAGTTATCTCAATTAGTCTTATAGAATTAGTAAAAGTTACGGGAATGTTATCATGAGTTATTATATCGCATTTAATTTATGTTTCATTTTGATAATATATTTACTAAACATTTAAAAATAAATTATTCCTCATAATATTATTTTTTTGTATTATATGTGTCTTTATATAAAAAATCAATAAATTAATGTGTATTAAAATAGGGTTTTTCATAATTCATTTCAGTAAAATTTGTTGTGTTTTTTATGAATAAGATTATAAAACTATCGAAATAGTCTTAGGTATAATATTGAAATGTGAAAAATTGTTAATGTGTAGAGTTATTAATCCAAAAACACACTTCACTGTCTATAAAATACAATATGATGTGGTTCTAAGAATGTTGTACATAGGGGTAAAAACTTGAGAAGGGTGCGATGAGAGTTAATATTTCCTCACCATGTGCATGAAATTTGGCCCTAAATTAGACCTAGTTTGACACTCCAGATAGATGGAATTTGGTAAATTCATTAGTAGAGAAAATCCATTATTGCGGGAGGGTATTACCACTTAATTGGGTAACTTAATTTTTCACCAAAATACATTCCTTGGAAGGATTGATGATCATTGCAGGGATAAAAAATGGACTAGGTATGTTGAGAATGCATTTTTCTAGATATTTTTAGTGAAAAGGTGTCATGATATGTGTGGGGAATTAGAAGTGAATGAGGTTTGTTATAACAGAGGATGGGTGGAAGCTCTTCAAATATTTTAAAAGAAAGGATCCCCACAAATTAATTTTTATTTAATATAGATCAAAAATGTAAAATATTAGCCAAAATTGATTATATGGTCGATATAAGGCCATTAAATAGATTTCGGACCAATTTATAGGTCGATTTAGGCCATAATATTATGTTTTACTCTCTAATTAAAATTATATTAACAGTAGTAGTTGCAATAAATTTTAATTACATTCAGTAATATTTTTAAATCAAAAAAAAATGTAGAAAATATAAGAAATTATATATAAGTATTATTCCAATATGGAATACATTTTTATAAATTTCCATCAAATAAGTGCAAGAATGTAAATTATAATTAATCTTGTAGACTGGATGACAATACAGGTTTGGAAAGTAAAAAAATCCAAATGCTTTCTATGCATTATAAGTCAATTGTAAATTGAAATTGATTCCATTAACCTATATTTTAATAATGGATAAAAATATTATTTAATTAAACATTATAACAATGTAAATGTTTAATTTATCCTTGAATAAAAATTGAATGAAGAAAAAGTTTTGCTCAAAAATTCAATATTTTTTAACTATCCATTAAAAATGATATGCTTTTGAAAATTAGTAATTATTAAACCTTAAGGAATTTTAATTTTTATTATTAAAATATGAATTTTATTTTTCAATATTAAATCATTAAGAGTAAAATAATTCATATTTAAAATGGGTTTTCTATTAAAATGAGGTAAAATTGCTAATATAAAAACGGAGGTTTTTATGTGTAAAAAATGGAATGTTCTTATCTTATACATATCAAGACTGATGGATGAATATAAAATATATCTTCTGGAATATATTACATAAATATTTGATTAATATAATTTACTATTTTTTTATTTCCATTTATTATGATTAAATTTCAATGTTAGCATAATAATATTTATTTTATATTTAGTTGGTTTATATTTCCTTATCAAATTATTTGATATCAAATTATTTCATATTATATTAGTATGAACCATAAATACTCATATGTAATTTTATATTAATCATAATTTATAATTTAATTGATTTTTTAACTATGGTAATAATAATATTTTATTAAAATATTATTTTTTTGTTAGAGCTCTATCTTGTGTGCAGCGCAAGCCATTGAAAAAACTCATTGTTGCATGTTTCACACACTAAATAAGTGTCGAATTCATTTATATGTATTAATAATATATAATTTATTTAAAATTATAAATATATTATTAATAGTTGGGAACTTTTATTCCTTTACTGATAAGTTTTCGTGTGTCATACATGCTATCATATAAAAGGTTCTTACTTTAGAATTTCATGGTGCAACATCGGTCACGATAAGCATGATTTTTTCCAATATCCAAGCCTTCATATAGATTTAAAAAAATTTAACATGATTATGTGAAGAAGAAATTACAAAACAATCAAAATACTGGGTTTTTACCCCATAGATATTCATCACAGAACATCCCAGTCATCTTCATCATGTAAAATTATCAGTTAATTTTTTTTGTTAACTATAATGAGCATAAAAAAATCATGGTAAATTATAAGTATCAAATTACATGTAATTATAGTTTTGGGTCATATATTTTGATAACAATATATCTCTATGGTGGTTCTTTGATTAGAACATTATCATGTAGTGTTTATAATGAATAATATCTCTAAAACTGTTACTGATACAGTTTACAAGAACTATGAGTATAAATTTTTTCATATGGACTCCAAAAATGTATAGTAATAATTATACAGATGATGATTTTATTATTTTGGGAATAAATTGAAATCAAATTGTGGTAATTATATAAAATATTCATATCTACTCTAAAATAAATAATGACTATGAGGATATTTTGAATTCATCGCTAAATACATTGTGAATGTAAATGTTCCTTTATAAGTAAAGATAATCATGGGTTTCTGATAAATAATGTAACTTCCCTAGGGAATGCTATCAGAAGTAAAGATATATATATGGATAATTCAATACTAGAGGAAACTAAGAGATTCCTCAAACCAAAAATTTGGATGGAAGTCTTTAGTTTCCTATGATTATCTTGGGACTATAGATATTTGTTGGAAAAATTCACAAAACTGACTTTCACATTATCCTAGATAATATTGAAGCGAGTCATTTTTTTCTAAAATGATGAATTTAATGATAGTGATTTCATTATTAAGAAGAATCTCATTCAACTTCTAATCATATTACCTACAAGTGGGGTTATTTTTGTTATCAATACTGATTCATCCAAAAAGGGATTCTTTTTTGTATTCATGCATGATAAAAAGGTTATTTTACATGCCTCCCAATAATTATATATCCATAAATAGAACAATAAAAAAATGATATATGATTTCATACATTTATCATCACACTAGGAATTTTGTGAAATTATTTCCAAAAATATTGGTGTGACATATAAATGGATCCTAAAATACACAATTATATATTTATACAAAAGAAAAGCAATATTATCTAATAATGTTGGTCAGATCTAATCAAGGGTTGTGATTTTCTAATCCATTGACATTATAGGAAGGAAAAAACTGAATTGTTTTCATTGTCGAAAAGAATATGTCTCCCTATAAATAATGAAAATTACAAGCCATAGAATATTTTCATACATAAAAATAATGTAAATTGGAATAATAAACTGATCATTATCATATATTGAAAAAATACTACTCAACCATCCATTCCTGAAAGGATCATTGTGGATTATAAGGATACTTTTGTTCGATGATAAAAAGTATCAAATATTTAGTAGTTTATCATTTTTAATGATGGACTTATATAACTCAGAATAAATATATATATCTCTAAAAAACATTAATTCAGAGGGAACGAATAGATGATTTATAAACCCTATACTTATCAAATCATTAATGAAGAATTGTTATGTATATTGATTTGATGAAAATATTCTGGTGGGTTAACATGAATAGGTAGATCAAAGAGTTTGTATCATGAATCATGGTATATAGAAAAGACATTGATTAATTATATAAGTTTTATATATTGATGAAACCATTGACAATACCAAAATAGAAATGGGAAAAAAATAGATTTTATGATATGACTCCCCATGACACATTAACATAATAACTCTATATGTGTGGTAGTTGATAACCTAACAAATTCAATTCATTTCATTTATATAAATTAATATTTATCTATTGATTAACTCATAATGATATATATTTTGGATGTCGTAAATTTATATGTAGTTCCACTCTATATTAAATAAGGTTGAGATGCATGTTTTCCCTAGATCTTATGCAGAAGACATTAGTATACATTGTCTTTAGGACGATGTTTGAAACAACTGATCAAACTCATGTGGATATTCAGTCATAAGAAACCACTCAAACTCTTGAGGATCTGTTGTGATCATGTTTAATTAATTCAAAAGGATGATTTAAAATAAACCTTCCACTAGTGGAATATTCATAAAAAATATCAACAATTTTATAACCCAAATTGAACCATATAGGGATATATATGGAATGTGGTGTTAGATAAAGAAATGATGAGATTATGTGGGATTGGGAATGAATTATGGACTCAATCATATCTAAGTGTCGAAAAATATTGATTAACCCATTTATCATCATATGAAATCAAGAAAATTTGGTCGAAACTTTTATACAATTATCCATCAATGAGACCCTGATATTGATGTTTTAGATACTGTTTCCATTCATATAATTTCATTGATGAAGTTAATTAGGATATATATTAAGGGAAAGCTTATTCCAAGATATATCATCCGTTTTGAGATCATTGGTCTCATAAGAGTGGTGACATGTCTACTAACACTCCCACATATCCTATCCCAAATACATAATTTGTTCCATGTGTCCATGTTAAAGAATTATATATAAGAACCCTATCGTTTAAGAAATCCAATGGTAGTACTATTGGATAACTATATTTGATATAAGGAGTAGTTAGTTAAGATCGTAGATCATAAAGACAATTTTTGAAATAAATGAAAATGACCCATGTAAATATGATTTTTTGGAACCATATGTTTGATGATGAAATATTAGAGCATGCAGATGACATGAAAAAGAAGTACCCTCATCTATTTTTGTGTATAAAATTAATATATTTTGGGTTAATCTTTAGAATTGCAGAAGAATATGAAAAAATTTATTTTCAATATAAAACTCCCATATTGAATGACAACATGATTTATTAAGTAATGTATTTATAGAAAGAAAATGCACAAATTGGTTATTTTGGACTATTATATGTTCTATCTAATTTATAAAACCTTTAAGAATTATAAATGTTTTTAGTAAATTTATTTTATAATTACCATTAATATAACTATATTAAGGGCAATGATTATGTTCAATTGAAAAAGACGGATGGAGATAATTACTTGTTCATTGAGATCATTACCCATTCAATGTTAACTAAAAAACCCCATTAAAATCTCCTTGTCACACAAAATACTAGAAGGGAATTAAATAGTATAATAATGTGTGGTGTATAGACCCTAAAAATATGAATTTTTATATTTTAAATCAATAAAAATGTTATTATATTTATTCATTTTTTTCATTATGTTTTGTATGATTTGATAATGTGTATGATAAATATTATATTTTAATACGACAAAAAATTAATTATATTTTTTTGAAAACATATATATTTAATCAAGAAAATGTTAATTTTTAATTAATATATATTTTAGAAAAATTTCCATCTTATAATTTTTGTTTAATATATCATATTCATTAATTATAAATTATAATATAGTTATAAGAAGTAAATTTTTTTATAAGGGTGAGAAAAATATTATTTCTAGAAAACATGTACTTTTCAATAAATGGTTTTTTAATTGAGTGTTTCAATTATTATATTTATAGAATCACATTTATAAAGTACTATTAATATTTAAATGATCATGTATGAATTATAAAATATTGAATATTTCATAATTTTCTAAGATATTTAAATTTCAGAGTAATATTTAAATTTAGTTTAATTAAATGACATGTATCATGACATCAGAAAATCCCAGAAGAGATATTATAAATAATATAATAATTTTTAAAGGAAAATTTTATTTTTACCCATTATTGTAATGTATTTTTAATTTTATTTTAATAATATTATAAACAATTACTCAATAATCTAAAACCACTATTATATATTAAGATTCTATAGAATAATTGTTTATCCACATGAATCACTTATACATCATTAATTTTTGTATTTTAAAAAGTAAATTTATTATAAAAATAAAATATTGAAAATGAGACCTATATTTTGGAAAAGTTGTTAAAGCCCATTGGATGGTTTTTTTTGTTTAATTTATCATATAGTGTCAAAAAATGTCTAGAAAATAATTAACAATTCACCTCTCTTTTTTTATATGAACCCCACCAACCTCCAATTCCACATAACTAAAATCCAATGAGGAATAAATTTACCCCATTCTTCGCTATATAAATCCTCCCAATGTTATCCTTTCTCTTAAAAATCACATCCAATGATTTATAAAAACCCTAAAAAGTATTAGATCCATTTTTACTGCACCGTATTAAAGAAAATTTTTCGAAATATGTTGATTATTATCCAATTTTTCATTTTGGGATATTTTTTCACCCATAATAATTATTTTCTTTATGATATTTATGTAATGAGAGACATTTTTACTCACATTTGACCCACCCATGAATCATTATGTGCCACTGTTTTTGTTGAAATAATCTTATGATATTCAATCCCAAATATTTTTTATATTGAATAACAATTCCAAATTGCATCCAATTTTGTTTACATATTTATAATTACCATTCATTTATTGGGGATTTAAATACTTGTATCCCACATTATTTAAATGATTCTGTCACATCTTATTAAATGAATCATTTTTTATATGAGCTATGTGGAACACTTATTCTTGTATATGATATGAATGCGAAATGTGATACTAGAACTATATAGCTCTACATTTCAATTCATAATGTTTTTATCTCATGATATTCCATGTTTGTTTCATGAGATGTTATCATAAGAACAAAATGTTTTGATTATTTTTTCGTTATCCTTGACTTGTGTTTATGATGTCATGTTTTATTTTGTTTAAATATTTATTTGTTCCATGATGTTATATTGTAATATCATGCGTCATTCTTAAAGATTATGACCCTAAAAACATTTATATATCATTAATATTCCAATTGACTTACATGTATTTCATTCATAATGTTTTTCTATGATTATTCCAATTCTAGGATTCACAACACACCATTTTATTATGTACTTCCATAGGATATCTTTTATATTTTGAGAATATCACGATAGATTACAGTTATGTTATGGTGTTTTATTATACAAATTTGAATTTATGTTATATTTTGATATGATATATAACTAAATATCCAATGAATGTAGGATACTAATTATTTTAGGGTGTATTACATATACCTTTACACAGTAAGTCATAAATTAATGTGTATTAAAATATGGGTTTTCATATTCTACATCCCATATATGGAAATTTCATGTTTCTTAAAGATCATCTATATTAAATTAATACAAAACTAAAAAAGTATGAACCTCCATTCCAAGTGAACATTGGTATATGATTAACTAATAACACTCTCAACATTATGTAATAATACTCATAAAATAAACACGCTCTCCCTTGATTTCTATGATGACAATATTGGCCCTAAAAATTGACAATGGAAAATTTCATAACATCTTTGATCATATCTCATAACCTTCAGAACAATATCTTTAACACTATGAGTTTATAGCCAAAAAATAATCACAGGTGACTCGAAGATATCCCTATAAACATTACAACATGTTCATGATCATTCCCTTTGTATAATAATATTTGCATAATAGGAATCAAGACATATATATTAGTATTTCACCAAAATAGGGTTCATGTTAATTAAATATGTTGTTCAAAATAACTGGGTGAATTCCCATTATATAATCAATTCATCATTATCGTGTTAAATCCATCTATATAAATAACATATCATATCATATATTTTGTTATATAAATCATTTTTTTAGTATTAAATTATCACTTTTCACCATCTAATTTCATTGATATAATGTAAAATATATTCATAATTGTTTTAAACCCTCATTAGGTGTTATGGATTGTATTTATAAGAATTTTCCATTTACCATGAAATCCCAAAACTCAATCCTATTTATAATAACTCATGTAGTTATGAAATAATTATTTTATAAAATATTAAACAATAATTTTTTTCCCATAATGGTAGGATCTCTAAAAGGGTTGCTGATGGGTCAGTCTTAATGCCACTAGACCTGAAAATATATATGGGAGTTCTATAAAACTAGATTCTCATTATATAGTGGATTATATATATTTTTTTATGTCTTACACACTTAGTTATAATGTAACCTCACTTGTATTTAACACTATAATAACATAGTAGAAAAATAGGCGATTATTGAAGACCACTAGCATAAAAAGTGGGGAAGAAATATATGAATATCAATTTAAAGGATATTATATTTTTCTTCATTCTATAAAACTATGGTACTGGATCATTGAATACGTGGAAAAATGATTTCGATAAAATTGACAAAACACAAAAGAGTTCCAAGGATTCTAGATAAGGATACATGATAAACAGTTAATGATGGGTTTGGTGTATTTATAAGTATCTTATAATTCTAAACAGAATTATTCTACCTACACAATCACACCACATGGGTAGGACATTGTTATATTGCAACGGAAAATTCCAGATAATTCCTATTCAAATAATGTCTGAGGATTAAAAAATCATCCATGATGAATTTATTATCTACTTGGTGAGGGGATATTTTGTAGCCCAAAATGTTACACTACATATCAAACAATCTTGATTGTTTGAAATGTTATAACTAATATACACAATGAATGGTTTTTGATTTTGAATGACATGCATAATTCTTCCCCAAGTCCCATGTTGTGCATCTATGAACTTTATGTTACAGTACTCTACAATCCAACAAAATAATCTTCCACGACTAAATAGTTGTTCTAAAAAAGGATTTTTCTCTATAATACATCATCCTCGAACCAACAACATTAGCTAATTGCCTCATGCCACTGCATATTTCCCCACGATGTAAAACCATTAAAAGTTCAACATCCCTTCTCTTTGATTCCTCCCAAAACAACCCTATCCAGAAAATGGATCAAAAACCCCGGATCAGACAAAAACAACTAGATTTTCGAAGCATAAAAAGCAGATGGATGTAACTGGGAGAAACAAGATATGATATACAAAAATAAATATGAAACTACAACATCATATAATAATATAAAAATGAGTACAATTAATTTTATGTAATTATTCCCTTCATCATATGAGGTAAATCAATTATATGAATCAATATATATTTTTAATGGATTTATAATCTATACAGTTAGTTTATATCAAAGAATAAACCAATCTGATTCCATTTATGTCTTAGGCTCAACTGAAAACCTAATAAATAATCTATCACTCGTGAAAACATATTTGAGTCATCATATGTGTTACAATATCAATATCATGATGAATAAACATATATTTTATTTGTGTGATCTACACTATGAATAATTGGTAAATAATCTAGTCTCTAGCAGTTGGGTATAGATATCTAACAATCAGTCTACAAATTGATCGTTTATATTCCCAATACTCATTAAAAAGGGGGAAACACCACATTCATGGTAACTCTGAAACAATAAAATATAACAACATTTAGTTTTATATGTTTAATGTCCACCATTAAACATGAATATATTTTTGTTTAATTGAACTCATCATGTTTATTTTTCAAGAAATGGGAATGAAATTTTCTAAATGGAATATATATGATTAATTTACCAAGATACCCAAAGCATAAAAATAATACCTTTATGTTTTTTAATCTAATATGTTATAAATGTCTCATAAAAAGGATATATTAGTCCCAATACCTACACATGTCTTTCTAGTGACTAAAATGAATTATATGATCCTAAAGAAAACACTATATAATTATATAAAAAGGATTAATAATACTAACTGTAATCCCCATTCCTATGTCTAAATGTAAGATGATTTAGTCCTCACATTTAAAAAACCTCCATTATCCCACTTAAATTTGTACTAGGATATATCAAAATATATTCTTCGATACACAAGGTTATAAAATTAGATACCCATTATGTAAAAAACTACTGTATAATATATATTTGAAGTCATCTATAAAGACATGATATTCCTTATATGTATCTTTAATCAATATATTTATTTGGATATTTTATAATACCCTAGGCCACTAAATCAATTGACATCAATATCATCATTTTTGACTTGATGATAAAGTAGTGAGGGAATACACATCATCATGGTATATGTCAATTATCTGGGGCAGTAACAAATCAGTAAATAGGACCAAGAAATGATATATATTGGTGTACTAAAGCATCATAAGGTTGGCAATTCCCTGATATATAAGGGAGTATTGAAAAAATATATAGATAGAACTACCCTAATATATGGGGCAGTAAATTAATAGAATTTATCATACTGGGGGTTATTCATCTTTTAAGGTTGGGGTTCAAGACTTCTTTATTATTAATGAAAAGCAAAGACCTCTTTAACTGGGCAGAGGGAGACCCATTACATAGCATGAAGGCCCATTGGGCAGTTAGCACATTACATGTCTCGTAGGCCAAATTTTCTGGCCTAAGGCCCATTATGTGAAGATTAATAATACAGTACCCGTGCTTCTATAGTGCCACACATTGCCCACCGCTGCTACAGTACTATGCCACCGCAACAGTGGCCATCCGCATCAATAGTGCACATCATTGCTACAGTGTCGTCTCTACTTTAGTACACTACAGTAACCTACACCCAATGGGTTTTGGACCCCCATTTTTCATGTAGGATTTAGGGGTTCTTACCCCTAAGCGAAACACCAACTACACTAACGGTTATTCCTTATCTTGTTTTTGTCACCAAGAACGTAATAAATCCTTATGCATGGAAGACTATGTCAATACATTGGGGAGAGCACCAAAATCCATGTATAATATAAGTGTCTAAAAAATTATGTTACCTCTATAGAGATAATAATGCCAAACGACTGAAACATAAAAGTGAACTACCAATAATGTATGAGAGGATCATACTTCTGTACTGTTGGAAAAAACATGGAATTTACTAGTAACAATTACAAAGATGAAATCATGGGGATAATTGAAAGTGGGTAATATAAATATCTCAGGGTGTCTCTTTCCATGTATGGTTCTTGTCATTTACATCTCTCGGGAATCACTCATCTTGAACAGCCACTATTTATTTATGTTGTGGGAATAGGTAGACATATTGAAATTTTTATTACGAGGATGTAGGATACAAGATTCGGTTAACATTTACATTGGATACATATAGTATATCCTCATTTTTAATACACATCACCTTCAATAAATACATATAAATCCTAGAAAATTAAAAAATTCTTTCCTCATATATGACATGCCCCCGTATTAATTGCAATACAAGTCCATATGGGACATTTTTATTTACTTTTGTTATATATTGGTCTTCACATATTGATATTAAATGATCATATAAATCAGGTACATGTCTTGAGGGGTCTAGTTCATTGTCTTGTCTTATTATTAGTTACCCAAAAAATTACATGATTATAAGTCAATGAAATTTTTACCCAGAATCATACTATTTGATATATTTATAAAATCTTACAACTATAATTTTCCCTCTCCTAGAATAGATGATTTATAATATAGAAGATTACAATGAACATAGTTTCCAATATTAAACATACATCATGTCAATTGTTTAAATATATCATTCCATCCCCATCAATCAATATCTCTATAGGAGCTTGACTAAAATGCCTATAGGGTCTCCATTAAACTGAACCATTTTTATTTTATTCCACCATTAATCATCCATTACACTTTTATTCATCCCTTCATTGAATTTCACCCACTAAATTTCGTGGTTTCAATGATAAGATCTCAAATAATAGAATTTTTTTTATTTTACATCATTATCAGATCTCAATGACAATCTCAAACATGCGTTTAATGGATTTGTGAATGATGATCAAGACAGTTTCAGCTACTAAAAAATATGACCACTAACAAATGGGATCATATTCTTGTTTCTTTGAGAATCTATTAAAGATTCAAAAATAATGTTTTTTTATTATTGAAAAACTTATCAATGGGAAACAAATATTCAAAAAATGGTTTATTTGGAAAAGAAATAATTTATAATAGATTTAATTTAATAAATTAATAAAAATTAAATTATATTCCTAAATAAATGAGATTGGAGGAAAAAAGAATGATTTACCTATAATCATAAATTATTGATAAATATTAATCGTTCATGCCAACACCAGTCCTATTCTGGAATTCTAATTACCAATTTTATAACAAAAAATAATATAAGAAAATATTATTGAAAAATATAGATATTTAATTCATAAAACACATGTTTATAAAATATAATTATTTAATCCATTATATTTTTAACACATATTATTTTGATATTATCAATGTATTCATATAATCACCATCAAAAAATGAATATATTTTAAAAATAAGAAAATTATTTTCATTTCATGATGAATTAGTTCAATTGAATAATATTTTTAAAATGTAAAAACAATGTATCTTTAACCTAGAGTAAGTGGTTACTTCATTACATTAGAACTATAAACAATTAAATTTATCCACAAATACAAAATTGTGTAGTTGTATTGGTAAACTAGTGAAATTATTGAATATCATATTGTATAGAATAAATCAATTTATTTTCATTGATAATATCATAATTCAATGTACAGGTAATTTAATTTGAATCAGTATACAATTCGTGGAATCATGGGGAGAAGAAATAAATGAAATGGGTATGTTGAGATTCTCAATACGGGAATATATACAATAGAATATGTCATAGAATTAATAAGGCATTATTAATAGTTCTGATATAAATTATTATTAAATTTATTCATATAATTAATAACATGAAAATTAAACTTATCCATGTGTATAAATACTATTCAAATAATAAAATAGATATCATTAACTGACATTGTAATGATGGAGTATGTAATTGAATTCATCTTAAAATTATATCTATAACATCATTAAAAAAAATATTACATATATTTTTAGGAACATTCCCAAATACCCAACCTATTTTCTCTAATGATACATAAAATTTCATTGATGGGATATATAATTTAATTCTACATGCTCAACATAATAATTCAAATTCATTGATCATATGAGTACACATTATATCTTAATCATCATTACTGTATAATAAATTACTTTCCATATTAGAGGAACCTGAATACAATATATCAATACTTACCCTAATCCAACTGGCCAGATGCCATACAATGAATTATGTCACAGAGTGTTATTAGAATGTATCATTAGTAAGGTATACTGTTCAAAAAAAATTCATTTCAAGTATATTAACATAATGATATCATTCATGGTATTGTCAAAAATAAAATAGTACCACATCTGGAATATTATTTGATAATTAGTTTTAAAAATATTTTTAACATTTAATTCATTAGAAAAATAACATTCAAAATTATTATTATAGTAGAATGAAATATTGGTTTTTTTAAAACAATGACATAAGAGAAGAAATGTTTTCCACCAAATTAGTAAATAGAGTTCGATTCTATAACGTTATTTATATTGTATCCTGATCAATTAAATAGTGTAAAATGAATGTAAAATGGATAATTATATGAAATAACCATAGGATGAGATATTATATAGAATTATAAGAATGATTTTATTACACATACTTAAAAATAAAAAAACCTTAATAATTATGAGTTTTGAAATAAAAACAATCCTCATGGATGACATGTGTAAAAAGTGATTTTGATGTTATATAAAATCCTCATGGAGAACATGTGTCAAAAACAATAAAATAGTAGGATTTACAACAGACCATTTTATTATGTACTTCAATAGGATATCTTGTATATTTTGAGAATATCACAAAAATTTACAATTATGATAATGTGTTTTATTATACAAATTTGAATTTATGATTCATTTTGATATGATATATACCTATATATCAAATGAGTGTAGGACACTAATTATTTTAGGGTGTATAACATATACCTTTACACAGTAAGTCATAAATTAATGTGTATTAAAATATGGGTTTTCATATTCTACATCCCATATATGGAGATTTCATGTTTCATAAAGATCATCTAGATTAAATTAATACAAAACACTAAAAAGTATGAACCTCCATTACAAGTGAACATTGGTAAATGATTAAATAATAACTCTCTCAACATTATGTAATAATACACATAAAATAAAAACACTCTCCCTTGATTTCTATGATGGCACTATAGGCCCTAAAAATCGACATTGGAAAATTTCTTAACATCTTTGATCATATCTCATAACCTTCAGAACAATATCCTTAACCCTATGAGTGTATAGCCAAAAAATAATCACAGGTGACTCAAAGATATCCTTATAAACATTACAACATGTTCATGATCATGCCTTTTGTATTATAATATTTGCATAATAAGAATCATGACATATATATTAGTATTTCACCAAAATAGGGTTGATGTTAATTAAATATGTTGTTCAAAATAACTAGGTGAACTCCCATTATATAATGAATTCATCATTATCATGTTAAATCCATATAAATAAATAACATACCATATCTAATATTTCTTTATATAAACCATTTTGTTACTATTACATTATCACTTTTCACTATCTAAGTTCATTGATCTAATGTAAAATATCTTCATAATTGTTTTAAACCCTCGTCAGGTGTTGTGGTTTGTATTTATAACAATTAGCCATTTACCCTGAAATCCCAAAACTCATTCCTATTTATAATAACTCATGTAGTTATGAAATAATTATTTTATAAAATATTAAATAATAAATTTTTTTCCATAATGGTCGGATCTTCAAAAGGGTGGCTGAAGGGTCAGTCTTAATGCCACTAGACATGAAAATATATATGGGAGTTATATGAAACTAGATTTGCATTATATAGTGGATTATATATATTTTTTATGTCTTACACACTTAGTTATAGTGGAACCTTACTTATATTTCAGACTATAATAATATAGAAGAAAAATAGGTGATTATTGAAGACCACTAACATAAAAAGTGGGGAAGAAAAATATGAATCTCAATTTAAAAGATATTATATTTTTATTCCTTCTATAAAAATCATGGACTGGATCATTGAATCCGAGGAAAAATGATTTCAAGAATATTGAAAAAACACAAAAGAGTGCCTAGGATTCTAGATAAGGATACATGATAAACAATTAATGATGGTTTTGGTGTATTTATTTGTATCTTATAATGCTAAAATCCATTATGCTACCTCCAAAATCACAACACATGGGTTGGACATTGTTATATTTCAAGGGGAAATTATAGAGAATTCTTATTCAAATAATGTCTGAGGATTAAAAAAACATCCATGATGCATTTATTATCTACTTGGTGAGGAGATATTTTGTAGCCCAAAATATTACACTACATATCACACAATCCTTGAATGCTTGAAATGTTATAACTACGATACCCAATGAATGGTTTTTGATTTTGGAATGACATGAATAATTCTTCCCCAAGGCTCATGTTGTGCATCCATGACCTTTATGTTACAGTATTATACCATTCAACAAAAAAATCTTCCACGACTCAGTAGTTGTTCTAAAAATGGATGTTTCTCTATAATACATCATCCTCGAACCAACCACATTAGCTAATTGCCTCATTCCACGCCCTATTTCCCCACGATGTAAAACCATTAAAATTTAAACATCCCTTCTCTTTGATTCCACCAAAAACAACCATATCCAGACAATGGATCTAAATCCCTAGATCAGAAAAAAACAACTAGATTAGAGAGGCATAAAAAACTGATGGATGTACCTGGGAGAAACGAGATATGATATACTAAAATAAATATGAAACTGCAACATCACATAATAATATAAAAATGAGTAAAATTAATTTTATATAATTATTCCGTTAATCATATGAGGTAAATCAATTTAATGAATCAATATATATTTTTAATGGATTAATAATCTATACAGTTAGTTTATATCATAGAATAAACCAATCTGATTCTATTTATGTACTAGACTCAACTAAAAACCTAATAAATAATCTATCACTTGAGAAACATATTTGAGTCATCATATGTGTTACAATATCAATATCACGACGAATAAAGATATATTTTATCTGTGTGATCTACCATATGAATAATTGGTAAAGAATCTAGTCTCTAGCAGTTGGGTATAGATATCTAATAATCTGTATACAAATTGACCTTTTATCATCCCAATACTCATTAAAAAGGGGAAAACAACACATTCATGGTAACTCTGAAACAATAAAACATAACAACAGTTAGTTATATATGTTTAATGTCCACCATTAAACACGAATATATTTTTGTTTAATTGACCTCATATTGTTTATTTTTCTAGAAATGGGAATGAAATTTCCAAAATGGAATATATATGATTAATTTACCAAGATACCTAAAGCATAATAATAATACCATTGAGTTTTTTTAAACTAATCTGTTATAAATGTCTCATAGAAAGGATATATTAGTCCTCATACCAACACATGTCTTGCTATTGACTAAAATGATTTATATGATCCTAAAAAACATTATATAATTATATAAAAAGGATTAATAATACTAACTCAAATCCCCATCCCTATGTCTAAATATAAGATGATTTAGTCCTCAAATTTAAAAAACCTCCATTATCCCACTTGAATTTGTACTAGGATATATCTAAATATATTCCATGATACACTGGGTTATATAATTAGAAACCCATTATATAAAAAACTACTGTATAATATATATTTTAAGGAATCTACCAAGACATGATATTCCTTATATGAATCTTTAATAAATATATTTATTTGGATAATTTATAATACCCCAGAACACTAAATCAATAGACATCAATATCATCATTGTTGACATTATGATACAGTAGTGAGGGACTACACATCATCACGGTATATGTCAATTATCTGGAGCAGTAACAAATCAGTAAATAGGACCAATAAATGATATATATTGGAGTACTAAAACATCATAAGTCTGGCCATTCTCTGATATAAAATGGAGTATTGAATAAATATATAGAGAGAACTACCCTAATATATGGGGCAGTAAATTAATAGAATTCATCATACTAGGGGTTATTCATCTTTTAAGGTTGGGGTTCAAGCCTCCTTTACTATTAATGAAAATTAAAGACCTATTTAACTGGGCAGAGGGAGACCCATTACATAGAATGAAGGCCCATTGCGCATTTAGCACATTGCATTCCTCCTAGGCCAAATTTTATGGCCTAATTCCCATTATGTGAATATTACTACTACAGCACTCGTGCTTCTATAGTGCCGCACATTTCCCACCACTGTTACAGTTCTATGTCGCCGCTAAAGTGTCCTTCCGCCGCTACAGTGCACGTCGTTGCTACAATGTCGTTTCTGCTACAGTACACTACAGTAACCTACACCAAATGGGTTTTTAACCACCATTTTTCATGTAGGATTTAGGGGTTCTTACCCCTAAGGGAAACCCCAACTACACTAAGGGTTATTCCTTATCATGTATTTGTCACCAAGAATGTAATAAATCGTTATGCATGGTAAACTATGTCATGGAATTGGGGAGAGAACCAAAATCCATGTATAATCTAAGTGTCTAAAAAAATTATGTTACCTGAGATATTAATACCAAACGACCGAAACATAAAAGTGAACAACCAATAATGTCTGAGAGGATTGTACATCTCTACTATTAGAAAAAACATTGAATTTACTACTAATAATTACAAGGATGAAATCATGGTGATAATTGAAAGTTCATAATATAAATATCTCATGGTGTGTATTTCCATGTATGGTTCATGTCATATACAGCTCTCGAGAATCACTCATCTTGAACAGCCAGTACCTATTTATGTTATGGGAAAAGGAAGACATATTGAATTTTTTATTACAAGGATATATGATACAATATTCAGTCAACATTTACATTGGATACATATAGTATATCCTCATTTTCTATACACATCACCTTCAAGGAATACATTGAAATCCTAGAAAATAAAAAATTTATATCCTCATATATGACATGCCCCCATATTACATGGAATACAAGTCCACGTGGTGTATTTATATTTACTTCTATTATATATTGATCTTCACATACTGATATTAAATGTTTTTATAAATCAGGTACACGTCATGAGGGGTCTAGTTCATTGTCTTGTCTTATTATCAGTTACCCAAAAATTTACATGATTATAAGTCAATGAAATTTTTACCCAGAATCATACTATTTGATATATTTATAAAATATTAAAAATATAATTTTTCCTTTCATAGAATAGATGATTTATAATATAGAAGATTACAATGAACACAGATTCCAATATTAAACATACATCATCTCAATTTTTTAAATATATCTTTCCATCCTCATCTATAAATATCTCTATAGGATCATGACTAAAATTCCTATAGGGTCTCCATTAAACTGAACAATTTTTATTTTATTCCACCATTAATCATCCATTACACTTTTATTCATCCCTTCCTTGAATTTCACCCACTAAATTTCTTGGTTTCACTGATAAGATCTCAGAAAATAGATTTTTTTTATTTGACATCATTATCACATCGCGATGACAATCTCAAACATGAGTGTAATGGATATGTGAATGATGATCAAGACAGTTTTAGCTACTAAAAAAACCTGACCACTGACAAATGGGATCACATTCATGTTTCTTTGAGAATCTATTAAAGATTCATAAATAAAGTTTTTTATTGTTGAAAAACATATCAATGGGAAACAAATATTCAAAAAATGGTTTATTTGAAAAAGAAATAATTTATAATAGATTTAATTTAATAAATTATAAAAAAAATTAAATTATATACATAAATAAATGAGTTTGGTGGAAAAATCAATGATTTACCTATAAACATAAATTATTGATAAATATAAATTGTTCATGACAACTCCAGTCATATTCTAGAATTCTAATTTCCAATTTTATATGAAAAAATAATATAAGAAAATATTATTGAAAAATATATTTTTTTTATTCATGAAACACATGATTATAAAATTTAATTATTTAATCTGTTATATTTTGAACACATATTCTTTTGATATTCTCAATGTATTCATATAATCACCATCAAAAAATGAATATATTTTAAAAATAAGAAATTTATTTTCATTTCATGATGAATTAGGTCAATTGCATAATATTTTTAAAATGTAAAAACAACATCTCTTTAACCTAGAGTAAGTGGTTACTTCATTACATTAGAACTATAAAAAATTAAATTTATCCAAAAAAACAAAATTGTGTACTTGTATTGGTAAACTAGTGAAATTATTGAATATCATATTATATAGAATAAAACAATTTATTATCATTGATAATATCATAATTAAATATGCAGGTAATTTAAGATGAATTAGTATACAATTCTTGGATTCATGGGGAGATGAAATAAATGAAATGGGTATGTTCAGATTCTCAATACAGGAATATGTACAATATAATATGTCATAGAATTATTAATGCATTATTAATAGTTCTGATATAAATTATTATAAAATAAATCCATATAATTAATAACAAGAACATTAAACTTATCCATGTATATAAAAACTATTCAAATAATAAAATGGATATCATTAACTGATTTTTTAATGATGGAATATGTAATTGAATTCATCTTAAAATTATATCTATAGCATCACTAAAAAACATATTACATAAATGTGTAGGACCATTCCCAAATACCCAACATATTTTCTCTAATGATACATAAAAATTCATTGAGGGGAAATATAATTTATTTCTGCATGCTCAACATAATAATTCAAATTCATTGATCATATGAGTACACATTATATCTTAATCAAAATTACTATATAATCAATAACTTTACATATTCGATGAACCTGAATACAATATATCAATATATACCCCAATCTAACTGGCTATAATCCATACAATGAAGTATGTTGGATAGTGTTATTATAATGTAACATTAGTAAGGTATATTGTTCAAAAAATAATTATCTCGAGTATATTAACATAATGATATCATTCATGGCATTGTCAAAAATAAAATATTACCACATCTGGAATATTATTTGATAATAAATTTTAAAAATATTTGTAAAATTTAATTCATTAGAAAAATAACTTTCAAAATTATTATTATAGTAGAAATAAATATTGGTTTTTTTAAAACAATGACTAAAAAGAATAAAGGTTTCCCACTAATTAAGTAAATATATTTGGATTCAATAAAGTTATTTATATTGTATCTTGATCAATTAAATAAAGTAAAATTAATATAAAATGGATAATTATATAAAAAACCATAAGATGAGATATTATATATAATTATAA
This sequence comes from Viscum album, assembly GCA_963277665.1. NCBI lineage: Eukaryota > Viridiplantae > Streptophyta > Magnoliopsida > Santalales > Viscaceae > Viscum > Viscum album. Next base: position 406,863,689 of record OY728146.1, read on the forward strand.
CAATGATTTTATTAAACACATTTAAAAATAAGAAATCTTTTATAATTATGAGTTTTGATATAAAAACAATCCTCATGGATGATATGTGTCAAAAGTGATTTTGATGTTACATATAAAAAAATAATTATAAATTTCTTTCCTAAACATATTCAAAAATATAATATCATATTTTCTCAAATTTTAACATTTCCACACTAACTTATTAATTATAAATTATTACAATCACAATTTCTATTTGTTAACTATATAGTTTATCATGTAAGTTTCAGTTCAGTAGTTCAAGCATTTATTATTTCTCTGGATTCGAAAATATCTATAATAATAATGATTAAATATATATATAATATATATATTTTTTATAAATATTGGAAATAATACATTAATAATGTTGATATAATGATGTATTACACATTTCAAGAAGATGGTAGGTCATATATAAGGAAAAAATTTATTTAATAAGTTTTGATGGATGGAATGAAATATGATTAAAAATTATTCACAATTATAGAATCTTTATTCTGTAAGATATAAAATATATAATTTTTTAATCTATCTTTTTTACAATATATGGAAATAGGAATTAAATTATGAATCACATCACCTCATACAGGTGGTAGTCTACATATATTTACTAATAACCTTATTATTATTCTAGTGGATGGAATGGATAGATAGTAAATATAATAATATAATTCTTTAAACATAATAATAATATAAAATTTCATTTATAAACATTAAAACAAAATTAATAACCATCCATTAATTATGTTTATAGAAGATGAACTATGTATCTATGTGTAGGTGAAAGTCCACATGCACACATAAGTGATCCTTTCACTCCCTATTAGACAGAAAAATGGGTCATTAACCGTGGATGAAAAATCATAAAACAAATTTAGTATATTAGTGATTATAATTTTATAATTCTTTAATTAATACCATATATTAATTATATATATATGAAAAAATAAATTGAATGAGACCATGTGTGGTGATTACCACTTCCTTGGTTGGCCTCCTTTAAATCTCTTCTTAATGACTATTTGAATAATATTTTCAGAAGATAATAAAAAATAATTCATGGATATCTTTTTTCATAATATTATTTTTAGGGTTTTTTCATAATATAAATTCTCAAATTGTTTTATTTTAGAAAGGGGTGTTATGTCATTTTATAATATGAGGAGAGGACACACATATAATTTTTTAATAGATTGAGATATAATAAGTTCTCAAACAAGTACAATAATTCAGAATAGATATGAATATATATATTATAATGGAATGTGGTAGAAATTTTCATTTTCAAAAATATTAATAAATGTTAAATTATCATAACCGCCCTTATATCTTGGTATATTTCCTCGTCAATCTTTTTTTAACCTTGACAACAATGTCATATTTTTATAATTTTTATACTATAATTTGAAAGAAAATAATAGTGGCCACATTAATTAATTTATAAAAGATGATTACAAATATATAATCCATTTTATGAAATAAAATTTATTATATTGTTATAATTTAATCTAAATTTAGCAATATAATATGCAACAAAAAAATGGCCTTTAAGAAAATATGTTATTTATGTAATAAATGATATACACCATAATCTAATATAAAATTGATTCAAATTACATTAGTTGGATTATAATATATAATAATATATATATATGTTAAAAAAATTAAAATAATATTGATATTTTTAAATAATTCAAATGAAAAACTATTTCTCAAAATAATCATTATTTTTCACAATTAATTCAAAATTTAAATCTTTGATGAATATTATAGAAAAAGAAATCATGGAAATATATTTTTTTTAAAAAAAATGAAGTTAATATTTAATAAAAAATCAAAAATTAGTGTATATACATATTATATTACTTCCTCAATATGATAAATAACAATAATATTTTGTAAAAAGTGGGTATCTGAAGCATCTGTTCACCTTACTAATCATTGGGAAAATATTTATAACAATATATTAGTTTGGAAAAATATATTTAAATGCTTTTTATGACTTTATTATTCCTATTCATATGTCTACATTAAAATATATTTTATAATTATCAAATTTAAATAATAATATTTTTATAGTATTATGTAGTTCATTTGATGCTCACTTTACTCTGTGATTATATTATTGAACACATTAAATTTATTTAGGAATAAATATGTATCATAAATTATTATTCTTTTACATTGAATTTCATTTCTCTTTGAAGACGTAATTATTTATCATATAATTTTTTTTTTAAAAAAAATTTCATCAACTCAATGATTAATATAAAATAAAAATTAAAAATAAAAGTAATATTTCGTTATTTCTCAACTAAAAAATTTTCAATATGGATTAGAAATAAATTATAGTTTTATTTGTAAAAATTAATCACGATGATTAAAATTATAAAAACTCCTGAATATGTTACTTAAAAAAATATAAATCATAATATTTTGAATAAATTATACTTTTTATCCATATCATCACTTGAAATATTTAAGTTATTATACCCAAAATAGAATATGATAAAATTAGAAAACATAAACAGGAAATGAAATTATAGAAAAATAGTCTCATTGTCATTTTTTTGTACTGATAATAAAATTACCTTCCTTAAACTTCATTTTCAACATATCAATAATTGTTATTAAGTACATTTACAATGCCCTCCATTATTTTATGATAGAAAGAGTTAAATATATTGATTCTATAAGGGTTTTTTCAACTCATGTTAATTGTGGTGGATGAGATATTTCATTTCCCATGTGAATGAAATTAATTTTGGGAAATGTGTATTTATATTCAATAGAATCGTCAAAAAAATAAATTTCATTAAACAATAACAAATATATCTACAAATAATCCAAATAAAATACCCTCATAATACAGAGAACATTCCATTGCTGCTAGTTTTTATATTAATCATTGTATGGTTCAAGAAAAAATAGATTTTTATTCTCTGTTACTAAAACATGTCCTTTCTAAATATATCTCATTATCAGATAGATAACTTTTTTAATTTGTTACTATATGATACATCAATATTATATTGTCACTCGATCAACAAAAAAGACAAAATTAAAACTTATCTATAGAAAAAATCCCAATAATGGGAAGAATCCATTTGTTTAACTTTTTTTTCATGATTTTTTTGATTTAAATATATATTCAATCACATTTGATAAATAAATATTTATTTAATGAAAATAAATCATAAATGAATATGAATTTTTCTCATAATTATATTTTATTTAAAATAGTAAGAAAAATACATTCCATGTTTCTTAAAATTATCTAAATATTTTTCTGTGAAAACACACTTAGTTAAAGTTAGTAATTAAAATATTAAAAGGGACAAAACTGATGATTCATTAAACATTATTAACACTAACATTAAAAAAATCAGTTTTTATATGAACAATAATTATGTCCCACAAACATTTTTTAATTCATAAATGATTATAAAGTTGTGGACATGTGAAGAACTATTTGTTATATATTTTATATGAATAAATACTTTAATAAATTATAAAAAATTATTCACATTTTTTTAACAAAATATAGGATATTGATTTTTTTTAGTAAAAGTATTTCAATATTAGAAATATTTCCATAATAATTGTTTTTACATAATAATAACTTTTTTATTACATTGGGTATGGAGGCTCAAATTATGGAATCTAGATAATTTTCAGCATTATATAATTTTTATTGGATCTATGGGGATTTAACTATTCTAATTAATTTTTTTTCAATATATAAAAATATTTAAACCATTATTTTTTGATTATATTTTCTAATTATAATTTAATAATGTATACTATTCCACCCTTATTTTATTAATCCATTACTCTCTAAAATTAAATAAATTATTTTTTTAGGATAATAAAGTAATCTAAAATAGTAATTTTGATATTATTTTAGATAACATTAATATTAGATTATTCAGATTTCACAAATAGAGTATGACGAGGATATCATGGAATCATGGATTAATCAAGAAAATTAAATAATATATAAGGATTTTAAATAACTAAATAAATGGATCGTTTAAGATATTTTGACATGTATCACAATTTTCTCATTTTACTATTAAAACGAATGGAGTTGTGTTTAATCTGATGAATGAAAGTGACCATTATAGAAAAGATTCATTCTTGTGAGATGATCACTGTAATAATTTAAGTTAATACATATGCATTAGGGGAAGGAGGAAGAATGTCATATGATGAAATAATTATTTTAGTGGTATATTTCCCATATTTTATTTCTAAAAATTTTATAGGGGTTTTTGATTATCATCATCCTTCATCCACTAAATTTTAATAATTAGATGTAAACAAATTAACATGAGTAATGTGATAACAACCACTTTATGCAAAATGATATAAAATGATAAAATTATTTTGTTTTCATTAATATATATCTTTCAAGTTATCTAATTTCATACTATAAATATATAATACTTAACAACTACATGCCATTATTCATTTAATAATAGTCTACTAATTGATACTATGTTAAGGTGTTAAAAAAGGGGAAACATAATGTTGGACATATAACACCAATCAACTCTCTTAATAACTAGGAAGCATTGAACTATGAGATATTTTTTTATTATAATGAGTATAATATCATTTAAGTAATAATTTATTTTATCTATAATTATATGATACCTATCAAGTTGTTAGACAAAAATAATTAATGTGATGGTTCTAATAATTCCTAAATAGATACTTATTTTAACATAAGTTGTTATAAAATGTTTTACATAATATCATTTTTTGTACATACCCATTCATTCATTGTTAATATATATCTCCTTGGGAATTAATAATAATTATTTCATCACATATTGGTATCAATACTAGGGTAATATTGTACATTAATGTATTATCATTTCTTTACAAATAATTTTATTCTTTATTTTTTTCACAATGATGTGTGTTTTAAATGATCTATATATGATATTTTGAATGGATTATTCTGATGAAAATTTAAATATTTTCTAAAGAACGAATTAAACAATCAAAATAAAAGAAATTCATGAAAAATATGGATATCTATCTGTGTTATTGAAAATTGTTCTATTTTTATTTTCAAAATTTTTATAGAAATTGATTAAAAAATGAAAATATTTTGATACATATATTTACCTTCATAATTTAAGATTCATTTATACTATAAGGAATATATTTTATTATTATAGATTAATTTAATTGAAAATGTGAATCATATTTCAATAGATTATATATCATGACAAACCATAACATCACTAAATGTTAATAGATTGATCATAAAAAGTCAATGTAGATATTATTGATATCATGGAATTAATTTAAAAATTCATGGATCTCTAAAATATTATATATATATATATATATAATGAAATTTATTTTATTTTAATTTATTTAACTTGAACAATTAATGTTATCTTTTTATAATTAGAATATCATTATGTAACTATAATGAATAGTTATTTTTCAATGGTTTTAAATAAAAAATAATATCTACAATATTGAATTAAATTATTTATATTAAATAAAATTTAAAATTTCTATTAATAAATAAAAATTATAAACCAATTTTTTAGTGATATATATTCAAATATAGACATTCTTAAAAATAAGAAACAAAATAGTGATTTTTTTGAATATATGATGGTAAAATCATAAAGAAGGAGAATTTTATTTAATTAGGAGTATAATAATAAAAGGATTGGAGTGGATGACACCCGACCTAAGGAGAATGTGAAATAACATTGTGGATACTCTACATTGATGAGAATAGTCTATTCCCATCAAATTAAAACGATTTAGATTTTGATACCAAGGAGAATAAAAAATTCAGAAAAAATATTGAATTATTATTGAATAAAATAATTCATGGTTGAATTTACAACATAAGGATGTAACTTTTCTTTTATGTATTTAGAAAAAAAAATTAAATATATATATTAAATTAAATGCGCTAAAATCTATGAATGAAAGTAAATAGAAACAATCTAAATAATTAGATATAGTCTCAATGACTCCTAGTACTATGAGAAGTAAAATAAAAAATAATCCATGCAAAAACATGTTTCACATATATTAAAAATAAATTAGACACTAAAAATAATTTCAAAACTCATAAATAGTATTGATATTATAAAGTGGGTGTAAATGTTGTTGAGGAAAAGATGCCAAATATTTTCAAATACTCATATGATGATATAGACATAGACAATAATTTTATATAATGGCATATTAAAACCTATTTTCTGGTTTGTAACATTCAATCTACGTTATCCCTACAATAGAAAGATCATTCATGTTGTTTTAGATATCTAAAATCAAAAGGTATCATAGAAACTACTCTATAATTTTAGAGATCCCAAAAAAACTCTCAAATTTTCAAGGGGAAACGATGACAAATGATATTAATTAATTTTAAAAAATGTCACTAGCATATTATCTATATATAGAAAAAATAATAGAATTTTATTTATTTGAATAATGGATAACAAGTTGGTATGTGGAATAAAGATAAAATGGAAAAAAATTAAGTAATGGTTGTGTTATACAATGTTATATCCTCATATCGAATATTTATATACGAACTAAAAACCCAATAGAAATATTTTTTCTTTATTTATTATGTTTTTTTTCAGGAAATAGGATCTCAATTTGAAAAAAATTATGTTATATAATATGTATATACATATATATGTCTCTGTTATGCATTATTTGGATTTAATGATTTCTTATTATTGTGTCATATAAAATTCAATAAGTTTTAGTCTTAGAGTTATTATATCTATAGTATACTGATTTTTAATGATTTTATTGACTCTATAACATTTTTTTTGGTGATTATCACAATGATAAATTATTTATGTATGGAAATGAGTTGGATTACAATTAATTCCCATATTTCATTTAAAAGTTTATTAGTCGATATGAAAATGAATAAACAAAATAGTTTTTTAGTGGGAATAATTCCTTGTTTTGAGATTATTTAGGGATCCATAAATTTTTTATGGTTTTAACCTCATTAAATAGTGTTGAAATTATTATAGAAACTTGGTGAGATATAATTTCAAAATCATAATTCATGAAAAAAATTTATTACTATTGGATAAAGATATTAATGAGGGTAGAAAAAAAAATCCAAAATGTTGTTGGTAACTTAGAAAATATATTTTTATAGTAAAAATTCAGATGAACATGTTTTTTACTAATATAGTATTTAATTCATTCATGAAGTTTCATAATTTATGTGTGTGTTATGGATTTAATTTTTGATTTTTGGGTTTCTAAAAATATATTTGGGTAGAATTATATCCCATTTCCTTATATAAATATATATATATATATATATATATATTTATTTATTTCATGTTTCATATTTTCTCAATTTTTTCATTCGATATAAAAACCTAACAAATTGATAATACATTATGGAAATTAATTATATTATGGGATATTAATGATTCTCGAATTATGAATTTGATTTAAAATTAAATATTCAGCATGGAAGGGATTATCCTCATAATGAACTATATGAAAACCATTAATGGAAATAAGGAAATTATTGATCATGAATATTACATTAGATTACAATGTATAAGGATTCAATATTATATTCAATGATTTAATACGTTTTTGGACTTCACCGTGTTATCTATTAATTTATATATAAAAATTAATTGATGTTTTTTCCATTAGTATGTTTATTACTTTATTCTATTAGGAAAAACCTCTAATAAACACCATATAAATTATAGATTTGTTTCATGAACCATTGAATGGAATTTTATATGAGTTCATGAAAATGATGTGTAGTTAATAGTTCATTAATATATATCATTCAGATAATTTTTAGTAGTGTTTTTATGTACAATAGATGCAATATTTTTTATGATTGAGGTAAGACTGGATATGTCTTATGATTATCATATAAATAATGAAAAATTAGGATTCTGAGTGACGATAAATATTCATACATTATTTTGAGTTGTTTAGAAGCGTTAATTTAGATGTTTTGAACATATTATTTATGGTGGATATGATTGTAGGTGATATGATGAAATTCACATTAAGGAAATAAGTGGAAATACATTTTAGAATGATCATGGTAAAATGTATTAGTGTTGTCCCATTATATTTTTATTTTTTTATATTATCACTTATTCATCATTATGTAAATGGATATGATGTTATGTAAAAATGATGAAGGTTTTTCTATAAAATTATATTTTGGTACCAAAAAACTGAATTTTATGTTGTGATATGTTTATAAGGATTCTAGAACATTCAAACGAAATAATATAATTTTATTTTAATAATATTATTATCCCATTCCATTATTCCATGATTTCTGTAGACTTATGTTTATTAATATGATTATAAAAATTTCCCTTATGGGTAGTTTATCTCACAATAATTACATGGAAAATGATGCAACTATATATTTTTCACCATAATATCTTGAAAAAAATGACATCATTACATGAATTTTAGGATAAATAATAATTCCATTATTATATAACATATATTTATGTATTCATGGGATGGATAATAAAGAAATTATTTTACCTTAATAATGTAGGTGATTCTATAATATTTATAATATGTGTTTAGTTTTTTATTAGATAATTTTATTTTTTGAGAAGAAAAAAATATGTAATGATAGGTTTTTTATTTTAGTTTCACAAAATATCGAAAGATAAAATATATCATTACACTGTAATTTGGTGGTATAATAAATAGAGAACATTATATCTCCCAAATTTTTAGAGTGAATTAATTGGTTTTGAATGAATCAATTTAGTTTAATTCTAAATGTCATGGATTTGGGGTTTACTAAACATGATATATAGATGAATATGTGTCTACTTTGATGTTATCTATTTATTGTTACCATTGATGATAATATTATGATAAAAATTTTATCATAAATACATCAATATTTCATCATTCATGTTTATACTAATTCCAGTAAACCAATTATTGGGTGAATGAAATAATATTTTATCAATGGAATGATAGAGAGTGCCACAAAATTATGTGGTTATTCAGTGAAGCACATTTCATAAATAAATAGTCACGATGGTGTCCTCACCTGCATCTTTGGAACTTTGGTGTCCATGCGGATGTCATGTACTAGGATACATGTAATTGTAATTCATCTCATTGCTAGTGGTTCGCGTCACGACCACAACCTCAGAAGGCTGAAATAGGCGCCCGAAACAGGGTGTGCAATTTTTTTATATAAAAGAATATGTTTAAAAAAGGAGAAAATTTTCCCATCTTGTCCCAATATAGAGGATCATCTTGGTTTAGGATCATGGAAAATCAGATGATGATGAAACCCTTCTTCTGAAGACATAATAGGGCTATGTTTCAACTTGGTGTTGTTTCAAGGACTACATCAGGCATGGGAATAACTACTAAAACCTGTAAAACATAAATTTAAAAATAGGGTGAGCATAAAAATGCCCAATAAGGGGTTTTAAATTATTTGGAGAAAAAAAATTTAAAAATATCAACTTGGAAAAGAATCATAGAACAATTCTGAAGAGAGAGATTTAACATCTGCACACCATCAATATTTTCTGAGGTTACTTGCAAAAAATTTTCCAAAAAATACAATTTTTTATAATGATAGTTATAATTTATACAAAACATGAATCAGAGTGCGCATGTGTATGAGATGTTCATAACACATAACATCATCATTCCAACTTCAAAAGCTTTGGTATGAGTCTAAGAATTCATATCATGATTCAATAAAACATAAAAATAGAATCTTATGACTTTAGCACTAGATACACTTCCCTAGTATAACATGCAATTTTCACACTTGATATCCCTTAGGATCATAAAAGGTTCTTAAGTAAGGATCCGCAATCCCTTGGTTATTCATTTACTAAATCATAGTGAGGAAGTGTATAATGATGGACTTTGTCAAGGCCTTGCCCTAAGAACGTACGGTTAGAAACCCAACATATTTATGGTTGACTACGACACACGGTTGTGAACAAAGCTAGCATCATGTTCCCCATCATATCACTTAACTCAGGAGACTTTATCACTTTAACTAATGCATTGGAGCACTGTATAATTCAGGGCACACTCATCACATCATTTATGTCCTATACATTCTTCATATGTCTTAGCATGATCTCATATTTATAATGCTCATGTTACATAGAACTCACATTATTAGTCCATATTCCCCTTTTTATACATGTTCATACTGTAAAAGGTAATGTAAAAGATTTAGACTTATTGGATCCATATTCAGTGGTGATATGACTGAAAAATAATATCCTTATGCACCTGTAATAAGAATTGTATACATAAGATAACTAGTTTTCACATAAAAAAATGACAACCAATGCATTAAACCCATTAGTACATGGACTTTTTTAATCCATGATGATACCTTTTTAACTTTGAGGTGCCCATTTAATTTATGAAATGATTATTTATAAAATATTAAATCATAAACCCAACGAACCGAAGGCAGTGCTTGTGAAACATTTAAAGCATGGTTTATGGCCTATGGAATATTTTCACACATGAGTTCATGAATAAATATAAAAAACAACCATCATACCCTGACTTCATCAACCAAATTCGAAATACGTAATTATTAGGATATAGTTGATAATTATTAATTGTTTTTGTATACCTAATATGTAGGTTTGGGATCTACATGCCCCAAAGGATCTTAATAAATTCCTTCAACTATGGAATGACTAAAAATAAGTAATAGTTTAGTGAAAACCCATTTATATCATGGTTATATATATTTATCCTAACATACATGTATTGAAAATAAGGGTTTACAAAAAAAAATCAAGTGGGACTAGGCCCCATACATGTAGTTTATGTTTTGGAAATAATACTCAAAACGAAAGATCGCCCTTTAATGATCATAACCTGAAATGTGTTGTTGTATACATATATATATATGGACATATATATATTCATAATTTGAAATTCTAAAACGGATTTAAGGTGAAATTGTATGTATATATATATATATACATACATATATATATATATATATAGAAAATAAATTAGTGAAGATGGGTTTAAATGAAATACCGAAAGCATGAACCATTTTCTATGTATTTCATACTTAAAAAGAAAACTCAACATGGGTTTTGTTTTAAAAAAAGTGATATAAAACTGTTTTCATATATATATATATATATAAACATGTGGAATCATATGAATATAAGGGTTAAAGAGTTTTTTTGAAATGGATGAAAACAAAACAAGGTGGATCCCATACCTAACTTTAGATGTGCAGGAGGATGGGACAGAACTGTCTTCATGCCAAGAGGAAGAATGCTCGTGATTTTTGTTGTAATAAAACAAGGTTTGTATAGGAAATATTTCATATGGGTTGTATAATATTATATAAAAGAAGAATTGACCCAGATAAAATAACACAACATGTTTCATAAAATAGAACACAAAGAGGCCATGCAGTGATTATATTACATATGTATATCTATAGATCCTGAAAAATATATACCTGACACCGAAGGAAGAAAACTAAAGAAAACAAATATAATGGAACAAAAAAAAGATCGGCGATGATCCCGTGGGTAGATGTCAAGGTCACGAGGGCCCATTCCTTTTAAAAACTAAAAAAGAAATAAAAATAAATGGTGAAATCTAGGTGGTGGAGAAGATAAAAGAGATGAAGAAAGAAACTAGGGTTGTCCGCTGGTTTGAGCTCGGCGGTGGGGACAACGTAGAAAGAATAACCGAGGAGAGAAATGGGTGGTCGAGATCGTTTTGATTTGGATCGGATGGTTGGGGTGAGGTGTGGGTATTAAAAACTGAGTGAACGGTTGCGATTAGATCATGCAGATCGAACATTCATTGAGGGTGTACTGTAGTGCATCATGATCGTGCGGGATAAGTGGAGAGATTAGAACAACGACCGGGATCTTGCACAATGCGATCTAATGACCCTGATCATGTTTCGCCTGAAAAATCAGTTCCCACATTGAAACGGGAAGACGCGCGGAGCTTCTTTATAAGTTCGAGGCTCCTCCGAAGTGTTCAGAAATCACAACACACACCAAAGGGGTCCTTATACATGGGCTCCCGCTCCCCCTCTCAGACCCCCACAGGCCTCAGCCTACATGCGCTTTGCCACATCCATGCCTGTGGTGGCACGCACTCCTGCTCTCCCGTGCGCCCTTCGGGGCACCCATCCTTGTCCCGCTATAGCCTGGGCTAAGGGCTAGGCTCAGCTACCCTTTGTGTTCCTCCTCCCTCAGCCCAGCTTGTATGGGCTGGTCAAAATGGGACATTTTTTGTCAACCCAAACTTCAAAAAAAAGACCAACTAAAAATAGAATACTTCCATAAAAAATTTTTCATTTCATTATTTCCATAAATCAAACTATATGACTTTTAAATTAACAAAGGAAACAAGGAATGATTTGAAATTCAAAAACATTACATACCTAACTATATAACTTTTACTTAACAAGGTTCATATTATACATATTTGCTTTCAAAAAAATGGGAAAATATACCCAAAACATTGTGATTTTTTTCAAATTCCATGCCTTCCAAAGATTAGTTCAATTTAAAAAAAATGTTCAACAATAAGATTTAAAGGACTCAATTACATAAAACATATCAAGGTGATTTATGTTCAAAATAAGGTAATATTAATATTTTTTCATTCAATTGATCCATTTACAAAACCATTATGTCTAAGTATTTTTGAAACATAAAAGAAAAGTTCTTGAATTAAATTTTGGAATCACAAATAAGAGTTTAAAATTATATTTTAAATACTTCAAAAAAATTTATATTCATAGTCAACTAAACCACAACACCTGATGACAACAATTATAGTCGTTGTACCTCAATGATTAATTATATGGAAACAGCCGAATTTTAGGCCTTATAACCCACGATTAGGGTATTCAACTCCAAACACTGAAACATAGAAGATGTATCTCCTCATTCCCCTGAAGCTTAGTATGATTTTTCTGATTCTAGTCATGGTGTCCTTGGTCGTGGCAGATCCGGCGGAAATCCACTTCTTCCATGGCATGCTCGTGGTGATGTGGGGTGTACCAGTGATCGTGATTGGCCTTCTTTTAGGGATTTTTGGTTAGTCTTGTCCCTTATACCCTTTTTTCCATGTATCCATTTCTAATTTTTTTGAAAGAATGTCAAGTTTTAGGTTCTTATTTTGCAGGCATTGCCAAAAAGGAAAATAATCCAAAAGTAATTATTATCACTATTTCAAAAATTATGTTAGGGGCGTTACAATATCCCATCCATTAAAGAATTTCTCCCTCACAATTCAATTAAACCCTTAAACAGAACTATAAATACATTATGTTCGGGGTTTCTTCTTCCTGGACCACCATTGTGGGTAATCCACTTATGTTTCCAGGTGGATTCCAAGATAAATTCCCAGTTCCTCGATCTCCTTAGCCCAAATACACTAGGAACAGCTAGAGTCAAAGTTATGCATATAGAATTCGGTCTTCCAAAGTGATGCGTGGGAGGTGTGGAGATCAGAGATTTGGGAGAGAGCTACCTCTCTATAAATCTCATGAACAACCTCACGATTGAACACATCAAATTCAAAAAGCATCATGTACATACTGAAACTCAGGCCCTGAAGTAGATATGTTTCTCGAATGTCACCTTCCAAGGTAGCCTCATGAAACATCCTCAGTGCTAGGTGGTCCTCGAACAAGGTGAAGCAAAGGAAGAGACCTTCATCGGACTCTCATCTTTGCATGTATTCTCTTTAATGTGCAGTTGGTATGCGGCGATGAACATGATGGTTTACCTGGTGGATCCAAAGTATTTTTGGGCTAAGGGATACCTTATGAAGGCATTTCCATGACAGGCATAGGTTGGAAAGAGGGTAAAAGTATTCTGAACATGTTTTTGTGATTATTGGTTCTAGCAATTCATTAGAAAGCGATAAAAAGTTGATCGATGATCTCACATTTTCCATCTGAAAAACAAGGGATAAGTTTTATATAGTGACACATAACTAGGTCACAAAGAAGATATTACTTTTGTAGAAGTAAGATAAGATACCATAAAACATAACATGATTTGTTTACCAATGTTCATAAACCCGAGGTGTTTCAAGATTATCATGATACTGTTTCACTGGTATTACTATTGTTAGTGATTTCTAGGGTTCCTAATTGATTGAAACGTTTCGATCTCTTGGGTCCAGATGCAACACTAGAAACTAGGATCAAACCCATGTGGACATCTATGGTTAATGTTAAGGACGGAATGACATGTATGAAGTTGGGAAACATCAGCATGAACTATTTGTCGATAATGTAAACAAGTACGATCAATCTTGAGGGCTTCAAAGTACATAACCTAACCACGGAGACTATATGTCAGAATTTGACAAAGGTAAGCAGCTCGGAGGTCACCATATTTTGCAACTTCTTCAAAGTCTTATCGAGCTGAAGCATTATTAGACCAGGTAAAACATTTAAACAAACCCTCAAGGTATTTTCCATGCTGTGTATAGAACAATAATTGGGCATGTATCATTAAAATATAGTCGAGGCCTGCACCTCGGTGAAGTTGAAGTATATGAGGATAATTGGACATATAGTAGACGGTTCTGAATTGACAGACATATATTTTCAAATGTCTCATAATTTTCCACACATGCCTTTCCCACTACAGTCTCTAATACTTCTATTGGAAGGGTCAGTAGGCGGGATTCATCATCCATCTAAAATATTAAGAAGGATTTTTATTAGTATTATGTAATTTATGGGTGCTCTAATTTTCTAGGGTTTTCTTAAACCAATCCTCTGATACCAAATTTCACGGCCACGACCTTAGAAGGCTGAAATCGGTGCCTGAAATAGGGTGTGCAAATTTTTTTATAACAAAACAGGTTTACAAAAGGAGAAAATTGGCACATCTTGTCCCAATACAATGGATCATCTCAGTTTAGGATCTTGTAAAATTAGATAATGTTGAAGCACTTCTTCTGAAGACATAACAGGGCTAAGCTTCAACTTGGTGTTGTTACAAAGAGTACTTCAGGAATGGGCATAACTACTAAAACCTGTAAAACATAAATTTAAACATAAGGTGAGCATAAAAATGCCCAGTAAGGGGTTTTAAATAATTTGGAGAAATTTTTTTTAAAAAAAATATCAACCTGGAAAACAAACATAGAACAATTCTGAAGAGAGAGATTTAACATTTGCACACAATCAAAATTTTCTAAGGTTACTTGTAGACAATTTTCCATAAAAATACCATTTTTTATAAAGATAGTTGTGCTTTCTAAAAAACACGAATCTGAGTGCGCATGTGTATGCGAAGTGCATAACACATAACATCATCAAGCCAACTTCGAAAGCATTGGTAAGAGTCTATGCATTCATATCATGATTCATTAAAACATAAAAATATATTCTTATGAATTTAGAATTAGATACACTTCCCTAGTATAACATGCCATTTTCACACTTGATATGCCTTATGATCATAAATGGGTCTTATGTAAGGATCCTCAATACCTTGGTTATTCATTTAATAATTAATAGAGAGTAAATGTATAATACTAGACTATGTCAAGGCCTTACGACAAGTCCGTACTGGTAAAAACCCATCATATATGTGGTTGAATACCACACATGGTTGTGAACAAAGCTAGCATCATATCACATAACTCCTGAGACTTCATCACATTACCCAATGCATTGGAGCGTTGTATAATTCCGGGCACACCTGTCACATCATTTAAGCCCCATACATTCCTCATATGTCTTAGCCTGGTCTTATATTCATAATGCACATGTTACATAGAACATACATTATTAGTCCATAGTCCCCTTTTTATACATGTTCATACTGCAAAAGGTTATTTAAATGATTTAGACTTATTGGCTCCATATTAAGTGGTGACATGACTAAAAAATAATATCCTTATGCACATGTAATATGAATTTTATACATAAGATAATGAGTTTTCACATAAAAAAGAACAACCCTTGCATTAAACCCATTAGTACATGGCCTTTTTAAACCATGTTGATACCTTTTTAACATTGAGGTGCCCGTGTAATTTATGAAACAATTATTTATGAAAGATTAAAGCATAAACCCAATGAACCGAAGGCAGTGCTTGTGAAACATTTAAATCATGGTTTATGGACTATGGAATATTTACACACATGAGTTCATGCATAAATATAAAAACAATTGTCATACCCTTACTTGATAAACATAATTTGAAATACATAATAATTATGGTAATGTTGATAATTATTAAAACTTTATGTATACCTAGTATGTTGGTTTGGGATCTCCATACCCCAAAGGATCTTAATAAATTCCTTCAACTGTGGTATGACTCCAAATAAGTAATGGTTTAGTGAAACCCCCACTTATATCATGGTTATATATATATCCTAACATACATGAATTGCAAATAAGGGTTTACAAAAAAATCAAGTGGGACTAGGCCCCTTACATGTAGTTTATGTTTTGAAAACAATACTCAAAACGAAAGATCTCCCTTTAATGATCATAACCCGAAATGGGTTGTTGTATACTTATATATATGGACATATATACATTTATAATTTAAAATTATTAAATGGATTTAAGGTTAAATTATATATATATATATATATATATATATTTGGAAAAGAAATTAGTGGATAAGGGTTTACATGGAATACCGAAGGCATGAACCCTTTTCTATATATTTCTTACTTAAACAGAAAACTCAACATGAGTTTTGTTTTAAATAAAGTTATTTAAAACTGTATACATATATATATATATAAACCTGTAGACTCATATGAATATAAGGGTTAAAGTGTTTTGATAAATGGATGAAAACGAAACTAGGTGGATCCCTTACATATCTTCAGATGTGCAGTAGGATGGGCAGGAATCATCTTCACGCCAAGAGGAAGAAATCTTGTGATTTGGGTTGTAATAAAACAAGGTTTATATAGGCAATATTTCATATGTTTTGTATAATAATATATAAATTAAGACTTGAACCAGATAAAATAATCCATCATGTTTCATAAAAGAGAACACAAAGAGGCCATTCAGTGATTATATTACATATGTATATATATAGAGATTGAAAAAAATATACCTGAAACCGAAGGAAGAAAAATAAAGAGAAAAAATATAATGAAACAAAAAAAAGATCGGGAAAGATCTCATGGGTAGATGTCAAGGTCACGAGGCCCCTTTACTTTTTTTAAATAATAATAATAAATAGAAAGGAAGAAAGCAAGGTGGTGGAGAAGATAAAAGAGAGGATGAAAGAAACCGGGAGTGTCCGCTGGATTGAGCGCGGGGGTGATGACGACGCGGAAAGAAAAACCGTGGAGAGAAATGGGCGGTCGATATAATTTTTATTTGGATCGGACGACTGGGTGAGGTGTGGGTTTTAAAAACCGAGTGAATGGATGTGATTATATCATGCATATCAAATGGTCGGGGAGGGGGAACTGTAGCACTTCGGGGTCATGCGGGATAAGTGGAGAGATCAGATCGACGGACCGGATCGCGCGCCACACTATCCAACATCCCTGATCACGTTTCGCCCGAATGATCATTTCCCACATCGAAACAGGAAGACTCACAGAGCTTCTTTATAAGTATTAGGATCCTCCGGAGAGTTCATAAATCAAAACAGACACCAAAGGGGGCCTTATACACAGGCTCCTACTCCCCCTCTCGCACCCCCACAGGCCTCGGCCTACCTATGCTCTGCTGCGTCCATGCCTGTGGTGGCGTACGCTCCTGCTCTCCTGTGCACCATCAGGGCACCATTGCTTGGCCAGCCATATCATGTACTAAGGGCTAGGCTTAGCCACCCTGTGTGTGCTACCTCCCACATCCCAGCTTGTAAGGGCTGGTCAAAATGGGTTATTTTTTTATCAACCCAAACTTTAAAAAAAGACCAACTAAAAACATAATAATTCAATAAAAAATTTGTTTCATTTGTTTCATTCCATAAATAAAACTATATGACTTTTTAATTAACAAAGGCAACAAATAATTATTTTAAATTCATAAACATTATATACCAAACTATATTACTTTAACTTAACAAGGTTCAAATTATACATATTTTCAATAAAAAAATTGGAAAATATTCCCAAAAAATTGCGATTTTTTTTAATTCCATGCCTTTGAATGATTTGTACAATTTAAAAAAATGTTCAAAAATATGATTTAAATCTCTCAAATACTTAAAACATTTCAAGGTGATTTCTGTTAAAAATAAGGTAATATTTATAATTTTTCATACAAGTGATCCATTTACAAAACCATTATGTCTATGTATTTTTGAAATATTAAAGAAAACTTCTTGAATTAATTTTTGAAATCATAAATATGAGTTTAAATTTATATTTGAAATACTTCAAAATCATTAACATTCAGAGTCAAGTAAACCACATCACCTGATGACTAAAATTATAATGTTTGTAACTAAATGGTTACTAATATGGAAATTGTCAAATTTTAGGGCTTATAAAACACGATTCGGGTATTCAACTCCAAACACCAAAACACAGAAGATGGTTCTCCTCATTCCCGCGACGCTTAGTACGATTGATATGATTCTGGTCATGGTGTTCTCAGTCATGGTAGATCCGGAAGAAATCCAATTCTTCCTTGGCATGCTCGTGGTGATGTGGGGTGTACCAGTGATCGTGATTGGCCTTCATGTAAGTATTTTTTGTTTGTTTTGGTCCTTACACCATTGTTTCCATGTATTGATTTCTAATGGTTTGAAATAATGACATGATTTTTGTTCTTATTTTGTAGGCATTTCCTAAAAGAAAAATAATCCAAAAGTAATTATTATCACTATTATAGAAATTATGTTCGATGCGTTACATTTCGTGGTGATTCTTGTGATGTGTTGGTTGAGCATGGAGCATGGATCATTGTGTGGATCTATGGTGTCATGGATTGTGGTGTCTTGTTGTTTAGTCATCCGCATAGTACTATGATATCCTGTTGGAATATGTTGGTTTTGGGTTGTATTGTAGAAAAACATGGTTTCCTTTTGGAAATACATGCTTTAATGTTTTATTAACATGCATCATATAGTGGTTGTAGTGATTGTTTGGTTGGTTTTGTCTTAAGGGATAATCGTTCCCCAATTTGTTCTCGAAGCCCTCATCATTTATTTCCAGCCTTTGGCACCATTGTAACGTTACTTAAGGCCATGCAATCTCACACCGACTCCTCAGGTCAATGAGGTAGCGGCGGGGTGTTATGTGTGCTATCAGCTTGTTCAGTCCTTTGGATTTGATTCTCAGATTTGTAGTTGACATTCTTTGTGGTATACTCCTTGAGTCAGGATGGTAGAAAGGAATATGAATTTCGGAACATGGAATGTATATCGTAAAAGGACATAGCCGACCCATTTATTCTGAACGTCATGTTACCAGGTAGGTGGGTACATAAGCGGTTTGGGACATTTATAGGCATTGGATATCTCATTGTCATGGGTGTAGCCAATGAGATGAGCATGGAATGCATGGTAGAAATGAATTCCCTCTAGGATTAAAATTTTATTTGGGTATAATGATTTATGTAGTGATATTAATTTTTAGATTTTGAAAATTATAAATTGCATTTCCAAACATAATGTTTTGAAACATATAAACTGGTGGAATTTGGAAAATGGAAAGATTTTCAAAAAAGGTGTAACATGTAAATGTGGAAAATCATGAAATCCTTGTTATGATAGTGGTGTGTAATGCAAATTGAAATTTGAATTCATGATGTGTATGAAAGTGAGACACATGGTTTTATGTTTTTTGTTTATAGAAATGGAATTATGTAGGCGTCATAGAGTCCAACCAGAAGTGATTGATGAGAAAGTGGTTTCACCTAAGCCCCAAGTGAACCAGTAGTTATTCCAGAGCATAGTGAATGCATTCCAAGCTGTGTGATGTGTGAATAGAGTGGAGGGCCATAGCATGTTGATTATGCGGATGAGTTTCAAAGGTAGGATCCACTCTTCATTAGGGGTGATTCAGACCCATAAAGGGTAGAGTCGTGGCAGTCCATAATAAATAGAATTTTCGTATCCAAGGGTATTCAAGTAGAGATGAAAGTAATGCTAGTGACGTATAGGTGAAAGGATCTTGCTCTTAAGTGGTGGGAGTTGGTAGTCCAAGCTGGGACAGACTAGGTTATGATGTGGGAAGGCTTTGAGGAATTGTTTAATAAACAATTCTACCCACATATGTTCATAATTCAGCGCAAAAATGAATTCTGTAGTCTGAAGCAAGAGCATATTTCAGTGATGGACTATGCATCTATGTTTATGAGATTAATTTAGTTTGCACCCAAGTTGGTGGGTAGCACATTTTTGAAGGCAAGTATCTTCAATGAAGGGTTACGGTAAGAGATTCGTTCAATGATAGTAGTGTTGTGTATTATTGAAGACACAAAGACGATGAATCAAACATCGGTGGCTGAGCGGGATCTGTTGGGAGCTCCGAGCGGAGGAAGCATGGTGGTACCCATGTGGAATAGTTGGAAGTCTAACTCTTGGATCAAGCGGAGGACTGAAACTTATTCCAAGGGTGGGGGCATGGCACATAATCTGATGGTAGGATCAGTGAATCATCCTCTGAATCCCCAGAGAAATCCTTGATGTTTTTAGTGTGGCTATACGACACACATTAGGAGGGATTTAATGGCACAACCTCAAGAAAGTCACAATTGTATGAAGATTGGGAATCTAAAGTGTTATTGTCGGAATTCTCTACGTTCGGGTGTGTGTGACACTCCTCAGGTATCATAGACGTTGTATGCATCGATGGGACGGGCATAGCAGCATACCCCTCATCAGTAGAGAAAATTCAATTATGGTGACTCTTGAAAAACCACAAACACTTATCAGGGAAATAAATAGAAGAGTGTGGCAACAAAGGCATTGTTCCGAGCCGAGCAGGTTGCGTTGGATGATCAGTCGAGACCATCAACGGTGTGAGGTACTATTCTTTAAATTATACTTTGATGCAAGTGTTGCTTGATACGGGTGCCTCACACTGTTTTATTACTTCATGTGTGGTTAACTTGTTGGGTTTAAGTCTAGAAACGATGACTTGGGTTTTGAAACATCATACCCCTCTAGGTCGAAGAGAGTTTCATTCCTTCTTGTGTAGATCATGTTGTAACGTTGTGGGTGATGTTGAATTAATGAGGAATTTCTTAGTGCTTGAGATGGATGTGTATGATGTAATACTAGGAATGGATTAGTTAGTGGCCTTTATGGCACACATCAACTATAATGTGCAGACTGTGGATTTTACAACACAGAAAGGTGTTAGACATCTCTTTAGAGGAGGGAGGATTGAAATGCAGCGTGCAACAGGTTTCTTGGAAATCGTAGTGGGCATGTTATGGTATCAGTTGGAAGTGTTGTCATTGGAATCAGTAGTGTGTTGAATAATGTGTTCTTCTGGCAGTGATGGATTATTTCATGGATGTTTTTCCTGATGAATTCTCTGGGTTACCTCTTGTTGGAGAAGTGGAGTTTGAGATTACTCTACATTTGGTGGCCAATCCTATATCTCTTTTGTCTTACCAGATTGAACCTAATGAATTGCGTGAATTGAAATACCAGTTGGAAGAGTTTGATGACAAAGGATTTATCCATTCTAGCACGTCTCTATGGGTAGAACCGGTGTTTTTTTTTTGTGAAAATAGAAGATGAAACTTAGAATCTTTTTGTTGATTATCATCGAATTAACAAATTTTCGATAAAGAAAAAATATCCACTTCCACGAATTTATGATATGTTGGACTTGTTGAGGGGATCCCAGTGGTTCACCAAGATCGACCTGAGGTCAAGATATCATCAATTGCAGGTGAGGAAAGATGATATTACTAAAACACCTTTCAGAAGAATATATAGACATTATGAATGTGTGGTAATGTGATTTGGAACAACCAATGGTCCAGTGGTATTCATGGCATTGATGAATTAGATATTTCAGAGATATCTAGATTTATTTGTGGTTGTGTTTTTAGATAATATTCTATTGTATTCTATGACAATGGTGGTGCATGAGCAACACTTGGTGAAAATGCTGGGGATCTTGAAGGAAATTCGGTTGTTTGTCAAATTGTCCAAGTGTGACTTTTGGATATAGGATGTCCATTTTCTAGGCCATGTTATTTCTTAAAGGGGAGTTTTAGTGGATCTAGGAAAGATAGAGGCTTTCATCTCATGGCTGTATCCAAATAATGTGTTTGAGGCACCGATTTTCATCAATATAGATGAGTATTATCAGCATTTAGTTTGTGATTTTTCACATTTCACTTCACCGATGACAGCTTTGACAAGAAGGAATGTTCCATTATAGTGTAATTAATAGTGTCTACAGTGTTTCGAAGAGATAGAGGGTTGCCTTACATCAGCACCAATCCTGGTTTTTCTAGATCCAGGAAGAGGGTACGTGGATTATTGTGATGCATCAAGATTCGAGTTGCGGTGCATTCTCACATAAGAGAATATTGTGGTTGCGTATGTCTCCCAAAAGTTTAGGGTGCATGAGAAGAACTACCCAACACATTATTTGGAATTGGTAGTAGGGTTCCATGATTATAAAATGTGGTGTCATTATCTATTCGGAGAGAAAATCACAATATATGAAGATCATAACAGCTTCAATAAAATTTTCTGAAAAATGGATTTGATCATGAGATAATGGAGATGGATGGAATATCTCCAGATATTTCATTTTGACATGATGTACACACCTAGTAAGAGAATGTTTGTGGTGCATGAATTATGTAGAAAATCATATGTTCATGTGGTGGAACATGCAACGGAATTGTGGCATTTGAAGACGGTTATAGATGATAGGAAGTTGGAATGTAAGGACCCAGGCGATAGAGCGGTCTTCATTCTGGTCATGTTGATTCCTGACCTGGTTACACTGGTTACGGAGGCACAGATATCTGATCTTGAGTTTGTGTGACCGTGAGGTCAAAACTCAATGGTGGGAAGACCATTGAGGGTTGGAAACTGAATGGATATTCAGTTTTCTGTTTTCGGAGTCGTATTGTTGTACCTGTTTATTTTTAGGAGGATCTTCATTGGGCGTATCATCATTCTTGGTGGGATAATCATCCTAGAATTTTGACAATGTATAAAGCGTAGAAAGAGCAGTTTGGATGGGCAGGTATGAAAAGCAATATGGCTGAGTTTTTTTTTAGATTCTTGTGTTTGCAGTAGGTCAAGGCAGAGAATCAGAGGCCAGTGGGAATGTTTTAGTCCTTAACAATCACTATTTGTATGTGGGAGCTAATAGTGTTGGATTTTGTCAGGGGTCTACCAATAATGGTCAGGATGAATGATGCCATTTTTTGGATTGTCAATCGGCTAATGTAGTTGGCCCATTTCATTCCGATTCTTGAATCTCATTCTATGGAGGATCTATCCAAAATCTATATCTGTGAGGTGTTAAAGAGGCATGGTATTCTAGATTTGATTTATTCAGATAGAGGTCCATGATTTACATTTTTTTGATATCCATGCATCAAGACCTTGGGACACAATTGACTATGAGCACGGCGTATAACTCATAGACAGATGGTCAATCTAAGAGGACGATAAATACATTGGAGAATATGTTGAGGGATTCTATCATGGATTTTTTTGGCTTGTGGGAGGGGCACTTGTCCTTGGTTCAGTTCTACTATAGTAACAGTTATCCGACATCCATACATGTAACGCCCCGACCCCAGCTACCCAGAGTCGGTGCATTAATTACATAACATTGGCATGATCATGAGAAAGATCAAGTCTCGAAAGACCGATTAGTTTAGTAGCCTTGGAATAACTAGATACATCCATAAATTTTTACATTATATCATAAAAAAAACATCTTGTCTTCATATCCCCTTATACTATCCCTGCAGGTCATTCATAAATTACTTCTTCATAATCCTGGAAAAAAATAAAACATTGAAAGGGGTGAGCTCGGATGCTCAGTAAGGATAACATTATAGCAGAAGCTTTCATAAATAAGCATAAACACTTAAGGCAATTTATAACTAAAACAAAAGCCTTTGAAACTTGAACTTTCAACATGGTATGGCATAAATAAAATGAAATAATGCCATTTAATTACTCACATGGATATTCTACTAGTCGAATGATCACATTCAATATCAATAACCACTTTCATAATGATGGAATGCATAATTCCAGACTATCATAACCACATAGCCAAGGCCTCATGCCAAGACTACAAATAAGATTTTTCCAAGGCCTTGTGCCAAGACACTAGTTTGTCTCATGAGACCTACCGATGCATCGAGAAGCTATAGCGGGCTCCACCCGTCACTTATTAAGTCCAATGCATTCCCATATGAAAAGGTTTAAACATAACGTAAACACTCGTATTAAACTAGCATACGAAATGTCAATACTTTCATCACAAACCATGAATGGTATAAAAATAGCACATCCACAGTCAAACATAATTCATTCGATACAATATGGAAGATTGTATTGTATCACATTAACCTCAATCAATAATAATTAAGGATGTTGAAATAGATGAAAATAATCATCAAAACTATTTGAGAGAAATATCCCCCTTTTCTTGAAAACATTTAAAAGTCACACTATTTGTCAAGAAGCCGTTTAAAAGTATATTTTTGAATCAAAGTGTCCCATACCACTTTGAAACTTTTAAAAGGAGTTTTAATTTTAAAACTTTAATGTCCATATAAATAAATCCTTAAAACCATTTTTAAAATATGGACATTAATGAGCATGATTTAGAAGAATAATTCTTTCAAACATTTTAAAATGGTATTTTGGTTAGAGTTTCTAACCAAAAGAGAGACAATTGAATACAAATAATTGAGGTAATCAAAACATTGTAATATTATGAGAATAAAGGAATTCATGATATACTATGTCAAAGTACATTATATACACCACATAAAAGTGATTTGGTGTATATCATCAAAGAAGTCTCAATGGAATGTAAATTGAGATGAAATTTATCAAAAAGGTTGTATCCTTAGGTTAAGGATAAATCAATGACATAATTATGTGTGACAATTATAAATACACTAAACATGATTGGATATTCAGTGTAAAACAATCAAAGGACATTCACACATATTCTTGTAAAAACAATACCAACGAATTGGATGTTTAACTCAACAAATGGAGAATGAGTTAAAATTACTCTTATCAAATTCATATCAATGACTTGAGAATTACCAATGGAGTGATTATGTGTACCAAACTTCTATCCACAGGAAGGGGAGTGGAAATTATGACATAATCAAATGAATAGTGATTCCACACATAATCTTGGGGTAATATAATCAATGAAATATGTGTAAATCCAAATGAGTGGAAATTGAAATCTCAAATTCCCTTATCGATTAGGTAACTTACGAAACATACACCCATGAAAGAAGTATCATACCATGATGATGTAAATACCCATAAATTAAAGTATATTACACAATGAATACGATCATGGGCAGTACACATACACCACATGCAATAAATAATTGGTGATCAATGGAATTCTCACGGAATTAAAAGTGAGATAAGAAAACCCTTACCACATTAGTCAACTGAGTCGTATGGCCAAAAGTTAATAACCACCAAAATGATTTACAGAATATCATGAATATGAAGTGAATCATGATAATATATATCAAATGGCCATACACAATACACCACTTTCAATAATTTAGTGGCGAACAATGGAAATCTCACGGAATTGAATGTGGGATAAGAAAATCCCTTACCTTGTACTTTTCCTTGGTTGGGGTAGGTTAAACTCCTGTATAATGGTGAAATAATTGTTATTAAATTATACAAGAATCATATATATTAATATGATATCATATATGATCTTTTAACATTGATTTGTTAATAATATCTTAGAATTATCGTCGTTTCTGGTGTTAACTTACTCAATTTCTTTTATATGTTTTGTTACATAAGTCATGTTTGTTGTATCTTATTCATATCCAGAATGATATAAAGTCCTTAAACATCATTTTTAAATCATTAAATGATAATTATACTTGAATGGATACGATGGAGAATGAATCTCATCGCGTTCGTGGAGACGGTAGTCCGTACGTACGCACGAACGCTACTTCCATTTAATTTTTATTTTAAAAGAATCGAATCCAAATGATACATAGGTATATTACTATTCCAGTATAATATAATATTTTATATATGTTAATTAAGTTCATTAACACCATCCTTTATACGTTCCATGTGTGGTATGAACGAGTCATATCATTTTAAGGGGGCGGTAGTCCGCACTTCCTCAAATGAAATTATCGTATGTATATACAACATGAAACGAATAAGGATATGAAATAAATTGGAATTACAGAAGCTTATATATAAAATATATATCATTAATATCATATTTAATTACAGTGCCATCATAATGGCCACCATGAGAGGCGGTAAGATGTATTTTAACAATCATCGTTTCGTGAGGCGTTAGTTTGCCATCCACAGAAACATTATGTTCATCATCCATTAGATGGAGTTGTGTGTATGTGTAGTTTGAATCCTTCTTATAAAAACATCCTAGTATATTGAGGATACTGGTGTTGTTACAAATGAAAGGAAATAAAATGAGTTTGGGGGTTGAAGAAGCAAAATAAATGAAAATAATTTAAGAGAAATCGTTACCTTTAATTTAGGTAACTCACTTTGGTTGGAACCAAAGGACTTCTTGAAATGCTTTCTGCCTAAGGGGAAGCTTCAAGGAGGAGGAGAGGGATGTGGGGAGCTTAGTTGGGCAGAGTTTGGACGAGCCAAGTGGCTTGAGAGGTGTGAGGAATGAGTAGAAATGGTCTCTTTTTATAAGGGAGAGGAGGGGCTCTTTAGGAAAGTGTGAAAGTATTACTTTATAATATATTTTTATTCGGTTTATAATGGTCCAAAAATCATTTAGGTCGAAGATAAGATGACTCATATTCTAAATAACATCAACCAATAAAAATTGGACAGGTTTTAGATAATATTTTAATCATTATAATCTTATTTATTTAAATGATTTATTAATGAGGTAAACATTTCATCATTATTGTGTCATTAATAATTTAACTTATTTGATGTATAAAAATTATAAATAAAATATCATCATGTAGGAAATCGTTTTATCTTTCTAATGAATATTTATAATCGAAAATCCAACATGTATAACCCTATGTAAAAATTGTTCTTCTAAAAGATGTAAGCTTATGCAGTTTTTATTTTTATTTTAACTTTATTAATATAATGTGTCCCTACCACATACAAGTGGCTCCAAGGGGTCCCCAAATTGACCCAAGGATGCCCATGGTCGGGTATGTGTCCACCAATAAGGTTAGGGCACGTTTTAGGGTAATTTTTTATTATTATAATATTATTTTTTAACCCTTATTTACCGGATTTACCCTTTAACCATGGTAAATAAAATATTTACCACAGTAACTATTCAAAATGTCTAAAAATAAAAGTTACCTATTTACATAATTTGAACATCCTGATTCCAAATATGGAATCCATTTTCCTAAATTCAAAACACAGAAGTGGCAGAAATTAATTTAAAATTAATTCCCGCTGTCAAAACAAAAAGCGTGTTTTTAAGAGATAATAACTATCAAAAGATTGACACTTGTTTATGTTCGGTTTAATTGTAAAATTATGTCCAATGACCAAAATTATATTAAATGGTAAAAATATATTCTAAATATACTTTAAAACCACTCAAATTCATAATTTATCACTATTAATTATTTTGATTAAAAAAGTTGTTTTTAATTAAAATTTAGTAATTTTCACTATTCATCAAAATATGAAAGTTATCCGAAAAGTACCAAAATTTCACCTTAGGCTAAATTCGATATTCCGAGTCCAAAAATGAAGTCCATTTTCAAATATAAAATATATATAATTTCAAAAAGTAGGTATTACTATTCACAACGGCTAGTTTAATTAGTTGTGGTGTGTGTTAGAACTCGAGGTTGCGTACAACACACGCTATCACATTATTCAAAGGGAAACGTACCGTGGAAGCTTGGGGTGTTACATTCTCCCCTCCTTCAATAAATTGCGTCCTCGCAATTTTTAAAATTTTTCTTGGGAATATAATGGAAAGTCCCACATCGGAAAAAGAGTCAATAAAACTATCACTTTAAAAGAAAGAAAGAGAGGTATAAGGGTCATCCAAGATAACCCATACTAGGATTTCATGTAAGAAAACATGGATATGGATGATAAACTAAGTGTCAAGTTCTGATGGAGAGGGATAGAAATCATGATCAGGAGAAAGTTAACAATGAGAAAACCACACACTTGTGTTGGGACAAACGACCATTAGTCTCCTAGTAGGAAAGTGAACGGACAACATTTTTTTTAAGTTACATTACACAAGGAAGAGTAATTCATTTATGATATTGACTAAGAACATTATGAGATATACTTACATTTTAAGTAGATTTTCATCCTTTAATAAATTTCCACCACTAACTCAAATTTTTTTTTTAAACGATGAGTATTCAAGAAGACTTGGTCACACTGGAAGAGCTAGAATAAACTTCTATAGAATCACATGATCCATGCAGGATAAACCATATATTTACATTGTCTTTGAAGATTAATCAAAACCAAAATGGTTAGTGAATGATCTAATGATCCCCCAAATGGATATTTATTGAGAAAAATATTCACTAATCTTAATTTCTAAAATTAAACCAACAATACCCCAAAGTTAAATAGATACCATTCAATAATCAATTGTCCCTAAAATCCTTTAATATAATCCAAACCAATATTGAAACCCAAAACATAGAAGATTTTGATTATGTAGTCTCCCATGTTACATTGTATCTCCAAATGACATCAAATACTCTTAAAGTCACATACCTAAAAGTAATTAACATTATCACATATTCTCTGTTATAGGTTAATCATTTCCATAAATAACCTAAATCACTATAAATCAAAAATAAAAACTTAGATAAAAATACACCATTACTCTACAAATGAAACCCCATTGTATTCTATTTTCCTTGGGCATATAGTGTTCCCAACAAAGCGAACATCTTCCAAAATAACATTTATCACTTAATCACCAAATCATTTTCCTATACCAAGGGTATTCATTTTATAAGACATAAGAACCCAAATCATCTTATTATTGATCAATAAAATCATTTAACAAAAAAAAATAGTCACACTAACCAGGGACTTCACGTAGTCCAGTGGTAGGCGATAAATCCCAATCGCACTTTGGTTGTGGGTTCGATTCCCACAACTTTGTCCGACGCGACGGGTTGTCACACGGTCTACGTGTTGTCCTTTTTCAAAAACTATATTTTATAATATTACCAAAATGAGAGAAATTCCTCAAAATAACATAATTTAACCATAAATGTTATATCATACTTTTCATTTTCATCCCAATTATAATAACTTATCATTTTCTCAAACCCCAACGATCATATAAAACCAAATGGTTATTTATACCTATATCCACAAGAGATGAGACAATTCTTCCTCAAATATCATTCTCACATGGCAAACTGCGGGGTTACAAATACAAGAGAAAATTATTCCAAAGTAAACCCATCAACAAGTAGTGCTAATTTTTCTCCAACCATTTATTTCCACATAGCTTCTTCTTTGACCAAGAAAATATCCTATAGAATAGGACATTCACTCGGGTAATGGCCAGGTCCTCTACATTTACGGCAAATGACTGTAAATGGACTCTTGGGACCATTTTTATCTTCTTCCATAGTACTCTTCATTTTTCTTCGTCAATTCTTCACTTTATGTCCTTCCTTCCCGCACGTAAAACATTTCGTTGTCCCATTGAGACACTTTCCTGGGTGTCTCTTTCCACATTTCCTGCATGATGAAAATTGAGGGTTCTTTTCTCCATGGTCTCCATTGCTGGAGCTCTTATCGTTTATCACCTTTCTCTTCCTAGTTGAGTCTGGGAGTTGGTTAATATATATGTTGTTGATCATATTTTTTGAAAACTGATTTGGCATAAAGACGATATCTTTTACGCCTATCAACATTCCATTTTGTTGCTCATTTCCACCACCGTTCCCACCTTGTACTTCATTCTCAAAGTCACTATGACTTCCTTGGAATCCAGCCATTGACTAAAACCAGAAAGCATTGTGTGAGTAATAGTAGTCGTAAAATCATTTAGAGATTAAAATGTCACCATATTCTCAATTTGAAACATATTAGGATTAACCATGGTCATTTACTCTCATCTTATGTATATATTACTTAAATTGGTTTGTAAAGAAAATGTAAATTATCCTAAGCATATCCCCCGGGAGTGTCGTAACCAAGAGTGCAGCAAGGCCCGTTGTCGTGCACCAATTCCCGTTCGAGTCTAGCTCAAAGCGGTGTTTTCGGGTTTTACCCCTAGGTACATCTGTGCCAGAGCCGCCTCTACCTGCTCGTATCGAGACAGGGATGTATTGCTCGGAAAACTCACAAAATCTCTACAATACCAAAATTCTAGGAAGTTCTTCTATACTAATCCTCAAAGTTCATCTTAGGTCTACGTGCTCTAATCAGAGTTTATCTAAATCTAGCTTCCAAGGTTTGTACTAAACTTCCTCTGATACCAACTGTAACGCCCCGACCCCAGCTACCCAGAGTCGGTGCATTAATTACATAACATTGGCATGATCATGAGAAAGATCAAGTCTCGAAAGACCGATTAGTTTAGTAGCCTTGGAATAACTAGATACATCCATAAATTTTTACATTATATCATAAAAAAAACATCTTGTCTTCATATCCCCTTATACTATCCCTGCAGGTCATTCATAAATTACTTCTTCATAATACTGGAAAAAAATAAAACATTGAAAGGGGTGAGCTCGGATGCTCAGTAAGGATAACATTATAGCAGAAGCTTTCATAAATAAGCATAAACACTTAAGGCAATTTATAACTAAAACAAAAGCCTTTGAAACTTGAACTTTCAACATGGTATGGCATAAATAAAATGAAATAATGCCATTTACTTACTCACATGGATATTCTACTAGTCGAATGATCACATTCAATATCAATAACCACTTTCATAATGATGGAATGCATAATGCCAGACTATCATAACCACATAGCCAAGGCCTCATGCCAAGACTACAAATAAGATTTTTCCAAGGCCTTGTGCCAAGACACTAGTTTGTCTCATGAGACCTACCGATTCATCGAGGAGCTATAGCGGGCTCCACCCGTCACTTATTAAGTCCAATGCATTCCCATATGAAAAGGTTTAAACATAACGTAAACACTCGTATTAAACTAGCATACGAAATGTCAATACTTTCACCACAAACCACGAATGGTATAAAAATAGCACATCCACAGTCAAACATAATTCATTCGATACAATATGGAAGATTGTATTGTATCACATTAACCTCAATCAATAATAATGAAGGATGTTGACATAGATGAAAATAATCATCAAAACTATTTGAGAGAAATATCCCCCTTTTCTTGAAAACATTTAAAAGTCACACTATTTGTCAAGAAGCCGTTTAAAAGTATATTTTTGAATCAAAGTGTCCCATACCACTTTGAAACTTTTAAAAGGAGTTTTAATTTTAAAACTTTAATGTCCATATAAATAAATCCTTAAAACCATTTTTAAAATATGGACATTAATGAGCATGATTTAGAAGAATAATTCTTTAAAACATTTTGAAATGGTATTTTGGTTAGAGTTTCTAACCAAAAGAGAGACACTTGAATACAAATAATTGAGGTAATCAAAACATTGTAATATTATTAGAATAAAGGAATTCATGATATACTATGTCAAAGTACATTATATACACCACATAAAAGTGATTTGGTATATATCATCAAAGAAGTCTCAATGGAATGTAAATTGAGATGAAATTTCTCAAAAAGGTTGTATCCTTAGGTTAAGGATAAATCAATGACATAATTATGTGTGACAAATATAAATACACTAAACATGATTGGATATTCAGTGTAAAACAATCAAAGGACATTCACACATATTCTTGTAAAAACAATACCAACGAATTGGATGTTTAACTCAACAAATGGAGAATGAGTTAAAATTACTCTTATCAAATTCATATCAATGAATTGAGAATTACCAATGGAGTGATTATGTGTACCAAACTTCTATACACAGGAAGGGGAGTGGAAATTATGACATAATCAAATGAATAGTGATTCCACACATAATCTTGGGGTAATATAATCAATGAAATATGTGTAAATCCAAATGAGTGGAAATTGAAATCTCAAATTCCCTTATCGATTAGGTAACTTACGAAACATACACCCATGAAAGAAGTATCATACCATGATGATGTAAATACCCATAAATTAAAGTATATTACACAATGAATACGATCATGGGCAGCACACATACACCACATGCAATAATTAAGTGGTGATCAATGGAATTCTCACGGAATTAAAAATGAGATAAGAAAACCCTTACCACATTAATCAACTGAGTCGTATGGCCAAAAGTTAATAACCACCAAAATGATTTACAGAATAACATGAATATGAAGTGAATCATGATAATATATATCAAATGGCCATACACAATACACCACTTTCAATAATTTAGTGGCGAACAATGGAAATCTCACGGAATTGAATGTGAGATAAGAAAATCCCTTACCTTGTACTTTTCCTTGGTTGGGGTAGGTTAACCTCCTGTATAATGGTGAAATAATTGTTATTAAATTATACAAGAATCATATATATTAATATGATATCATATATGATCTTTTAACATTGATTTGTTAATAATATCTTAGAATTATCGTCGTTTCAGGTGTTAACTTACTCATTTTCTTTTATATGTTTTGTTACATAAGTCATGTTTGTTGTATCTTATTCATATCCAGAATGATATCAAGTCCTTTAAAATCATTTTTAAATCATTAAATGATAATTATACTTGAATGGATACGATGGAGAATGAATCTCATCGCGTTCGTGGAGACGGTAGTCCGTACGTACGCACGAACGCTACTTCCATTTAATTTTTATTTTAAAAGAATCGAATCCAAATGATACATAGGTATATTACTATTCCAGTATAATATAATATTTTATATATGTTAATTAAGTTCATTAACACCATCCTTTATACGTTCCATGTGTGGTATGAACGAGTCATATCATTTTAAGGGGGCGGTAGTCCGCACTTCCTCAAATGAAATTATCGTATGTATATACAACATGAAACGAATAAGGATATGAAATAAATTGGAATTAAAGAAGCTTATATATAAAATATATATCATTAATATCATATTTAATTACAGTGCCATCATAATGGCCACCATGAGAGGCGGTAAGATGTATTTGAACAATCATCGTTTCATGAGGCGTTAGTTTGCCATCCACAGAAACATTATGTTCATCATCCATTAGATGGAGTTGTGTGTATGTGTAGTTTGAATCCTTCTTATATCAACATCCTAGTATATTGAGGATACTGGTGTTGTTACAAATTAAAGGAAATAAAATGAGTTTGGGGGTTGAAGAAGCAAAATAAATGAAAATAATTTAAGAGAAATCGTTACCTTTAATTTAGGTAACTCACTTTGGTTGGAACCAAAGGACTTCTTGAAATGCTTTCTGCCTAAGGGGAAGCTTCAAGGAGGAGGAGAGGGATGTGGGGAGCTTATTTGGGCAGAGTTTGGACGAGCCAAGTGGCTTGAGAGGTGTGAGGAATGAGTAGAAGTGGTCTCTTTTTATAAGGGAGAGGAGGGGCTCTTTAGGAAAGTGTGAAAGTATTACTTTATAATATATTTTTATTCGGTTTATAATGGTCCAAAAATCATTGAGGTCGATGATAAGATGACTCATATTCTAAATACCATCAACCAATAAAAATTGGACAGGTTTTAGATAATATTTTAATCATTATAATCTTATTTATTTAAATGATTTATTAATGAGGTAAACATTTCATCATTATTGTGTCATTAATAATTTAACTTTTTTGATGTCTAAAAATTATAAATAAAATATCATCATGTAGGAAATCGTTTTATCTTTCTAATGAATATTTATAATCGAAAATCCAACATGTATAACCCTATGTACAAATTGTTCTTCTAAAAGATGTAAGCTTATGCAGTTTTTATTTTTATTTTAACTTTATTAATATAATGTGTCCCTACCACATACAAGTGGCTCCAAGGGGTCCCAAAATTGACCCAAGGATGCCCATGGTCGGTTATGTGTCCACCAATAAGGTTAGGGCACGTTTTAGGGTAATTTTTTATTATTATATTATTATTTTTTAACCCTTATTTACCGGATTTACCCTTTAACCATGGTAAATAAAATATTTACCACAGTAACTATTCAAAATGTCTAAAAATAAAATTTACCTATTTACACAATTTGAACATCCTGATTCCAAATATGGAATCCATTTTCCTAAATTCAAAACACAGAAGTGGAAGAAATTAATTTAAAATTAATTCCCGCTGTCAAAACAAAAAGCGTGTTTTTAAGAGATAATAACTATCAAAAGATTGACACTTGTTTATGTTCGGTTTAATTGTAAAATTATGTCCAATGACCAAAATTATATTAAATGGTAAAAATATATTCTAAATATACTTTAAAACCACTCAAATTCATAATTTATCACTATTAATTATTTTGATTAAAAAAGTTGTTTTTAATTAAAATTTAGTAATTTTCACTATTCATCAAAATATGAAAGATATCCGAAAAGTACCAAAATTTCACCTTAGGATAAATTCGATATTCCGAGTCAAAAAATGAAGTCCATTTTCAAATATAAAATATATATAATTTCAAAAAGTAGGTATTACTATTCACAACAGCTAGTTTAATTAGTTGTGGTGTGTGTTAGAACTCGAGGTTGCGTACAACACACGCTATCACATTATTCAAAGGGAAACGTACCGTGGAAGCTTGGGGTGTTACAATACATATGCTCGGTTTGATGCATTTTATGGGCGGTTGTGACATTTTCCACTATGTTGGGTAGAAATGGGTGAGTCCTCTATTGTAGGATTGTGCCTTGTCCTGGTGACTATGGTGAAGATCAAGTTAATCAGAAAGAGAATGGAGACAACTCAGAGTCGTCAGAAATCGTATGAGGATCATCTTGTATGGCCTTTGTCGTTCGAGGAGAGTGATTATGTTTTCTTGAGGATCTCTCCTAGGTTGGTACATCATCAGTTTTGGAAGCATGGAATGATATATCTGAGGTATATTTGACCTTTTGATATTCATGAGCGGGTAGGTGAGGTGGCTTATCATTTGGCTTTGACACCTAGGTTTAGTGTGGTTCACAATGTGTTTGATGTGTTGTAGTTGAAAAAGTATCATCTAGAACCTGGACACATTATTCGATGGAATTATGTTGAGTTAGAGTTGGATGCTTCATTAGTACATGTTTCGGTGCAGGTTGTTGATAGGAAAGAGAAAGTCTTGCGGGTTAAAAGCATCAGTTTGGTTTGGTATTTTTGGTAAAATGGATAGATCCAGGAGGATACATGGGAGTGGGGGAAAGAGATGGTAGAGCAGTGGGCCGAGCTCCTTCCACAACGGGTGGCTTCACTGCTTTCCGAGGACAGAAATTCCAATGGTGTGGAGAATGTACCACCCCCGATTTGAAGTATGTAGCCATTTTTTTGAATTCTTCGGTGTTTGTAGTTTTTTGGATGAGTTGAGAAGAGGTTGGAAGAGTTAGGAATGGTTTTTATTAAGTTTGGAGGCTTTTCTAAGGGAACACAGTTTGAGCATGGTTAGGGGAAACTGTGCGGGGTCTGTATAAAACCATGCAGTGGGAGACAGTAGGCTTCACACAACCTGCGCAAGGTTTTCCTTACCATTCAAGGAAACCTTGCGAAATCTAGCTCTCATGTCCATAGCATGCACATGGTTAGCACATTTTTTTCTAAACTGTGGGGGCTATTCATGTCACCACATAAAAATATGTTTTTTAAATACAAGTTCACTCGAGCTTGCCTAATTCCTCTCCAAATTCTTTCCCACTCGAGTCTCACATGGGATTTCGGGTTTTCAGGGGTCGAGGGTGCTCTCCCACTCATTTTGGAAGCATTTTTAATACGATTCATGGTGGATTGATGGTGGTTTCTCTAAGTTATGTCTCTCCTCTTGGGTTCATTTTGTTTTTCCCTAGATCTCAAACTCCCTCTCTCTCAATTTCCTAGATCTACACACATTTTTTGTAGATCTAG
Organism: Viscum album; assembly: GCA_963277665.1. Classification (NCBI taxonomy): domain Eukaryota; kingdom Viridiplantae; phylum Streptophyta; class Magnoliopsida; order Santalales; family Viscaceae; genus Viscum; species Viscum album. Next base: position 406,900,033 of record OY728146.1, read on the forward strand.
ATTTTTGGTAGCCTTGGATGTTAATTTTAAGGCTTTTGGATGTTAGGGAAGGAGATCTTGAGAGGTTTTGGTAGTGCATTCGCCATATTTGAGGTGTGATTTATTGTGGAATGATTTATCAGGATCCCAAAAGGTAGGTGGCTTCTCTCTCGACTCCACATGGTTATAACTAATGGCTTTGGTCGATATTACTTTGTGTTTCTTAATGTTAATTGCGTTTTTATGTGAGAAATTGGATGAAAATCTATTTGGGGATGGTTTGGGGATTTTTGGGAAAAAGGGTTTGTTCTGGAATGCTCTTGATGTGAATTTATAATTGGATTTTAAAATGAGTTGTTTTGTTGGTTTGATTAATATGACTTTAGAAAATGGTTTTCAATAAAATGGATTGTTTTATTGAATTGTGGTTTGGTATGGAAAATTATTGAAGTGTGTTTTCAATAGATTTTTGATTTAATAATGTGGAGTGACATGTAATGGAAATAGTGAATTGTGTATTTTTGGGGCCTTGGAGGGTTGCATGCTTGGTTATGGCTTGTGTGTGTTGTGTGGAAGTGGGAGGGAAGTCTCACTATAAAAGGATTAATGGGATGGGTGGGAAGTACCATCATTTTGGGTTGTTAGGTAGTGGGTCGAATGTCCTTCTAGCTGAAGATGAGGTGAAAGAGATGGGTGGGATGTGCAACTGTTATGGTTGCTTTATTGTGTGTTACTTTTCATATATGTAATTTGTTGTGGAAATGTGGAATGGTTGAATTGGCTTCCCTGTGTGGCATGATTGATTGGGATTCCTTATGTGGAAATTTTGGCTCATGGATTGATTGTTTTCATTCCCAGGGATTACTTGTTTTGGGTGAAATGGCTTGGTAAGGGTGTGTTATGATTATGGTAAGGTATGTGCTTCTGATTATTTTATATAAACTATTCTATATAACTGTGATAATGGTTTTATCCTAGTGGCATGTATAAAAAAGTCATTTGGGGAAAACCTACTGATTAGATGTACATACCCCTTACATTGGAACTTTGGTGTCTTTGCATATGTCGTGTACCGGGATACAGGTAATGGTAAGGCATCTCATTGCTAGTGGTTTGTGGTGAATCTTTTTATGTGTTGGTGGAGCTTGGAGCTTGGATATTGGTGTAGAGCTGTGGTGGTGTTATGGCTAGTGGGGTTATGTTGTTTATTCTTCCACATAGTACTCTGATATCGTGTTGGATTATATTGGTTTTGGTTTTTATTGTTGAACAACACGGTTTTCTTTTGGGAATACATGCTTGAATTTTTTATTAACACTCATCAAATAGTGGTTGTAGTGATGGTTTGGTTGGTTTTGTATTAAGGGAAAATAATTCCCCAATTTATTTTCGAAGGCTTCAGCATTTATTGCTATCATTTGGTTCCTTTGGAACGTCACTTAAGGCCATGTTATCCCTCTCCACCTCCTCAAGAAAATGAGGCAGGGGCGGGGTGTTACATAATTTAAATAAAATTTACATTCCAAAAGTCCTATGAAAACTATCTTTTTTTTAAAAAACATCATAAAATATAAAATGGTTTTTAAAATATTTTATTATTAAATAAATTTCAAATAAAAATATTTAATTATTATAAATAATATTTTACAAATTAAAATTTATAACTAACTGGAAGCACAAATTTTCAATTCACAGAAATTAAAAATAAAATACATTTTAAATTAATATTAAATATTATTCATAAATAAAATTCATAATATTCAGAAAAAATAACAAAATATAACATTAATTAAATTATGAAATTAATATTTCAAAAATTGTTATTATATTTCAAATAAAATTTTGAAAATTTTCACAATTCAGTTCCGTAAAGAATGTGCCGTGAAATCGGGGAAACTAACATTAGAAAAATACAACTTTTTTATGCATATGATCGGATTTACTTTTATATCACGTGTATAAAAGTAATTAGATAAATGTTTAACATTAGATTAAATATATTTTATATATATTTAATTAATATAATCTAATATATGTGATTATTTTTATTTTATTGGTATGAAAACCATTTTTACACATTTATATAGATTATCATAAAAATATTACTTTTTTTAAGGGAATTATTTTCATTTATAATCAATTTATCACATGAATAAATAATATTTTCATAATATTGATAATCATATTCACAACCACCTTTTTATTGGAATGTTTATAATGTTAACATTTAAATAAATATATTTAGGTTTTCATTTAGGATCAATATTGTGTGAATCATTAGCATTTGATGAAATTAATCTATACATAGGGAGATATTTCATAAAATATTGGTGTTTTACATTATTCCACCAATATGAAATTGTACGCTTCAAAATTTTGGAAAACCGTTGATGGTACATATCTTTCATCGATTCATCTGGTTTCCATGTCACCTCTTCGTATTTTTCTCTATACATTGTAATTTTACTAGGTGATTGGACTTTTTGTATAAACTTTTATAGATATGATGAAGTATATTCACTACATGCTCTATATATAAGATATTATTCTCTGGTTTCACAAACATTGGATTTAGTAAATGTGAGGGATCAGTTACGTTCTTCCTTAGGAGTGATATGTGGAGCACATCACGAACACGATCAATACTTTTTTGATGTTCAAGAAGAAATGAAACTTCTCTAATATAACCAAGGATCTCAAGGGTTCCACTATACCTTGAGAAAAGAATTCCATTTATTATAAGAAAAAATATGATATTTATTGTGATATTTGGTGGAAAACATTACCTCTATCATTGAACTCCAATTCCAATTGACAATTTTTTGCATATCCCTTTTTTTAACTTTTAGAAGATTTTATATATTGTTCCATTGCATGATCCAAATCTATCATCACAGTCACAAGATCTGCTCTAATTAGTTCTTGTTCCCAAAAATATACGAAAACATTGGATTTCTTCTACAATTTCTATATAGATCATCATATGTTGCCATATGAATACTCGAGTGGAAGCTATTACTAGATGATAAATCAACAATTGTACGATGTTCATTCCAACCTCAATTGAATCCCATTGATAATTATCCTAGAATGAATTCATGCTTGAGTGTGGTCCTTTTAGATTTTCAATTAGTTTGATGGTAATTTTACATGCTGAAATTCAATTGGGTAATCAAATAATGTTGATGAATTCTCTAGAATTTAGATTTGAACATTAGGTCATGAATATGGATAATAAAAATTTGAACGACATAAAACAGTGATAATTCCTTAAAAATTATCATGTCAATTAGTTTGAGCGATAAATCATATCCAATTTTATTAATGTGGGAATTCATGGTGAGTCGATCCACAACAAACCATATATAATTATTTCATGGGATTTCTGCAGGTCACTATTGAAAAACACCATAGTGACATTCTCCCATATCCATGTGGTTATAAGATATTTTTTAATTACCCCTATTGAATTATATCACTCTCACTTGATAACATATTAAACACTATGATTTATACTCTATAATCTCCTTCTTAATGTTTTTCCATGAAAAATTCTCTCGAATATCATGTTAGATTTTGGTACTTCTAGGATGAATAAATAATGTGATGTATTTGAATTATCCAATAACTCATTATTTTTCCATGGTGATGAAGGAAAAAAAATCCTCATTCCATATAGAATCGTAAAATCATCATCGATGTTGAATTAATATTGATTAACATAATATTTTTCATTCCGATTCAATTGCTTCTTCATATCATTCCTCTGTTTCTCATTAATATTCTCTTTGATATATGGTTGCGGAGTAATTATAGAAAGGTATGATATATTCATCTTTGTTGTGGTTTTAAAGTATTTCTTTAAAAATTCAATCATGTTAGGGTATCTATAAATTTCCATTGTAAACAAATTCTTATTTTCTTTTCATCTAATATAATCACCTTACTTATTCTCTATTCTATGATGGATGTAAATAGAGAAAAAAAATTCATTGTTTAGATCATACCATATTCTTTGATGCTTGTTGGTTTCCTTACATGTGAATGTATATTTCATGGTCGTATGATTGATATATTTCTGGCACCTCTCTCTATAGTGGTGATTACACATGATTTTCATTGTGGAGATCATAAATTCCAAATCCATATCATTTGTGGGATACCTTTCCTATCTAATGTTAAACATCCTTGATGTGTAGGTTATCACATTCTCTTATACTACTCATTTTCATCACAAATAGTTTTTGATATCAACAACTTTTTTAACGATGGCTATTTATTTTACCTTTATAGGGTTTGATAAATCTACTCTCAAATGAAAGAACACCCTACCATGATCATAGTGTCCACCTAGTTTCATCGTCATTTTGTTCACTAATATAGAATGTCCATATATTGTTAAAATTATTTATATATTACTAAAAATAACATCCAAATTTTATCTAAATACACATTGTACATCATGGTTCATTTTGGTGTTCAAAGAAAAATAGGTCTAGAATATAATCACGTATGGCTTTTAATTTCAAAATATCTACCAAACATTATTTATATAAACCATTTAGACCAAGTTAAACATGAAAAATTCAATCAATGGTACTTTTATTATAGCAGAATTTAATGTTGGAACACTAAATAATAAAATCATTTATAAATAGGCTATCATGTGTATCCTTAATTAGTATATTTTTCAAAATCAAAATATGCTTCATGATCTTGTGAAAATGTAAAATATTTAAAAATTACTTGAAAAGAATTTCCTTATTTGAAAATATGATAATTTTAAATATAATAGTGTTTGATTTCAGAAATCCATGATCTATTATGGTTTCTATGTATATTTTAGGTTTTTGACATATCATACAACTATTTTCAATAAATATGTATGTTATAAAAAGTTTCAGAATCATCAAAACATGAATTTGAAATAATTATTGAAATCGTGCCATTAGTATAAGATAGGAAGGTTGTTCAAGATCCTCCACCATAAATTTTTAACCAAATGTACTCAATCTAAAAATGTTTTAGAATTCAGATTAAAACATAAAAGAATGTGAATGTTCACATATGATTAACCAAATCTCATAATCCCTAAAGATGCCTTAAAATTTTCACTAGTACTGGCCATAAGCAACCATACATAAATATTACGTAATCATTATATTAGTCAATAATTAACATTGAGGTTCATTTCAGGTTTATAGTTTTAGGGAATTATCCCATTAATATTAAATAATATTTCCAAAATTACAAAGTGAACACATTTACATGCCATCCATTTTTATCATAATAATGAACATTTTAAAATAAACCATGAATTGTTTTCCTTGATAAAAATTATCATAACATTCAGCATGACTTAATCATTTCATCTAATCATACTAATACACTATAGATATAATTCCAAATACATGGGATGGGAAACAAAAATCTATGTAAGTGATATAAAATTAATAATGAAACTTTTTTCCATAAATATTTTTAACATAAGAAATTTTTTTCACAAATTCATTATTTTCACCTATATATACCTAAGAACTTTAAAAAACCTCATGAAATAATATGAATTCTGAGAAATCATTTTTGAAATAATAAATCACATAGGGTACTTATAGAATCTATATCATACACACACTTTATATTTCACAGCTTCATAGGGAAGAACCATCGTGGTTACATTTGAAATACCTTTCACATTATAATACCTAAATATCTTATGAGAAACTGTATCGTTTTTCACTTTCTCATTACCCAATCCACTAGAGAGTTATCTTGAGCCCAATCACCCTCGTTTTATCATAAAACACCCTATATATATAATCAATTCTCATGTACCATAACATAATCATAACACATAAAACAAGAATGAATGAATACTTACATTTTCACTTTGAAATCACATTTCTAGTTGAAATGCCACACAATCATAAATGAAAACACATTATTTTAAAATATAAGTGTGAACATGTACTCTAAACATCAAATCATTTTGCCTATATATATGAGAGTAATTTATTTAAGAACATATATTTTAAATTAATTATTCCATCTTATTGAAATAATAAAATCTAATTTTTAAATACAATCAACATTTTTAAAAATATTATTTATGAATAAAATTGTCACAAACCACTTTAAAAAATTTATATGATTAATCATTTTATAAAATTCATGTATATATTATGGAATCATTAAAAACAATTTTGGAAACATTTACATGAATGAGAATTATTTATATGATTAATTCCTTAAAAATCTTAACATGTTTTTTTATTTAAATATTCCCTTACGATTATGATTTTTTTATAAAATATATTGATTCTATGAATTTAATATAAACAAAAATAAATAAAGTATAAAAAAAGATAATATACCAAAATTTAATTTATCAAATAGAGTTCAACTACATAATTATGAATGGAATTTTGGTTAAGAAGTTCCCATATAATGTTCATATCAATGAAATATGAATTTATCAATGGGGTTATTCTATATAGAAAAAGTATATCCACAAAACGTTATGTGAAAATTTAATCAAAAATAATATAGGGTGATTCAACACATAATATTGGCATAATATAATCAACATAATATGCATAAAACCTAATGATTGGGAATCAAGTTCTGAAATTCCCTTACATTTAGTATGACTCATTTAGTATAATAGTGATATTCCTAAATAATAAACATATGATAAATTATTATTCCTTAAGAACCGTTTTCAATTTTATTAACCCTTTCATATCACTTATTAAAATTTTATTATAATTACATTATTAATTTATGTTCGTATTGGACATTTTGTCAATATTCAGTACTTGACTCGAAAATGAACATGATCATGATGTAATTTTCCACATTATAATATTTCCAAAATCAAAATAATATAAATCATAATATAAATATATTATATATTCATTATACATTTATTTATTATAATCATTGAATTCAAAAAAAAAAGACAATATTAACGGAGACGATAGGGCATACTAACGTATGTACACTATTTTCATGCAACTTCATATAGAAATAGAGAAATTATATTAAATGTATTTAAATATATATACATATATATTTTCATTAAATTATCATTAATAATCCATTTTTATCATATATTTTTATTAAAAAAATCCTTAAAAAATTCTATGTGATGCGTGAACGAATAAAATAATTTAGAGGAGGTCGTACTTTACACGTCCCAAATGTAGTTATTGTATTACAAGAGTATAGAAATAATGATGGTTTGTTTAATATATCATATACTGAATAAGAAATAGTGTAATAAATAAATTTTAATCTAATATTTGACCTGAATAATTTTTGAGGACCATCCCTGATGGTGTTAATGGGAAAAAGAATTATTTACACAGGTGATTAATCGGCATAACGTGGATAACAATTTAGTTTAATTGAATAAGGTGAGGGGACAAATGATATGGATATGAGTTATTATACTAGAAAATTAAAACTCTAGTATTTATATGATTATGTAGTAATCATTTATTTATGGATGATGGAGTTGAGGAGAAAATATAAAAAATTAAATATGTTAAGTGAGGTATTTTGAGAATATTACCTCTTGAATATCCCCTATTTAAAATACCCTTAATGATAACAGATATGGTCTTTTTGTGAGACCAAAATCCCATGGACGTGGAATGAGTGAGCAGTATAGTTTTTTGAATAACTTTTATGATTTAAGTGCCTTTATTATAAAAAATGGTAGGTGGATTGGTGATATTTCAAGAGGAGAGGTGGGTTCAAGTGATAAGTTTTTTAATTATTTTATATTAAAATCCAACCATAATGAGGTGGAATTAAATTGAAATAATATTTCTTGTAATTAATTTAATTTATTGTGTTTATATTTTATCCACGGCTCCAACATTCAATCAATTTTTCAGTTTTATTGGATGATTAGATTTTAGTTTTTAACATTAATCATCGTCAAAATTTAGCTTTCCCTGCGGTAAATAATTTTTTTATCGTTGTACATTTTTCTTACGTAATTATAAAATTAACCATAAAACCTAATTTTTCCCTTATAATTCCAAATATTGAATCCATTTTAACAAATTAATTTTATATAATTCTAAAAACAAGATTAAATAATAACCAACAAGAATACTAAAATGCACGTTTTTAAAGAGAATCGTTCAAAATATAAAAATGTATTTACATGTAGTTGCCATTTAAAATTGATTGCATTGAAAAAATTGAATTAAATTAAAAACCCTAATATAAATATGCCTTAATTCCAATTACAATGATAATGTATCATTTTAAATAAATTTTACATAAACCCATTTTCTAATTTAAAATGCAGTATTTTTCACATTTCATTAAAATATAAATTTATCTTAAAAATAGTAACATTTTAACCATAAAAAATTTTGAAGCCCCACATTAAAATAAGAATTTTAATTTGTCAAATATACCTTATAAATATTTTAAAAATAGATTTAAATTTGTTTCTTTAAACAAAGTGTTAGTTTCTCTTAAATATACATCATTAATGCTGCAAATTGAATTTTTTTTCTTATTTATTTTCTAGAAAACAAATAATATGAATTTCAAACATCATATTGAGTTTATATTTCAATTATATAATCCCAGAAGAGTGATATGATTATTTTGTATTCACAATTTTTCTCATTTTAATTGGATTTTATAAAAAAAATGAATTTTCTATTTATTTTGATTTTATATTAAATTCTAAAATGTTTTGGAAACCAATGAATAATAATAAAAACATGTTTATGAAATATTCTCATAATTATTTTAATATAGATTATTCAAGCCATTTGTAAATCTAGGATATAATTGTAACCATTATGTTATAATATTTAGTTGTTCGTTGAAGCATGATATAGTGCATCACATATGCTATAAGAAAAAAAATTTATTTATTAAAACTCAATATGGTACATTCATGTATTTTTAGGTATTATGGGATGGGGTTTTATGGATTAATATTTATAACGGAGGATTGGAGTTGTTTTTTTAATTTTTTTGTATAATATATTATAATATTTTAATTTTCAATCAAAATACCAAACAATTGACAAGGATTAGAACTAATGAAAATTTAGTTTTACAATATCATGAAAATATAAAATTTATACATGTTTTTATTTTATTTTAAGGCTTATATTTTTTATAAACCATCAATTTAGCTATTGAAATTTTAATTATATTAACATCTTTTCAAATATTAAAAAGATATAATTTTTACATATATGATTTAATTTTACATAAATGTAAAATGTATTAAATTTTTTACTTTAAAATAATATTTTTTCCATAATTATTTTTAAAATATTTTAATAAATTAATTAGTTATTATTTTCATAAAATACCATTACTGTCAAATTTGATAATATTTATTTCTTCTAATTTAAATAAATTCAAGAAAAAAACATAAATTCAAGCCAAATATTTTAATAAACTCTTAATATTTTCTAATAACTATAAAAATTCATGGACCCCTAATTTAATTAATTTTAAATTTATCTTTATATTTTTTATATAATTTCATTGATATTCCTATTAAAAAATAATATCTACAACAATGTTGTTTCTAATTTTTATGCTACACTTTCATCAATAAAAATTATAATTTAATTTAAATAATTTATATTATGATATTATATTTAAGTATATGATTTATTAGTAATGATATATATTAATAAAAAAAATATTAAAATTATTAAACATAAAAATAATAATAGTGTGACAATTTTCACTTTCTTATGTTTTCATAATCTCTATGTAATTTTCATTGATATGATTCCATTAAATGAATAGAATTAGAACACTAGTTATTAAGGATATAATTGGATTCATTTAATTATATATTTGAAAGTGTTAGGATAGTTTTTTTTGGTCTAATCATATTATTTTTTATCCTTAATTAGTACATTTATCCTTAACCATGGTAACAAAATTAACTAATGTAAATATTCATATTGATATACAATAAAATGGGAATATTTAATATATTTTTATATACTATTTATGAATGTGAGATGAATTTTCCAATATTAGAAACACAAATATTATAGAATATAAATTGAATTTAATTCTATAAAATCATAATGAAAATAGTTTTTTCTAGTAAAAAAAGTTATTATATGAAATTAAAAAAAGAATAAAATATTAATAGATTAAATAAATTTCAAAACCCTTAATTTTATTATATTAAATCATATTTAACTAATTATAATTTAAACAAAATCTAAAAAATAATTTTATCTTTTAAAAATATTAAAAATATAATAAATCATTTCTTTAAAATTTAGTATTTTTCACTATAATAAATGGAACTAGTTAATGAAACACCAAAAATTAACCATAAGTAAATTTTGAAATTAAAATTTGAAAAATTATGGTTATTTTTTCAAATATAATTTATTAATGATCGAAAATTTAATTTTAAAACTAATTCCCAATTAACAGCCGGAAAAACTACTTTATGAAAAATAAATATTTTTGTGTGGGGGATTGTAATTATTTTTCTATAATGTCCAGAAGACACATTAAATGAATTTTAAATATTAAATTGAAAATATAATATTTTTATTTTTCTAATATAACTCAAAAACATTGACTGGTTTAATTTATTGGGTTTAAACAAACTTGTGTGGATTCAAATATTTTTTCTCACAACATTTTCAAAAAAATTGATTTATTTTAATTTATAATTAATTATTCATATTTGTAATCCATGTTTTCATAATTCAGTTAAAACTATTAAAAACCACCATTATAATATATAGGTTATAGTGGTAACATTTAATTAATAATATTTTTTTCTCTTATGCTCCATTTTGTGTGCAACCCATGTAATTGAAGACATTAAACATTGTTAGGGGAATAATTCCTAAAATATCTTGTTGTTACAACTCAAAACCATCCATATATTTTAGGATAAAAATGAACATAATTCAGATTTGAAACATCATAATAAGGTGAGATATTTTCTATAATTCAACCATGTTTATGATTGAATGATAAATTTTAGGAACAAAGTATGTTTCCTATTAATAACATACATGAAGAAGGAGCTATTATGTAATTCTCATAGTTCATCATTCACAATTCTTCAAAGAAGTACAATTTTGATTACTGATATAAAAAGTATTACTATTAGTACAATGTCAATACTTTATATTATTTATCTCATTTCATATTATTAATGAATCTTATGGATAAGATCAAGAATTAAATTGTAATGTAACATATATTACCACTAACTGAATGTTAATGGAAAAAATTCCTTACATTATATGAATGGACTCCCCAGATAATATTATGGGAAAAATTCTATTTTATTTGTGTGAAATTTTATTATGAATTTATAACATTTCATTTAATAATATATTACTACATGCATTATTTAAATTTAATGATATAAATTACGTAACAGGTAAGGATTCATGTAGTACTACATTCAATTGTACCTGATTGGGATCAAGGAATTACCTCACGATTTAGATAATTCTTAAATATGCATTGAATATAGTGTTGAATATAATTGTTACATATCATCACCAGATATATCGTTAGTTTGGTAGGACTGTTCTATCCTTTGAATATATATTCAGAGCATGTTCTATCGAATTCAATGGTGGTAGGTATTGACAACATCCTTTTGTGGTATTTTCTTATAATAATAACTTTTAAGCAGGCATTGAATTTGTTCATTACGATTACCTATATGTTTTGAAGTATACCTATAATGTTACTTGATTGAGATAGATATATAATGGTATTAGGAGTTGATAAATATTGGGAAAATTAAAATAATATTATTTTAATCCAACATCATATTAATGTATCTCAAATTAAGTAGGAAAGTTGTGCTGATAAACAAAAATTATTACTAGATAATGGTGTTTTTAACAAGGCATTTCTATGAATATATCTTTGATGATGGTTATGATATCTTCGTTGATAAAGAATATGGGAACAAGATATATTGGGTTATTAAACATTTGGGATCGAGTTGGGTTAGTCGATTATTCCATGAAGATTCCAAAAAATCACTATCAAGGTCAAATTATCCTCATTATATATCTCTAGATATAGCACATATTTGATAAATCACATGTAATTAAATAATATCTCATAAAATTGGAGGTGAAATATCAAATGAGTACCAACTGGTTGATATTTAAAATCAAATATATAAATATATGAGGAATAATACCATTCACATAATAAATATTTTGTGGATAACCCATAAATTTATGACTGCTAAAATGGAGACCCAAAATGCGATGAGCTAGAAGTATCCACAATTTATTATATCAGAGTGTAATAATATAGATCTAAAACATATTATCATGGTGAATAATTTAACCATGGTATTTTATTTATTATTTATCTGTAAATAAATTAGATTTATTTGTAAGCTTATTTCACAGGCAATAATAAATTTAAAATTGTAAGTGACATACATTTGAAATATTATTACATTATGTCATATTTATTTCCTATATATTGTATTTATTAGTATAAATATGAATAATTACTGTGTAAAACCTTTTTTATATTTATAAATTGAATTCATAGGTCCTTTATTAGTTATGAATTCATATTAAATCTTTTGATGGTAAAAATGAGATGTTTTCCCAAAAAATGTTTTCATGTAAAATATATTTTCATATTAATAAAATAAATTTATATATATTAAGTAGTAATTATAACAAGTATTTATATAATATATTCAAATAAATATTCATGATGTAATTTTAAAATTATTAAAAATTTGGTAACATCATTTTTATTTTTCATAATTCATTTTTTAGAAATATTTTTAGTACATTTTGTACAATAATTATAAGTGATATTCAAAAACTAATATAAATTAATTTATTTAAAATTTAATAAATATTTTAATCCATAAATTTTTTTTTGATAAATATTAGTTACAAGATTTTTTTCATTATAAATAGAAGACGAGAAGAAAACTAACTTATGTAGTCATTGATAATGGGGGTTAACTATTGATCAAAGTAAAGATATTTCTGTTAAAATGACAATATAATGTCTAAATAATATTGAGTAAATATAATCATATTCTATATGATCCTATATTAAATCATGACTAGATTTGGATTCTCATTCCCATGATAGAAACATTATAATATTTAAAAAAATTATATAAATAAAAAATATCAACTCCCCTTAATTATAATATTTTTAATTATAATCTATATTCATTACGCCACTTCTGCCCGTTATCTTTACCAAAAACTACTCATATATCTTCCCAAAATACAAGGACGCATCTTATAGGTAAATAAATTCCTATACAAACATTATATGTTTCTCTATGTTGTGATTAAGTAGATATTTCCTAATGAATATGTTGGTGGTATTACAAATCACATTGAAGTTTAATTCTTCATGTACATCCTCTATGTCTATTATTTCCAACCTATAATATTGAATAAATTATAATGAATATTTTTTATATGAAATTATTAATATTTTAATGCCGTTATAAACCATCTATCAATAAAATGATGAATAAAAAATTACTCTTCTATATATGTATAATACCACCTCTATAGAGGAATATGATTCATTTTTCATCAACGTATTTAATGGTTTTCAATTATTCTAAATTTAATTTTTGTATTTAGTACTTATCGATGAATTATGATTCATTAATTATAATAATATATCTATCATGATACAATATCTTCTATTGTAAAAAAGATAATTTCACTCGTGCGTAGGAGAGAATGCCACCTCCAAAATACAATTGGATAATTCTCCATTTCTGTTATATATGGAAGTAAATAAATATATAGTTACTATATATATATATATAATATGATATTTACAATATAATATTGATATAAGAATGGATAAATATTATTTAACATTATTTCAATCTATATCTCAAAAACTAGAAACATCACTTCTGTATAAATAAACAATATCATCTCCATAAATTGATGGAATTCAATTTTCATCACCTATTTATATGAATTTTAATAAAATGGAATAAAAAAAATTATTCTTATTCCAGGATTATTATTCTTGAGATGATGGAACTATGACCGTGATTCAAGTATCATATCTGTTAAAATGAAGAATTCTTTTAAAACAACCCAATTATCACATGAATTACTATTTTATAGAATATTTTTTAGATAAATTATAATTATAATATTTATAATATGTGTAAATAGTTTATTATATAATAATATTTTTTTCTAGTATATGTATATTAATTATATACTTATTATACATGATCTTTGAAATTGTATGAATCGTTACAGTATAATAAGTAATGCATTTATACTATACTCTAACATTCATTTTTAATAGTTTATAATAAATTTAATATAATGATATTATATCACCTATCTATATAAAATCGTATGTATTTTATTTTATAATATATATTTTAAAATTTTAAATGTTTTCCTTCCATTTTAATCTACCAATGTACTCAAATTTCATAAAAAATGTTTTCAAGGGAACCTAAATATGTTTCTCTAATCAACAAGAGTCTTTTTTCCTCCGTGTCTATATTTTACTAAAAAATATTTCTATAATTTTATTATAATTGTCAAAATATGTAAAAAAATGATGTTTACCCATGTTTCATTTTTTTTTAAATTTTTTCTAGATAATAATTTTTTTTTTCATAATGTGATTTCTTTTACAAAATGTGTGAATATTGTCCATGTTTAAACATATACTGTAAAAATAAATTCTCCCAAATCCTGAATAATATTTTCATTGAAAAACGTATTACATTTTTTCATTTAATTTATTAAAATAAAAATAATTTCTCATTTACTCATGATATTTTTAAATATTAAGTAATTTATTTTAAAATGAAAAATAAATTTTGGATATGATTTCTTTCGGGTATATTTTATTGGAGTATTCTAATACAATGATATCCATTAATGTTACATATACATTCCTTGGGATTTTAAATAATGATGACATCTTAATTATAATAATTTATTGTTATATTTTTTTATGGGGAAATATTGTATATCCATCTTTTTCATCTTTCTATTAAGATAAGATGATTTGATAAATATTTTCCTTGCCTTGTGTAACACATATGAATTATTTATGATTATATAATAACATATTATTTTAGTTTCAAGTTATGTATTAGGTAGTGTGATATAGATATCTCGTGATATTATTATGATATTTATATAAATTAATGTGAGTGTATATATTCAAACATTGATTTCTGAGTATGATTTCTTCTTACTATGTTAATGCGATTATACATGCACATAATTGGGAATAGAAATATTATAATGTTGATATGTTGGTATGATTTCAACTAAAAACCACTATAAAATTACGTATAGAATTTATTATTAATAGTTAGTCTCAAAATATTATGATTCTCAATTATTATGACACATCAAGGCTATATTAGGACTATTTATATTTATTTTAAACCCCTAGTTAAATATTATAGTAAATATAACATCATTTTAGATATTGTAGTATATAATTATACAGTTATCATACCCTTATGATTATTATTTACTCTATTATTAATTGATATGTCCCTTTTTTACCATTACTGTTCATTTTTTATGTCCTATTAATATGTATTCTATAAACATGTTTTTAAAGATTATTATATGTTTGATGTATTTAGATGGGTACTAATGTAATGATCATTGTGGATAAAAATAAATATCTTTTTTGAAATAAAATTATGATGTATTTAATAATAAATGAAAATAAAGATTAGTGGTTCTTAGGGTTGTATAATTTGGACACATATCTAATATTCATCTAAAATAATGTAATATATATGAGGTGTACTCCTGGTTTTAATCATATCCACCACATGATTTTTTTTAAAGGTTCATTTATGAAATTATGTATTACGTTGAATTTATTAATTTATATTAATCATTCCCACTAAATTTATTTAATATATTTAATAAATTTAATACCTAATCATAAAATATATTACATTATTTTTCAAATAATAAACTATGGACGTAAACATATATTTACAAAAAAATCTAGTAATGATTTTCTAATTGAAGAAATAATCAATATAGTAGAGATAAATCATATCTTCATTCATTCTATACATCAAATCATTATCCATTACTAAAAAACAGTTAAATTTATTCCTAATAATTTATGTCTATTTTTTATTATACTTAATATGTAATACACAACTCGTATTTTGTTTAATTATTTAAAAAATATAGTATATAATTTCTATAATATTATGTTATTATTATTTATCCTACATGTCCTTATGTGTAATATAGAATATCATGTAAAAAATTCATTATATTGGATTATAAAACTGACCTATAATATATAATAATGTAAAGGAATTTTTATTCAGGGCCACAACTATATATAGTGGATTTTTTTCCAATTGTGTGTCATGTTTCCAATGTGAATCAAAATTGATATAGTTTGTATACACTCAAACCCAAATAATAATCCCATATTTCATATATACTAGTCATAAATTTTCTATAATTCATTTTTAAATGAGTTATAATTGAGAATTATATCATCATAAAAATATTTTAATAAATAATTTTGTCATATATGGCATGTATAACTCATCGATGGATGACTCCAAAATTTCATTACAAGATTCATTAGATTAATTATAAAAATATCATTTCTATGAGAATTGGATCCTTTTGTGGTATCACATAAAATTTAAATATAATGACAATAATTTTAAATGGGATCCCAATTAGATTAAGACAACACATATCCAACACACCTTACAAATGATAATCCATGAGAATCCAATTTTCTTATGACCAATCAATATGGATTGTCATGGTCATGATTTGTATTTTATATATAAGGAATATACAATATTTTTATTTTTAAGTGCCTTTAAATCTCTCACAAATTTCTTTATGACATTCATGGATTCCATGCAACCGATCATAGATAGAGATAGATTTATATGTATATATATATGCGTACATTTATACTTATATATAAACAGATATATATATATATGTAACTATCAAGGATTCTTATGAATTAATTTGTGTATTTCGGTCCTTAAGAAAAATTAAAATCATTCGTTATCTTTAATTATCGACTCATATATGTATAATTAGTTTTCATTTCCCTCAATAAAACATTCTATAATAATATTCAATACAAATGTAAATTCATAAAAATATAAATTTATTTGAACATCATTTTAAAGAAGATTAAAATCATACAAATTAAAAATCATACATTGAAGAATGTATAATCATATAACTAACAATAAAATAATTTAATAGTATGGTTATAGTATCCTATCATTTATATGTACTACCCAATGTAAAATTATACATATATTAAAAACTAAAATTGATTATAATTTTCATATTAGTTAAATTTAAATACCATTGATATTGATTAAAATATAATAACATCATTGACGAATTTTAATTAAATATAATCTAAGATGAAATCCAAAGACCCAATATGTGCCTCTACATACATTGCGGGTAATAGACTATCATTGGGGTATTAAGTTTGTTAGGTTAATATTGTACCTTTGGATTAAAAAACACACTAAAAATATATTATGCTCAGATATAACTATCAATAAGATATGAAAAAGTGTAATATATAATAAACATAAACAATAATTATTTATAGTAAATATATTATGTCAATATAGTCATATTAATGTGTACACAAATTTTTTTGGTTGAGTATATAATAAGAATCATTAAATTTACCAATGGTAACTATTAACATGACATTGAGGATCCCATAGCTGTAATCAACAATCTATCCTCAAAAAAATCTATTTTCCCCTAGAAAATATCCCTATAACACCTCTTATATAATAAAATAATTTTTTTCCCAAAGTCACAAATATAAAGTTCATTATTTTATCATGAACAATAAGGGGTCCCAACAATGTGGATCTGAGATAATATCCATATGTATAAGACTATATGCATGTTACAGTAAAAAGATAACAAAATAGCCAATATAAACTACTACATCCAATGTTCATTCATCCATCTATGAGGTCTTTAGAATATTTGGATATTTCTAGAGTTTGATGGTAAACCCATGGTCTGTCACATTGAAATCACCATGGGAAAATCCACAAATTACACAATAAACTACCAAAATCAGAAACAAGTATTCTATAAAACTACTCTAATATATTATAAAATACCTTATATAAATACACATTCCACAATATGAATCACATCATAATTAGTTTTAATTATTACCATAGGCTTAACTAAATAATGAAACCCATCTAAGGTGAGTACACTCTCCCATTTGGCATCCATAATCACCACCGACATGATAAGGAAATATGTATTGTATTTCATTTGTTCAATTTTATGGATAACACTATCACTCAAATACAAAATCCTATTTATGATAACTCTAAGTGAACATTTGTTCTCAAATCATCATGGGACATATCATATGTGAATGTGAATCCAAAGGCCTCAGTATCGTGTTCTAAAACCTAAAATCACATGCTAATGAATGGACATTAACCTCATTGGTGAATGAGAAATAATAGTCCCTTTTTATAGTGAACCCATACACCCAAGGATCTCAATTTCTACAAAAATAGTGTAAATAAATAAAAACATGAGGCATTATATCCCATTCATCAATAATTATAAAAATCATCATTCCCATAATAATATATAGGATATGTTGAAGCTTAAAGAATTGTTTTCCATGAAGTACAATATATATTGTTGAAGCATTATTCATTGTCATCCTTTTTCATAAGATTTATATCAATATAATTTTATTCATCCTATCAACTCTTTAAAAAACACTAAATCCCGTTAACCGAGTACTGGGAGGTTTCTATCCAAAAATTATCACATGAGGGAAACTTCATCCATTCCTTTATTCCATATAACCTTATTTTTCTATAATGAAATATCTTTATATTTATCCCATTTGAATCCATAATACTGATATAAATGATTATTTGTATTACTATAATGTAAAATGTTTTCCTCATAGGATAAGTGTGTATGAGAGACTAGTTATTATTGAACAATTATCTTATGTCCATAAGAAAAATGATAATGCATACCTTTATATTATATATTTTCATGTGTTTATTCTTCTATCTGATAAACCCCATTTCTAAATGATTTCATACAATATATTATATTGAAACATTAAGAAATACCTACTATAATCCTAAAATTAGTGAAATAAATAAGTCAAATCAAAAAAAATTATTCAAAGTTAATCTCATAATCATAGGGATGGATTTTTTGGAAGATCATAATTTTACAATGCTTTATAATGTTCATGAAAGGAAATATGAATTATCCAAAGCATAGACCCTATAATTATCATAATTGATCTGCATAAAGGTGCATTTTGAAAGAAAATCTTGTGATTGACTCATGCCTATTGTGCCCTATCGAAATAATTAACCATTTGTACCAGTGTTCCTCAACCACATCCAATTTTATTATCCAAATATGAATTTATTTTTATGAAAAACAACATAACCTATTTCATACCTATGAATTAATATGTTATTATATACTTATCCAAAAATAATATCGTAGTGATATGCTTCCAACTATATTATTTCATTAATCTTTTTACACATGGTTTCAAAAATATTTCCTCTGATACCAATAGTAACGACCCTATCTCTAGTAACCTAGAGTCAGTGCCTACTCGATTACATTTCATAGCTGGAATGTTTCAGATCCTGAATTACCAATCAATATAATAGTTTTGGATAACAAGATATATACATAAAACCCTTTTCACATTGGGAAAAGAAAAAAAACATTATACAATACACAATTAAATTAAATACGCCCTTTGAAACTCATTCATTGATTTTTTATTTATATATTTTCTAAAATAAAAAAAAATAAGGGTGATCAAATATTATTAGTAACGTCTACAAACAATTGAATCTATGATGAATCAATAAATAATAACACATGTGTAATAGTAAATAATTGAATTCATATCATATTCAATTAATATAATTTCTATCAAATATATATAAGCCATAATGAACAAGGAAAGGTATATTACTGAACACGTGTGCCAATTAATAAATATATGACAATTAAATTAAAGTAGATATAATATCATAGGGAAAATCTCTTGGATTATAACAATAAATTTATTCTTCATGAATTAAATGCTATAGTATTTGATGTTTTGATCTCAATCATCATGATACGACTAAAGATAACAACATTCATAAGATTGAAACAAAACATATAGAATCCTTTTTAATTTTTAAAAATAATTATCTCATTACATTATTTGATACATCAAGTGGATACATAGTTTTAGGCCCCAACCATCACTAAATTTCTAAATCATTATTCATATATCAACTAATTTATTTAATTACTAAATAGTGTTCATTTTAAATAATTATGTATATTATGTAGAGGATACATATTTATTATCATTTCCCCCATTAGTCAATTATCATAAAAAATTATACACCATTTTTAAAATGGTATACATTTAATGAAATAAACATATCTTTTAGAAATTGGCTCAGGCTTCCATCAAACCAAAAACCTTACCTGGTATATGATGAGGTTGAAGATTCAATCTCGATCTTCCGAGGATGTTGAATAGAATTGGAAATAAAAATTAATACCAGTGGGAATTATTCAGCCCAATAACAACAAGAAGGAAATGAAGTAAATAGAGATCACATAATAACCTATAATACCGAACAATAATAAATACATAACCTAATCCAAATAAAACATCTGAAAGAAACATAAAATAAATACAAAAGTAAAACCAATATGAGATTAACCGGTCTACATGTGACCTCTTGTTCAACACCATAAACAAGTCTATCCTACTCCAAATGTATACATTAACTAGAAACCATGACGCTCAAAATATATCTTGTATACTAATTTTGGCTGTCAAAATTAGGGTTTGAGAAAAAATATCTTAGTAGGTAAACACCACAGAAACCATATATATCCTTTCCATAAAAAATTATATAAAAAATATATTTAAAATAAACATATAAAATATTTTTTTTCATTGTAATGAGACATCTATGGTTTCCTTTTTAAAAACACTAATCAATATTTTCCAAGTTCAATAATATTATTCCCATTTTCAATCCCAATTATAGAAAAACAAAATAATAGAAATAATGAACTGAATCGGAGAATAAAGTAAATGATATCAGTGAAAGTACAAATATAATATCATAGATGGTAAAAAATAGAGAATAATAAAATAGAACATATAAATATTAACAACTAGATTTCATAAAAATCGGAATAATAAATTCCTAGACATACTGCGTTCGATCTCACCTTCTAGCGTATGGTGCATATCTATAGTTAATGACAAAAAGTCCTCTCTAAATTAGTTAATCCAGTGGAAAATCCCATATGGACTCCATACGCATCTATGGGTTACCTACACATTTATTTGGTGATTGCCTCACATGTGTGGCTCTAACTAATATCTGATCACAACAATTCTTTCTAATACAAAACAATGACACCACCTATGTGTCGAACCATCCCCATGAGGGCACACTATTGATGTTCCAATCCCACATAAATCCATGAAAAGGGTACATATGATATTTCAAATAACTGGAGTCTCAAACTAAATTATAAAATTCCCAAAGGTATCAACAAATATTATAACTTTCACATATATATACATTTCTAAAACTACATTAAAACAAAGATGAGAAAACTGATACTCTGAGGATGTTCTAAATGGGCCTTTATTTTATGTAGTTTCTAAACAACATAAAAAATAAAATTGTGACATTATTTTGAAAATAAATTTTATTCCTCAATTTATAAACATTATCTTACTCGATAACTATTTAGAAAGTACAATGGTTGTTCAAAGAACCATTTTGGGGTGAGTATAGAGAAGAAAACTAAAGAGTGGATGAGTGTTTGAATATCCAAGTTATAGATAAGGAAATTATATATAAGAACCAATCATAATTTTTGAGACCATTAATAAGTGATACTTGTGCACATATTCATATTCCCACATCCAATGGCTTGCCCAAAACATTTCCATGATATTAAATGTTTCCGTTTAAAATTTGGAAGAAACTTTAAGAAGTTTTACACAAAAACATAAAACCATGAAGAGTAACACAAACCACACAACACATTAATTAAAAATAATGATAATATAAATAATATATATCCAAGTCCAAACACTATATAAAGAACATAGTTTAATTTCAATTGACCAATTATATTTTTTATTAATGTTGTTTGTATATGTGTGTATGTGTGTGCTTGTAAGAAAAACATATGAAATCCAAATTTTTATCAATATTATTTCTTAAAAAAATCTCAAACATTAATAATAATAAAATAATATAATAAAATTACATTTTGAAGGAAAAAAGGAATGTTAAAGCATCAACAAAATTTTTTGATATGGAAAATAATGGAAACATATATCTCAAAAAATGTGCGGTTATGATGAATCATTAGAAGAGGGAAGAAGACTTCACCAATGTTAATAAAACACTATATTTAAAAAAACCCTTCCAACACATCAACCATTTACTCAATGGATTTTCAATGTGGGAACACATACATGAAAAATACTGAAACACGAGGAAGAAGAATATAGTAGAATAAAAATGGCCACAACCCATGAAGAACTCACTATAAAACCATGATGAGACACTAAAGGAGGGATAAGTGACATAAGAGTGGAGATTTAGAGCACCCATTGTGTTCTTATGTCGAAAAAGAGGACTGAGGGGCTAATGGTGGCTAATAAAAATGGATGTAAAACTTGTAATTTCAAATTATTAATACATGTCGTCAAATTAAACGGTCTGGCGACATGATTTACCAGAATATATTCCAATAGTGTGTGACCTAATAGAGAATTAAGACACCTACATGGATTTTGAGCACAATTTCGGAAACCATAAATCAATCATGTTGATCAACATTGTAAAAAATCTCATAAGCTCTCACATTGTTTTCACACAGTTTACTTAACGATGCACAAGATGTGTGCCTTGTTCTTTATAATAAAAATAAAGTTGTATGGTTACTCATTGGAACATTTTAGTATAAGATAAACCATTATAAAATCATTTAGGTAATACCACTAAAAGTGAATTCTTTTGAAAAACCCACATCTAGGTCATGCCTCGTGGTTAACACCCAAATTGTGCACTCGATCTAGGAGGAGGCTAAAAGTCCACCTTGATTCTCAAAAACTAAAAAAGTCAATCCATGAGCTTGAAGAGAACAAAAAAATTGCCAAAGAAAAGAAATGAATAAAAGAAAATAATAATAATAGTAAGGGTGTGAAAATTATTTTCCCCAAAAACAATTTATTCCACAAGAATTTCACCTAGCTGAAGGAGGAATATAACAGTAAATTTAAACTGGAGGATGTAAAATAGAACCCATAACCATGAGGTGACCATTAAAATAAATAATTCACAACCGACCTATTTTATATAGAGAACCAAATTAGGTGAATAATGAAAGAGAAAAAGGGAGGGGTTGTCTTCACCATAAGAAGTCTAAAAACACTATGTCACTACCACTGACTAGGCCAACATAGAAACTACCAAAATGAAAAAATAACACTCAAAACAATTGTAAAACTAGAAATTAAATTCAACCATTTGATGAGATGAACCAAGATTCATCATTTCCTCATGAAATAACCATATATCAAACTGTCATAACAGAAACCTAAACAAGATTCATAAAAAGTTATCAAAACAAAAAGAATAACAAATAAACTAATATTAACAATCCAAAAGATGAAATCACTAGAAAAATATGTGACTAAGACAACAAAACATTATCAGGATCCCATACCGACAAATACTATTTATAATAAGGAAAACATATACCCTCTATTATCTAATGATATAGGAAAAATGTGTGCAAAAACACTACATAATATGAATCCAAACTACAAGAAATCATCACACTAGGGATTATTTCTATAGAACTGATGAATAAATATTACCCTTTCACATAGTCAAGTGCTAATATACTCTATAATGGAATAATCCTTCTAGAAATCTTGATTGAGGATCTTCAATCAGTGACCCAAATAAAAATATTCACAAAAATCCATCAAAAGATTAATACATGACTTGTTCGAGTTCTCAATCTAACCAAACTAGAAGACCATGAGAGAACGGTTCAATGGATGCGAAATTTGAATAGAAAACAGAAACTCCTCAGGAGTATATTCCATTTTATTAAATCTCTAACTATATGGGGAACCCTAACAATCACCAACTAGCACCAGACTACACTCTTGAAACTACATAATCAAGAAAAATGACTTTGACCAACATTCTTAAAAATACATTTCAAGAAGAATAAATTTTTTATTTCATCTTTGGATGAACACCTTACTCTATGATACAATCATTCATATAATCCTAAAAGCCTATATGTATATAAAAAGTGACTAAATCCATGAAATTGTCAATACGTGTCTTCATTTTTTGCAAAGATTAATAAATACCCAAAAACTCGTACACTTTTCCTTACATCACATCCTCTAGTCTGAAACATTATAAGAATATTTTCATATGAACATTCCATGATATACCATATATCAATGATGTTGGGAATATAACCATACCCTAATAAAAATCAAACATTCAAATGTCATATAATAGGAGGCACCCATATATCCATGACTATTCCAAAGGACATGAAAATAACATGATTTCCTGAAGCCACTCAGGGGCCTTTAATAATCATCAATCATCATACAGAATGGGAAACATATATGCTAAAAATGATTCTACATCTCTGTTATGAGCCTATTTGAAATAAACTACCAAAAACTATTTAGAATCATTAGTTATCTTTCTGTGTGGCGTATTATGGTGAGAATAGAAACACATTCCCGAAATTAACATCCTCCTAAGGTTACAATGAAATTACCAAAACATTTTTTATAGTAAAATTTTAATCATAAAAACATCATATTATTACAAGATCAATAATAAAATAATTATTCCATTTATTACCAAATTTCCCAAAATTTGATTTGATTTTAACAAATATAATCACACAATAAAAACTGAAAAAAAATTATAAATGACATCGAACTCATAGAATTGGAAACTAGTGAATAATCATAACATGGACACGTGGTTTATTTGAGCATTCCCCAAAAAAACAACAACTATAAGTATCTTGAACATTGCCCTTGGGCTCCAGATGGGTCACTACTCCATGTAAGCTCAATGAACAACACTTATTTAGCTTTATTCACATTCCCAATCCATACACCTGAAAAAATGATGACTGAAGACTTATATTACCTATAAAAACTTGAGGATTTGAATTAGAAATATTTTTTTATGAATTTTTCACACCTGCATCTCGAGTTCTGAAAACCCTAATATCCAAACTACACTATGATCCAAAAATAAAAGAACTACTATTATAAAAATTTGCCAAAAATGGGATAGGTATTATATCCAAGCCAAAACCTTGCCTGATCTTTGATGAACTCCAAGAAGCATTCTAGATCCTCCTAGGCTCTCAAATATCACGATGCATTAAAGATAATTCATATCAAAATGATTTATCCAAATATCAACTAGGATCAAATGAACTAAGTATAACAGATAACATAATAAATAAAATTGGAAAAATAATAATTGCGTAACCTGCTCCAGATGAAAAACCGAATGAAACATAAATTGGAACCTAACATACAAAACCTTTCACAAACCCGATATCTGTGTGACCTCATGGACACCACCAACCACAATACCGTCCTACACTAATTAAATAACTAAAATTCAATCTCAATCCTTAAAAAACAAATTTCTACCCACAATGAGGGGCATAAGTAGGGTTTCATGATAAACAACTCACTTAGTAAGAACCACGTAATTCAATAAATTTTGTTTACCTAAAAAATTCCATATATAATATTTTAATATTAATTTATTAAATATTATTTTATCATTACCAATAAAAAATGTTTTTTATTTAAAAAAACATATCATTCCACTATCTAAAAAATAATTTCATTTTTTAAGCCAAGTATGAGAAAAACCAAATACCAGAAATAATGTACTGAACTAATGAATAAAGTAAATTGTAGGAGTTCATGTAGTAAAATACTAATATAGAAGTTAATAAATTTCTAAATAATAAAAATATACCATATTGGTAGTAATCAAGGAAATTTCCAAAAAAAATATTGAATATATTCATGTACATACATTGTATTGACTAACCTACTGGTTTATGGTGCATCTTTATACCCAATAACAAATAGTCATATATAAACATGAATATCCAATCAAACCTCCCACCCACAAATAAAATACATTAGTAAACCAACCAAATCATGGTCAATAGGAAACCATAACACAACCCTCTAAAAGATGACCATGAATCTCATTGTAATAATATGACATGAATGGGGAGGACCTCACAAACATTGATCAAAATAATAACACACAACCATTATTCCATTATAGCCTTATAACTGACACCTCCAATGTAATGAACCTCTCCTTATATTGACTACCATTGATATTTTCATCTCACATCAATTAATGAAAAAGTACCAATGAGGCCATCACATCACTTGATTTTCAAACTACATTATAAAATTCCTCAATGTACAAACTGATCCTTTCATATTCGCGTCTCAATGAATTTCCATAAATACATTAAATCAATGATTAAAACACCACTTCTACTTTGGATGTTCTGAAAAGGCCTTTAGGCCTTTATTTAACCAAACCAAATCTCATAAATTCTGATGGATTCAATCTTTTTAAAACATTTTTTAATCCACAATTTAGAACCATTTGGAAGACAACAATATATTTATAATGAAACAAGTGTTTTAAAGAACCATATTTGGATGAGGAAGGATATGTAAATGGATGAGGGGAAAAAATTTTGATTATCTGAGTTCATGAGATAGATATTGACCATTAGAGGCTATCATCAGTTCTATACCATCCACATGTGCACCCCCTATACATTTATAATAACCCACATATAATTGATCACTAAAAAAATTATATGGTACACATATATACCAAATCAAAGATGAAAAAAATGCAAATGTTTTACACATAATAATCAAGCCAGGATGAGACACCTAAACAACACACCACATTAATTTCATAATTAAATTCAAAAAAATAATACATATCCAAGGCCTAACACCATCAATCTATCAAAATTTTATTCGAAAAGTCAAATTGTTAATTTATTTCAAATACATTTCAGCATATATATATATATATATTGTCATAAGTAATAAATCCTTTAGAAAACAATGGTTTCATCATTATTCCACCATATAAATATCCAAAAAAATGAAAAAAACTAAATAAATAGCATCCCATTTAAAAATAAATTATTAAATATGAAGCATAAATGGAATGTGTTAGAAGGAAAAAATAATGGAAACATTATCCTTAACGTTGTGAATTTGTGATGAAACCCTCTATGAGTGAAGAAAACATCAAAAAAATTATACCAGAAATCCTAGAATTCAATCAACCTAGTAAAAACATCAAAACTAGACTATATGGTTATTCCATGGGGGAATCAACCCATGAAAAAACATATATCAAGAGGTAAAAGAATATAAGAGAACTGAAATGGAAAATACACATAAAGAACTCATCTAAAACCTAGAGGGTTCACCAAATAATGAAGAAGTGACAAACACTAAGAACTTGGTGGATCCCTTCTTGTGTCTATGTCGAACAAGATGTTGGAGGGGATGATTGGGGATAATAAAATTGAGGTAAAATTGTAATTTCATAATTTTAAGACACATGAGAACTTGCACGGTCTAGCAAAATAGTTTACTGAACTATAGGCTACCTGAAGACAGCCTACTATAGAATGTACTGACTCGCATGGTTTGGCTAATTGTTTGGGGAAATCGTGCACCTACTGTGAACATATCCTACATAAAAATATTTCAAATGCATGTTGATGCTTCCCAAATAGTTTCCCTAATCGTGCGCCAATTTTTCAACATGTCCATGACAACAAAAAATAATCTATGTACTTACAACTAAGACATAAATTCATTAGGATAATTATGATGAATTCATGATGTAATAAAATCAATTGGAAACACCCTCATCATAGATATTGTTTAATTATTACTACCAAACCAAGCACATGAATAGTGAATAACCTATGATTCCACTAAAAAAATCCAAAACATTAAAATTCAAAAAGGTGTCATGACCCAAACAACATTAAAAAAATGAAATCAAAGAAAAAAATATTCATGAAAAACCATGATCAAGGTGTAAGAATATCCTCCTTTCCTGATTTTTTATATTTAATATAAATGTAATTCCCATATAAAAAATGATCATGAATATGTAATTTTTTTACAAAAAAAAGTTAATAATCACAAAAAAATTGATATTGTATAACAAATTTATCCAAATTTAATTTTCATTTAAAATAACCTTATATGAAATAATTCAAAAGAAATCAGATAATAAAATGAATTATAAATTAATCATGAAATTATAAGTGAAGGGTTTAGTATATAGATCATAATAAAATAATGTGCATAAAATGAAAATATGGCTCATTTAATGGAAATTGAGACAAACTCCCTTAAAATGATATTATCATTATAGTGGGTCCTGTTAAATTAATTTTTTATTTGTAAAAAATGTAAATACAAAAATATTTAAATACAATATATAATAATCAAATATCACTACACACATAATCATAGCATGAAATAATCAATGAAATCTAATTTTAATACAATGAATTAAAATTTAGTAATGAAACCCCTTACCTCATGATTCCTTTTGGATGATTGTTCTTTTAAATATTGTATAATTGTGTTATACATATTATTATCTTATAATGTATCAATACTAATATTTATTATATCATATAATATACATTTATAACATCAAATCACCCATTTATTAATTTTATTCCATTATTTTTTGGTTGTTAATTGCCTTGTTTTCTCATTATTTATATCTCATGAATGTTATTGTTCTTGTTCATAGTGTATACTTTCATAATATACATCATAACAACCATAAAATTATTATCTTATAAATATAGAAATTATACTTTTAATTTTAATCATTGATGATGGATTTGAGAAATATTGTAGGTTACAATCATTAAGACTGTATGTCATACGTACGCATGAATAAATTTTAAAAAAAATTACCAATAATTATATAAATATTGACATTAATATTTCATATTTACGTTATGACAAAAATTTTGGAGATGAATGGAGAGTCAAATTGCTTCGTGAATTCGGTAGTCCACACATACAAATATGATGCCATCATCATTATGTTGGTGAAATATTATGAAATAAAATAATATATTATTTTTTAATATTGATAAATATTTAATTAGTTTCATAATTATTTTATTTATAACACATATATACAATATATTTATCCTTATTATCATCCATGTAATATGTTTGTGAAAAACAAATCACATCACTTCATGAGGCGGTAGTCTGGCATATAGGTAAACAACCTTATCGTATCCCCTATGGATTGGGATGTAATAATTTATATGTGATATAATTTCATAATAGGTATAAATATATTATAAATATCATATATATTATTTATATAAGTAAACCTAATCAATCATGATCATTCTTAATGTGTAAAAATTACATCAGTTTGGGAGGTGGTAGTTTGTTGTAAATATAATTGATAATTTCATAACACATTTGATGGAAGTGGGGATGGATATAGGTCATGAAAATAACATAAAAAGTATCAGTTTGTTCAATATAATTAGTATATTTTGTTATAATGGTTTGATGAAAAATGAATTTGATGTAATATGAAATTAAATAAAAATTCTAGTTCAATATTATTTCCTCTTCTCGAGTTAATCTCTTATTGTTTTCACAAAAATAATTCATCATTTGGATTTATGAAAAAAAATATGTCTTTTAGGATTATAATAGGTAATTTAAAAATTTACTTTCTTAGATATTTCTTAACTAGAAGGATCTGAATATGTAAATAATATAGGAGAGTGTGTGGCCATTTATAAGTATGGTGGGTGGCACAATTGTACTTTTTCAAAAGAAAAAGGTATAGCATTTTTTTCCACATTATAAATCGATAGAAAGTGGATTATTACAGATAATTATAAATAATAATGTAAAAATATGTCCAAAAAATATATTCCATACATTCTTTATGTCCTTTCAACTATTAAAATTTAAATTTATACCCCAATAATCCCATTTTACATTAATTATTGTAATAAATATTTATTATTTTCCACAATTCATGTTGGTACAAATATTAATTTAAATTATTTGATATTTTAATATATTATGTTTTCAAATATTTAAAACATTTTTCCAAATTCCATTGAAATAATATGATAACTTTCAATTGAAATTAATCTCATTTGAACCACATGAAAAACAGTTTTTAAAGAGATAGTAATCAATAATTTACAAAAGAAATTTATATGAAAATTCATTATAAAATTGATTCAAATAATCTAAATCAGATTAATTTAAATAGAATTTAAAAAAGTTAATGTTAAAAACAAATGAAAATATAATTTAAATATATAAATAATTTATGTGTAAATGAAATTTTCATTTACAATTAAGTAATTTTCATTATTCTTTGTAAAATTTAACAATTTTTAAAATACAAATAATTCACCCTAATATAATATTGAAATTAGAATAATTTCAAAAATGAAGTGAAATTTTCAAAATAAATTTTCTAAAAGTTGTAAAAATTAATTGAATATTATGTTAATAAATATATAATAAATAGTCTATTAGAAAAAAATTTGTTTATAAAACATTTCTTTTCCATATAATTGATTCATAATTTATGTCCAATAAAAAAATATAAAAGGAATTTATTTCTACATGTGAAAACCATGCACTATTAATAATTTACATATTATTTTTAATAGTCATTTTTTTATTAGCTAGTATATAATGGTATACTATGTTATGGTTCATTTAGACAATGGGTTACACATTCGTGAAGCTATCAAAGAGATTAAATTTAATGAATCACATTTCATGGTTTGTTTATAGCCTTTGTTTCTTGTTGAATGTGGTATCTATAAAATTTTATACATTTACAATTTAATTGTGTTAATTAATTTATTGAAATTGTTATATAATCTTGTGGATTAGTAGTCGACGACTGACATGGAAGGTTATTTGACATCACTAGATTTAGTATCCCTAATATAGTTATAATTTTTTCATTTACATCTCTATCTAAAACTGAATATAATTTTCCAATAGAGAAATCTCAAAAATGATTGTGTTCTTTAATATGATATCAATTACGATTATTAAACAAGAAATACACTCGAATAAAGCATTCAATATTAATCATATTATGTTATATGGATACTAGTGAAATACCTAACATAAATAGATATTTCATGCAGAAATTATCAAAAATAATACATATATATTATTGAGGAATAATATAAAATCATAAAATTATTATCAAATCAAGAATATTGGAATATAAGTAAAATATCATTTTACACATGTATATCCCCTCTCAGATTCAATCATTGTATGCGGTAAGGGAATACTCACTAGGCATTAGAATGAAGGTAGAAAAAGATATGAAAAAAAATCATTTCGACGTTATTAACCAATGATAGTTTTTTTAGAATATCATGTCTACTTATAGTATCTATATAGGCATTTATTTATATTAATATCCCTTAATAACTATATTGACATAAAATTATGATATTATCATGTACATTGAATTATCCTCAATTCCATTTATACGGTTACATTCCATAATCTATGTTTTACCACATCTTGTTCTCAATTAATATATTACTCATGAAATAATAACAAAAATAATGTTACTAACCAAAGAATCTAATACCTAATGTTAACATTATGACATTGAAACAAAATAAAATTGCTTATTTCTCAAAGTTTAGAATTGTGTAGTCTTCATCGAAAACTAGATACATGGTTAATTTTGACATTATATAAAAAATTTAAAATACAAGATTTTATTTTATTTTAAACATCATTATTACCTATATAATATCCCTAAATAACAATCTAAATCACATGTTGAAATTTTTTGTAATAGAAATAATATAAAGGGGTGAGCTCTGATATATAGTAATGGTATGCATACAGCTGATGCTATCATGGAATAAATAAAGAATGAATATTTTTTTATCAATATTTTTTTATAATTACATAGAAAAAATAACAATATATTCAATTATAACCAAGGATATCATAATTACAATTATAATCACATAAACATCAATTAATAAGTGCATAATGTTGTATTTCTTCGACATACCATCGATGACTTTTCCCATATAATCTTATTAAATGGGAATAGACTCAACAAGATATCCATACTATTTTGTATCATAAGGCCTAACAATTAATTTATGATATATATAATTATTATTATCATATATCACAAAATACTTCTAATGTATTCATTATATGAATAAAAAATAAAACATAATTAATATCCCTAAAATTTTAATAACGACTTATATTTGAAAAATTTGAATATAAAATTTCAAAACATTCCCTATTCAAACTGATCATAAATCATAAATAGAAATATTTTAGATGTTATCATTAGGTTTATACTCATTAAAGAAAAATAGTCAAATAATTATGTTTACATTTATTAAAATAGATAAAAAATAGTTATAGAAATATTATTAAATAAAATACCATTTTCCTTTTGAAATATCTTATTTAAAATATATAAATTTTCTAAGTATTATATATTTTATTATGTTAATTGATAATTTCAGTCATGTAATGAATACATCAAACGATTTGATTGTTATAACGATGATAACTTTTTTTCATGTCATGTTTGATAAAAATATTATTATGTTCATGTTTTTGGTAGAAATCCAACAAGCACCTCTTTCAGAAAATGATATGAAAACTCATTTTGATCACTTTTTTGAATAAATTAACAATGTTTAAGAATAAAATTATTAATTAATAGTATATTTCTAATAAATTTCACGAAAAAAATTATAGAACATGTATATGGATTAAAAATATTCCTGACCGAAAGGAAAACACATTTTTTTCATAAAAACATTTTTTTCGTACTTTCTATGTACATTTAATTGGATAATGAAGAAAAAAAGTAAATTTAAATATATCGTAGGAGGAGAAAAAAAATTGATTTAAGAGATATATATTAAATATTCTCCCCAATAGTGACTTAAACAAAAATAATCATGAATACAAATTAGAATATGAAATAACCTCTTTTATTAGGTTCATCGTTAGTCATATGTGTTCGAACAACAAATATTAAAAAAACATTTTTATTATACATCCATTTCAGATATATAATGATATATATCACACAATATAATTTTTATTTATAACCATTTATCACATTTTTGTTAAAAATTCATTACTTAAATCTATATTCTATGTTAAAAAATTTTCATCATTCATGTATGTTTTGGTTTGTTATTTTTAGTCCATAATAATTATTCTTGTTCCCATAATATCAAAAACTAAAATAGTGATATAAATATAATAATATATATAAATATTTATTTATTTATTTATAATCATCCTAATTTTTTATTTTTTAATAATGAATTAGAAAACTCATGCAAACGGTAGGCCATATGTACAAATGACCGATGTTTTCCCTTGTAGATAGGTGGAATAAAATATGATAAATAATAGTTAACCATAAGAAAATATTGTATTATATATTTTTTATATATTTATATAATTTCACTTTATTACAATCCATATAAATTAGAATGCTAGAAATATTTACATCGCTTCATGGATGTGGCAGTCAACATATAACCATGAGTGGCATTGTATTTTTTCAACTGATTGGAATATAAAAATGTAGATATTATATTATAATTATATTAACATAATGATGTCGTAAATATAATATAAAATCATAAACACATCATAGAATACATAAATGAATTATTGTGATGTAAACAGGATTGTATCCCTATGTGGATGAAATAGTTCACACATAGGATTAAGAGATAATTTCTCATCCTATTTTTTAAAAAGTTGTTGGATAAAGTTGTATTAATTAAAATATATAGGTATATTTAAGATACTAAAGATATTTTTTTATAAATACCAAATATTTATTTGTGGAAAAATAGAAATTAAGAAATAAAATTATTCAGTTATGGTGGTCACCTATTCATTTAGTGAAATTATTATGATCTCCACTTAAGGGCACTAGGGTCATATTTTGGAACGAACAGAACCTCTGTAACATATATAATTATGTTTAAAATAAATTTACTTTGGTATTGGTATGACTATATATTTCAATGTTGATTAATTATGCGATGGTAGGGATGCTCTTTTATTAATGGGGGAGAGGGAACCCTTGGAATTTCATAAAAGGCTAAAATATTATAATTTCATTTTTAAAAAAATTATTCAAATTTTAAATATTATTAGCTATTGGATATAATGACACTGAAATATAGACATAAAAAGTATTTATAGATGTTTAGACTTAAAATTTACAATTATATCTTGTTTTTACCATATAGCCCATAAACCTGTTTTAGCCTAAATCACACTGAAAAAGTTTTACAATTTTTAATATTAATAATGAATAAAAATAAAATTGGAATCCATAAAAATTAATTCATTATAATAGAAAATTTTATATCCATATTATGAATTTCAGTTCTCATATGTTACAGGATTTGAAATGAAATGGAAACCAAAAATAGTGATGAAAATATATTTTTTGAGAAAGATGATTTTTTTATGTATAAAAAGATTTTATTAAATAGTAAAACATAAAATTAATTATAATAGAACAAATTGAATAATTACTATCATAA
Organism: Viscum album; assembly: GCA_963277665.1. NCBI lineage: Eukaryota > Viridiplantae > Streptophyta > Magnoliopsida > Santalales > Viscaceae > Viscum > Viscum album. The sequence goes on from OY728146.1 coordinate 406,934,925, forward strand.
ATTAAAAAATATTAATTTTTACCAAAAAATTAAAATTAAAAAATAATTATATATGTTTTAAATAAAAAAGAGTTTCTTAATAAAAATTAGTATCATTCTTCATTCATCAAAAAATAAATCTCATTATGAAATTCTGAAAATTGCACTCTAAGATAATACTAAAATGATGATTTCAAAAATGAATATTCTTTAGTAATATAAACTTCCTAATTGTGATAAAATTTTTATATTTATTGTTCAAAAAACCAAAAAAAAAAATTGGAAAATTACACTCTAGGAGAATAGAAATATTTTATACAAAAATTGATTAATTATTTATTAATAGATTTTATAAATAGAAAAAAACTAATTTTCATAAAAAAAATATTTAATTTAACCAGAGTTTTTTTATATTATAAAATATTTTAGTTTATTTACACTTAGGTTTTTGTCTCTCATAAGGTATCAAAAAAATTAAATTTATTTTCAGAAATATATAAAAAAATCTCATGTTAAATCATTTTACACAACTTAAAAAAAAAATTCCCCTTGAAATTAAATTAATCTAATATAGGAATTTGTTAATATATCTAGTCTATCTCATCCATAAGTTCTAATGTAGTATCTCAAATTTATGGTTTCTGTAAATAAAACATTGATCAGTTTAGTGGTCTTATTTCATATCAAATTCAATTTTCTATCTATAATCTCTACTGGTTGTTCCTCAATTGATTAATATTGATAAAATAGTACAAATTATTAGTTTACTGTATGTTATTAATCTTGTTTATAATTTATTATAAGATATTCATGGAACACACTCTGAACATTGAAGATATTTGGGGGATGTTCCAAATAATATGAGGCAATTACGATTCAATGAAAAATAATGAAGGGGAAAATATTACCTAGGATAATAATTATATTACTTTTGAATATAATTAACATACTCAATGTTGAAATTTACAAAATTACATTCTCACAAACCATGCACTATAAATATCACTAATTATTGTCCAAATAATAGTATTTTTTCTATGAGTTTCCCTTAAATGTTGTTGGATAACTCAAACCATATCTAATATTTAATTTTAGATATTGGGTACCAATGTGATTATTTCTCCAACCACATTCCAAAATAATATAGTTTAATAGTTGTTACCATATAGGGTTTCCAAATGATACATCAGAATGCTTGATTGAAATTTTTGGTTGTACAAATAATTACACTATACGATCCTACTAAACCAAACCACCCATAAAATCCATAAATAAACCTCTCAAAATTACTTCTAGAGTTTTAATAGTCCATTAATACTATACATATTTCAGATTATGATAATGGATGATTAAAATAAAAACTATATCTTGACTTTTTGAAAACTTCCCTATAACATAATTATAAACCACGAATCCCAATCAGATATAATAGAATATGGTAAATATGAAATCATACCACTTACTTAATGTATATTAAATAATTTTGATAATGATAAATCTGTTAACTTATACTGATTATTTGTTCTGAATTTATATGTTCATTTACTACAGCCAAAATAACATAATCCCCCTGTAATATTTTGCGAATTTCCATGACCAAACAAATTTTGATGTCTTACAATTTCAATTTTATTATGGATAATGATTGTGATATATATTTAGACATTAATCTCTCTTACTTACCATTACATCATAGATGGAACTATGATTCATAATCTACAATATCCATTTTATTATTATCCCACCTGAAATACTCTTTCATATCTTTACAGAAATTAATACATCTTGGATGAATAGAAAATGATAAACTAAAAAATTCATCAAATAGTTACATATATAAGTATCCCATATATGGGAAAACACTAATTTCCAAAAACTAATCATCCCCCCATTATAATGAATAAAACCATAAATGTTACTCACTCAAGGATATATTATTTTAACCATAACCAGGATGAAAATTTTTAAAATAATTTTATTTTAATTCTACACAAAAACAAAGGTATCTTCATTTAAAAATTCATAAATTATTATTCCAAATGTCACATAAATTTTATTATATTCAATAAAAATATGTAGTGTGTTTTAATTTAATGTTAAGATAATAGAACATGATGAAAATCATTTTTATAAGAAAACAATTTCATTTAAATTTTTTTATAATATAGTATAATGTGTTTTCAATGAAACTAGTTATATAATTAATAATATTAGTGTATAAATTGTAATTTTTAGAAAAATTAAAAAAACAAATAAACATTATAGTTTTTTTTAACATTAATATATTTTCTAATAAAAATCAAAAATTTTCACTATTTATCTGAAAATAAAATTTGTTATAAAATTATCAAAAAATTTATATGAGACAATATTTAAAGAATTAGTTAATAAATTAAGGTCCTTTTTAAGATACAGTTACTAAATTTATAAGATGTTATTTAATTTTTTTCCATAAATAGTTGTAAATACAATTTTTGAGGGAATATGTATTTATGAAGCGTATTATTTTTTTACTAACAATTAGGACCATATTTATTAAATTACTTTATATATCTAATTAAAACTATAAAAATTATTTGAATTTAGAAAATTTAATGGAACTGTTAAAATTTAATAATGTATTACAACTCATTTACTATTTTTATTGAGTTCATCAAAAGCTTGGGAATAAATTAAATTTATTTCAACAAAAATATATCATATAATATGAGGGTGTGATATGGAATAATTTTAATCTATTTATTTAAAATAATTCTAATTTTACGTTCTATGTATTTTATAAAAATCGATATTTGATGATTATTACACAATGAAGATCATAGATTTCATTTTTTAATCGTTTCTTTTTTAATCTGTCATGATCAATAAAGTTCTTGGGAAATGAATCATTTTTTAATTGTTTATCAAGTTTAAATATATTTTTGTGGAATATATATCTTTTCAAAGTGCAGTTATATTATTGGGTTTATATATTCTAAATATTTTGATAAATACAATGATATAAAGGATTTTGATTCCAGATGAAGACACATGGGTTGAAGAAGATCATATTTTTAATCATGTTTTTTATGATTGGTCTATAGTATCTAATTATTTTTATTTGAATCTAGGATATCTTCAAAAACATCAATATTTCATCCAATATAAATTTATAAAAGTCAATAGATCATATTAAAAGGAAATATGTTGGTAATAATATCCTCTAAGAGGTATCTTGACTAACAACAGATACTTTGAGAATTGTTTTTTACTTTTATATTTTATTTTCAACAAAAAAAATTATAATTATATGGATTTTAATTTTTGAAAGATTAAATATTAATTTTATTTTATTATATTATTATGTTTTGAAAAAATAATTTTTCACTTGATTATAATTTATTGTTCTGAAAATATTTGATTTGAGTAGAACAAAAAATTACATGTTGGACGTTTTAATGCAATTTAGCACCTAATTATCGTATCATTTCAACCATATTTTGGATGATTCTAGGATATGGAAAAATTAATAATTTTAAGATATCTAAATGTACGCAATGTACACCTTGTAAGATTACATTTGATGATTATTTGAAACATACCTCACTTGAGCGAAATAGATATAAAAAATATTTATCCAGGGATTCCTTCAGGGTCAAACGTTATATCAAATCTAGTATAAAAAATTTATTTTTATTATTAATATATATTATGAATATTTCAATACATATTTTTCATTATATCATTCATTAATAATTTATTACTATGTATTTATTTCCCATTCTTTTATAAAATTAATTTTCATTTTTAATGGTAACTTTTGATAATTGTTTTCTTTTGTATATAGGGTTCATTTATTGATCATTTTTCATGAACTCATAAACAAAATAATGTTTTAAAATGTCAAACATATTTTTATTTTTTTATATAATTTTAGTTTTTAAAAAAATTATTGGATATGATTCCTAAACGGTGGATTAAATTTATTTAATTTATTACTTCCAATTTTAAAATAGGGGATCATTTTATATATGTGTATACATATATATATTTCTATTATATAATTTTAAAAAATAATCAATTTATAATTATTATATAATATTTCCTTTCATTAAATTATTTTATTCATCAATGATGTAGTTATTATAACATCATTTATAAAGGTTATGAAATAAACTAAAATTACAACACATTTATACTAATGAATGGGTAATAATAATGTGATAAATTATGATAATATAAATTTTTAGAATAAAAATCATTTCAGTAGAGAATAATTTGAATAGTGATTGATATTTATGATTATTGGATATTGTATTGAGTAGAATAAATAAAAACCAGTGACTTACTTTGATGAGTCCACTACATTTGGGAATTTCTTCTTTTAGAATGAAAGAGTTTGGAAAATTTATTGTGAACAAAGAAAATCAGTAATGCATAAGGAATTTAGGATCACTAAATTGGGTTTGGATCGAATTTTTAACTAAATAATATGGGTGGTATTTCATGGTTTTGAGAGATATCTATTTATATTTAAAAATAACTTATATTTATTTTGAAACATAATTTAGGTGACAGGTAATGAGTAAATCACATCATTTTTAGTTGAGTTTCATAAATAAATGTGTGGGATACACATAATATTTACCCCCATACCTAAAAATATCATATATACTGTTTTTATAACATTATATATATATATATATATTTGAGACATGTCTTGTTTACCCTTCCTATATCATTTTAAGTTGATTAATTATTTTATATTGTAATGAATATTTTATTAAAATAACAACATAAATCATCATAGTTATTTTTTAAATGACGATGGAATATTTGACCACATTTTATTATATACAAATTTTTATGATGACAAAAAAATCATTATATGAACACATAATGAAAAAATAATTATTAACAAATAATAATTATATATATAGAAATGGATTAATTCTTACTTATTTACCTATAATTGTTGTAACATCCCAAGTAAGTAATGAATAATAGATACTTTTATCTATGTCTATTAATGAATTAGATTGTGTTTTAGAGACATAAAATTAAAATAAATCCAATCTTAAGCATGGAATACACTAATATTTTTAAAAGATTGTTTTACTGCCTTTTAATGGAAAACCATTTATAAATCTATATTTTGAAAATTTTATAAGATATTTTGGTCAAAATAAACTTATTCTTTATGATTGGGACATCAAAATTTAATTTGTGTGAATTTTTGGTATTTTTCCGATAAAGTTCATTTTTTAATGAATAGTAAAAATGTTGTATTTTAATTCAAAACCTATTTTTAATCTAATTTATTTATATTATTAGATTATATTTTGAATTGTTTCTAATGTGAAATTAGAATATATTTTTACTATTTAATCCAATGGTGGCCATTGGAATCAATTTCACTTTGAAATTTGACTTAAACTAGTGTCAATCTTTTGATACATATTGTTTCATAAAAACACGATATATGTCAGGACAGTGGGAATTAATTATTAAATTAATTAATGTAACTTATATGATTTTAATTTTTTTTAAATAGACATCATTTTTGAATTCATAATATCAAATATATCTTAGGTTGATGTTTTGGTATTTTTCTGAAAAACATCAATTTTGATGAATAGTGAAACCACTAAGTGGTAGTTCAAGAAACTGATTTTTCGTTTAAATGAAAATTTGCCACTTATGTTATTTTATTTTAAAAAATCCAACATACATGGTTATCATTAAGATGTAAAATGTGGTTCAATGAGATTAAAATAATTATTTGGTGAATAGTGACTTTTAAGTTCTTAATCGCGGTTAAAGGTAATTAGTTTAGTTTAAGGTAAAAATAATGTTTTAATAATATGAGATGAGTTTCACACAAGTCCTACCCTTATTTGATGTGTCATGGATGTCCATGAAAATCCATGGGTCAACTTGGTGACCCCATGGAGCAACTTTGGAAGGAAAATGACATTAATATATTTTTATTTAATGTTAATGTAAAAATGTCACAAACATGAGTTGTTTTACTAATGCAATTTTTAAATGGGGTAATACAAGTCATATTTTTTACTATAAATATTCATTAGAAATATAAAACGATTTTTTACATCATGATATTTTTTTTATAATTTTTAGACGTTAAATAAATTAAATTATTTATGACACCATGATGATGGAGCGATTACCTCATTATTTAACGATTTAAATAAAATTAAAATATAATGTAAAATATAAGACCTAAACTTTTCAAAAACATATTGGATGGGTGGATTTAGAACCCTTATCACCTTATCCTTGAAATATATAATTGTGGGACACTTTTTATTTGAAAATCATTTTATAACAAAGAATATTTTCTTTACATTCCAAGATTGCCCCTCCTCTCCTCTTATAAAAGGCCCCCACCTCTACCTCCATACCCATACATCCAAAGTATTTGACTTGGACAACCCCTGGCCATTTATTCTTTCCAAATCCCTATCTAACTCCTTGAAACCTCACTTTGGGCAGAAGTCTTTCCAAGGAAGCCTTTGAGCTCAATCCAATGGGAGTTACCCGATTTTAAGGTAATGTCTTCACATGAGTCCTTTTGATTTCTTTTGATTCTAACACCTCCCTAAACTATTTTTATTAATTTATTTTGTAACAAATATAGTATCTTCAATATACTAGGATTTTGTTTTATGAAATATTAGAGCTACACTTACACACACCTACATCTAATGGCTAAAAAACATACTGTTTCCATGGATGGAGAATTTCTGCCTCACAAAATGATGATTTTTCAACACTAATATAACACCTTCAAAGGTGGCCATTAAGATTTCAATATATTTATATATGATATATAATATTTTTATGTTTTACTAATGCTTCTTTAGTTTTCATTTATGGAATACCATTATGGTTTCCATTATGTGTAAACGTTATATCTTCATTTTAGAAAGTGTGGACTACCGCCCCCTCAAAGTGATTTTATTCGTTAATGCCATATGTGGGATGTATAAAGGATGTAATTAATGATTTTATATATGATATTATACTGGATTTATAATATACCATTATATCATTATGATTCCATTTCATAAAATGTGAAATAGAAATGAAAGTAGCGTTCATGCGTACGCACAGCTTACCGTCTCCATGAACGGTGCATTTCATTTCTTACCACTAAACGTTATGTAATATTATAAATTCATGTATATACTGGATATATATGATATATATAATATCTACATCATGATTATAACTCTGGATATAATGGATACATGAACAACATTTAATTATAATGAGTTTATTTTTGACTCAAGTACCAATGATCGATAAAATGACCGTTATTGACATAAAAAATTACAAAGTGTTCATGAAATCATAATAAGTGATATAATAGGAATAATGAACATTAAAAATTTTCTTAAGCAAGTTAAAATTAACTCAAGTTTATTATTCAGGAGGTTAAGGAATGATCGAGTCAAGTCGGACCTGAGGTATGGGACTTCATCTCAATCTCTTTTCATTGAGGCATATTTTGTTTTATACACAACCTTCTTTTATATGTTGTATGAACCCCTTTGAATTTTATGTTTATTAAAAAGGAATCTTTTTTATACGAAGAATTTACTAAACGACAAAAGGGAATGGTTTTTCATACGTATGCGGCGACAACGACTTCTCCGCCGCCGTGACCATTATTTGAGTTTCGACTTCCTCTACAAGCCATACATTTTTTTAAAGAAAAATAAATTCCAGGTTTTACTTTTCTTTTATTTTGGTATTGAAAATGGTTTTAATAATGTTTTTACTATATCAATTTGTTTTATTGATGTCGTGTGATTGAAATTTTGAAATGTTATGTTTCCTTTATATATATTTTATGTGATACGATTATGTTATGGTTCTTGGGCATTATTATGAAGACGGGTGGTTCTGTGATAAACTAAGGGCGGGTGAGCCCGATATAGCTATCCAATGCATTGGGTAACGCGAAGGAGTGAAACGTTAAGGTTTATCCGAAGAGTTTTAGGGAATATACTGTGATGGGTATTCCAAACGTAACCAAGAGGGTTACTCCCTACGTAAGAATGTTATGAATGCCTCAAATTACCTTTCTGTCTTATGATTTCTATGATTTATTCATGATTTGATGAGGTGTGTTAAATTTCTTATGTTTTATGGGTAAAGTATGATTTCAATCTTATGTATATATGTACCCATGTTTCCTTTTCATATTATTATATCCCTTACTGAGCTTTTTATACTCATCCCAAGTTTTTGAAATGTTTATCACAGGTCAAGGGAAAGGTACATGATATGATGATAGTGTCAAGGAAGTGTCAAGAAAGAATCCATGTTTTATTTTAAATATGTTTCTGTTGATGGGAAAAAAATGAATACAATCTTTTATGTAACCAATTTGTTTAAATGTGGAATGTAATGCATGTTTTATGATCTAATTATCTAAAACTATAAACCTAAAATGATCCTCACGGTGTATTCATGTAATCACTCAAGATTAAGTAAGGTTTAAGGCTGGGGCCTTATAGTTGGTATTGGAGGTCGGTTTAGATAACTTTAGGAGTTATAATTATATTAAATGATTATCCAAAATTATATTTTTTTATGGTCAAATTTAAATGATATAGCATTTGAATATTACCATGTTGCTTCATCTAAGACATGTTTGTTCAGAATGGTTTTCCATAGAGGAAACTGAATAGCTTTTTTGTGATGGAATACAGAGGGAAATGGCCTTTCAAATCAGTATCCTGAGATGGTCAGAATCAGAACTAAACAGTTTGTTGCAGTGATGGCTCAGTTGACTCAGGTGAAAATTTTTGGTTGTTTTTATTGATGATATTTTGGTGTTTTCTAAAAGTAAAGAGGAGCATGAAATTCATTTAAGGGTTATCTTGCAAACCTTAAAAAGAAAATAAACTGTATGGAAAATTGAGCAAGTGTGAGTTTTGGTTGCAACAAATTTATTTCCGTGGTCACATTGTTTCTAAAGAGGGAATAACTGTGGACCCTACAAAAACAAGAGTTTTTGAAGAATGTCCAAGACCCACAAATATAACCTAGACCCGTAGTTTTCATGGTCTGGCAGGTTGTTACTGAAGGTTTGATAGAAATTTTTCATAGTTATCTATTCCCATGACTAAGCTAACTAAGAAGTGTGTTAAGTTTATCTGGAAAAAACAATGTGATTATTGTTTTCTGAAATTGAAAAGAAGATTGGTGAATGCTCCGGTTTTGGCACTACCTTCTAGGAATGGTGAGTTTGTTATCTACAGTGATGCTTCATTGAAAGGAAATGTTTGTGTCCTAATGCATAATGATCAGGTAATTGCTTATGATTTAGGATAATTGAAAACTCCTGAGGTAAATTACCCTACACATGATTTGGAATTAGCTGTTGTAGTTTTTGCTCTAAAATTTTGGAGGAATCATTTGTCTGGAGTAAAGTGTGAAATATATACAGATCACAAAATTTTAAATTATATATTCACTCAGAAATAATTGAACATGAGGCAGAGAAATGACTAGAATTAATTATGTATTATGATTGTACAATTCATTACCATTCGGGAAAATCAAATAAAGTGGCTGATGCTCTGAGTCGAAAATGTGATGCTTCATTAACAATATTGCATTTGGAATGTGATCCTTTGGTTTAGGATTTGATGAACTTTGGAATAGAAGTATCTGGTGTAGGATGTTCTCCTCTTTTGTTTCAGGTATCAGTGAAATCTTCTCTATCAGACAGAATCAAGCAAGCACAGAAGCAAGACAGTGAGTTGCAGAAAAAGGAAGAGCTGGTTTAGAAGGGTAAGTTTCCTAAATTCATCATTGATAACGATTGTGTTTTGAGATTTGTGAAAAGATTGTGTGTGCCTTGCGATTGATATTTGAAGAGAGATTTGTTATGTGAAGCTCATAATTCTCCGTTTTTAGTTCATCCTAGTAGTACTATGATGTACAGAGATCTTCAGGAGTATTACTGGTAGGATGGAATGAGAAGAGATATTGCTGATTTTATAGTGAAGTGTTTGACTTGTCAACAGGTTAAAGCAGAGCGACAGTTACCGAAAGGGATGCTTCACCCTTTAACAGTACCAGAATGGAAATGGGATAATATATCCATGGACTTAGTTGTGGGATTGCCAAAGAAACCTTGAGGTAATAATGCAATCTAGGTTATTATTGATTGCTTGACTAAATATGCTCATTTACTTGCTATACGAGATACTTTTTCCCTAGATCAACTTTCCCGTTTGTACCTTAAAGATATAGTCAGGTTTCATGGAGTTCCTCTATCCATTGTATCTGATCGTGATCCTAAGATTACTTCTAACATTTGGAGAGTCCTTCAGAAGTCGTTGGGTATAGAATTAAATTTTAGTACAGCTTTTCATCCTCAATCAGATGGGCAGTTAGAACGAATGATCCAGACTTTGGAAGATATGCTACATTCTTGTTCGATGGATTATCAGGGAAGTTGGGTCCAACATCTTTATTTGTTTGAGTTTTCTTATAATAAAATTTTTCATTCCAGTATACAGATGGAACCATTTGAGTCGTTATATAGGAAGGGTGTCGAACTCCAGGTTTGTGTGATGAAGTGGGTGAGAGGAAGCTGATGGGACCAGAATTGGTAGAAGAGATGGAAGAAAAAGTTCAGCTGATATAGAAACACATGAGAACAGCTCAGATTAGGTAGAAGAGTTATGTAGACAATAGGAGGAAGGATCTCTCTTTTGAGGTAGGTTATCATGTTTTTCTCAAAGTATCAGCATGGAAAAGTGTGATGCGATTTGGTATGAAAGGAAAGCTGAGTCCACGGTTCATTGGACCTTATGAAATTCTAGGGAGGGATGGATCAGTTGCATACCGAGTGGCTTTACCTCCGAGTTTATCTCAGGTACACAATGTTATTCATGTTTCGATGTTGAGAAAGTATATGCCAGATCCATCTCATGTTTTGAGGCCAGAGGTAGTTCAGCTGGAAGTGAACCTATCTTATGAGAAACAGCCGGTCCAGATTCTTGACGACAGGTAGCAAGTGTTACAGAATAATTTGATTCATCACGTAATGGTTTTGTGAAAAAACCACATGATTGAATAGGCAACATGGGAATCTGAAAATGCAATGAGGGCTAAATACCCCCACTTATTCAATAAGTAAATAAATTGCGTGGAAGCAATTTTATAAAGGGGGAAGGATGTAACATCCCATGTAAGTAATGAATAATAGATATTTTTATCTATTCTTATTAATGAATTACATAGTGTTTTAGAGGCTTAAAATGAAAATAAATCCAATATTAAGCATGGAATACACTAATATTTTTAAAAGATTGTTTTACTGCCTTTTAATGGAAAACCATCTTTAAATATATCTTCATAAAATTTTATAGGCTATGTTTGTCAAACTAAACCTATTTTTTTTGATTGGGACATCAAAATTTACTTTGTGTGAATTCTTGGTATTTTTCCAATAAAGTTCATTTTTTAATGAATAGTAAAAAATGTTGTATTTTAATTCAAATCCTCTTTTAAATATAATTTATTTATATGATTATATTATCTTTTTAGTTGGTTTTAAAGTGAAATTAGAATATATTTTTACCATTTAATCAAATGGTGTTCATTGAAATAAATTTCACTTTGAAATTGGACTTAAACTAGTGTCAATCTGTTGATACTTATTGTTTCATAAAAACATGCTATCTGTCTTGACAGTGGAAATTAATTATTAAATTACTTAATTTAACTTATATGATTTGAATTTTGTAAAATAGAAATCATTTTTTAATTCATAATATCAAATATATCTTAGGGTGAAGTTTTGGTATTTTTCTGAAAAACATCAATTTTTGATGAATAGTGAAACCACTAAGTGGTAGTTAAAGATACTGATTTTTCATTTAAATGAAACTTTACCACTTCTGGGATTTTATTTTCGAAAATCCGACATAAATGGTTGTCATTAAGAAGTAAAATGTGGTTCAATGAGATTAAAATAAATTTTTGGTGAATAGTAACTTTTATGTTCTTCTCGCGATTAGAGGTAATTAGTGTAGTTTAAGATAAAAAATAATGTTTTAATAATATGAGATGAGCTTGACACATGTCCCACACTTATTGGATGTGTTATGGCCGACCAAGACAATCCATGGGTCAACTTCGGGACCCCATGGAGCCACTTTGGAAGGAAAATGACATTAATATCTTTTTATTTAATGTTAAATTAAAAATGTAACAAACATGAGTTGTTTTACTAAAACAATTTTTAAATGGGGTTATGAAAGTCATATTTCAGACTATAAATATTCATTAGAAATATAAAAATATTTCCTAAATCATGATATTTTTTTATAATTTCTAGACATTAAATAAATTAAATTATTTATGACACCATAAAGATGCAGCGATTACATCATTATTTAACGATTTAAATAAAATTAAAATATAATGTAAAATCTAAGACATAAACTAGTCAAAAACTTATTGGATAGGTGGATTTAGAACCCTTATCACCTTATCCTCGAAATATATAATTTTGGGACCCTTTTTATCTGAAAATCATTTTATAACAAAGTATCGTTTCTTTACTTTCCAAGAGTGCCCCTCCTCTCCCCTTATAAAAGGCCCCCACATCTACCTCCATACCCACACATACAAAGCCTTTGGCTCAGCCAACCCCTGTCCATTTTGCATTTCCACATCCATCTCTAACTCCTTGAAGCCTCACTTTGAGCAGAAGTCTTCTCAAGGAATCCTTGGAGCTCAAACCAAAGGGAGTTACCCGATTTTAAGGTAATGTCTTCACTTTAGTCCTTTTGTTTTATTTTGCTTCTCCAACCCCTCTAAACTCTTTTTTTTCATTTCTTTTGTAACAACTTCAGTATCATAAGTATAAGAGGATGTTTTTATAAGAAGTATTCTAGCTACACTTACACACACCAACATCTAATGGCTAATGAACATACTGTTTCCGTGGATGGCGAATTTCTGCCTCACGAAACGATGATTGTTCAACACTCATATAACACCTTCAAAGGTGGCCATTAATATGTCACTATATTTATATATGATATATAATATGTTTATATTTTACTTAAGATTCGGTATTTTTAATTTATGGCATACCTTTATGGTTTCCATTATGGGTAAACACAGTATCTTTATTTTAGGAAGTGCGGACTACCGCCCCATCAAAGTTATTTGATTTGTTAATGCCATATGTGGGACATATAAAGGATGTAATTAAGAATTTTATATATTATATTATACTGGAATATTAATATTCCATTATATCATTATTAATCCATTTCATAAAATATGAAATAGAAATGAAAGTAGCGTTCATGCGTACGTACAGCTTACCATCTCCATGAACGGTTCATTTCATTCCATACCTCTAAACATTATGTAATATTATAAATGCATATATATACTGGATATATATGATATATATGATATCTAAATCATTAGTATAACTCCGGATACAATAGATACATGAACAAATTGTAATTATAAAGAGTTTATTTTTGACTCAAGTACCAATGATCGATAAAATGACCATTGTTAACATAAACGATTACATAGTGTTCATGACATGGTAATAAGTGATATAAAAGGAATAATGATCATGAAAAAGGTTCTTAATCAAGTTGAAATTAACTCAATTTTATTATTCAAATGTTTAAAGAATGATCAAGTCATGTCAGACCTGAGGTATGGGACTTCGTCTCAATCTCTTTTCATTGAGGCATATTTTGTTTTATACAAAACCTTCGTTTATACGGTGTATGAACCCCTTTGACTTTTACATTTATTCAAAAGGAATCATTTTTATATGAAGCGTTTTCTAAACAAAAAAGGGAATGTGTTTGTCGTACATATGCGGCGACAAAGACTTCTCTGCCGCCGTGACCATTATTTGAGTTTCGTCTTCTTTACAAGCCATACAAATTTTTTAAAGAAAAATAAATTCCATGTTTTAAATTTCTTTTATTTTGGTATTGAAAATGTTTTTCATAATGTTTTTATTATATCAATGAGTTTTATTGATATCTTGTGAATGAAATGTGGAAATGTTATGTTTCCTTTATATATGTTTTATGTGATACGATTATGTTATGTTTCTTGGGCTTTATTATGAAGACGGGTGGTTCCGTGATAAGATAAGGGCATGTGAGCCTGATATAGATCTCCAATGCATTGGGTAACATGAAGGAGTGAAACATTAAGGTTTCTTCGAAGGGGTTTAGGGAATATACTGTGATGGTTGTTCTAAACGTAACCAAGAGGGTTACTCCATACGTGAGAATGTTATGAATGCCTCAAGTTACCTTTATGTCTTACGATTTCTATGATTTATTCATGATTTGATGAGTTATGTGAAAGTGCTTATGTTTTATGGGTAATGTATAATTTCATTATTATGTATATATGTACCCATGTTTCCTTTCCATATTTTTATATCCCTTAGTGAGCTTTTTATGCTCATCCCATGTTTTTGAAATGTTTTTCACAAGTCATGGGAATGGTACATGATATGATGATAATGTCAAGGAAGTGTCAATAAAGAATCCATGTTTTATTTTAAATATGTTTCCGTTGATGGGAAAAATGAATAATATGTTTTATGTAACCACTTTGTATAAATGTGGAATGTAATGCATGTTTTATGATCTAATTCTTTAAAACTCTAAACCTGAAAAGATCCTCAAGGTGTAATCTTGTAATAACTCGAGATTAAGTAAGGTTTAAGGCTGGGGCCTTATAATTTTTATTTGATAGAATTTAATATATATATATATATATAATTAAAATAATTCATTGAATTATTTTATTTATTTTAAAATACATTACACACTTTTAAAAATAACGTTTAAAATATCTACTTTTAACTAAAAATGCATATATTATTATCCCTGATCAATGATAAACCATTCAATTAATTTTAATTAATATGTATATATATATATATAACATTTAAATATATTTATTTGTTATAAAATATTGATATTTGTCATGTAAAAAAAACATATTATAAAATAAAATATTGTTTTTAGTTAAATCACGTTTCATTGGCGATGAATTATTAAACATGAATTCCATTTTGTAACTTAATTATTTTAGGAATTTAATTTATTTTGATTAAAAA
This sequence comes from Viscum album, assembly GCA_963277665.1. Taxonomy (NCBI): domain Eukaryota; kingdom Viridiplantae; phylum Streptophyta; class Magnoliopsida; order Santalales; family Viscaceae; genus Viscum; species Viscum album. The sequence goes on from OY728146.1 coordinate 406,950,061, forward strand.
TAATTCATAATTATTATTCCATTTTATTTATATAATTTAATAAAATTTTAAATTTATAAAAATTAAAAACATCTGAATTTTTTTCATAAGAATAAATTATATGTTAAAAAATGAATTAACTACTTTTTATTCTATAAAAATAATTTCACATCAAAGAAAACCATATACAATATTGAAATATATTTTTATAGATAAATAATGATGAATCTCCCTATGAAAAGTTTAAAAAACACTAGCTCAGTCATGTCATAGTTTCATTGGTAGAAATTTATCACATGAATTCACCCATGAATCCTACGTTGTTTTCTAATCTTACCTACATTAATTTACATTAATATCACATAATATTTCCACTAGTATCCTAAATATATACATCAATAGAATTATCTAGTTAATTTGAGGTTTCTAGATCACTCCAAATATGTTTCACATATACTATATCTAATAATAATCTTTTGTGGGTTAACCATATTGCAATAAAAACCTATAGAAGTATTACTTGAACTAAAATTTGTAATATTTTAGGGATAGTTGAAATCTATGAGATCGCTAGATAATTATATTTATAACCTATTTTTGTCTTACCTAGAGATACTAATCAAACCACTAATCTAGATCTTGTAGTTGTTGTGGATCACCTAAAAAATATTGTCTCTAACACTTTTTCCTTAAAACCTCAGCCAATGTAATATAATCATCTTCACCATTAGAGGTCCCACATGGTTAATAGATCAGTGGAATTATATCATCCCCCTTACAAATCTATAATAAAGGCCGCTGTTGTGGAATGTATCTAAGAATATATTACCATGATAAATAAAGATGTAACAACCGAGATATCCAAAAATTAATCGGTATAAGAGTTAACACATTCCAATTGTCCATACACCTCACTTCAACAATCATTTCTCAAATCATTTATCCCCATGACACATCCTTCCAATATTTGGTTTAGGAATCAAACACAAAATAACATATCATATCAACATATCTAATAAAATGAATAATTAAAACATGGTTTAGATTGGTATAATTGTATAAAACAATAATCTGAGAAACACAATATACCTTATATTTGATATGTTAACCAACAAAATAATTTTCCCATAACCAGAACAAGATCCATAATCAATAACGCAAGTTATGTGTACCCTATGGGGTCCAAATGAGTAATTTTACTAACTAATACCTCACAAGGAATTGATTAAAAAATAAATAAGTAATATAAATATAATGAAGTTATAAAAATAAATTAAGACTTTAGTATTGATAAAAATAGAAAGATAAATAAAAAATCCTCATGTTTCACTGAATTTCAATGATACATCTACTAGAGAGGTAAAAAATATGATGAAAATCCCAATTCATGAAATATTTTTAATACTTTATCTATTATATCCCAACTATGAAATAGGAACATACTTGTTATCATTAAAAACTACCAAACCTAAAAACATTATAAAATCCATCCTCATATCACACATATGTGACCAGATACAGAGACCCAAAAACCTCAAGAGTCACACATTGTATGCTAGAGGATACTGAAGAGAAATAAGGATCAGATGTGATAATGGTATTAATAAAACCCTTGATCATAATTTTTTTAAAAATAATCATTACAATAAATATGACATAAAAATTGTTTCACTAGTGAATGCATTCCATACTAGAAAATAATTGTTTCATTAAAGAATACATTCCATGCTGGAAAATAATTTTTGTACTCAAAATCCACAAAATATATCTTTAGCCTCTTTCTATTTCATACATCCCAAACCATAAAGTAGTTATGCACCGTGACGGTCTATTTTATATTATGATTATGGACTCATTAATCCACCATAATTTGTGTCATTAAATAATATCAACTCATTTATATGTGTATAGAGAATTTAATAAACAACAACAAATTTTCTACAAAACATGTTGAACATTATGATTAAATTTTAACAAGTGAGATCATTACCTTTGTTGACAAGATTCAATGTCGAGAGATATACCTAATGATTATAACACCAATAATTTCCATGGATATGAAAATACCATAATATTTGTTGATATAAAACCACATTTTATCTTAATACACTATTTTTGATGTCAGAGACACACATATGGAATATCCAAGAAGCTTAATATAGGTCCCATGGCTAATTACTTCACATTAGAACCATTATATAATTTGAAAAAATCCAATTCATGGTGAATACCCACTCTCATTTACACACCTAAATTTACTCACATATACTATGGAACCATTACATTTCATCCATCCTCTAATTTAATGGTCAAAACTACCAACAATCGTTTCTTGTGTATGAAGGATACCATGCATTTTTCAATTATCAAAGACACCTATTATGAGTTTTCCAATGTGAAAAAAGACAATAAACTCACCCCAAGGTGAAAAATAATCACTAATAACCTAAAACCTTGTCTATGTGAACCACTAGTACTCTATTCAATAAATATATATTACGCTAATATTTTTTGCAAACCAAATTTCCCTATAGTCACATGAGTTACACTAATCAAAATCCCAATAAAAAAATATGCCAAGAAATCCTAATGAACAGGGGATAAAAAACATGATCATTCCTACTATGATCCATATATATAATAAACAATATGTTTTATGATAAAACTATAATATATTTAAAAGACATTCACTCAACACCTCAAATGAAATACAGTAACAACATTTATTTTTATATCATTTATCACAGAGACATCCCTAACCATGATTGATCATCTCATTAAAAAAACACATGTATAAAATTGAAAATATCTAAGAATCACCAAAATTGTATTAGTACCGATCCTATCATATTATTGGACTTCTCTTTCAACTTGATGTGTTAGAGAAAAAAGTGTTAAGATCTATCAAATGGATAATTTATTTGAATGTAATAGTAATTTTTAAAAATACAAGAGCAATTAATAAATATATATTAATTATTTCCTAGTATGAATCCCTACAACTTTAAACAATCTCATTCAAACTAAAATAGATAAAATATAATATATAATATGATTTTATTGATTGAGGGAAATTGTTATTGGGTTATCTCACTTCTGTTAGGAGTAAAATTTTCCCCAACGATAACTTTATTTTTAGAGTACATTTTAAAAGAATGGATAGTTAGCACATTTCATTATTGTATATAGGGATTATGACACAATTATATATATATATCTAACTCATGAAATGGGTCTGCATTTCTGGATAGGTAATATCTACCTGAAATATAACATTAGAACCCAGCTCCACAACATAAGTTCATTTTGTAGCATGACCCTTCCATTCATATAAAAAACACCACTCTACGACCAACATTCATAAAACAAAAAGAGAGGGTGTATTTTAATCCAATATTAAACATAAAATTTATCCTTTTATGAGGAATATATAATTTTTACACAAAACACTATATACCAAAATTCCTCTGGTTATGTAGTGGTCCATGACTATACCCTATAATATATTATTAAGAATTCAATCACCATACCACAATTACCATAACATATGTGGGGTTTTCAAGGTGAGAAAAAAATCCATCACTAATCCGAGGTTGAATATATAGGAATAGTGTTCGAGCCTCTATCGACAACCATAAAATGAAAAAATTCTAAAACAAAGATAATAAGTCATCTCTTTCCCAAAAAAAACTTGACTATAATTCATTGGTTATTACAAATATAATAAATCTAGAAATCATAACATAGAAATAAAAACATTTCCTTGGTTCTAACATTAATATTATATTACAAAAATCATGAATTTTTTTAAACACCTGACATAATATGTATATGATGTAAAATATAAATTTCAATATTTCAAATAAAAAAAATTGCAATAGAAAAAATTCAATTGCAAGAATATTTATATCTTGTAAATAAATTTCAATAATTCAAATATTTATCATGATCTATTAAACAGGTATATATTTTCCTATAATAATATCAATAATTTATATAATTTAATTACCATAAATTTTATATTTATATAGACATTGATTTAATCTACGTTATTACTTTTCTATGGTTTAATAAATATATAACTAAAAAAGTTAGATTAAATATTTCATATTATAAAACTCATGAAACATTCAAATATATAAATTTAAATGTTTTATATTTTCCATATTTATACATTTTAAACATTTTAATTTTTCAAAATTAAATATATTGTGAAATCAAATACATAGACATTTCATGTCAAAAAATTAGATAGCATATATCACAACATAATGGGGAAAAAATATCATTTATACATACCCATTATATATTTGATAATGAAATATTTATATTGAACAAATTAATAACCCTTGACAAAACATGGTCATGCATTCTTTATGACCATGTCTAATATTTAGAATAGTTATATCACTATATTTATGAATGTAATAAACTAAAAAACAATGTGGAACAATGTCACATTAAAAAGAAGTAGTAAATAACCAAATTTATGTAAATATTGGCTAAATGGAATTAAACTAAGTTGTTTCATAAAATAACTTATATAATTTAGTATTATATAAAATTATTATAAATGTTCATGATTATGACATTTCAAATAATTAAAAAAATATTTATGTTCAAAATATATAAATTATACATTTATTTTTATAATTTTTCATGGTTGAATAAATTTTAAATCCTTTGTAGAATTTGGGATTCATAACACTAAATCATATTAATGAAATAAAACATGTATTTTATTAATGGAAACATAAATGTAATTACAGTTATCATTTCGAAGAATAATTTTTTTACATATATAAAATAAATAAAACACATATTCTGTCTAATAATGTTAATCATTTAAGATTGATTATGATCACCAAATAAGAACTTATTAGTTCATTATGAATTATTTAGTCAAGGAACAATAAAATAATTAATATATTTTTAATTTCCATGATTAATTTCAATATTTTAATCAATATTCATTCATATTATGTATGAAATAAGTCACGTTATCATCAATAAATGAATCCATTTCTTGTTTTGCTAATGTGATGCAACAAATTCCAATTTATATTCCTCCTTAAATAATATTGGTTTATCTTCACATGCTGGATCATCATAAAAAAATTTCTATCTCTTGAAAAGAATGTTATCTATTATAAAAACAACTTTATTAAGATCCAATGATTCATAAACATTTCAAGATCACGTTATAATTTACATATTACCAAATACATAATCATATAATATAAAATTCAAATGATAATAAAATCCTTATCAATGACGTAAATGTATAGTTCCTATGACATCCTTATATCAAATATATATCACTTCTATTGATCTATATAATGAAAATAATTAAACACATTATAGTTATTCATTGTAATAGACCAGGTGTACACTATCTACCTATAATGCAACCACTATATTGTTTCTCCAGCCAGTATGACATTATTATAATCAATTTTAGTTTCTTTGAATTTTAGAATCCCAATAAAAATAACACTAATTAATTTTCATTGGGAAATTTAATTGTTGAAATTCTATCAAAATTTTTTATTATCCCATATTTATAATTTTCCACAAATCATATATTTTTTTACTGTATATTTAACAACAATAATGAGATACCAATTTGAACACTAAAAATGTGAAATTACCAAAAAAATAATAATTTATATTAAATATTAAATAAAATTAACAATATTGGTTCTTTACAAACTCTCAAAAAATTTCATTTTCATATAATACAATTAATTATATAATTCTCTTTCTAAATAACTCTTACATGAACATTCATCTGACATTTATTTTATTTGTTCTATAAATTGATTCCATGTTTTGAGTATAATAACTTTAATGGTATTATACATCCATAAAATATTATCATATTATAAATATTTTTTCAAATAATATCTCCACAATGGAGGAATTAATCATACACTAATTTATACCCATTTGATCTAGTTTCTTTGTGTCACTATATTACTGCCATAAAAGTATGGTATGAATAAATCATTATACATATACATTTATAATTTTAGTAAAATTATTTTAATTGGGAAATTTATATACTAACAAAATTATAAATTATTATGATCATATCTCTAATTTCATGAAATTCACCATTGAGTAATCTTTATTTACAGTATTATGTTATCAAAATATACAAATTTTAACAAAGAACATTGAATCCCACATGAAAATACGAAACTCAATTGTTTTTTATTATGGAAAATTTATTTCTACTGCTACGCAGTATCAGAATTCCCCACAAACCATCAATTCATCCATCCAACAAACATTATGAATATTATATAAATCTATTACCCATTGATGATTCACAAACTATCATGTCGGTTAAATATATTTACAAAAAAGAATTCATGCCAAGTAGATATAAATATATACCATCACAGTTTGAATTCCTTTAAAATATCCAATCATGTATTATAATGTTTACTTTTCTGCATAATCAACTGATACAATAATTAATATTAATTATTTATTAATTTAATATATATTAGAATAAATATTTAATATATATAGTGGAATTAAATTCCTTGATTTCCATATGTTAACTGAACATTAAGACATAAATATTTTATGAATATTAGACATTGATATTATTATTAATTACTATTTCAATAATATAGAAAAAAAATTATAGTTATTTATTCTAATTTTATTTAAAATTATTTATAATTAACTAGACCCATGAATGATATATACTTTCATAATTCTCATACTTCATCCTACCCATTGTATTGTAACTATTTTTATATCCACCAACTATTATATCCCAATTAAAATATTTCTAATATACGTCATCAACATCATTATTTAGAATAAAAATAGATCCTATTTTATTATTATTGACTATTATATTATTAATGATGAAATGATAAATTTCAAATAATTATCGAAGTCAGTGGAATTTTGAAAAAATTATATAATATTTAAATATTATACAATAGTCTTGTTGCTAAATTAATGGACACATTGAATAAAAACATATAATGATTTTATATTAATATATCCACTTCGATGTTGAAAATTCATGCATTAAAATTGAAATATTTAATTAGTAAATAAAAATATTCATCATTTAATTAACTGTTTAATGAAAAAAATGTAATACATAAATATATATTTAATTTATAAGATTAATTTTAACAATAAAAATTTTATTTACTACTTCAATTCAAAAAAATTAAATTATGGAGGTGTAGTATCATTTTCTAAAAACCTGATGATAATATATCAATCTAATAATCCAAATTTTATGCAATTTTTTTTTATTTTAATTATAATTAAATAATTTGAATGAATTACATGAATTACTATAATACTTGTTTACAAATATAAATGTCTATATTTATTTCATCATATAATGTTGGAATGTAGTTAAATAATACATATATTTCAAAACCAAAAGGTAAATTCATAATAATAGAATCATGGAACAATAAGTCTTTAAATTTTTATTGAATTCTTTATTTATGATTGAAAAATTACTAAATCAATACTTAAGAATATTAATAAAATACCTTAAATAATTAAAATCATTAAAATTGTAATTTTATTCAAACAACTAAAATAATTAGATGCTTTTAGGACGTAATTTCAAAGAATATAATCTAAAATGCTTCATTTAATTTAAATTATATAACATTTACACATTGATTGGTCTCACAGATATAATATTATGATATTTTAATACATTTTTTCATTATATAATAACCTTTTATCTATATCATAACAATCACAATATTTTAACATTCTACAAAATAATTTTTTAATTTTTATAATAATATATAAATTTTAATTCATTCAAATAAATTATCATAGTAAATTACTAATTTAACACTTCGTAAAATTCATAAAATTATCCACATAATAAAAATCAAATTCTAAAATTACCATCCATAATACCGATGACTTGGAATATTATATGACATAGAAACATTATATTGTAACATAAATATATTTTGTGATACAATAAATTAATACCTATGGAAGAAATATGTCAAAACATGGGATGTAAAATTATATACATTAAATTTTGAAATATTAATTTCAAATTAAAATTTTAATTTACAAACCATGCACAACTATATACCATTATAGTATGGTAGTAAAGCTAACTAATACCCCCAAATCCGACATCTAATAGGAAAAATATTATAATCAATCACTAATGGTATTTCACCAACAATATGGGAGTCATTACCCTTTTTTTCTATGAATTATATGAAATCAAAACATAACACTAACTCCATGATATAAAATAAATCCTATAATACTAGTAATAATAGAAAAAATTATGTAATTCCATGAAAAACCAATAATACACAATTTTAATAAAATAATTTATAAATCATGTAACACATTTATAAAAATTATAATTATGAAATGTGAAAACAAAATCAAATCAATATATGGCACCATCCAGAAAATTTTGATGTTTATATCTTGTTGTAAGGGTCATTGTAAAATTATTAATATCATGATATGTTCTAGAATATCTACTGATGATGTGGAAGGATAATACTATATATACCTTAAATAAATAGTCAAACATACTCACGACCAATTCCTTATCATCTATTAATCCATATCATCGAAGGGAAACTATACAAATCAATATATATTATACATATATATAATGTAATGGTAATATATGAATAATGAAATCCATATCAACTTTCCCACTAAACTATTATCTCTCATGTATCAAGGGAAATGTTCCTTGAATTCTTATGGATTCACATAGCCATCCCCCACATCCTTATACCACAACTACATTTCACATATAATAAAATCAAACCACAACCAAATGTTATAACCAAACACAATACATAAATCATTTGAATACCTAAACAGAATTCCAAAATCTTGTACACCACATGTCCTAATCAACACAATTTCAACATTACAATATTATACATAGATATAGTAGTATGAGAGGATATTTAATCAGAGAATAATATAATCTACATTGTCGATGGTGGATGTTAACCTAGTTTTGAAAGCAATATATTGGAATTCATTATGATACTCCACTAGGGAGACTGTGTGAATGAAATTAAAAAACATATATTAATATTCTATAATAATTAATCACATCCTATTGTATTCAAACTATATTTCACATCTAGAAGCATCTCATTATCATTAAATTACAATAACAAAACAACACCCACATCAACATTTAAATAAACACAAAAAATCATGACCTTAAAAAACATCAACTAACCACATACATCTAAACATTTCATATTTTATTAACAAAATTCCAAATTATTTATACAAGAAACATCCTAATAATATTTTTAATCCAAATTAAATATATATTAGAAAAAAAATTATATTTTTATTCTGTGTATAAATATATAAGTTTTAATATCAATCAATGTTAAAATTTCATTTTGACTACATTAATTAAAATTTTTCAAAAAATTATATACTACAGTATAAACATATTTTCATTTCATGGTAACCAATTTAATTATTACATAAAATATATTTATATATAGGGATCTAATCACACAAAAAAACCTACTAGGCCATACATCCTTGATAAATGAACAAAACTAATCATATTATACAGTTGTAATCCTGATAAAATAATAAACACATTGATTATGTATCAACATCCTTAAAGTTTCAAAAATTATAAATAATTTTAATTAATTTATATTTCATTTTCTATTTGGACTCTTATTTCATAACCATGAACTACTTATATGATAACCATCATCATATTTCATGAAAATTGTTGTTATATCAAAACCATAAAAATTATAATAAAAAATATATAAATTGTGTCGGAAACATTTTAATCCCATACACAATATTAATTTCAATTATTTGTATTTAATTATTTCTATCAACATAACCTACTTAACCATATAATATTAATAATACTTATGAGGTACTATATTTTTTTGTTAAATATATTATTTAAATCAACTGTTTTTAAATGACTCTCGGGATATTAAATCTACAAAAGGATGAATATTTAACATCAAACAATTTTTTACCATAATTATAATCCATTCTTCATATACTCTATAAAAATTAAATCAATTTCCCGTAAAACAGCCAAAAAATTCACTACCATATGTACTTGTGAAAGGGGAAATTGGAGAAGATGAAAATAAACAAGAAAAGTGAACTCTATATTGTGAAAAAAAGATCTCCCAATGATATTTAATCATGGATCAACAATGGAGTCCCAAAAACCCTTAAAAATCCCTTTGTACATCTAGAATATCAAGGAGAGTGGATGCATTCTGTGGTATGGAAGAGAACTGATATATTTAAATTTTTGAACTCTGGGACCACACATTATTATGGCGAACCAGATCAATGATTGGGATTATCATAGTCAATGAATATTGAAAAAATAATAATAACTCAATAAATGAAAATCTATAATATATATTTGATGGGTTTTTTCATAGTAGTCATAATTGATGAAATAAATTGTGGGATGAAAATTCTATAAGCCCTATTCTTTAATTTATTTGTGAAAATAATGATTTCTCATTCACCAAACCATGTAATTTTTCAACAGTACATAAAATAATTATTTTTTCCTTCTTTTTATTTAAAAAATTCATTTAACCAAAACTAATACATAATCCATGATATTAATAATATAAATGTCACCTAATAAACTTCCTAGATTATAATCCGTTACATTTCCAACTCTAATAATTAAAAGCCTTGACTCCATAACAATTCATTTTAAACTGTTACTACACAAATATAATGATATCAAATAAAATGATGATGTTAAAAACTATGTATAGTTTGAAATATTCTATAATATTTTTTCAAAATTTCATATAATTCAAATTAAATCCCACATATCACATTTTAAAAAATTTAAATGTCTCTGACACCTCATAATAAATATTTAGATGAACAAAAAACTACTAAACTATATTTCATTCCATTCAACTGTTTTCCAGATATATAAAAAAACTAAATAATTGGAAAACTCAATAAAAAAACCAAAATTACAAATATGGTACCTCTCTAAATATAACTTAAATATATCAAAGTATTAATTAAATATTTAAAATAAGAACAATAACAAAAACTTTTATGTTTCAAAAATTTCTCTACCACATTATAGGAAATAATGATTAGAACAACTGTAGATTTTTATTTGATGATATTTATTCTCACATCCATGTTAATTTATTTAAACTAAAATTCCTCTAAAATCCTAATAATAAATAATTGACAGTTCATAACATAACCTTGTCCAGATAATTTTGAATCACTATGAGTTATTTTTAAAATGTCTCATCCAATTTAATATACTAATCACATGAAATAGTGTAATGGGTATAATAATTTTGTTAACTCTATTTTTATGATGTATGAAAGACCTCATGAGTATGATCTATCTAAGGAGAATCTTATAACCAATGTTAATGCATACTAAATCACTTTATCCACTAAAATGGTTAGAAAAAACTATAGAGAAATATTTTTTCATATAGAATAAAAACACTACCAATGATTAGTTGAATCATTTATAAAAATATGATTAAACTCATCAGATACTATGAGTATCCTCAAATTAGGTATAGAATGATAGGGAAATCATGTTTATAACTTATTTATACATGAATATCATTGATTTTATTTGTTATAATCTACTCCAAATTCAACCCAATAATCACTAATTTTCTCTACATAGTCTTACGTAGTTATTATTGAAATTTTTTTAACATCATAGACTTAAAATTCAATATGGTATTGTAAATTTCATGAAAGTAATACAATATTTGTATAATATCTTCTGGAAGATCATATATAATTTGGTCCAAAAAATAATATGGACAACCATGAATTTTTTTTGTTCTAGTCTCACACTAATCTTTATACTCTATTCATTATCCACCTATTCATATTACTAATGTAGAATGTGATTTATCCCTATCTATTTCCTGAATCGCAATGTTTTATTCTATACCACTTCTCCCTATATATGCTTAAGAATAAAAATGTAGTCAATCCGCCACACTATCCTTAATAGATCTTTAAAATTCTAATTATTTTTTTAATTATCTGATATTAAATTAAATAAATAAAATATTAATCACCATGTGGAGTAATTTTATGGAACCATGTGTGGCCATATGTTGACACTCCTTCAAAAAATTCAAAGTGTTCAAAGAAAACACCAAAAAATATCCAAAAACATCGTGAAAGAGCTTCGTGGCGGAGCTTCACGACAAGAATTTTGCGGCCGAGCAGCACAATAAAGCTACATGGCCGAGCTGCTTGATAAAGCTATGTGGCCAAGATGCATGATAAGGCAATGCATCTAATCTATGCGTGATAAGATATGTGAAACCTCTAAGTGGATCACCTGTGCAGTGGAACTACACGATATATCTGTGTGACCAATGTTTCTTTGGTCAGGCCCATCTGTGCATTTAAATAAGACCCTTAGGCTAGCCATTTTTTGGACTAAATTTTTTTGGAAGGCTCTATGAAGCTTCCATTGTCTCGCTCATTCTCCTAAATCTCTCAAATTTTCTCATGTAGTTATCTAAACTCTAAGATAATGGATAATTAAAGGGAATATGCATGTTTCTGAAGTTCTTCAAATTCTTCAGTCACTATTGATACCTACGTAGTGCACCATCACACCATAATTGTGTAGTACAACTGCGTGGTACATATGCACGATGTACCTACTCGACTGACCATTGTAGGGTACCTATGTGGCATATCTGCCCGAGTTACCTACACGATGAACTCAAATACACTTTAAATCCTTTCATTGAGGGGTATCTATTTCATTGGGTACCTTAATCAATGGGGCTATGATGAATCCTCACCCAACACCTCCTGACATCTCATACCTTTGAGTAAGGAACATCAATGTGTCTTCAATTTGGGTTTGTATTTCCGCAGTCAGAGGTTTCCCACATTTGTTTCACAATGGGGTAAAGATTCATGGGATGCTTGTGGGTTTGTATATCCATATTCACATGGATGTTTCTCCCAGAAACAACGTTGGGAAGTTCTCGTTTTGGAAGATGGTGGGCATCCGTCCTCTTTATTTTCAAATAGGTGAACCGCGACGTAAGTTATCTTGTAGGGAAGGTACACATCACACTTTCCATTTAGTGTAAGTATAAGAGAAGTCTCCCACCCCTACCAGAACCAATTTCAGTGCAGCCATCTTGGTATAAGCCCCTCACCATCACCCCTTCATCCTTACATTGGTCCCATGTCCAATGTAAATATAATAGGGGGAAGGCTCATCACCCCGCCCTCTTCCACAGTCGATACACCCTCTTCCATCAGTGGAGGAGAAATTTGGATGTGTGAAGTGGCATTGTTGATTCTTTCAAATCCTCTTGTTTTTATCACCGAGCATGACTCACGTGGGAATAGAGATATGTGATGATTACAACATGTGCACAAACATTCATTGGAAGGGACTATGAGAACTCTGATTCCAGTTCAAACCAAGATACATAGGAAGCTCTTTTAGAGCCCGAGCTCACCGAATATCCTCCTTAGTAATTCAACCCTAATTCCCCCAATTTGGGCATCCTCAATAGGAAATAAGCCCCAAATACAATCCTCATATCATCAGGGCATCCCATTTATAGAAGAAAGACAAAACTCATGTTTTTAAAAGGACTATATTCTTCTATTAGATTCATTGAAATACGTGGTACATGATTCCCATCCATATGGGATACGTAGGATGCCTCCTTGTGGTTCAAACCCAACAATTCAAATCAACCCTATTCGCTTTGAGCCGCATTCCCAATAGGGTGTGATCCTACCTGGATACTCATATCCATTCCTTATTCCTTGGACTGAATATGCATAATTCCCCCACCAATGTCAAACTAATAATCTCCCTCTTAGCTGTCCTTGTCACATGACCATAAAATGTATGATGTGTCCCATTATGTGGCACCGAACTATGAGGGTTCTGATGCCTTTCACTAGGATACATAGGTATATCATTTTATGAGCACGATCCCAAGATCAAAATAAACATTCATCTCTCTGGATGACAATAATCTCAAGAGTGCCCCACTGAGTGGATTAAAACCCAGTATCATCATAAAATAATGATTCAAAGAATCATTAATCAATTTATAAGATGATAACTTTGATGGAAAACCTCAAATACATACATATAATTAAAAAATATTATACATGTTAAATAAGTGATATTAAATTCCAAGGGATACTTATGATATACTTGGTGAATTAATAAGGATTCTTGAAAATATTTTAATTTCAAAGAGAGTCCTGAATTAGAAAATAATTCCCCCAAAAAGGATTTGATGTGTCCAACCTCCCATCTTCATTACCAATGCTTGTTCTGAAGTATCGTAATGTTCAAAACATAACGAATGCCTGCCTTTAGAAAGTATGTCCTATTTGTATAAAGGAATAATGGAAGATTCCAGTTCCATGAATAAATCTAATAGAAACCGCCTGGAAACAAGGATTCTTAAATTGAGAATATCGTATTTCAAGGACCTACGAAACAAAAATGGTGAACCCAACATGAATCTATAACCATGTTAATAATCGTACCCACATGTTAGGCCCCGATAAATTGATAATGGAAGGACATACAAAGGAATTAATCATGCATATATCTATATGACATGAAGTCACTTTAATATAATTTGTTGTTGTTCTCATTTTTCCCCTGAATTCCCATCAATCCAAATAATGGATTTCTCAATGACAACATCCGTGAACTTCCCGACTGCTGCCCAAGTTGGATCTCCATCCACCGGAAGGAATTTATCAACAACCTTGCATCTTCATCGTTGGGTCTCCAATGTGCTGATAAAGAAATATCACCAACATGCTACAATTCCTACTTTGGAGGATGCTCGACAAGCCCTCCCGGTCAACATTAATCCTCGATCATCTGGCCAACAATGACCAATGGTCAATAAGAAAAAGGTTCCAACCACCATTTCAAACTATTTTGGGTCTTTATCCCCAGAACAAAATAATCAATTTTCAATTACTATAGGGAGGTAGATCAAGAGTTCATTGAAGGCCTCACTTCAAGAATACATGAGTACTTCTTGAGGACTCCCACCAGAAATCACCTCCAGAGTCATACGGTATTATATACATAACATTATGGCGATGTGGCCTCTAGACATCTCTCCTAGGTCTCTCAGAATCGGGCATGTTAGTCAAACCACCAAGGATGACAACTGGTTAACAGAAATTATGTTCTCACATATACCTCTCCCAGACAAGTCTGTCGATCCAACTTGATGGAAAACAACGAGTAGGAACATACACCAGTTCGTCAAAATTTTGTTTCTCAGAAATCTCATCCGACAAAAATCCACCAATACCACCCAATAAACCTGGTGGTGTACTGCGAATAGGAAAATACACCAGTTTACATGTTATCACCCAGTCAGCATTCTCTTCTGATAGCATTTAAAGAGACGTTCTAATCTAATGTGGTGGCAACTGGTAAGAAAGATCATACAACTATTTACAATCACCAATTATGTCAGTAGTCTCATCAGCTAGTATTGAAGGAATCCCGTTAACTATACTTGACAAATAATATCCAACAGGCACATACACCGTCCAATGTTCATCATGGCTACCAAACGTATCGTTTGGTAGCACCCAGGGAAGTCAGTCGGAAAGCACTGATGAATAATTTGGAGCAAACTCAACACTCTGCCCCTATGCATAAGTACTTTCAATATTTGTTGACTGGAAAAGGAGGACATGAGTAGGCACATACACCAAATCTAGATACATGATGGACATATATTCCCATTATAGTCATTGAATTCACTAAACACATCTTGTCAATGGTGAAATGGTAGACTCATATCCCTGCCCATATTTTGGAAGCATGTCAGGATATTTTAACAACTACTTCACCAGTATTAAGGGAACATGCACATAAATTTATCCCCACACATGGGATGACACAACGGTGTGCCATACCAAAGTAGATACACACCTCTGTTCTAGTCCCATAGGGTCATAGGGCATAATCCACCATATCATACAGACAACTATATAGTGATCATACAGCCTTTCCCATTAGAGGTAACCGGTTTGTTCTTGTCACAACCCATCCTCTAGACCTGTGTCGTGACAACCCCAAGCACACCATACATAGGCTAGAGGGCTGGCGACTAACACCAAAAGGCATCACCATAATAGGGAATGAATTTCCTTTAAACCTGTAACACAAACATTCTAAAACACAAGAAACAGTAAAAACAAATATAGGTATAGGAAGAGTGCTAAAAGTATATGGGCTATTATACAAACCCAACTGAATTAGAAGTACAAGTAAAAAGGTAAATTAGCTCCTAGACCATCCACCTGGGAAATAATACTTGAAGGGTAGGTACATATCTTGAACAAATCGTCCTTGAGGTACATCCCATCAAGTCCAGCTCTGAGCAGCCTCTGATCTGTCTCCCTCAGCCTCGATCACTACTGACCATTGTCTACATAGAACACAACAAGGTGCAGGAGAAGCCTATACAATGGTGAGTATAATTATACTCAGTAAGTGACCCCGAGACCATAAAAGGTCACCTATAATCCACTATGGATAAACCAAATTAGTAAGATACAATTATAATGTATCAACCATCCCTTATTAGGTATATGCACAAACATATTTCTAAGTTACCAATTACAGTTTGGCTCCAACATTTGAGCCAAACCCCAAAAAATTCAACAAAGGAAGTAAAGTCATTAATCTCGATGATAATAATATAAATTCAAGACTCATATGACACATGTATTTTACTCTAGTAGATGTATATATATGATTAGATATAGCCAATGAATCATCTCCTTTGTCGAACCCATGTATGATCTAGGAATAGTATCAGCACTGTTGAACCAATGGAGGATCCCGTTACAGAAGTCATCACTGTCAAACCCACATAGGATCCCGGTCCATTATCTTCTTTGTCGAACCCACGTAGGATCCTGGTATAGTAGTAGGTCCACGTTGGATCCTATCATCTCAGTCGTAGCCTACCATAGGGTTCTCGTACCCAGCACGCTTGATTCTGGGTGGGTCCACTCATCGAGTCAATTTTCAATACATAAAATATGATGAAGTCTCGAGTTGATGTATCCCGTAGTTCTGTCTCATCA
This sequence comes from Viscum album, assembly GCA_963277665.1. NCBI lineage: Eukaryota > Viridiplantae > Streptophyta > Magnoliopsida > Santalales > Viscaceae > Viscum > Viscum album. Next base: position 406,967,221 of record OY728146.1, read on the forward strand.
TAATTAAACCAACATGACAGACGACGCGTCAATCGGACGCCCGGTATGTGAGTTATTGGTGTTTCCGTTCCGATGGCCTGGTTAGATTTAGGTTCACTCCAACCCCGACATATCCCAACTATTTCCAAAACGTGAGTGACGTATAAAAAAACATTCTCTTTCCAATATTTCTGTCGGCGTAGACGGTTCGTCAATCGGACACCCATAGCTCAAGATGTGGGAAAAATGGTGAAATGTGTCAGAACTAGGTCTGGGTCTTGTCCGGCCCAACCGGACCAACCCGACCTGGTCCACAAGGTCTGACCTGGCCCGCAACGCGCAACTAGGCCTATGGGTGGCACAGACCGCATGGCCGAGAGGTGGTCCACCCACCGAAGCCCACACGGAACAGCACCCCACGGGGCACGCCCTGACCGAGCGAGGGTGGCTAGCGCCCCCCATCTCCCTGTAATATCTGGCGCGTGGCTCCTGCCCAGTAACTGTGGTACCCTTCAGGTCCCGCCTGTGGTGCGTTCTTCGGTGGCCAACTCAGGAAGCCTCCCTCCTTTGTCCACTATTTCCTGCAAGGCTGTGACTTTGCGAGGCATGACAGTGCTGCACCCACAGTCCGACCATCGCGGCCCATCTAGTTATGGCCCCTCCACCCGCGCGGCACAACGACATCGCTCCCCTTCAGTGGCCATCAGACCGCCTTTCTCTTCCATGGCCCATGCTGGTCGTGGCCTGGTCCTCTGCACGGTGCACCGGGGCTGCACTCTTCCGGTGGCCCTTGCGCCACCAATTCCTTTCGCGGCCACCCCGTTACTGGTTGTCATTGCTCCGCCATCGTCATTAACATAACAACGAAAATCAGAGGGGGTCAGGCCATGTTTCTTCGGCATTTACCCTCCATGTTAGGGTGGTTTCAATCATACATTAACGAAGCTCATGAATGATGAATAACAAAGATCACAAACAATCAAAATGAAACTTACCTCGTTTGTCGATCGATGATGGTGAGATGAATGTTAGGAAAAGACGAAGTTAAAGACGACATCAGCATCATTCATCGTGGGTGATGGTTTTGTTCCTCGACCGATGGTTCTTCATAGGATGATTGAACATAGAGGAATAAGAGATCCTCGTTGTAGATTCATCTTCCACCAATTCATTAATCTCAGAGAGAAAATTTTTTCCACATGCAAGAGGAAAAGCCCATATTTAATTTTGTTAATCAACCAATTAATAATGGCTCATTAATTGAGAATTAAAAGAGTTAAACCTCATTAAAATATGTGTTTCAATATTGGAGGTCCCCACCAAGAGGTTTGAAAATAAATTAAAACATGTTTAATTTATTTCCTCTCCTTTCTCCCACAAAAAGTTCGAAATTCTACATCCATTTCATTAAAATGTAGCTACGGAGAAGGTCTAACTATGAAATTACTAATACTGTAAGTTCAATGGTTCCCTCAAATTTTAATTCCAAGCACCAGTTAAAAGTTACCAAAACCAGCTCAAAAGCTTGACGAATTCACGTAGAAACTGCTGAAAAACATTACAGGCACTCTGGACCTCGGAATCACGTGCTGTTAGAAACTCCAGAATCATAACAATTCCATATATTTTTTTTAAAAAAATTAAATGGGATTTTATGTGTCATTACATTCTCCCCACCACAGCTCTATGCGTCCTCAAAATCCAAAACTCAAAACCAGGGAAACAAATGGGGGTACTGAGCATGGATATGATCTTATTGCTCCCATGTGCTCTCCTGGAGGTTCCTGTATTGCCACCATACACTCACAAGAGGTATCAACCACCCAGGAAGGACCCTCTCCTATAGATACTCGATCTCCACTGGAACCTCTGTGAAAGTCGACTCGTTGTTGAAGTCGAGCTCTCCCCAGTCTTTGATGTTAGTCGCGTCATGCACATATCTCCTTAGCTATGAAACATGGAAGACATCGTTCACCAGGTGCAACTGAGGTGGAAGAGCTAGGCGGTAAGCCACCTCCCCTACTCTACTGAGGACCTAAATGGGACTGATGAACCTCAGAGATATCATTCTACCCATGCCAAATCTTCATAAACCTCGTCGAGGTATGACCCATAGAAAGACATGGTCACCATCCTCGAACTTCAAAGGTCATTATCTCTTATTATCATAGGAACCCTTCCTGCTCTGTGCAGTATTCATCCACTCTTGGTTGATTTTCACCTTCTCCATTATAGCCTGCAACATCTCTGGTCCCTTGAGTTATGACACCCCTGGGTAAGTCAAGCATAGTGGTGATCTGCATGGTCGGCCGTAGAGTGCCTCAAAAGGTCCCATCCAGATGGTGAGTGATAGATGTTGTTGTTCGTGAACTTCACCAAGGGTAAGTGATCCTCACATCTGAGACCGATGTCGAGGATGCATGCACAGAGAATTTCCTCAGGAGTCTGAATGGACCTCTCAGTCTGGACATCCTTTCGAGGATGGAAGGCATTGCTCAAGATAATTTGTGTCCCAAAAGCCTTCTTCAACCCCTTCCATATCTTGGATGTGAAATGAGCATATCAGTCAGAGATTATCGTCGATGGTACACCATGAAGACATATGATCTCTTGTACATAGAGGAATCCCATTCTATCTACTGAAAAATGCTCTATGATCAGTAGGAAATGGGCCAACATGGTGAGTTGGTTGACAATCATCCAGATATAGTAATTTCCTCTGGATGTATGTGGATGTCCCATAATGAAATCCATGGATATATTATCCCACTTACACTATGGGACCTTAAATGGTTTAACTAAACCTGCTGGAACCTTGTGATCCGCCTTCACTTGTTGACAAGTGAGGCATCATGAGACAAACAATGCTACTATCTTCTTCATACTAGGCACCAGTGTTGTAGTTAGAGGACCTTATACATCTTTGCCACAATTGGATGTACTGCTAGAGGCGACGTTTGAAACTCCCTCTACACATCATCCTGAAGCGACATGGTTACCTTGGTACATCCCCTAAAGATAATTATGTGCTCCCCACTTATAGAAAACCCATCAGGAGCCTGCCCTATGGATATCTGTGCGCGTCAATCCTTAGAGATAATATCCCCATGTTGCGCCTCCCTAAATATCTAATGAACTGGATGTGTGACTGTAACAGTCTATATAAAGGCAACTCCATCTCGATCCACAATGGATATCTACAATGAGGCCATCTGATCCATCTTTTATCCTAGCATCTGAATGCCTGATATCTGTCTAAGAGAATTTTCTACAACTTTCCCCTTCCCAATAGTATAGACTATCTCAATGTCATTGTCATGGAAGAACTCAATCCAACACTGATGTCTCAAGTTCAAGTCCTTCTATGAGATTATGTACATGAGACTCTGGTGGTCATAGTAGACTTTAATACATTCTCCCATCAAATAGGGCCACCATATTTTCAAGGCAAAGACCACTGCTACTAACTCTAGGTAATGAGTGGCGTAGTTCTGGTCATGCTTTCTCAGCTGACGAGAACTATAATCTATCATTGCTGACTCCTGCATGAGGATGGACTTGAGCCCAGTCCCTGATACATCGCAATAGACTATGTACCCAATGCTATCCTCTTGTATCCTCAAGATGGGTGCACTAGTCAGCTTCGGCCTCATCTCTTGGAAACTCCTCTAGCATCTCTCTAACCACAATAAAGGTTTTCCCTTCTTCACCAATTCTGAATGTGGTTCTTCAACTCTAGAGAAGTTCGGAAAACATCTCTGATAGTACCCATCCAGACCCAGAAAACAATGTACCTTCATCACACTCCTGGGTGTCTCCCATTCAAGTATTTCCTTGATCATTGCTGGATCCTCTGCAACTCTAACCTTTGATATAAAATGTCCTAGAATGTGTACCACTAGGATCCAAAACTATAACATCGAGTACTTACCATAAAGTTGGTTCTCTCGGAGTATGTCCAATAATACCCACAAATGGTAGGTGTGCTCCTCCTGTGTAGCTGAGTAGATCAGAATTTCATCGATGAAGACTACCAGAAAGCGATCAAGGTATTGCAGGAAGATCATGTTCATGAGTCCCATGAACCCAGATGGTGTGTTGGTTACGTTGAATGGCCTAACGAAGAACTCGTAGTGTCAATATCAGCATTTGAAGGTCGTCTTCTACACATCCTCATCACGTAATCTTACCTGGTGATAGCCCAGTCGAAGATCAATCTTCTTGAAATAATGTGCTCCCTTCATCTGAAAAAAATGTCATCAATCCTCATGAGTGGGTACTTGTTCTTCACGGTCACCTGGTTCAAACGTTGATAATCAACGCACCGATGAAAGCTCATATCCTCCTTCTTGGTGAACAAAATCTGGGATTCCCGGGGCGAAACAATGGGTATGATGAATCCCTTCCCCTGCAACTCCTCCAGTTGTACCCGCAACTCACGAAGTTCCACAAGAGCCATTCGATATGCTGGTGTGGATATCAGTGTCATCCCATGACACAATTCAATGTAAAATTCGACCTCTCTGTGAGGATGTAGTCCTGGAAAATCATCATGGAATATATCCGCATACTAATCCACCACAACAGGGAATCTCGTACTCTGCACATCAGCCGCTCTGAGAATGAGGCTATCCAACTGATGTGTGTTCGGGTGCCCCCCATCTAGGTAAGTCCATCATACGCTGCAAAGGCTGCCTTTTCACCAGTAAAGGTAAACCTCATCCTATCCTCATAGACACACCACACATTATTCCTAATGTAGTCAATCTGAGCATGAACTATGGATAATCAGTCCATACCCAAGAAAACTTCATATGGCCTCGCCACCACTACTAGAAGATCCCAGCCGAAGCTCTCACCTCCTAGAGTGAGCTCACACTGTCGACACTAGTGTGTAATAATCGAATCCTCTCTTGTATGAGTCTCTAGCTATAATGATCAAGCTAACATCTCAACCGAAATCTCCGAGCTCTGCACGAGGGGAGCAGCAAAATATTATGACTCGCACCTTTGTCAATAACCACTACAACATGGGTCAGTAGAAACAGATAGTGCCTTTAATCATCTCAGGTGGACGGTTTTGGTAGGCCTCAACTGATTGGAGCTGAGCCAGCCCCTATCCACTATCTCCCTGTAGTCGGGGTAGACCTCTTGGGGGTCGTGGTGGTAGGACATCGACAGGTCGTCCACCACCTACTTCTTGGCCAGCTCCTCTTCCACGTCTGCCTACTCCCGTTAGACCACCACAGTCGAACCTCTGCCTCTGCCTCGGTGGTCCCTATATTGTCTGCTGCTCATCTACATGGCCGGTCTGGTAGTCACGAGCCATGTGAACATTCACACTGCATGCATAGCACTGTATGCTCCCCCGGTATGTCTAGCTTTGGCTCGTGTTCCCGCACAACTGAAGCTATATCCTCGGGTCTCCCACCTGATGTCACGGTCCTCTTGGACCTCTAAACCATTTTTCTACTTCCGGCTACAGAAGTCTCCACTTCGTGTCACCCTGTGGTGGGTCTCGCTACTGGTGAATGCTCAGTAAGAAAACTCCCTACAAGAAGGCCTTTCTCCAGCACCCCCGCCTGCATCGGAATGATGAGGGAGATCATCAAGGACCTGATGTCATGCTTGAGACCCTGGTCGAAGGTCCAGGCCCTGAAGAACAGGTCTCGCACCATATCTGTGGAGTAGGATGAGAGGTCAGTGATCCTCGCTGAGTACTGTGCCACCGTCATGCTGCCCTACTACAGATGAAGAAGCTCCTGAATATGCACCTCACGAAGGGTGGATGGAATAAACTCTAACTGGAAGAGGTTCTTGAAGTCTTCCCAAAAAAGTGATGCCTCATCATGCACCTAGAGCATCAGGCTCCAACATCTACCTGCTGCTGCCTGCAAGAGACTCACGACAAGGATCACCACGAGGTCGGCTGTTGTCCCTACAAATCATAAAACTCTCACAACATCCTCCATTCAATCCTCAGCTACTTGTGGGTCCATCTCTCCCCTGATCCTAGGAAGCCTTTGGCATTGGAACTCGTGCAACGCACTCGGATGGCGTGTAATCCTTGCTACTGGAGCTGGTGGTATTGGTCTACCAGTGGGTAGTGGTACCATTGGAGCATCCACTATAATAGGTCCATGCAATGGGGCGTCATCGTTCAGTGGGCTACCATCTCATACAAATCTCGGAACCCTGACTGCCTTCCAACGTGGGGCCATCCTGAAAATAAATAGGTGTGACACGGTAAAAAAAATATACCTGGTGTGCTGACACAAAGTAATTACAATGAAAACATTTTAATATAAAGACACACGTAATCAGTGTTTTAGTATACTTAGTCAGAAATCAGAAGTCTGAGTCCTAGTGTATGGATACGTCGGCCCTTGCACCGACACCGGTTTCCCAAAAATGATAACCACACCCAAAAAACAAAACAATATTTCCATTAAAATAATCAATGTAAAATTTCTATAGAAGAACTGACTCCTCTGATACTAATTGGTCACGACCCGTCCTCGGGGCCCGTGTCATGACTACCACAAGCCCACCTTCCATATGTCGGGGGCTGGGGACTAGCACTGAAAGGCGTAACCCTAAAAGGGAAGGCAATACTCTTAAACTTTTAACACACACAGTCTGAAACACAAGGAGTAAAAACAAATACTAGTATAGGAAGAGTGTTAAAAGTAAATGGGCTTGGATACAAACCCAAATGAAGTACAAGTACAAGTAAAAAGGTAAAATAACTCCCGGATCATCCACTAGGTAAATCCTACCTGAAGGGTAGTTACAGATCTCGATAAACATGTCCCTGAGGTATGTTCCATCTAGTCCAGCTCCGAGCAGCCTCATCTCTGTCTCCCTCATCCTAGATCACTACTGACTGTTGTCTGCACAGAACACAACAAGGTGCAGGCGAAGCCCGTGCAGGGGTGAGTATAACAATACTCAGTAAGAGACCTCAAGACCCCTAAAGTTCTCCCAAAATCAACTAAGGATAAACCACAGCAGTAAGATTCATTCACAAAGTATCAACTATCCCTTATAAGGTATATTCCCATACAAATACCTAGGATAACAATTATAATCTGGCTCCAATATTCATAAACAAGAACAACCCATTCCACAATGGAAGTAATGTCATTAATCTCGATAATAACAACATAAATTGAAGACTCAGATAACACAAGTATTTAACTCAAGTAGAGGGGTTGAGATTATTAGATGTAGCCACTGAATCATCTCATCTGTTGAACCCACGTAGGATCCTAGAACAATATTGGTGTTGTAGAACCCACAGAGGATCCCAGTACAGAAGTCATCACTATGGGACCCACATAGGATCCCAGTCCAGTATCTTCGCTATAGACCCGACGAAGGATTCTGGTCCAGTATCGTCACTTTCGAACCCATAGAGGATCCGGGTATAGTAGTTGGTCAACCTATGATCTTATCTTCACAGTCGCAGCCATCTATAGGGTTCTCGCACACAGCATGCTCGATTCTAGGAGGGTACTATCCTGGAGCCAAGTGTTGATATATCAATTACTATGAAGTATGGATTTGATGTATCCCATAGTTCTGTCACATCATAAAGAACACAACACGACAAATGGAGCATCAGTCGAACTCCCAATATATGAGTTATTGGCATTTCTGCTCTGAAGGCCCGATTGAATTTTGGTTCAATCCAACCCGGCCATACCCCAAATTCTTCCAAACCTCAATTGGGGTATTCCAAAAAAACCATCTCGTTCCAATATTTCCATTATCATAGATGGTTCGTCAATCATACACTCTTAGCCCACGATATGGGAAAAAGGTAAATGGGTGAGAACGAGGTCTGGATCTGGTCCAGCCCGGTAGAACCGACCTAGCCTATACCGAAGAACGAAGATCGAAATCAATCAGAATGACCCCTACCTCATTTGTAAATTGTTGACAGTGAGAAAAGATTTCAGAAAAGACGAAGTCGATGACGACATCAGGGGGAGTTCTTCGTGGGTGATGGTTTTGTTCCTTGACCGAAAGATCTTTGTTAGAGGATTTAATGTCGAGGAAGAAGAGATAATTGTTGGATATCCATCCTCCCACAATTCTCCAATCACAAAGAGAATATCCATTCCCCATGCAAGAGGAAAATTCCACATTTAATTGTACTAATCAACCAATTAATGTTGGCTCATTAATTGAAAAATCCAAGATTTACACTACATTAAATGAGGTGTTTCAAAATTGGTGTTCCCCACCAAGAGGTTTGAAAATAAATTAAAACATGTTTAATATATTTCCTCTCCTTTCTCCCACGATAATTTGGAAATTCAACATCTATTTTTTTAGAACATAGTTGCGGTGAAGGTCAGACTAAGAAATTACTGATGCTATGAGTTCAATGGTGCACTCATATTTCAATTTCGAGCACCTGTTCAAAAGTTTCCAAAACCTTCTCGAAAGCTCACTGAACAAACGTAGAAACATCGAAAACAAATTTTGTACACTCTGGGCCTCGGAATCACATGCTATCAGAAATAGTAGACTCGTTACAATTCCATATAATTTTTTAAAAAAATAACATGGTATTTTCTAGGTCTTTAAAGATTCAGTAACTAATCCAAGATAGGTGCATATACCTTTACATGATAACCGCTTTTCCCAGTAAGTGGCCCCAACTAGGTATAAGAGAACATCCAAGAAGAAATATAACTAAATATAGTAGGAAAATCAAGACTAAAGATGTAATCTAGCTCCCATTAATTCTAGATTTCTCGAAGCCCTAAGACATTTATCTGTTGTAGATCAAGATCCTAACCTCCCATTACCAAATTTTGGGAGTGGTAGTTATAATTATGAATATTATCATCAGACACTTTATCATTAAAAATTGATTTATTACAATTCTATCAATCCAGAGTGCCTATATTTGGATGACAACCACGGAAAACCTTCATGTGGCCAGAAGAACATGGAGCAAGAAGATTTATCCCTTTTTTTAATCACCCCTGGTGATCCTCCCAATGATGGACTTTGTTGCGAATGATATCTCCGTAGTTGTATTTCGCATTGTCAAAAAATATATAATTTACTATGTAGTACCAAGAAATCCCTCCTATATCGAGGCTCTTGCATACACAAGGCCATTCATGTCTGATGCCTTGTAATTTATGGGCGAAACAATTTCTCAATCAATATAAATCTTAAGGTAACAGTCATTATCCGAACATCCCTTGGGCCATTTATCCTCAAATGAAGAACATCCACTATGGTCAGACCAAGTGGATAAATCTCTAGGAGAAAATGATGAATATTTGTTAAACATGAATAAACAATTAGTTAAATAATAAATACCATTCATGTTTTGGACTTCATCAAATTCTTAGTTTGATATTCCAGAAATGATGATAGAATATTTTATTCATGAAATTCATTTCAACTTATGGAAAAATCTTTGTCAATTTAAAACTAAAGTCTCACCATATGATGAATATCAAAATCATATAAATGAAATAGAAGAGTTGCAGCAGCAAATTTACTTGGCATCTCATTCAGTTTCCTAACATCCAAGGGTTAAAAAACAACAGAGAACCCTTCAGCATGCATGTATCAATGCTCTGAAGAGGCTACACTAATTAATTTCTAATTCCCCATATAATATTCACATCTGAGTATGGGGTGCATATGGAGAATTTCATTTCATTACATTCCAAAATCAGAAAAAATCTTCCAAAAGTGGTTTCATGTAATGTTATTGTCCACAACCAGCCCTAAGCAATTTGTTTTGTATGTAATCAAACGTATGATCGAGAACATGCCTCAACCAGTTCTCATCAGAATCGGGCTCAATGAAAAGAACATATTTAGATACATTTACATCAAGACTCTAAAAAACATTAACAAAAATCTTGTTTAGAGGATTTCATTAATCATACGATGCAAATGTCCAAAATAGCACATAGATCTTCCGAAATAGGTGGTGCAAATGATGTTCAGATAATGCACTCATCCAATGTCTAAACCAAAATCCACAAAATCAGAATAGCTGTTGCACGGATTTCAGTTATATCAGTTCAAGAATCACCCATGCTTGCGAGGATGGGGTGTCATCTAAAACAATCTTTGAGTTAATTAAACAATTTTCAAATATGTGAATAAGAACAATAACAACTCCAACCTAAAAGGCTGGGGTATTTTTCACATTTACAATCCCCTCCTCTATGAAAGTCATTTTTATCCCGATTAGGGAAGAAGACAAAAGGAAACGTATAACTCAATTATGCAATGATTCAATTCAGATAAATGATCACCAAAAAGTTCCAGGGAATTCCTTATATAGAAGAATAGAGTCTCATTGAAGACACTGAGGGAGAAAATATAGCAAAAGAACTGAACAAATTCCATCAATCCATTTTAAATCAATAAATGTAATAAATGTCGTTGTTAGTAATCCCCCAGAACTTCAGGCTCACTCAGAGTGATCATATGAATAAGTTCTTGTCCCAGAGGTTGTACACATGGAAACAAATGAAGGAGGTGTGCATACTAGAATCAAGATGGTTTCCCAAAGGAAAGACATTCCTTCGGGTAATGCCCTTCCATAATCCAGAAAGGAACATGCCAAAGAAAAGTGTAAATTCCAGGTTACATTACACCCTGCCACTGGATAAGTCCAATCACTCTCATTAGAGGAAAATTTTTCACAACAAGAAGAATAAATAAAAGTGTTAAGGAGGTTAAATGCAGAACTACTTCAAGTTAGTCTTCCTCTTATGCATGTTGGAGTTAATCAATCATGGTAATTTGTTGCAGCTACTAGGATGGATCAAGAAGATCCCCCTTTATAGATACACCTTTTCAGGTCCAATCCTATGGGTTATATGTGAAAAAAAATCACCAATACTACCATCAGTGGCAGTACCGGATCTCACAACCATCCAGACATCAGCTATTTAACTAGCACAGGTCCAAGATCAACCAGGTGTTTCTCCAAAATTAATGTCTACTGTGGAGTCATTAACATCATGGGTGGAATCTATGTAAGTAAAATGTGCTCATCTTCAGCCAGAAAAGAGTGCTTACCCTGAATGGGTGGATTCAATTTCTCCCCCATCAAATTTTTCGAATACTAAATTCCCAAATTTTAATTTTTTGGGAGATCCAGAACAACACTTAATACGTTTTTTTGTCACTGTGATCCTATGATGGTAACTTCTCAACAACCAGAAGTAGTTAAGCTCATATGTTTTGTGCAGTCATTATAAGGACCTATTTTTGTCTGGTATACAAGTTAAAAATATCAGTCAATTCATAGGTGGGAAGGTCTACATCAAAGGTTGCTCTTCAATTTAGCTCAACATTACCAAAGATGACAGTTTTTAATCTTACAAAATTTAAACAAACGGATAATAATGAGTTCTAGATTTCATTGCTTTCTGGAAGGGATTAACATATTATTTAAGTATAGCACTCACTCAAGAAGTGTTTTTTCTAATCTGTGTGACAAATCAACGTGATGATTTACGCACACTGTTGATCCTGATGAATTATACATGAGGGTTTTGAGACCGTACTTAAATCACACAACAAATATATGACTCTCTTCTAATGACTAATACTAAAACTCATGTAATTCCATCAGTTCTAGGAAGGGTAATAGGTTAAGAAGACACTGTTATAGTTACACTTAAAGAAGCACATGTACCTGCTTCCACTTGAAAACCATCATTGTATCGAAGGGATCCATATCCTAAGAGTCAACAACAATGCCCACATTGTCACGATGATCAAAAATATCAGAGGCGGAAATATTTTTAAGATTCATTGAAAAAAATTTATTCTTTCTAGAATGAGCATGTTTTTGTTTACTTCATCTCAGATTTGGAAACAAATATGGTTTAGTTGCCGGGGACCAAAAGGCCGAACAAGGAAGGAAATGAAGACCACCCCATCAATTTTATATTTCATTAGATGTTGGGGAATTCCATTCAGGTGTGTTTTGTCTTCAAAGACCTCCTGCAAATGATGGTGGACTCAGGACAAGTAAAACTAAATGGTTCATCATACCAGGTACCATGTGTTAGAGGTTATGATCCAGAAAAAGAGGGGAAGTTGCATGAAGTAAAAAGTAAAAAATGCACAGAAATAAGATGATTGGATGGTCTGGAAAATGATAAACTGATCTCATAACATTTTACTAACACAATTGAATCAACCAAATGAATCTTTTTGTATTTATACCACAAAAACACCGCATCATCAAAAGGAATATCCTCATAGATGAAGCATAATTTGGATAGAGAACAGTAGTAAAAAGAAGACGAGCTCATTTCAAAGCCTATTTTGTCATTGACTCTGGTAGATTTTTTTCCATATTCTTCAAAAGCAAGAGCACCGCCCCAAAAAACAGCACAGCCTGAATTGGTTCATCAGGAAAAATCTTCATCAGAAGAAGAATTGATCTTTGGTTATGTTAACACGATTATTTTAATAGATCCCTATGCCGGTCATAGTTGTGATCATGATGAACCTATGTTTCCTGTATCTAACTGAGGAATTAGAGGAAGATACAAGGATCTTGGACATAGAGGAAGACATGGATATTCCAGAATCCACAATTTTAATTATTCCCCTGATATAACTTTATATGTGGTAGAAAATCATGGAAAATCCATTCAGTGGGCTCAAAAGGAACAAGAAAGTTCCCCTACGCATTGTAGATTCGGTCCTGACACAGGTATTTTGGAGGAATGATTAAAGGTTACACATTCTTCCTCTTATAAAATATATTGACCTAGTCTGCGTAATCTACTGAAGCCAAGAATGTTTACAATTCATGCTTTGATACAGGATAAATCTATTGCCAAGGACTCAACTTACAAGGCACCTACAATACTACATTTTCATGATGGGAAACTCAGACTTCTAGAATTAAATTATGATTTCTTGATACATTTGGCCCATTTACAATCCAAGTTATCAGTTTGGGATGCCATGAATCTATTGACTGATCTTCAGGATTCTCTTGTTAATGATTATTCATGTATTTAAGAATTTGAAGCTGAAATCGATGCAGTTGAGGTCTACTAATTAGAGAATGATACTATAGAATTCCATACAGTGATATCTTTTAAAGATGAAGATGAATATGATGTTGTACATGGACATATCAGAATATTGTATCTATCTGGAAAAGTCAATTATGTAGCCATTCGATGAGATTTCATTGATAATGGCTCAAGAGTCAACCTCATCCCTATTCATAAACTTCTTCTATTGGGCCTCATCGAATCTGATTTATATCAATATACTTTGATGTTGCAAGGATATGAGATGTTGGAACAAGAACCACTAGGTGAGATTATAGTTAAAACTCAGTTTTATGGCCTTATGTCTAATTCATATTTCAAGGTTGTTCGTCATTACACATCCTTAATCATTTATCTTGAAAGACCATGACTAAATCAACATGCAAACATACCTTCATCATACCATCAATGTCTCAAATATTTTTTCAATGGTCAAATTGGGACATTTTATGGTGATAAATCCCCATTCAAAACATGTTAATCTCAATACAATGAGGTAAAATTCTATAACTTGAAGAAAAGGATAAATCCACGGAAAAGGAGGTTACCAAAATTAAAGCTCCTAATGGTTTGGAAAAGATTCTAGTAAACCAATTCATACAACTAAATACAGACTATGTGTCGCCTATTAGTCAAATTGATAGGATAGACCATAATCCAAACACTCATATGAAAACAGCAAAAATCTCAATTACGGAAACCAAACCAGACATCATGGGAGAAATTGATGATTTTCCAAGAACTGAAAACTTAAATGGAGTATTCTTCATTTCAACAACTGAAATCATGCAAATATATATTTCATCAACTAGGCTAGAAAAAGGTATAACAATACCAGAGGAAAACAATGATGTCAATTCTAAATCCATCATCTCTTCTCTATCACCCCAAGAAGACCCTTTGTCATCAATAGGGTGAGAAATGGCTGCCTCTTCTTCATGATGTTCAAATTTTATCTTCTCCCCTAACACTGGAAATTCAGCTTTGTCATATACTATGCAAGAAGAAACAGAAGAAGTAACAAATATAGAATATGAAGAGGATGATCTTAAGGATGTTCCTCCGGCATTTGAAGATGGTATCTCTACCACTTTGGATGAACTCAGAGAAATAAATCTGGGTACAAAATAAGATCCACACCCAACATTATTTAGTATAGTCAAGACTCTTGAAGAGTAAGAATTTTATACATCATTTATAAAGAGAAATTGAGATATATTTTCGTGGAATTATACAGAAATTTCGGGACATTGATTCCAATGTTTCCACTCATCATTAGGGTTTTCCAGAAGAACATCGAGGATTTAATCAAGCATCAAGATGATCACACCAAACTTATGCCACCAAAATTGAAGCTGATGTTGATAAGATTATCAAGGATAATGTATTCATGGAAGTCCAATATTACAAATGGATGTCTAATATTGTCCCTGTGAAAATATGATGGACAAATAAGAGTTTTCATTGACTTTAGAGATCTTAACAGGCATTGTTCTAATGATGATTTTCCAGTCCTGATTACAGAGATTTTAATTGATGCAACAGCTGGCTATGAATCACGTTCATTCATGGATGGGTATTCTAGGTATAATCAAATCCAAATGGATCTAGAAGAGGAAGACCTCAAAATGTGTTTTTATATCGGTTAATTCCCTTTGGAATGAAGAATACCGGTGCAATATATCAACGTGCCAGGAACCATATCAACATACCCTTTTTAGGGAAATTTTTTGAATGTTATGTGGATGATTTGGTGGTTAAATCCAGACAATGTTCAGATCACTTAGCTGATTTGGAAATTGTATTGAACAATCTTCTACCACAAAATTTTAAGATGATCCACTTGAAATGATCTTTTGGGGTAACCTCAGGAATATTTCATGACGTTTTTGTATGCCATCGTGGTATTTATGTTGATCCTGAGAAAAAAAATATATTCTTCGTTAGTCACCCCCTCAAAATTTGAAAGAATTAATAGGACTTCAAAGACATTTGGCTAATATTCGACGTTTCATTGCGAACTTGGCAGGCAAGTATTTTCCCTTCACCAAATTAATGAAGAAGGGAGTTACCTACTAATGGACCGAAGATTTCCAAGAGGCATTTGATACCCTTATGTAATATCTCTTCAGTCCACCAGTACTAATGCCTCCTATTGATGGTATAACACGTATTCTCTATGTGACAGCTTTAGAGCGATCAGTAGGGGCCTTCCTTTCCCAATAGAATGATGTTGGGAGTGAAAATCGTCTTTACTCTCTTAGTCCCACTATTCTTGATGTGGAAACTCAGTATTCTAATATTCAAATGTGTAGCATTATACAAATCATTATAGTTCAAAAATTTATGCATTATCTACAATATCACGAGGTCCACTTGTTATATCATAATAACCCACTCAATTTTATCCTCAGGCGTCCTATGCTTACAGGACATCTAGCATAGGGGGCGGTTATTTTTGCAGCAGTTTGATATCCAGTTTGTGCCTCAAAAGGGAATAATGTGTCAATCCCTAGCTTATTTCCTTGCTGAGCATCCCTCCACAAGAAGATAAATCATTTAATACTGAACTTTCTGATGAGGAGGTCTTCTCTATTCAAGATAATTCCCAGACATGGGAAATGTATTTTAATGGTGCTTCTAAAAGTCCAATAGGGATGAGACATGAAAATCATAAACTCAACTAGGTTGGATTAGGAATAGTCTTTATTTCCCCTAGAAAAGACAATATTTCCTTATTCTTTTCTATTATCGGAAGGTGCTACCAAAAATAAGGCAGAATATTAAGCTCTCATCTTAGGTTTTGAATTGGCCCTTTAGGTGCGAAAGGATCATTTAAAGATAATATTTTATTTGGAATTGGTAATCAAACAAATCAATGGAGAATAATCTATCTGAATAGTGGGGTTATTAACTTTGTGTGATTATGTTAGAGAATTAATGGATGAATTTCCTTCAGATCCAATATTAACTTATGTCCCATGTTCATGAAATTCCCAAGAAGATTCACTAGCTAATGTAGCTACATCCTTCGAAGATATAAATCTAGATGATACAGTTATCAGCATATCCCATTGCTGCATGGTTTTACATTTTTTACAAACCATGAGTGAGGAAATCAATTAAATTTTCCCTATTTCTGAACAGTATTGTGATACCTTGGGATGGAGAACATCCATCCTGAAATATCTTCAAAATGGGATACATCCACCAAATAGGGCAGAGAATAAGCATATCCGGTGATTTGCAGCTAATTTTACTCATTAT
This sequence comes from Viscum album, assembly GCA_963277665.1. Classification (NCBI taxonomy): domain Eukaryota; kingdom Viridiplantae; phylum Streptophyta; class Magnoliopsida; order Santalales; family Viscaceae; genus Viscum; species Viscum album. Next base: position 406,983,549 of record OY728146.1, read on the forward strand.
GATGGTCCAAATCACCGAAATATCCTTTATAAGATGGGATTTGATGGTAATCACTTCAGATGTATTGATGGAGAAGAAACTGCCAATATCATGAAAGAAGTTCATTCAGGTGCTAGTGTTACCCAACATTCATGGCACAGACTCTTCGATCACATTCAAAGGCTTGGATATTTTTGGCCTTCAATGATACAGGATTGTACAGACTTCAAAAAAGAATGGAATCAATGTCTTGTCCATGCCAACTTCATTCATTATCCCCTAGAGTTACTACATACAGATAAATACTCATTTCCATTTTCCACATGGGGAATGGATTTGGTAGGGCCTTATCCTCCATCCAAGGCTATGCAATTCAAGTATATTCTCGCTACTACTTATATCTTCTCTAAGTAGGCTGAGGAAATAATTATTAAGAAATGTGGAGCTAAAAACATCATTATTTTTGTGAAACCATATATCATCACCATATTTGGCATCCCTCATACTACTTTGATGTAAAATGTTACCAATTTTTGTTCTGCTAATGTAAAACGGTATATTAGTAATATAATATCAAATCCATCCATTGTTCTCTGTATCATGCAGCGACCAATGGACAGATAGTGGATTTCAATAAAACCGTATCAAACATACTCCAGAAGATGGTGGATACTGATTAGAAATCATGTCCTGATAAAATTTTGAATGCATTATGGGCTTATCAGACAACTATCTACACTGCCATTCAAGCGACTCCTTATTCATTGGTATATGGAACTGAAGTGGTTTTACCAATTGAAATGAAATTTCCTTCAATAGGAGTTGCAATCTATTATCAATTATCTATATATTAAAGGTCCCAAAAACAGTTAAATGATTCGGAATGATTAGATGAAAAAATATTGCATAATTTACGTTATTTAAAAGTCTACTAGAATTTAATTGCACGAGTTTTAATAATAATGTTCGTCTTCATTCATTACTTCCAGTAGAATTGGTATTGATATTTATAACTCTAATGATACTTAGAAAGAACCCTCCAAAACATGAGACAAAGTGGGACGTACCTTATTCCATACATAAGGATTATTTAAATAGAGCATATGATATAATATCAATGGATGGAGAGCTCATTACAACCCCATCCAATGAATGATTTTTGATGAAATACTTTGTATTGTTTTCCATAATTATTCCTCACTGCAAGAATTTAAACTGCACGGTACCACATCCTTGCTACATGACTTAAAACTACACAGCCCTCATGTCATAGTTTCAAGAAATTAAACTACATAACAACTATAAGCGTCCATGATGCATGACATTAAAGTGAATAATGTTTTCTTCCTTTTCCCATGATGTTAAACCGCATGACATCATTTGTACAACTATCATTTTCACTATAAGACGTTAAAATTTTCCATTAGTAAATGTCATTGGTATCATCACTACTCCATAGTAGTACATGAGTCCCTCTATTTCCTATGTCAGAGTCATAACAACATAGAGACCAAGTTTCAAGAACTATGTTTGGCTTCATTCTCATTTTCCATTGAGATACATAGAGACACCTGAATCTCTATTTCGGGGCCCACCCACAATCAAAAAAATTCTTATTTTCTTTTCTTCTGCTGTATATGAATCATATCTATACATTTTATTTCCTTAAGATATATGATTTGGTCTGTGTCCCATTTTTTGTCATAAGATTTACCATTCTCTTAGAAAGTTTCAAAAGCCACCATTTTTTCATTCCAATATGATTAACTTGATTAATGATTTTTTAACGAACTATATATGGCTCGATTCTCATTTTTTCCAATGAGATACGTAGAGATGCCTAAATCTCATTTTTGGTCCCAGCCGTGATAATAAATTAGAAATCCCCTTTATTTCAAATATGATAATCAAATCTACATAAGAAATGTTTTATGAATTATGCATGAATTGATTATTTATCCAACAAGACACATAATGACATTTAAGTTTTATCCCCTAATCCTGTTTCAATGTGTCTTTTATTTCATATTGGTTTATCCTTGTCCTTACCGCATGACGTTACACTACATGGAAATTTAACACCCCTATTTCTCACTTGGATCGCCTTTATATTATAAAAGTATCCCTTACATCACCTTATTTCTCACACCAAGCATAGCTCATCTGGGCTTTGGAATTGGGTAAATGAATTCTTTACATAAATAGGGTGCTTTCAATTTCATATGGGGTTATTAATGTCCTTAATGCATGTCATGAAACTATATAGTATAATGTTCTTACTGCATGCCTTCAAATCTTTATAGTACCATATTCATTCATAGGAAACAAAGAAGGTCTCCATTTTACATATGACTCAAATCTATGTAAAGGACATCAAAATTCATGGTCAATATTGATTTAAATATTTTTTCATAAGCATTGAACATATACACTCCATCCATATTTCACACTCCTAATCTTGAATATTTTCTGATTTTCATAATCATCCTTATGATTTTTAGCAACAGGATTCCTAATATTTGAGAGCTCTTTTGTCTGACTATGCATTACATGACCTTAGGGGGGATAGAATATGTTTCCTAAATAATAGTCCTATCATTCAAAATATTCCCTTATTTGACTATGAAGCATATTTCCCAGTTGGCCCTTCATAATTTAGCCCCCATAATGGGTTTTTCATGCAATGGTAACTTCATTATTGGTTATAGAATCTTTGTATCCTTTAATCTTTGATGACATTATACAAGAAAATGAATTTTAAAACAATCATTCATGTATACTTTTCACGTTATCTTTCTCACTATCAGAATGTCTTCAAGACCATGGTTTACAAATTTCCCTCATCATGTGCTCGATACATTATGAAATAATACTGAAATCACTTGACCACATGTTATATATTGTTTCCATTTATCTTCCTAGATGTATGACCTAAAACTATAGACACCACATCTTTTACATTTAGGTAAGACCATCATAAATGTATTATTCCTTTAATTATTTGGATATCCTGATTTGAGACACCCTTTCCATATTTAGGCACTCTCTCCATTAATCAAACACTATTGTTTTGAAAATCTGAATCTCCATAAACATTCTCTAACTTTTAACAATATAATGCCAAACTTCTAAGAGATCTCTTTCCTGACTATGTAGCACGTGCACTTAGGCAGCCTTTCATAAGTTTCCCACATAACAAAAATGTATGTCAAAAGATGCCACTATTTGGTTGTGTAGTTTAAGCCCTAGTTGGACCTTCTTAATGTAGCCCCTATAAAAGGTTTTTCAAGTAATGGTAACTTCATGCCTGGAAAAGGCACACATTATGGTGATGCAGGATTTATGATTTGGTATCCATAAAAAATATCATGGCCCAAAAATTCCCATTGGAAATATTAAAATAATATTAAATAAATTCTTAGCCATGAAGTTTTTTTGGATATAATTCAAAATTTATAATCAAAGCTATTCTACATTAAATATTAGAACCTTATAGTCCAATATGCATGAATTTAAATGGCTAGTAACAAAAATTCTTGATACTCATCATACTAAGAACCAGCAAAGGGTTCTCTGAATGAAGGTCTAGTCTCATCTCACTAAATGTACATTTTTTTGTATGATTTCAGGAATATTAATCATTGAAAAATCAAAAGACACAAAATTTGTGGTGTTATCGATGTAACCCTATCAATAATAAAATTATGCTTCTTCAATCATGTGGCAAAATATGTCAATTTTAATCACATAATTATTGTTATTATAATGATTTTTGATTAACATAAATAATACTTATCATCATTTACCTTTCATACTGTAATCATGAAAGAATAACAGGAATGAAGGCATGTGTATGATTGGAAACAAAATTTCATTCATTCATGTGAAAATGTAGGGGAATCCACAAACCAGAGCCTCTTTATCATGTTTTAAAATAAACTTTCAACATTACTTTTCAATTGTTGAACCACATCATAAGATCCACCAGCTTCCTATTGATGTCGAGATAATTGAGAAACTCCAGCCAACTATGCATGACTAAGTGCTTCATTAGCTGTTGAAATGGCTGTTGTCCCCTCCAATTGGGATTCTCATAGTGTATGATTCAGTTTCTCAAGCCTGTTATGAACAGAATCTAGTTGATGTTGAAGATATTATAACTACTTTGTGGCTTCTTTGATTTCCTAGATAATCTTGAGTGATTTATTGTTATTATTTGACTCTGCCTCAACCACTGTAGCTTGAGGCCATTAATATTGATGAGTCATTTATCCTCTTAAAAATCTTGTAGCAGTTTGTGCTCCTGGTCCTGTCGGTAGATAGTATCTTTCATGGCATTTTAGACCAGACGGTAATTGAATCCAGTAAATCCCAACACACATAATATTGTTTGGAGTTTTGGAAAATGGGACGATAATTCATCTAAAGGATTTTCAGAAATTATGTTTCAGATCTACTGTCATGTCTTCTCACATGCCATGCCATGAGCATATTGCATCATTAAATCTGAATCTGTGTCACTACCATTTGATAAAATGTACTCTGGAAACATGTTTCTTAAAGAATGGTTTCGTTCTGCTTCTCTTGGTATGGTAGAAGCTTCACCTTCTGATCTAAGAGTTGATAAACCTAAATAAAAAATCATGGTCATTATTAGTTTCAAATAGATGAAACATATATGATTTATAAAGATGACTATATTTACCCAAAAATAAGTCAACTTCTTGATTGGATTTATCCCTTGTATTTTAGCTCTGGTGTTTTGAGCAGGTGTTTCTTCAGGAGGGGGTTGAATTTGTTCAGATGTGACATTTGAATGATCCAGAACGTCTCCTGATAAAGGATCCTCTGTAAGTGTTTCCTCTGACCCAGGAGAAGGATAAAGTGGAACACCCTATTCTTGAATAGCCTTTGCGTCATATTTTGTAGATAAAGATGCATAAGGTGAATTTTTATGTAATGAATCAAGTTGGAGAACAAATTATTCATGGAAAATGTAGGAATCAGAACTTACTTCGTTGAAATTTCTCATGGGAATATCCAAACTCTTTGATTGAACATTGAATATCAATATTCTGACTAAGGGTGTCAATCATTTTAGGATATACAGCCTGAATTGTTATAGTATTCTCACCATTTAATGTATCCATCAAATTTTGGTTGATGCCCAAATTAGATTCGTTGACTTTTGCTTCTACTAATTCTTTAATTGGTATTCCAGCTTCAAACTTTTTTTAGTTTGGGTTAATTTCACCATTGGTTTCAAATTTCCCTAGATCATCAGTCCTTTCTTATGAAGCGTTATGAATATCAATATTGATTATTTTTGTGATCCATTGACAAAAGTATTAGGGGAATTTATTTAATCTTACCATGTCCGTCATCTCTCTCAATAGAGATTGGAGCAGGTATAGCATAATCTTTTGATGGTACAGATACGTTAGAAAGAAACTAGGTTTCCACAGAGAGTTTTTTTTTCTAGTTGTGGAGCATCAGCTCTTAATCCCTTGAGAGAGGAAAGATACAATGGTGCTACAAGACGATAAAACATGGTCTCTATAATGTCTTGAGAAAATTGTATGCTCTGATGATTGTATAATACTTACTCAATCGGTGAACACTTCAAAGAAATCTCATTTCTCTTTTTCATTTCTATTCAAAAGCATGAGAAGAGATTGATACACTTATCATAGCAAAGGAAACTTCAGGTAATGATTTATAATTATCTTTCACCATTACCCCTGTCATGGTTCGTGCTCCATGAGAATGTTCGAGTGACTTGAGAGGATTATTCGATGCGCCAATGGGAGAACCTGCAAAACTATACTAAGGGGATTCAGGAATCATTCCAGATCTTCTTTCTCTAAATTCTAGCTCCATAGATACATTTTCATAAAGATTAATTATGTCAAATGATAAATCTGAATTGAGACAAAAGAAAAGGTAAATACAATCCCAGTATTAAAATAAATATCCCACTAATCAGTATCGATAATTTCCCCTTCACGAACTTCTAAGTCCAGCATATAAGATACTCAATGAAATTCTGGGATTTTGTTAATCAATTGCATATATAAATATCTATAACTCCACAATATACATTCTTACTTCACCAATGTTATTTTACATATTGAAATCAGAAGGTTCTTTGATATCACCAACATCTGGCATTGGAATACAATTTTGAAGAAATTACCAGGCATCCCTGAGATCACGGGTTTTACTATCCTAGTAATGAATGGCCGAAGGTCGCACGTAATTGGATTTTGGGCTGGTTGACTATGGATGAGGTTCGACACCATTCGATTGAATATCTTCTTTAGACCTTTCTTCCTCAAAAAATTCAACAGGTGGAATAAGAATCTCCGTTTGATGGCGGTGACTGGATCGCTTTTGTATTAGAGGAATTTCTTCTTTAGCCTTCGTATTCCTGGGATACTTCCTGTGAAGACACATTGAAGGATTTGAAACCTCTTATATTTTAATATCATATGTGTCCTTGGACTTCTTTCCATGATTTCCACATGGAAAAGTCATTTTATTTCCCACTCGATATACTCCTTTTGTCAGAACCCCTTGAGGATATGAAGACACCCAAGCATTAGCATACCCAACTTCTAATTCGATTGATGCATCTGATGGAGGTAATGTAATTAATAGTTTGTATACCTCAAAAGTTGTGAGAATGCATACTCTTCATTCTACCAATGGTTTCTTCTCATGTATGACATATGTGGGTGGAAGGGTGCTTGACTGTTGAAGACACCCGAACTGAGGAGCAAACCTATAGGGAACAAAAGCCTCACAAATAATTTCACAATCATTCCAGGTTGATAGTAAACCATACCTGAATTCCATCATATATGATCTATGTCCATACAATACATTACCATCATCAATAAATGTTCAAGTATTTGGATTACCAAAAATAAAGAAGTTGAATTCTGTTGAGACATTAAATACCTTTACTACCTCGTAAGGTCTCTAGATTAGAGGCATAAAACCAGAAAATTTCTGTAAAATAAGATGAATCGACCATTAGGAACTCTGACTGAGTTCAATACTATGTATGTAGAATAATGTGCAACAATACATCCTCACAACACTTGAAATGGACCCAAATTTCTAAATGGAGCCTTACCATTGTATATACGCAACAAGAGATGGTAAATTCTTTCGAAAACAAGGGTTTCTATCATAATATACTTCCCCTCTACCAATTTAGACTAAATTATAAATGTCTCTGATCTTATAACCCCACCAGACTCAAGGATTGGAAGAAAATAAGTAATTATCCACATAGAAAGGGTGTAAGCTAAGCGTAGATTTGCATCTATATCATGTTTTACATTATAACCATAGATCTTGTAATTTCCTCTTTCCATTGTAGGCCAATATGTGCTTCTACTACCTCAGTTATCAGTAGACGAATAAATAGTAGGACGTCCATAAGATGGACCTTTCTCTGTTGTTAGTTCTAGGAATTCATTCATCAACACTCTGGAATGAATGTCTTTATTATCATTGGGTAAATTCTTAATTATATTAAATAATTCCTGTGCCAACGGTGGTGTTTAGGTAACATCACCCCATGTTGAAGTAGGTGGGATGAATTCATCATACATTTCCCCAAGAATAGGAATTCCATCTATTTGGTAAATTTCCCAGAGACTAATACCAACTTCTCCATGTGTCAAATGAAAAGAGTTTCATTGTGGGCTCCATTAGCTCATTAATTTAGGAATGAGGTCATTTTTTAAAACATAACTTTTCCCCATCCAGACGGTTTCATAAATTTGAATGTTTGACAATTCTTTTGTGATTTCTGCACAAGTCCAACATACCCAGAATGCCCACATCTACTCAGGTTTCACACCTCTTCCAGAACGAAGGTCCCAATCTCCTTTCCAACCATTCAATTGATCTTTTTGAGAAGCTTGGAAAGTGGAATCATAACAATTTGGTCTTGGTTCTACAACATGATCCTTCATATCTGGAGTACAACCACTATGATTAAGGAAAAAACTAATAGGGACTATTCCTTCTTGTATTGGAAACCCCCTTACACTAATAATCATGAAAATATAGTTGAAATATTGAAGAAACGAATTCATTGGAATGTAATTCTTTATAGATGGAGAATGGGTGTCTTGCAAAATTCCATGCCCATACAGAGGTAAAAAAAGACTTTGTGGATAGTCACGCTGGTACATAATTAGACCCTTCCATTCCTCAGGAAGAGTACTCTCAACATTGTCATAATAATCTGGCCCGACGATCCTCATCATTTTACATTGGAGAGCCTTATCATCCTCGGTATGGGCCAACAAATGAGTCATTATTTCCTGCAAAAAAATTACAATAATTAAAGATCAGATTTCTGAAGATGAATGTATGAAATTTTGTAAAGGACACATGTCGGATAGGTCCTTAGACAAGGTCCTTCGACAAGGTCCTTCGACAAGGACCTTTAAAAAATTTATTCGCATATGTCCTTCAACAGTGATCTCAACACAAATCCATCGGTTAAGTTCTTTTGGCATAGCTCTATCGCATTCATAATATTACCTTGAAGAAATTTCAAGAGAATTATGTGATATCACAACGTGATGTAGCTGAATGTGTAACGCCCCGACCCCAGTTACCCAGAGTCGGTGCATTACTTCGTAACATTGGAATGATCACAAATGATCAAGTCTCGAAAGACTGATTAGTTTAGTAGCATTGGAAACACTAGATACATTCATAAGTCTTTCATTACATCATAATGTAAAATAACTACAATAACATGGTCTTCATAGTCCACACTCATATCCCTTTCTGACTAACCTTACAGGTCATTCATAAAATACTTCTTCAAATCCTGGAAAATAATAAAACATTGAAAGGGGTGAGCTCAGATTCTCAGTAAGGATAACAATATTTCGGATGCTTTTGGAAATAAACATTAACATTTATGGTAATGTATAACTAAAACAAAAGCCTTTTTAAACATTAACGTCAACATAACATCGCAAAAATAAAATTAAATAATTCCATTTACTTACTCACATGGATATTCTACTAGTCGAATAATCACAAGAAATATCAATAACCAATTTCATAATGATGGATTTCATAATTCCAGACTATCATAACCATGTAGCCAAGGCCTCATGCCAAGACCACAAATAAGATTTTGTCAAGGCCTCGTGCCAAGACACTAGTTTGTATCATGAGACCTACCGATGCATCAAGGATCTATAGTGGGCTCTACCCGTCACTTATTAAGTCCAACGCATTCCTCATATGAATAGGTTTAAACATATCATAAACCATAACATAATCATATCAAATAAAACATGCATAAAGGAAACATAAAATGTCCACATTTCAATCACATGATATAAATAAAACATGTTGATATAACAAAAACACTTTCAAAACCATTTTCAATACCAAAATAAAAGAAAAGTAGAAATGGTATTTATTTTTCTTTTAAAATGATGTTATGGATTGTAGAGGAAGTCGAAACACAAATAATGGTCACGGCGGCGGAGAAGTCGTTGTCGCCGCATACATAAGACAAAAACATTCCTTTTGTAGTTTAGTAAAAATATTTGTAAAAATGATTCCTTTTGAATTAACGTAAAAGTCAAAGAGGTTTATACACCCTATAAAAGAAAGTTGTGTATAAAACATAATATGTCTCAATGAACGGAGATTGAGACGAAGTCCTTACCAATATCATTTTTTTAAATAAAATAGATATATTATGTGTATTCAATATAATTACACATAATGAAAGTACAAAGAAAAGATAGGTCATAGTAATATCATAACATAAATTGAATGTAGGAGATTATCCCAAAGAATGGAAATTGGGTTAAGAAATTTCTTTACCTTGTGTCTGACTTGACTCGACCGCTCTTTAACCTCCTTAAAATCTGGTAACTCTTTTTGATTTGAGAAAAAGGCTGCCTTGGGAAGACTTATGCCCAAAGTGAGGCTTCTAGGAGTAATAGAGGGAAGTGGAGAGACAAAATGGTCAGCGGTTTTCCGAGCCAAAGGCTTGAGAGGTGTGGGTAAGGTGGTAGAGGTGGGGGCCTTTTATAAGAGGTGAGAAGGGTCACTCTTGGAAAGTCATGAAATGTTACTTTATTATATAATGATTTTCGGATTTTAAAGGTCCCACACTTATATATTTCGAGGATAAGGGGATAAGGGATCGATATCTACCTATCCAATAGGTTATTGACAAGTGTAAGTCATAGAGTTTACATTATCTTTTCATTTTATTTAAATCATTAATTAATGAGGTAATCGCTGCATCATCATGGTGTCATAAATAATTTAATTTATTTATTGTCTAAAAATTATAAAAAAAATATCCTGTTGTAAGAAATATTTTTATCTTTCTAATGAATATTTATAGTAAAAAATATGACTTGTATAACCCCATTTTAAAAATTATTTTAGTAAAACAACTCATGTTTTTTACATTTTCATTTTTGCTTTAAATAAAAAGTTATTATTGTCATTTTCCAACCAAAGTGGCTCCATGGGGTCCCCAAGTTGACCCATGGATTGTCTTGGTCGTCCAAGACTCATCCAATAGGGGTAGGAAAAGTGTAAAGATCATTTCACATTATTATAACATTATCATTACCTTAAATTACAATAATTACCTTTAATCACAATTAATTAATCTTAAAATTTACTATTCACCAAAAAATTATTTTAATCACATTGAACCAAATTTTACTTCTTGATGACAACCATGTATGTCGGATTTTTAAAAATCAAATCACAAAAGTGGTAATGTTTCATTTAAACGAAAAATCAGTTTTTTAACTATCACTTAGTGGTTTCACTATTCATCAAAAATTGAAGATTTTCTGAACAATGCCAAAATTTCACCCTAAGCTAAAATTGATATTCCGAATTCAAAAATGATTTCTATTTTACAAAATTCAAAAAATATATGTTGCATTAATTAATTTTATAATTAATTCTTGTTGTCACAACAAATAGAGTGTTTTTAAGAAACAATATATATCAAAAGATTGACAATTGTTTATGTCCAATTTCAAAGTGAAATTAATTCTAATGAACATCATTGAATAAAATGGTAAAAATATATTCTAATTATACTTTAAAACCACTCAATAGTATAATTTATCACTATAAATTATTTTGATCAAAAAATTTGTTTTAATTATTTTTTACTATTCATAAAAAATGGAAGTTCTCAAAAAATTACAAAAAATTCAAATTAGGATAATTTCGATATTACAAATACAAAAACGAAGTCTATATTGAAATATAAGATTTCCATAATTTTAAAAAGTGGGTATTACTATTCATAACGGCTACTTTGATTAGTCACGGTGTGTTAGAACTCAAACTTGCGTACAATGCAAGCTATTGCATTATTGAAAGAGAAGCGTATCATGAAAGTGTGGGGTGTTATATTCTCCCCTCCTTCAATAAATTGCGTCCTCGCAATTTGAAAATGTTCTTCGAAAATAAAAGGTTGAAAGTAGAAAATACCTTTGTAGAAAACCCACATCGAAAATAAGGTTAACAAAAAAATAACTTTAAACAATAGAAAGATAAGTACAAAGGCCACCCGAGATAGCCCATACTAGGATTCTATGAAAATATGGATATGGAAGAAAAACAAACCATCAAGGTCAGATGGAGAGTCGTAGAAAACTGGATTAGGAAGAAGTTAACCATAAGAAAATCACAAACATGTGATTGGTTAAATAGCCATTGAATCCCCAGATGGAAAAGTTAACCGACAACATTTTTGTTTTAAGTAACCTTTCATATAGTTGAGGAATTTATTTAAGAGATTTACTAAGAATGTAATGAAATGTAGTTACATGTCATATAGACTTTCATTCTTTAATAAATTTTACCACAAACCCATCTTTCACTCAAAAAGATAATAGAACTCAAAAATATTATATTTATCCTAATCGTACAAGGTCCCAAATATCAACACATACAATTTAGATTAGAAAAACTATTTGTAATATCCAGGGACTTCCTGTAGGCTATTGGTAGGTAATAAAGGCCTATCATACTTTGGTTGTGGGTTCGATTCCTGCAGCATTGTCCGACGCGACGGGTTATGCCCCACCTTGCAGGTTGTCCTTTTACTAAAACTGTAGTATTATAATATTTCAAAAATAATCTTCAGAAATGTTTTAACCTTAAACAATTCTATCCAAAGATCAACTTAATCCATTCCAGCCTTTATAGTTTTCCAAAATACCTCTGTCCTGCCTTTCTCTAAAAGGTCACTAAATTACGAAATCAATTGTAACATCATATTCTCCATACAAATTAAAGCTTCTCATTTTGTCACATACTAAAAATATGATTACCTTCATCATATTAAAACCTTAATGAAAACAACAAGTACTGCAGTACAATCCTTATATATATATATATATATATCACATTATCCTTATAACCAGAATATAATCCTTGTGTCCAAAAGCACCAATACATTAATTATTCTACTTCAACTGTAGTAACAGTATAAGATTGTCCTTGATCCCTTGGCCTTTTCTGAGTTAAGTTTCTATGATTCTTAGAACATTCATTTGAATAATGCCTCATTTCCCTACAATTGTAGAATTCAACATTGATAGCCTCTTTCTTTCCCTTGTAATCACGAGCCTGGTGACCTTTTTCTCCACATTTATAACAAACTCCAATTCCTTTTAGGAAAGTACCAGGGTGATTCTTCCCACAATTATCACATAATGGAAAATCCTTCTTTCCCTTTATCCCTTTATCCATCTTTTGTTCCACCGTCCTCTTCTTCTCTTGCTTTACATTATTTTCATATGATTTAGAGAATTCCTTTTCTGTCTTGATAGCACACGAGACTATATCTTCGTATGACGAGAAAGATTGTTAGACAAAGGCTCGATGGAGAAATGGTTTTAACCCATCAAGGAAATGATCAATCTTACTTCTTGTGTTATGTATATAATCTGCAGCATACCTCGATAACCTTGTAATGTTGGCCTCATACTTTGCGACATTCTCATCCTCCTTTTGTCTCAAGCTCAGAAATTGTCTTTACATATCTGCCCGATGGTCATGTGGAAAGTATTTTTCTAATAAAAGATCTTTGACCTCTCTCCATTCCATATTTGATACATCTTTATCTTCCTTTATGTTTTGAATCAGCGACAACCATTGATCGGCATATCCAGTGAGGCGATAGACTGCCATGAAAACCTTCTCCCTTTCGCTACTCCACAAGGCATGGGATATTTTTTCTAAGGATTTTATCCATTGCTCAGCTACTAATGGATTTTTACCCCCATTAAATGTTAGTGGTTGTTGCCTCATGAAGCGGTCTAACATTTATCCTCCACGTTGCGGATCAGGGTGCTCCATATGAGTAAGGTTATTATTCATAACCTGAGTGAGTTGTTCTAGAATGGTAATAAGTTGATCAGCACCAGTTGTATCTCCAGATCCACAATAATTATCTTGAGCAGGAGGGCAATCCCTACACGGAGTGCATACATTGATACAGTTTTCATTCCTTCTACTAGGCGCCATTTCTAAACAATGGCATAAAGTAGATTAGTTTATGAATGAAAATACATAATTCCATACTTGTAAAATACTTAAAATAAATTGACCTATTTATGGATATAATCCAAAAAAATGTTCTCTTTGAGGAAGTATATACTCATAACCCTTCATAGTGGTTTGTAAAGAAAATAATAATTATCCTAAGCATATCCCACGGGAGTGTCGTAACCAAGAGTGCAGCAAGGGCCATTGTCGTGCACCAGTTCTCGTTCAAGTCTAGCTCAAAGCAGTGTTTTCGGGTTTTACCCCTAGATACATCTGTGCCAGAGCCGCCTCTACCTGCTCGTATCCAGACAGGGATGTATTTCTCGGAAAACTCACAAAATCTCTACAACAACAAAATTCTAGGAAGTTCTTCTATACTAATCCTCAAAATCTATCATTGGGCTCTGTGATCTAATCAGAGTTTATCTAAATCTAGCTTCGAAGGTTAGTACCAAACTGCCTCTGATACTAACTGTAACACCCCGACCCTAGTTACCCAGAGTCGGTGCATTACTTCGTAACATTATCATGATCACAAATGATCAAGTCTTGAAAGACCGATTAGTTTAGTATCCTTGGAAACACTAGATACATTCACAAGTCTTTCATTACATCATAATGTAAATTACTACAATAACATGGTCTTCATAGTCCACACTCATATCCCTTTCTGACTAACCGTGTAGGTCATTCATAAAATAATTTTCACATCTTGGAATATATTAAAACATTGAAAGGGGTGAGCTCAAATGCTCAGTAAGGATAAAAATATTGTAGATGCTTTTGAAAATAAACATTAACATTTAAGGAAATGTATAACTAAAACAAATGCATTTTTAAACTTTAACAATAGCATAATATGGAAAAACTAAAATTAAATAATGTCATTTACTTACTCACATGGATAATCTACTAGTCGAATATTCACATGCAATATCAATAACCACTTTCATAATGAAGCATTGCATAATGCAAGACTATCATAACCACGTAGCCAAGGCCTCGTGCCAAGACCACAAATAAGATTTTGTCAAGGCCTCATGCCAAGACAATAGTTTGTCTCATGAGACCTACTGATGCATCGTGGAGCTATAGCGAGCTCCACCGGTCACTTATTAAGTCCAATGCATTCCTCATATGAAAATGTTTAAACATATCATAAACCATAACATAATTGTATCAAATAAAACATGCATAAAGGATACATAAAATGTTCACATTTCAATCAAAAGATATAAATACAAAACATTGATATATTAAAAACACTTTCAGAACCATTTTCAATACCAAAATAAAAGAAAAGTATAACATGGTATTTATTTTTCTTTTAAAAAAAAGTTATGGCTTGTATAGGAAGCTGAAACACAAATAATGGTCACGGCGGCGGAGAAGTCATTGTCGTCGCATACGTAAGACAAACAAATTCCTTTTGGCGTTTAGTAAAACGCTTTTTAAAAAAATATTCCTTTTGAATTAACATAAAAGTCAAAGAGGTTTATACACCGTATAAAAGAAAGTTGTGTATAAAACAAAATATGTCTCAATGAAAGGAGATTGAGACAAATTCCTTACCAGGAGAATTTTTTTAAATAAAAGAGATATATTATGTGTATTCAATATAATTACACATAAAGAAAATACAAATACAAGATAGGAAATAATAATATTATAACATAATTTGAAAGTAGGAGATTAACCCAATGAATGGAAATTGGGTTAAGAAATTCCATTACCTTGTGTCCGACTTGACTCGACTGCTCTTTAACCTCCTTAAAATCAGGTAACTCTTTTTGATTTGAGCCAAATGCCTCTTTGGGAAGACTTTTCCCAATGTGAGGATTCTAGGAGTAAGAGAGGGAAGTTGAGAGACAAAATGGGCAGGGTTTGGCTGTGCTAAATTCTTGAGAGGTGTGGGTAAGGTGGTAGAGGTGGGGGCCTTTTATAAGGGGAGTGAAGGGGCACTCTTGGAAAGTCATGAAATGTTACTTTATTATATAATTATTTTCGGATTTTAAAGGTCCCACACTTATATATTTCAAGGATAAGGTGATAGGGGTTCGAAATATACCCATCCAATAGGTTTTTGACAAATGTAAGTCATAGAGTTTACATTATATTTTCATTTTAGTTAAATCATTAATGAATGAGGTAATCGCTGCATCATCATGGTGTCATAAATAATTTAATTTATATAATGTCTAAAAATTATAAAATAAATATCATGTTATTGGAAATCTTTTTAGCTTTCTAATTAATATTTATAGTAAATAATTTGACTTGTATAACCCCATTTAAAAATTATTTTAGTAAAACAACTCATGTTTGTTACATTTTCATTTTTACATTAAATAAAAAGTAATTATTGTCACTTTCCTACCAATGTGGCTCCATGGGGTCCCCAAGTTCACCCATGGATTGTATTGGTCGGACAAGACTCACCCAATAGAGGTAGGACAAGTGTAAAGAACATTTCACATTATTAAAACATTATCATTACCTTAAATTACACTAATTACCTTTAATCGCGATTAATTATTCTTAAAAGTTTCTATTCACCAAAAAATTATTTTAATCCCATTGAACCACATTTTACTTCCTGATGACAACCTTGTATGTCAGATTTTTGAAAATCAAATCACAGAAGTGGTAATGTTTCATTTAAACGAAAAATCGGTTTTTTAACTACCACATAGTGGTTTCACTATTCATCAAAAATTGAAGTTTTTCTGAACAATGCCAAAATTTCACCCTAAGCTATAATTGATATTCCAAATTAAAAAATTATTTCTATTTAAAAAAATTCAAAACATATAAGTTGAATTAATTAATTTTATAATTAATTTTCCACTGTCACAACAGATATGGTGTTTTTAAGAAACATATATATCAAACGATTCACAATTGTTTATATCCAATTTCAATGTGAAATTAATTATAATGAACACCATTGGATAAAATAGTAAAAATATTTTCTAATTATACTTTAGAACCACTCAATAGTATCATTTATCACTATAAATTATTTTGATCAAAAAATTTGTTTTAAGTATTTTTCACTATTCATAAAAAAATGGAAGTTCTCAGAAAATTACAAAAAAATCAACATAGGATAATTTCGATATTAAGAATACAAAAATGAAGTCCATATTGAAATATAAGATTTCCATAATTTAAAAAAGTGGGTATTACTATTCATAACAGCTAATTTGATTAGTCGCGGTGTGTTAGAACTCAAACTTGCGTACAATGCAAGCTATTGCATTATTGAAAGAGAAGAGTATTGTGAAAGCATGGGGTGTTACAGAATGAACGAGCTGCGAAATGAAAGATCCAAACATTGGATAGTGCAAGTGAAGAAAATACATGAATGGTTGAATCCTATTTATAGGCAACAGAAGACCTATGCGGAAAAGCTACGTGTCATAACTGCGCACCATAGATGCACGACATATTTGCGTGATATAACTGCATGAAATTTCCTCAGGACATGACCATATTTTGTTAATATTTTCGGATCCAATCCTAAGGGAGAACTTTTTTTGACACCCCTTAAAAAGATTCAAAGTGTTCAAAAGAAAAACCACCAAATATCCAGCAACTTCTCGAAAGAGCTCCATGGCTTAGATTCACGGTAAGGGCTACGTGGCCGATCTGCACAATATAGCTAGGCAGCCGAGCAGCATGATAAAGCTATACAGCCGAGCTGTGCGATAAAGCTACGGGTCCGAACTATGCGTGAGAAGATTTGCGAAACATCTACGTGGAGAACCTATGTAGTGGAGGTACACGGAAAATCTACATGACCAATATTTATTTGCTCGGGCCCATCTGTGCCTATAAATAGGACCCTTGGGCTCCCCATTCCCAGACTAAAATTTATGGACTCTTTGAAGATCCCATTGCGTAGCTCTTTCACCTAGATCTCTCTAATTGTCTCAGGTAGTTCTTTAAACACTGAGAGAAGGGATAATTAAAGGGAATAGTGATGTTTTTGAAGTTCTTTAAATTCTTTAGTCACCATTCATACCTACACGGTGCACCTGCGCAGCATACCTGCACTGTACAACTGTGTGGTACATTTGCGTTCCATACCTGCAGAGTTGAGCAACGCGGGTTACCTACGCGGCGTACCTGTGCGAGGCACCTACGTGAAGAACTCAAATACCCTTTGATGCCTTTCATGGAGGGGTATCTCTTTCTTTGGTTCCCTTATTCAAAAAGGGCTATGTTGAAACCTCCCCCAAAACCTCATTCCTTCTAAATCCTTTAGGTAAGGCACATCAGTGTGTCTCCAAATTTGGTTTTTATTTACACAGTCAGAGGTTTCCCACATTTGTTTTGCAATGGGGTTAAGATTCATGGCATGCTTGTGGATTTGTATTGGTATAGTAACATGGTATTTTCTCCCAGAAATAATGTTCGGAGGTTCCTAGTTTGGTATATGGTTGGCTTCTAGACTCTACCTTTTCAACGAGGTCACCAGGGTCCTTAGTTCTCCAGTAGGGAAGGTACACATGACACATTCCATTCTGAGAATGTATAAGAGAATTATCCCTCCACTACAAGAACCAATTTCAGGGCAGCCATCCTGGTATAATCCCCTAACATTCACCCCTTCTTCCTTACATTGTACCCTTGTCCAATGTAAATTGAATAGAGTGAAGGCTCGTCGCCCCACCCTCTTCCATGGTCGATGCACCCTCTTCCATCAGCAGATGAAAAATTTGGAAGTGTGAAGTGTCATTGTTGAGCGTTTCACTTACTCTTGTTTCTCACAAGCAAGCATGACTCACATGGGCTTAGACATATGTGATTATTAAAACATGTGCAAAAAAACTCATTTGAATGAACTATGAGAACTCTGATTCCTATTCAAACCAGGATATGTAGGAAGCCCTTTTAGATCCCAAGATCAGTGGATATCCTTCTTAAGAATTCAACCATAATTCCCCCAATTTGGGCATCCACATTATGAAATAATCCCCAAATAAAATCCTCAAATCATCAAGGAATCCCTTTTCTAGAAGTTAGTCTAAACTCATCATTCTCATAGGACTATATTCTCCTATGAGATTCATCGACCTAAGTGGGATTTTATTCCCATCCAAATGGGATACGTAGGAAGCC
Organism: Viscum album; assembly: GCA_963277665.1. Taxonomy (NCBI): domain Eukaryota; kingdom Viridiplantae; phylum Streptophyta; class Magnoliopsida; order Santalales; family Viscaceae; genus Viscum; species Viscum album. The sequence continues at coordinate 407,002,251 of OY728146.1, forward strand.
TCGTTGAGGTTCATACCCCGCACTTCAAATCAATATTTATCTATTTGGGACACATTCCCAATAGGGTCTGATCCTACTTGGAATCTCAAAACCTTTCCATGTTTCTTGGCCTTCTTCATCATATGTCTCCCACAAAATTTCAAAATAAGCACCTTCCACTTAGGGGTCCTTATCACATGACCTCAAAAATATATGATCTATCCCATTAAGTGGAACTGAACAACTAGGTTTCTAATTCTGTTCACAAGGATACGTAGGTAGCTCATTTTATGAGAATGATACCATGATAAAAACTAACCTTCATCTCCCTGGATGACAATAAACTCTGGAGTGCCCCACTGAGTGGCTTAAAACCTGGTATCATCATAAATAATGACTAAAAAAATATATAATTAGTATATTAAAGGATACCTTTAATGGATAACCTTGAATAAAAACTGGTTAATGTAAAATTATATTCATGTTAAATTAGTGATTTTAAATTCCAAGGGACACTTAAGATATTCTTGAAGAATTAAAAATGATTCATGAAAATATTTTAATTTAAAAGAGAGTCCCGGAGAACACAATAATTCCCCCCAAAAGGGTGTGAAGAGTCTGACCAACCATCCTCGCGACTAATTCATGTTATTAAGTATGGTAAAGTTTAAAACATAACGAACGCCTACCTTTGGAAAGTAGGTCCTTTTTTGATAAAGAACTGTTTGAAGTTTCAGGTTCCGTGAATAAATCCAATGCAAACAACCTGGAAACAAGGATTCTTAAATCTAGAATATCATGTTTCAAGGACCTACGAAACACCGTAAATGTTTCATCCAGTTCTATAATTATAATACATCCTGATTTAATATATAAACGAAGAGGATAAATGTTATATCCCTACTTATTTCATTATCAATGTTAACAATATATGAACATTGAACGTACTATATGAATGATTCATCTCTAAAACAACCCATCAACGTGAATGAACCCTCTCCAATCTATATTTAATATTTAATGAATCAATTTTTAGTGAATTAGGAATCTATAAATCTAACTAGATTATATTCTACATCAACGAATTCTATTAATGGTTATATAAAATTGCTACCCATATATAGTGCTCAATAAGATACTAATCCATAATAGAAGATCTGAAAAATTTGCCACTAAAATAAAAACTCTAGGATGGTGATATAAAGGCATAATAGAAATATTTGCGGCTGAAGACCAATAAAAAACTTATATATAGAGGATATTCCATGAGCATTAATTATATAAAGGTGATAAAAAACATATAGAAAATCCTTGGTTGTAAATTCACCACATATCAAAATATTTTGAAGTATTATATATAAATATTACAAATTCCAAAGTGGGTGTGGTACTATCGATCATCATCAATGGTTGGATGATATAAATCCAATAACAATGTCCACATTGATAATAAACTATTGGGAAAACACTCGTTAATGAATGGTATTCCAATGAAGTAAATCTCAAAGTGGAAGATACACTACATACTATAATCTCTAAATTAATTGTCTACGACCATGGAAATTATTCAAAACGATGATGTACTGCTCACCTCGTATAACAAGGTGAATAAAGAATAGCTAAAATTATAAGGGAGAGTGAGAATCCCCAACAAAAATGTCTAGGTGGATAGTTCATCACGTTTAAAATGATCTCATGGTGGGTGATAGTTCACATATTCACATGGTAGGATAAGTAACCACCAACAATGTAGGGGTGGATGTGGTGCTCATGTTTTACAAAGAAATCATTAAAATATAATTTATAATTTATATCTTTAATACAAAATTCAAAATGTTTTATAACATGAATTTTTTATATCATCGTCCATTATCCCATACATTATATCAAAACTAGGATAATATCGTGTATCCTAACATTTTATCATGCCATTCATCATATTTATAATGACCCATACTTTACATAAATTGTTATTACTTCATAATTGAAGCACACTTATTACAACATATAACAAAACCAGGAAAAGACCATATGGGTATAGAGTCTTGAGAAACTGGGAAACATAAACAACTGGTTCATAAAGCATCTACTTTGCCTCCCATTTATTTCATTACATCTAGAGTCCCTTTTGGCATATCCTACTTAATAACCTTCTTCTTGACCTAGGGAAATAAAACATACAAAAGGGTGAGCTCAAATGCTCATTAAGGGTAAACAAAAACATATCAATAACATCATATACATAATAACATAACTTTTGGAAATCTTAACCTGCAAAAGAGGTCATAATTTCATAACATGGGATAAATCATAGTAGTGAAATCTAATCCCAATAATCATATAATAAAACATGAAACTTTGTGGCATACAAACATAATCATAGAGAATCATTTCTTATTAGTCAAGACTCATTTCAAATACTATCTTAGTGGACAAAGTCCATTTCTGATTCGAGTTCATCCCTCGTTTCAGTCCTGTTTCACTGAACCGGTTTAACCTGTCGTTCCTTCCATGTCATTCTCATGACATATAAAATAATTACCCAATTAAATGGAGGTAGATATACGTCCCACCAATCTCATAATGATACCATTATTATGTGTGCCACAAAATCATAAATCACACATCATTGCATTACCCATGTATTAAAAAATGGGATTCTTAAACTACATGACATCATAAAACAATTCATATAAGATAAGGGAATTCATAAAAAATAATTCATTACAACATAATAAAATCAATGTAATAATAGGGATAGAAATAGAACCCTATATTATCTTAGATGGAAAATTAATTTGATAAATCACTTGAACTCCATTCTTGATCAAAATATCCATTCTACTTCAAAAACATTTTCCTTTATTAACATGTCATAAAATTTTAAACAAAAAGAAGTCGATTAAAAATATTCTAGAAAACTTTTAAAGGAGTATTCTTGAAATTAATGTTTTCAACATCCACTCATGCCATATAAAAAACATTATTCCCACACTTCTGTCGGAAAAGTCAAAAAGTACCTCGTACGAAAAACGAAAAAGATTCCTTTCATATGTTTTACTAAAATCTCACCAAAGGTTAAAATTAGATTTAAACAATTGTAGGTGGATGGAAACAATATTACATATTGAGGAAACATGGATGTGGATGATAAAATACACCCCAGTAAATACCAAAGTATAAACAATCATGGATAAAATGAGATTGTGATATTTTCCCTTACCTTAGGTCCGATTTCCTTCGCAAGTGTCCGAACCTCCTGTATAATGATTTAAATAATGTTATTGACTTATTCCAGAATTATTATTATTTTTATGATATAATATATGGTCATATTATTAGCATCTTATTAGTAATATTTCATTACTACTTGTTATTCGGGTGATTATTACTTTTTGTTCTTATGCGTGTTTTGTCGAATAAATTCTTATTTTTCTTTTTTGGTTATAGATACCTCATTTACAGAATGGTATTAGTGTAATATATATCATATTCATTCATTCAATTCATATATATAATCATTATTCAATGAAGATCATGTAGAACGAGTCGCATCACATCGTGGAGACGGTATTCCGTACGTACGCACGAGCGATGATATTGTTCCCATGATCGTGGAATTGTATTGGAGTGTATGTATACTATTTCAGAATCAATATCACTTTACAATAATAATATACAGTTATTATTTACACCATTATACCGATCCAAGTATGGTGGTGGTGGAAAATAGATTACACCATGGCGTGGAGACGGTATTCCGTACGTACGAACGTGCGGTGAATTCGTTTTCCTTAGGATGGATAGATGGTGAAATAGGGTTTTTTCATACCTAAAATAACATATCAGTATATGAGTGATACTGATGTTATTACTTCATAATGAAACAACTAAAGAATAAGAAGTTGAAGAAGAAATAAAGTTGAAATAATCGGTAACGGACAGTACCTCTTCTTTGAAGCGCCTCTTTGAGACCTCCACTTAGGGAACTAAAATTGGTCTTTGAAGAAGACCGGGACCTCTAATATGTTTTTAGGGAAGTGGAGAAGAGAATATGGAAGGGTTTGGCTGAGCATGAAAGCTAAAAGTGTTGTGATAAAAATAGGGAGGAGGTGCCCTTTTATAAGGGAGGACAGTGGCACCTTTGGAATAACTAAAAATATTATTTTATTATAAATCCATATTCGGTTTTTAATAGCTAAAAATTGTTATATTTCAACGATAAGGTGGGGATGGGTCTCAATCACCACATACAATAGAATTTAGACAAGATTAGGTCATATATTAACCTTATATTTTAGTTTTAACTCTTAGTTAATTAGATTCACATTTACCATGTCACTTTGTATTTTTATATTATCTAGTTAGTAAACATACAATATACATACAAGAGAACCCCAAGTGGTCCATTAATGATACACCTATCTTGATATAAGTATCTTGGCCGAACCTTAGATTTTTATGAATATAATAACAATTAATAATATAATATTTGTTTTAAAAACTATTTTATGTCTATTTTGACACTATTTGGTAATTGATTTTTTTTTAAAATCATAACAGAATGATTAGTTCAAACGAAATTAATTAAATCAATACTAACATGTCATATTTACATATAAAATTATTGGAATTCATAAAAAGTCTCAAATTAAATTTATTTGGGTATTTATAACATCTGTTATGTCAATATTTCATTAATAAGATAATTACTACATCATCATTGTTTCGTAAATAAATTAAATTATTTGAAGTCTAAAAATTAAAAATAAAATACCACTATGTAGGAAATACTATTATATTTATAATGAAAATTTATAGTCAAATTTATCTTATGTATAACCCTATATTAAAAATTATTTAGTTATTAAACTTTGATTATAACTATTTTAACCCTTCTTTAAATAAATTAATAATAAATGTCCTAATCTAATCCAATTGGGCGTAAATGGTCATATTTTATTCCTAAGGTTGTTTTTGGTCGAATAACACTTATCCAATAGAATTAGGACATGTGTTAGGGTAATAATAATAATACTTTTACCCTTAATTACCCTATTTACATTTAACCGTGGTAAAAAAAGTTAAAAGTAACTATTCACAAAAAAATATTTTCATCTCATTGAACCACTTTTTTGTCCTTGATATTAACCGTGTCTCTCGGATTTTCGAAATTCTACTCACAGAAGTGGTAAAATTATGTTTTATGAAAAATTCAGTTTTTTAGCTACCATTTAGTGGTTTCACTATTCATCAAAAAATGAAAATTTCTAGAAAAATACCAAAAATTAGGCCAAAGATATATTTGATATTATGAATTCAACAATGATTTTTATTTTACCTAATTAAAAACATATCATTTACAATAAATAATTTAAAAATTAATTCCCGTCGTCAAAACAAATAGCGTGTTTTTAAGAGAGAATAATTATCAAAAGATTGACACTTGTTTATGTCTGGTTTAAAAGTGAAATTACATACAATTTCCAACATTGTATTAAATTGTAAAAATATATCTTAAATATACTTTTTAACCACTCAAATTAATAATTTATCACTATTAATTATTTTGATTAAAAAAAAATTTGATGAAAATTTAGTAATTTTCACTATTTATCAGAATATGAAAGTTATCTGAAAAGTACCAAAATTTCACCCTAAGATAATTTCGATATTCCGAATCCAAAAATAAAGTTTATTTTGAAAAATAAAATTTACGAAATTTCAAAAAGTGGTTATTACTATTCATAACGGCTAGTTTTAATAATATTTTTATAGCATATCGTGGTTTAGTGAAAGTCGGTATTGCGTACAACGCAAGCTATTGAGGAAGGCCGCAGTTGCATGTTAAGAAATCCAAGATACTGTCGTGTGTAGTGAATGATTACTTTGATGATTTATATAGCATAAAAACAATATATTTCTCATAAAAGTCTCGGGCGATACATTCTACCCCCTTAAAATGAATTTCACCCTCGAAATTCGTCACTTTGTAACAAAAAGATGAGGATACCTTTCCCTCATAATATCCTAAAGCTACCATGTATCTTCTTATAATTGGTGGTTCCTCCATAAAACATTCACCAATCGAGTGGTCTTGTTTCGTAGGACTTTTTCGCTATGATCCAGAATCTCTAAAGGCTATTCTTCATACGAAAGATCTTGCTTCAGCGGTGCATCTTCTGAGCTAAGTACATGTGAAAGATCATGTGTGTACATTCTCAGGAGAGATACATGGAACACATCGTGAACTTGAGAGAGATTCGGTTGAAGCACCAATCGGTAATCTACCTTTCCAACACGATCCATTATTTCAAAAGGACCGATATATCTAGGGCTCAACTTCCCCTTCATTCTAAATCTCAGGACCCTCTTCTAGGGAGATATTCGTAAGAACACTTTTTCACCCACTTCAATCTCTAGGTTTTTTCTTCGGTTGTCGGCATAACTTTTTTGTCGAATCTGAGCTGCTCTTATGTGTTGTTTAATAGATCTGACCTTTTCTGTCATCTCATCAACAAGATCAGGTTCTAATAGCTTTCTTTTCCCAACTTCATCCCAGCAAGTTGGAGTCCTGCATTTCTTTCCATAGAATTCTTCATAAGGAGCCATCTGAATACTGGAGTGAAAGCTATTATTATGAAAAAATTCCACCAAAGGTAGGTTTTTATCCCAACCACCATTGAAATCCATAGAGCCATCTCTCAAAATATCTTCTAGAATTTGAACTATTCTCTCAGACTGACCGTTTGTCTGAGGATGATAAGCAGTGCTGAAACAAAAATTTGTATCCAGATTATGCTAAAGACATCGCTAGAACATCGAGGTAAATCTCGGATCCCGATCAGATATAATAGAAAGTGGCACTCCATGCAATCTTACCACTTCCTTTACATATATCCAGGAAAGATGATCCAGAGAGAAATCCTCTCTAATAGCAATGAAGTGTGCAGACTTTGTATGACAATTAACTATGACCCAGATAGCATTATTTCTTTTTGATGTTTTAGGAAGTCCTGTGACAAAGTCCAAAGTGATGTTTTCCCATTTCCATTCTGGTATGGGTAATGGTTGTAACATCCCATTAGACTTCTGTCTCTCAGCTTTAACTTGATGACAAACCAATCATCGAGAGACATATTCAGCAACATCTCTTTTCATGACACCCCACCAGAAGTACTCTTTCAGGTCCCTATACATATTCGTGCTTCCATGATGAATAGAGAATAAAGAACTATGTGCCTCATCCAGCATCTCCTTCTTTAATTTGGGGATGAGAGGAACACAAACCCAATTCTTGAAAATTATTATCCCATCACAATCAAGGTTGAATTCTGGAATATTTTTCCCCTTCTTTTGTAACTCTAAATCATCTTTCTGTGCCTCTTTCATCTTCACATGTATAGATGGTTGAACATTCATTTGAGAAAGATACGATTTCCCCCTTCCATTATAATTCCAAGATCCATCTTTTTTAAATCCATAAATATTGGATCTTTTGTGATCCTCATCAGGAATAAACTGGAATGGTCTTGTCGACTTAATGCATCTTCCACCTAGTTTGCTTTCCCAGTGTGGTAATGAATTGAGCCTTCGTAATCCTTAATCAGCTCTAACCATCTTCTTTGGTGCATATTCAGCTCCTTTTGTGTGAAAATATACTTTAATATTTTATGATCAGTATTAATGTCACATCTTTCTCCATAAAGATAATGCATCCAAATCTTATATCCAATGATTACCGCAGCTAATTCCAAATCATGAGTTGGGTAATTTTGATCAAGGATTTTCAACTGTCGTGAGTCATAATCTATCACCATATCATTTTGCATAAGAACACACCCCGGCCCCTTCTTGGATGCATCACTATAGATCACAAACATTTCTCCACTACAAGCCATTGTGAGCATAGGTGCACTGGATAACCTTCTTTTCAACTCCTTGAAATTCTCTTCACATTCCACCGTCCAATCAAACTTAACTTCTTTCCGAGTCAACCTGGTGAGTGGATTAGATAATCGTGAAAAATCATTCACAAAACGTCGATAATATCCATCCCAACCAAGAAAACATCGGATCTCAGTTACTGTTGTTGGTCTCAACCATCTTTCAATAACCTCTATTTTTGCTGGATCCACAGATATCCCCTCTTTTGAGATAACGTGATCCAAAAATAAAACTTTTTGAAGAAAAAATTCACACTTGGTAAATTTGGAATAAAGATTCTCCTTTCTCAGGGTCTTCAATACAATTCTCAAGTGATCTTTATGCTCTTCCTCTCCCTTTGAATAGACAAGAATATCATCTATAAAGACTACCAAAAACGAATCAAGATAATCTCTAAAGACTCTATTCATCAGATCCATGAAGATAGCAGGGGCATTAGTAAGACCAAATGGCATCACTATAAATTCATAGTGTCCATAACTCGTACGGAAAGTCGTCTTTAGTATATACTCCCTTTTGACCCTTAATTTATGATACCCTGAACGAAGATCAATCTTGGAAAAGTATTGAGCTCCGCGTAGTTATTCAAATAAGTCATCAATGCGTGGGAGAGGATATTTGTTCTTGATAGTGATCTTGTTAAGTTCTCGAAAATCAATGCAGAGTCTCATTGATCCATCTTTCTTCATAAAAAACAGAACAAGTGCTTCCCAAGGTGACGCACTAGGGAATATGAATCCCTTATCAAGATTCTATTGGAGTTTCTTCTTCAATTCCAGTAACTTAATTGGGGCCATTCTATAAGGTGTCGTTGAAATAGGCAAAGCACCCGGTACGAGTTCTATTGAAAACTCAACTTCACGATTTGTGGGAAGACCCAACAATTCCTCTAGAAAGACTTCATCAAACTCCCGTACAATGGGAATATTCTTAATCATGAGTTTCTCTCCAGCCATTTGAGATAAATAACCCTCATTTAGTGGAATCAAGACACATAAGATAGAAGAAAATTCCACTGGAAGGTTATGTTCATCCTTGCTTCGATAGACGATCATAGATTGATCTGGAATATGAAATGTGACTTCCCTTTTTTGGCAATTGATATGCACTCCATATAAAGAAAGCCAATCCATGCCATGAATCACATCAAATTGTTCTGTAGGAAGGAACACAAGATTTGCAGGAAGCACTTTCCCACAAACATCAATCGGGGATCAATTATAAACATTCGATGCGACTGTTTTTCCATTAGTAGTTGTCACAACTAACTCAACATCTAATTATTGAGGTAATATGGTGATACTCATAGAAAATTCTTCAGAAATAAATGAGTGAGTGGATCCAGAATCAAATCAATCATTTTCTACTTTAGAGTGGATGGTAAGTGTACCTTTCACCACATCGTTATCATACATCACATCGCTGATAGAAATTGCATGTGACATTCCTTTGTCTTTAGCCTTAAGAGTTTGTTGACGTCGACCATCACCATCAACCCTTGGATTTGGGCATTGATTGGCATAATTCCCCATCTCCTTGCACTTGAAACATTGAATTGTAGAAGGTTCATTCTATGTATCCCTTCATTTTTTTAATCATTAGACATCTTCTTCCCATCATTGCGGCATTCAAATGCGTGATGACCTTCCTTTCCACATTTGAAACATTTACTTTTCCATTTAAGACAACTCCCTCCATGTTTCTTTCCACACATTGAGCATAAGGGAAAGCTGATCTTCTTTTCAGTGTGCTCTATTGATTTTCCGTTGTATTCCATTTTCCTCTTCTTTCAAACCCATATGACTGATGGGTTACCCCAATATTCATCTCAACTTTGAGAGAACATCGAACAATTTCCACCTAGCTATTGAAGTCTCTTATGGCTAAGGCCCTTCGAAGACATGGTTTTTAGCCACTAAAGAATCGATCGATGTTACTCTCATGTTCGATAATAATACCAGAGGCATACCTTGAATGTCTGGTAAAATTTTCTTCATAGATACCAATAGATTCATAATCCTTTTACTTCAGTTCAAGATACTCTTTCTCCATATTTGTTCAGAGAATATGAGGGAAGTACTTATTGAAAAAAACGTTCTTGAACTCGTCCCATTCCATGGACTCAATTTCATCTCTTTTCTCATATACTTAACAAGATTCCACCATTTATCAGCATCTCCTTCCAAACAATACGCTACTAGGATGACATTATCATGTTCATAACATTGAAGAACTAAAAATAACTTTTCAGTAGTACTAATCCATTGTTCAGCAACTAATGGATCAGTAAACCCGTTGAATGAAGGCAGATGCCGCCTCATGAAAGATTCAACAAAATTTCTCTCCTTCCTTTGCTAGATTGGAAGTCCTACATGATTCACAGATTGAGAAAATTGTGTGAGCATGGATACAATATTTTTCATTTTATCTCCCATAACGTTTGGATGCTTAGGGGGGCAATCATTTCATTGCCCATCGCATTCCGCATTAACACGGTTCCTTCGGGTTCCAGTCATTGACTAAAACCAAGAAGCATTGTGTGAGCGACACTAATTATAATAGGAAAACCACATAATCAAGAATAAAATTTCACACTTATGGTCTTATGACAGGTTATTAATGGCCATTTCTAAATCACTAAGATTGTGTTTTATGCTTAGACTTATCCTTAGGGTTCTCACTAAGGCTTTCACATACTAGTTTCCAAAGGTTGACTATACCTTTCCTCTGATACCAGCTATAATGACCCATACATTACATACATTGTTATTACTTCATAATTGAAGCAAACTTATTAAAATATATAAAAAACCATGAAAGGACCGCATAGGTATAGAGTCTTTAGAAACTGGGAAACATAAACAACTAGTTCATAAAGCACTTATTTTGCCTCCCATTTATTTCATCATATCTAGAGTCCCTTTTGGCATATCCTACTTAATAACCTTCTTCCTGACCTAGGGATTAAAACATAGTAAAGGGTGAGCTCAAATTCTTATAAAGGGTAAAAAAATAAATATCAGTCACATCATATACATAATAACATAACTTTTGGAAATCTTAACCTGCAAACGAGATCATAATTTCATAACATGGGATAAATCCTAGTATTGAAATGTAATCCCAATAATCATAACATAAAAAATGAAACTATGTGTCATACCAACATAATCCTAGAGAATCATTTCTTATTAGTCAAGACTCATTTCAAAGACTATCTTAGTGGACAATGTCCATTTCTGAACCGAGTTCATTCCTCGTTTCAGTCCTGTTTCACTGAACTGGTTTAACCTGCAGTTCCAGCCATGTCTATCTCATGAGATATAAAATCTTTACCCAATGCATTTAAGGGAGATATAGGTCCCACCCATCACATAATGATACCATTCTTATGTGTTCCACAAAATGATAAATCATACTTCATTTCATAACCCACGTAATAAAAAATGGGATTCCTAAACAACATGACATCATAAAACAATTCATATAAGATAAGGGAATTCATAAAAAATAATTCCATCACAGCATAATCAAATCAATGTAATAATAGGGATAGAAACAGAACCCTATATAATCTTAGATGGGAAATAATTTTGATAAAACACATGAACTCCATTCTTGAGGAAAATATCATTTCTACTTAAAAAACATTTTCCTTTCTCAACACGTCATACAATTTTAATCTAAAAGAAGTTGATTAAAAATAAACATAAAATCTTGTAAAGGTAGCTTCTTGGAAATTATAATTTAAAAATCCACCCATGCCGTATAAAAAACCATTCTTCCCGTACTTTTGTCGGAAATGTCATAAAGTACCTCATACGAAAAACGACAGAAGATTCCATTCATATATTTTATTAAAAACTCACCAAAGGTTAAATTGGATTTAAATAATTGTAGGTGGATGGAAACAATATTACATATTTAGGAAACATGGATTTGGATGATAAAGTACACCCCAGTAAATACCAAAGTATAAACAATCTTGGATAAAATGAGATTGTGATATTTTCACTTACCTTAGGTCTGATTTGCTTCGTAAGTTTCCGAACCTGCTATATAATTATTTAAATAATCTTATTGAATTATTCCAGAATCATAATTATTTTTATGATATCATATATGGTCATATTCTTAGCATCTTATTAGTAATATTTCATTAGTACTTGTTATTCGGGTGTTTATTACTTTTTGTTCTTATGAGTGTTTTGTCGAATAAATTCTTATTTTTCTTTTTATGTTATATATACCTCATTTCCAGAATGTTATTAGTGTAATGTATATCATATTCATTCATTCAATTCATTTATATAATCGTTATGCAATGAAGATCATGTAGAAGGAGTTGCATCACATTGTGGAGACGGTATTCCGTACGTACGCACGAGCGATGATATCGTTCCCATGATCGTGGAATTGTATTGGAGTGTATGTTTACTATTTCAGAATCAATATCACATTAAAATAATCATATAAAGTTATTATTTACACCATTATATCCATCCAAGTAAGGTGGTGGTGGAAAATAGATTACACCACGGCGTGGAGATGGTATTTCATTTGTACGCACGCACGGTGATTTCATTTTCCGTAGGATGGATAGATGGTGAAATAGGGTTGTTTCATACTTATAATAACATATTAGTATATGAGTTATACTGATGTTATTACTTCATAATTAAACAACTAATGAAGAATAAGTTGAAGAAGAAATAAAGTTGAAACAATTGGTAACATACATTACCTCTTCTTTGAAGCGCCTCTCTGAGACCTCCTCTTAGGGAAATAAAATTGGTCTTTGAAGAATACCAGGACCTCTAGGATGTTTCTAGGGGAGTGGAGAATAGAATTGGCATGTGTTGGCCGATCTTGAAGGCTCAAACTGGTGTGATGAAAAGAGGGAGGAGGTTCCCTTTTATAAGGGAGGAGTGGGGCACCTTTGGAAAAACAAAAAATAGTATTTTCTTATAAAGCCATATTCTGTTATTAATAGCTCCAAATTGATATATTTCAAATCTAAGGTGGGGATGGGTAGAAATCATCTCATCCAATATAATTTAGGCATGTTTAGGTCATTATATTAACCTTATCGTTTAGTTTTAACTCTTAGTTAATTAGATTTATATTTACCATGTCACTTTGTATTTTTATATTATATAGTTAATAAACTTACCATATACAAACAAGCTACCGCCAAGTTGTCCATTAATTATACACCTATCATGATATAAGTATCTTGGCTGATCTTTATATTTTTAGGAATATAATAACAATTAATAATATAATATTTGATTTAAAAACTATTTAATGTCAATTTTGACACTATTTGGTAATTGATTTTTGTAAAAATCATAACGGAATATTTAGTTCAAAAAAAATTAATTAAATCAATACTAACATGTCATATAAACATAGAAAATTATTTTAATTCATAAAAAGTCCAAAATTACATTTATTTTGGTATTTATAACATCAATTATGTCAATATTACATTAATAATATAATTACTCCATCATCATTGTGTCCTAAATAAATTAAAATATTTTAAGTCTAAATATTAAAAACAAAATACCAATATGTAGGAAATTTTTTAGATTTTTAATGAATATTTATAGTCAAATTTATATTATGTATAACCCTATATTAAAAAATATTTAGTTATTAAACTTTGATTTTAACTATTTTATCCCTTCTTTAAATAAATTAATAATAAATGTCATAATCTAATGAAAGTGGGCCTAAATTGTCATATGTAATACTAAGGTTGTTTTTGGTCGAATTACACTTATCCAATAGAATTAGGACATGTTTTAGGATAATAATAATAATAACACTTTTACCCTTAATTACCCTATTTACTTTAAACCGTGGTAGAAAAAGTAAAAAGTTACTATTCACCAATAATTATTTTATCTCATTGAACCACATTTGAGTCCTTGATATTAACCTTGTCTCTTGGATTTTAGAAATTATACTCACAGAAGTAGTAAAATTAAGTTTTATGAATAATTTGTTTTTTTAACTACCACTTAGTGGTTTCACTATTCATCAAAAAATGAAAGTTTCCAGAAAAATACCAAAAATTAGGCCTAAGATATATTTGTTATTATGAAATCAAAAATTATTTTTATTTTACCAAATTCAAAACATATCAGTTACATTAACTAATTTAAAAATTAATTCCTGTCGTCAAAACAAATAGCGTGTTTTTAAGAGATAATAACTATCAAAAGATTGACACTTGTTTATGTCTGCTTTAAATGTGAAATTACATACAGTGAACAAAATTGTATTAAATTGTAAAAATATATTCTAAATATACTTTAAGTGCACTCAAATTAATTATTTCTAACTATTAATTATTTCGATTAAAAAATATCTTTTTAATTAAAATTTAGTAATTTTCACTATTCATCATAGTATGAAAGTTATCCGAAAAGTACCAAAATTTCACCCTATTCTAATTTAGATATTCCGAATCCAAAAATGAAGTCCATTTTGAAAAATAATATTTCCAAAATTTCCAAAAGTTGTTATTACTATTCATAATGGCTAGTTTTAATAATATTTTAATAGCATCTCGTTGTTTAGTGAAACTCGGTATTGCGTACGACGCAAGCTATTGAGGAAGTCCGCAGTTGCGTGTAAAGAAAGACAAGCTAGTGTTGTGTGTAGTGAAAGATTTCATTGATGATTTATATAACATAAAAACAAGATATTTATCATAAAAGTCTCAGGCGTTACAATATTTGAGTAGTCTAAGACCCCACATGATACTCATAGGTTCATAATTATTATTGTGAACTGATCACCTATCCAAATATACAATTTACTATTAAAATTCCCATGGATATATTATTTTTTGAACATGATATTGACGTAAACCTCTACAAATATCTCCTATAGGTCGAACAATTTTAGTATATACCACATGAAATCATATCAAACAGAAACAAATTAAATCTATCATGGTCTAAATGTTTTCCTTCCATCATTTCAAAAATATAATCAACAAATTGTTAATAATATTATAAATAAATGACAACCTACATTATGAGCGGGATTAAATACCATAGAAAATTTTCTCCACTCTCATAAAATATCTGTAATCCCCAAAAAGCAATCATCCACCTCTATAATTTGTAATATCTAGGAAAAACAAACATTAATTTATTATATAACCATTATATTTAATTAATAAAATTAATACATATTAATTAATATAGGAATAGTCAATAAAAATGTCAATTTGCAGTTTAAAATCTTTATCAACTCCTCAAAGAGGTTTTGAATCACTTCCAACACACCCATGAACCAGTGTCAATGAAATAACTAACACCAACAATAAATTCACCAAACAATATCATCAAATGGGTAGAAACCACTAAATAAATATGGTGTTGTATATAAAACAACTAAACAATAAGAAACTATAAGAGTTAATCTTTACAGATCATTATATATCAATTCCACACCCAATCAACATCATCTAGGAATGATAATAACATACTATAGGTTAATTTTCATTCATATTACTAAATTTCACTACACGAATTATATAATAGGAAGAGGAGGGAAATAGTTATAATTTCAAATTGGAAATACGTTCACAATTCAGAAGAAATAAAAATTAACCACCCCTATATATATTAATGAGGGATATGTGATAGGGAGAGGAAAATAATAGAAAATTATCCCCTTAATTTGTCTCACTAATACAAAAGAACGTAGATTGAATATTGAAATGAGAACCCAAAATAAAAAATCACTCTATCTAAATAGAATATATTTAAATATGAAGAAATGTATACAATATAAATTATTAATATATACTATATTCACCATTTGGGAACCAATTGAAAATTCTAGACACTTTATGGCACAATAAAAATATTCCAAAAACCATATAATCTAAACAAGAACTGATTACCACACAACAAGTTACTAGTACACCCCCCATAGTGACTAAAATGAACCATCTTGTCTCTTAATTCCACTAATACATTGTATATTTCTCATATAACATATATACCACTTTTAAAAAATCACTGATATTATTTTAGAAATTAATGAATTCTTATTATGTATTAGAATTATAAAATATAAAATATTATTATTACAACCACTATCAAAAATCGATTTTCCATTCACTCCACCAACACCCCCCCCCCCCCGAAGTGGGGTTTTACAAACACCCACAATAACACATATCATATCTTAGATTTATAAACATTTATCTTTCATAAACAAGGATGGTAATTGATTTAGGATTCTTGTTCCATAACTAATCTGATAGGGGTTAGGATCATGAAGATATCAAACATGAACTAGATAAAACTTCAAAAAATTATTCTCCACCTAATCAGGTACATTATAAATTTGTGTAATCCCCAATATAGTGTGTATATCACTTTATTTGATTCCACATATTAAACCATCTATGAGGTGAACAAGATGACACCCCACTATATCAGTGGACTCCAAAAAATGGACAACATAAAAATATCAACAATGTCTATATCTTCGAACTCTGATATAATGCCCACTCATGATGTAATTCCCGAATTTTCAATTTTATGATACCATTAATCAATTGTATACATAACTATTCTAGAAAATAAATAGAAAATAAAAAATAATACTCCTGAGAACCTCCTATATTCCACATACTCAAACCCAAAACATTGTCCTAATGAGTTGAAACTACTCGTGAAACCTTGCTCTATTGCATAACATAGAGTGCCCCCAATGAATATAGAAATCCTATAAACTTATTCCCCATAAATTATGTTTTTTAAAATTGATTCCCAGTCAATTCAACATATTTTTACCCACAATACTCTTCCTCCAATTACTGATCATAACAATGTTCCATATCATTATCAATCAATAGAATCATATCAATATTATTAATATAGAAAACATAATTTTTCTTCCATCATAATCATCTCTATAAAAAATGTTAGAAAAGTTTTATTCATGTTATCTGAACACATCAAACCAAATTGTATACCATATTTGACCTTAATTGATTATTCAAATAAAACATTTTTTTGTTCACTACAAACAATAAAACATCTCCTCATCCAACAAATGTGAATGAGACTATATGAATATTCCATTACCTAGGCACTGATATACAAAGGCCCCACTACTTATGTCCGATTAAACACATCCCTCAAGCCCATATATGGATATAAAACATCATATATCCCTTTTGAATCTCTTATTTATTTCAATGAAGAACTAATAGTGTCAGGATTGACTAGCCATTTTATGATTCCATTAGTTTCACCTATTAAATTGTATTATCACCCATAAAGTGGTTACATGATTTAAATTTTCCACACCATTCATGTTTGACACATGTTATAGGTCTCAAAAGGCCACACCTACTCTATCATCGATTAAAATTTAAAAAATAATATAATTTAAAACGACACAAAATCCCCATATTCACTAATAGGTGACTGACCATTAATCACATGAGCAGAACATATCAGAACCACATATTCATATTCACCCATCAATGACAATAATTATATCCACACGTGATATATTTTCAGGAATTAATGGTTTCTACCCGCACATGATGTCATGTTGGGATATCCGACGACCACTGTCTTTTCCATATTATAAAAAGGTGTTTAACACCATTCCAAGGGTCACCTTATACCCGATCATCAAAAATGTTGATCATCAACCAATATATCAAAATTAATCCAAATATATATTAATAATATGAGAAAAATAATAATTCCAATATCACATAATGACATAAATGCACAATTCATGGTAATACTCTTCATATGGTTATTGAGGGACTATACCTAGCCCTGACGGCCCAACCCTCCAATAGTTCCCCTGGATTCTTGTATGAACCCATTAAAATATTATATTATGTTTATAAAATGAAAGGTAGAAGGAAGTGAGTTTTTGGTGAACAATCAAAATTTTTTTGGAGCTAATGGAGAGGATCAAGGGCTATTAATGGTTTTTCCAAGCCGTGCAGAGATCCTATAATAAACTGTGAAAATTTGAAGACAGTAGACTGTAGATTTGGTATGGTTTGTGCATGGTTAGGGAGACCATGTGGGATGATATGTGGGGAAATTTTTAAGGTAGTAACTAAAACATTTTCACTACACAAATTGACGAAGCGGGCGGACTAACCACACACATGTTAAAAACCACCTCCATAAAAAGTGGATTGAGGTCATCCATTATATTAATCCACTAATTCTTTTCCAAAACAGACCTCAATCTAGAATTATATTATCCTACTACCAAAAAATGTTCACCCATATATCTAGTGAAAATATATTGGATTTCTTTGGGGGTTTGAAGCCATATTCATGAGTAATGTGATCATTTTTCATCGTTGTTGATCAGTTTCTTATATCCACATAGATATATATCTCCTATATTCATGGGATCATATATCTAAAACCATTATGCATACATCAGATATATTTAATGAAAAATTTGTTGAGATTTTCTCTTGACCATGATACGAGAAGGGATCTAAAGTGGTTTCTTGGAGAATCAACTAGAATTATTAAGGGTTCTTTATCCATTTTCGGTTTTCGTCAAATTCTTCTAGGTAGGTGGCATCTATATTGACACATATTATTAGAAATTAATTTAATGGTTTAAAATTCATTTCTTCATGTAGATTTTTGTGTCAATTGGAATCTTTATGATATCTAGGAACACTCATTGGTGAATGATTTTGAAAATATAAATATCTATTTTTTTATTAAAGTGTTTGATTCATTAAATCAAAATTAAAATTTTAAAAGAGGATATATCTGGAATAATGGTGAATGAATTTGATAGAACCTTGTTCTAGTAAAATTAATGATTTTACTAAAATGGAATGGGATACAAGAATTTGTTTTGTTTGAATGGGTTTTAATGAAATAATGATTTTATTAATAGATTTAGAAATGGTTATTCAAAATGATTTTGGAATAATATTGGTGTGTGTGTGTATCAAATTTATAATGATTGGCTAGAATATGGCCATGTGGTTGGATCCAATGTCTTAATGGATCATGGAGAATAATTATCATGTGATGACATGGTAGATTGACAAGAGATCTCTCATGAGTATGGAATTGTCATTAAAATAATAAATAGTTGGATATGTGAATGAATGGAATGGAAGGGATAAGCCAAAAATTTAATGACAACTGGTTTTAGAGATTTTAATGGTTATTTCTCAAGAAATGAGACTTATATGAAATTTATTGAAATATCAATTGATTAATTTTTTAAATGGTTTTGAGACATTTTTAATTTTAGTAATAATATGTTTTATGAAATTGTTATATATATACTGTTTTGTATAAATATTTTCAACCATTCAATCCTAGTGGAGTGATAAGGGATGTAATTGGGAAAAAATACATATTTTAATAATCATCCCTTATTTGATTCTTTTGTGAATTGGAATATTCAATCTTCTAGGACCATAGTAGCAGTAAATTGT
The DNA here is from genome assembly GCA_963277665.1 of Viscum album. Taxonomy (NCBI): domain Eukaryota; kingdom Viridiplantae; phylum Streptophyta; class Magnoliopsida; order Santalales; family Viscaceae; genus Viscum; species Viscum album. Next base: position 407,021,671 of record OY728146.1, read on the forward strand.
CACACATTATTGGCACCACCTTGTGAAACATTAGTTTTTTGGTGATTTTGGAGCATGGAGTCTTGTGATCATCATGGAGTCTTTAGTTGTTCTGAAAATGTTTAAATTGATCTGATTTGGCATACACTATAGAACTTTTTGGTTTGATTTTTCTATAATTATAATAGTGGTGTTATGATTCATTTGTTCATGCATAATATAGTGAGTTTTTTATGGGTTTATTGGGTTTATGGTAGTAGTTCCTAAATGATAATTCATCTCCCACTTTTAATTGAAACACTTTAACATTTATTGCATAACTTTGGTTCATTGGGTATGTTTCATCTAGTTAATTAATGATTTCTGGTACTCTCATGTTAATGAGAATAAGCTGGTCATTATAAATTGTATCAGTCTATTCGATCCAAAATACTATTTGTGATAATTGATATCATCTAGTTCATTTCCTTGATAAAAAATGATTCATCTGTTTTCTTGGCCTTATAGTTAAAAGATATTATTATTTTTTCATTGGTTTGTGATCATAAAATGGATTCGGATTTCCAGGACCTGAAATTTTGTACATAAATAGATATAACTAACCTTTTTATACTAAATTTATATTTTCTAGGGGTTTGGGTATATAAGAGTTTTAGAGAGAGTAATAGAATTATGGAAATATCATTTTAATGGTTTTTGCAAATGAAATGAGGATGAAATGCATTGTAGTGTGATGAATTATCACTAGGATTGAATATTTCATTTGTAATAATGATTTATGTTTTGTGGTAGATTGTCTATTTTTAAAAATCATGACATTATTTTAAAATATAATATTTTTAAAATAAAATTTTCGATTTATTTTTATTGTCATTAGATCTTCAAAAATAATGTTTTATGTTTTCATAAATGATTGATTCTTGAATATAATGTTGTGATATTTAATGTACTGCCATTTGAAATGATAATCAATCTATTTCTAGAAAATGTGACTTATAGATTTTGATGTTTTTATAGAATATTTAACCATGTATCCATCACAGAAACCAATCAGAAGATTCTATGAAGAATGTGGTTGCACGAGGGACATAGATGAACTATGTGATAGTGCATAGTATTGTTCAAGAATATTAATATGTGCATATGAGGTACCAGAGGGATGAACCAAGGAATGTGGAACATTAAATCCAGATCATGAAGTAGAATCCACCAATATTTTGAGGTGATTCTAAAGCTGAAAAGTAGGAGGTGTTGCCAAATAAGTTGAATCATATCATAGATTTCATCTTCCCTCCATCAGTGTTGAAATTCAAGTTGGAAACTCATATGATTGAGGATCTCTCACACAAGAAGTGGGATCTTGAAGTGCAAGCTAAACTAGATAATGGCCAAATTTGGGAGGACATTAAGGATGTTTTTAAAATAAAAATTATATCCTCACACATTTAATATTCAGTGAGAGATGTAATTATCTAGCCTAATGTATGAAAATCTCGCATTCATAGAGTGTGTGGAAAAATTCATGCATTAAGTGTGATTTACAGCTGAATTTGTAGTGAGGGATGCCATGAATGAATGAATTTTTGAATCAGGGCTAAGATAAGAGATTCACTTGATGATTGTGTGACCTTGTATCATTAATGATATGGATATAGTTTGCAGAGTGACATTGGATGAATGGGATATCTCAGGATCTATGGGAGGAAGAATTATTAAGATACATACGGGAAATAGTGCGAACTATAATGCTGGGTGTAAGCATAAAAGGAAACGTTATTTATAAGGTAGAAGAAGAATGAAAAATAATACATCTAGATCAGTGAACCATCCTACCTAGCCAAAGATCCAAGAAAAAAATTTCCAATGTGGATTCTTTCACCACATGATGTGTGAGTGTACAACACAATAGAGAGCATGCCCAAATTTCAATAATATCATAAATCAAATGAAATATTTTTGCAGTGTCCTGAGTTCTAGTAATCGAGACACTTACTAGGTGTCACATGCATCATATTCTTCAACCGAATGGGGGAATAAGAATCAGTCTTGTCATCATATAAGAATAATCCATGGGGTTTATTGGAACCCCATGAATCCTCATAAAAGTGAATCTATGTATGGAAACACATATTAGAGTGCAGAAATGAAGAAATTGTATAGATATGATCATATTATTTTAGATGTTTAGGATGGACCATCTATGATGAAAGTGTTTATTTTGATGAATTCAAAAAATTATAATTTGATAATGGATAGTAGTCTGTCGCATTCCATCATTTCTTCTTGTCATGTTTATTTTCTATGTTTATAACATGAGTTGATTCTATCTATTTTAAAATATAAAATAATTCTCAGGTAATGAAAATTTAGAGCCTTCTTATACTGATAATGTTCAACAACATTTAATGGAGCTGAAATTATGTTTTACTTAATAGTGTTATAGATGGATGTCTATGACGTAATCCTTGGTATGAATTGTTTAAAAACATTCAAGGTCCATATCAAATATTATAATAGAATGATTAGTTTCAAAATAAATAATGGTTTCAAGATTCACTTCAGATGAAAAAGAGTTGTAACAATAGGTCCAATTAACGTATTGAATCCAATAGTGGGAGTGATCTCTTACCAGTTTCTAGTATTGAAATATTCATTGACTAAAAATATCTAGGATAACAGTTTTTCAGCAATCATAAATTAATATCTATATTTCATTACCATGAACTTCATAGGGTTAACATTTATGATGGGCGTGGAGTTTATGATATATCTTCTTTTTGGGGACCAGTGCTATATTCCATTAGACTTATATAATTTCACCAATATAATTAATGGAATTGAAGTTACAATTGGAGGAGTGTGAATAAAAATCTTGCATTCAACCATGTACGTCTCTTTGGGCAGCATCAGTCTTTTCCATGAAGAATATAGATGGAAATCATAAGCTATGCACTGATTATCATAAGCATAACAAAGTTACAATAAGGAAATGGTAACCAATTCCATGCATTGATTTTATATATGATCTATTGAGGGAATCTTAATGGTTTTCTAAAATTCGCTTATTGTCAGGAAATCATCAATTATGAGTTCAGCTGGAATATATTATAGATATTTCATTTATAATCATATATTGCCATTATTCGTACATAGTTATTCCTTTCAGTCAAATGAATTAACCAATAGTCTTTATGGATTTTAAGAATAAAATATTTTATGGATATCTTGATTTATTTTTGTTGTGTTTGTGGATGATGTATTGATATATTAATGTAAAATGGATGGGCATGAGGAATATTTTCTGATAGTGTTCCATATATTGAGAGATCATCATTTCTAAGAAAAATTATCAATGTGTGACTTTTAAAGACAATAGGTATACATTCTCAATCAGTTTAATTCATAAATTTTTTTTTCGAACCAGATTAGATAAAAGTTATTTTCGATTAAGAATCGCCAATGAATTACTTTGAGATTCATTTGTTTCTCCATATAGATGGTTATTAATGATGAAATGTTCATGAATTATCTTGACTGGACTTACAAATTAAAGCATTGAAAAACAAAAATTTTCCATTCCAATGGACTAAGGAATACCAGAAGACCCTTCAAGGGCTCAATGTTCACCTTACATCAACAACTATCTTAATTTGTCTAGAATCAGGATAGGTTTACGTGGTGTACTGAGATGCTTAGGGATATTGGTTGAAATGTCATCTCTTATAAGGATACCATGTGGTTTTTTATGGATCAAGGTAGTTAAGACTTCAAGAGATGAATTTTACAACACGTGATTTGGAGTTATTTGTAGTTGTACATACCTTGATGACTTGGAATCATTATCCCTTTAGTGAGAAATGTTTTGTTTTTATTAGTCATAATAACTTGAAAAACATTTCGTCAAAATGTGATTTCAATTTTTTAAAAAGAGATAGATGGAGTATCTTAATATTTTTGAATATGGGTTGATATATACCCTGGTAAAGGAAATACGGTGGAAGATGCACTATGAAAAAAACCATATGCTCAGTCAGAAAAAGAAGCATCAGATGAGTGGAAGTTGATGCTGGTCATAGACTAACTGCATGTAGAATGTGAAGATCGAGGTGATGTTGTGGTTTTCATTTTAGTATACATGGTTCTAGATTATGTAATGGTGGTTAAGGAGGAACAACCATCTAATGCTGATTTCATATTTATTTGTTCGAAACACAATGGTGGGGAGACCATTTAGAAATGAAAACCTATAGGTAGCTTAGTGTTATGGTTCCAATATAGGATGGTTGTAAAAATTATTTATCATGAAAAAATTATTCATTCTTACCATCATTCTAGATGGAACATACATACAGTTTTACAAAAGATATATAAGGCATTGAAGGTGCAGTTTTAGTGGAGCGACCTAAAATGGAAAGTGGTTGAGTTCATTTCACGGTTCTTAACATGTCAACATGTTAAGGAAGAACATCAACTACCTGTCGGTATTGAAGTCTTTACTTATCATAGTGTATAAATGGAAGAATATAACTATGTATTTCTATACATGTATCCCATGAATGTATCAAAAATAAAATTCCATATTGGTGATAGTGGATCATATCATAATGCCTGCCCATTTCATCTCTATTTGTGAAACTCATACGATGGAGGATCTATCCAAAATCTATATCCAATAGGTGGTAAAATCATCTGGTATACCAGTGTCAGTATTTTAAGATAGAAATACCAGATTTACATCTCATTTTTGGAAATCCTTAAAAATTGTCTGTGGGACTCATTTGATTATGAGTATGATATATAATCCTCCCATTGATAGGCAATACAAAAGGATGATACATACATTAGAGTACATATTTTGGTCTTTTTTAATTGTTTTTTTGTGTCTCAAAGTAAGGGTACATTCTAATAGCAGAGTTCTTGTACAATCAAAACTATCAATCATTGATACACATGCCTCTATTCGATGTATTGAATTCGTATCCTTGTCGTTCTCCATTGTGTTCGGTCGAAATATGTGAGAAATCACTAGTTGTGTTGATACTTGTCCAAGAAAAAATGGAGTGCATTTAGTTGATTATAAAGAGGAAGAAGACGACTCAGAGACATTACAAATTGTATGTTAATCAATTCCGAAGTTCATTTTTGTTCGTGGAGACTGATCATGTGTTCTTTAGAATCTATCCAATGTATAGAGATAATTGTTTTTGGGAGCTACAATGGTTATATTCTCGATAGATTTTTCCTTTCAAGATAATGTAAAGGGTTAGAGATGTGGAATATCAGTTAGCATTAAAATCACGATTCAGTTCAATGCATAATCTGTTCCGTGTATCTCATTTGAAAAAGTATCATCATTATGCTTACCATGTGATCATATGTGAACATGTTTACCTATAATCAGATGCTTCATTGGTACATATCCCAGTTAGAATATTTGATAGGTACGATAATGTCTTGTGTGATAAAATCATAGTTCTAGTGCATGTTTTATGAAACATGGCCCGATTCATGATGAAATTTTGAAAATAGAGAAGGAAATGAAAGATAAATGTCTGGAACCCATTCATGAATTTAATGAAATTTTTGAATTGGTGAAATTGGGTCTACATTCTGAGAATGTAAAGACCAATGTTTGGGAGAATGTGGTTGGTGGAATTGGTGGCCTATAACCAACTACTTTTTATTTTATTCATTAATAAATACCTTATCACATATTGATTATTCTTCTGTGTGACAATGCATTTGATAATGTCATAAGGATAGCTGTATCATTAAAGGGTCATAATAGATACCTTCTATGATGAGAATCCGGAAGTTCCACAACACTGTTCTTGAATATATTTTCTATGGCCAGATGATTTTCATTGAGGGACAAAAATAATATAGGCCATCTAGGGTGAGGACTCATAAAACATTAAGGCGCCTTTTCAAGGTCTGTACCCTTGGTAATATCTAGAAAGATATTATGAGAATGAGACGAGCCAGTAGGAAATTCACATTTCATAGTGTCAGTGAATGGTCATATCTTCAGACATGTATATTGGTCCTTAGACATTAAGATTGTTATTAATGGATGTTACAACTAGTGCCCTTAGATGTATGGACAAAAACCGTGACAACACAATGTTCGTAGCGAAGTAGGATATGTTGGGTGCGTCACAAGTAATACTGCATTAAAATATAATGTGATAACGATTTTTCCCTTCTATTCCATAATTGAAGTACATATCTCAGTCCCTTTAATAGAAATTATATATCCTGAAAAAATCCATAGCCATTGTAAAAAATGGGCTAGTTCAATTCTGGGAAGTCAAAGAAAGATTGATTGAAAACCTGGGTTGATGGCACTAGAATGCAACCCGCTTGATTCAAGATATCGAGACAAAGGGATTACATTACACAGTAAGCTTTTGTAGGAGGTGACACATCATTGTGACATTAACTTATTTCCATATACATTCCTCTGGATGTTGATAGACACTAACCATGGACGTTAGGCATGCTATGCCTAATACCACTTAGAAAGATTCCTATAGGGTCGCACACTAAGTGTGTCCAGGTATCTCAATTAAATAAAAATTTAAAAAGATGAATATATATTATTCCCGACTATGGTATAATAATTCTTCAATAATGCCTTATCTCAATTGTTTAAACACTAGTTATTCAAGAGAATATATTGTGGGAAAAAATATATTTATTAGCATGTAATTTATTGACATTTATTTAAGAAATAAATACCCATTATTCAAGGTCTACTAAATGTGGTGGAGGAAATAATGAAAAATGGAATAAAAAAAGTAAACACCATGTATATTAAATATATACACCATGTTTTTTTTCTAGAAAATTATGAGAAATAATATTATTTATTTTATTAAATAATATTAGGTGCAATTTGTCGGGTGGGTGTCAACTAATAATAATAGTGAATTTTTATTAATAGACATGGGGTATTACTAAGAATTAAATTAAATTAATAAATGCTTTGGGGTAATTAATTAAATTTATTATTCTATGTAATTAAAAACCCAAATTATATAATTCTTATAAGCCTGTCCTTTTTTGTGGGTTGTGCACAATGGATCTATATAAGCTCTTAAGCAAATAGAAAATTCATTTCTTGCAAGAATTCTCTCAATGTATGAGAGAGAGATCCTCCTCCACCGAATCATGGAAATCGAAGGTGGAAATCACAAGTGAAGGTACTTTCGCACTTTCACCCAGAGATCCCTTCAGCAATATCCAGAGATACATGGAGCAAGTGTGGATCACCGCTACATGAATACTACACTTGGATTCTACGGTGCAATGACGGATCACATCCGATTGTGACTCTAAACATCAACGAAGATAGAATTACATGAAATTAATTCTTGTAAATTAAATAAATTAATTATTAGAAACATATGATGATCCCATATATGGTTCTGGGACTCAACTCTTTTCTTTTTCGTTCCTTGTTCTATTTCAAAGATCTGCCATATTGTTGTCATGACAGATCTCAGATTGACCATTGTTAATGCTAAAATTAATGGTTGTTATGCCCAAAAACACAATTCCATTGGTACTAGAACCTAAAAATATTTTAAAAGGGAGGTTATATCATTTATTATATTTAGTTAGTTTCTCATTGGTGATTTACACATTTAATAATCTAGTTGTTTCAATTCATGTTAATCGATCATTATAATTTGAAACTCTAGATTTGTTCCACCTATCTTGCTTCTCGTTCACCTTACAGAAACTAAATTTTATTTTAATTTTGATTAAAATAAAATAGGGGATGCCATCTTGATGTGCCAAACATTCCAGGATATACAACACCTGAATATAAGGCAAGTATTCAGTAGTACACATCGTGTAGTCTAGGATCAATGCATCAGACTGGTCCGCCAAATTATGTTGTGTGTTGGAGTATTTTTAAGTCTTAAATAACATTGTGTGTTAACCTAGAACATATGGCACACGGGTTCCAAATTACACACATTGTGGTCAACTGAACATGGTTTGTAGTCCCTTCAGGTTAGGGTTAAACCATGTACCATGTACACGTCATACCTAGACGGTAACCGTGTAACATATATACTACATCGAGTGTGTCCCACTGAACATGCAGTGTACTCAGATGATTTCCAACATACATCTACAAATCATGTCCCCAGGAGTGTACTTCAGATGGATGGTGAATAAAAGTACACACCATATAGTCAGAACTAAATTTCGTGTACTCATCCAAGTTACATAGATTTATTAAAATTTATTATTATATTATAGAAACCCTTAAGACATGTACCATAGTGCAGGCGTAAAGGTTAGTCACAACACATGATTGTTGTTTTATATATATATTTGTTTAATTTAACATCCTTGTAATGTTCTTTTCTAATAATTGGGTAGTTATGTATGGGAATTCACTAGGTTGCATCCAAGGTACAAGTTACGTATAAGATAATTTTAAATGAATTTATTTGTTTAAAATTATAATTGATGAGAATCTACATAAAATTCCAAATATGGTTTAAGATATTATGATTGATTAATTAATGATAATTAATTGATTTGATCCTGATTTATCTTAAACAAGAATGATTAAATAATTGAATGATAGTTTTATTTATTCATAAATTTTGTTTCATGTATGGTTGATCTTGAGATAGAACAAGATTTTTGTATGTGAATGTTTTCTTTTAATTAATTTATTTAAATAAAATTTGAAGCCTTGCAAGCCTTCTCCTCATTGATATGTATGGCCTGCATGCCCAGGGTTTATTTTATGTAAAACTCTATTTTACCCCTCACCTAAGAGTGAGATATAAGCATATGTAATGTATAAAGCTCCCATGCTAATGGATGCGGCTCATGTAAAGAGCCAAGGTGAAACCAATCCAAGGAGATACAATGGTCGATAGGTGTAAAGCTATAAACATGAACAAAAAAGGTTCAAGGTGTTTCTCCCATAGGTATTGGGTTAGTTTATCAACCACTAGACAAAATAACCAATAGAATAAGTTCATGATCATAACATTCATTTTTTTATCAGTTTCATGGTTTATTTATTGTAGGTTTGTTTTCATGATCACACAATTAATCTATTAAACTTACCTTCAAGATGGAACTAAAATAAGATTGGTTTCTGCATAAAATATTATCCTAGACATGTTTAATCACATAAGTATAACCCACTTAATATTAATTATAATGTAATCAATGATAATAAAAATGAAATTTACATATAAGTATAAAATTCCTCAATGAAAATATTATGCCGGTGTAGCCATCCATAATCTTGGTTAGAATTGAACCATAGATCAAAGTGCATGACCCAACCTAGTTGGGGTGCTTTCAATTATCGGCGAATTCTAATTCATGGTTCTTGGATGACTTGAATTGGTTCACATCAAGGATTGATTGTCGTAGCTAGACATGGTGTGACCAAGAGGCAAAGGATGGTGAAATCAAAAATTAAAGGTTTTCAGGACTGGGGAGTCCACTCATCTAATCAAAGAGTTTTGAGTTAATGCAGTTGGAATTTAAAATTATTTCTTAAAAACCCTTAACGATTATTGACCAACCGATGTTGGGGTTATTCATAGGGAAATATAGATCTTTTCTACTAGAATATTCAGGAAACAGAATATTTCGATGCCAACAGTGAGAGCTATTGGATTTTGATAAAATAGTGGGAGACTAAGAAGTAGTAATTTAATTATTTTTCTTAGTTTTATCATAATAATGTAATAAATCTTTTCCTATCAAAATTTGTAAAAATTTCATGAAAAATGACTTCAAACATATCATCTTGAACCATACACGAGAAGTAAATCCTTCTCACCAGCACCAATTTCCATGAATGGCAGAGGCGTTTACACATCATCCTTCACCATGAGAGGAAATTTTATGTGCTGGAAGATCCTATTCTAGTAGCACCTAGAAAAGAGACCAGTGATGAGGAACAATATCTAGACATGAAACATATGGATTATTCCACATATTGCCAACGTTTCATGCAATCCATAATATCAAATGATCTCTTGAAGCAACATTAAAAAAATGGACTCGTATAGCATGATGTATCACCTTAAGGATCTCTATCAAAATAAGTCAAGGCAGAAGAGATATGATATCTCCAATGCATTATTCACAACTAATATTAGAGATTCTATGCCAACAAGTCCTCATGTAGTCATACTTATTAGATACATTGAACACATAAACATATTAGGGATTATGTTCCCATATTAGTTGCATACAGATCTCATCATATCATCACTACACAAGACCTTGTCTAGCTTTATTGTCAACAATAACATGAGAAAACAATGAGAAGATTCTATCGGAACTTCTGACCTCAATTCGCCCAGAAGATAAGATCATGGGGTGTGGCAAACTGACAGTCCTTACAGTGAATATGAAAAGGAAGGACAAGGGAAAGGGGAAAAGGACTTATAAACGGTCTGAAGCCCCTGAGCACTATATCTCCATGAAGGATGAGATTCAAAGGTTGGGCAAGGAATGAGAGGTGGTATGTTTTTCATGTGGCATGTAAGAACACTGGAAGAGGAACTACAACCATATTTTTGTGGATTCTAATGGTGCATTCGTTATTGAGTGTAATCATTCCATTTCTACATGTTGGGTATTAGATACTATTTTTGGGGCTCACATATGTATTCAAATGTAAGAACCATTTTTATTTTGAATGATTTACAGAGGAGAGATATACCATCGAGCTTCTAATGGTTCGCGGCTGGCTGTGTTAGATAATGGTAGTTACCACCTCTCATGGCCAATTGGGATGATTTTGGTTTTAGATAATTTTTATTCTGTGCCATCTTTTACTCAAAACATAATTTATGTATCATGTTTGGATATGGACATATTTATTTTTATTTTCTTAAATAAGGGTTGCTTTTTTTTGAAGAAAAAATTATGTTTTGGTATGGCGCAATGGTTCGTATGTATTATATTAAAAAAACTAAGTGTAGGAAATCGATAAAGAAACAAACTCACATTACTCATAGACCACCTAGTTGAGGAATCACCTTCTTGGTCATGTAAATGAGAAGCGCATGACAATTCTCATCCAACATGGCTATTTAGACTATATAAAGCTAAAACAACTTGATAGATGCCACACTTGTTTACAAGGTAAAATGACCAAGCCGCCTTTTGGTGGACAGGGTGAAAGGGCCATAGAGATTCTAGGATTGGTGCACACGGATGTGCATGGAACATTTCCAGTAGATTATAGTTGTTGGTATTCTTACTTCGTTACTTTTACTGATAAATTGAGTAGATATGGCCATATCTACAAAATGTGTTATAAGTTAGAAGCCTTAAAGAAATTTAAGGAACTCACGAATGATGTAAAGAATCAAAATTGTATGAATATAAGGAAGTTTAGATCAGATCAAGGTAGAGAATATCTGAACCAAGTGTTCATCGATCATATACGGGAGTTTTGGATTCTATCTTAGTTCACTCCTCCTTATACACCATAGTGGAATGGTGTTAGTGAAAGGGGGAATCACACCTTGATATACATGGTGAGGTCAATGACGAGTCATGAAAACCTTCCATTATCCTTTTTGGGATACGCATTACAAACAGCTTTATACACATAAAACAGAGTACCAACTAAGGTCAGAAATGCAATTCCCTCCGAGTTATGGAATGTGAAAAAACTCATTTTTTCACACAAACATGTATGGGGATGCGAGGAATTTGTTATGGAATTTTTTGGAAACAAACTAGCACCCTAGGGCATTAACTGTATAATTATTGGATAACTCAAGGAAACAAAAAGATATTATCTATACAACCCCGCAGAAAAAAGTGATTATCTCCAGACAATTCGTCTTTCTGGTGAAGTAGCACATCATCAAAACGGATAGAAGGATAAAGATTGACTTTAATGAATTAGATGCTCTAGATACACAAGAGTTATTATATTAAAAGTTTCACCATATCATTGTGGAAGTGGTTCCAGAAACACAAGTACTGCATAGGAGATCAAGAGTGATAAATGAACCAAAGATATTTGGTTTCCTAGTCACCAAGGATGGTGAATCATTTTTGTTAGACAATTATGAACCTCACTCTTATAACGATGTAGTTGAAAGATCAGAAGCTGCATAATGGCCAGAAGCTATGAATTATAAGATAGATTCCATGTATCAGAGACAAGTCTGGGTTCTGGTCGATGAGCCAATTGATGTTAAGCATGTCAGATGAAAATGTGTATTCAAGAGAAAAATGTGCATGGAAGTTCCAGTTAGCATCTATAATGAAAGTCTAGTGGAAATATGATTCAGACATTGTCATTGAATTGAATATTATGAAACATTTTCCCCTATTTCCATGTTTAAATCTTTAAGAATCATTCTTTCCATGGTAGCTTACCATGACTAAAATATTTTTAAAATGAATTTTAAAACAGAATTCCATAACAGGATCCTTCAGGAATATGTCTATATGACACAACCAGAAGGTTTTGTGACACCAGGTGAAGCCAAATGGGTTTTCAAGTTGCAAAAATCCATGTATGAATGAATGGAAGCATCCAAGTCATGGATAATTTAATTTTATAAAGCCATAAAATAATATGATTTCATTAAAAACGAATGCCAGTAATGTGTTTATAAGCTGGTTAATGGGAATGTTGTAGTTATCATAGTAGTATATGTTGAAGAAATATTTCTTATTGGAAACCGTGTACCAGTATTACAGTCTGTTAAGGATTGGATGAAAAAATATTTCTCTATTAAGGACATGGGTGAAACAACCTACATTTTAGGGATCATGATCATTCGTGATAGATCAAAAAGGCTTCTTTGACTGTGTTAGGGTACATAAATTTTCCAGATTCTAATGAGATTTATTGTGGAACAATCTAAGAGGTGATTGGTTCCGGTCTCACATGGCCAACATCATTATAATAATATGGATCCTCATACACAATATGAGAAGGATTGAGTGAGTAATATACGATGCACGTCGGCTATAGGATCCATCATGTATGCAATGTTATGTAACATGATTGATGTTTCTTATGCAATGAGCATGGTATGAATATATCAAGTAGATCTAGTATAACTACATTAGACTTCTGTTAAGACTATCCTTAAGTATCTAAGAAGAACTAAGGATATGTTCCTTGTGTATGAAGGAGACAATTAGATTGTCATCAGAGGGTATGTTGATGATCGTTTCCAAATTGATCTGAATGACCTGAAATCGTAATCTGGATATCTTTCTGTCTCAATTGAGGAGGTGTGAGTTGGAAGAGTTCAATGAAACATGTTTTTACTGATGCTACAATAGAGTTTGAATATATAGAATCTTCTGATGCAGCCAATGAAGCTGTATGGATTCAGAAAATTGTCTAGAAGCTTGATGTGGTGCCTAATAGTAAAGATCCTATAACATTATATTGTGATATTACTACAGTGGTGGATCTTAGAAAAGAACCAAGTTAACATCAAGAGGCAATGCACATACCCTTGAAGTATCTCATCTTTATGGATTTTAATCAATGGGGTGAAGTTGCAGTGAGCAGAGTATACATGGAAGAGAAAGTGGAAGACCCCATGACTAAAGGCCTATCTCATCAGAATCATCAATATCATTTGAGAACTATCGAGTTAAAGGTTTTTAGAAGTTACCTCTAGTCCAAGTGGGATTTTCTTGGAGTTGGTGGCCTAAACCAACTACTTTGTACTTTATTCATTAATAAATACCTTATCAAATCTTGATTGTTCTTATGCGTGACAATTATTATGTTAATGTCTTAAGGATAGTTGTAGCATTAAAGGGTCATAGTATATCCCTGTTATGATGAGAACCTAGAAGTGCTATAACATTGTTCTTGAATATATTTCTATGAACGAAAGATGTTATTTTAGGGACACAAATAATATAGGTCATTAAGGGTGAGGACTCATAAAACATTTAGGAACCTCCTCATGGTGTGCACCCATTGTAATATCTTAGAGGATATTATGAGAACGAGACTCGCTAATATGAAATCCACATTTATTAGTTCCATTTTATGTTCCTATCTGCGGACTTGTGTATTGGTCCTTAGACTTTAATGATATTATTAATGGGTATTGCAACTCACACACATAGTTGTATTGAAGAAAACTTTGAAGAAACATTGTTCGCAGTGAAGTATGATATGTTGGGTGCATCACGAGTAATACTGCATTAATTGATAATGCGAGAAAGGATTTTTCCCTTTTGTTCAATAATGGAATTAATATCTCAGGCCCTTTGATGGAATTGATATAGCCAAAATAAATACTTGGTAATGGTAAGAAATCGGCGAGTTCAATTTTTAGAAGTCAAAGAAATAATGATTGAGCCCATAGGTTGATGGCACCATAATGTAACCTTCTTGATTCAATATATCAAGACAAAGGTACTACATTACATGGTAAGCGTTCGTCAGTGGTGTCACGTTATTGTGACGTAAACATCTTTCTCTATGGGCGCATTGGCATGTTTCTAGATGCTAACCTTGGACATTAGGTTGGCTCTACCAAATGCCACTAACAAAGAGGCCTAGAGGGTCACACACAATGTGTGTCCAAGTATCTCAGATAAATATTAATTTATCATGTTGAATAAATATTATTCACGACTCTGGTTTAACAATTATTGAAGAATGCCAGATCTCAATTATTTCGACAGTTGTTATTCAAGAGAATATATTGTGGGAGAAATAATATATTTATTAGTGAGTAACGAAGTGATATATATTTGAGAAATAAATAGCCATTATTGAAGGTCTAATAAATGTTCTGAGGGGAAATAAAGATTAATTGAAATCAAAATGTACACATCGTGTATATTAAATATTCATGTCTTGTATTTTTTTCTAGGAATTTATGAGAAATAATATTATTTATTTAATTAAATTATAATAGGAGTAATATGCTGGGTGTATGTCTGGTAATTATAATAGTCAAATTTTATTATTAGAGTTGGGGTATTACAATGAATTAAATGAGATAAATAAATGCTTTTGGTTAATTAATTATTTTTATTATTCAATGTAATTGAAAATACCAATTATATATTTCTCATTAGCCAAGATATTTTTTTGGGTTGTGTACTATGGATCTAGAGAAACCTCTCAAGCCAAGACAGAATTATTTTCATCCAAGAATGCTCTCAAGCTATGAGAGAGAGATCCTCCTCCACCAGATCCAGGAAATCGAAGGCAAACATCGCAAGCGAAGGCTCTTCCATGCCAGTAATCAAAGATCCCTTGAGCGATGTCCAGAGATAAATGGAGAATGTGTGGATCACCGCTAGAGTAATACTACACATGGATTCTATGACACAATGACGGATCACATTGAATCGTGACTGAAAACATCAATGAAGAAATAATTCCATTAAGGTAATTATTGTCAATTAGTTAAATTAATTATAACCAGTACATGATGATCCTATCAATGGTTCCAAGACACCCCTCTTTTCTTTTTCAATATTAATTCTATTCTGATGATCCTATGTTTTATTATCATGATGGATCTCAGATTGATTGTTATTAATACTATAATTAATGTTAGGTAAACCAAACAACACACATCCTCTACACCCAAAACCGACAGTAGTACCACCAAAATCTATTATTTATACCTTATGTAAATAATATATGTTTATAATGTGTAGTGGTGAATTATGGGAGTGTTTATAGATATTTAAATATGTTTTATTGAGGCAATGAAGAGGATCATGGGATTTAGACAGTTTTTCCAAACTGTATGGAGACCCAAGTAGACACAGTGTGAGGTTATAGATTTTGAATAAAATCATTGCAACAATGTACACTTTGTTAAGGAGAATGTTTAAGGAGGACATGAATGGTTATCTCTAAGGAAGAAGGTAACATATTCTTAGCACACATTTTGACTAACTGTGTGGACTAACCATCCGCTGGTTAAAACCCACTTCATTAAAAAGTGGATCTAGGTTGGTCTTTCCATTAATTCATTCATTTTCAGCCTAACTTAATCTAATTATATATTTTTCCTATCATTTGTACAAAGAAGGTTCTCACATTGATCTGGAGAAAATTTGAAGTCATCCCATGGTGATTCAATGAAGGATTACTGAGGTATGTGATCATTATTCATCGTTCATGGTCGGTTTCATAGATCTACAATTAAATATTCTTCTATATTCCAAGTTTCATTGATCATCATTCATTATGGGTAGATATAATATATTGAATACCATATATGTCAATATTTTGTCATTATTAGAATTGGAAACAAGATATAAGGAGGTTTCATGGAAAATCAACCTAGTTTCTTAAGCATTCATCGTCAATTTTTAATGCTCTTAAAATCCTTAGAGGTAGATTACTTAAATCTCAACTCTTCTTAGTATTAATTAATGGAATGGATTCATATTAATTTCTTATTGTTGATTTTATTATGAATTTTATTATTTATGATTTTTATAAGCACTCTTTGTTGATGGTTGTGTAAAATATGGTAAATTAGATTTTTTATTAAGGTTTTTGGTTTTATATTTTAAAATCTTATTTTTATAAATTGATTTCGATTGAATAATGTTGGATGGTTTTTATAAAATGGTTTTCAATAAAACGTTTCTATTTATTGAAATGGAATTGTTAATTGGAATTTGTTTTGTTAAAATGGGTTTCAATAAAAAAACTATTCTATAGAAAGGGTATGAAATGCTTATTAGAAACTGTATTGAAAATACAGTGGCATGATTGTAGATCATATATATGAGGCTCGTATAGAATTGGTTGTTCTCCTATGTTACAATGGTGTAATGGAACATGTGGTTTAATGATAATATGATGACATGGTATAATGATGAGAGAGAACTCATGGGTATGGAATTTTCATAACGAATCGTGCATTGATCGATGTGTGACTATGTATAATGGATTGGATATGCGAAAAAGTTAATGAGAAATTATTTTAATGCCTTGTGTGGTTGTTTTTTACGAAATTTTACTTGTTGGAAATTGTTTGAAACAACACTTGTTTACTTTTGGATTTAAATTCTTTCGAGTATTGTTTATTTTTAGTTATAAAATGTGTTTGGAAATTATTTAAGATAATATTTTTTATATTAATTATTCTAATCGTTCTATCCTTGTTGTGTGTTTGGGGATGTCATTTTTGAAATCCTACTGAGTTTTATACTCACCAATTCATTGGAAATTTGGTGATGTAATAGATTCTATTTTTCAGGAAATGAGCAGAGGTAATGTGTCACAGGTTTTTATCACCACATCGTAATACATGAGCTATTTTGTGATGTTAGATCATGGAGATTTTTGATCATGGAGTCTCATGGAAATAATGGAGTCTTTATTTGTTACTTATCGATTAACAATTATTTTATTTGGATTCAACTGTAGAAATTTTTGGTTGTATTTTTTTAACATGATAATTGTTTAGTTGTCTTTAATTTATCAATGCATTATTTAGTGATTTGTTGGTTATGTTTGGTAGCGTTAATGGTTTTAGTTCATGAATGGTAAATAATAACCCACATTTTTTTGAACCCCTTTAGGAATTTATTTCCAACCTTTGGTGTCTTGGGGATGTCTCTTAAGGCCTTGTAAAGATTTATTATATTCTCTAGTCAATGAGAATAAATGTGTAATTACACCATATAATATAACAGAATCAGTTATAATTGATATGTATAAAAAATCATCAATGTGAGATAAATGTATGTGTAATTTATCATTCACTACTCAATCTCTAGATATTAGAGATTTCCAACAACTCCACTCATTGACATGATCCTATCCAAATTTATTCTATTTTTTCATAAAACAGAAACAATGATCACCATTTATGATGAATCTATGTCTATGAAACCCCACACACCTCACATACTGAGTAGAGAATCAGATTCTCCTTGAATAGTTATAAACTACAAAAAAATGTATATAACATCATTTTTTGACAAACAATACATAACTATACAAGAATGAACCCCCATGACACCTGACCATATACCGTGACTCATTCAACCCTAATACATATTCCATTTACCTAGGGCTCAATCATTGAATTTCAAATTGAAAATTCAAATCATTTCTTTCAAACACATCCCTTATATTACAAAATACTGATTCTATAATTTTCCATTCATAACTAAGGTGTCACATAAATTGTTAATTACTGTACTCTATCACACCTCATGACTATCATCTCTATCATATGATGTTTCTCTAAAGCTAATAATATATAAGAAATACATTTTTGTAGGTTATCTATAACTCTCATGGGCTACCAACATTTTGTATCTCATTTAAACAATAAATGTATGGCGTTATCTCATTCAACCAACACACTCGACTCAACAGAATTAAATTTACAATTCATCCCCATTATGTCCCCAAAACTATTCCTTAGACCATACCGATATATTTCACCACCTTTTAGGAATCCCAAGTGAATATATCTCTAAAAATTGTGGAAAATCATATTCTATCACTAGTCCTGGGTCTCTCATGAACATTTTGTATTCCAATTCCCAAACTACCAAATACATTGATGTAATCAATCTTATATTCAAGCATAAGGAATGAAATTAATTGGTAGAAAATATGTATCAATATTACATATTCAAAAAAATGAAATATAGGTCTCGTATCACTCTATCTTGACTTTATCAAATCCTACCCTCTCTATAGACACATGTCAAATAGACATAAATTATTATAATATATCATCATATATAAAATAACAAACACTAATGATATATCTATTGAGTAGAATTCCACCAATAAATGATCTATTGATTAACAATATAATGTTTTGATGAATAATTAAAAAATCAGAAACTTCATTAAATTAGATCATAAATCACATACAAATATAATAATTTCATGTGAATCTTATATGTCAAATATAAAGTAGTAATTTATCCCTATTTCCACCCTATGTACTTTAATAAGAAAATATCAATAAAAAATATAATTTTTGATAGAATTTAGAAAAAATTAACATGTAACACTAAGAATAAAAACATAATCCCTTAACAAACATAGCCTTTAGCTGTTGTAGGAAGAGTATAAGAATAATAATATCATCTATAAATGTTTTATAAAAGAAATTTATTTTTATACCATATCATAGATAGTATGAAATGGAATCTAGAGTTTTAATTCCACTTACTAATATACTTGATTTGAATACGTGAATATTATTAGGCTAGTGGTTCCAAATGACCTCAATTTCACATCCCATATACTTCAATATTTCTATTATAAATCTAGGACAACATATGAAAATTTGGGAGACCATAACCTTCAATATAGATATGAATGAAGTTATTGAAATAAATTTATATGAGTAATAAATACATTTTATTAGCATAATTAAAAATTCAAAAACGATAAATGTTATCCAAGATTAAATATCAACTTTAGCTATATGAAAATGAGAAACTATAAATTTAATGAATGGGATAAAGCATAAATACAATATCATGTGGACATATTATATGAAATATTTTTTATACTAAAAATGGATGGACATACCTAAAAATAGTCATATGTACTATCCCATGTCAAAATCCAAACTCTAACCAAGATCAACTAGCTCATCCATTTGATGTAGCATAATCCTTTGCTTTTCTCGGGTTATGAGACATTATTACTTCTTCAGTACCATGACATCTAATGCTGGGCAGAGTAAAACAACATAGCATAACACTAAAATTTAACAAATATTAGTTTAATAAATACAAATATATTATCATTATGGTATCAAAATAATAAATATAAATGATATGTAGTGATACTACCAAACTACAGTTTATCATACTAACCATAAATAGTTCAATGTTAAGAAAATATATCAAAGGTCTAATTACACTTCCAGTATAAATGATATATAACCCATTTTTAAAAAATAACTATAATTGGGAATGTCCATAAAATATTAAAGTTGAGTGATGTTTGACTGTTACAATCCATATAAGTGAATGATCTATCGCTGATCTAGAATAAAAAAGAATAAATAATTTCCTAGTGACTGAGTATTTACCAGAAAAGTGTAGATGATACTCAATTACTACTCAAACTCTGGTGGGTTATATTTCATTGATATAAATAAAAGGTGGATGAGATACCACTAATCCCACAGGAAAATTATGAATGAAAACCCCTCACACTCAACTCCTTTATTGGATAGTACTCCAATATTATCCAAAAATGGGTGGATGAAACACCACCAACATGATTCTATATATGGATGATATATATCAAAAATCATCTCATAATTTGAATATTCAACACTAATATAGATTCCATGATGGAATTGGAAATATCATTCAAAATGTTTTGGTAAGACATTCACCTCGACAAAACATTCCAAAGTGGATGGATCATCACAAATTACAATCTATTGAAAAACGATATACTGACATTAAAAATATTTATATGGATGATGATCCATTGGGAGAATCCCACAGGTTTATAATATAAAAAAATAATGAATTCCTATGTTTATGATCCACCAAAATCAACAATCTCAATATTGATAATATATAACCAATGAATCATTTTAAGTGGAAGATTTACAACTGGAGGTATAAGTCCAAGTAAATGTGGTGACATGAATGTTCATAAGTTTTATTAATAAAAAAATATTACTCACTATATTTGAATGTGAACAACCCAATATTTTATAATTTATTTCTCTTTAAATAAATTTGAGGGCTTTGATAGCCTGCATTGAACTTAACATTGGGTTCCGACAAACCAAAATGTGCTATAAAAATATAATTATTTATATGTCGACAAAATAACTTACACATTAATTTTTTTTTGTTTTCATATGAACAAAAACATAATAATATATATATATAAATTTATGTCCCAAAGACATTTGGTTAATTCTGTCATGACCCGCCCTCGGGGCCCGTGCTGTGACTACCCCAAGCCTGCCTTCCATAGGCCAGGGGCTGGCGACTAGCACCAAGGCGTATATTCCAACAAAAAGGGAAGGCATTGCCTTTGAAAAGTAAACAACCACCACAGAGTAAGCAAGCGGAAAAGTAACACTAAGTAAAAACAGAGTACAACTGAAGTGCGTAAATGTAAATGGGCCAGTATACAAACCCAAACCGAAAGTAAAGTACATATCAAAGAGGGAAAACATCAACTATAAAGTAAAAGCCGCTACACCGAGCTGTCCACTGGAAATCCCACCTGAAGGGTGGGTACAGATAGCTCCACTGCTCCTCGGGTCCCACCGTCTGCTCCCAGCACGTCCCGCCCAGTGGTCCACCTCCAGGTACTGTCCTGCTCTGCAAGCCTCAGCCGAGATCAACGTTGTCCGTCATCTGCAACCAACACAACGTAGTGCGGGAAAAGCCCATGCAGGGGTGAGTATAATCTACTCAGTAGGGACCCCGAGACCCCTGAAGGTCGCTCAAAATCCACAAAGGATAACCACAAAGAAAGGTACAATCACGAAGTAACAACCGACACTGCTTAGGTATATGCCCATACATATACCTAAGTCATCAATTTCAAATACACTCCAACCTCCGAGCCCAAGTACAAATCAGTCCACACAGGAAAGTAAACGTATTCCACACAGGAAAGCAAAACGTAATCCACACAGGATAGCACAACACAATCCACACAGGAAAGCAACAGGATTCAGCTCACACAGGTATACTTTTTCGAAATACGATAAAGATGATCTCTGATACATCTAAGTCGTCGGACCCACGAAGGATCGATAGGTAACTAACCCCCGCAAAAGACAAACACAGGATCGGGCCCACACAGGACCTATAGGCGCTGGTTCACACAGGACCGCTGAGCGCAAGGATCCACACAGGATCGGACCCACACAGGATCGGGCCTACACCGGACCTGTAGCACTGATCCACGTAGGATCGCTGAGTGCTGTAGTCGTCGTCGTCGAATCCACACAGGATCTCTGTACCGTCGTCGTCGTAGTCACAGTAGCAGTAACAGTAGCAGTAGAAGTCACAGTCGCAGCCAGCACTAGGGTTCCCGCACACAGCAAGCTCGTTCGGAGGGTCCGCTCCACGAGCCGAGAGGCTGATACATCAACTATCACAAAGTCCAGAGTTGATGTATCCAAAAGTTCCGTATCGTCAACAGGAACTCAACGCAACAGACAGTGCGTCGATCGGACGCCCGGTCTGATAGTTATTGGCTTTTTCGTCCCAGGGGCCCGGTTGGTTTCTAAGGCAAAACCAACCCGACCGTACTCCACCTGCGTCCAAACCTCGGGCGGAGTATTCCAAAAGATCCGTCTCACTATGAGGAACACAACAAAGCTAACGGCACGTCAATTGGACGTTCGTAGCTCAAGATATGAGTGTTTCCGCTCCGAAGGCCCGGTTGGTTTTGTGTACGAACCAACCCGGCCGAACTCAAGTAATGAGAAACCCTGAGTGTAATATACCGAAACGGTCGTCTCGATCCAAGGATCGTGTTGCCGCAGACGGTTCGTCAATCGGAGGTCCTCAGCTCATGTTATGAGCAAAAGACCGAAGTCGTCTCGAAAATGGGGGGTACGAGTCCGGGCCGACCCGGCCCGACCCCCCCTAGGTCGGCCCGAACCGGGTCGACCCGACCCGAGTCCGACCCAGCACGGCTGGCAGCGCGACGGCCTGGCACCGCATGGTTGTAGCGCGCGGGGGGCAAGGCCCCCGCTTGTTTCAAAAAGGCGGCGCGGCTTTTAGCCGCGCCTTTCCAGAACCGGCCCCCCTTCGTGGGGGCCTGCTTTGTGGGAAACGGGGGGGCCGCCTGCCCCCTTAATGAAACCCCCCCCCCCCCTCATAAATGGGGGGGAATATGTAATGTCCAGGGGAATTACATTCCCCAGGTTTTTCCCTTCCGGCCGGCCCACATGGTCGGCCGGTTCTCCTTCAACAGACCTGCAAAGCTGGTCCACTTCCGGCTTCCGACACCGGCGGACCGGTGAGCCGCCGGTCATCCCGTCTTGCCGCGGCCCGGAACCGGCCGCGGTGTTCGTCGTCCGGCGCGGTGCGACGGCCCCGCGCCCCTTCGCCGCGGCCCCGCTCCGGCCGCAGCGCCTTCGATTCCCTTCGACGCAGCGTGACGATGTCGCGTTCGTGATGATTCTTCCACGGTGCGAATTTCCACGTGGTGTGACGGCACCATGCCATCTTGTTTCATCCGCAAGATAAATCAACAAGAACAAAGGAGGGGGTTCGACCGTGTTCATGCGGTCCGGACCCCTCACGTTAAACGATAACACATATTTAAATATCCTCACGTTTGTCATGCTAGAACCACGAACGAGAATAAATAAATAAATAAATAATCAACAACAACCACTACCTTGGGTTCAAGTTCGAAGATCGTCAACGACCCGCGGAAGACAACGTTGCGGAGGTCGGGCGTTGCGGTAAACATTCGTCAAATCCGATGACGAAGAGGTACGTCCGAAGAGGTACGTCGTTGGCGAATCATCATAAGTCAATGAAGGATGTCCGAGGAGGAAGCGGTGTTCCCTTTTCGTTGACACGGAAGGCATCGTCGATCTTCGGATACAATCGGCTACGAAGAAGATAGGAGTGGCGTTCTTCGTCGGAGCTTGAGTGTTCTTCGTCAAAGCTTGAGCGTTCTTCGTCAAAGTTTGAAGAAGAAGGAGAAGAACCCAAAATTCTCTCAAGAAGGCTAGAGAAATCTAACCAAATAAAATAAGTTAGAGACTTATTTTATTCACACACTTAATCAAATTGAATTTCAAAGGATTGAAATTCAAATAAAATAACTCCAAATTAATTAACAAGTTGTCATGTCAATTAAAGAGGGGTTAAAGGGAGTTTTGAGAGAAGATGGAAGGTTGGGTTTCGTGTGGGCCCCACCACACTTAATCCTCCCAAGGGAGGTTAAGTGGATGTGGGTCCCACCTTTAACTCCCTTTGGGAGAAGTTAACTAACAAAAAATAAAATAAAAAGTGTTCCACATTTTTATTCAACTTTTTATAATTCTCCCAAAAACTAACTTTCGTCCCGAAATAAACGCAACTTCGGAAAAGGTCTCCTTAAGTGAATATCGGCGCTCCAAGTTCATCGGTGTCCTCGGATTTCAATTCCGAGCATCGGATCAAAAGTTAGGAATTCCCGCTCGTTCGTTCATTGAACGTACCCGAGCCAAACTTCGGAAATTGATTCCGGGCACACCGGGCCTCGGAATCAGGTGCCGTCAGAAACTGCGCTCTTGTAAAATTCCATAGAAAATTAAGAAAAATTTTCCCTTGAATTTTACTGGTCTTTACATTACTCCCACCTCAGGGCTTTACGTCTCCGTAAAGATACATCAAAAACTAGGGAAACAAATGAGGGTACTGAGCACGCATCTGAGCCTCCCGCTCCCATGTGCTCTCCTAGAGATTACCATGTTGCCATCTGATGCGCACAAGAGGAATCGATCGTCCATGTAGGACCCGCTCCTGTCGATCCTCTGTCTCCACTGGGACCTCCGTAAAAGTCGCCCCATCGTCAACATCAATCTCCCCATGGTCAATGATGTGCGTCGGGTCGTGCACGTATCTCCTCAGCTGGGATATGTGAAAGACGTCGTGCACCCGGTGCAACTGAGGTGGTACAGCCAGGCGATAAGCCACCTCGCCAATCCTGCTGAGAACCTGGAAGGGTCCGATGAAGCATGGAGATAACTTGCCGCCTCGGCCAAATCTCCGTATACCACGTCGAGGTGAGACCCGCAAGAAGACATGGTCGCCATCCTCGAACTCTAGTAGCCTTCGCCTCCTGTCAGCGTATGACTTCTGCCGGCTCTGAGCTGTCCTCATCCACTCCTGGATGACCTGGACCTTCTCTGTCATGGCCTGGACCATCTCTGGTCCCACAAGTGCTGACTCCCATGGGTCTGTCCAGCACAAAGGAGTTCTACAAGGTCGGACGTACAACGCCTCGTACGGTGCCATCCCGATGGTGGAGTGGTATCTGTTGTTGTACGCAAACTCCACCAAGGGTAGGTGGTCCTCCCACCTACGACCAAAGTAGAGAAAACATGCGCGGAGCATGTCCTCGAGAGTCTGAATGGTCCTCTCCGTCTGACCATCCGTCTAAGGGTGAAAGGCTGTTCTCAGACGTAGCTGCGTCCCGAACGCCTCCTGTAACCTCTTCCAAAGCTGGGAAGTGAACCGAGCATCTCGATCGGAGACGATAGATGATGGAACGCCGTGGAGCCGCACAATCTCCTGAACGTAGAGACGTCCCAAGCTCTCCACAGAGCCCTTCTCTCTGAAGGGTAAGAAATGTGCCGACTTGGTGAGTTTGTCAACAATCACCCAGATGGAGTCATGACCTCTGGAAGTGCATGGAAGTCCAGTCACAAAGTCCATAGATATGTCATCCCTCTTCCACTCCAGAACCTCCAAGGGCTGTACCAGGCCTGCTGGTACCTGATGCTCTGCCTTCACCTGCTGGCAGGTGAGGCATCGAGAGACAAACTCTGCTACAGCATTCTTCATGCCTGGCCACTAGTGCTGTCGTCTGAGGTCCTGGTACATCTTCGCCACTCCAGGATGTACTGCCAAAGGAGAAGTGTGAAACTCTCTCAGCACTTCCTCTCGCAAAGCGACTGGTACCATGGTACGTCCTCTGAAAAGGATTCTATGCTCTGCTCCAAGGGAGAAACCATCAGGTGCCTGTCCCGAGGATATCAGTACACGACGTGTCTCACAGTCAGCATCCTCACACTGTGCCTCCCTGACCCGCTGCAGTAGTAGAGGGGTGACTGTGAGAGACTGGAGGAAGGCTGCTCCATCTCTATCCACGAAGGATATCTGCAAAGAGGATAGCTGCTCTGTCGCCTCCTCAAGTAGCTGAATGCCCGTCCTCCTGCTAAGGGCATCAGCTACTACGTTTCCCTTCCCAGGAGTATAGACTATCTCAAAGTCATAGTCCTGGAGGAACTCGAGCCATCGCCGCTGTCTCAGGTTCAGGTCCTTCTGCGAGAAGATATACCTGAGACTCTGATGATCGGAAAAGACTGTAAAGCGCTCGCCCATCAGATAGTGTCGCCATGTCTTCAGAGCGAAGACCACTACTGCTAACTCCAGGTCATGGGTAGCGTAGTTCTGCTCATGTGGCCTCAACTGACGTGATCCATAGGCGATCACTGCCCATTCCTGCATCCGAACACATCCGAGTCCGGTCCCTGATGCATCGCAGTAGACTACGTACCCTACTCCCTCCTCAGGAAACCTCAAGATAGGTGCGCTAGTCAATCTCTGTCTCAGCTCCTGGAAGCTCTGCTGACATCTGTATGTCCACACGAAGGGTTTCCCCTTCTTCTTCAAAGATGTGAGTGGTGCCGCAACTCTAGAGAAGTCTGGCATGAATCTCCGATAGTATCCAGCTAGTTCCAAGAAACTCCGAACCTCATTCACGCTCCTGGGTGGCTCCCATGCTAACACAGCCTCAATCATCGCAGGATCCACTGCAACTCCCACCTCAGAGATAAAGTGTCCCAAGAAGTGGACCTCACGTATCCAGAACTGGCACTTGGAGAGCTTACCATAAAGCTGGTGCTCTCGGAGTGTGTCTAGTATAACTCGCAAGTGATAGGCGTGCTCCTCCTCAGTCGTAGAGTAAATCAGAATGTCGTCGATGAAGACCACGGCAAACCGATCGAGGTATGAATGAAAGATCCTATTCATGAGAGCCATGAAGACTGCTGGAGCATTGGTTACACCGAAAGGCATAACCAAGAACTCATAGTGGCCATACCGACATCTGAAGGCCGTCTTCTGCACATCCACATCTCTGACTCTGAGCTGATGATAGCCTGACCTGAGGTCTACCTTCGAGAACCACCGTGCTCCCTTGAGATGATCAAAGAGGTCATCAATCCTCAGTAGCGGATACTTGTTCCTCACTGTCACCTGGTTCAGGCGACGATAGTCAACACAAAGTCGCAATCTCCCTTCTGCCTTCTTGGTGAACAATATCAGGGAATCCCAGGGTGAAACACTGGGTCAGATGAACCCCTTGCCCTGCAAGTCCTCCAACTATACCTGTAGCTCTCGAAGCTCGGCGGGGGCCATCTGATATGCTGGAGTGGATATCGGGGCTGTCCCGTGGTACAAGTAAATATAAAAGTCTACCTCTTTGCGAGGAGGTAGCCCTGGAACGTCGTCAGGAAAAACATCCGCAAACTGATCCACCACTTCAGGAAAACCAGGACTCTGCACGTCAACTACTCCAAGGATGTGTCTAGCCAACTGACGAGTGATGGGTTGTCCTCTCCTCCGCGAAATTCCATCCTGTGCTGCTAAGGCTCCCTTCTCACCGGTGAAGGTGAACCTGCTCCCTTCGGTGTGTACACATCACACCTTGCGCCTAAAACAGTCAATCTGTGCATGGACCGTAGATATCCAATCCGTGCCCAAGATGACGTCGTAAGGTCTCGACGATGCTACAAGAAGATCCCAGCCGAAGCTCTCGCCTCCTAGAGTATGCTCACACTGCCGGAACCAGTGCGTAATCGTCGAGTCTGCTCCCGTAGGAGTCTCCAGCTATAAGGATCGAGCCAACGGCTCTGTCGGAATCTCCGAGCTCCGAACAAGGGCAGCGGCTATGAATGAGTGACTCGCTCCTATGTCTATAAGTACTGCAGCAAGGGTGGAATAGACACAAATAGTACCTCGAATCATCTCGGGTGCGCTGTGGTCGTAGGCCTCTGCTGCCTGGAGTTGTGCATGTCTCTGCCCGCCAGCTCCCTGTGGTCGGGGTGGACCTCCTGGTGGTGGTGGTGGCAGAGCCTCAAAGCATCGCCCACCATCGGCTGCTCGTCCAGCTCCTCTGCCTCGTCAGCCTCCTCCCTGCGGACCGCCACGGTCGACCCTCTACCTCTGCCTCGGTGGTCCCTCAACTGTCTGCTGCTCCTCGGCACGGCGGGTCGGGCAGTCACGAGCCATGTGGTCCTGCCCGCCGCACGAGTAGCACTGTCTGCCTCTCAAAAGACTGGCTCCTTGCTGTGTGCCCCGCACTGCTGAGCTAGTGTCCTGAGGTCGTCTGCCCGAAGGTCTGGTCTTCCTGAACCCCTGAGTCATCCGTTGACTGCCTGCTGCAGATGACTCTACCTCGTGCCGCCCTGCGTTGGGTCGCTGCGCTGGTGTCGACTCAGCAAGGAAGCTCTCGATCAGAAGGGCCCGCTCCAGTACTCCTGTCTGAGTCGGTATGCTGAGGGAGATCAGTGATGCCCTGATCTCGTGTCTCAAACCCTGCTCGAAGGTCCGGGCCCGGAAGAATGGGTCTCGTACCATGTCAGTCGAGTAGCGCGAGAGATCAGTAAATCTCGCCGAGTACTGAGCGACCGTCATGCTACCCTTCCGTAGCTGAAGAAGCTCCTGGATACGCACCGCACGAAGGGTGGCTGGGACGAACTCTGAGCGGAAGAGGCTCTCAAAGTCTGTCTAAAGTAGAGATGTCTCATCGTGCACCTGGAGCATCAAGCTCCACTATAGTCCTGCTGCTTCGTGTAGTAGGCTCGCAGCGAGGATCACCATGAGGTCTGCTGGTGTCCTCACTAGCCTAAACACACGTACCACTGCCTCCAGCCAGTCCTCGACTGCCTGGGGATCCGTTTCCCCGCGAAACCTGGGTGGTCGCTGGCGCTGAAACTCATGCAGTGTGCTGATGCGACGTGCATCGTCAGCGGCTGGCGCTGGAAGCATCGGGGGCTCGGCGGGTAGTGCTACCACCGGTGCCACTGTTGACAAAGGTCCATGCACCGAGGCCTCGTCGCTCGGTGGGCTGTCGTCACACTCGACTCTCGGAACCCTAGCTGGCTGTCGTTGTGGGGCCATCCAGAAAAGGAAAAAGGTGCGCCGCGGACAGATCAGTATACCTGGTGAGCTGATATAAGTAATCAAAAAGAAAACTTTGAAACACACATGCAATCAATGTTTTCGTGCATTAAGTCGGAAATCAGAAGTCAGGGTCCTGGTGTACGGATACGTCGGCCGCCGCACCAACACTGGACTCCCGGGACTCATAACCTCCCTCAATACGCTAAACATTATTGCTTCACATAGAAAAGATCAGAGTTCACGGTAGAACCGAACTCCTCTGATACCAATTTGTCACGACCCGCCCTCAGGGCCCGTGCCGTGACTACCCCAAGCCCGCCTTCCATAGGCCAGGGGCTGGCGACCAGCACCAAGGCGTAAATTCCAACAAAAGGGACGGTATTGCCTTGGAAAAGAAAACAACCACAACAGAGTAAGAAAGCGGAAAAGTAACACTAAGTAAAAACAGAGTACAACTGAAGTGCGGAAAAGTAAATGGGCCAGTATACAAACCCAAACTGAAAGTAAAGTAAAACTCAAAGAGGGAAAACAACAACTGTAATGTAAAAGCCGCTACACCGAGCTGTCCACTAGAAATCCCACCTGAAGGGTGGGTACAGATAGCTCCACTGCTCCTCGGGTCCCACCGTCTGCTCCGAGCACGTCCCGCCCGGTGGTCCACCTCCAGGTACCGTCCTGCTCTGCAAGCCTCAGCGAAGATCAACGTTGTTCGTCGTCTGCAACCAACACAACGTAGTGCGGGCAAAGCCCGTGCAGGGGTGAGTATAAGCTACTCAGTAGGGACCCCGAGACCCCTGAAGGTCTCTCAAAATCCACAAAGGATAACCACAATGAAAGGTACAATCACGAAGTAACAACCGACACTGCTTAGGTATATGCCCATAAATATACCTAAGTCATCAATTTCAAATACGCTCCAACCTCTGAGCCCAAGTACAACTCAGTCCACACAGGAAAGTAAACGTATTCCACATAGGAAAGAAAAACGTAATCCACACAGGATAGCACAACACAATCCATACAGGAAAGAAACAGGATTCAGCTCACACAGGTATACTTATTCGAAAGACGATAAAGACAATCTCTGATCCATCTAAGTCGTCGGACCCATGAAGGATCGATAGGTAACTAACCCCCGCAAAAGACCCACACAGGATCGGGCCCACACAGGACCTGTAGGGGCTGGTTCACACAGGACCGCTGAGTGCAAGGATCCACACAAGATCGGACCCACACAGGATCGGGCCCACACAGGACCTGTAGCACTGATCCACGTAGGATCGCTGAGTGATGTAGTCGTCGTCGTCGAATCCACACAGGATCTTTGTACTGTCGTCGTCACAGTCACAGTAGCAGTAACAGTAGCAGTAGAAGTCACAGTCGCAGCCAGCACTAGGGTTCCCGCACACAGCAAGCTCGTTCGGAGGGTCCGCTCCACGAGCCGAGAGGCTGATACATCAACTGTCACAAAGTCCAGAGTTGATGTATCCAAAAGTTCCGTATCGTCAACAGGAACTCAACGCAACAGACGACGCGTCGATCGGACGCCCAGTCTGAGAGTTATTGGCTTTTTCGTCCCAGGGGCCCGGTTGGTTTCTAAGGCAAAACCAACCCGACCGTACTCCACCTGTGTCTAAACCTCGGGCGGAGTATGCCAAAAGATCTGTCTCACTAAGAGGAACACAACAAAGCTGACGGCACGTCAATCAGACGTCTGTAGCTCAAGATATGAGCGTTTCCGCTCCGAAGGCCCGGTTGGTTTAGTGTACGAACCAACCCTGCCGAACTCAAGTAATCTGAAACCCTGAGTGTAATATACTAAAACGACCGTCTCGATCCAAGGATCGCGTTTCCGCAGACAGTTCGTCAATCGGAGATCCGTAGCTCAAGTTATGAGCAAAAGACCAAAGTCGTCTCAAAAACGGGGGGTCCGGGTCCGGGCCGACCCGGCCCGACCCCCCCTGGGTCGGCCCGAACCGGGTCGACCCAACCCGGGTCCGACCCGGCCCGGCCGGCGGCGCGGCAGCGCGGCGGCCTGGCGCCACACGGTTGCATTGCGCGGGGGGCAAGGCCCCTGCTTGTTTCAAAAAGGCGGCGCGGATTTTAGCCGCGCCTTTGGAGAATCGGCCCCCCTTCGTGGGGGCCTGCTTTGTGGGAAACGGGGGGGCCGCTTGCCCCCCTTAATGAAACCGCCCCCCTCATAAATGGTGGGGCATTTGTAATGGCCGGGGGAATTAATTTCCCCCGGTTTTTCCTTTCCGGCCGGCCCACCTGGCCGGCCGGTTCTCCTTCAACGGACCGGCAAAGCCGGTCCCCTTCCGGCTTCCGACACCGGCGGCCCGTCGAGCCGCCGATCTTCCCGTCTCGCCGCGGCCCGGAACCGGCCGCGGTGTTCGTCGTTCGGCGCGGTGTGACGGCACCGCGCCCCTTCGCCGCGGCCCCGGTCCAGCCGCGACGCCTTCGATTCCCTTCGACGCGGCGCGACGACGTCGCGTTCGTGATGATTCTTCCACGGTGCGAATTTCCGCGTGGTGCGACGGCACCACGCCATCTTGTTTCATCCGCAAGATAAATCAACAAGAACAAAGGAGGGGGTTCGGCCGTGTTCATGCGGTCCGCCCCCCTCATGTTAAACGATAACACATATTTAAATAGCCTCAAGTTTGTCATGCTAGAACCACGAACGAGAATAAATAAATAAATAAATAATCAACAACAACCCCTACCTTGGGTTCGAGTTCGAAGATCGTCAACGACCCGCGGAAGACAACGTTGCAGAGGTCGGGCGTTGCGGTAAACGTTCGTCAAATCCGATGACGAAGAGGTACGTCGGAAGAGGTACGTCATTGGCGAATCTTCGTAAGTCGACGAAGGATGTCCGAGGAGGAAGTGACGTTCCCTTTTCGTTGACACGGAAGGCGTCGTCGATCTTCCGATACAATCGGCTACGAAGAAGAGAGGAGTGGCGTTCTTCGTCGGAGCTTGAGCGTTCTTCGTCAAAGCTTGAGCGTTCTTCGTCAATGTTTGAAGAAGAAGGAGAAGAACCCAAAATGCTCTCAAGAAGGCTAGAGAAATCTAACCAAATAAAATAAGTTAGAGACTTATTTTATTCACACACTTAATCAAATTGAATTTCAAAGGTTTCAAATTCAAATAAAATAACTCCAAATTAATTAACAAGTTGTCATATCAATTAAAGAGGGGTTAAAGGGAGTTTTGAGAGAAGATGGAAGGTTGGGTTTCTTGTGGGCCCCACCACACTTAATCCTCCCAAGGGAGGTTAAGTGGATGTGGGTCCCACCTTTAACTCCTTTTGGGAGAAGTTAACTAACAAAAAATAAAATAAAAAGTGTTCCACATTTTTATTCAACTTTTTATAATTCTCCCAAAAACTAACTTTCGTCCCGCAATAAACACAACTTCGGAAAAGGCCTCCTTAAGCGAATATCAGCGCTGCGAGTTCATCGGTGTCCACAGATTTCAATTCCGAGCACCGGATCAATAGTTAGGAATTCCTGCTCGTTCGTTCACTGAACGTACCCTAGCCAAACTTCGGAAATTGATTCCGGGCACACCGGGCCTCGGAATCAGGTGCCGTCAGAAACCGCTTTCTTGTAAAATTCAATGAAAATTAAGAAAAAATTTCCCTTGAATTTTACGGGTCTTTACAAATTCTTTGAAATATCTACTAAATTTCTAAGGAATTATTTCTTTACATAGTAAAATATTTTTATTAATAAAATAATTTTATTTCATTGGGTATATAGATCTTATAATTAATTTATTATAAATTCATATACATTACTTTAAAAACATAACTTATATTTTTTATCATAATTTTATTATTTACATAAACATAAATTTTAGGATTTCTTTGAAAATATTGATTTTTCATTGCATATTGAAATATTATAATTTTTTAAAAATCAATTATTTTAACTGATTAATAACCATAATATTTAAAAATTGGTTTTAAATTATTATAATTATTCATATGTTATAAATATTTTAATTTTTTACATTTGAAAGAACATTATATGTGATAATGATATAAAAATAAATTTTGACTTAAAAAATATATATTTCAGAAAAATATTTTTCCTTTCACTTTTATAGAGAAAAAAATTAAGTTTTACCAAATATATTGATTTAATATGGTAAATTTTATTTCATATTTGGAATCAAAAAGTATTAATATTGTTTAATAAGTTCAACTTATTTATTTCTTAATAAATAGTAAAAATTGTAAGTATTTTCAACAAAGTAATATGGTAAATCTAGATCACATATGATAAAACTAAGTTTAATGTCCAAAATTGTTAATATTATTTATTATAAGATGAATTTAATTATAAAATTGCAACATTAGGATATATATCTATTTTCTAGAGGACAATTTTCAATAAAGTTATCTTAAATAATATTTAATATTAAAAATGGAAAATGCCACTCTATTTCATTTATGATGATTTTATGTGTTTACATCATGAAAAAATAAAGTTCTGAACTAATAGTAATTTTTTATTTTAGAATGATATAATACTTTGATGGTGATAATTTTTTTATAATTCGTTGTAAAAATATAAAATCATTATATTTTTATGTAACACCAACACAATGTTTATTCATTTAATAGAAAAATGACATAAATGATTCTAGATAAAATAAACATTACATAATTTGCGGAATTTTTTTTGATAAAATAATTATATAGATATATATGACATATTATAGATGATATAAATGTATTTATTATAAATTAATTCTTATCTAGTTTCCATTGAAGTAAAATTAATTGAATAGTTTCAAACATGACATTATTAATAATTTATGATAATATTATTAATATATATATATATATATAATCATATAATTCATAAAATATTTCCAATAAAATTATAAATTTTCTAAAATTTCATATCCAATCCATTTTATATCCAATATTCATCTTATATGTATAATTATATACCATTAAGATAGAAAATGTTGTCACAACTATTATGGTCAAAATAGTTAATCTATGGTATCCAACCAAAAGATATTGTTTAAAAAACCATATTGAACATTACTAACATTATTGGTTTGTTGTATCACAAAATAATAAATTATTAAATTTTAATATAGATACCTTTGTAATCATTTCTAAATGGAATGTCCTTTTTATATTTTAATCGTTCATGAAATTTATGAATTGGACATCACCTCACTTCTAAAATGCCACCCATCATTTATTTTAATTTAACTATATTGATAAATATAAATATAATAAAAAACTAAAAAATCATATAAACATAATAATACACATTTTAGATGTTTTCAGATTCCAAAAATGATATTCCAATGTTCCTTAATTGGAGACCCAACGAGTTCTTTCAATAAAGAGTTGTTCGCCTTAACCAAAAACTTTTTTTTTATTACCACTTCTATCACATTCATATATTATTCAACAATAAATAAATTATAAATATTTAATATTAAATATATTTTAATGTTATTATGTCAATTAAATATCCCATATTCATATCACTTTGCATCCAATGGGAAACGAAACAATCCATTATGTGTACAACAAACTACTGCATAGCGAATTAATGTAATTTATTTACAATCACCACCCATCATGGATGGATATTATTATGGATTTTATTTATATATATAATGTTTTTCAATTAAATATAGTTATATAATTTTAATATTCCATCTACCTTATTACCTTATAATTATTTTTAATATTATTACATCGTGTATGCATATGTGTAGACCACATCCACCACAAATTTATATTATTCTATTATCAATTATATATTAAATGGATAGTAATAATGATGGATTTAATGAATATATATAGTTAATATAATATTATAATTATTATATCAATATGAATTATTATTTATGTTTATCTCATTCCATATATCAAAAAAAACAATGTCCATTGGGTATGTACAACCTTCCATCTCCAAGAATGGTGTAATAAATTTTTCTATATATAAATTATATGGATGGCAATAAATATGTCTATAATTAATACATAGTATATCACTACCATTATTATAATTTTTTAATATGATTTTTGCATGATCATAGCAACAGTGTTGAGACTACCTATACATGACATACATGAAAAATTATACAATTATCACCCGAAATATTGATTTTTAATAAATGTGCAATAAATGGTTATAAATAACTCATATGTGGTATAAAAATAATATATTTATTATTAAATAAGGTATAACACATAAAAAGGATGCCAGACCTATGTTAAGTGTTTATCGTCTCGAATTGTCCTCTTTGGAAAATATGTAATGTTATGCACACATTTTATTTGATGAGGTGTACATGAATCCCCTTAAATATATTATATTATTAATATAATTAAAGATTAAATATTTATAAAGTCATTTTTTGGGATTTTATCATGGGTAATATGATTCAAAATTTAAGAATGTGGTAAGGGATTTATATTTCAATCATATTTTTAATCAATATTTTTTATGATTGGATATACATTTAGAAAATTATATGATCCATATATGATGAAAAGGATTAATTTTTAATCTCATATATATTTTTTCAGATAATACATGGTCTCCTGCAATTTTCATAAATTTATGTACATAAGAGACTAAATAATGTTTTTAACAAAACCTTACTATGTTTTTCTATTTGATCTAGAATGTTTCTTCTCCATTTCAATGTTCTATAAAAATATTTTCATGGTGTTGTTAAATTTATATTATTGATAAATTTCATGCCTACACTAGAATAATTATTTACAAAATATCACCATTTTTTTTGTTACTTATCCAAATGAGGAACTTTTTTACATAACATAAAAATTTGAAATGAGTATTTTATTTTAACATATACCGAATGAAGGGAGTTCCCCACCTCCATGAACACTCAATTCATCAGTTATTCCTTGACCTGATTCAATAGATCGTTAGAATGAAAAATTTATCTATACAATTTTTAAAATTTTTATATTTTAATGATTTTTTAAAAAAAATTGAAGGTTGTCTACCTCAATAATTTATTAATGATGTTTGTATAATTTTTATATTCATCAAAGGAATAAAACTAATTGTGTTAAGGATACCAAAGTCTTCTAGAGATGTATCGTTATCATTTTTAGTAAATATATTTCCCTTTTTTGGAATGACTTGGGTTCGTTTTTGTTTTAAAATGTTTTTGGTAAAAACATGGGAATTTTATAAAATGGGGGACAATGAATTGTTGGCACACAATGTTTCCAAATAATGCACCTACCCCCAGTAAACTATTAGAACCTAGAAAGTGGGGGGTTGCACGGATAGATAGAGGCTTATTAAACCATGTTCCTACTTATTATAAATATTGTGTCGTTAGAGGGATGAACACTATTATTGAAAATGGATTCAAATATCATGTGTCCTATATTGAAAACTGTAGACTTCATAAATTAAACACCCAAAAAATTGTAAATTTTTTTTAGTACATATTGATTATATAACTAAACACCCCATCTGGACCCAAAATCATTTCTATTGATGTTAGAGCCACCTGGATGGATTCCTATGTCTCATTATCACCATTCATTGAAAATAAAGGACAATATTGATGGATTTTCACCTCTCCTAGTATTAAATTTCATTCTATTTGATTTCTATCTCTGTCCTATCTCACTTACTAGGAAAATATAAATGCCATATTCTTCATTATAAATTTATTAGATCACATTTATTATTATTGTAGTTTCTTTTGATCTTGATTATAGCATGTGGTCAAATATCATTTTTTTCATTATGTTCTTGATCGTTCTTCTTCAAGTTTTGGATATCCAGTTCGGAAAACCATCATCAATGATCATGAGGTAGGTGGTGTAAATTTACAATACCATTTCCCTGATTATAACTATGAGAATAGAATTATGAAATTTCTATATTCATTTATCACAAATGCATCACTAATTAGAATAAATAATTAGTAATTTAATTAAATAAATAATGTGATTATGAAATTTATGGGATAATTGTATAAATTTACAGGTTAATTAATTAATGTAATGAAGTGATTATAAACTATATGGGATAATTGGGGTTATGAAATTTAGTCAAATAATGGGTTTTATATTTTATTGACAATTGTAATTATGGAATTGATTACTGATGAGAGTCACAGTATGTTTGGATTAAAATTAATGGGTTAATTTATTAAATAGTTAGTTATTGATATACAATTTAATTATGAATTAGTAACATTTTCCATGTGATTTAAATTCTTAACAATGATTTTTTATATGATTGAAATGTTATAAAATAAATTGAAATTTTGATGAAAGTGTTAATGATGACTAACATTATTAAATGCAATTTATGTGATACAATTGATTTATTGACTGATTAATGGGTTTTGAGACATTGAATGATGCTTGAAATACCCATGGGTTTATAGACATAGAGTTATAGACCAAAATTACGGCATGTGATAAATGTGTTTGGTAAATGGATAGTTGCTTCAAAATACCACTTATGATTGGTTGAAAAATGAGTTGTGGGACATGGGTTGAAGCTTCAAATACCCCTAGGGTCCTTGCCATGGTGTTCTAGGCCCAAAATATTGGCATTGGACCATGACACTATATAGACACAATATGAGATGTAATTGAATGATTTTAAAATGAAATCGCAGGTGAAATGAATAATTTTGATTCTCAATGTGATATACCATAGGGATAGTCAAGACAATGGCATGGTGGAACAAAGAATCTATTGATGTTTCATGTTTTATTATGAACCTTAGATATTTATGTGGTCAATAAAGAATATTATAGTTGTTAAACTTAAAATTTCATCACATATAATTTATTATTTAGATAGCATAAAACATTTTGTGACCGAATACTGATTTAGAGGCGTTTTGTGGTGTCCTACTAAGTTTTTATCACACCTTAATATATTTTATTGTTAGTTACAAGAATAAAAATAATTTTTGTAAGATTAGATAAGGGTAAAATTCATATGTTTGAAGGTTGAGTATAGATAACACAATGATATGGGAACCAAAACTATATCTAGGAGAGACTTTAGTGTGTTAGTGCATTTGTTTTTGTTTTTAATTACACAATTGACACTTATTATGGATTTTCATATCAACAATTTAGTATTGTATTTTGTTTTAATATATTTTTTAACATGTCATTCTAATTTTTTAATGTTATTTTATTATTCAGGATGATTTTTAACATTTTTTGGTCATTATTATTTACTTCTATAGATATTATTATTTAATAAAAAAGTTATACTCTCTCCATGGTATTGCTATTTTACCATCATTTCTAGTCATCATCCTCTAGAAAATTGTAATTTCGCTCAAGGACATGTGAAAAACCAACTCGGTGCACCGATGAGTGCCACTGCTGTCGAGACGTCACAAAATGGAATCGAAGGTATTTTATTTTTATTTTATGGTTTAATACTATTTTTAAACAAGTGTATATGAGATAAGGATATGTAGGGAATTTTTAATTGATCATTCATGGGAGTTTCCAACTCCTTATTGGTGTGTAAATGCCAAGAAGAAATGGGGTGGATTTTATTTAATTGATGTATTCTGTTATAGTTGAATGTTATATCACATTCTATGATGCATTGATTATTTGATTTTATTGATTCTTATATTTTATGTGATTTTACATATGGACTAGAGTGGAATGATATTTGAGCATACATTTATCATTTTAGGCATTCCAGAGTAATTGTGACATGCATCAATTTAGGCACACACTGAAAAATAAGATTTGTGGTGAATTATTTTAATAAAAATAATATTTATTATTTTCAAAATTTCAATAAAATTTTTTCCTAATATGTAAATGTAAATATTAAATGATGAAAAGGTGATAAATTTATTTTTATAGGTGTTTTTAATGAGAATAATGGATAACAAAAATGTATTAGTCTTTTTTATCATGTACATAGATGAGGGGCAGTTGAGGGTAGTGATATTGCCTTGGTTTTGACCATATGAAAGGGTTTAGGGGGTGACCTGTTATGGACATATATTAATCCCTAGTGTTAAATCCTGTAATGTTGAATATTGTTTATGGATACATGTATTAGTTATTATAGAGATATTCCACCATGATGAATCTGGTTTATTGGATTGAAGGAGTTCATAGATAGAAATTATCGTTAAATAGTGGAACTGCAGGCTTTGATATTTTTTGTGATGATGAATGGGAGATGTTTTGAGAGAACATTCCATGCATTATAATATTTAGGGTAAGTCACTCTTTGTATGTTATTAAAAGTATGTTTACCCATAAACAATATTTTTTATTACAACAACCTCCATATTTCACTAGACATGGTGGACCTGAGGTAGAAGAGTTCGAGATTCAGTATATCCATAAAATTGTACACATATATACTCCTATTGATACAATTCTGAAACATGGGAATTATATGTTTAGAGGTCAGAATAATAATGGATGGGACATCTTGACACATGATGAAAATTTATATAATTTGTCCACGAAGGATATTTAGGATGTGTTTGAAGGAATATTTTACATTCAAGCACATGGGTTGGATAGGGAAGATGAGTTCATGAGAGTAACCTCATGGATTATTTCTATGATATACTAAATTGGTGTCTTTACAGGTTCGTAGTATATTGTTCCATCATTGGAAAGATATAAAAATACTCCAGAAAAATGGTCCATAAATGGGCATAAATGTGGGATTATGTCTGATGTGAACATATTTTGGCTGAATAATTTATCTGATGGTTTGAATTGGGATCATTTATCTGTGGGGAACCTAAAATATGCTTCTAGTGAAGGATAGGTGGTTTCATCCAGAAAAACTAGAGGTAAGTCTTCCGTGAGTATAAACCATCTATTTGAGTTTGTCAACCAGAGTTATAGAAAACTTAGTGGCTATAGTGAAGGGTTAGTTATTCATATCCTAACCCGAGTGTCTTGTCACTACTATGGTTTTTCAAGTCACATTCAGAATAATTTTACTCAAGCATAAGTAAATTTTTATCTTTTTAATGGATGGTACATATACAACTGTTCTGCATGAACCCATGACAAATGGGTAATGATGGAGTGGGTAGAGATAACTAGAGAATGGGATGTGAATCATCTACACCATAGAATTCTTGTAGCTAGAATTATACTATCCTTGGATATAATGGTAGTGGTCATGGTACATCAATGAAATGATATATGTATCATTAGAGTGTTGTACCTTAAGGGACATAGACTATATCATATGGAAGACAGTAACAATTGTTTCATGCAATTTATCCAAAAATTGTGGATAGTGAGGCAGTACCCTCAACAATTAGAGGTACAATTCTAGTATCTCATACATTTTCTAGATCGTTATTTTATAGTGGTGCCTCTCAGTCCTTTATATATTCACAACTTCTGAATGGGTCTTGTATGAAAACATATTTTTTGGAGCGGTGATATTAAAATCATTATACCATTGTTATTATGGTCAACATATATCACTTTGTGAATTTCTTATTCACTCAAAGTTGGGGAGTACCATTTGTATTAGGACATTTTCATCCTTGATATTTTGGGATTTGACATGATTTTGGGTATGGACTAGTTGGCTGACTACCAATCCCACATAGATTATTATTGTAGTTGAGTGACATTTAAATCTCCTGAGGGTGAAAATTATGATCATATAGGTGAATGGGATATCATGTCAGGCTATGATGGTCCAAATGATCAGTAATTTGGGGGTATCACTGCCCAATAACCAAGATTGTTTATCGATGATGGATGTATAATGCAAGACACATTTCTACAATTCAAGGACTGGTTCTAGGATTTATTTTCTAAGGACTTCTTAGGGATTCCCCCTAAAAGTGACTTTGGATTAACAATGTAACTCAGTTCTTGATTTGACCCAATCTCTATTCCTTCTTATTGAATAACATAAATTTATCTTCAAGAGCTTAATAATAATAGGGATGGGTTTACACATAACGATATTATACTTTTATGTTCATCACTAAGGGTTTCTCCAAAATTGTTTGTTCATACGGGTTTTGGAAGGATGATATTAGGAGTTGATTACTGGAAGGTGCATTGGATTTTTGGGAGGATCAAATATCATTTTATTCATATATATTCTCTCTATAATGAGTTGAGCGGAGCTTGTGTGTTCTCCTCGATTTACATGAGATCAGGGTATCATAAACTGAGATTTTGACCATCTAATATACAGAAAACTACGTTCAAAAGCATATATGGCCTTTTGTTTCTTCTTTATGATTTATTATGTATTGACTATATATCTAGAGACAATAATTTATTTGATGTAACAAATCATCTAACCATATATGGAATAGTTTTTTAATGTATTTTGGATGACATCATGGTGTCATATTATTGTCATTATGATCATTACCAGCATCTTAACCTCATTGTGAGTACACTATGATAGCATAAACTATATTCCATTCAAGATAATTGTACATTTAGGGATGATCAATAACATTTATTTGATCACATAATCTCATAGGAGGCTCTGCCTACTGACTTATAGAATGTGCAGTTTATCATTTTTTTGGAGCATCTGATGGATGTTTTCCATATCCGTAGCTTTCTAGGATTAATATGATATTATCATTGGTTCATACAAGAATTTTCCAACATTGAATAACATATTACATGATTAACCAATATGTGATTATTTTGAATATTATGGGGATAGTGAGAATGCCTTCCATGAGATAGAGAATGTTTTAATGCATCACTGATCTTGATCCTACCCCAGATAGATAAGGTGTATATGGTGTTTTCTAACACTTATGGGATAGTACTTAATCTAGAGTTGATGTAGGGATATTTATTTTTTGTATATGTTTCATGGAAGTTGAGGCCAAATGAATGTTATTATCCTATACACAACATGCAGTTAGTTGTAGTTGATTGTTCTCTAAATAGTTTGTGGAATTATTTTTTGGAAAAGAAGTTTAATATTTATATTAACACCAACAGATTATGTAATTTTTTAATGATATTTGAATAAATAGATAAAAAGGTGTTTTTAGTTTTTATAGTATTTTGATTTATATATTGCATATAAACATGAGAAGGGAAATCATGGTTTTTATTCTTTGATCTAGAACAAGCAGACTTCAATTGTTCAAAAGTATATCTCCATGAGGAATATGATGACTATACAAATGTAGATACATGTTGTGGTTCTGGAGGGCCCAGTGTAGATGGATCCTATATAAGTGTCTGTGGAGTCCAAACAATTGAACCAGATCAGGGAGAGGCAATATTATCATCTGGAAGGTTTTTTCTTTATGTAAATAAATGAAGGAGGGTACTCACCTTTTGATTGGACCATATATGAGGATATGATAACATATGTTAGGAAATGGGTTGTCATTTCTACATGAATGTGCAAGGGGATGATTCGCTAGTTTCATGACTCAATGTGGGAAATGCATCCAGTTTTCACCAAAATGTATTGTGACATACATTGATAGTAAAGGTGGTCAATCATGAAAATGAAGATTGTAGGGTTCATGACATGATGCTACACTAGTCAACAGTTGCAGGCCATACGATAACAACCTAGTGGATTACTAAATATGATTCCCATTATTTAATGTATGTTGTATGATGTCAATATATATGTTTGGGATGGTCATCCAAAGAACCGTCAAGAGAAACATGCTAATTTGGTTCATGACTAACTTAGTAAAATATCCCATTAATTTCATGTTAGGCATACTTTTTCAATGGATCAGATTGGGGAATTCTTTGATTCAGAGATTGTATATTTTCATAGGGTTCAATAGAGTATTGTTTCAGACAGTGAGATTCATTTTAAATCATGATACTAGTTGGGTTGTAAAAGGTTCTCAGTAGACAACATTTATTGAGTGTTAATTTCTCCCTAAAGATAGATCTGAAGTTTGGATGAACTATTTAGATTTTGGATGATAATCTATGATCATTTTTTCTAACTTTGTTACGTTTAGGGAGAAGATCCAATAAATTTTGGAGTTTTCATATATCAAAATATATCAAAAAACAATACATAAGGCACCATATAAGGATATTAATGGTTGGTTATTGGGATCTCTCATATAGTGGATGGTAGTAGTTGAGTAGAAGCTGTTGGAATAGAGTATCATGTAGCATATATAAGAGAATGATATAATAATTTAAAATCATAGGAATATGTCCTTTAGTAGAGGGAATTCATATTATGGTAGGCATAGAAAACCAATTTATTTTGATGTGGTGATTGTGTGCTCCATCTGGTTTTACCTAGTTAGGTTCACCATAGGATTCGAAGAGAGGGAATATTGGCTCCCATGATTGTTGTACCCTTTTTTGTTGTTGAGAGAATAGGGACTAGGGACACACTAATTGGATCATCCTTATTGGCAATGTTATACGAATGTGGTTTTTCTTATATGATGAAATTAACGGTATCAACCCAAACATTCTCAGATGATTTATGTGGTTAACGTTGAGCTTATGACAAATGTATCCTTTAAAGATCATCTTATACATTTTTAGGATTTTAGTAATAAATCATCGGGGGAATTTCATGGGGATTGATATAATATTTAGGACATAATAATATTTTATAGAAGAAACATTTGAGTATTAATAGGATATGAGATCTTAGTTCCCCAAAATTATTACCTAGGAATATAATATAATTTTTTTAGTATAGCTATCATAAATGTTTTTAAAAGGTGGGTATATTATAAGATCCCTACCTTTTTTAGATATGTATTTCATCATAGAAAATATTTTTCTCTTTTTTTTGGTATTCCACATGTGTGTTTTTTGATTCAATGTGTTTGGGGGGAACATTAGTGAATATTTGAAGAAGAGGGGAACTTCATGGTTGAAGCGTAGCTTCCCCATATTGTGTTCCAATCAACATAAAAAACCATGCATCCCAAGATATAGTGGCATTTCATGGCAGGTGCAATGTTTTTGAAGCCATGAAACCTTTTTGTATAAAATAATTTTTCATAGGGTGAGGTGGACCATTTAGGAACATAGTTTTCGAAAACTGTGTCCCTCCATATAGGAAACTATGCACGTGGGAATGTAATCCTCCAACAAATTGTTAAACAATTCCTCAACACTCTTTTTAAATTCCTTAATGCCCAATAGTAATCCAAAATAATTTAACTAAATTTTTAAGTGTCATAAATGGATTCCTAGGTC
Source organism: Viscum album (assembly GCA_963277665.1). Taxonomy (NCBI): domain Eukaryota; kingdom Viridiplantae; phylum Streptophyta; class Magnoliopsida; order Santalales; family Viscaceae; genus Viscum; species Viscum album. The sequence goes on from OY728146.1 coordinate 407,065,751, forward strand.
TCTTTAACATCAATCATGATGAATAATATACCATATTTATGAATCGACACAACTATCATTAATAAATATATTCCTGTTTGGATTTATCACACTCTTGTATCTCATTCTAAATAAAGAGGGATGCTTTATTCATCAATGTTGATAGATTAGATCAAGGTTTTTATTGTAGTTGTTTTGATTGATCTTGATTCTATAATTTGGTTATATATATCATTATTAATCTTCATCTTGATCATTCCACAATTATTTGGGGATTTCTGGTTTGGCTAATGTTTTCCATTAATCTGTAGATAGGTGGTATAGTTTGAAAACCTCATAGTCTAGATTAGAGGTTTTTGTTTGGTATTAGGAAAAATGAATATCAATGTTTTTTAATAACATCTATAATTGGATTAATTAATATGTAAATTAATTAATTATGTGATTATATAATGGAATTGATGGGATAATGGGATTAATTATTTGTATAATTAATTAATGTAATAATCTGATTAGTAATAAGATTGGATAATTGGGATTTAAAATTTGGTTAATTAGTGGAAGTGAATGTTGGATGGAAAAAATATTACTAAGGAATGGAATCAAGGTATGTTTCGATGTACCTTAATGTTTTAATGGATTAAATGATTAAAATTTTACAAATGGTTTAATGTTGATTTTTTTCATTTTCTTCTATCTAATTTATGTGCCAAAGCATGAATGTTTTGGTCATTGAAATAGTATAATTTTTTTTTTTAATTATGATGATTGTATTAATGATGATTTATATTTTTAATCTTGATATATGTGATAAATGTGATTTATTTAGGGATAAATGTTTTTTGGGATACATATTGATGCTTCAAATACTGATGGGGTGGTAGAAATGGAATTGTACACCCAAATGTATCCATGTGATATATGAGTGTGGGAAAGGGACTGATGCCTCAAAATAACATATGTGATATATTGAATTAAATTTAATGGGACACAAATGATGCTTCAAATAACCATACGGTCCTAGAGAGGGCGATCTAGAAAAATATGTTTCCATTAGACTCTGGTTACATGTCCCAATAATATGAATTCAAAATGAATCTTTGATAAATAGAAAACTATGTGAAATGATGAATATTGATTCTCTTATTGATATCCCATGTGTATAGTTCAGACTCTGGCATGGTCTGAAGTCGTTATTGAGCGTTCAGGAGTAATCATAAAAGTAGGATATTTATGTTGTTAATTATAGAATAATTTAATTGGTAATGTGCTAATTTTATCATTTTCACATTTTTATTTATAAAATGGTATATAATGTTATTTTTGGATATTGTTTTAGAAACCATTGGTGGATGCCTACATATATGCACTCACACCCTACTCTAGCTTCCATATTGATACTTAATGAAAATTTGTTCTTATATGATAGAATGTGGTCAACAGACTATTGTTAGATGAATTAGTTAGGTTGGATCATATATTATGGAACCAAGAAGGATCCCATGACTATGATGGGAGTGTTAGTTTCTTATTATCATTATACACATAACACTTCTTATTTCATGACATATCTATTGATTATTTTTTATATTGATTCATGTTTTTGTTAATTATGTGATACTGGTTTGTTATGGTTATTATATATATTTTTCTGTCTCTCATCAGTTGGTTATTATTATTATCTATTTATTATATTATTAAGCATTGATAAATTTGGGATAATATACCCATGGAATCACTATATGACCCTCCTTCTAGTCATAACCCTCTAGAGAATGGGGATTACCAATTGATGTCAAGTGGAAAACTGTCTTGGGGAACCAATGAGTAGAAATCATGTTGGGATCTCACACAGTGTATCTTATATTTAATTGGGAATATGATCCACTGGGGAAATACAAATTAATTATCAATAGTTTATAATAATGATAATGATATGTATATAAAATGGAATAATACTCAAAAATTTATTCTATGATGAATTGGTGGTATGTTTATTGATCATTTTATCAATGAATGAATTATGATCTAACATTGAGAAAAAATATGTATAGTTTTCATTATGTAGTACATGAGTCCCAAATTATAAATCTATAAAATACAATGGTTAAATATTTATATTTCAAAAGATAATTATGGTCGCAAGTTGATGTGCTTGATCCAATATTGGAAAATGTCAAACCGATTGATCCACTATGGTATAAATGTGGTGATACATGATTCTTTATGCTATGGGACACAGGTAAGGATGCCCGGTCAACTATGATTTGTGGTCACAATACTTAAACATTATGTATGAAATGGTTTATATTCCAATTATGGTGCCACAAATTAATTATATTAAATAATGGATCGTGATTTAGTTTTTTTATTTCTCACCCATTTGAATCAGGTATTTTGAAATTATAATTATTTATTTCATGACTCTTTTTTGTGATCATTGATATATTGAGTATGAAAATCATAAATTATGGTAATGATCTCATACAGTTTTTCTTTTGTAATACATTATTTTTATTATCATTGCACATATTTCATGTTTATCAATATTGATCATCTATGCACACCCTTCAATATATATTATTTTTCCTATGTTATAATGAATGGTTTTATGAATGGTTTTATGAATGGTATGCCTCTGAAGATTACTAAATTGTATGATATTGTTAGGATATATTAAAGAGCATTAATAAAATAATTTTATTGTGAATCAGGTCTCCAATAAGACAAAAACATAAATGTCATTGGACATGTACTTGTGAAATTAATTCATTTTTTCATATTAGAAGATGTAATAATTATTTAGGAAATGCTTGTTTCCCTATATTTGGAATCATAAAATAATTTTAGTTAACCATTGGATATTAGTATTCGAAAACACTTTTAAAAACTTTAGGGACATGTCTATGTATATGATAAATTCCAAAAATATTGGTAATGATGATATAATGTTGTTTTCGTTGTAGTAATTCACTATACGTAAGTAGAAGTGGATATTTAATTTGAATCGATGAGTCTAGGGTTAGAACCCCAAAAGATATGGTCAAATATATTACGATGATAATTCTATTTCATAGTGAGTGATAATTTACATCACACGTCATTTAGATCTTATTAATGATATCTCATGATTTCTAACTACGATTATTATTTCCGACATTATTCATTTTGGTTTTGATTAATGGATGGAAACAAAAGGAACTATGTAACGTAAAATGTGATGAAAATTTCATGATGATAAACAAAACAGAATGATGAATAATGGGAAATATTATATTTTATTCATAATTAGTTATCATGAGATATGAATGAAAATTTTCAGAATTACAATCATGACCTATCCCCTGGTGCCCAAGTCATGACTATGACAAGCCGACCTCCAAAAGGCTCGGGGCAGGAGAATTGCACTGAAGGCATTATCCTTAAAGTGGGAGGAATATTCCGACTACCTATACCAACACAAACTCAAAACCCCAGCTGCCAATGTTGAAATTAATGACATGCATGATTCTAAGACATCCAATGTGGATAAATAGTACAATATAAAAGTAATGTGGCTAGAATACAAGCCCACAAAAGACAAGTTGTAAGCAAGAGTGTACAAAAGTCTGTAGAAACCCTTACATTGAAAACCGTACCTAAATGGGAGGTGAATATTAGCTTCCTATAGCAATTGTAGTATGCCTTGCGTGTCTGATCTCACTTGGAACATTCTGATCAAGGACCTCCAAGTTCGTTGTCTAATTTATGGAATTATTAACAATACAAGACCTGTGTGGGTGAAGCTTGTGTAGGGGTGATTATCAAAATACTCAGTAGGGACCTCAAATCATAATGAAAATTCCCCAAATAACAGTCCACAAGAAGCAGTAGAAAACTCACAAAGGTGTAATATAATGTTTATAAATAATGAAAATCATTATTAATGTTGCACATCATGTACAATGTAGGGACTCATCCTTGATGAGTAACTAAGGTTTGTTGGGACACATAGGACTGATTGGACATGGAGGTCCACTAATTATATAGATCTATTTGGAAACTGTGGTCTGTACATCACTGAGGTCTACTAGGGAACTGAGGACCACCTGTAAGTGAGGTTTGCAGGGCCATTATGGTCTGCACATCACTATGTTATGAGTGGACACTGATGTATTTATTTAAATGAGGTCCACAGGGACACTGGGAACTTCTCATCACTGAAGTTTGATGGGAAGCTATGGATTTCATGTCACTGAAGTATGCTCAACCACTGAGGTTCGTACGTTACTGAGGTCTGTTGAGCCACTGTGGTCTTCTATTCAATGAGGAATGTTGTTCCAATGAGTTCTTTATGTCATTATGGTCTTCTAGGGAACTGGTTACAGTTTGACACTTCCATCTCATCACAGTTTGCCTTAGGATTCCAGCATGTAGAGTTCTTGATTACAGAATAATATACTCCAAAATCCATCGGTCATATATCAACTTCCATGAAAACTAACAAAGCATGTTTTAAAAGGGATGCCTCATAACATGAATACCAAAGCCACAAACAACTCATCAATTAGATGAAAAGTTTTGATGATATGAATCTTTTAGTAAAAGTGGGGAAATCGAGTCTGGGCACAAGCCAACCCGGGTGGACAGACCGAAGCTGACCTGACTCGGTTTGGCAGACCCGACCTGACCTGATCCATATAAGACAATTGGTCCAACTGGACTTGACCAATTGGGCTGAGAGAATAGGCCACTAGGCCACAATGCGGCTCGATCCCCCTCCATTATCTTGTAATAAGCCGTCATGCCAGTTTCTGTCCAATCATGCTACCCAACAGTGTGGTTCCACCTATGGCACAACCCGTGATAGTGAGATGGTATGGTGCATCCAAGATGTGGTGGTCACTACATCCACTCCGCGTCACACGACTGGCTCGACAGACTGCTGCCTCACATGTGGTCCCCTACTTATGTGTTTTGGCTCATTTGTTTCCCCACATTCCACAGCCTAAATGTCGCCAGCCACGACTCTACAATGGGCCTCCTATAATTCCATGGCATACTTCCGGCACGTTCCGCCTGCCATATGTGGCCTCTGATAAGTACCTTCGATCCTCAGCTTTGGTCCACCACCAACAATGGCCCTTTCCACTGTTCTGGCCTTTTTGTCTCTATAGTGGAATAGATAGCTTCAACTCATCCTCTTCCACCACTAGCACCCATTTCGGTGGTATTTCCCTCGACGCTATCATGTCCCTCAACCTCATGCCGATGATGATCCACCATGGTTGTCCTTCTAAGACAATTATTGTAGGCATATCACAAATAATAATAGAAAAGTGTGGAGTATAACTCTCACTCTGACCATATAGAGGAAAAACCATGACTTTGGTGTGTATTAGTGTGATTCTCCCCTATTTTTAAATTTATGAAGGATTAATAAATGTGAATCCAAATTCACATAACTCCCCACTAGAAAAATCTCATTCCCCAATAAGTGATCGAACAAGTGTTCAATTCTATAGTAAATTGACCCATGTTATTCATTTAGAAAAGATGAACTAGGGAAATGAAAAAACAAACAAATAATCCCCTACCAGGGTTTGGATCGATCATTGAAAAAGGGTGAATATTATGTTTGTCATTCATCAACCTATTGACATCTGATCTGAATCCATTTGTTGATCATTCATCATCTGTGATTCATCATCTGTCATCATTTCACAAAAATTTCCTCCACAACTTTAGAGAAAACTATAGGTTCCTCCAATGATCTTGAATCACTATTAATCAACATAATTGTGGAAACATGTTTTAATGTTTTTCTTCTATCAAGTCATCATGTCATTATGATGATTAATTTCTGAAATGAAATAGTGTTTTTATTATTCTTGTGTTGCAGTTTCGTTATGTTGTTTCATTTTGTGAAATAAAATAGATGGATCAACGTTGCATTGCAAAAAAAACTTTTTTGGAATAAGATAAACTTACATAAGTTTATTTTATTTTTATTTAAATGCCAAAAAATAACTTTTAACCTCTACATGTATTGGATGAGTTTATTTCCCACCCATGGAATTCACACCATCATGAGATCAACATTACACTCATATTTCCATAAAAATTACTGTATCTGAGTTATAAATATATGAAAAATAAATATTTAGTAATTTTATTTACAGTCACATCCAAAAAACAACATTAAACATTTTCCATGAACTGACCAATTTTAGGATCTTCTTAAGAAATTCACTCTCTCACGAGCTAAACTGTGGTCTCAGATTTCAATTACAAATCACCATTAATGGCTAATAAGTTTTTGAAATGTAGAAAAATATAATTATTTAATTTAAAATTATAAAAAAAAAATTTCTCGCTGGAGGCCCGTGCTAATTAATGTTAATTTGTACCTAGGGTAATCCTTCCATCATAAACATAATAGTGCCCTTAGATTTTGGATTTGAGCTCCCATTTATGTGTTATTCAAAATTTACAGAAAACACTCACAAGCGCTATTAAAAAACATATCATTTATTGATGGAAAATTTAGGAAATAATAGGTCTCAGAATTGCATGTATTCTCACCACCTGTAATTGGAATTTTCCCCAAAATTATCAAAAAATAAAACAAGGAATATTCAATTCACTATGTTCTCCCCACATTAAGGATTTATCTCCCCGAAATCCAAATTGATGGATTTCCATACAGATGAGGGTAAGATCATGAACATGGGCCTCCCGCTCCCATTTTCTCTCTTGGATATGCATGAGATCCCCTAGAACATGCATTAGAGAAATCAATCACCCATGGAGGGTCATCACCTATCGATCCTCAATCTCTACTAGAAATTCCACAATAGTCACCAAATCGTCAACATCCATTTTTCCCCAATCACTTACATGTCATGGTCATTTATGTATCTACTCAGCTAGGATATGTGGAAGTCATGATGAATCAACTCTAACTACGGAGGTAGAGCCAAAAGGTAATCCAACTCATCCACTCAATTTAGTTTTAAGATAATTCTAATGAACCTCATATATAATTTTTTGATCTGGAAAAATTGATAATATTTGACATCGAGGAGAAAACCCACGAAAACAAAGTGTCACACCTCAAACTCCAATGTTCTTAATCACCTACCATCATAATAATTCTGACAACTCTTTGAAGTATTCCTATTCTTCCACATTACCTAGACATTCTATATAGTATCCCAAACCAACTCTGAGGCCAGGAGCATTGACACCATGGGGTCATTCTAAGAAAGTGGAACCCGGCAGGGTTTCTGGTACAAGTCCTCGAATGTCGTCATAATGATGGTGTAGTGGTATCAATTATTGTAAAAAAACTCCACTAGAGGTATGTGGTCCTCCAAAATGTGGACAAAATTGAGGATGTAATAACATAACATGTCATTTAGGAGCTAAATTGTTCGCTCTGTCTAGCAATCTATTTGGTGGTGGAAAGATGTTCTCATGCAAAAAAATGTCCGAAATTCTTCCAATAATCCCTTTAATGACCGATATGCAAATAGTTCACCTCTATATAACACTGCTATTCATTGGAATCTATGTATTTGAACTATCTATTACATGTAAAGGTGTCACAATCTCTCTACAGGTCTCTTTTCTAGAAAAGTGAAAAAGTGACTGACATGGTGGGCTGGTCAACACTCACCCAGATAGTACCATATCCCCAAGACATACAAGAAAAGCCCTTAAAAATCCCATCAATATCCTTCCTCACTCTCTTCTTATCACCCCATGGAATTAAAGAGAAACCCAATCCATGAACATGGTCTCATTAGGGAATGTTGACAAATGAAGAAACTGATTAAATAAGAGCTCAAATTTTATACCAATATGTAATCCCAACATCAACTCATTCATTCATCACTGGTATCCTCTATGAAAACAAAATGCATATCATGATTCGTATCATCACTCTAGGAATCCAGTACTAATGTTGTGCATTTCTTAAAAGGAATGATATCCCCCCCTTCAAATATATATTAGGGGTATTCCCTATGGAAAACTACGTTCTGAAAATCTCATAGTCATAATCATCGATTTGGGACTCCCTATATCAGATTAAGAGTGGAGGGGTAACAACCTCCAATTTGTGGAAAGATTCATCATCTTTATTAATGAAGGATAATAGTAATGAGACCAACTACTCCATTTTCACATTCATCAACTATAAACTGGATCCCATCTTGAGTGAATCCACCACCACGATTCCATTACCATGAGTATAGACTACTTTGATTACATAGTACACGTTTAACTCTATCCACCATCTCTATCTCAAGTTCAAATCCTTTTGAGGGATGATATACTTGAGACAGTTATGATTAGAGTACACATTAAACTGTTCACCCATAAGTTAGTCTCACCACATCATCAATGTGAATACTACAACAACCAAATTTAGATCATGGGTCACATTGTGCTTCTCCTGTGTCCTAAAATGATTAAAACCAAAAACAAAAACTTCATGAATTTTTTTAGGACACATAAATTTCTGGTCACTAATTCATTACAGAACAATACATACTCGACTCCCTCCTCTGGAAAACATTTGATTATGGTGATCATAAGACTATGAACTAACAACTACAAAACTAGTCGGAACCATTCCGTCCCCACAAAATGTTGACACTTTAAACTAATCGATATGTTCCTCGACACATTGGTAGTAGATAATCATAATCTGTGGAAAATTGTTTAAAATTCCAGCAATCAACACATAAACTCCAAACATGGTATTATTAATCACTTCCATTGCATGTCCTCCCCCTACACCCACAGCTCATGAAGATCTACGATATCCATCTGATATATCAATGCTAGTATCAATGACATATTATAGTGGTGAATGAATCACAATTCCATCACCTATAGGGAGTTAGACTTGGAATCATATTCATTGAATGACATTCTCATTAACCTCCACTACTTATCAGAATAGAAAACTCAAAACATACATTTCCATATGGGTAATGTTGGATGAATCAAGAGTGATTAGTTACACCCTCTTATTCATGAGTATATCCAAGGATTCCTCGGTTTACTTTTTCATCATCCAGGGAAAACCCCATTCCAATGCTATAGACATAACTCATTCTTTTTCAGAAAATAGTCAATCTGAGCATTAAATGTGGATGACTAGTCCAAACCCAAACATATGTTGTAAGGCCTGGATTCTTCCCCGGATAGGTTCCAACAAAAACACTAGCCTCATGGGTCAAATCACATTATCATCAAATCTGTGAATATCAAGTCCCCTCCCATTGGTATCTTCGGACAAAACTGTCAAGTCAATGGTGCAACTAGAATCTCTAGGACTTAAAAAGGATTTGGGACAAGAAGGAATTATTATCACTGGTTTTTATTAACATGGTAGCTATGATATGACACAAACCTTGCCTTGAATCATTCTTGGATCCCTTGGGTCATATTTCTTAACAGCATGAAGCTGCTAACTTCACCTATTCTCAATCTCCCAATGGTTACTGTGGACCACATTGGGGTGTTGGTTGTAACATGTCTATATGTATACCACCTCCTACTACTCCCCCATTTTCATTACGAATTTTTTATCCCTACAGATTCATATTTTTCTATCACTATCTCAACCCTGATGGACCGTCAACCATTTCACTGTCTGCATGACGTGATGGATAGTATCTAATAGGGGATTCCCTTCCATAATTTGAAAATAATTACCTTTAAATAGGTTGATTGAACTTTCCCTATGATCCATTAACTATAGATCCCCAGACATGGGACCTCTTCATGGAATGCATCACGCGTCCATGTTTCCAAGACTGATGTCATCTTCCTTCTTTCACACTGCTAACATCCACTAGTATTATATTCTTAGACAATTGAATTTCTAATAGAATGGTCCTATCTATAACACTAACATAAGTAGGTATTAATAGAAGAATAGTGTTGGCTCATATTTCCCTAAATACACCTCACTTGAAGGATTGTTCTATAATGAATAGATCATATCATTTTCCTCTATTACCATGAATGGACTGTATGCCTCGATGAATACATAGCTACCATCATGTCTACATATCGATCTAGTATAAGGTCATTGGTATGCACAACCCATAGCTTTTATGTTAAGAGAACATTATTTGTTAAAGGATCTCGAGCACTTTCCTAGGAAGAGTCACCTCATCATATGATTGTTTAATTTAAACCCCTCAATCAACCTACTGATCCATATAAAAGGGTCATTTCCAGGATCTCCATCTATCCAAATGGTGTCCTAACTAGGTTGAAAACTCAGTCACTACCTCCAGTATGTCTGTAGTTACCTATGAATCATGTTCACCTCAAAACCTGGGGGTCTGTTTCATTGATACTCATGATTTGTGATCAGTGCATGCATCTCATCTGATGGTACTACATGTACCATTTTATACTCCATAGGTGGTGGTAACACTGGTACACTACCCAGTTGAAATGTCTCTGGTACGAACCCCTATTCCCATATCATCACCCCACACACCATCCTTGTGATCATGCAATGGAATCATAGATGGTTGTCTACATCGAAGAATCCTTAAAGAAAATAGTATACACAAAAATCAATAGAGATGACATGGTTAAGTGACCCAAGATAGACATGGAATACTCCACCAATTCTTATATGTTTCCTAAAATCTGAACATGAATCACTTACCACTATTTAAAACAACCAAACACAAAGACTTTGGGTTATTAAGGTAGAAAAAACCTCCAATTGATACAGATTTGTCATGACCCATCCCTCGCAACCCATGATATGAATACCCCAAACCTACCTCTAAAAGGAAAGGGATTGCATCTAGTGTCGAAGGTATTATCCTTCAAGTGGGATTCATTTTATGAGTACCTTTATATGAACACTCGAAACCACATCCAATAATTCTGAAACAGATGACACACATTCTACTAAAAAAATCACTCAGAGTATATATTAAAATCTAAAAAATAGGTTAGAATACAATATCAACAATAGAAAAGCTATTAAAATGTGGGTAAAAATGACTCAAGAAACATTTCCATAGAAAACCCTCATTTATGGGATGGTGGGGAATTTCAACCTATATCTATAGGAGTATCCCTCACATATCTGATCTCCCTGGGAACTACCAAGTCTGGGACCACCAAGGTCACAGTAAAAACGTCAGCCATATGCACAAGTCACGACCCATGTGGGTGAAGCACGTTTAGGGGTGAGTAACACAATACACAATAGGGACCCAAATCCATAATGAAAATACCAAAAAATACATTTGATGCTTTGGATATCTCACACCTTAATAATATATCATATAGAAATCAAGACTATCAGTCATAACTATGATCATTTTTCACTATTTTGGGGCTCATTCCGGATAAGTCACTGAGGTCTGCTTGTCCATTGAGGTCCACTCATCACTGATGTCTGATGGTCCATTGAGATATTTTATAAATATAGGTCTAATGGGACACTATGGTCCGAACTCCACGGAGGCTAGTTAGTCTACTGAGGTCCCATGTTCAATGAGGTCTGTTGGGACAATTTGTTCTGCAGTTACTGAGGACTTCTTAGACATTGTAGACTGCATTTCACTAAGGTATAATGGTCCAGTTAGGTCTTCTTGACACTGGGGTGTTTGGGACACATTGGAACACAATTTATTGAGGATTAATGGGCCACTATGGTCTGCATGTCACTGAGGTCTAATGGGATAATGAGGCATTTAGGCGACTGAGGTCTACATGGACATTGAGGTTGGATTTTAACTAATGTCTACTCTGACATTGTAGTCTGTACGTCACTAAGGATTGATGGGACACTATGGTCCACTCATAAAATCCTTCTCGTCACAGTGAGCCACAAAAATTTCTCTCATAGAGCACATGATTCTTGTAGAATCCACTCCTCAAGCCATTGGTCATATTTCATCACCTAGGAAACATCAGTTAGAGAATTCCAAAAGGATCATATACTTATGGGTGTCCCAATGCGGTAAACAACTTGTCAATATGATGAATGGTTTGGATGTTATAAGTATTATTGTGCAACGTGGTCGGTCGAACCCTACCCGACCAACCAGACCTAGCTCATGGCTTGGCTTAAGTGGCCTAATACTATCGGGTATGGGTAAAGTGTGTAGCCTATGAGGAAACCCCCCCCCCCCCCAAATCCTCTAGCCTGGCCCGCAGAGGTGGGCCAGTTTTTGTCTAGATGGGCCACACAATGACCTTGTTCCCCCTAAAAGAATATCTTTTTTGGTGGGATGATTTGGTCCGACCCTGAAACGACATGTGCCACGTCCACACAATGCCACAAAAAAGGATCAGCCAGCTGCACCCCATCATGTGGATCACTAATCTTGTGTCATCTTCCTGACACATTTCGCCTCACACACATAGTCTCGGCCAAATTCTTTCACTACCAGCCGCATGCCAGTGGCTCTGGTCTACCACCTACAGTGGCTACTACGGGTTACATCACCTCCAGCATTCGAGCCGGTTTCCATTACTACCAATAAGCCTTGCATGGCCTTCTCGTTCCATCGCCTCTATAAACTACCTGACCTTGAATCATCCTCCACCATAACTAGATCTCATGCAATCGACCGGGGGTCGTCTTATCCCTCAGCGTCATGCCTGGGTTTATAATCCGTTTCAGTCCTTCTTGGACCGTAGTTGTTGTCACTTCAAGAATAATGGATGAATAGGGTTGAGTATGGGGGCTCACCTTAAACAAATAAAGGAAGGACCAGAAACACTATTTGTGTTAGTGTTACTTGTCCTTGTTATGAGTTTAAAAAATGATAAATAAATGTGAATCCAACATCCCATGTCTCCCCGCTCGAAAAATATCATCCCCAAATAGAAGATAAAACTGCGGGTTAAATTGATAGTTAATTGATATATGATCATAATTAAAAATGGAAGAGTGGGTTAACAGTTAAAACATAGATATAATCCCCTACAAAGGTTTGGATCGATTGTAGCAGATTGGTGAATCTTTAGTTTTTCGTTCATCAATACTCCAACGTCTGATCCCATACCTCTATTAATCAAATTAATGGAGGAAACATGTTTCTTCATTTCTATTATGATAAGTCACTGTGTTATTATTCTATTTAATTTTTGAAATTAAAGAGTTTTTTTGTTACAATTGAGTTGTATTATCATTATGTAGTTTCATTTTATGAAATGTAATAGCTGGATCAACATATCGTTACTTTGAAATATTTTTTTAATGATATAAAAATTTATATGATTATTTTATTTTTCATTAAAGTTCCTACAAATTAAATATTACCCACAACCTATGTCTATCGAGGTCAAGTCCCACCAAAGGAAATCACACTACCATGAGGTATATGGTACTCTTGTATTTTCAATTTGAATTAATATTTATGAGTTATAAGGAATTGAAAAATAAAATAAAATAATTTTATTATTTTATTTATAGTCACGTCCCAAAATATACATTCCACAGTTAGCTCTTGTCGACCAATGTTTTTCTCTCCCTAAGGAATGAAATACATAACGAGCTCAACAATGGACTTGGATTTTATGTTTTAGTCCCGATTCGTGATTTATATGTATTTGAACAATAAAATAATATTATTTAATAAATTTATTTATGGTTATGTCATTTTCGGGTTTTCTCACTGGAGGGTCTCACTATAAGGATGCAACCTAACAACGTCACATAATTTAGAGTTTTAGACAAGACCATACATTATTCCACATTGAAGGTATTTTTGGTTTTAGAGTTTTATTGAATTAAGATATCTTACAAACATGACATACCATATTCATACAAGAATATACTACTAAAACAATATCCATTTTTACAAAATATAAAACATTACAACATAAAACAAGATTTCTTTATCAACAATACATAAAAAACATCATCAATCCCTTCTTTATCATACCCATCCTTATATCATATGAATTTATTTTTTAAAACAGGGAATGAGTATAAAACTCAATAAGGGATATAATTAATGAATGTGTTAGTCAAGTGATAACATAAAATTAAATAAAACTGATAATCATAAAAACTCATATGCATAGAATCATCATGTAGTTTTCTTGGGACATATTTACTATACCACTATATCATTCACCCTTACACATGAAATAACCTTTTGGTCAACTTCCATATCCAAAATACCCAATACATTAGATAGATATAATAGGGCTCACACATCATATCTTGAGAAATATTGGGCTCAAACCAACATATGATGAGAAATAATGGGCTCATTTCAATAGATATAATGTCCAAAGAACATATCATGATATTAAAGTATCTTGAAATCAGAATAAACCACTCATTCCATACACATTAAAAACTAATCGTTTTGATATTACATTAAGGGAGTTTTAAAAGGATTTTTAAAGGAATTGCACATAAAATTAAATGGTATGATAATTAAAATAATTTAATGGATGTGTGTATACAAAATAAATACACATAGTTCAACATAATGTAAAAAAAATTATCCCCCCAATAATATAATTTCTACATAATGAATAAAGAATAAGGGTAACCCAAAGAATGGAAATTGGGTTATGAATTCCCTTACCTAGGGTTATTATTACATAAATTGTGTTTAAAACTTATGTATAATCGATAAAATAGTGTTATTAATATATTAATGTAATATATTAATGTTTACAACTCATTATATGTAAGATCCCAAATTTTTCTTTAAGGTATGTTTAACATATGTTCTAGTTTAGGCCCTTTATTTTAGTTAACTAAGTGTATTCCATGTCCATGAGAAGGCATGTGGGTAATCTGGTGGTTAAGGACATGACATATTGTTGAAAATGAGTTTTCTGGGCTAGCCGCATGGTTTGCGCATTTTAGTGCTAACTGTACGGGAAACCCAAGTGAATTGTGCAAGGGGATGTTTTTTAGACAGTAGCTTCTGCATGGTTTGTTCACTGTTTGGAGAACCAAGCTGGTAAACAGTGTTATAGGGCTCTTTTGGGACAGGAGCATACACACAGTATGTTCACAGTTTTGTAAACCATGAAGGTAAACTATGTGGTCTAGAAACCTATAAATATTTACAAAACTACAACTCTGGTATTTTATATCCCACTAATTATTTTACTCCTCCTCCTCTATTGCAACCCTAGGAATGAACTAAAGGGTAAAAGATCTCCCAAGGATCAATTTCATTTGTTCCTTAGCCGTTTGAAGCACTATCAGTTGCGGATTGAAGATCCGGGTATGGATAATCTACCTCTTGCTTTTATTTTTTGGTTTAGGGTTCCTATTTCTTTATCATATTCATCTAATGATCTCAATCCAACCTATGTGGTGAGTTATATGGTATATAATTAAGTGTTCATTGAAATGAGATATAAGGATTCAATTGGGATTTCATTTAGAAAAGGAATCAAGGTAGGTGGTCTAAATGTTGTTTCCATTGGGGTTTGTATAGATTTGTGCATTTATGGTTTTTATTCTTGCCCTATTTTTATGTTTTATTGGTTACTTTGACATGGTGTGATGTAGTGTCATCTAAATGGATAATTGGACCCCTTTGGATCCCCATGGGATTACTAGAGTATGAAATGACCAAATTAGGGCCACCCCAGGGGCGTGCTGATATTCCCTGGACCTAGAGATAACTAAGTAAGGGTAGGTCATTGCACGAGAATATAAGTCTCATGATGAATATGTTATTATTCTGGAAATATGTTTAATTGGTTTTTAGTGATACACATAGGATGGTTAATAGTATATGGTGTTGTTTGGTTGGAAAGAGAAATGGTTAAATGGAATAATGGGAAAATTCTATTGAATTATCTTATCACATGAATATTTACATAGATATAGGAATGACAGATGGAAAATGGGGCTAGAGGGTTATGTAACATAAATTATGAATGTTTTAATGGATTGAGGAAATAATTTTATTTTCCCATTTAACTTATTTTTTTGTAATGTGGTAAATAATATGGGCTATTCTTTTTGGGATGTGGTTAATCATGGTGAATGAAAAATAAACATCTGCACATGGCCTGAAATAGTGGGTTATCGACATGAGGATCTATGCCCATGGGTTGAGTTGGACTAAGGATCTCTCTCCACCCGTAAATTAATGGGTAAGGTAAGGGGATGATGTTATATTCCAATAATGGTTTCATTCCACCCGGATTGAGGATTCGAGGTGAGAAATGTGTTATTCTTATACTTTTATTCCTATTTAGATATTACATAACTGTATTTATATATTCTTGAGAGAATTTAATATGCCTAATCCATTGAACACATTAAAGGGGATATTGAATAATGAAATGCCTAAGCTGTGAACCCTGATTCAAAGGTAGTATAAACTAAATGAACATATACTAGAATATCCCAATATACTATTTATAATTACTAGTCATAATTTATCACATGAATGTACTATCTGCATTTGTAGGATATTTTGTAGACACTATTGGTGGGGGTCTACTGAGTTATACTCACACCCTATTTGGTTAGCCATTTCATTCCCAATCAGATTTCATTCTTTCCGGTTCATACAATGGAAAGGGACCTATGATAGAGAGATGTGTTAGAAATGGGACATGTTTGGGTGAGGCTCATGACATGACATCTAGACCATTTGTAGGATTCTACTATTTTATTTCTTTTGATTTTTGTTCACATGGCATTGTAGCATGGAATTTTATGTTTATTGTTGCTTATGAATGTTCCTAGTTATAGGATTTGGTAATTAATGAATATTATGGATTGTTATCTATTGTTTCTGGTACATTAATTATTATCCATTGTGGCTTAATATGATATTGAGGGTATAATTTCCCATTGATACCTATTTAAACCTCGCTTCTAGAAGGTATCTGCTGGCATATGGGGAGTCGTGCTTGAGCACATGTAACCACCCCGCTCAGGGCATCGGTTTATTGGAACCTGGGTAGAGGGTGTTACAAAGTTGTATCAATGGAGTTATTTTCTCTTTAAATCTATTTGGGGATAGTAGAAATTAAATTTGGAATGTGTCGGGCCTTGGTAATGAGATCGTGCTTTGGAGTACCTAACCCATGTATGTGAAAAACCCAAGTCACCATAAGAGGAGATTTTTTTCTTTTTGTGTCATGTAACATTTGATGATATTTCACCATTGATTGCGGCACATGTTGGGTGAATTGATGGTCTTTGGATATTTCTCTCACTGTTGTAAAGGTAAATGTTTGTACATTCATGCATCATTATCGGAACCTATTATGTAAAGTGACATGCATAATGAAAGGCACACACACAGGATGAGTTTGAGGGATGTAAAGGTTAGGATATTTATGTCCCCTTAAAAGTAATGAATTATGCCTAATAAGATGGTATGAATGAGTAAAATGATGTATTGAAAATTTCAAGTGGCAGTTAGAAAATGGTTAATGATAAGGAAAGAAAAGTGGAGACATTTTCTGTATGGGTAAATTGGAATATGGAAATTGTTCAAATGTGAGTAAAAGATGAGTCTTGTGACTATAATTACTAGATACCATGATGACCATAGACATTGAGATATGTCCGAGGGTAGTAACCCAGTTGAGAGTGGGCTCTTTTGGGTTGTGAATGCGAACTGGTTTGGTTATTAAAAGTGTAGTGCCTATTTATATCTCTTCCCTTTCATGAAATCATTATGGCTTCTACATAAAGTTCGTGTTTGGAATTGTAGATAAATGCCACCTTGAAGATGTACATCAATAGGGAGATATGGGGATGTTTCCGAGAATTCTCCTGCAGTGGTTGAATGAGAGAATGTGGTCGTCTAAAGAGATTGGGAAGATCAATTATGCAAGAAAGTTTCTCGTTTTATGCAGACGATGGAACAAGTCCCTTGGTGGGTTGCAATGATTATGTTTGATCTAACTAGGGAGTTTCATCTGTAGCACCCTCTGACCATTACTAGAGAGGGTGGTCCAAAATTAGTATTGTTCTAGATAGAGTCATTCAAAACTATTCTTGAACATATAGATAATACTCTCAAGGAGTGAGACAAGTTAGCAGACTATTTGCTGAGGGGGAAATCAAAATGTCTGTGGGACATTATGGTTCAGACAGATCAGGCTGAGGGGATGATGTGAATGGTTTATCAGGAGAAGTTTATTTAGAAAATATATCTAGAAATTTTGAGGTATGATAAAACATTAGATTATATGATTTTGGCTCAAGAGAAAATGTTGGAGATGGACAATACTAGACGTTTCAATGATTTGAGATTCCTTATTCTCACATTGACTGGAGATGAGGCAGCCATAGAAAAATGATTCCAAGACAGGCTGAGACTCAAGATCTTGTCTCAATTGAATATATTTCGACTAAAAATGTTTACTAAAGTGGTGGATCAATCCTTAATATCATAAGGAAACCTAGAGGGGGTTTCAGTTAGTGAATTGGTGGCACCGACTGGGTGAGTAATTGGGGCGACTTCTGATAGTGGGAAGCACCACATTGGAATCTTTCAGCAGGGTGGAAGTGAGTATAGTAGTCATTAGAAGGGGTAAATATCTTAGAGTGGTGACAAAGTTTTCTGTTTTCATTGTGGTAGGCTAGGGTACAAGCGTGAACAGTGTCCCCCCTAGATGAGTTTCGAGAGTGTCACATGCTAGACCATATCCATAGATTCTACAGTATCCCACGACAGTCAGGGAATTATAGAGGTTGTTGGGAAATTATAAGTATAGGAAGGTGGATGGTTACCCCGAATTAGGTAGGCAGATGGAGCTCCAGGAGCCATACATGTAGGGTAGGATGATGTGGAACATCAGGGAAAGATCACCAATATCGATAGAGTGGTGCATTTTAGGGTACTCATGCTAGAACCAAGGTAAAGGGGAAGGTTATCTTCCAATAGTTCAAGCTACACCTGAGTGTGGTGTGGCAGGACCATCTACTATTAAAGGTATGATTCATGAAGATTCCACATTTTATAGTGCTTTATTTTATAAAGGTTCAATGAATTCCTTTATTTCTGATCATCTTGTAGTTGTTTTGGGCATAACCGTAGAGACTGTGTGTGGGGCAATGTCGCTTGATACTTTTCTAGGGGTGTGAATTGCGTACATCGGTCATTGTAAGGGTTGTTCAATGGAGGTTAGTGGGTATCATTTTATTAGGTTCCATTTTTTCCTATATTTTAAGGATTTGATGAAATCTTTGTAATGGATTAGTTGGTGTTATACCAAGGCCATATCAAATGTTACAGACATCGGGTAACATTCACATATCTTGATGGATTCACTAATGTCCAATGTGGTGGCTTGGATACTCGAGTGGTCCACACAAGGACACAAAACCATCATATGGGGGAGCTCAAGGACCAAGTGGCATGCCATACAATAGATGATGGTGATAGAAGAGAATCATGCTTCCCTTTTGTTGTGGCCCAGTTTCACGATGTGTTTCCCGAGGACTTCATGGGGTTACCACACGAGAGAGATCTTGAGTTTATGATCATATTGTTCTCTGGAGCGGATCTAGATTCCATTCCACCTTACCAAATGGCGCTAGCAGTGCTCCAAGAATGGAATATTTAGTTAGAGAAAATAGATATTAAGGGGTTTATATGTCCTTGTACATCACCTTGGGATCTCTTGTGTTGTTTGATAAGAAGGCTGATGTAACACTATGGTTATGTGTGAATTATATGAAACTGAACCAGATGAAAGTTTAGAACTAATACCCTCATCCTTGAATTAATAACCTATTTTATCATCTTAGTGGTGATTCAGTGTTTTCCATGATTGATTTGAGATCGGGGTATCATTATTTGATGGTGAGATATTTTGACATACCCTGGATGGCTTTGTAAAGCATGTATAGGTTATATGGATTCCTAGTAATTCCATTTGATTTAAAAAATGAACTAGCTATTTTCATGGTCTTTATAAACTATATATTCAACCCATGTTTTGATTATACTGTAGTTATCTTCATTGATGACATCTTGGGGTACTCCTGAACTCAAGACGATGATGCCACACACCTTGACATCATCTTCAGTACACTATGAGAGAATGAGTTTTATGCCATACTAACAAAATGTTTATTTTGGATTGATGAGGTGCACTTTTTAGGACATATCATAATTGAGTCAGGCATATCAGTGGATCCAAAAAATGTCCAGGTTGTGGTGTCTTTGGAGCAGCCCAAAACGTCTCTGATATCCAATGTTTTCTGGGATTGGCCATTTATTACTGAAGGTTTATTAGATATTTATCTCAATTGGCAATGTTTATCATAGGCATATCAAAGATGGGGGTTATGTTTGATCGGTCAGAGGCTAGGAATAATTAATTCCATGAGCTGAAGAAATTTTGACCACCACACATATTTTGATCTTAACCGAATCAGGTAAAAAGTATACCATGTTCTATAATGTGTCTTGTGTTGGACTTGGGGTATTTTTGATGTAGGATGATTGGGTTGTATCTTATGGGTCAAGGCATTTGAGGCCACATGAGATAAATTATCCAACTCATGAATTGGAGTTAGATTTTTTGGTTCATGCCTTAATGTGACGGAGGAATTATTTGTTGGGAGAACTCTTTACAGTGTTTATAGACCATAAATGTGTCAAATACATCTTTTCTCACTGGGATTTGAATATATGACAGGGATAGTAGGCCGAGTAACTATACTCTTTGATTTTTAATTTGTTTATATGTAGGGAAAGGGGAATACTATTGCTGATGCTCATAGTCGGAAGACTTAGAATAAGGTATTTCAGAAATCCAGTTCAGAGTGGGTGATGATAGCATTATTTGAGGAGATTCATTTTAAAGTACATGAATGTAACATGTAGATGACACTTGCTTCAATAGTAGTTGAGTCCTCACTTTTTAGTCGAGTTAAAGAGATTCAGTTTTTAGATCTGGTGTTTTTGGAAATGATAGAATCTCTTAAATGTGGGGAGTCACCTTCTAGATAGACACTTAGCACGAATGGAGTTTCTTATGTTCATGGTCATGTTGTAGTATCGACATATCTCTAGTAACAGGTTATGTGCAATTTCCATGAATCAAAGAGGGCATGGAATCCAAGATTTAATATGATTAACCATGACATATGTTAGCTAATTTGGTGGCTGAGAATAAAGAAGGAAAGTGAGTTTTGTGGCATGATGCCTTACCTGTAAGCAGGTGAAGGCAAAACATCATCGCCTAGGAGGATTTCTGTAGTTTTTTCCTATTCTAGAGTGGATGTGGAATGACATCACAATGGAATTCAATGTGGTTCTTCTTAGGGTTCCTTGAAGAATGGGGTCAATTCAGTGGTGGTAGATCGACTGACCAATGTGGCCGATTTCCTGTCAATTCAGGATACCAATACAGTCAACCAGTTTAGGGATCTGTATGTTTGGTTAATAGTACATTTGTATGGTGTGCCGAGAAAAATAGTTTCAAATCATGATCCACATTTAAACTCATTATTCCAAAAGATAATATAGAATGAAAATTGTACCCATTTGTTTTTGTGTACATCTAACGCACACAGACTGATGGGAAATCGTATCATACAATTCTATTGTTAGAAGACATATTTAGAGCATGTATTCGGGATTTTGGTTGCTCATCGTTAAAGAACTTGCCTCTTGTGGAGTATTATTATAACAATAGATTTCTTATACAATTTAGACATCTCCTTTTGAGGCACTTCGTGTGATACATTTTAGATCATCGTTGTGTAGGTTTGATATTGGAGTGTCTAAGTTGTTAGGGCCGAGTCTTTAGTAGGAGACATCAATGAAAGTTGATTTGGTTCAAAATCATATTGAAACAGCTCAGGGTAGGAAGAATTCATATGTATATTAGTGTCGTAGGCCTCCTGAGTTCATGGTGGGTGATAGGGTGTATCTTCATGTGTTACCACGGTTGGGTCACCCTCGAATTTGGAATCAGAGAAAGTTCGTTCCTTGATATCTGGGACCATTTGAGATTGTGGAGAGAATCTAACAGGTGTCTTTCCAATTGGATCTTCTACAATGGTATAGTGGGATGCATTATGTTTTACATGATTCACATCTTCTATAGTATCACCCTGGTATATCTCATTTGATAAATGTGGAGGATGTTGAGCTAGAGGAAAATGCATCCCTTGAAGACAACCATGTTCGAATCGTTGATCATAGTGAAATTGTTTTGTAGAGAAAAGTTGTGGCCCAGGTTCATGTTCTATTGAAACATGGAAATATTCAGTAGGAATCATGGTAGTGAGAATCTAATATGAGGGTTCATTGGCATGATATATTTTCTTTAGAAACTCAAAGATACGTGGGATGAGCGACTCAGGGATGAGTAATTATAATGTGTAGAGGTTGTAAGATCTCGTATTTATCAGTAAGTTATGTTTTACAGAAGTTTATATTAAAGACTTTTATCTTATTTATTTAAGTTATTTTCATGTCCTTGAGGATGATCAGTGGAGTTCCAGGGGTTTGTGACGTGGAAAAGGTGGAATATGAGCTTCCTAGGCTACCCGCACTGTCTTCCCACGATTAGTGCTAACCGTGCGGGAATCCATGGTAAGTCATGCAAGAAACAGTTTCTCTGGTAGTAACATCCAAAAGGTTTTTTCATGATTTTTAAAATCTTCCAGGTAAAACATGAGAGGATTATATTTTGGGGTAGAATCATCAACACGATTTTGACACAGTTGTAAAATAGTGACGGTAAATAGAGCGTTCCAGAAATCGTTAAAAATTTACAAAACACCCACTCGTAGATTTTAAACCCCTCTCGATATTTTCATACTCCTCATCTCATGCAACCCTAGGAATGAACCTATGGGACCAAGATCTCCCAAGGATCAATATCCTTCATTCTGATGAAGTTTTGAGCACTTTCTGTTGCGGATTGAAGATCTGTGTAAGGGTAATATCACTTTTGATTTTCTTTTTGGTTTAGGTTTCCTATTTCCTTCCCCTATCCATATGAAGATCCCAACCCTAACTTTTTTGTGAGTTCTAGGGTAATTAATTTTGGATTTGGTTGAATCAAGATCTAAGGCTTCTATTGGGAGTTTGTTCGCCAACAGATTCAATGTAGGTGGTTTATAAGTTATATCCCTTTTGTTTTGTGTACATTAGTGCATATTGGGTTTTTATTCATGCCCTCATTTGAAGAGTTATTTTTTCCTCTGTCAGGGTGTCATGTAGTGGTGTATAAATGGATAATTGAACCCCTCTTGATCCCCATTGGATGAAAGGATGATGACTCGACCAAATTAGGGCCAGCCGAGGGGTGTGTCCATATTCCCCAGATTTAGAGATAGTTATGTAAGGGTATACCGTTTCATGAGAATATAGAGATCATGATGAATATGTTAATATGATTGAAGGATCATTAATTGGTTTTTAGTAATACACATTGTTTTTGTAACAACATAAGGGGTTGTTTGGTTGGCATGAAAAAATTTTAAATGGATTAATGGGAAAATGCTTCTGGTTTATCTTATCACTTTAATATTCAAAGTGAGATAGGTAAGAGGAATGAGAAATAGGGCTAAAGGGGTATGTAACATAAGTTATGAATATGTTAAAAGATTGGGGAAATTATGTTATTTTCCCATTTAAAAATATATTTGTGATGTTGTAAATGATATTGGCTATGTTTGTTGGGAATTGGTTAATTGTGGTTAATGATAAAAAAGCATGTAAACATGTCTTGAAGGAATAGGGTATTAAATTGAGGTTCTACGTCTATGGGTTGAGTTGGAACAATGTTATAGATCTGATCCTAAATGCATGTGTTTGGGATGGGAAAATAGTTCTAAAACCGTAATGTTTGCATTCCACCCAGACTGAGGCTTCAGGGTGAGGATAATGGGATTGATATGTTGTGATGCCTAGTGATATTGGGAGTGATTGTATTTCCATATACATGAGAAAATTGAATATTCTTAATCCATGGAACACATAAAATTGGGAGATTGACTAATTATATTCCTAATTAGTAATCCTGGATTCAATATTCGCATAAACTAAATGAACATAGTCTAGAATGGACAAACAAATCCTTTATCCTTACTTGTCATCAATTTTGATTTGCATGCACTTTATTCATTTGATTGATATTTTTTAGACAGCATTGGTGGTGGAATAATGATTTATACTAACACCTTTCTTGGGATGCCATTGGGTACCCAAGTAGATTTCATTCTTGCAGGTCAGGAAAATGTAAAGGGCCTTTATGAAAGAGAGTCATGTTGGACATTGGACATGATTGGGTGAGGTTCCGAACATGAAGTACGCGCCTTTTGGTGATTAGACAGATTTATTTCCTTTGGTTTTTGTTTACATGACTCTTTAACATGGCATGTCATATTAATTTTTTCTTTCAACTGTACCCAGTTTTGGGATTTTATTATTTAGGCATGTTATGGATTGTTCTATTTTGTTTTTTCTATTTCAATTATTATCCATTCTGAATTACTAAGATATTGAAGATAAGTCTCTCCATGAGATATATTGGTCCCTCTCTATGTGTCTTTATCCTCTGGATTATGAGGAGGTTCACTTGAGGTCATGTAACATCCTGAATCGAGGCACTGGTTTAGTGGCAGTCAGGTATGGGACATTACATTATATGATCATTTTACACCACCATTCAACACATTTATTAGTAATATTTTGTTATTTACATTTTTTTAGGTGCATTATTAACATGGTATCCAAGATTGTCTCATAGTGGTTATTCTTGTCTATTGGGTGTGAAAATCTTGAATTGGAATAGAATGGTAGTTATATTTTTATAGAAACATAAATTATAACATTTATTATTTTGAATGATAAAAAGATAATGATTCTTAAGTAAAAACATTATTGATAATTTTTTAGGTCATTTTGGATATTCTTCGATCATAATGAAATCATATTTTTTATAGATTAACCATGGTTCCATGACCATAATTGAAGGAATTAGAGAAAATAGAAATCACATCATCCATGATGTCGGTATCTAGCCACATCATGGATAATGAGTTCATTACTTGAATTAGTGGGAGAGGAGAAGAATAATGACAATGTATTTTCCATGAACATAATAACATATTGGATATAAAATATTTATAGATATTTCACGCATCTTGGATAAGAGGATGGGAAGAGACTATAATAAAAGAAAATGAATGGAAAGTAAATCCCATAAAAACGTAAGAGGATTTCATAACTCTAGATCTCTTCACATTGAGATCCTCCTTAAGGACTTTTGTTTGTGCTTTAGGGTGAAACCAGTAGGTGGTAACCATAGTGAATGATATTAGGGAGGAAATTTGGTAGAAATTAGAAAATGATCAATTCATGAGAGGTGTGGCAGGAAGAGGGGAATGAGGGTGGTATAAATAGTTTAGGAGAGGAGTTATAATTGATTATTTAAATCATCAGAATAATATTTTTTCTCATGACTATGAATTATCATAATTAATTTGACCACAAATAGTAGTAATGGCATTTTAGTTCAAACCATGATGTATTAAATCACTTATGATTTCATAAATAGTGTATTGAACTCATAATTTGAATATACAGTATTTTAACGTATTTCACAATTCATCAAAAAGTCATGATCTTAATAAAAACCCAAAAAATCACCATATCCATTTTTTATGTGTAAAATTCCAAAATGAACTCCTATTTTTTGAAAATAATTTTCAAAATTTTATTAATTTTATTTTCAAATAAAATCATACATTATTCAAAATTTAACAGTTTTAATTATATAACTACTTTTATATCAAATTGAAAAATTAATGAAGATGTCATTATATTAAATCCTTATGATAATTAAATAATAATACACTTCACTATTAATTAGGTTCATATTACTATTCATATTATTATTCATAAGGGTATGTTACTATTCCCCAAAAAATATTTGTTCAATCATAATCTAAATAACTTACTAAACACAATTGTAGATAACAATTTTTTGAATTTCAAAACATACAAGTAAAAAAATAATGATTAATGGATAGTTATAAATATTTACATTAATCAAATTTTCATGCATTTCATTCATTTTTTAAAACCATGAGGTGTTAAATTATCCCCATCTTCTTGAAATTGCATCCTCACAATTTTATTAACTCATTAAACATGTGAGGGTGCCTTTCCCCATTGAATTTTTAAATTTACATGTTACTTATTCGACATTGTGGTTTTTCAAAAAATCATTTACCTGGTTGATTACCCTATTTTGCAATACCTATTCCCTTCGATTATGAATCTGAACTGGTTTCTCTTCATAAGAAAGGTTTTCTTCCAACTGAATTGCTTATGAACTCAGGGAATGTTATGAATCATGCACATAATTTCTCAAAAATCAAAACATGGTCACCTAAATTGAAAATGAAGTCTTTCCTTATATTATTTTCAAAACTTTTCATCCTACTCTGAGTTATCCTCTTTTGATGCTGCATCTTCTTCTCTTTCATAGCCACTTCTTCAAGTAATTTAGGTCCCATAAACTTCATTTTCCTAAATTCATCCAAAAAAGATGGAGTTTGACCCCAAATTACATACAATTCCTCAAAAGGATACATATGTATACTGGAATGAAAAATTTTGTAATAAGAAAACTCATCTAAAGAAATATAGTGTTCCCAAATTCCCTGGTAGTCCATTTAACATGCAAAAAAATATCGTCGAAGTTATGAATCAATTGTTCTGACTACCCAACTAATTGCGGATGAAAATTTGTACTAAAATTTAATTTTGTACCCAATTTCTTATGAATCTCATTCTTAATGATAGAGTTGAACCTAGTATCTTGATCTGATACAATGGAAATAGGAACTCTATATAACCTAAAATATATATATGTGTTACTATCGAGAAAGTTGATCTAACGAAAATTTATCATAAATTAAAATGAAATATGAAATTTTTTTCCACCGATCAATAATAACCCAAATAACGTTGTTACCTAGAGATGTCTTAGGTAGTACCACCATGAATTCCATGGATATATTCTCCAATTCCCACTATAGAACTGGAAAATTTTGAAGCACCGCCTTTGGTAAGAACCACTATTCATTAACCTATTGTCATGTCAAACATTTCACAGTAAATTCTGCAATATCATTTTTCATTCCATCCCTCCTCTAGTACTCTCAAAGGTATATGTACATCATAGTTCATCCATAATAAACTATAAATGGAGAACTATGAGCTTTACACATCAATTAAATTATTAACTGTGGATCACAAGGCACATACATCCTTTTTTTAAAATCTTAATACAATATACTTTTAAAAGTTAAATTCTCGAAACCTAACCATTTGAACAAATTCTACCTTTTCCTGTTGCTCAAAATCTTCATTCTATGCTTACGTTGTTCTATCTGATAATGATGACTGCATAGAAACTCGAAACGAAACAGATGTATTCACTACAACAACAACTTCTAATCCAAAATTCATCAATTCATTAATCAATGCATCATGTTCCAAACGTAACATAGTTAATGATGCATGGTGTTTTCGACAAAAGGAATCCTTCACTTTGATTGATTTTCAAAGATGGTAATTGATCTTGAAATAAAAAACCTTTATAAAGATCAATACTTCTTCTCCACCTCGTGTTTAATTCCTTTTATGTGAATATATGTGTCAGATATTTATAGTCAATATATATTTCACATTTGGCTCTGTAAAAATGGTTCCTCAAAATTTTCAATGTAAAAAACCCCAGCTGCCAATTCCAAATCATGTGTGGGATAATATAACTCATCAAATTTTATTAGTCTTGAAGTATTGAAAATTACCTGATAATTCTTCATCAAAACACATCCAATTACCTTCAATGAAGAATTAGTTTTGATGAATAAATCACCATTTTGGGATGAGAAGGCCAAAATAGGAGAATTCATAAGTCACATTTGTAGTTCCTAAAAACAAGCATCACATTATTCTGTCCAAATAAATGAAACCTTCTTATCATGATTACATAGGTATAGGACTAGATTACTTGGTAATATTTTTAAAAACTGCCGATAATAACCTGATAATATAAAAAAAACTATTAATCTTTGTAACATTTGTAGGTCTTGGTCATTCATTAACTGATATTGTTTTGGCATGAACAATTTTTATTCCACCCTAGTTTACAATGTGCCTATGAAAATAAATCTTTTGAAATCAAAAATAGGACATTATGAATTTTCCTTAATGTTTATTTTCTTATAAAATTTGAAAAAAAACATTAGATTTTTTTCATGCTCCCCTTCACTACTAGAAAATAACAGAATGTCATCAATAATGAAAACCCAAAACATATCCAAAAACTAATGAAATATTACATTAATAAGATCAATGAATATAACAGGTGCATTAGATAACCCAAAAAGCATATCTAATTGTTCATTATAACCATATCTATTATAGAATTCAGTCTTTTGGTTGTCTTTATCCTTTGCTTTCAACGGATGGTACCCCAACATCTAGTCAACCCTTAAAAATAATGCGCTCTTGGGAGATGAACAAACAAATCATCGATATGAGGCAATGTATACTTTTTTATAAATTTAATGTTATTCAAGGATCTATAATCGATGGAAAATCTCATTAAACCATATTTTTTCATAACAATTAAAAAAGAAGCACCCCAGGGTGAAATGAAAGGTCATATGAATCCTTAATCTAATAATTCACAAAACATTGTTTTAAAATCCAGAAGATCCAATTAGGTAATTAGAAATGGTGGTTTTAAAATGGATTGGAATTATTAACTAATTCAATAGTATACTAAACCTCTTGATTAGGAAATACACCAGGAAAATGATCGAAAAAACATCCAAGTATTCATTTACAACTATCACATCATGAATATGTATAGTTCCATTATTTTAAAAATTATGAGGGTGATAACATTCACTTCCAACCATTATTAGTTTCTTAGCTTCTTGATATGTTATTAACGGTATGGGTTCGTTCATGTACACAAAATGAAATCAATATAAAAAGAACTTATATTTCTCTATAATATATATTAGCATGATAAAAAAGAAAGCTAGACCATTCCTTGCATAATATCAAACTCTATTATAGAAAAAACAATAATATTTTCATATAAAATCTTTCCACATTCAAGGATAGATTGATTCACAAAAAAAATTTATAACACAATATTTCCTCAAGATATTTTTACCATGAGATATGGTATCATTTCATGAGGTTTAATTCCCAATTTTTCTAAAAAAAATTGTCAGAAATGAAGGAATGTGTATACCCTGAATAAAAAAACACATTTTGAAAGTTAGTGAAAATAAGAAATGTACATGATTCCACCTCATTTGATGGTGAAACATCTACTGGAGTGGTTGAAAATGATCTTACCAAACTCGTCTACATCCAATCTTGGAGATTCCCTAATTGAGTAACTAACATCATACAATCAATAGGAAATGACTCAATTCCATATAGTAAAAGAATCTCACCATGGAGCCTCTGAGTGGTGGGTTCCTCCTTTTAGGCGCCCCTAGGGTTTCATCACGGGCAACAGTTTCCTCCCCTCCTCCAATGTCGCTCGGTAGCTCGGTGTAGACCTCATCTTGATATTATCTCGATGGTGGAGGATTCCGGCAACGTCTTCTTCTGGACCTCATCTCTGAGGCAACGTTCGGTGTCGACTTTGGCGTTGTTTCGGTGTGGCTCGAGCTGTCTCAAGATCTCGATCGGCTTGGCGACATCGCGATTTGGCCCCAACTCCGGTGGTCTTACCGGGGCTTGGAAGTAGTGAATCTCGACAGGCTATGGCAGTCTCGATCTTGGGATCGACTTCCGGTGGATGGATCTAGAACTGGATTTAGCTCATAATTTTTTTCTTTAACTCCTTCAGCACGTGTTGAGTGGTTCGACGATGGATTCTGGGTTCGATACATGACTCAGATGTCATTCAGATTCAGTGGCGTTCAGATGAGGCTCACTGTCTTCTCTGACGAAACTCGGAGGGGGGAGGTTTTCTTTTATTTTTTATAGTTCGATTATGGTGCTCTTTTGATGTTCTTGTGTTGGTGTCAAGGCTTGAAGGGCCTCAAATTTCATGTTGGTCCCTTCTACATCCTATGGTTAGACTGATTTGGTTTTTGGGGTGGGTTATTCCGTGAATCTACAAATTTTGACACTCGTTCGTGATCTGTTGTATGAATCTAGCTGGTTCGTGATCTTCATATTTTATGGTTTGTGATCTGTTGGATGAACATGATTCCGGTGTTGGGTGAATATTCCTATTTTCCCTAGATGACTCACATTATGCGGCTGTGTTGATGGGTTTTTGATCATTGTATTTTGAATCTAGTTGGTTTTGTGATTTGTAATCCGGTATGCAGGTTTCATGACCGCCGTTTATGATGTTGGGTTATTGTTTGTATGGTTACCGGTAACCCATAAACTGAAATTTTAGAAAATGAAAAAAAGGGTTGCAGAAAGCATACCACCATCATCTTCACATTAATTTTCAAATCAATTTCCTTACACTCGTGACACATGTGTCCAAACATTCCACATTGGTAGCATTTCCCATAATTTCCATGATATTCACCACGATTCCTTTTACCACACTATTATTAAGAAGGGAAAATCATTTTCATACCTCCTTACTTATTTGACGAGTTCTTCCACATTTCCATCCAACCTAACCTCTTCTTATTCATTCCATGAAGATGCACATATTTGACATAAAACTCCATCTCAGCTTTTTCAATGAAATGAACATGCTTCTCAAAGCTTTTAAACATTCTTTTCAGCCAATACTCTTCACAAAAAAGGTTTTGAACAATAGTATAATATAATAATTTTCCTTTAAAAATGTCGAGTAAAATCCTATACATACCTGTAAGGTCTAGTAAAATTTTATTCATATGTTTCCACAAAATCACAATCTTTCTTATTCAGTTCCAAGAATTTTTTCTCCACTCTTAGTTGAATAGTTTTTGAAAAATATTTTTCCAAAAAATTACTCGTAAAATCATCCCATTAGAGATTGTCAATATCATCTATATATCTCTCATATTCTTAACCAGATACCACCATTTATTGGCTTCACCTACCAAATGAAAAATGTCTAGTATTACCTTTTGATTTTCTGATCATCCCATGACATCAAATATCTTTTCGAGAGCATTGACCCATCCTTTGGTTATCACTAGATATGTAGTACCACTAAATGATGGTGGATGTTTTCTCATATTATTCTCCACAAAAGACATGTTTTTCATTATATTTCATGTTCTTCTCTATCATGTATAACATCCCAATTTATTTCATGAGTAAACTGAGATATTGTTGTCACAAAATGCTCAGGTCCAATTCCCTCTATTTCTGGCTGTAGATTCGGACAGAAATCATCCTCTTAGTGCCTTCCTACATCAGCTTCCATGTTTATTCTATGGAAAAATATTTTGTAAAAAAATAACTTAGATAAATCAACATGGTTATCCTTAAATGTTATAACTTTTAAAATTACCATATAGTAAATATCATTTGTGGTATTCTTTTAATATCTTCCCAACCCCCGAATTTATATAAACCACCATTGATACCAACTATAAGGACCCAATGTTAAAATGTTACATAATCATGAATTTTTTACAAGACAAAACATTGTTATACCTATTGGATCTTTCTGGGATTAGAGTTATAAAGAAATAGGATCTATTTTATTCATGACATACCACAATCATACAAATGCAGACTACTAAAATAATATCCATTTTTTCCAAATATAATACATTAAAACACATAAAAGGATTTCATTAACAACCCTCTATAACAAACATCATTACTCCCTTATTTATCTTACCCATATTTATATTATGTGATGAAAAAATTATATAACTTGGGATGAGTATGAAACTCAGTAAGATGAATAAATAAAGAAAGAATTAGTCATGTTATAAAATAAAATACAATAAAACCCATAATTATAAAAACCCATATGCATAGAACACCATGTAATTTCGATGGGGAATATTTACCATAACACTATTACATTCATCCTTACACATGATATAACCTTTTGGACAACTTCCATCTATGGAGTTCTCAATGCGTTGGAGAGCTAGAATGGGGCTCACCCATCATATTTTGTGATATAATGGTCTCAAACCAATATATATTAAGCTATAATGTGATCAACCCAATATAAATAATGTCTACAGAATTTATAATGGTAATAATGTATCATTAAATCATAAAAAACCACTCTTGACATACACATAAAAATATTCTTTTTGAGATTTATTAATGAGAGTATTAAAACAATTTTTAAAGGAATGTCCCGTAAAATATAATTGGAGTGAGATTTAAAATAATGGAATGAATAATGTGTAGACAATATAAACACACATAGTGAAAAATAATGTAAAAAATTCATCACACTAATAATATTATTACTACATAATGAATAAAGAATAAGGTTAACCCGAAGAATGGAAATTATTTTATGAATTCCCTTGCATTGGTATCTTCATATATCAATTGTTTTTAAAACTCTTTTATAATGGTTAAAAGAGTGTTATTAATATCTTAATGAAACATATTAATGTTTATAACACATTACTAAATCAATATAAAAAATCATTCAACATATTTATTAGTAATATTTTGTTATTTACATTGTTTCAGTTGTGTTCTTTACATGGTTTACATTATCAATTCATGATGTATATTCTTATATATTGTTAGTAAAACTCAATGATTCAAATGGAATTACAGTTAATGATTTCCAGAATCATAAATTATACCAATTTTCATTTTTAATTCTAAAATTGGGATGATTCAGAAGTTAATAATTATTGTTATTTGTTTAGGTCATATTGGCTATTCTTCGATCATAATGAAGTTTTTTTGTTTTACAAATGTATCACATGTGTAAAAAATGATTACATAAGTTTATATAAGATATAATACATAAATTATAATTTTTATCAAACATAAAATTAGTTTCATGACCATAATTGACCGAATTAATGAAAATTGAAATCACATCATCCACGTTGTCGGTAATTAGACATATCACAAACAATGTTTTAACTCATTGAATAAGTGGGGGAGGAGAAGAAAAATGATCATTTAATTTACATGAACATGATAAAATATAGAATATACAATATTTTAGATCTTTCAAGCCTCTTGGATTAGAGGATGAGAAGAGACTATAATAAAATAAAATGAAAGAAATCAAAACACATGAAAAACGAAGTGTATTCTTAACCTCTTAATATATTATCCTAGAGATCCACTTTAATTCGTTTTATTTGGATATATGGTTGAGACCAGAAGTTCTTGGACATTGTGAACGAGGTTATGGAGGAGAGTAGGTATTTTAAATTATTTAAATAATTATTATAATATTTTTTCTCAATACTATGAATAATAATAATAATTAATATGACCCTAAATAGAAATAATGGAATCTATGGTTGGACCATGTTGCCTTACATCACTTATGATGTCATAAATAGTGTATTTAATTGATAATTTGAATATACTATATTTTACCGTATTTCACTAGTTATCATAAATTCAAGAATTTCAAAAAAAAATCCAAAAAAAGTACACAAACAATTTTTCATCATGTAATATTCAAAAATAAACTCCATTTTTTTGAAAATATTTTTTGTAAATATTTCTAATTTAATTTTTAAATAAATTCATACTTAATTTAAAAATAAAAAAATTTTAATTCCATAACTGCTTTTATATCACATTGAAAAATTAACCAATATTTCATTATCATAAATACATCATAAAATTAAATAATAATACTATTTAATATTTATTATCGTCAAATTAATAATCATACTACAATTCATAATGGTGTGTTAATATTAACCAAAATTCATGTTGGATCCATCAAACATTAAATAACATAACGAACACAATTGTCGATGAATGTTTTTTTGAAATTCAATACATAAAAGTAGAAAAATTATGTGTAATGTCGAATTATAAATTTCTACTTACAATATTGTTTAATTAATTTCAATTATTCATTTAATCTACGATTTGTTACACACACCAACAAATGATAAGTCGCACCTAGGGTAAACCCACAATCCTGATTGCAATAGTGCCTTTAGATTTCTAATCTGGAGCCTATTTAGAATATATTCAACATTTTCAGGGAAACCACTCAAGTGCACTATTTAAAAACCTATGATTTTTCGACAGACTGTTCAGGGCACACTAGTCATCAGAATCAAACAACCTCTCAACTCCTAGTCTTAGATGTTTCCCAAAAAATTTCAATAAATAAAACTGGGAATATCAGAGACATCAAATTATAATACTCTCAGACTCATTTAAGTAGATAAGGATAGACATCTCTAATATCTTGGGAGCGGTATACTATAACTAAAATAAAATTAAACTTCTTACATTTAGAGAATGTGAGAATAACCACTCATGTGAATATCATAGGGGAATGAAAATATTTATTGGATATGAAAAAAATGTCATATAAAAAGTATTTTTTCGTGGAAAATATAATTTTTTTCTAAAAAAATCGATAAGAATAATGCTTTTGCTGAGGAATAATCAATGGATGGGTTTTTAAAAATAGTAAAATATGGGAATTATGTAGATAAATGAACTATGGGTACATCTCATAAAGTGGATCAGTAGAGTTATATGATTAATTATATAATTATTGATTATGAAGAGATAGAAAATGTTACATGGAAGTAATAAGGTATTATGTTTTAAGATGATTATGCATAGTAAAATGTTTAAAATTGAAGGAGAATGACTCATGTTTTTTAGATTTATTTTGATCAATGGATTTATATATAGAAGAATCATGAATTGGTTAATGATTTTTTCAAATATTTATTTCATTATGTATTTACAGGAATATAATAGAAAATATTTATGACCAAAATATTATTTAATTGTAAGGTGATATTTTGTAAAAAAAACACATGATTTATTGAAAGTTATCCCTAAATATATCTTCATTTTCATGATAATACGGTCTATATGCGATAAAGGAATGATTTATTTTAAAAGAGTTAATGGGATATTATTTATGATCTTAAAACAATCTATTTATTAGAAGAACAAATATTTTACATAATCTTTGATATAGTCTATAGAATTTTGGGAACATATTTCATAATATTTTATTTTATTTATAAAATTGGAATATATTAATTTTTTTAGAGAATGCATGGTTTCATTTATTTTTTATGATAATTAAGATTATATGAATGTTTTAATAGAATATATATTCAAGGAATTCACATATTTGGTATGTCATATGAAGTTATAATTTTGGCTATTTCGGGAAATAATGTTATGTTTATATTTGAAATGTAGTATCCCCATTCCTATATTTTTGGATTTTGAATTTTTTTTAACCAACTCATGGAATTATTTTAAGATTAACATATAATTTAATGTATTCAGTTGAAATTTGGGTGTTATTGTTGAGGTTTAAGATATTAATGTATTTTATTTATATATATTGGAAATATTTATTAGCCATTTTTATTTTAATGATAAATAGTGATATAAGGAATTAATTTAAATTAATTAATGTATCTTATGATACGTTAAATGTTAATTTTAGTACTTCATGCATGTAAAATTGATCTTGGGTATTCATTTCATTGAGTAAGAGATGTTGTGTAAATTGAAGATATCTTAACAAAATGATTAAATGGCATGTATGATATGGTATAAAATCTGGTATGAATATTTTCTCAAGTTCTCTATCATGATATTAAATTAATGAATCAATTTTAATAAAAATATCATGATATAAAATATTATACTTTTATCTTCATTTCTAATGAATTGTGTAATTCCCCCCCAATCATATCTTTGGTTTTGTGGTTTTTAACATTCACCCAAACATATATTTTTTTACATTGAATTTTTTTGTTGGTTTTATTTTTTTACTCCAATCAATTTTTTTTAGTTCCCTGTAATGTTATACTATTTAGAAATGATGTTTTATTATTCCTAATGACCTTTTTATTTCTATTTCCTTGTTTTTAAGAGGATATTTTATTAACCCTTTTGTACATACTAGTTTTCCATAAAAAGGATTTAAATTTTCAAATCAATGATTATATAGAACACATTAAAATTGAAAGGTTAAAATTTATTTAATCGGGTTGATGTAAAAACATAATATTTAAAAATATATTTATCTTTAAATAAATTTTATTTATTTTATGGATTTAGATACATACAACACTAATTTGTAATAAACTACAATATAATATTGTAATATAATTATTTACGAATAATTGTTATAAACTTGAAATTAAATATTCTAGATTAAATATGAATAAAATTATTATGATGTTTATATATAAAGTCACTACTCAATAATATTCTATTTTATAATTCAATGGAAAAAATTACTTGATTTATAGTGATATAATTTTATGCATAAAAATTTAATATACTTCAGAAATGTATTTTACTTAATATTCTTTTTCGATAATCTAAAAAAATTTATCAAATTAATATTTTTTATTAAAAAATTTAGATTAATTTTTAAATCAACATTTCACAATTAACTGTGTGTGAAATTTTGGTTTTTTAAATTAAAATATATATTTTTAGGGTAAAGTGAAAATACCAATTTTTATAAATCAACCATATATATTCATGGGAAAATACCTATAATATGTAGAATTTGATCCTAAATTAAACTAATTATAACGTGTATTGAGGTAATATAATTAATTAAATTTTAATTATAATTATTTGTGATCTAAATTTTAAAATAATTTAATTCAAGGAAATTTACTTTTTAGTGAATCCCTTTTTTGACTCTCTTTAGGAGATGTATATAAAATGATTTTATTCTACTTATAGTGAATAAATTTTGTAATTTGTATACCATATTTGGAATCTAAACAATTATTAATATTTACTATATTTATCTCTAATTTTCTTCTTAGGGAATAATACAAAATGAAATAATTAATTAAAATTGTATAAGTGAAAATTAGGTTAACCAATATTAAAATTAAGTGAAAAGTACATCATTTTCATAATAATTATTATTATATGAAATAAATTATAAAATTGTAACCTTATGCTCTAATTATATTATTTAATGATACACATTTCAATGAAAATTGAATTATATAGTATTTATAGTAATAAAAAAGTAAAAATTCCAATCTCTTATTTGTAATAATATCATCTATGTTCAAATATGTAATAATAAAATTTATGAATGAAACATAACTGTAAGATATATAATAATTTAATTTTTTTCTGAAAATATATATTTTTAACATTTTATGTACAATATTATAAAACATTTTTTTAACAATACAGAAATTAGCCACAATTAGTGCTAAAAAAAATTCAATGACTACTATAGTATGATTAAAACCCTATGCTTTTATCAGTGACAGAAATACACTTATAAAAGGATACTTCATCTACTAATATAAAATCACTGATAAAGGGTCCTGTTATCAATGGTTTTTCTATCATTGAAAAGGTTCCCCCTTTATCAGTTCATTTATTTCACCCCGATAAAGGTCACATTTATCAGTGTTACTAAAAGATGATAAAGGGGGTATGTAATCACCCATTATTGTTTTGGAATACGTTACCATATTATAATTATTTCGCAATGCGAAACCGCAAAATATTCTCATAAATGAATACTGATATATTATTCATAAAATAATCCAATGTGAATTCAAAATATAATCGCGGAAGAATAAAAAAATAATATAAAAATAAAATTATAAAAAATTGGATCTACTTGATTCACTAGTATTTATTCCCTGACAAACAATGATGTAGAAATTTTAAATAATTCCAATAATAAAAAAATTAATTTGAATGTTGAAATTATATATAACCCTTGATAATATATAAATTACTAAATTATTTCAATATTTATATTTATAGAAAGAAGTAGAACCATATGGTCATTAAAAGTGTGATCATTTGAATAGTAACATGGTCGTTAAAATAGTAATGTGACCATTAGGAATACTAATCTATCCACTAGAATGATGTCCTCCCTTATGAATGTGAAAATAAAATTATGGTTTTTAATGAATTAAAATATGACATAAATATATCATAGAATGAGTAAATAAATATTTTTAAAATGATAAATTATGTGTTTTTATTTTTGTCAAATTTTAATGTTTTTTTTAAATTTTATAATTAATATGAGGTTTCACCAAAAATTGACATTTATAAAATAAAATCATAAATTAATCAAATTTTTGTATAATTATAATATAAATTTATAATTCTATAATTAATTTTTCAATGATTCATAAATCCATTATAATATGAAAATCAGTATTTTTAGAATAAATGATGATTTAAATTAAAAATTAAATTTCACATAATTGGAAAATTATATTCCTAAAAATGATGGAATTTTTTAAATATACACTTAAAAACTTTTAGGGTGATTTTTCTGTTTATTTTTAAAATGGTTGTAATTTTTTCGAATAGATAAACATAGTAATTCACGATAATTAATATTATAAGCTAATACATGAAAGGTTGAGTCATTTTTGAGTAATTAATGATGTTAGTTCCCGATATATTTAAATACCATGATCTATTTATTGTATTTAGCCGTGTTAATTGACATTAATGACATTATTGGGCCACAATAATAATTTAATGAATAAAATAATAATAAAACCCTCTCCTCGCCTTATAAATAACACCCATCACCACAACTTCTACTCACATAGTATAATCCATTATTCTTTCATAAATTATTCGAAAAAAATTTCCCTAGAGCCTTCTCCATGGAAATAAAATTTTGGTCTAAAAATACTAACCAAAGTTCATTAAAGAGGTTCTCAAGGAGTCGTTATTAAATTGGTGAATTCCTCCTTCTTTCTGCTTTAAATTTACTATTTCTTATACCTTATACTCACCACCACTATCCAAAATGGAATGAAAAATACATTATCACATATATTCTAGAATTTTATTTTGTTATTGGAATACCCATCATCAAATCTATTCTCATCAAATTTTATTATAAAAATGAAAACATTTCCCATGGTGTGTCGATTCACTACCTTTATGGATGATGATATTTTGTTTTTATTTACCGCCATCAAGGTTCATAAAAAAATGACATTGGTAAAAATAATTATAAAATTTTCATTCTGTCCTTTTTAATGTTATTAAACAAATATAGAAACATAATTTTATAAAAAACAATCGTTGTTCATAATGGTGGTAAAAATCGGAAAAATAAACTATTTATTATTCATTGACATTTTTTCTAATGAATCAATCAAATATCTAAAAAACTAATGATATATGTGGACATATAAAAATATAAATGTATATTAAAACCATTTCATTCCAATTCATCATTTTTTCCTTCCATTTAAAAAGTACTCCCATATTTTTACATAATTAAATGGCCATGAAATTAATGAAATGAATTCCCCTATAGTGAAAAAATTAATCTCTATAAAATATAAAAATGGCTCTAAATGAACTTAATTAAATTAAAAGACATATATTTTTTGAATATGATATTATTTAATTACATTTTGGACATAATTTGATTACATTGTACATTATGTGAAAGTGAATTTCATTTTTGGACATAAGGTAAGGTATCTATCTAAACCTCCATTTTTCCATTGGTTACTATTTATATCTCCCTAAAAAACATTATTTATTAATTATATATATATATTAAATATAAATTTCTTATATCCAAAACATATTTATCTATATAAATTCATTCTTCATTTATGGAAAAATAAATATTTCAAAAGGATCTTCTTCAATTCCTCAAAATATCAAAGCCCGATTAAAGGGAATTTCTTAATTTAGTCTCATTTTCATGTAGACTACACATTCTATTTTAATATTAAATTATTATTTAAAAATCACTAATTTTGTAATTAAAAACTATATTAGGAAATTTATGGGTATATACAAAAAACATTCCATTGTAATTTTTAAGGATCTTTAATATCTTTCCTCAAACCTCACAAAAGTGGATCGTTTCTAAGGTTTATTAAACACTCTTCTTACTTGTTTTCACATTACTTGGAAATTATATTTCAAGATATATTCCTATATTTCCTTATGAATTCTTATTTATGATTTAAATCTATTATTTCATAGACACCATTATGATACTTCCTTTGGTTACAGCTTATAACATGATTACGATACTCATTGCTCTCCATGGGTAAATCTTATGTTTATTCATAATGATTGAATTTTCATGTTGCGCATATATGAATTAACATGTTAAGATGTGATGTAATGAATAAACCATGGATTTACTCAAACATCGAAATCAACCAGATATGTCACATAACTGATGGGCGTTCTCGATCCCCACGTGCTGGCGACATGCACCAGGGCATCAAACGATGAAACCGAGTAAACAATTTCGTCCAACATAAACATCTGTGTGGAATAAAAATATAGAGAATGAATGGAATAGTGGAATACTAAAAAAATGTATGTGCCAAAACTATAACAAAAATAGTGGAAACTGAATAACTGAATTAGTAGCTAAAAACCCTAAAATGAAAGTCCAACTGAATGGATCACCAAACAATACATCTACTCCAAAGATGGCATAGATGAAATCCAACAATCTCACCACAATCTACCCATAACAGTGGACATGATCCTTTCCACCTCACTATAGAACCATGACATTCCCTGCACTATAAAACATTCAATGGTGTATGCACTACCGAAGAAATGCACATGGTGTGAGCTAAGAAGATCAGTAGGATCCCTCCCAGGTGTTCCATATCATGTCTCTATATAAAAAGTATAGATTTTATATTTAAAATATAAAACCTGGAATGATAATTAGTAATGTTTTTTTATAGAAGACATGGTAAACATTCCATTTTCGATAATTCTAAACAAAAGCAGGAATATTAGTTTCAATTCACATTTTCTATTTCATTTTCCACCAGCATAAACAAGTGTATCATGGAAAACTCGTAAAGACAAGTTGAAAAATAAAAGAGGATATGTATCACAACACCAAGGAATAATGATGTTCTAGGCAGCAGACTACACGTACCATAAGAATTACGTGAAAAAAACTAATCATATAGCAATGAGCCAAGGAAGAAGAGGAATACCCCAAGTGTTTTCCCACCAAAATATCAATATTGGTAACCATAACAAAGGGCCTATGAATCATAAGAAATCCCCATGAAAAAACTCATTGATAATCACAACGAATTGGATGATGGACTCAAGCTAATACTATCACCAAATTACCAATGGTAACCCATGTCCTCATTTTCAAAATTCAATTTCAATTATTGAAAACCGTTCAAAACCATTTCATAATAAATTTATCATAATCAAGGTAAATATCATTTTTTGTTAGAAACCCGTTTTCAACACACACAAAAAATCAAACAATTTTCATAAATCAATTTCATAATTAAATTGTAATCAGGCACATTTTCATATTATATAAATTGAGCCACCTACCACAATGTTCAGGTCACAGATGCCCACAATAGAATCCAAATGAAATTGAACCCAAGAAATCTGTCAAAAATGGCCCTATATTCTAAATCGCACTAAAAATGATTTATTTAAAATAGAATAGATGGGATTATTAAGATATAATAAATCCATCATTCCTCAAGAACGAATGTAAACTTCAAAAAAACTATCCATCGAGGATCTATTGAGATAATATCTCAAAATAAGTCCATATGATAACAAAAACAACATATAAATGGATTGGTAGATCTAATAAGACAATGTTAGATATTTTTCGTGATAAATGACAAGGATGAATTGGATATAACACTTACTTAGAGAGACACAATGTAGAATATATGATGGACTAGAGTTGATCAAATTGATCCAGATGATATTGAGTAAAAAAACTGACTATAACTATCATAGTATTAGACCAATGAAGTATTGAGGGAAATTGAATGAGAAAAACTCTTTAAAAATTTAATTTAACAAGGGTGTGGTCTGAGTAACAATGTGTACCCCTTGGTCATGCCATGTATTTCATTCTGAATTATTACGATGAAATACTCATCATCTCTTATTAAAAATTAGGTATTTAACCCCTAAATAATGTCTACCTCAGGTATACAATGTGTAATTACTCAAATAGTTATCTCTAAATTAACATCGTGATCTCCCAATATATGACATGCAACTTGCACTAAGTACACGACATGTACATCATGTACATGGTGTTTACCTATTTTGTAGTCTACAATAAACCCTGAAAAATCGCATAAAAGTATTTTAAAACTAGAAAAGAATATATAAAACAGGAAAACATACCTGATCAGGGTAAATGGATGTTACAAACTCCCCACTATAATGACTTTATTTTCTTGATAAGTCATGTGGAATATGTATCCTTCGAAAGTGATGAGGCCACTTCACCCTCATCAACGTCTTGTGTTCCCATGTCTCATAAGAATGTAATCCTTATTTCCATTGAACATTGTCCAACAGAATCAACTTCCCACCAATGACATTCATCTGAGAGTCAATGATCTCATGTGGTTTCACTAAAATAGAAGCTTCTAGCTCTAACTCAATTTCATCCCAACTCAAAACATGAGTGAGATTATGGTGATACTTACATAGCCGATATATGTGGAAAAAATCCTGAATTCCAGTGAACTGAGCCGGAAGTGACAACTGATAATAATCCGTCCCTAGCATTTCAGTGACCACAATGTTTCCATCATATATCAAAGCCACATTCCTTGTTATCCTAGTTTACAGTGACCCAACCGAGGGGAAACTTGCATGAAAACCCAATCACTAATGTAGAACACCCAAGGAAGATGCCTCTGATCTGCATACAATATTTGTCAACTCCATGTTGTACCCAAACATCATTGAACTTTTTGAATTTTGGTTGATGTATCCTAAACCATACATGGCCAACCAAAGATACCTTACGAACCACTTCACAACAAAGAGTTCATCTGAACGGGCGACCATATAATTCTTCAAAGGCGTCCATTCTGAATGATGACTAATAACTATTTTTGTAATCAATGTCATCCAGTACTAGATAGATATCCCACGATCCACAAAAATACAAGACATATGAACAAAGCATATCATTTTTATCTAAACTACACACTCTATCAGGCCATTTGATTGTGGATGGTATGTTGCGCTCTACATGACTAGAGTCCTCATTTCCTCTTGAAGAGTCTTCCAGAACGATGAGGTATTCCAATTATCCCGATCTAAAACAACATCAAAAGGACTCAAGTGTAACCTCACTACCTCCTTCACTTATAGCTTACTTATATATTTATCATTAGTGTTGTATTTTATCAGAATGAATTTAAAATACCTTTTCAACTAATCAACCACAACCTGGATAATATTTTTTTCTTTGGTGTGTCTATGGTAACACAACAACAAAAATGATGACAACATCATCCCACTTCCAAAAAAGCATTGGGAGAGGCTAATGTATTCTATAAGGTTTAAAGTTCTATTCCTTTATCCATTGGTATGGGTAATAGTGAGGTACATAATCTGCAATGTTACACTTCATACCCATCCACCAGAACCATCTTATCTTGTCATAATACAACTTGTAGAGCCCATATGATCAGTCCATGAAGTTATATAACTATAAAAAAATACATAAATTCACCCAGTTGTTGAGAAAAAAACTTGATTTCTTAAGTGATGTATTCTAACTAGAGAAAGAGAACTACCAAGAACTGTCTCCCCACCATAATGCTTTCCCTGAATCATCAGAAACTCGTCATCTTGTTGTTAAAATTGAAAGATATACTCCAGAAGTGATGATCAAAATTGAACACTGGATAGAACCATCCTTGAATATTCCTCTTTATTA
Organism: Viscum album; assembly: GCA_963277665.1. Taxonomy (NCBI): domain Eukaryota; kingdom Viridiplantae; phylum Streptophyta; class Magnoliopsida; order Santalales; family Viscaceae; genus Viscum; species Viscum album. The sequence continues at coordinate 407,109,599 of OY728146.1, forward strand.
TCAATGTGTAACTGAGTATAATGTTATATAAGATTCCACTCTTCCATTGATTCCAAAACAGCCTGTGATGGTACCATCTTTCATAAGGCGTCTGAAACTACATCCCCTATCTCCAGAGTGTGAGAGATGTATTAGTCAAACAACTGAATGTATTCTCCCCATAATCCCTATCTGAGATTTATATCCTTCTGGGAAAAGATATATCTTATACTCTTATGATTATAGAAAATCATGATCTTATCCATAATGAGATAGTGCCACCAACATTAAAGTGCAATCATCAACTTATATGGCTCTAAATCATGAGTGGGGTAGTTCTTGTCATGTGTTTTGAGTTGAAGAGAGAAAAAATCTACCACATTATCATTTTTCATCATCAATTATTCCAAACCATCACTAGATGCATCACATTACATCACATACACGTGACCCATATAATGTAAGATCAGAAAAGGTGCTGATGTCCAATGTCATTTGAGTTCATCTAAAGTGGACTAACACTTTACATTACATAGGAATTTAATTACCTTATTAATAAGAGTATTAAATGTTCATTTTATCTTAGGTAAATCCACAAAAACCCATCATTAGTTTCTATTAATACCACATAATCTTCATATCTTAATGAAATGGCATGGTTCGTTCCAAGACATGACAACTTTTACAATCTATGGATCATCTAAAAATCCATTCCTATGAAATATGTGCCCCATGAACATCACTTCTCGATTCTAGAAACTACATTTGGAATGATTTTTATATATATGGTAATTTCATATAATCACTACAACCAAACTGATATAGTTCTCATGCTTATGCTCAGACATTTAAAAAATTATAATATCACCTATGAACACTAAAACCAATGTCAAAATATATCGCTGGAATATTTGATTCATCAAGGCTATAAAAATTAAGGAGAGTCTATCAGAATGAACAACATCAGGAAATATTAAAAATTTCTATACCCACTCATGATGGTTATCTTTGGTATTTCAGACTTCCAAACTCTGAGTATATGATAAAACAATAGACGATCGATCGTTAAAGACCATGTTTCCCACATCAAATAATCAAACAAATCATCCACACTAGGAAAAAGGATATTTGTTATAAACATATACCTGGTATAACAACTGATAGTCCATACATAATAGAAGTAAACCATCATTTTTCTTAGAAATTTTCATAGGGGATTCCCAAGGGGAAACACTGGGGTAAAAAACCCCTTCTCTAATTGGTCGTCAAATAGAATATTTAGTGCTTGAAAATCAACTACTTACATATAGTGAAAAGTAATTGATGTTGTATGTGTATATAGAACATGTTCAATCATGAAATCTAACTCTCTCTCCAGAAAAATACTAGATATATAATATGGTAAAACATCAGGAATGTCTCAGAAAACAATAGGAAGATCATCAATCTATGAAATGACTTTGTGATCAAATGCAATAGAAACCAAACAACTACTGTGCTCTGGGTGGGAAAATCCTTCACGACCAGACCTTAGGTCCCACTCTACCTAATACACATGAGTGGTCCCATTAGTACCAAGAAAAATAATGTAGTAATGATAAAAATAAACCTCATATTTAAGGGAGACAATGCAATCTATACAGATTTGGATGTCAAAAAAAATCCAAATCAAGAATGAGAAAATCCCAGACCCACTCCATGTCAGCTTTCGTGAACATAAACGAAGGACACCAGAACCATTTATCTTGCCTCTTTCCAATATATGTCATTATCTCCATTGTAAAGGGCATATGTTCCAATGGATTTATAATCATATCTACAAAATGTGAATATATAACTGAGTGGGAGGCACCAGTATTAATCAATGTAGTAGCTATTGAACCTGCAATATGGAGGATACCTCTCACTTCGGACCTGGATCAACTTCCATTAGACATCCATATACTACATGTAAATGCATCACTCATGAGGCATGTGCCTAGAGACCTATAATCTTTGAAGTGACTACACCACATTAGCCTCTGGAGCTGAAGAACCCAGACCATTACGAGGCATATTCATAGCTTTATAGAAACAATACATATGACCAACATGCCCATATATATTTCCCATATTCATGGGAATAGTACCAGAACATCAGGTGTGACCCCCCCTTCTGCACTAGTAGAAATTTAGAGGCACATAGGCTGCTGAAATAGATAGTGAAAAGAGGATTTTTATTGAGACCCACCTCCACCACTCCTACGATGGTCATGCCACTTCTTCTTCTTCCCATTCACACCAGTAAATATATCACCAGTCAGAAGATAAGAGGTGGTAATGATTACCATGCATGCTATGTCCATATCTACCATCATTTACCAATATTCTGTCTCTGCATAGATAGAAATATTCAACATGAACACCTAAGATCAGATATCCGGTGAAAAACCATTCAGGTACTTATGTGCCTTCGACATGTCATTCCTTACCATGTTTGGAGAAAAACATACAAGCTCTGCAAACCTGTTGGTGAAGGATAACACCGAACACTCTCTCTACATCAATGATAAGAAATCTATATAATTCTCCAACATCAGAGCCTATAGAGAACAATACTAAAATAAATTTGATTTGAAACACTTCTGTTCCATGCCCATGTGTATGTCTCCCAGGAATATAGTGTATTACAAATGCTTGTTGGAACCCTCAAGTCTAAACACTTTGAAATTCACCATGATATTCTCAGGTCTCTCCAAGACATCGATGATTTTATTTATTATGTCATGAAGATACTCCACCTCTTGAGGTTCAGTCTCCCCATTCAAGGATGATGGATTCTAGCACATGAACACTCTTGATTGATCCCTTAGTCCTTCAGCACTCGTTTGCACCTCTTCCACTGCATTATGAACTTCTAGAACATCTTGATCAATAGCATGGATTGCACATACAATAATCTCAATGATATTTTTATCCATATATGGATTCCCCTGAGGAGAATCGACTGCACCTTCTAGAGGATCCTTTGGAAGACATCTTAGAGGCATACAACTACACACCAAAACATTAGAAAGACCAGACACAGAACACATCTCAGTTTGAAATACAAAACCCATAATAAAAAACTAATATTTTAAAACGAAAAAACAAACACTAGAGACGCATATATTGACATCCCATGCTATATTGAGTTTCTTTATGACAACTATTTTCTAGGAACTCATCATAACATACATCCCAAGTCCCTAAAATATTATCTTCTATATGAAAGACATCCAACATAATGATTCTTGAGGACAAACATCCCACTAATAGCAATCATTAATGAACAAAACTAGGTTACCATCAATCCTGGAACCCAACCTGATCTGTCAGTTAACTGAAGGGCATTCCGGATCCCCACAGGTTGGCATCAATAACATAGGTTTCAATTGAAAACCCAAAAAAACACAATTTATCCCAACATGAACAACCACTTGGAATTCAAATATAGACAATGAAAGTAACATTAAAAGATTAACAAATATGTATTCAATATAAATATAGAAAACAATAGAAAATGAAGGATTGAAATAGTAGCTAAAAACTCCAAAATACTAGTCAAACGATAAAGGACTCAAAACTAAAAAACTTCTCCAATGATTTCACAAACGAACTACAACCATCTCACCACCAGCTACCTAATGTCGCTGACTTGAACCTTACTGCCTAATTGTGGTGTCTTCAATTTCCTCAGACTAGAATACAAAAAAATGGTCTACGCACTACCAAAGAAGTTCACATGATGTGAGATAACAGGCTCAGAATGATCACACCCTGGTGTTCCATAGTAAGTCTCTATATAATAATACTTTTATTCTTATAAAAATTTAAAACATAAAATGATAAGTAGTAATTTTGATTTATATAAATCGTGTTAAACATTCCCTTTTCTGAATTTCTAAACAAAAATATTTATATAAATTTAAAATCAGATTTTAATTATCATTTTTGATGAGAATAAACATAAATAACAAGGAAAACTCAGAAAGCCAAGCAGTGCAAAATAGAAGCATGTGAATCACTATGTAATGGAATACTACATTTCTAGGAAGCATAATACTCGTACAATAAGAATCAATTGCACGAAAGAAATCATATAACAATGGGCCTAAGAGGCAGGGTAAAAAACCCAGAGTAATCCCCCATAAATATCAATATTAGGCCACTAGAACAATGGTCCTAGGAATCATAGGGATTCCACAATACAATAATACTTAATAATCACCATGAAATGGATGATGGAATCAAGCTAAACATTCCACCTATGTACCCAAGGAAACTCATGTCCTCTTTTACAAAATTCAATTTTAATACTTGAAAAATGATCAAAACTATTTCCCAATCAACTTATCAACATACATGGAAGACCCATTTTTTTTAAAAACCTTTTTCAACACAAACAAAAAAAATTCAATTTTCATACATCAATAACGCAATATTAATCAATATAATTATCATAGTTTAGATACAGAACCACCTAACTCGATTTTTTGGTCACATACACCAACCAAAAAATCCAAAAGTAATGACACCAAACAAAACCCTCAACAAGGGCCCTATAATCAAAATCTCACATCAAATGATTGATTAAAAATATAAAAAAAGGTATTGTAAGGTCTAATAAATCCCACTTACCTCAAGTAAAAATTTATTCTTTACAACAACTGTACAAGGAATGACATTCAAGAAAAGATCTGACAATAGATCTGGATGATAACAATAAGAAATATCCAACATTGATCAACAGATCTAATAATTCATGGATAGGGCACTATCAAGATCAATCAAAAACATTAATTGAAGAGAACACTAACTTAGAGAGATGTAACATAGAATAAATGATGAACTGGAGAAAATGATATTGATCCATAAAATTTTGAGTCTCATAAAAAGAATCTAAATTGTCATAGGTCAAGAGGTAGAAATTCTGGAGAGAAATGATCCATGAAAAACTCCTGAACATGTGAATTTTTCTTGGTGTTAGATGAGTAATGAGATGTACCCTTGGTCACATTGTGTAGTCTAGGCATGATATGTATGTTAAATAACCCATCTCTTTGAAATAAAAATATTCTATATAACCCATACATGATGTGTAATTTAGGTACATGACATGTACCAATTCACGACATGATCTCCCCATTCACAGTGTGATCCCACAAACCATGACATAAAACCAGCACCACATACACGACAGGTACTTCATGTACATGCTGTGTACATATCCTAAAATCTGCAGTATACCGAAAAAATTGCAGAAAAGGAATTTAAAACTTGAAATAAACATAGAAAATGGTATAACATACTTTATCAAGGTAACAAGATGTAACATGGGTGCTTTTAGATAGCTCTCTAATGATTGGGGCATTGTTTAGATTAATGATATATCATGTATGTGATTAGGGAATAAAGATATTCCATTATTGGACTTATTCCACCATGCAATACCATTTTTGAAAATAGCTTTGAATCATGTTTATGTCATGTTATATGTTTCTTCAACATTCCTAAAATTCCATGATATCTAGATCCCATGTTCTATATATTATGATACCAAATGTTTATTCATGTTATATACCATTTAATTTCATCATGTTATTCTTTCTATCTCATGTGGTATTATTTATAGCTTTTATTTTTGTCTTAATGTTCTTTTTAGGTCATCCATTTTTCCATGTATTTACTAAAATATACATTGAATATGTAAGTGTTTAATATAATTTTGGAGCTCTTTGTAGATATTAAATAATATATGTTTTTATTTCAATTGTTTTCATTCATATTATGTACGTAATATTACAAAGACATTATAATTTATTATCATTGGTTTGTATTTTTTTATAATTACGCTAAAAATCATGTACTAATATGTTTTAAATGGTAGGATCACAAATTTTTTTTATGAAAATAGTATTGTTTTTATTGATATTAGGACCATAAAACATTAGTATTAACCCAATGGATAATTATACCACCATGTATATCCTATATTTATATATTCAAAACCCCATTTTCATATATACCTTTCTTTTAAAATTTCACCCAACAATGATAAATTATTCCTTTTTATATTCTCATTAGATTTGTATTCAAGACCCACAATTTGTTCATTTTTTATTAGTTAATTCATTTAAATAATTCAACATATCAAAATATTCAATATTATAGTAAATGTTACAATTTCCCTAAAAAAATAAAAAAAATTACGGGAATGGTAGATAAAAACATTGTGACCATACTAGCATATCTGTATCATTATATGAATAACAATATGAATCATGTGACCACCCTACTTATCCTGATGAAGTGAACTTAGAAGTTGAGTCATTAATGTAACAAATTCCCTCTTCTCTTTAATATATCTTATGATCCACTAATTTTGGAACAATGGATTAACTCTATTGAGAAGATATTATCTTTCCTACAATTCCCATAAGAATAGAATTTTGTGATGGTTGTCTTCTATAATGATGGGGAAGCATATCTATGGTGGAAGTAATCAAGAACACAAATTCTATGGAAGAACATGATTACATGGAATGGGAATGAAAGAATAATTTTTTTTTCAATAAATAATTTTAAAAACTCTATATATTATGATAGATAGTGAGTTCATTAAACTAATACAAAAGTAATATGACTGTATGATGGAATACCAGGAAAATGATAGAAATCATTTATAAAACACATATGGATTATTCGTTAACAATGAAACCAAGGTGGATATCTTCTTTATCAAAAAAATCTGATTTGATAAAAATATTTGGTGATTCAAAACATTGATATCTATGATGAGATTTTATGTTTTCCCCTTAATGTTCTAATGGTGATTTGAGACTCTTAGCCGTCACATAGGAATGGAGATATGAAGTGGATAATGGAGTTTATTATGGAATGATCCATAGATAAGTCCCATGAAATAAATAAAATCAATATCACACATGTCAAAATATTGGTATGAAGCTTCTTGGAAACTATATAAAAGTAACCAAATGATTATTTAAATGTAGAAGAGAGTAAAATCATGATTATCATTACTGAAGAGATATGTGGATGACCACAATTGAGGAATAATACATGAATATTTGTATCAACACTCAACCTATAGTGAAGTTTTTTACCATCATGTATCATGGTCATTCTATGAGTCCATTCCCTATGGCATAGGTTTTTCAAGGGAATCAACAATAAAAACATCCAATACATCACGAAAAGTCATATTATATAACTAATATTGAGGTGGAGAGAAAAAATAATTTACTGATATGTATGGTAGTTCTTAATTCAGGAATAATGAATTTAATATTTTATTCAATTCCAACACATTCATTCATGTATTGTAACTTTTTTAAATCTATTCAAACACCACCCCAAAATATGAAGGTTCAGTTATATGTTATAATATAAAATGAGAAAATTATTTAATCCAAAGTATATAACTCATCCCAAGTTATATTTTTTTAATGAAACTTCAATAAAATATATTCTTACATGATTTGGTGAATTTTGATTGAATATTTTGGATTTATTAGATATCATTATAGAAATCCAACATCAACCATCGTGAAAGGGTAATCACTCTTGACACAACAAGGAATTCTCTTGTTTTATAAATGTGTAAGGAGGAGGAAGGATATACATTAGAATAGAGATTTCAACTGTGAGTGATAGTTCATTATGATCTAGAATATACAACTCAAATGATTTATAAAATGAGAGGATAATGGTCGAAGACATTCCCATTGTGAGGGATTTCACAATTTTGTTTCCCTGAAGAATCTTTTGGTCATCCTCATAACTGAGAGGTTGTGTAATCAATTGAACTTATTCCTAGAACTATTATTATTTCTAACAGACCTCGATAAATTGACACCATTGAGTATGAATGAATGTATAATATTGTACAAGATAATATTTTGACAGGTTTTTTACAACTTAGTGCCTCACTATGGGTTGTGCCATTCCTTTTCACTATAATATGTTTGGATCAAGTTGCCCAATGATTTTTTATTGTGATATCAACAAAATAATTATTAAGAACATATTTACTCTACAAATTATATAATATAATTTCATTCCATTGTGTGGCATTTATTATATCTCAAAGGTGAAAAATTAGTCATGATATTCCCAATTAAAGGTAAATAGGGAAGATATTGCCAAGTCTATCTTTCAAATGAAGTATAGACTCTATGGGTTCATATTGATTCAATTTAGAATTTATAAAACCCTAGTAATTTTCATACACTTCGTAAATATAGTATTTATAGATTACTCCAAAAAAATGGTTGTCACTATTAATGATAATATATTATATGCCAAGAAAAGTACGCGCCTAATGAAAATTTGTTTACTGTATTATATACTCTTAAAATGTGAAAATATATGAAATGTATAATAACTGTGTTTTATGGATGGATTTATATAATTATTTGGACATGTTATCACCCACAATTGAATATAATTAGTCCCTATTAGAATATGATATTGAATAGTGGTGAAGGAAAACATATGTAATGGACATCCATAGTTTCTTTTTTAATTGGTATTACAGATGATTTTTTAATATCTTCTCATGAATTTCAATCCCACTAACCCAGGTGAATTAGAAGGGAGTAATGATTTTTAGACCATTCAATGTGTAAAATTATCACTGAGTTGAAAAATAGGCTTATTATTTCACTGGTACTCACACTTCTTATAAGTGGAGAACACTTGTTGTTATACATCATTTTTTTAAAGAAGTTATTATGTATTATACAGATGAAAAAATTATAATGTGATATCCTTTTCCAAAAAGAAGCTACAAGTTCATTAGAAAATCTATCTCAAGCCTGATCTAGAGTTTGTGGTTGTTATCTTCATAATGAAAATGTGATGGCATTATCTCTTTGGGAATAATTTTGAGATAAATAGTGATTATAAGAGCCTCAAATATATATTCATTTAGAATTATTTTTATATGTTCCAATGAATATGGTTAGACCTAATCAAGGATTATGTCTTCAAAATACACTACCATCTTGAAAAATCAAAAAAATTGGTAGATCATATATGTTGAAAGATAAAATAACATTATCAATATTGAGAATAGAAAAGGGTTTGGAGTTTTTATAATTTTAAAGGATGTGCATGGGAATATTATATTAATTCACATCATCATTTGTTACTCAAATGACTATTTGACCATTTATTATGGATAAAATAATGGGTTTTCAATAAAATTATGTGGAAATTCAGAAAAATGTGGAATCTATAATAAAGGAAAAATCATAAGAGATAGAATTTGATGAGAAATGATTCAAATTATTGGGGTCATGAATATGAGTAACATAAAATGTACAAATAAATAATGTGATTTTGAATAGACCACATAGCTCATCCTTATTTATTAACCTAGGGCTCAAAAAGATGTATCGAGATCTCTGAGTGCACTGTAGTTGGGAAAATATGATGATATAGATCCTTGATTATACATCAACAGAAATTTTAGTTCATGAAGTGAAGGTTTATAGGAAATATACTACAGGGATGATGCATCCATTAAAATAACAATAAGAAAATTGTAAAACATGGCCATGAAATTTTTCACTAATTTTTCGAAGACATGAAGGGAAAAAAATTCTATATAGGTTATTGGGGATCATCTTATAATGAATTGAAATTTTTTTCAAATTTAGGAATACAGAACACTGGACCAACATGAACGTGTATAAATAAGAGACGTGGTGAGGCTATATAGAGTTCCATTATCAATTTTATCTGAACACGATCAATGATTTACCTCCATGTTCTATAATGGTATCCAATAAAATTTAATTAATGAGATTTTCTTTAGTATATCTTATCATTCTGAAACTAATGAGAAATCTAATAAAACTATCCCCACAGTAGAAGATAGGTTTAGAGCATGTTCTATGAGATTCCTATGAGGATGTTACCAACGTATTCCAATTGTATTGTTATCTTAAAATAATATATTCCAATTAATCATCCAAATGGCACTATATGAATCCCATTATGGGAATATATAATGAATTCCAATATACTTGGATGAATTTGGTGAAAGTGTGTAGCTAGGACATTAAATGGTAAAAAAATGGTAGAAAAGGTGAAAACCAGTCGTCAAATCATCAAATAATCTCAATGATAACAATAGAGCTATGAACATAATATTATATGGATTATATATTTCTGTATGGTGACAAGATATTCATTTACATATTTCCATGGGAAAAACTAAATTGTTTTTGGATGAATGGAATCCTATGTCCCATGTACATAGACCCCTTCGGTGTTATTGATCATATTGAAGTTGTTCCATATCAACTAGCTCATTGAAATTACTCTTATCTAGTACAAGACATATTCCATGTATCCCCCCAACATAAGTACATTTTGTATCCCTCATATATAATACACTGAAAGGTGATGCAGCTTGAAAATGATATCTCTTATGAGGAGTAGCTGAATAAGATCTTGGATTATAGAGATATACTTCTACACAAAAAATTATACTCATTGGTTAAAATTTATATGGAAAACCCATTTGTAAAAAGATGCAAAATGGTACAAATATGAAGATATTAAGGATAAGTAACCTCACGTGTTTTCACTTTATAATGTAAAAATTAATATCGTGGGTGACATTTCATAATGGTGGTAGAATGTAATGAAATAGAATTTTATCAATTGAAATTACTTAATTATAATTCGATCACACTGAAAAACAAAAAAATATTCTCATAAATTAATAATGATACATTAGTTTATAAATAAATCAATAATAATTCTAAATACTATAGTAGAACAAAAAATAAAAAAATATGTTAACAAGAATATGAAAATTTTGTAATTTCATGATCCAATAGAATGATATCACTCACAAAAAGAGCTATAAAAACATTATTTTAATAACAAAACATTCTTTTGGAAGATAATTTGATATATAACATTAGATAAATTAGATGATACTAATGAATGTAATATGTGGTATATATAGGAAGAAGTAAACCCTTATGACTGTTAAAAAATTGGTTGATGGTATAATAACATAATAATTGGAATTCCTAACTTGCCATTAGAATTGTAACATTACCAATGAATGTATAGTTAAAATTTAGGTACCTTATAAATTAAAAAATGATATAATTATAGAATTAAAAAATAAATATTATTAAAATAACAAATTAAGTGATATTATTAATATGAAACAGATATGATTATTAAAAATATTATATTTAATATAATAATTTAAAAAGAAATTAATTTTACTAAAATATATTTATATATTTTAATATTTTTTAATATTATAATTATATGATAATTTTATGATACTATAATAACTTTTTCAATTTTTCATAAATTTAGTAATAGTATAAAAATTAGTATTTTTTAATAAAAATATTTTTTTAAATTAAAATTTAGATTTATCATATATATAGAAACTGTATCATTAAATGGATTTCATTTTTTAATTCTACACATTGATAAATGGTAATTTTTATTGTTAATATTTTAAAAAAAATGTAAATTTTTGTGAATAATGAAATATGTTACTTTATGGTGATTAACATTATAAGCGGATAATGAACATTTGAGTTTTTGTTCAGTAATGAGTTAGGTATGTTCCCATTATCACCAAAAATAATCTCTATTTAGTGTATTTAGTAATGATAATAATAATTTTTGATGGTATTGATTCAAAATTATAATCTAATTAATAAAATAATAAAATATACCCATGTCCTCCCCTTATAAATGTTACCCCTCACCAACCCTTCTCTTCACAATTCCCATGACTTTTATCTACAATAAATTCATCCAATTATATTACCAATCCATTTACTTATTTACAATAACCATGTTTTTTGAAAAACAATACCAAACCTATGTTCCTTGAGAAGTTTCTCAAAGAGATTACATTCAGGGGTAAAATCATATTTCTCTTCTTTTTAATTTTTTTTTCATTCTTCTACCTCATTCTCACCCCAATCCAAATAATCTTGATCTGTCCAATATCATATATATACTGTATTTTTATTTTATTAATAATCCATCAATATAAAATTCCCTTATCCTCTACTTTTATTCTATAAATGAACACATCATTTGTGATTCACCACCGTCAGTGACAACATGTTTTAATTTTTCATTGACACCTTCATGGACGGTAATAAAACTATTTTCATAGTTACATCATATTATATTATATTTATTATAACATTTTTCATATTCTATAACCTATTAATGAACATAATATTAGATTAAAATATACTATTTTATCATGGTCATAAAAACCACTAAGGTAAACATATCATTTTTTATTAACATTTACCTAATAAATAATTCTCAAATTTGAAATCAAAATGATATGTGGGTCACATAAAATTATGAAACTATAAATCTAAAATTTCATTAAGGTTTATTATTCTTGTTCTACTTTGCATGAACATCCATATATATATATAATTAAACTGGCCATGAAATATATGTAATGAACGCTCCCAGAACTAGAAAATTAAACACTATATCTCATAAAAATTGACACCGGTGAACATAATATAATTATAATAAATATAATATATATAGAATATTTTTTTCATTAATTTATTAATAAATATTATTTCCAAATTTCAGATATTAACTGCAGGTGAGGAACACTTTTGGACATAAGGTATGTGATGTATTCAAACCTCTATTTTTCCTTTGAGTTATGTTTCAATTGTCTTTATAACAATGTATTTATTCGTTATTATTATATAACTCACCAAAATTTTTATCATATCTTCCAAGAATAATTATTAATATCAATTAATCACTCATTGATAGTAAAATTAATATTTTAAAAGGATCTATATTTGACTCCTAATAATAAGAAAGCCTGATTAACTTGAGTTTTCCAATGTCTGACATCTTTTTAGTATTACTCCATAATATGTTTTTATCCATCATTATTTTTATAATATATTTATTTTAATCCAGAAAATCCAAATTTTTTCAATTTCTTTATAAAAAAATTATTCCTTTCTCCTCTTTTATGTCACTTTTTTATTTTCCCTTAATCTACACTAAAGTGACTCATTTCTAATGATTCATAAACAGTATTTTAACATGTTTTCACTTCAGTTGGTAATTGTTTTTCATGTTATATGCCAATTATTACTTATTAATGACTATCTAGCTTTATAATCCATTATATCTTAGACACCGTTATGATATTACATTTGGTTTTGCATTATAACCTGATAATGATACCAATTTTAATCCATTGGAAAACCTAATGTTTATTCCCTATGTTTGATTCTTCATGTGGAACACATATGCATGAACATATTATGATATGTGTGCCACAGTATCACTCCAATGAATTGGATAACTTTTAGTTTACTGGTACATAATTAATGGGTCAGGGAGTACACCAAATCCATTATGTGACATTGTGCCCCATATGACATAGTCGTGGAAGTGAACCTTGACTCGTGAATATTTTATGATTTTCCTTTCTAAAACATTCCTAGATTTACAATATAACATTATTTCATTTTCTCTATGATAGGATACCATATGTTTATTCATGGTGCAAGGATATTTATGTCATCTTGTTATTCTTTTGGACTCATGTGCTATGCTTTATTCATATGATTATTCCCTCACTATACTTTATAGCTCATCCTTTTGTTCTTTTATTCCCCAAGATATCCCATGAAGATATAAGATCTCATAAATAGTTAAGAGACATTTAATGATAATAAATAAAACCTTATTTTTTTCATGTTATCTAATTATTTACCTAGTTTTCAAAATAAATCAAAACATAATTATACTTGGTTTGTATTTTATAAATAATTATGTCTTGAATTTTGTGAAAATGTTTTTAAAAGGATAGGATCAATATTGGATACATTATTAGTTATAAAAAGGCACTAATAAAGGGATACATTATCATATCTTTTAAAATAATTGATGAAGATTACCGTTTTCATAATCTTGAGAAATGTGGATAATGTGGCTATACTATAGTGTGTTGTTATATTTACATCACACTAATGTAATAGAAACAAAAACAGGATAAAATAAATATTTTAAATGTAATAAAATTTTCAAACTAAATGCAAGAAATACACTAAATTATATATCTTTATAGCTTTATATTATACAATTACATGTGTAAGTACATATTATCAAAGTCATTCAAAATCATCAATATTTTTTGGCCTTTATCACCTGACCACCACTAAAGTTATTTCTAAAAAACAATCAATTTAATGAATAATAATACACCTATATATGAAAAAAATTTGTGTGTTTGTAATGCTATAAATAAATAATTTTAATACAATGATTTAATTTCAAACTAAACGTTATGTCATACTAGTAATTCCATATATCTGATTTAGTAATTGATTCGTTCACATCACCAAATTTCTTATTTTTATTAATTTATAATATCACTAAAAATTAACTATTTAACTATATTAATGAAATTATAAGTAAATTAATTAAGTAATAGCAGAACTAATGATGAGATAATAATATAAACTCAATTTCTCAGTTTTGGCGATGCGATCGTCATTTTAAAATAATGTTCCAATTATTTATTTGAAAACATGAGCATAATGTCATACAAATTATATATTGTGTCAGATTGATAAGCGCTTAGTTTATATATTTCAAAATTTACAATGGATTATTTTTATAAATTACAAAGACAATGTTGTTTTGTTTGCTCATTTTGGTGAATATAACTTGTGTTTTTTTTACTAAAATGATATTTTAAACTACAAAAACACAATGTGAGTCATATGAATCACAAAGTGTATCAGTTTGACACGAGACTATTTCCTTCATGGGAAAAATTAATTTTGAATTATTTTCCTTAAATATTAAGCCATTCAGATAATGTATTATAGATTTTCATTGAATGAAACATTTTATATGATGACCTTAACTTTAAACTGATAATAGACCATTTGAGTCATACTTGGAACATTATGTATCAAATTGAGGTGAAGAGATTCCATCACATTTTAAATGATATATGGATTATTTTCTTATGGTATGGAAATAATTTGAAATTTTTCCATAGTTTTGAGTTTTTCAGTTGACTTGTTTACTGAAATTAATTTCTATTTTAAACAAAAGAATCACATAGAGTCATTCTAGTAACACTGATCATTTTATTGAGGATTCAATGATACCCACACATCATAAATGACTTATGAATATTTTCCTATTGTATTAAAATAATACAACTATGTTTTATTAGTTTTCAGTATGTCATAAGTGTTTTTAACTAAAATTTTATTTTATCCTTGATGAATTTAATTTGAGTTATACTAGTAAAATTTTGTTTCAGATTAACATGAGGCACATTCTATAACATAAAAAATGCATTATGAACCATTTTCCTAAATTTTTGATACATTAGGATCTCATTTCGTTACCTTATGTGTGTGAAAAAATTATGATCTAAAATGTCAATTTTAAACTCATAAAGGAATATTTGAGTTATAATAAGAAAAAAGTGTATCGTAGTAAGAATTGAATGATTCCTAATTGTCAGAAATGATATATTGATATTTTTCTGTTGTATTAAAAAATTAAGAATTTATTTTCTCAGTTTTGAGTATGTCAGTTGTGTTTTTCACTAAACTTAATATCAAATTTAAATAAAAAGACATTCATGGAGAGATATCAAGAACATCGTCTATAAATTTTATGGGAGGATGATTCCTACATATAGAAATTAGGTACATATACTTTAAATTTTTTTAAAAACAATACAAATGTGTTTTCTTGGTTTTGCTTATGTATCATGTCCTTTTAATAAAATTAAATTCCATATAAAATAAAAATAAATGCTTACAGATATTCCAGTAAAACTATGCATCAGATTTAAGAGAGGACAATTCTTATACACCAAAAATAAATTATAAATAGTTTTTCAAATGTAAAAAAACAATATGTATTATTTTTCTGAGATTTTAGTATGTCACTTCTCTTTTCTATCAATAGTAATGTCAATATTAATTAAAAAATGAGAAACATGGAGTCGTACAAAAAACACTATGCATAGAATTAATGTTCAGTTGATTATTATAGATCAAAAATTACTTATGGATTTTTTTCTTAAACTATCTAAACACTCATAATGCAATTGATTGTTTTTTTGTATTTCACTTTTTATTTACTAAAATTCATTTTTTAAAAAATAACACAATATTTGAGTAATACATGTCATTTGTGTGTCAATTTTTTATGAAATTGATTCATATAAAAAAAATAACTTAGGAATAAAATTCCTTTGTTATAAAAAAAACATGGGAATTTATTCTCATTTTTCAATGATTGTAATTTTTTTTTAAAAATAACAACATTAAAATAATAAAATACAATTATAGTCATACCAAGAACATCATGTATTAGATTAAAGGGAATATAATTCCTAGATATTCAAAATGTCATATAGATATGTTTCCTAATGTATCAAAATATAATGATTATTTTTAATTGTTTTTTAGTTTCCAAATGTCATTTTTTAGTAAAATTAATGTCAATTTTCAATAAAAAGATACACATGGAGTAATATCGGTTACACTGTGCATTAGAATATGATGAGGTAAATAATATATCTGAAAAAATAATTTATGTAAAATTTTACTAAGGTATCAAAATAATAAAAATGATATTGGTTAGTTTTGATTGTGTCAATTATATTTTTTAATAAAATTAATGTCATCTTCAAACTAAAAAACACACATGAAGTCAGATTAGACATAAAATTTTTATTGTTGAGGTATAGTTGATTCCTAAAAGACATGAATTTCTTATGAATGATTTTAATAAAGTATCAAAAAAATAAAAATTATTTTTTTTCACTATCCAACATGGATATTTTACTAAAATATCATTTAAATCTAGTAACATTTACCATGAATCATACATATCAAAACATGTGTTAATTTAACATAATAATTATTCATAAATATGACAATTTTTAATTCATTATAATAAAAAATTCGAGAAAATCCATGTCTGGTTTTAGTGTTTTAAGTGTGTAACAACCATTTTGAATTAAAATTTAAATTTTAAATTGATAGTGGACACATTGAGTTGTAACATGAAATATGTTACATTGATTGAGGTGTGGCTTATTCCTAAACATCAAAAATGACTCATGGATAATTTTCCTAAAGTCTAAAATAGTTTGATTGAGTTTTCATAGCATTGAGTATGTTAGTATTATTTTTAATAAAATTATTGTCACTTTTAAATAAATAAACACACTTGGGGTCATAATGGTCACATTGTGTGTCAGATTGTGGTTCAAATAATATTTTCATGTCCAAAATTCCCTATATATCATTTTCATAAAGTAATAATCTTATAAAAATATTTTTTCTTAGTTTCATGTATGTCACTTGGCCTTTTTAATAAAAATAACGTCAATTTTAAATAAATTGTCACACATGGTATCAGATTGTCCACACTATGTATTATATTGAGGATTCATTTATTCTTATTCATCTAAAATGACATATGAAACATTTTCATTAATTATCAAAATAGTTGGAATGTATTTTCATTATTTTGTTAAATATTTTACTAGTTGGTTTTGCTAAAATTTTATTTTAAATTAAAAAAATACAATATGTGTCATACAAATCGCATACTTTGTCTACTTAATAGAAGATAAATTTCTACACATTAAAAATATTCTATGAATCAATTTTCAAAATTATTGATAAAATATGAGTTTATCCTTTCATCATTCAATGTGTGACACACCTTTTGAACTAAAATGTAAATTTTAAAATGACAATGGACACATTGTGTTACACTGTGCTCATCAATCATCATAGTGTTTTTAGGATGATTCATACAAATACAAAATGACATGTGGATCATTTTCCTAATGTATCAAAAGAATCCAAATGCAATTGATCAGTTTTGAGGATTTCCATTGACTATTTTTAAAAAAAATATCATTTATAAATAAAAAGGCAGACATGGAGTCATAGTGGTCACACCATGTATCTAATTGAGACATGGTTTTTTTATAAATTATGAAAATGAATTATACATAGTTTTCCTAATGTATCAAAAAAATTAATAGTTTTTTTTCTTTATTTTATGAGTAAATGATTTCGATTTTACTCAGTTGTCATTTTAAATTCAATACATGAACGTTTCATCATCCTAGTCACATCATGTGATAGTTTAATGTTAGATAGTTTCTTATATATTAAAAATGACTTATAAATAATTTTACTAAAAAAATATACAATCCCACTGTAGTTTCATAGTTTTATGTGTATGATGTACTTTTCTAAGAAAATATCAATTTGTATCTGAAAAACGAAGGACTCATTGGTTTAAACGAAACATATCATGCATCATATTGAGGGATAGATCACTCTTATACATCAAAATAGACATCTCAAAACCATTTCATAATTTATTAAAAAAATATTAATGTGTTTACTATGATTTCATAATGTCACTAAAGTTTTTTTATAATATTCCATATTAAACTAATAACACACACTTTTCATCATAACAGTCACAGCATGTGTCAGTTTAATGTGAAAATAGATCATACACATTACAAATGAATCATGAATCGTTTTCATAAATTTTTTAGAAAATATCGGTGTGTTCAATAGGATTTTATTATGTGACACACTTTTTGAACTAAAATGTCAATTTTAAAGCAATAATCCCTAATTTAAGTTATATGGGAATAATGTGCATCTTATTGAGGTTTAGATTATTCCTACATATCAAAAAATAATTATTGATCATTTTCATAAATATGAACACAATATTATTATTACTTTAGTTTTTAGTATTTCACCTGACATTTTTTCTAAAATTAATGACAATTTTAAATTAAAAGACACATATAGTGTCACACCGAACAAATTTTGAACAAGATTGAGTTGAAGATAATTAATATATATCATAAATGACTTGTGGATAATTTTTATAAGGTATAAAACCAATATTAATTCATTTTATTGGTTTTGTGTATGTAAATTGTCTTTTTGACTAATATTAATGTAAGTTTTAAATTCAACTGCACCCTTGGTGTCATACTGTTCACACTATGTATCTTATTTAGTTTTTATTAATTCATACACATACCAAATAATTTTTGGAAAGATATTAAGAATCTATAATGAAATAATAATTCCATTCTAACTTTTGAGTATGTCATTTATCTTTTTTACTAAAATGTCATTTTAATGTGGAAACATGCACTTTGCATCACACTGGCCACATTGTGTGTCAGTTCAATGTGAGACTAATTACTTTATGTAAAGAATGACTTATTATCCTTTTTCATAAATTATAGAGACAAATAAATAGAATTTTTTCTATTTCCAAATTATGACACACTTTATGAACTCAAATTTCAATTTTAGACAATGAACAGATACTGGTAGTTATACTGATCCCAAAATGCATCATATTAAGGTGTAATGGTTTTATAAACATCACAAATTCCTTATTGGTAATTTTACAAATGTTTTAAAACAATTTGAAATTTTTTGTTATTTTTTATCATGCTTGTTGTATTTAAAAAAACATAATGTAAATTATAATTAAAAAAATGAAATTGGAGTCATACTAGTCAGACAATCTGTCAAATTGGGTGAGGTTTATTTCTACAATTTTTTTAATGAATCATGGAATCTATTTCTAATGTATCAAGAAAAACCAAATATGTTTTCCCAATAATAGTAATGTTAGTTTACTTTTTTCTTAAAATCATTGTCAAATTTAAATAAAAATATATAGTTAGTGTTATACATGTGACGTTGTTCATCGTATTGAGTTGAAATTTATTCCCACCCATCAAAAATGACTTTTGATTATTATTCCAAATGTTCAACAATAATATGAATGTTTTTCTCAATTTTGAGTATGTGATGTGTGCTTTGAAATAAAACATAAATTATAAACTAGAAACATACAATTTGAGTCATATAATGTAGAATATATATCAGATTGATATGTGGCTGACTAAGTATCTGATGTGTGTTTCGATTTATCATATCATAACAAAGCTAGAAAAGAATGGATTTTTTCATTTGAATAGAAGAGTAAACCACATAATTCCAGAAACTATTTACCCAAATGAAACGTGTTCTCTATTTAATGTCTTGTTGCATATAATTGATGGGAAAATATTGCTATTAAAAAAATATTTGATACAAGTAGTTTTTACATAGAAATGATTAGGATATTAAATTAAATGTAGTAGATAAAATTGAGAAATAATTATATATATGATTAGTAGGTATACACCTTTTGAGGATGCATGTATATATTCACAATCGATTTCCTTATTTCCATTATTTCAATTGCAGCATCAATGTCCAATATCTCACAATAAATAGTAGCTTTGAACAAACCACCTATAATCGTGAAAAATAATCCAGAAGTATATGAAAACATTTATAATGTTATTAATAATATAAATTATAAATAAAAAAAAATAAAAACAGTAAACTAATAAAATGATAATTTTAAACTAAAGCCACACAATTTTAGTCACACCATGTACACCACGCAATGATTTGTGTTATTGTTGATTCCACTATGTCTGTTTATCCAAAAGAGAATTCGAAATTCTAGTTTATCAAACAATATTACAGCTTGATAACCTAGAATGATGAATGCAATGGGGAATAAATAGAAAATATCATCCCTATGAGTGCATCATCCTTTTTGAGTGCATGATCTTAGTAAATGAGTGAATAATCCTTGATGACAAAGTTATCTATTCATGATCTTTGTGAAAATTAAAAAAATCAGTATTGGATAAATTTTTTGATGATATTAACTAAATAAATACATATAGTGATGTGAAAATCAACTGAAAGTAATTTTTTTCAAGTTTTATATCATTGTATTGTAATATAACTATTTTTTATCATATAAAACTAAAATAAATGGATCTTATTCTATATTGAATGACCTTAAAAGGAAATACATTAGACCATATAATATATAATTAAACATTCATCAGTAGCCCACACCACATGAACCTAAACTGTATGAATTACCATCCAACATAGATGGAGATTTCCTATATGATATTTCTTTATTAAATTATGTTAACTATAAAAATCATCATAATTTTTTTTCACACAAATTTTTAAACAATATAATATTTTATTTCCTTAATCACATTATATAATTATAATAGTTATTTCTCAATTAAAATTTGAATTCCCAATCCCATTATTTTAAATTAAGATTCTAAACTATAACATTTTTCATTCACCCACTATAAATAAATATTATATATTATAGAATCTAAATCACAAAAACATCATATATATTACCACTTTTATAACGACCCACACTTTACATACATTGTTAATACTTCAAAATTGAAGCACACTTATTACAACATATGACAAAACCACAAAGGACCGTATAGGTATAGTGTCTTTAGAAACTGGGAAACATAAACAACTGGTTCATAAACCTTCTACAGTGTCTCCCATTTATTTCATCATATCTAGGGTCCCTTTTAGCATATTCTACTTAATATACATCTTCCTGACCTGGGGAAAAGAAAACATAAAAGGGTGAGCTCAAATGCTCAGCAAGGGCAAATAAAGGAAATAAAAATCATATCATATCTTTTTGAAAATCAAAACCTGCAAAAGAGATCATAATATCTTAACATGGAATAAATCATAGGAGTGAAAATGAGATCCCCATAATCATAACATAAATCTTGAAACTTTGTGGCATGCACACATAATCATGGAAAATCATTTCTTGTTAGTCATGACTCATTTCCAAGACTATCTTAGTGGACAAAGTCCCTTTCTGAATCGAGTAACCCTCGTTTCAGTCCTGTTTCACTGAACCGGTATAACCTACCATTCCAGCCATGTCTATCTCATGAGATATAAAATCATTACCCAATGCATTGGAGGGAGATATAGGTCCCACCCATCTCATAATGATACCATTATTATGTGTGCCACAAAATCATAAACCATACATCATTTCATAACCCATGTAATAAAAATGGGATTCTTAAACAACATGACATCATAAAACAAGTCATATAAGATAAAGGAATTCATAAAAAAAATTCCATCACAACATAATCAAATCAATGTAATGATAGGGATAAAATCAGAACCCTACATTATCTTAGATGGAAAATAATTTTGCTAAAACACTTGAACTCCATTCTTGAGGAAAATATCCTTTCTACTTCAAAAACATTTTTTTCCTTTAATAACATGTCATACAATTTTAAACTAAAAGAAGTTGATTAAAAATAAACTTTAAAACTTGTAAAGGAAGCTTCTTGGAAATAATGTTTTAAAAATCCATTCATGTCGTATAAGTTAAAAGAAAACATTCTTCTCGTACTTTTGTCGGAAAAGTCAAAAAGTACCTCGTACGAAAAACGACAAAAGATTCCCTTCATATCTTTTACAAAAAACTTACCGAAGGGTAAAATTGGATATAAAATATTGTATAAGGTTGGAAATAATATTAAATATTGAGGGAACATGGATGTAGATGATAAAATACACCCCAGTAAATACCAAAGTATAAACAATCTCGGATAAAAATGAGATTGTGATATTTCCCTTACCTTAGGTCCGATTTGCTTTGTTCGTGTCCGAAGCTCCTGTATAATGGTTTAAATAATGTTATTTACTTATTCCAGAATCATACATATTGATATGATATCATATATGGACATATTATTAGCTTCTTGTTAGTAATATTTCATTGTTACTTGTTACTCGGGTCTTTATAACTTTTTGTTCTTATGCGTTTTTTGTCGAATAAATTCTTATTCTTATCTTTAGGTTATAGATAATTAATTTCCAGAATGGTATTATTGTATTATATACCATATTCATTCATTCAATTCATTTATATAATCATTATGAAATGAAGATCATGTAGAACGAGTCACATCACATCGTGGAGACGGTATTCCGTACGTACGCACGAGTGATGATATCGTTCCTATGATCGTGGAATTGTATTGGAGTATATATATATTATTTAAGTATCAATATAACTTCATAATAATCATATATAGTTACTCATTACACCATTATACCCATCCTTGTAAGGTGATGGTGGAAAATAGATTACACCACGGCGTGGAGACGGTATTCCGTACGTACGCACGCGCGGTGATTTCATTTTTCCGTAGGATGGATAGAAGGTGAATTAGGGTTGTTTCATATTTATAATAACATATCAGTATGTAAGTAATACTGATGTTATTACTTTATCATTAAACAACTAAAGAAGAAGAAGTTGAAGAAGAAATAAATTGAAAAGATCGGTAATGGATATTACTTCTTCTTTGGAACGCCTCTTTGAATCTTCCACATAAGGAACTAAGATTTGTCTTTAGAGAAGACCAGAACATCTAGGATTATTCTAGGGAAGTGGAGAGGAGAAAATGGCAGGGGTTGGCCGAGCTTGAGTGCTCAAATTGGTGTGAGGAGGAGGGGGAGGAGGTGCCCTTTTATAAGGGAGGAGAGAGCACCTTAGGAATATCTCAAAATATTATTTTATATTAAAGTCAAAATCGGTTTATAATGGTTCCAAAGGGTCTTATTTCGAAGATAAAGTGGGTATGGGTCGAAATCCTATCAATAAATAGGATTTAGACAAGTTTAGGGTATTATTATAACCTTATCAATTAGATTTATTTCTAAGTTAATTAATCTAACTTTTACTGTGTCTTTTTGTTTTCTTTCACTATATGGTTAATACACTTACTATAACATGCCAAACGAACCCAAAATTGGTTATAATTAATATATATATCCTTATCTAAGTCATTTGGCCGAACCTTAGATTTTTAGGAATAAAATAACAATTAATAATATAATATTTGATTTAAAAACTATTTTGTGTCAATTTTGACACTATTTGATATATGATTTTTGTGAAAGTCATAACAGAATTATATGTTCAAACCAAGTTGATTAAATCAACACTAATATATCATAGTAACCTATAAAATAAGTGGAATTCATAAAAAGTCTTAAATTACATTTATTTTGGTATTTATATTATCAATTATGTCAATATTTCATTAATAATATAATTACTGCATCATCTTTGTGACATAAATAAATTAAATTATTTTATGTCTACAAAAATTACAAATAAAATACCATCATGTAGTAAATCTTTTTAGCTTTCTAATTAATATTTACAATCGAATTTATCTTATGTATAACCCCATATTAAAAATGATTTACTTATTAAACTTTGATTTTAACAACTTTAACCCTTCTTTAAATAAATTAATAATAAATGTCCTAATCTTTCCAAGTGGGCCTAAATGGTCATATTTTATTCCTAAGTTCGTTTTTGGTCGAATTACACTTGTCCAATAGAATTAGGACATGTGTTAGGGTAATATTAATATCATATTTACCCTTAGTTACCCTATTTACTATTAACCGCGGTAAAAAAAAGTAAAAAGTTACTGTTCACCAAAAATTATTTTTATCTCATTGAACCACATTCTACTTACTGATATCAACCGTGTCTGTCGGATTTTCGAAATTCCATTCACAGAAGCGGTAAAATTAAGTTTTATGCAAAATTCAGTTTTTAACCTACCACTTAGTGGTTTCACTATTCATCAAAAATTGAATGTTTTCAGAAAAATACCAAAATTTCACCCTAGGCTAATTTCGATATTCTGAGTCCACAAATGAAGTCCATTTTGAAAAATAAAATTTATAAAATTTCAAAAAGTGGTTATTACTATTCATAACGGCTAGTTTTAATAGCATATTGTTGTTTAGTGAAACTCGGTATTGCGTACGATGCAAGCTATCGAGGAAGGTCGTGATTGCGTATAAAGCAATCCAAGCAAGTGTTGTGTAGAAAAAGATTCCTTTGATGATTTATATAAAAGTCTCGGGTGTTACATTCTACCCCCCTTAAAAAGAATTTCTCCCTCGAAATTCGTCACTTTGTAACAAACATATGAGGATAATTCTCCCTCATCATATCCTCAAGCTCCCATGTAGATTCTTCATGTTGGTGGTTCCTCCATAAAACTTTCACCAAACGAGTGGTCTTGTTTCGTAGGACTTTTTCGCTACGATCCAGAATCTCTATCGGCTGTTCTTCATAAGAATGATCTTGCTCTAGTGGTACAACTTCTGAGCTGAGTACATGTGAAGGATCTGGTATGTACTTTCTCAGGAGAGATACATGGAACACATCGTGAACTTGAGAGAGATTCGGTGGAAGCGCCAATCGGTAAGCTACCTTTCCAACACGATCCCGTATTTCGAAAGGACCGATATATCTAGGGCTCAACTTTCCCTTATTTCCAAATCTCATAACCCTCTTCCAGGGAGATATTCGTAAGAACACTTTATCACCCACTTCAAACTCTAGGTCTTTTCTTCGGTTGTCGGCATAACTTTTCTGTCGACTCTGAGCTGCTCTTATGTATTGTTGAATAGATCTGATCTTTTCTGCCATTTCATCAACGAGATCAGGTCCTAATAGCTTTCTTTCCCCAAATTCATCCCAGCAAGTTGGAGTCCTGCATTTCTTTCCATAGAGAGCTTTATAAGGAGCCATCTGAATACTGGAGTGAAAGCTATTATTATAAGAAAATTCAACCTAAGGTAGGTTTTTATCCCAACCTTCTTTGAAATCCATAGAGCAAGCTCTCAACATATCTTCTAGGGTTTGAATTGTTCTCTCAGACTGACCGTCTGTCTGGGGATGATAAGCAGTGCTGAAACTCAACTCTGTATCCAGAGTATGTTGAAGACTTCACCAAAACATCGAGGTAAATCTCGGATCCCGATCAGATATAATAGAAAGTGGTACTCCATTAATCTTACCAATTCCTTTACATATATCCTGACAAGCTGATCTAGAGAGAAATCTTCTCTAACAGGAATGAAGTGTGCAGACTTTGTAAGACGATCAACTATGACCCAGATAGCATTATTGCCTTTGGATGTTTTAGGAAGTCCTGTGACAAAGTCCATAGTGATGTTTTCCCATTTCCATTCGGGTATGGGTAATTGTTGTAACATCCCTTTAGACTTCTGTCTCTCAGCTTTAACTTGTTGACAAACCAAGCATCGAGAGACATATTCAACAACATCTCTTTTCATTCCATCCCACCAGAAGTACTCTTTCAGGTCCCTATACATCTTCGTGCTTCCAGGATGAATAGAGAATGATGAACTATGAGCCTCATCCAGCAGCTCATTCTTTAATTCGGGGATGGGAGGAACGCAAACCCGATTCCTGAACTTTATTATCCCATCACAATCAAGGTTGAATTCAGGAACATTTCTCACCTTCTTTTGTAACCCGACATCTTCTTTGTGTGCCTCTTTAATCTTTACATGTATAGATGGTTGAACATTCATTTGAGAAAGATAAGATTTTTCCCCTTCCATTATAATTCCAAGATCCATCCTTTGTAAATCCATAAATATTGGATCTTTTGTGATCCTCATCATGGATAAACTAGCATGGTCTTGTCGACTTAATGCATCTGCCACCTTGTTTTCTTTCCCAGGGTGGTAATGGATTGAGCAGTCATAATCCTTAATCAGCTCCAACCATCTTTTTTGACGCATATTCAACTCCTTTTGTGTGAAAATATACTTTAAACTTTTATGATCAGTAAAAATATCACACCTTTCACCATAAAGGTAATGCCTCCAAATCTTTAATGCAAAGATTACCGCATCCAACTCCAAATCATGTGTTGGGTAATTTTGCTCATGGATTTTCAACTGTCGTGAGGAATAAGCTATCACCATATCATTTTGCATAAGAACACACCCCAATCCCTTCTTGGATGCATCACTGTAGATCACAAACCTTTCTCCACTACAAGGCAGTGTGAGTATAGGTGCACTGGATAACCTTCTTTTCAACTCCTTGAAATTCTCTTCACATTCCTCTGTCTAGACAAACTTAACTCCTTTTCGAGTCAACTTGGTGATTGGATTAGATAATCGTGAAAAATCTTTTACAAAACGTCGATAATATCCAGCCAAACCAAGAAAACTTCGGATCTCAGTTACTGTTGTTGGTCTTGACCATCATTCGATAACCTCTGTTTTTGCTGGATCCACAGATATCCCCTCTTTTGAGATTATATGACCCAAAAATGCAACTTTTTGAAGCCAAAATTCACACTTGGTAAATTTGGCATAAAGCTTCTCCTTTCTCAGGGTCTTCAATATAATTCTCAAGTGATCTTCATGCTCTTCCTTGCTCTTTGAATAGACAAGAATATCGTCTATAAAGACTACCATAAATTGATCAAGATAGTCTCTAAAGACTCTATTCATTAGATCCATGAAGAAAGCAGGGGCATTAGTAAGACCAAATGGCATCACTATAAATTCATAGTGTCCATACCTTGTACGGAAAGTCGTCTTTGGTATATCCTCCCTTTTGAACCTTAATTAATGATACCCTGAACGAAGATCAATCTTGGAAAAGTATTGAGCTCCGCGTAGTTGGTCAAATAAGTCATCAATGCGTGGGAGAGGATATTTGTTCTTGATAGTGATCTTGTTAAGTTCTCGATAATCAATGCAGAGTCTCATTGATCCATCTTTCTTCTTAACAAATAGAACAGGTTCTCCCCAAGGTGACGCACTAGGGCGTATGAATCCCTTATCAAGATTCTCTTGGAGTTGCTTCTTCAATTCCTGCAACTCAATTGGGGCCATTCTATAAGGTGTCATTGAAATAGGCAAAGCACCCGGTACGAGTTCTATTGAAAACTCAACTTCACGATTTGGTGGAAGACCCGGCAATTCCTCCGGAAAGACATCATCAAACTCCCATACAATGGGCATATTATTAATCATGAGTTTCTCACCAACCATTTGAGATAAATAACCGTCATTTAGTGGAATCAATACCCATAAGATGGAAGAAATTTCCACTGGAAGGTTTTGTTCATCCTTGCATTGATAGACGATCGTAGATTGATCTGGAATATGAAATGTGACTTCCCTTCATTGGCAATTGATATGAGCTCCATGTAGAGAAAGCCAATCCATGCCAAGAATCACATCAAATTCCACTAAAGGAAGGATCACAAGATTTGCAGGAAGCACTTTCCCACAATCTTCGATCGGAGAAGAATTATAAACTTTTGATGCGATTGATGTGCCATTAGGTGTTGTCACAGCTAACTCAACATCTAATTGTTGAGGTAATACGGTGATCCCCTTAGGAAAGTCTTCAGAAATAAAAGAGTGGGTGGATCCAGAATCAAATAAAACATTTTCTACTTTAGAGTGGATGGTAAGTGTACCTTTCACCACATCGTTATCGTACTCCACATCGCTGATAGAAATTGCCTGTGACTTTCCGTTTGCCTTAAGAGTTTGTTGACGTCGACCATCATCATCAACCCTTGGATTTGGGCATTGATTGGCATAATGCCCCATCTCCTTGCACATGAAACATTGAAGTGTAGTAGGTTCATTCTGTGTATCCCTTCCTTAGTTTGCATCATTAGACATCTTCTTCCCATTATCATGGCATTCAAATGCCCGATGACCTTCCTTTCCACATTTAAAACATTTACTTGTCCCTTTAAGACAACTCCCTCCATGTTTCTTTCCACACTTTGAGCATAAGGAAAAGCTCATATTCTTTTCCGTGTGCTCTTTAGATTTTTCTTTGAATTCCATCTTCCACTTCTTATCAAACCCATGTGACTGATGGGTTACTCCAATCTCCATCTCGACTTTGAGAGCACATCGAACGATTTTCTCGTAGCTATTGAAGTCCCTTATGGCTAACGCCCTTCGAAGACTTGGTTTTAAGCCACTAAAGAATCAATCGATCTTACTCTCAGGTTGGATAATAATACCAGAAGTGTACCATGCAAGTCTTGTAAAATTTGCTTCATAGGTACCAACAGATTCATCATCCCTTTGCTTCAGTTCAAGAAACTCTTTCTCCATCTTTGTTCGGAGAATACGAGGGAAGTACTTATTGAAAAATAAGTTATTGAACTCGTCCCATTCCATAAACTCAATTTCATCCCTTTGCCTCGTATTATTAACAAGATTCCACCATTGATCAGCATCTCCTTCCAAACGATACACTACTAGGATGACTTTATCATGTTCAGAACATTGAAGAACTGAAAATATCTTTTCAGTAGTACTAATCTATTGTTCAGCAACTAATGGATCAGTAGACCCGCTGAAAGAAGGTGGACGCTGCCTCATGAAGGATTCAACAGAATGTTGCTCCCTCCTTTTCTCGTTTGGAAATCCTGCATGATTCATAGCTTGAGAAAGTTGTGTGAGCATGGCTACAAGATTTTGCATTCCAGCTCCCATATCGTTTGGTTGCTCAGGGGGACAATCATTGCATTGCCCATCGCATTCCGCATTAACACGGTTCCTTCGGGTTCCAGCCATTGACTAAAACCAAGAAGAATAGTGTGAGCAACGCTAATTATAATAGGAAACCACATAATTCAAGAATATAATTTTCATGCTTATGGTCTTATCTTAGGTTATTCAAGGCCATTTCTAAAACACTAAGATTGTGTTCTATGCTTAGACTTATCCTTAGGGTTCTTTACTAAGGCTTTCACATCCTAGTTTCCAAAGGTTGACTATAACCTCCCTCTGATACCAACTATAATGACCCACACTTTACATACATTGTTAATACTTTAAAATTGAAGCTAACTTATTACAACATATGACAAACCACAATGGACCGTATAGGTATAGTGTCTTTAGAAACTGGGAAACATAAACAACTGGTTCATAAATCTTCTACAGTGTCTCCCATTTATTTCATCACATCTAGGGTCCCTTTTAGCATATTCTACTTAATATCCATCTTCCTGACCTGGGGAAAAGAAAACATAAAAGGGTGAGCTGAAATGCTCAGCAAGGGAAAATAAAGGAAATAAAAATCATATCATATCTTTTTGAAAATAAAAACCTGCAAAAGAGATCATAATATCGAAACATGGAATAAATCATAGGAGTGAAAATGAGATCCCCATAATCATAACATAAAACTTGAAACTTTGTGGCATGCACACATAATCATGGAAAATCATTTCTTGTTAGTCATGACTCATTTCCAAGACTATCTTAGTGGACAAAGTCCCTTTCTGAATCGAGTAACCCTCGTTTCAGTCCTGTTTCACTGAACCGGTATAACCTACCATTCCAGAAATGTCTATCTCATGAGATATAAAATCTTTACCCAATGCATTGGAGGGAGATATAGGTCCCACCCATCTCATAATGATACCATTCTTATGTGTGCCACAAAATCATAAACCATACATCATTTCATAACCCATGTAATAAAAATGGGATCCTTAAACAACATGACATCATAAAACAAGTCATATAAGATAAAGGAATTCATAAAAAAAATTCCATCACAACATAATCAAATCAATGTAATGATAGGGATAAAATCAGAACCCTACATTATCTTAGATGGAAAATAATTTTGCTAAAACACTTGAACTCCATTCTTGAGGAAAATATCCTTTCTACTTCAAAAACATTTTTTTCCTTTAATAACATGTCATACAATTTTAAACTAAAAGAAGTTGATTAAAAATAAACTTTAAAACTTGTAAAGGAATCTTCTTGGAAATAATGTTTTAAAAATCAATTCATGCCGTATAAGTTAAAAGAAAACATTCTTCTTGTACTTTTGTCAGAAAAGTCAAAAAGTACCTCGTACGAAAAACGACAAAAGATTCCCTTCATATCTTTTACAAAAAACTTACCGAAGGGTAAAATTGGATATAAAATATTGTATAAGGATGGAAATAATATTAAATATTGATGGAACATGGATGTAGATGATAAAATACACCCCAGTAAATACCAAAGTATAAACAATCTCGGATAAAAATGAGATTGTGATATTTCCCTTACCTTAGGTCCGATTTTCTTTGTTCGTGTCCGAAGCTCCGTTATAATGGTTTAAATAATGTTAATGACTTATTCCAAAATCATAAATATTGATATGATATCATATATGGTCATATTATTAGCTTCTTGTTAGTAATATTTCATTGTTACTTGTTACTCGGGTCTTTATAACTTTTTGTTCTTATGCGTGTTTTGTCGAATAAATTCTTATTCTTACCTTTAGGTTATAGATAATTCATTTCCAGAATGGTATTAGTGTAGTATATACCATATTCATTCATTCAATTCATTTATATAATCATTATGAAATGAAGATCATGTAGAACGAGTCGCATCACATCGTGGAGACGGTATTCCGTACGTACGCACGAGTGATGATATCGTTCCTATGATCGTGGAATTGTATTGGAGTATATATATATTATTTCAGTATCAATATTACTTCATAATAATCATATATAGTTACTCATTACACCATTATACCCATCCTTGTAAGGTGATGGTGGAAAATAGATTACACCACGGCATGGAGACAGTATTCCGTACGTACGCACGCGCGGTGATTTAATTTTTCCGTAGGATGGATAGAAGGTGAATTAGGGTTGTTTCATATTTATAATAACATATCAGTATGTAATTAATACTGATGTTATTACTTTATCTTGAAACAACAAAAGAAGAAGAAGTTGAAGAAGAAAGAAATTGAAAAGATCGGTAATGGATATTACCTCTTCTTTGGAACGCCTCTTTGAATCCTCCACTTAAGGAACTAAGATTGGACTTTGGCGAAGACCAGGACCTCTAGGATTATTCTAGGGAAGTGGAGAGGAGAAAATGGCAGGGGTTGGCCGAGCTTGAGTGCTCAAATTGGTGTGAGGAGGAGGGGGAGGAGGTGCCCTTTTATAAGGGAGGAGAGGGGCACCTTAGGAATATCTCAAAATATTATTTTATATTAAAGTCAAAATCGGTTTATAATGGTTAAAAAGGGTCTTATTTCGAAGCTAAAGTGGGGATGGGTCGAAATCCTATCAACCAATAGGATTTAGACAAGTTTAGGGTATTATTTTAAACTTATCAATTAGATTTAACTCTAAGTTAATTAATCTAACTTTTACCGTGTCTTTTTGTTTTCTTTCACTATATGGTTAATACACTTACTATAACATGAAAAACGAACACCAAATTGTTTATTATTAATATATATATCCTTATCTAATTCATTTGGCCGAACTTTAGATTTTTAGGAATAAAATATCAATTAATAATATAATATTTGATTTAAAAACTATTTTGTGTCAATTTTGACACTATTTGATATATGATTTTTGTGAAATTCATAACAGAATTATATGTTCGAACCAAGTTGATTAAATCAACACTAATATATCATAGTGACCTAGAAAATTAGTGGAATTCATAAGAAGTATTAAATTACATTTATTTTGGTATTTATATTATCAATTATGTCAATATTTCATTAATAAGATAATTACTGCATCATCATTGTGTCATAAATAAATTAAATTATTTGATGTCTAAAAAAATTACAAATAAAATACCATCATGTAGTAAATCTTTTTAGCTTTCTAATGAATATTTACAATCGAATTTATCTTATGTATAACCCCATATTAAAAATGATTTACTTATTAAACTTTGATTTTAACTACTTTAACCCTTCTTTAAATTAATTAATAATAAATGTCCTAATCTAATCCAATTGGGCCTAAATGGTCATATTTTATTCCTAAGTTTTTTTTGGACGAATTAAACATGTACAATAGAATTAGGACATGTGTTAGGGTAATATTAATATCATATTTACCCTTAGTTACCCTATTTACTATTAACCGCGGTTAAAAAAAGTAAAAAGTTACTATTCACCAAAAATTATTTTTATCTCATTGAACCACATTTCACTTACTGATATCAACTGTGTCTGTCGGATTTTCGAAATTCCATTCACAGAAGCGGTAAAATTAAGTTTTATGCAAAATTCAGTTTTTAACCTACCACTTAGTGGTTTCACTATTCATCAAAAATTGAAAGTTTTCAGAAAAACACCAAAATTTCACCCTAGGCTAATTTCGATATTCTGAATCCACAAATGAAGTCCATTTTGAAAAATAAAATTTATAAAATTTCAAAAAGTGGTTATTACTATTCATAACGGCTAGTTTTAATAGCATATTGTTGTTTAGTGAAACTCGGTATTGCGTACGACGCAAGCTATCGAGGAAGGTCGCGATTGGGTGTAAAGCAAGCCAAGCAAGTGTTGTGTAGAAAAAGATTCCTTTGATAATTTATATAAAAGTCTCGGGTGTTACAACTTTACACTAATATGAAATTCAAATATTAGACAAAATTCCCACAAAAAAATATATACATATGGGTTTGAGTAAAACTCATATATAATGATTTATATATTTATATGCTATAAAAAATTGAGTAATTAATTATGTATTCCTTGATATATAAAACATTATTTTTTCCCTTTATTTATTATTATTAGATACACAACATTAGTGTAAACCTATTGATTTGCACTGATTAAACTAAAATTAATTTTTTACATTTGAGTTTTTATAAGACATAGTAAAATGTATCATTATCTTTTACTATCATTGAGTGTAAAAAATTCATGATAATATATTTACCTAATTTCACGGGAAAAATATTATTGTGACCAATTATGTATTTTCATAAGACAGTAAACTATATTTTAATTTTTTACCCATTTTTTAACAATAGTAAACATCATTATTACCTTTTAGAGCATCCATATGACACTAAAATTTAGTATATAAATTATTTATTCTTGAAAAATTCTATATATTAGTATATAATTATCAATAATATAGGTGATTACAAACTCTAACATAACATTACCATTATTTTTCATTAAAATGTATTCATCTATATTCACATGAATTTTTTATTGAGAATGATGATGAGTTTTTTATTATTGAGTTGTTCACAATGGGTAATTTTAAATAATGAATGTGAACATTCATATTAGAAATAAAAAATTGGAAACATTTAATAATGGCTATCCAATGAAAAAGAATCAATATGTATAATAATGATAGGTTAAACACCACTTCTCATATAATGATTTTTATATTTTATGTGATACAACAGTTGGATTATTTAATTTCACATCAACTGTATTAAAAAAGTAGTTTAATAAATCGAATTTACTAATTTAATATTTATGTGATTATATTATGGATATAAAAAGAAATTTTCAAATTATATCAGGATTATGATTTGTGATAGAATTTTCCAAATAACTACACCACCCACCAAAGTGAAACCATTGAAATGTTATTTTCTTATATAATTTACCACAACCCATAATAAAACCATTGATCAAAAAATATTGTAATTATAGTATAAAAATGATAAAAAATTTAAATAAAAAATGTACATAAAATAATAAAAAAATGAATTAAGTAATAGGAAGTCACCTTATCATGATGTATATATAAATTCTGATGCCATATTTTCTTCTCATTTCTAAATAAATTGTTGTACACCATTGTACATATCCAATAGAAATAGATCAAAAATATCATATAATAATTATGATATTAATTATTCACACCAAAAATAAATTTATAATGTAATAGACTATAATAGATCACAAACATAGTAGGAAATAACCTAAATGTGTTTTTTCTAATCACTCTTACTCCGTGTATGCTACCCACTCATATCAAAAAAATACTATAATCACACATACATTACATACCTTGACATAACATCAAGTATGAAGTACATTAGATATAACATTTAATAATTATATGATAGGAATCTATTGGTAAAGTATCTTTTGAAACGGGGAAACATAAACAACTAGATCAGAAATATTCTACATTATCTCCCACTTATTTAATCATAAGTAAAGTCCTTTTTACATATCATACATAATAACCCTCTTCATGAAATGGGGAAGTGAAAAAAATTAATGGGTGATATAAAATAACTCATACGGGAAAATAGAGAAAATATCAATCATATTACAATTATAAAACATAAGAACATAACATTTGGAGGTCTTATCTTATATATGAAAGATTATGATATCATGTCATGGGTTAAATGTTCTTAAACATTAATGGACATAATCCCAAAATTTAAGTCTTAATACATTAGGTTTCATATAATACACATATTCCTAGAAAATCATTTCATAGTATTCAAGGTTCATTTCCAAGACCATCATAGCAGACGGGGTCCATTACAGAACTGGGTTTATTCAGTGTTCTATCCCTATATTACTAAACAATATTAACTTTTCATTACATCATGTCCAAATCAGGAGATAAAAATATTTACCCAATGCATTGGAGGTATATATAGGTCCAACCAATCTTATAATGTTGTCATTCTAACAAGTTCCAGTGAAATTATTAATCATTCATCATAGCATAACCCGAGAAATAAAATGGGTATCTTTAAAATTGTTCCATCATAACATAATCTGAATAAAATATAATTGCATCATTAAAAATATAAAATTATATTAATAGTTTTTATAGAAACATAAACCTATTTATATAGCATAATATCATATGGAAAATAATTTTGATGAAATACTTGAACTCAATTTGGGACAAAAATGTGCATTTTTCATCTAAAAAGATTTCATTTCAAAAAATGCTAGGAAATTTCAAAATCAAAGAATTTAGTAGAAAATAAACTATAAATAATTTATATTAATATTCAAGGAAATAATTTATGTGGATGATGTAAAAATCCATTCAGTCCTTATATGTTAAAAAACATTCTTCTCAAACTATTTTCTGAAAATTCAAAAAGTAACCCGTATTGAAAAACACCCAATGTTTCATTTCATACTGTTTATATAAAATTTCCCAATGGGTGAAATTAACATTAATCAATTCAATAATAATGGAAAAATAATATTACTTATTATTGGAAACAAGGATGTGGTTGATAAATATACCCTAGTAATTACATACATATAAACAATCTCAAGTAATAATGAAATTGTGAAAATATCAATAATCATAGGATTGATATCCTATCTATATATCGGAACCTCATATATAATGATTTAAATATTATTATATACTTTTCTAGAATCCTAATCATTTTTATGATATCATATATGATTATATTATCATCTATTTGATAGTAACATTTCATTGTCATTCTTTATTCAGATATTAACAGCTACATGATATTATGCATGTTTTCAGGGAAATCATCATGTTCCACTTTTTGGATATATTTAAGTCTTTTAAATAAAAATACTAGTATAATATATATCATTTATATTCATTCCATTCATTTATTTAATCAAGGATTACAGAAGACCATATAGAATGAATCACATTGCATCATGGAGACCGTAGGTCTTATGTAAGCACGAGCAATGATATGATTTAATTAATGGTTAAATGGTATAGAATTCAATGATATATTAAATATAAAGAATAATTATGATTTTATATTCATTAGATAAAACCATTATACTCATCATTATACATATCCAAATAATGTAATGTTGCATAACATATTACACCATGGTGTAGAGATGGTAAGCCGTACTTGTATATGCATGGTGATATTGTTATTCGTAGGTAAGATAACATGAGGTATAAAGTTGTACCATAGATATAATAACATATAAGCATGTATGAGATACTATATTTATTACATTAATATGGAAAAACATAATAAAATGTTGTAAAATAAGAAATGAATTTTGAAAGGGGTGATAAATCAATTACCTCTCTTTCAACTGTCAACACTTGATTTTTACAAATTGACTCCTTATGATGGATTCCATACAAATTTTGTTTCATCTAGGAAGATTTTATAGAATAAGTGAGATAAAATGGGCAGTTTTTTTCCAATAAAAAGAGATTTATAGGGTGATTAAAAGAGAAGGGGATGTTCCCTTTTATAAGAGATAGGAGTGACACCCATTGAAACAAAAAAACTGTTAATTTATTATAAATTTATTTTAAGTTAAAAATAGCTCCAAAATGTGTTATATAAATGTTTAAAAGACTTTGGGTTTATTTTCTATAACCCAAAATAATATAGGCATGTTTTTTTATTTTAAACCATATAATTTTAATTTATCATTATTTAATCAATTTAATTATAGTTGTGGTAATAACATTCTAAATATTTAATGGTTAGAGATATATTTACTTATTTGGTGTCAATTTTATATAAATTTAATCTTCATGAAATTTTAGACCTTATAATTTTCAATATGTAATTTTTTAATTTATTTATGAATTTTTATTAATTTATAAAAATGTTATTTTTATAAAATATCAATAGTTTCAATATTGACACTATTCAGATAACTGATTTTAAATTAAATTTAAGAAATAAGATAACTTCAAAAAACATTGAATATAAAGTGAACACGTCAAAAAAACCTATTAAACAAATGGATAGACCTAATTAATACAAAATATTTTTATTATAATATTTTTAAAAATAATTATTTTGTATTTATATTAATAAAATATTTTTTCTATCACTATTTTACAATCAGTAATGGTAATTATTTAATATTAAAAAATTAATGAATAAATATCTATGATGTAGGTAAAACTTTTATATTTCCATAAACAACCAATACATGATTTTATCTCCTGTTTATCCCTATATTAGAATGAATATACTCATATAAAAAGAGAGTGGGATATTTTGTCACATTCGTTGATTTTAATAAAATTAATGTGATCTTCATGTGATTGTATCCATTAATTGATTACATTAATGAAAATGAACTATATGGGTATAATGTAGTCAACCAATATGATTTTGATTGGTTTTAAGGTAATTTTAAAATATTATTTTTAACCATAATTACCTGATTTAACCTTAACCATGGTAAAAAGTAGTGAAGTTATTATTCCTAAATTGCAAAAAAATGTTACATATTAACATAATTTGGACAAAATGACTCAAATATGTAATACATTTGTCAAAATATAATGAATAGTAGTTACATAAATTTAATTAAAATTAATCTTGTCAGAAATAGAAAACATGTTTTAAAAGCTAAAACATTTATAAAGATTGAATTGTTTTTATATTAGGATTGAATGTAAAATTAATGATAATTAAAACATTTTATTTAATTATAATAATATATTATATTTATCAATTAAACAATTCAATATTATAACTTTACCAAATTAATTTTTTTGATGAAAAAAGTTTCTTTCTCATAAAATTTATTTTAATTTTTTACTATTTATCAAAACAATAATATTATTTAAAAAATATAAAAAATTCATCCAAATTAAATTTTATATCTTGAATCAAAATAAAATATTTATTCCATTATTTAAAATTTACTAATGTTTCAATGTAATTTTTTAAAAGGGGTTCTCCAATCATATTTGGAAATTTAACCTTTTAAAACAATATAATATTTCATACATCAAATAGCCTTTATTCACACCCTATGAGTAAAATTTCTATTGGATGAATATAAGAAATACCTTCATAATAATTTAACATATATATCTCATTAATTTCATTAAAAATATTAATTCACTAAAAAATACAAATAACTAATTTATATTTTTAATATTTAATTAATATCTAATGAATTTTCAATGAATTTTCATAAGTTAGTTATAATATTTCCTGTTATCCTAATAGCTAGGATCTAATAGTAATTTTATAATAAGGGTGTATCATCGTTCGTTTAAACTCATGATTTAATGAAAATAAAACTACTGAAATATTAAAATTATTTAAATAAAATATTTCATAAAAACATCGAATGGTTAATTTCTACACCCCCCCACAGATTTTCTACCTCTAAATTTTTCACACAAAAACAAACAGATGATGATACATCTCCCTCATCATATCCCCATATTCCCATGTGTCTTCTTTAAGTAGGTTGTTCCACCATAAAACTTTAACCAAGTGAGTGGTCTTGTTTCATAGAACATTTTATTTAAAATAAAAAATATCTTTTGGTTGTTCTTTATAAGAACGATCTTGCTCATATTGTGTGACTTCTGAGCTTATTTTATGTGAAGTATCCGGTATGTACATTCTCAGGAGAGATACCTAAAACACAACATAAAATTTAAAAGTATTTATCGGGTGATACAATTTGTATGATACCATCCAAACATGATGAAGAATTTCAAAAAGACCAATATACCTAGGGATCCGATTTACCTTCATTCCAAATCTCATTACTCTATTACTGTAAAAAATTGGTAGAAAAACCTTATCACATGGATAATAATCTGTTTATTTTCTTCTAATATTATTATAACATTTTTTTACTCTTATTAGAAGTTTCATTTTGTTGAATATATTTGACATTTTCTATCATTCCATCAACATTTTCATGTTCTAATTTCAATATTTTATCTACTTCCCCCCATAAATATGGTTTGAATCACATCATTCCATAGAGGGCTTTATAAAGATCAATATGAATACTAGAGTGTAATATATTTTTGTAACTATATTCCATCATTGGAAGGTGTTGATCCAAAACATCTATGAAATCAAAATAGAAAGATATCAAAAAATTTCTAGTGATTCAGTTATCATCATAGACTGAATGTATATCTGAAGATAATAATCATTGCTGAATCATAACTCTGTATCTAGTGCATGATGAAGACTCTTCCTGAGCATCGAGGTAAACCTCAGAACTGGATCTTATATAATGGAAAGTGGTACTCCATGAAATATTACAACTTTATTTATATATATCCTATCAAGATGATCAAGAGAAAAATCCTCTCAAATAGTAATGAAATCTTCTAACATCGTAAGGTGATCAACTATAACCCAATAACATTATTTCCATTAGGTGTTTTGCGTTGTCTGATGACAATTTACATAGATATGTTTTCCCATTTCCATTCTTTTATGTGTACTGGTCATATCATCCCCTATATCATCTATCACTTAGCCTCGACTTTTTGAAAAACCAAGAAACAAGTGACATATTTGTCGACATCTTCTTTCACTCTATCCCACCAGAAATTCAATTTTAGGGCCCTATTCATCATTGTGTAACCATGTTGAATAGAAAAATTAATAATTATGATCCACATTCAATATAATCTTCATTTATTTTCATATAGGAGGAATAAATAACATATTCTTGAACATTATTATTTCATCACAATTAATGTTGAATTCAGGAGCATTCCTCAACTTCATTTTTATCTTTACATATTTCTTATACACCTCCTTATTTATTACATGTATAATGGCTGAAAATTCATTTTATAAATATATGATTTCTCCAATTCCTTTAAAGTATCATGAACCATCCTTTGAAAATCTATAATTATTAGATCTTCTATGATCCCCATCATGGATATGATATCATGGTCCAATAGACTCAAAGCATCATCTACATAGTTCTATTTCTTAGGGTGGTCATGTATTGAGAAGTTGTAATCATTAATCAACTCCAAACATCTACATTGGCACATATACATTTCACATTGTGTGAAAATATACATTAAAATTGTATGAAAAGTATAAATACCACACCATTC
Source organism: Viscum album (assembly GCA_963277665.1). NCBI lineage: Eukaryota > Viridiplantae > Streptophyta > Magnoliopsida > Santalales > Viscaceae > Viscum > Viscum album. Next base: position 407,150,130 of record OY728146.1, read on the forward strand.
TTCATAAAGACAATGCCACCATATCATTAATATAATGATTACCTCCTCTAACTCCAAATCAAGAGTTGGGTAATTCTCCCCATGTATTTTTGACAACCGTGAAAAATAATCTATCACCACATCATTTTTCATGAGAAAACATCCCATCATCTTCTTGGATGCATCAGTGTAGATCCCAAACATTTCTCCACTACAATGGTGTATGAGCATAGGTTCCCTAGAAAACCTTATCTATTTATATTTTAAATTATCTTAACATTCATCCATCCAATCAAACATAACGCCATTGTAATTCAACATGGTGATTGGATTAGATAACCAAGAAACATATTTCAATAAATAACTATTATATCCATCCAGACAAAGAAGAATTTAATTATCAGTTACAATTTTTGGTCTCAAACAACTTTCAGGAACTTTTTTTATTCATACACAGATTTCCCTACTCTAGAGATCATGTGACCCCAAAATGATTCATTCTAAATCCAAAATTCACACTTTGTAAATTTTACATAAAACTTCTCCTCTATCAGGGTCTTCATTATAGTTATCAAGTGGTATTCATGTTGTTATTTTCCCTTCAAATAAAAAATAATTTCCTTTATAAAGACTACATAAAACATTTCAAGATATTGTCTAAAAACACTATTGATTCGATCCATAATGATTTAGGATGAATTAGTAAGACCAAAAGGCATCACTATAAATTCATAGCGTCCATTAATTTTACAGAATGTTTTATTTATTATGTCATCCTTCTTGACCATTAATTGATGATATCCTAAATGAATAACAATCAAATAAAAGTATTATGCTATGAGTAGTTTGTCAAATACTTAAAAAAGGCAAGGAAGATAATATTTTTTCTTGATAGTGATCTTTTCATGTTCATGATAATCTATAGAGATGTTCATTGTTCCATCATTCTTCTAGACATAAAAAATAGTTATTCCCCAAGGTAACACAGTCGAGCATATGAATTACTTAAAAAGATTTTATTTCAGTTGAAGCATCAATTACTAAAACAAAATGTGGGTCATTTTATAATGTCTCATTGAAATAGGCATAGCACATGATATGAGTTCTATTGAAAACTCAACTACACGATTTTGTGGAAGACCTGGAAATTCCGATCGAAAAACATTATAAAAATCCCATACGATTGAGGTATTCTTAGTTTTGAGGCTCTCCCAACACATTTGAGATAAGTAACTTTAATTTATAATAATCGTGATGCATAAGATGGGTAAAATTTCTATAGGAAGGTTATATTTATCATTGAATTGATAAATGATCATAAATTGAACTAGAATATGTTATATGAATTATCTTCCTTAGAAATTAATATGATCTACATATAGGGAAAGCCAAAACAAGACATGAATCAAATCAAATTACACTATAGTAAGGATTACACATTTTGTATTAATCACTTTCCCACAAACATCAACTTGAGAAAAATTTTATTCTTTTGATGCGAAAATTATTCAATTATGAGTTGTCAAAGGTAACGCAACATGTATTTTCTAATGTAATATGGTGATAACCATAGAAAATTATTCCAAAATAATAGATTTAGTGTATACAGAATCAAATAATTCATTTTTTAATTTAGATTGGATATTATGTGTACCCTTCTCCACTTTATTATCTTAATACTCATTGTCGATGTTGATTTCATGTGACACTCCATTGTATTTTTCAATAAGAGTTATCTAATGTCGATCGTAATAAATAACCCTTGGATTATCACCATGATTGGAATAACTCCCTATTTCCATACACTTGTAGAATTGAAGTTTAGTAGGGGAATTATGTGTAGTCTTTCCTCTACTCACATCATTAGACATCCTTTTCCCATCACATCCGAATTCAACTTCTTGATAACCTTCTTTTCGAACAAATAAAATATTTACAAGTCACATTATGAAAATTTTCTCCATGTTTATTTGCACACCTTAACCATAAAGCATAACTCAACTTCTTTTCAATGTGTTATGTAGATTTTCCATTGAATTCCATTTTTATCTTCTTATCTGACCCATATGATGGACAAGTTACTCCAATCTCCATCTCAACCTTGATATCTAATCAAGCAATTTCATCTTAGTTATTAATGTCCCTTATGGAAATTTTTTTTTCTGATACATGGGTTTGGGCCACAAAATAATCAATCTATTTTTCTCTCTTGGTTGATAATAATTCCAAAAGAGTAACTTTTATGTATTGTATAATTTTCTTCATATATACCAATGAATTCATCATCATTTTTCTAAACTTCACGGTTCTTCTTATCCACCTATTTTGATGAATATGGAGAAATTACATATTAATAAATATGTTTTTCAACTCATCCCATTCCATAAACTCTATTTCATATCATTGGATTATATTTATGAGAATATTCCACAGTTGATCATCATCACCTTCCAAATGATAAACTTATAATATGACTTTATCATGTTTAGTATATTATATAATTGAGAATATATTTTCAGTGGTACTGGATCATTTTAAATCCACTAATGGATTAGAATACCCATTTATTGAAGGTTGATGATGCCTCATGATGAACTAAATATAATGTTTCTCTATCCATTGGTCATTTAGAAATAATGTATGAATCATTTCATTAAAATGTTGTGTGATCGTAGATACAAGAATGTTTATTCTAGATCATATAACATTTGGTATCCCTTGGGGACAATTATTTCATTTCTAGTCACATTCAGCATTAACATGGTTCCATTTGGTACTGTCTATTGACTAAAACACTAAAGCAATGTGTGAGGAAACACCAATCATAGTGGGAAAACCACATAAATAAAGAATAAAATTTCAGTATATGATACTTTAGGGTTTATCCTAGGTTATTAATGGTCTTATCTAAAACACTAATATTGTGTCCTATACAAAGACATAATAGTAGGTTTATTATTTTAGCATTCTAATCCTATTTTCCAATGTTTAACAATACATTTCCTTTGATACCAACTATAAAAACCAATATTATACTTTAAATTCTATAAAATAAAATATAATGTATTTATATTACTACATTTAATAAATCCATTATAATAAAATTTAGATATAGTGTCTTTATAAACTAGGAAACATAACCAACTAGTTCATAAAACATCTAAACTATATCCCCTTTATTTCTTCACAACTAGAATCATTTTTTATATATCTTACATAATGACCTTCATCATGAACTTGGGAACATAAACATATCGAAGGGTGAGCTGAAATGAATAGTAAGGTTAAAGAGTGGAAATATCAGTCGTATCATAATCATAAGACATATGATCATAACACAAGGAAGTTTTATAATTCATATGAAAAATTGTTATATAATTAATGGGATAAAAGTCATATGAATTAATTAAAATAGTCCCAAATTTATAAAAAAAATACATGATGATTTTTTGAATACACATAAACATAAAAAATAAATTTATATTAGTCATTCCTCATTGCGAAATCCATCACAGTAGACAAGGTCCATTAATGAACTAGGTTTACATACCGTTGAAGCCCTCTATTAATGAAATAGATTGAATTTCCATTTCATCCATGTTTATCTAAGTGGATATAAATTACTACTAAATTAATAGGAGGGGAATATTGGTCCCACACACCTCATAAATATATGATTCTTACACTTCCACAAAAAAATATAAATCACACAACATAGCATAACCAATGAAATATAATGTGTTTCTTAAAAATCATTACTTTATAATACTTCTGATATAAAAATAACCCAATTTAATTACTTTCATCTTATATGGAAAATAATTTTGATAATACACGTGAAATTATTTCTTAGTGAAAATATCTTTTCCTCTTTATAATCATTTTTTTCTCTAATGTCACAAAATTTTAATAGTTAAGAGTTTAGTGGAAAATAAAATTGAAATTGTGTAGTGCATGTTTCATGGAAATAAGGAATTATTAATAAGTAAAATTCAATTCATGCCATAAAATATTAAAAATCATTCTTCTCTTATACTCGTTTAAAAACTCCAAAAATGGCATCGTATAAAGGAAGGGAAAAATAATCCTTTCAAACTGTTTAACAAAAACATAACAATGGGTAAAATTGATAGTATTGAATTGTACTAGAATACAAAATAATATTACATTTTATAAGATGAATGAATGGGGATGATATATATTCTGATGTAAATACTTTCTTATAAAAAATGTCAAATTATAACGAGATTGTGAAATTATCCCTTACTTTTGGTCTGATATATTTTGTTTGTTTCGAAACCACCAGTATAATGATTTAAACGATTATATGGACATATTATAGAATCATAATAATTTTTATGATATAATATATGATTGTATTAGTATTTTTTTAGTTATATTTCATTGTCATTTGTTATAAATATATTATCTACATTATGTTATTATACATGTTTTGTTAGATTATATCATGATCTATTTCATAGGATACACTTATATCATTTAAATAATAATAATAGTATAATTTATATTATATTTTTCTTTTAATTCATATATTTAATCATGGTTTAATGAAGATCATGTAGAATGAATCACATCATATCTGGAGATGGTAGGGCGTACGTATGCATGAGCGATGATATCTTTCGCATAATGGTTAAATGTTATGGAATTGGATGGTATATTAATTATAAATTATAATTATAATGTAATATTCATTATTTAAATCCATTATACTCGTCATTATACCCATCCAAATATAGTATTGATGAAATGAATTTACACCATGGCTTTGAGATGGTAATTCGTACATATATATGCATGGTGCTACTACTATTCACTAGAAGGATAAAATAAGATAATATTTTATCCCATAATTATGATAATATTTTAAAATTTAGAGGGTAATATATTAATTACTTTAGTACGGAGAAATATAAGAATATGAATTATACGAAGGAATAAATTTTGAAATAGGTGATAAAACAATTAATTCTTTTTTGAGTATATACTTTTGATTTTCACAAAAGGCCTCCTTAGGATAGATTTCTACCTAAGGTGTGGCCTCATGGATGTTGTGATGTAGTTTGGAGAGGAAAATGGTAGAGTTTGGGTAAGAAAAAAATCTTTAGATGTGTTATAATAAGATAAGGGGAAGATTCTTCTTTATAAGAGAGTGGAGTAACACCCTTGGAAACACTAAAACTATTAATTTATTAAAAATTTTCTTTCGTATTAAAACAACTCCTAAATGTGTAATTAAAATTTTTATATGAGGATGGGTCTAAATACTCTCAAATAATAAAAATTATTAATGTTATTATTTTTTGTATACCATATAATTTTGATTTATGTTTATTGAATAATTTTTTTTATTATTGTAATAATATTTTGAGTATTTAATTGTAATATATATGTCTTTATGCTCTGTCAATTTATCATAATTGTAAATTTTATGACATTTGAGACATTATAATTTTCACTATGTAATTTATAAATACTTTTCTGATTTTTAAATAATTTAATAAAATGTTATTTTTATAAAATATCAATATTGTCAATTTTGAAACTATTCATTTCGTTGAATTTATATTAAATCCACACAGAAGGTAACTTATAAAAAACATTGATTATACTCCAATAATATTATATGAACCAATACAATTCATGTATAACCTTAATTAATTCATATTATATATTTTTTTAATATTTTTAAAATCATTATTTTGATGTTTCATTTATTATAATAATTTCAATGTCACTATTCAGTCATTGATAATGGTAATTATTTAATTTATTAAAATTATATATAATTTCATATGATGTATAAAATTCACATATATTTCTAGATACTATGTATAATATATTTTATCTCTTGCTTATCCCTTTATTATAATTTATATACTTATATAAAGAGAGAATGTGACTTTTTTTTACATTCATTGATTTTAATAAAATAAATTTCATCTTCTTGAGAATGTTTCCATTATTGTGATTTAATTTATAAACATATATTATATGGTTAATATATAGTCATCTAATATGATTTTTAATGGTTTTATTGAAATTTTATAATATTATTTTTATATTTAATAAACCAATTTACCCTTAACCACGATAATAAAAAATTACTAATGTTATTATTCATAATTCCAAAAAATAAATGAAAAATTTTAACATAATTTGGACCAAAATATTTCTAATATATATTCCATTTTTCAAAATTAAAAAAACAGAATTTTCATCAATTAAATTAAATTTAATCTTGTAGTTGGAAAAAGGTAATGAGATTAAAAGCTAAAACATTGCAAAAGATTGAATTGTTTTTATCTAGATTAAATATAAAATTAATTGAAATTTCATACTTTTTATTCATTTATAAAAATATATTATTATTTTAATTTAATACAGTTCAATATTTTAATTTCATCGTATAGATTATTTAGATGATAAAATTAGTGTTCTCATAAAATTTGTTGTATTATTTACAATTCATCAAAACTTGAATGTTATTAGAAAAATATCAAAAATTCTACCGAATTAAAATTTTCTATCCCAGTTCAAAATAACATGTTTATTTTTTCATATAGAAATTATTAATGTTTCAAAATAATTATTATAGTGGGGTTCTATAATCAAATACATAAATTAACCTTTTAAAAAAATATGTTTTTATACAAAAAAAGGGTTTATTCAAAACATATGATTTAAATATCCTTTGCATGAAAAAAAATATTCCATTAATAATATAATATATATATATATATATATCTTTTAATTCATTAATGATATTAATTCACTAAAAAATAAAAAATATCTAATTTATATTTTTCATAAATAACTGATTCCCAAAGAATTCACAATAATTTTTCGTAATATAGTTATACTTATTACTGCTATACTAACAGTTAGGATACAATAGTAGTTTTTAATAAGGGTGTCTCATATTTCATTTAAAATAGCGATTACATTAAATGAGTGCTATTAAAGAATAAAATTTATTAAAAGAAAATATTTCATAATAAACAACCTACTATTACATTCTACCCCCCTTAAATTAAACTTTCCCCACGAAATACATCACATAGAAACCAATAGATGCGGGAACCACTCTCTAATCATATCCAGAAGTTACCATGTAGCTTCATTAAATTGTGTTTTCATCCATAAAACCATCACCAAGTGAGTGGTCTCATTTCATAGACCTTTTTTTCTATAATCCAGAATCTCTATCAATCATTCCTCAAAAGAAAGATTTTGCTCCAACAATATGAATTCTGATCTAAGTTCATGTCAAATATCAGGTATGTACATTATAAAGAGAGATACATGTAATGCATCATGAACTTTTATTGATATTTAGTAGAATCTCCAATCACTATGTTACCTTCCAAAACTGATCAGTAATTTCAAAAGGATCGATATACCTGGGGCTCAACTTTGCCTTCTTTCCTAATGTCATTACTCACTTCCAGGATGATATTTTTAGAATCTTTTTATCACTAAATTCAAATTGTAGGTATTTTCTTCTATTTTTCTACATATCATTTTGTTGACTCTGAGCTACTCTCATGTGTTTCTGAATATATTTGACCTTTTCAAGATTTTCATCAACAAGATCTGGTCCAAATAGTTTTCTTTCCCCAACTTCATCCCAAAAAGATCGAGTTTTGCACTAATTCCCAGATAGGGATTCATAATGAGCAATGTGAATAATAGATAGAATGATATTTTTATTAAAATTTCTCTAAATGAAGGTTCTGATCAAAAACCCCTTTAAAATATAATGAGAATTCTCTCAACATGTCTTCTAGAGTTTGAATTTTCTTCTCTGACTGACCATCTGTCTGAGGATGATAAATAGGGTTGAAACTTCACTCTATATCTAGAGAATGATGAATACTTTTCCATAACATCAAGATAATGATTATATACTAATCAGATATAATCGAATGTGGTACTCCAGGATATCGTACAACTTACCTTGAATATATATCCAGGTATGATGAACAAGTGATAAATCCGCTCTAATAAAAATGATTTGTGAGGACATTGTAAGGCGATCAACTATAAACAGATAGCCTTATTACCTTTAGATGTTTTTGGATGTCTGGAAATAAATTCCATAATGATGTTTTCTCATTTTCATTCTATTATGGGTAATGGTCATAACATCCACTCAGACCTCTATCTCTCAGCCTTAACATGCTGACAAATAATGCATCGAGAGATATATTCAGAGACATCTCTTTTCAGGCCATCTGAACAGAAATAAATTTTTAGGTCCCTGAACATCTTTGTGAAACCTGAGTGAATAGAGAATGATGAACAAAGATCCTCATCCAATATCTCATTATTTTATTTTAGTATGGGAGGAATAAATTTCTTATTCATGGACCTTATTATTTTATCACACTCAATGATGAAATGAGGAACATTTATGACCTTATTTTTTAGCTCTACATCATTCTTTTACACCTATTTAATCATCACTTTTATAGATGGCTGAACATTCATTTCACAAAAGTAAAATGTATCCCCTTTATTTAAAATTTAAAGATCCATCATTTAAAAATCCTTAAATATTGTATATTATGTGATCCCCATCCTGGATAGGATATCATGGTCTTGTCGACTAAGAGCATCTTTGACCCTTTTTTCATTCCTAGGGTGGTAAAGTAATGAGAAGTTGTAATCAAAAAACAACTTCAATAATCTTATTTGGTGCATAATCATCTTCTTTTTGGAAAAAATATACATTAATATTTTACGAAAAAGTATTAATATCACACATTTTAACATAGAGACAATGTCTATATATCAATAATGCAAATATTACCATAGCTAACTTGAAATCATGATTTATATAATTTTACTCATGGATTTTCCACTTTCATAGTTCCGAAGATGTCACCAAATCATTTTGCATGAGAAAACATCCCAACCCCTTCTTAGATGCATCAATTTAGATAATAAACTTTTCTCCATTACATAGAATTATGAGCATAGGTGCACTGGAATACCATATTTATTTCTCTATGAAATCATGTTCAAATTCCTCCATCCAAATGATATTAACTCCATTCCGAGTCAAACTGCTGAGTGGATTAGATAACTCTGAAGAATAATTCATGAAACATCTATAATATATAACCAAACCAACAAAGCATCAATCATAGTTATCTTTTTAAACTCATCCAACATTAAAATTTTAATATTTGATAGATCCACATATATCACTTTTCTTGAGATTATGTGAACAATAAATGAGACTTTATGAAGCCGAAATTTACAGTTGGTAAATATAACATAATGAATAACATTTCACATGGTCTTATATACAATCATCATGTGGTATTCATGTTCTTCCTTACTCCTCTCATAGACATAATTATTGCCTATAAATACTACCAAAAAATGATAAAGACCATCTCTAAAGGCATTATTCATTGTATTCATTGAGATAGAGGGGGAATTAATAAGACCAAAAGAAATCACCATATATTCAGTGTGTCTATTCCTTGTATGAAATGATGATTTTCTATATCCTCCTTCTTGACACTTAATTGATGATATCCAGAATTAATTTCAATATTTTTATACTATTGAGCTCCGTTTAGTTTTTCAAATATTTCTTCAATGCAGGGAAGATGATATTTTTTCTTGATAGTGATATTGTTATGTTTTCATTAATCAATTTAGAGTCTCATTGATCCATCTTTATTCTCAATAAACTGAACATGTTCTCCCAAAGTAGATTCAATAGGGCATATGAATCACTTATCAAGATTTTCTTAGAGTTGCATCATCAATTCATGTAACAAAATTGTTTCCATTCAATAAGGTGTCTATGAAATAGGCACAGAACCAGGTATGAGTTCTTTTGAAAACACAACTTCACAATTTGGGGGAAGTAACTAAAATACCTCTAGAAAAACATCATAAAACATCCTTAAAATGGGAGTATTCGTATTTTTTAGTTTCTCACCATCCATTTTTTATAAATAACTTTCATTAATAGGAATCATACCCCATAATATTGAATAATTTTTTACTAGATGGATATATTAATTCATGCATCGATAGATGACCATAAAGTTGTCTGTAATATGAAATATAACTTCTCTTTATTGGAAAATAATATGATCTCCATATTGTTAAATCCAATACAAGACATTAATCTCATCAAGTTCCATTATAGTAATGATCCATGGATTTTTAGGAAGCACTTTACAACAAACATCAACCGAAGAAGAATTATAAACATTTGATGTGACTATTGTTCCATTATGATTTTTCAAAACTAACTCAACATCTAAAATATTTGGTAATATAGTGATGTCATTAGAAAATCCATCTAAAATAAAAGATATGGTGGGTCCAGAATCAAATAAATCATTTTATAATATAAGTGGATGGTATGTGTACCTGTCAACACTTCATTATCATACTCCACATCACCGATGGTGATTTCATGTTACATTACATTGTATTTGGCCTTAAGTTTTTTCTAACATTGATCATCATCAATAACCCTTGGATTAGGCCCTGGATTGGAATAATGACCCATTTCTTTGAACTTGTTACCTTGAAGTATAGGATGTGCATTCTATGTATCCTTTTTTTTATTCCCATTTGTCGATATAGTTTTCCTATCACATCATAATTTAACTACCTGATAACCTTCTTTTCCTGCACTTATAATATTTACTAGTCTTTTTATGGAAATTTCCTCCATGAATCCTTCCAAACTATTAGCATAAGTTAAAACTAAACTTCTTTTCAATGTGGTATTTATATTTTTCTTAAAATTCTATTTTATCTATTTATGAATCACATATGACTAATGGGTTACTTGAATCACTATATCATCCTTGATATATCATCTAATGATATCTTCATTTCTATTAACGTCCCTTATGGATAATTCCATTCTGTGAAGTTGTTTTAAGACACTAATGAATCGATCAATTTTTCACTCAGGTTAAATATTAATTCCATAAGTGTACATTGAATTTCTTGTAAATTTTAATTCATACATACCAAAAGAAACAATATACTTTTACTAAATTTCAAGGAACACAATTTTTATTAATTTTTTATGAATATACATAATATACATATTGAATATTAGGTTTCTAAACTAGTCCAATTATATGGACTCAAATTTATCTATTTACCCCATATTCTTGATAAGATTCCACCTTTTCTCAGCTTCACCTTTCTAATGTTAGACTGGTTAGATGAAATTATCATGGTTAAAAAAATTTATAAATAGAAATATCTTCTCATTGGTAATGATCCATTATCCAACTACTAATGAATCATAAGACCCGGTAAATGAAGGTGAAAGCTACCTCAAGAAACACTCAATAAAATGTTTCTCCCCCTATTGTTCTTTCAGAAGTCTTGAATGATAAATAGCTTCATAATTTTGTGTGATCCTAGATATAAGATTTTGAATTCAATATCCCATAACATTTGGTTTCTGTTAGGTACTATCATTTCATCTCCCTTCTCATTCATCATTAATAATATTCCTTTGGGTTTTGGCCACTGACTAAAACCAAGAAACTTAGTGTGTTAAACACCATTTGTAATGGTAAAACCACATAAATCAATATTAAAATTTCAATTTAGGATAATTTAGGTTTTATACAATGTTATTCATGGGAATATCTAAAACACTAGGATTAAATCATATACTTAGGCATATCATTAGGGTTATTACTAAGGATTTCCCATCCTAGTTTCCAAAAGATATTTATACATTTTCTCTTATACGAACTATAATAAATTATACATTAGATGAAATGATATTACATCAAATATAATTTATATTAATTAAGAAAAACAATAAATATTTAGTAGGACTATATATGTATATTGTGTTTAGAAACTAGGAAACATAAACAATAGTTTCATAAAACATCTAAATTATCTTCGGCTTATTTCTTCATAAATATACACTTTTTTGAAATATCATACTTAATATAAATCTCCGTGACATGGGAAAATGAACCATTTTAAAGGGTGAGATCAAATTATTAGTGAGGGTAAACAATGGAAATATAAATCATATCAAAATCATAATACATATGAACATAACATATAGAATTCTTATCCTGCATACGAATGAACATGGTATGAAGTCATGGGATAAAATTTCAAAAGAATTCATTGATATAATCCCTATAGTGAAATCATAAGACATGATGTTTTGTCGAATACATATAAGAATAGAACATAATTCAATATTATTCATGGCTCATGGCCACATCCACTATAGCGTACAAGGTCCATTACTGAACCAGGTTTAATTTCCATTCCAGCCCTGTATTACTAAACCAGATTTACATTCTGTACCAATAATGTATACCTCATGATATATAAACCATTACACAATGTATTGAAGGAAGATATAGGTCCCATTATTCTCATAATTCAATCATCCAAACATGTGCCACCAAAAACTTAAATCATTCGTCATAACATAACCCAAGATATAAAATGGGTTTCTTAAACATCATTCCATTATATGATAATCCATATAAAATATCATTCAATCAGTGACTCAATCAAATCATAGTAATAATATTCATATACAAATAACACAATTTAATGAGATCCAATTTAGATGTAAAATATTTTTCATAGAACAAATGAACATAATTATTGACAAAAATAACTTTTCTTATTCTAGAATGTTTTCTTTTCTCAAAATTCAATATATTTTTAATATAAAAAATCACGATCAAAATAATCATCATATCATGTAGAGGGAGATTCATAGATATAATTAATTATGAAGACGTGAAAATCCAATCATACCATATAAGTTAAAAATCATTCGTCTCATACTCCTGTCGGAGAAGTCAAAAATTTACCTCATATCAAAATAAATGACTACAGATTCCATTCATACAATATAAAAATATATACCAATGGTTAAATTTGACATTAAAAAATATTATATGAATAATAATCTAATATTTAATATTATAGGAATCATGGATGTGGATGATAAATATACCAAAGTAAATACTTATGATTAACAATTTTAATTAATAATGAGATTGTGAAATTATCTATTAACATAGGTCTGATATCATTTTTATTTATCCAATCATCTCGTATAATGATTAAAATAATGTTATTGACTTATTATAGAATAATAATAATTTTTATGATTTCATATATGATTATACTATCATCTATTTTTTAGTAAAATTTCATTATCATTCATTATTCAGATATTAAGGGCTTTATGTTCTTATGCATGTTATGTCAGATAAGTTCATCTTCCACTTATTAGTTTATAGTTATATCATTTTAAAAAATAAAATTAGTTCACCTTATATCATATTTATTCATCCCATTTCTGTATATAATCATGGTTTAATGAAAATCATGTAGAATTAATCGCATAGCATCATGGGGATGGTAGATCGTACATACACCCGAGCAATTATATCATTCACTTAATGGTCAAATGAAATGGAATTGGATGGTATATTAATTATAATGAATAATTATAATGGTATAATCATTATTTACATCCATTATACTTATCATTATATACTTCCAGATAAATTATTATAGAATAACAAAATACCACACGACGTTGAGACTATATGTTGTACGTATGAACATATGGTGAAATTGTTATTTGTAGGATAGATTAATGGAGGTATAAGGTTTTTCCATAATTATAATTACATATCAAAATGTATAATATGAAAATAATTTTGAAAAATGTTATAAAACAATGTCCTCTTTTTCAAGTATCTACTTTTGATTTTGACAAAAGGCCTCCTCATGATGAATTTCTTCCCAATGTGTGGCCTCTAGCACAAATTGAGGGAAGTTGGGAGAAGATATGGTTATGGTTTTTCTGAGAAAAAATGGATTTATCAGTGTGATGATAATATTAAGGAATTTCCAATTTATAAGAGAGTGGTGGGGCACCCATAGAAACAATAAAAATATTAATTTATTATAAATTTATTATTTTTTTCAAATAGCTCCAAAGTGAGTTATTGAAAGGATAACATTATTATGGGTCAAAACCCTCTCAACCAATAATATTTAGTCACACATTAATTTATTTTAAAACGTACAGTTTTTATTTATCTTTATTGAATCTATTTAATTTTATTTTTTATAATAACATTATAAAAATATATGGCTTATAAATTTTTACTAATGTCGTTTCAATTGTCAATAATTGAATGATTTATGAAATTTTCATCCATATAATTTTCACTATATAATTTCTAAATATTATTTTGTTTTGTAAATTATTTATTTAAATGAAATTTAAATAAAAAAATCAATATTATCAATTATGACACTATTCTTTTCTTTGATTTTAAATTAAATTCACAAAGAATATAAATTTTAACAAAAAGATTGAATATACTCCAATAATTTCATAATACACTATGAAATTAATTAAAACCCTTATTTATTTGGAATTATATTTTATTTAATTTTTGTAACATCATTTATTTGATATTTCTATTAATTAAACAGTTTTAAATTCAATATTATGTCGTCCTTAATGGTAATTATTTAATTTCTAAAAATTATAAATAAATTTAAATTATGTGGCTATTACATTTATATTTCTAGAGACTACTTATAGTGGATTTTATCTAATTCCTATACCTATATTAGAATTATTATACAAATATAAATAGAGAGTGTGACATTTTGTGACATTCAGTGATTTTAATAAAATTAATGACATCTTCAGGAGTAAGTAGACATTTAGTGATTAAATTTCAAAACATACATGATAAAGATATATTTTAGTCATAAAATTTAATTTTTACAGGGGTTTAGGTATTTTTGTAATATTATTTTTATATTTAATTACAAGATTTACACTTAACCGCAGTAATAAAAATATCAAGAGTTTCTATTCATAATGTCAAAAAATAGTAGTAACCTATTAAATTTTTTTTGAAAGGATGATTCCAAATATGGAATCTATTTTTAAAAATTAAAAATACAGAAGTTCCATTAATTAATTATAAATTAATCATGTTGTCTAAAAGAGAGATATGGTTTTAAAAGAAAAAACATTGAAAAATGTCGAATTGTTTTTATATATGGAATAAGTGTAAAATTAACACTAATTACAAAAAATATATTAAATGAAAACAATTTATTATATGTATACATTATATCCATTAAATATTATAATTTTCCAATATAAATTATTTCAATGAAATTTTTTTTCTCATAACCGATACAATAAAAAAATTACTATGTTGTTATTAATAATGTCAAAAAATAAAATTGGTCTATTAAAATAATTTGGACCCAATGATTCCAAAAATAAAATCCATTTTTGGAAATTTAAAACACCAATTTTCAGTAATTAAATTAAAATTAATCATGTTTTAGTAAAGATAGAACAAGTTTTAAAAGCCAAAAACATTGCAAAAGATTGAATTGATTTTATATCTAAATTCAATATAAAATTAATTCTAATGACATATGTTATATTATATAAAAAATATATTATATTTATATTATAAAACGATTTAATATTATAATTTGATAATATAAATTATTTCAATTAAAAATGTTGTTCTCTCATAAAATTTAGTGTATTTAATTTTATATTCATCAAAACATGATTCTTATTAGAAAAATATCCAAAATTCATCCAAAGTAAATTATTATATACCTATTAAAAATAACATGTTTATGTGGTAATATATAAATTAATAATGTGTTTAAATATTTATTTAAATGTGGTTCTCTATTCATATTTGTAACGTTACCCTTTTGAAAAAAACTTATACAAAAAATAGGGTTTTCTCACACCCTATGATTAAAATATCCATTGGATGAATATAAAAACTATTTTAATAAGAATATAACATACATATCTAATTAATTTGGTTACCAATATTTATTCACACAAAAATACAAATATCTAATTTATATTTTTTATAAATAATTGATAGTCATCGAATTCAAAATGATTTTTTATAAGGTAGTTATACATATGACTACTAACCTTACGGCTAGTCTATAAAAATAATTTTATACTTAGGGCCTCACACGGTTCATTTAAACACGCAACTGGTGTAATGAATGAAACATAAGAATAAAAATTATTTAATGAAAATATTTTATAAAAAAATTCCAAGTGTTACTTTCTAACACCATAAACAGAATTTTTCACTAAAAATTTGTCACATAGAAGAATAAAATGATGATACCTTTCTATCATCATATCCCCATGTTCCCATGATTCTTATTCGAATTGTTTGTTCTATGATAAAACTTTGACCAAGTGACTAGTCTTATTTTGTTGAAATTTTTCACTATGATCCAGAATATATTGGTTGTTCCCCATTAGAAATATCTTGCTCTAGTGGTATGAAATTTGAGAGTAGTTCATGTGAATGATTATGTATGTATATTACTAGGAGAGATATATGGTACACATCATGAAATTGTGAGATATTTGGTTGATTTTCTAATTGGTATGCTACCTTACCATCATGATCCAAAATTTCAAAAGGACTAATATAATTATGGATCAACATTCCCTCCTTTCATAATCTCACTACTCTCATCTAGGGAGATATTTGTAGAAATACCATTTAACCCACTTAAAACTCTATGAATTTTCTTCCACTTTGGTCATACCATTT
Source organism: Viscum album (assembly GCA_963277665.1). Lineage (NCBI taxonomy): Eukaryota > Viridiplantae > Streptophyta > Magnoliopsida > Santalales > Viscaceae > Viscum > Viscum album. The sequence goes on from OY728146.1 coordinate 407,166,785, forward strand.
TTTTTTTGAATTTGAGCTCCTCTTAGGTATTTTTAATATATCTTGAATTTTCATCCAATTCGGTAACATGATGGGGTCCTAATATCTTTCCCTTCCTATCTTTATCCCATCATGTTGGAATTTGGAAAATATTTCCGGAGGTAGATTCCTAACGAGTCATATTATTTATGGAGTGAATGATATATTTTTGATAAATTTCCAACAAGTGCAGGTGTTGAGCCCAAACACTGATGAAATCCAAAGATCAATGTCTCGACATTTCTATCAGAGTTTGAAATTTCCTCTCAAACTAAAAACCTATCTGAGGAAGACAAGCGGTGTGGAAATATACTCTATATTCAGAGAATGCTAAATACTTTACCCAAACAACATTGTAATCCTTGTCAATTGATTTGATATAATGGAAAGTGGTACCCACATAAATCTTTCCACTGCCTTTATATATATCCCAAAATGATGATCAAGAGATAAATCACATCTAATAGCAATGAAGTGTGATGACTTAATAAGGTTTTAAAATACAACAAGATATCATATTACCTTTGGATGTTTTATGTAGTCCAGTAATAAAGTCCACTCTGAGGTTTTCCAATTCCAATTTCAGATTGGGTAATGGTTGATGAATTCTTTCATACCAATTTATCTCATCCTTAAATTTCCTATAAACCATGCATCATGTGACATATGCATGGAATCAATTTTCCTACTATACCCCCAAAAATACAGTTTAATTTCCTTATACATATTTTTTCAACCAGGGAGAATAGAGAATGAAGAACTATGATCCTCATCCAATATATATTTCATTAAATCTAGTATGGGGGAATACAAACCAGGATCTGAAACCTTATTATTTCATCACAATCACCATTTTAATTTAGGAACATTTATCCTATTCTTTTATAGATCTACATCTTTCATCTTCCCCTCTATAATATTTAGCTGTATAGATAGTTGAAAATTCAATTGAGAAAGATAATGTTTCTCCCATTCCTTTAAAATTTCAAGATCCAGCCTTTGAAAATACATAAATACTGGATCTTTTGTGATTCACATTATGGATAAAATAGAATGGTATTATAGAATCAAATCATCTACGACCTTATTCTCTTTCTTAGGGTGGTAATGTATAGAGAAGGAATAATCATTAATCAATTCTGACCACATTGTTTGTCACATATTCATCCACTTTTTTGTAAAATTATAATTTAAAATGTTATTATCAGTACAAATATTAGACCATTTACCATAGAGACAAGGCCTTTATATATTTAATGAACATATTGCCTAAGGTAACTCTAAATCCTGAGTTGGTTAATTTTCCTCATAAATTTTCCACAATCATAAGGAATATGTTATCATCATATCATTTTTAATGAGAACACATCCCATCCCTTTCTTGTATTCATCAATATAAATCACAAACCATAATTTATTCCGTGGAAGTATGAGCGTAGGTCCACTAGATAAACATATTTATTTCACTTGTAAATTTACATCACATTCTTCTATAAATAAATATAACTCTATTCTGATTCTAATTGGTGTTTGGATTAGATACCTGTGAAACATATTTCAAAAAATTTCGATAATATTTGGTGACAACAAGTGTATATCAGATCTCAGTTACCATGTTTGGTCTCGACCAATATTTAACAACATCTATTGTTGATAGGTCCAATGATATCCCATATCTAGAGATTGTTGGACCAGAAAATGATACATTATGAAAACAGAATTTACACATGGTAAAGTTTTAAAAAATGTTTTCATTTATCCGGTTCTCTAGATCATTTCTAATGTGGTATTAATTTTCTTCCTTTCTCATCAAATAGATATGAATATCATCTATAAATATAACAAAAAACTAATCATGATAGTGTAAAAAGACTCTCTTCATTTTATATTTGATTATAGAGGGGGAATTAGTAAAAATAATAGTAATCATTAAAATTCATAGTGTACATACATAGTACAGAATGATGAATTTGTTATATCCTCATTCATGAACATTAATTGATGAAATTCTAAACGAATATCAATCTTGTAAAAGTATTGATATCTCTGTAGTTCGACAAATAAGTCATCAATTCAGGGAAGAAAAAATTTTATATTAACAGTGATCATGATATTTCCTAGATAATAAATGTGGATTATCTATGATTCATCTATCTTCATAACAAAAAGAATAGGTTCTCCCCAAGGTGATGCACCACAGAATATTAATCCCTTATCAATATTTTCATGAAGTTTTTTCTTCAATTCATGTAACACAATTGGGGCCATTCAATAAGGTGTCTTTGAAATATGAATAGAACCCTCTATGAGTAATATTGAAAACTCAACATTACAATTTTGTGTAATGTATGAAAATTCATCTGAAAAAAATTATAATCTCTTAAAATCGGTTTTTTCTTAATCGTGAGTTTCCCCCTAACCATTTGAGATAAATAACATTCAACTACAGGAATCATACCCATAAGATGGATGAAATTTATACTATAAGGTTATATTAATACTTGTATCGAATGATGATCATAAATTTCTTATGGAACATTAAATATAACTACCATTCCTTGGAAATTAATATTAAAACTCCAAATAGGGAAATCCAATCCATACCATGAATCACATCAAATTCCAATATCGGGATAATCACATGATTTTCAAGAATAACTTTCCGTAAAACATCATTTGGATAATAATTATAAACCTTTTAGGAGACTGTTTTTTGATTAGGAATTGTCACAGAAATATCAACATCTAATTATTGAGGTCATTTAATGATACTCTTAAAATATTATCCCGAAATAAAAGATTTGGTGGATCCATAATCCATTAAACCATTTACTATAGTAGATTGGATAGAAACTATACCTTTCACCACATAATTATTGTACTCAACGTTGTTGATGGTGATTTCATGTGTCATTAAATTCTTTTTTTTTCTTATGTTTTTTCTAATGACGATCGTCATAAATAACCCTTGGATAAGGGCCTTGATTGGTATAATTCACCATTTATATTCACCAGTAGAATTGATGATTAAGAAGTGAATTATATGTATCCTTTTCTCTTCTTCGAATTTTTAGTCATATTTTTCCATCATGTCAGAATTCAACATCCCAATGTCATTATATAACAACACTTATAAAATTTACTCGTCTCTTTACAAAAATTCCCTCCATGATTCTTTCCACAATTTTGGAATAGTGAAAAACAAAACTTTTTTTCAGTGTGGTCTTTATATTTTCCTTTGAATTCCATTCCTCTCTTCTTATATAACCCATATAACTGATGGGTTACTACAATCTACATATAAACCATGAGATCTCAACAAAATAATTCATCATAGCTATTAATCTCCTTTATGGATAATTCCATTCAGATACATGGGTTTGAGACACTAAAGAATCAATCTTATTTTTTCTCAGGTTAGATAGTAATTCTAGAAGCCTACCTCTCAATTCCTGTAAAATTTTCATTATAGGTTCCAATGGATTCATTATCTTTTTTCTTGAGTTCAATGGACTCTTTCCTTGTTTTTTTTTGATGAATATAATATTTTTTACATTTTGAAAAATACGTTCTTAAACACATCCCATTCCATGGACACAATTTCATCTCATTACCACATATTCATGATAAGATTCGACCTATGATCAGTATTATCTTCCAAATGATTGACTACTAAGATGAATTTAACATTTTCATAACATTTTATAACTTATAATATATTTTTACTGGTACTGATTCATTGTTCATCCACTAATGGATTAGAAGACCCACTAAATGATGTATGACGCAGCCTCATTAATGGTTGAATAAAATGTTGATCCCTCCTTTTCTGATTTTATATTCCGTCATTATTTATTTCTTAATAATTTTATATGAGAATGAATGAAATATTTTTCCTTATAGATGCCATAACATTTTGTTTCTCATGGGTACTACCATTACATTTCCCATCACATTCAGTATTAGCGTGGTTCCTTTAGGTTCAAACCATTGAGTAAAACCAAGAATCATTCTATGGGAGACACCAATCATAAAGGTAAAACCACATAAATAAAGAATAAAATTTCAATTTAGGATAATTTAGGATTTATCTGAGGTTATTTAGTGTCATCACTAAACACACATATTGTATCCAATACATAGACATATTATTAGGATTAATTCTAATCATTTCATAGCCTATAATCCAAAGGCTAACTATACCTTTAATCTAATACAAACGTTAATTAACCAAAATTTACAAACAATGATATTTTATTAAATATGAAATATATTCATCACATTATATAATAAATCCATGAAAGGGTATTATAGGTATATTGTCTTTATTAACTAGGAAACATAAACAAATAGTTCATAAAACATCTGCATTGTCTCCCTCATATTTCTTCATATCAAGACTCAATTTTGACATGTATTACGTAATAAACAACTTCATTAACTGGAGAAAATAAACATATGAAAGGGTGCGCTCAAATTTCTCAATATGGTTGAACTAGGGAAATATCAATAACATCTCAATCATAATACTTATGAACATAAAATTTCGAAGTCTTATCCTACAGATGAAATAACATGATATCATGTCATGGGATAAAAGATCATAAGAATTAATGGAAATAATATAAAAATTTAAAACATTAGACATAATGTTTTGTGGAATAAAAATAAGCATATAAAATCATTTTATATTAGTCAAGTCACATTTCAAATACAATCATAGAAGAAATGGTCTATTACTGAACTGAATTTACTTGATGTTCATACCCTATATTACTGAACCAAATTTATTTGACATTCCTGTAATGTTGATATAATTATATATAAATATTTACCCAATAAATACGAAGGATATAATGGTCCCACCCATCTCATAAGGAAATCATTATATGATGTGCCAACAAAAACATAAATCATTCAATATAGCATAACCCAAAAAATAAAACAGGTTTCTTTAATATAATTCCATTATAAAAAATTACATATAAAATATTATTCCATAATTAAATAAATATAATAATAGTAATAGTAGGTATAGAAACATAACCTTATTTTAATATTGTCTTGATAGAAGGAATTTTTTTTATAAAACACATGAACATAATTCTTGGGGAAAATATCATTTTGTCTTGAAAAATGTTTTATTTTCTCAAAATGTCAAAACAATTTAAAAGAAATGAATTTAGTTATAGATAAAAATAAAATAGTGTAGAGGATGATTCATGTAAATAAGGAGGTCTTAACACTTAAAAATTCATTCATGTTTAATGGGCTAAAATACCATTCTTCTAGTACTCCTATCAGAAAAGTCAAAAATGTTCCTCGTATAGAAAAACGAAAAAAAATATTCCATTGCTAACATCTAATAAAAAATATCCAATGGGTAAAAATAACTTTAAAAGAAGTGTAGAATAAAAAAATATTACATATTATAGGGAACATGGATATGGAGGATAAATATAACCTATTAAAAGCATATATATTAACTATCTAAAATAATAACAAGATTGTGAAAATATCCCTTACCGTAAGTCGAATATCATTCGTAAGTTTCAGAATAAACTATATAATGGGATAAATAAGGCCATTTAATTTTTACAGAATCAGATTCATTTTGATGATATCATATATGATTATATTATCATCTCTTTGTTAGAATTTTTTTTTTCATTCGTTATTATGATAATAACTGCATTATGTTCATATGTAAGTTTTGAAGGATATTTTCATGTTACACTTCTTATGAGATATTTAAATAATTTAAATAATAATATTAGTATAATATATATCATTTTTATTCATCATATTCATGTATATAACCATTTTTAATGAAGTTCATGTAGAATGAATCATATAACATCACGGAGTAGGTATGTTATACGCACGCACAAGAGTCAATATAATTATCTTAATTGTTAAATAGTATGGAATTGGTTTGTTTATTAATTATTTCAAATAATTATAATGTTATATTCATTATTTAAATCAACTGTATTCATAATTATACACATTCAAATAATGTATTACAGAATAAAAAATTAGACGACAATGTGGTGATGGTAAGTCACACGTACGCACACGTGGTGATATTGTTATTTGTTAGATGGATAAAAGGATGTATTAGGTTGTGCCATAATTTATATAACATTTCAATATGTACAATATATATTGTTTATTACTCTTGGGTGGAATCAACTTACGAAGATGATGTAGAAGAAGAAATGAATTTTAAAAAATGTGAAAAAACAATTACCTCATTATCATGTTTCCTCTTTTGATTTTCAGAAAAGGCCTCCATAGGATGGATTTCTCCCGAAATTTTGGACTCTAAAATGAATTTAGTGAATTTGGGATATGATAAGGGAATTTTATGTCCATGAATATGGGCTTTAGTGGTGTGATTAATATATAAGGGGAAGTCCCTTCTATAAGAGCTGGGTGGGGAACCCTTGGAAACACTAAAAAAATAATTTATTGTTAAATTATTTCTCATTTAATATATCTCCAAAGTGAATTATGTAAATGATAACATGAATATGGTTAGAAATGATCTCAATAAATAACATGTAGAAATGTTTTTATTTTATTTTAAACCATAAAAATTTGATTTATCTTTATTTAATCTATTTAATTATAATTTTGGTTATAATATTCTAAATATTTAATGGATATAAATATTTTCTTATTTGTTTTCAATTTTCAATAATTTGATACTTTATGATATTTTTGACCTTTTAATTTTCACTTTGTAATTTTGAAAAAAATTTATGTATTTTATATTAAAAAAACATATGTGAGTTTTATAAAATATCAATACTGTCAATTTTGACACTGTTCATTTCATTGATTTTAAATTAAATCCAAACAGAAGATAACATCTAACCAAAACATTAAACATCCTGAGACTACATATATTTGAGTTTATCTCCTTATTATCACATTATTATAATTAATATACTTATATAAAAAGAGAGTGTCACATTTTGTTACATTCGTTGATTTTAATTAAATTAATATCCTTTTCATGGGAATGTGGACATTAAGTGAATCTATTTCGAAACATAAATGATACGGGTTGAATGTAGTCTTCTAATTAGATTTTGAAAGGTCTTAATGTAATTTTATAATATTACATTTTCCATTATTTACCAGATTTACACTTCACCGCGTTAATAAAAATATTTACTAAAGTTACTATTCATAATGTCCAAAAAAAGAAACCTATTAACATAATATGGACCCACTAATTCTAAAAATGGAATCCTTTTTTAAAAATTTAATATAGAAAATTTGCTTGTATTAAATTTAAATTAATCTCATTATCAGAAAAAAATAATGGGTAGTAAAATCTAAGACATTGAAAGAGATTAAATAGTTTTTATATATACATTCAATGTAAATTAATGCTAATGACATACATTATATTGAATTATAAAATCATATTATACTTATAATTTAAAACAATTCAATATTATAATTTAACCACATAAATTATTTTGAGGAATAATGTTATATTCTAATAAAATTTAGTGTAAATTTTATTATTCATCAAAATTTGAATGTTATCATTAAAATATCAGAAATTCAAACTATGTAACTTTTTATATCTTAATACCAAATAAAATATTTATGATTAAATAAGAAAATTATTAATGTGTAAAATAAAGTTTTTTAAAAGGGCTTCTCCATTCAAATTTGTATGTTTACCATTTAAAAAATATATTTTTTATACAGTAAATATGGTTTTTTTCATGCCCTATGATTTAAATATCCAATGGATGGATATTAAAAATATTTTATCAATATTATAACATATATATCTCATTAATTTCATTACCACTATTAATTCACACAAAAATAAAAATATTTATGTTATATTTTTTATAAATAATTTATAGCCAATGAATTCAAAATTTATTTTCATAAGTTATTTATATTTATTCATATAACCTAACATATAGTATATAATTTTAATTCAATATTAAGGAAGTATCATGGGTTTTTTAAACTAACTATTGCGTTTAAATAAATCTATAGAGGAATAAAAATTATTTAAATAAAAAATTTCATAAAAAACCTAAGTGTGTTATTTCTAACCCCCATAAACTAAATTTCACCCTTTAAATGTGTCATTAATAAACAAATAGATAAGGAATCCTCATACTCATCATATCCCCAATTTCTTATGTGGCTTCTATAAATTGTTTTTTCCACCATAAAACAAGTGAGTGGTATTGTTTCATAATATATTTTCGATATGTTCCTGAATCTCTATTGATTATTCTTCATAAGAATGATATTGATCTAGTGGTATGAATTCTGAGCTTAGATCATGTGTGGGACCAAGTATGTACATTATCAGTAGAGATACATGGAAGAAATCATTAACTTGATAGATATTTTGCAGAAGTGCCAATTTGTATGCTACTTTTGCTACAAGATCCAAAATTTTCAAAGAACTGATATACCTAGGGCTCATCTGCTACATTTTTATAAATCTCATTACTGACTTCAAGGGAGATATTCATAGAAACACTTTATCATCCTCTTAAAACTCAAGGTTTTTCTATTGTTATCATAACTATTTTTTCTACATTGAGATTCTATTATGTGTTGTTGAGTATATCCATCCATTTCAACCATTTCATCTACAAGATCAAGTACTCATAGATTTATTTACCCAATATAATCTCAGGATGTTGGAGTTTTGCAAAAAATTCTATCGAGGGATTCATAAGGAACAATATGAATACTGGGGTGAATGCTATTTTTGAATGAAAATTACACAAAAGGTAGTTGTTGATCCCAATAACCTTTAAAATCCAAAGGGAAAGATCTCAATATGTATTCCAGAGTTTGAATTGTCCTCTCAAACTAACCGTCTATTTGAGAATGATAAGAAGTGTTGAATTATGACTCTATATCAAGAGGATGTTGATTACTTCACAAGAACATCGAGGTAACCCTGTGATCTTGAGCATATATAATGGATAGTGGTACTCCATGAAATCATACCACTTCCATTATATATATCCTTAAAGGATGATGAAGTGATAAATCCACTATAATAGCAATAAAGTGTCCCAACTTCATAAAGAGATCAACTTTTACCAGATGGAATTATTTCTATGACTGTTTAGGGATGTCTAACAACAATTCCATGGTTATGTTTTACAATTTCTATTATGGTATGGGTAATGGTCATTGAATCTCCTCATAACTATATCTCTCATATGTAACTTGATGACCGTCCAAGCATCGAGAGAAATATTTGGTGAGCTGTATTTTTGTGCCATCCCACCAGAACTACTCTTTGATGTCCCTATATATCCTTGTGAAACCAGGGTAATTTGGGAATGATAAACTATGAGCCTCATCCAATAAATTCTTCTATAATATTTATATGGGATGAATAAAAATCCTATTCATGAACCTTATTATTTTTTCACAATCATGGTGGAATTCATGAACATTTATCGTTTTATTTTGGTTTTCTACAGTTTTCATCTGTACCTCCATACTATTGAACTGTATAGATGGTTTATCATTAATTTGATAAAAATATTATTTCTCCCCTTCCTTTAAAATCTCATGATCCAACCTTTGAGAACATATAAATAGACGCTTTTTTGTGATCCTCTTCATGGATAGCCTAGTATGGTATTGTAAAATCAGATCATCTTACACCTTTTTTACATTCCTAGGGTTGTAATGTACTGATCATTCATAATCATTAATCAACTCCTCTCATTCTATTGTTTATATTCATCGTTTTTTTAAAATACATATTAAAATTTTATAATCACTATAAATATCAATCATTTTACCATAAATATATTTTTATCATATCATTAATGAAAAGATTAATCTAGCTAACTTCAAATCATGTGTTGTGTAATTTTACTCATAAATGTTCAACTACAGTGAGGCATATGATATCACCATATCATTTATCATGAAAACACATACCATCCCCTTCTTAGATGCATAAATATAGATCACAAACAATTATCCTCTACAATGAAGTATGAGAATAGGTGAATTGGATGACCTTCATTATTTCTCATTGAAATTCTCTTCGTATTCCTTCATCCAAATGAATTTGACTCCATTTCGAGTCATCTTGATTAGTGGATTAGATAACAATTAAAATTCATTCAAAAAAATTGATAATATCAAGCCAAAAAAGTTATCATTAGATCTCAGTTATAATGTTTGTTAACTTCAAACATTCAATAACTTTTATTATTGACAGATCAATAGATATCTTTTGTCTTGTGATCATGTGACCTAAAAACGAAACTTTTTTAAACCAAAATTCACACATTGTAAATTTCGCATAATGATTGGCCTTTTCATGTGGTCTTTAATAGAATTCTTAAGGGGTATTTATGATATTACTTTATCATTAAATAGACTTGAATATCATATATACATACTACCTAAAACTGATCAAGATAGTCTCTAAATATTATATTCATTATATCCAAGATGATAATAAGGGAATTAGAAAGACCAAGAGTCATCACTATAAATTCAAAGTGCCCATAAATTCTATTGAATTCTTTATTTGTTATATCCTCCTTATTAAACCTTAATTTATGATATCTAAAACAAATTTCAATCAGGTAAAATTATTGAGTTCCACATTGTTGGTCAAATAAGTCATCAATGCATGGAAGATGATATTTTTTCATGATAGCGATCTTGTTATATTCTCAATAATCAATACATAGTCTCATTTATCCATCTTTCTTAATAAGGTTCTCCCCAAGGTGACACACTAGGGAGAATGAATATCATATAAATATTTTCATTGAGTTGACTCTAAAATTTCCACAACACACTTGGGGCCATTCTATTAGGTGTCACTGAAATTTGAATAGCCACTGATATGTGTTCTATTGAAAATTCAACATCACAATTCTGTGGAAGACCTGAAAATTCCACTTGAAAGACATCATCAAACTCTCGTACAATGAGAGCATTCATAATCATGATTTTCTGATCATCTATTTGAGATAAATAACTATCTTATATTGAAATCATGACCCATATGATATATGAAATTTATACTGAAAGATTATATTCATCCTTCTATAGATAGAAAATCATAAATTTCTCGGGAATATGAAATTTTACTTTACTTACATGGTAATTAAAATTATCTCCATATAGGGAAAGAAAATCCATGCAACGATCACATCAAATTCCACCATCTGAAGGATCATATGATTTTTAGGTTGAACGTTCCCACAAACATCAACCATATATGAATTATAAACTTGTGATGTTTCAGTTGTGTCATTAAGTGTTTTCACAACAATCTCATCCAATAATGGATGATGTAATAGGGTTATACTCATAGAAAATTCTACCAAAAAAAGTAGTTAGTGGATCTGGAATCATATAAAACATTTACCACTTTATAGTGGATATTAAATGAACCTTTCACTACATCATTATATTACTTCACATCACAGATGGTGATTTAATGTGACATTCATTTGTCATTGGAATTAATAATTTTTTGACATCGATCATCATCAATAACCCTTGTATTAAATCCTTTATTGGAAAAATTACCCATTCCCATTCACTTGTATATTGGTGTGTCAAATGTGTATTTCGTTTTTCTTTTTCTCTATTCGCATCATTAGACATATTTTTCCCATAACATAAGAATTCGACTACTATATGACCTTATTTTATGACACATTAAACATTTAAAACAATATTTAAGACAATAAACTCCTTATTTCATTCAAAAAGATTTAGAATAAGGGAAAACACTTCATCTTTTCACTATAGTATTTAGTTTTTACAGTGACTTCCATTTTTATCTTCTTATCATACCCATAGGACTATTGGGTTTCACCAATATTTATATCAACCTTTATAGTTCATTAATGATTTCCATGTAGATATTGAATTCCCGTATAGATAATTCACATTAGAGACATGGATATAATCCAATAAATAATTCATCAATTTTTCTATCAGGTTGGATAATAATTACAAAATCATACCTCAAAAGTTCTGTGAAAATTTTCATTATGGGTGACAAAAAATTCATCATTATTTTTTTAGAAGATCAAGGAACTCCTTATCAATATTTTTTTGAAGAATAAGAGGAATATAATTATTGAAAAATATGTTCTTAAATTCTCCCTATTCAAAGGACTGGATTTCATCACATTTCCTCAAATTCATGATAATATTACTCCTTCAATCAGCATCACCTTCCAAATGATAGACTACTCATATGACATTATCATGTTCATAATATTGGTGAACTAGAAATAACTTTTCAGGGGTACTAAACCATTTTTTTTAAAACTAATGGATCAGAACACCTAAAAAATGTTTGTGGACGCTACCTCATGAAGGAATTAATAGAATGTTCGTCCCTCCTTTGTGGTTTAGATTTCCTAAATGATTCAAAACATGAGAATATACTATGAGCATGGATACAATAATTTTCATTCCATATCCCATAATATTGTTTACACGTATAATTATTTCATTTGTCATTACATTCAACATTGACATGGTTCCTTAAGGTTCTATCTATTGGCTAAAATGAAGAAACAGATATTGAGAAACACTTATCCTAAGAGAAAATCATAATAAATGATGAATAAATTAAAATTTAGGATAGTTTATGTTTTATCTTATGTTACTTATAGTCATCGTGTTTTGACCAAGTTGGATAGATAAGGATGTAAGAAGAGTAAGTTGTTATAGAGTGTTGTCTTTTATTGTCAATGAAGATAAATTAATTCACATATTCATTGAAATGAAAATCAGACGATGCATTTCTCATTTTTATTTCACAAATATCATAAGTTAGGATAACTTTTTACGAAACCATTATGAAGGAAAGGGCGAGTAAATGTGCTTCTAGACATATTCTATTTTGATTGGAAGGAATGATGATAGTGGGTGGCAGGGAAGGTTTAGTACTTTTCGTTGAAAATATGACGAAGATAATGCCGTTTGATCAAAATATACATATCGCGATAGTGGACTTCGTGATGAAATATGAAGAATGGTTATGGAATGCAGTGAAGAGATAACATGACAATGTAATGGAAAATCTAGGGGTGACACAATATAACATTTTATGGTGGTTCTTTTTTCCATGGTTTGTAAAATTTTAGGGCCTAAAAATCAGAAGATGATGAAATTTTTTTTGGGAAAGGATGTATCATACATATTTGAAGAGGGATTGGTATGTTTCACACAAGTGGAGTTACATGATTCAACCATCAAAATTTGGACAAGGAGAGGCTTGCACGAAAGATTACGTTTTGCACGCTAGATTGGTTTTTGCGCGCCAGATTGAAGGGAGTTTGGAATCTTGTGCACAAGGCATGATTCAAGGTCCAAACATAGACAAATGGAAAAGGAAGGATGCACATGAAATATTAAATAAGTTCACAAAATATGATGTTGATGAAAAAGAGTAATATGTTCCAAAGGCGGCATTAAATGAGGTTTTGAGTGTGAGGCAGGACATGAGGTCCAGACATCGAAAAATTGCAAATTTATGAAGTGAGAAAAAGATTCATAGAAGTGTGAGAAAGATGAGGTTGGAACAAAAGTGAAATATGCGCCCAATAAGAAGTAAAATGGGGTTTTTCACGATTCGTGAATTACGCTCCCGAGTTGACATCAAATGTGGTTTTGTGTGACATGTCAGGATCGTGTGCGACCACTGGTGTTTTTTTGGAACAAGGGTCAACAAGGTCTATAAATATGAGGTGACCCCCTCTAATTGATTGTGCTCGACAGTTGAGAAATTCTGAGCTCTGAGGTGTTGGAAAATATTATGAATATGATCTTGTATAACATAAATAGAGCTATGTGTAAGAATGAGAAGTTGCGCACAAGAAGAAATTTGTGTGCAATAATGGAGTTATGTGGAAGAGGTGTTTCGTGACAAAATCTAAATATTCTACACCTAGCATAAATGTTGCGCGCATGACGCCTAAAAGGTTAAGAGAAATATTTGGGGTCTTTGCACATATTTGGTTGTGCGTAAGATAGTTCTTACCAGCTTCTAGGTAAGAATGTAAAGATTTGTACTTAAAAGAATACACATGTTCAATTGTAAATCTGCACTGAAATACTGTAAATCTCTATTTGTGCTAAGAGGGTGCACTCACACTTTCATATTTTTTTACATCTGTGACACGGGTGAAAGGGTATATACTACTAATTTTATTCTACATCAAAGTATTTTTTTCTAGTAGATTGTGTGGTACTGGATTCATTTGTGTACCACACCAAGGACGAAGCTACTCCTGTTGGGTAGTGAACCATGTAAATATTGTGTTCATGTTGTTGTTTGTGTTTAGTTAATAGGAAAATCTATAATATGAGGTGAAGGTCATTTCAAAAACAAGGAAAAATAAAAAGAAAATGATATCACTAATTCACCCCTACCCCTCTCATATATTCTTGGATCCTGACTGGGAATATCACATCCCTAAAACATAATAATTTTATCTTATTCGTAGACATATAATTAGGGTTCTTACTAAAGAAATATCATCATAGTTTCTAAAGAGTAATTGTACCTTTCCATAGAAACAAACTATAAAGAATAATACATTAAATACATTGATATTAATTCAAGTATGAAGAATATTCATTATAATATATAATATAACCATGAAAAGATCATTTATGTATTGTCTCTTTAGAAAAAAGGATACATAAACAACTGGTTTATAAAACATCTACATTGTCTCCTGATAATTTCATCATAACTATACTCCTTTTTGACATATCATACATAATACACATCTTCATGACCTTGGAAAAAAATGAATGTCTAATCTCTACTACATATTAAGGGTAATAAATATAAATATCAATCATATCACAATATTAAGACAAATTAACATAAAATTTGGATGTCTTATCCTACATATAAAATATCATTATATAATGTCATGAGATAAAACTTCATTATAAATAATGGATATAATTCCAAAATTAAAAAAATTTGAATTGACGATTGGTGTCATATACATAAGCATAGAAAATCATTTCATATTATCTGTGTCTCATTATAAATACCATCATAGTGGACAAGGTCCATTACCAGACCGGGTTTAAATGTCATTCCTTCCCTATATTACTGAACCGGGTTTACAATACATTCTAGTCATGTAAATCTAGTGAGATATAAGTGTTTATATAATTAATTAGAGGGAGGTATATATCCCACCTATCTCATAATGAAATTGTTCTTACATTTTCCATCAAAAACATTAATCATTCATCATAGCATAACCCGAGAAATAAAATGGTTTCTTAAAAATCATTCAATCATAACATAATCCATATAAAATATCATTATATAATTAACATAATCAACTAAAATTAATAATATTTATACAAAAATAACCATATTTAATTAGAATCAACATATATGGAATATAATTTTGATAAAATAAATGAACATAATTCATGATGAGAATATCCTTTCTACTTAAAAATTGTTTTCATTTCTCAAAATTCTACACAATTTTGAATGAAGAGAATTTATTTTAAAACAAATGTGAAATATTGTACAGTAAAATTCATGGAAATAATGAATTATAATGATGTAATATTTTATTCATGTTTTATAAG
Source organism: Viscum album (assembly GCA_963277665.1). Classification (NCBI taxonomy): domain Eukaryota; kingdom Viridiplantae; phylum Streptophyta; class Magnoliopsida; order Santalales; family Viscaceae; genus Viscum; species Viscum album. The sequence goes on from OY728146.1 coordinate 407,182,451, forward strand.
ATAAAAAAAATTCTTCTCATACTGTTTTCCGAAAAGTAAAAAATGTACATGCTATCAAAAAATTAATAAAATATTATGTTTATACAATTTAATAAAAATTTACCAATGGTTAAAATTGAAATTAATATTTTGTAAAGGATTAGAAAAAATAATATTACATATTATATGAAACTTTTATGTGGAAGATAAATACACCCCACAAAATACTTACGTATAAAAAATCTAATATAATAATGAGTTCGTGAAATTATGATTTAATACCTATGGTTTGATTTCATTCATATGTATCTAAATGTACTTTATAATTATTGAAAGAATTTTATTTACCTCTTCCAAAATCATAAAAATTTGTATTATATCATATTATATTATATTACTATTCATTTGATAGAAACATTTCATTTTTATTTATTATTCAGATATTAACTTATTTATGTTTTTAAGAAAGTTTTGTCGGATAAGTTTATGTCACTCCTCTTAAGATATTGTAATATAATTTAAAAAATAATATAAGAATAAAATATATCATACTTATACATCCCATTCATGTACATAATCTTGTTTTAATGAATATAATGTTGAATGAATCACGTCACATCATAGAGTTGGTAGGTGGTACGTATGCATGTGTGATGATATCATTCACTTAATCTTTAAATGGAATGGAATTAGATGCTATATTAATTATACCAAATAATAATCAAGTTATATTAATTTTTTAAATCAATTATACATTATGTTATACCCATACTAATTCAGTATTGTTGAATAAAAAAGTACTCTACGAAGTGTAGATGGTAAGTTGTACGTATGCATGCCTGGGGATATTTAAATTCGTATGATGGATAAAATTTGTACAAGTTTTTCCAATAAGTATAATAACATATCATCATGTAAAAGATAATGGATTTATTACATTATAATGGAAGAAACATAATAATAGGTTGTAGAAGAAAAAAAAATTAAATGAGGTGATAAAATAATTACCACTTTTTTGAGTATGTCCTTTTGATTTTCACAAAAGGCCTCTATAGGATGGATTTATGAAAAATTTGTGTCATCTTGGACGAATTAAGGTAATTTAGGAGAGGATATGGGTAGGTTTTTTATTAGAAAATGGCTTTATATGAGTGATGAAAAGAGTAGTAGAAGTTTCCATTTATAATAAAGGGGAGGGGAACCCTTAAAAACTCAAAAATATTAATTTATTATAGATTTATTTTCTTTTTAAAATATTACAAAAGTGAGTTATATCAAAGATAACATTTATATGGGTAATAAAAATCTCATCTAATAAAATCTATAAATTTGTTCTTTTATTTTAAAACATATTATTTTTATTAATCTTTATTGAATCTATATAATATAATTTATTGTAATAACATTATAAATATTTAATAGTTATAAATATTTAATTATGTGTTGTTAATTGTAAATAATTTCAATCTTTATGAAATTAGATACCTTATAATTTTTACATTGTAATTTTTAAATATATTTTTTCTTTTTTAATAATTTAATAAAATGTAATTTATATAAAATATCAATACTATCAATTTTGACTATATTCAATTCAATTATATTATATTAAATCCCCAAAGAAGATAAATTCTAACCAAATATTTAATATACTCAAAAAATATCATATGAACATATAAAATTCATTTAGGACCTTAATTAATTGTAATTATATTACTTTATTTTTAATATCATTTATTTGTTATTTCTATTCATAAAATAATTTATGTGTCTCAACTGTGTAACCATAATGAAAAATATTTAATTAATAAAAATAATAAACAAATTTCAATGATGTAGGTAATTATTTAAAATTCAAAAAGACTACCTATAGTGGATTTTATCTCCTGATTGTCCCTATCTTAGAATTAACAAACTCACATAAAAGGAGAGTGTTAAATTTTGTCACATTCATTAGTTTTAATAAAATTAATGTCATCTTAATGGGAATGTGGACATAAATTGATTAAATTTCAAAAGATATGTGATAAAGGTCTAATTTAGTAATCCATTATTATTTAGATAGGTGAAAAAGGAATATTTTTATATTATTTTTACATTTAATATCCTAATTTACCCATAAATGTGGTAATAAAAAAATTAAAAAATATATTATTCGTAATGTACAAATATAAAATTAACCTATTAAAATAACCTATACCAACTGATTCCAAATATTTAATTCATTTTTTAAATATAAAAAACATATTATTAATTAATTAAATTAAAATGAAACCCGTTGTTGGAAAGGGAGATAAGGATTTAATAGTTAAAACATTGAAAAATATTGAAATGTTTTTATATGTGGATTCAATGTAATATTAGTGATAATGACATAAATTATATTTAATGATAAAAAATATTATATTAATAATATTAGACCATTCAATATTATAGTTTTACCATATATATTATTTTTATGAAAAAGTTCTTTTCACATAATATTTTCTTTCTTTTTATAAATATTAATTAAAACATGAAATTTATCACATATAATTCAGAAATTTATCCACAATAAATTTTGATATCCTGATTGAAATTAAAAATTTTATATTTTCATATTAAAATTAATAATATGTAAAAATATTATTCTAAAAGTGGTTCTCTATTTTAAGGAGTAAAATTACCCTTTTTAAATAATACTAGTCTTTTTACAACAAATAGTATGTATTTACACCTTATGATTAAAATATCAAATAGATGAATATCAAAAAACCATTAATTGAGAATATATCATATATATATATCATCAATTTCATTAATTTATGTATTTAACTGAAGAATACGAATATTTAATTTATATTTTTCAAAAATAATTGATAGATAAAGGTTTCAGGATGAATTTAATATGTTAGTTATTATTTTTTCCTCTAACCAAACTGCTAGGCTATAATATTGATTTTATACTAAAGGGATATCATAGTTAGTTTAAATTCATGATTGCATGAAAATAATTCAATTGAAGAATAAGAATTATTTACAGAAAATATTTCATAAAAAACATTCTAGTGTAACAATAACTTCAACTTTCCAGTGAGAATGATGTCATCAATATTGGTATTACTATGAAAATAAAAACAAAAAACAATTAAAAAATTTGTTTCAATGATATCGTTGACATTATCTTCCTTCGAAAACTACAAATATGACCAAAAAAATTAAATTTTTGAAATATATTTTGATAGTAAAATATTCCTACATTTACATTAATCTATTTCTATTTTATGTAATCAATCATATTATCACATTCAGTCACATAATTTATTCCATTATTTAGAATATATTTAATAACATTCCATTAATTACAATATTCATAATTAAATGTAGTCTAAAAATATAATTTGTTGTTTATTAATAAATTATTCATTGTTGGGTATTAAAATTTCACAATACACATCTTGTGTGGTAAGTTTGTTGGATGACTATACACTGGATAAAAAAAATAAATATTTGGTGTATCTAGATTATTGTTCTTAGTATTAATTACTTCCTACAAAATAAAAACAAAAAATTAATGAAAAACTAAAAATATATTTTATTTTTTACATTATATAGTTTTGGCCATGTATTGTTGGAATCAAATAGATTCTGTAATCTATTATTTTTTTATCAATTTCATCATCTAGATAATTTTTTGTTATCAATTTCTTACTTCTCCAAATAAGATTCTTTCATAAAAATGATATAATAATTAATGAATCCATAACATGATACACTTGGTTATCTATTTATATAGTAATAATATAAATTCCTTTAATAAATTTGAATAGTTATTAACATCAATGAACATATAATACCTTTTTTAGGGAGATGTATAATGAAAATGTACTGTATTTATTCATTCATAATTAAGACTCCCAACAATTAAATCTTGAAAATATCATTTATACTCTCAATAATAACAATGTATATTATACATGTTACAAATATTTCTTCTTCTTATAAAATTAAGTAATATTGATTTATTTCAATGTTTTATTTTCAATTGGGTGTAATGATATTAAAATTTTTTATGTTATTTGTTGGTTGAAGGTACTCCCAAAATGTCCTATTTTATTTATTGGTTGATTGACTAGATTTTAATGTTCTAACTATTATCTTACCTATTGATTTATCTATATAAAATATCATGACTCACATTTGACCATTTTTATCAACTATTATCATGTTTCCCTATGAAAAAAATGTTAATTAAATAAGACATATATCATTATAATATGAGTAGACAATGCTACAAAAGTTACAATACCATCCTTTACATTTTTAACGACATGATTATCAAGTGGAAACAAAAACATAATGGTCATTCTTATTCTACCTCAATCCCCACTAACATTTTATATTTTGAGAGTTATTTATTGTGTTTAAAATCTACCATGATATTATATAGTGTACCACTCACAACAAGGCTGTTCATGGATGTTGACTGATAAAAATAACATAAAACATTACCCAGTATAATTTTAGTAATAAAGTGTTTTCATTTTTTTATTCATGATTAGAGGAAAGTGAATTGGGATAATTTATTACATGAGGAATTTTATTTGGTTTAATGGAATAACTAGCCTTAAATATAAAATGGTCATTTTTTCTTCCTATGTGGATATTTGTTCCACCAATAGTTCACTTTGATAATTTATCATATACTAGTATAAAAACCATACTGGAAAATTACATCATAATAAGAAACAATTTGTACTTGAAACATTTCATCATCTTATATATATCTTCTTGAGGCTTTTTCTTTCAAAATATTTTTGCATGGACACTCAAAAACACACTCCTTTAATTAGACACTTGTTTTTCCCACATCATACATACTGAATGTTCTTTTTCTTTTAATATAGTCACAATCAATAATTTTATCTTAACTATATGAAAAACCATGATCATAAATTTATAAAAATAAGCAATATTGTTTTAAACCATAATTAATTACTATTATATCATAATTACACTTGTTTGTCATACCTCTTTTTTGTTTTCATTAACTATTTTTCCAGCCTTATTTGAAAGAGTCTCAAGTTATGTCACATTGCATGGGATAAATGTGGATATGGATTATCATTCATCAATATTCTAATAAAAAAAGAATATATATTATTTTGTCTCAAATAAACATTTATTATTGATTTAATATATTGACCAATTTCTTGTCTAGTGAATTTTACCCCATCCTTTCATTGTGACAGTGGTACATTAATTTTTGTGAACATTATTTATTTTTAAAACCATTTTTCTATTTAATAATTTAATTATTTTGAATCAAATTAGTTAAAATAGATATTTTCCAATGATATATTATATACAACAATTCACCTTAAAGGATTTTTCATTATGATGGATATTAAAAACAAATCATGATTCCTATTTTATAATGTGTACATAAATAACAAGTCGACGAGGATTTACATTCCCCTAAGAATCCCATGGTTTTAACCTAATAAGAATGTTTTGGAAGCCTCTATTGTTATTTCTGGTGTAAACTACAATATATTTCTTAGGAAAGTATTCAAGAATAAATAAGATCGTAAAGCAATAATGAAAATCTAATCAAATTCTGATTATAACATTTTTCTATAATATAGAGAAATTATATCATAAAATTACTTTCATATATTCATAAAGGGTTTACTTTAATATGTTATAGATCAATAGCCATGAATCTTTATCAATCAACATATTCATCCTCATTGTGACCCCAACATAACTAATGATCATTAAATTTTTCGGGTAAACAGGTTTCTTGTATTGATTCCAACCAACATATAGATTTATTACCTTACTTATTTCCATGATAATTTTGTTAAACATTTTGATGTTGTGTAATTATTGTTATTTTAATCAACATTATAATGATCCCCTAATAATTCTATAGTTTCAACATTAATAGTTTGTTCTTCCCATGGATTGGTTACTTCATCATGTGCAGATTACATTTTCTTCATTACTAGTCTAAAATTTAATTTTTATTTGGTTAACATAGTAGAGAATAGATAATATTATCTTGAATATAATACTATGATATGAAAACATTAACCTTCCAATATGTGTCACATTATTTTTTTAAGTTAAATGGGATTTGGATCCTCAATCAAGATTCCAAATCCCATATTAGTCGGACCCTCTAACATAAATAAAATATTCTGTACTGGGACACTATGAACATATTTTTATCTGCTAATTAAAGGGTTGTCCTCAATTAAATTTTCCTCTGACTCTAAAGTTGTTTTAGAGACTAGTAATAAAATAAACAAATTTTTTCTTTCTTGATAAGAGACAGACAAATAATTCCACTACATGTGATACCAATAAAAATAGAATATCCATTACCAATTCAACAATATAATTCACCTTTATGAATCACATTTAATCAAAATTCAATGCACTTATATTTTCTACCCATTTGCAACAAATAATTTGATCCTGATATGTTGTATAATCCAACTCATATGTCAATTTGATAATTCTAAAATATGATATATCTGAATAAATAGGATATTTATCCATGGAACGGGATATGTGAACTGATTATACAATAATAATAAACCCACATTTTCATCATATAGTATTTATCAAATTATTATTTATATAATGCATAACTGGTCATTATAATACCAGTGTATGATATAACATTTTTATTAAGTCTTATAGATGTTCATTGATATCATTTGGAAAGTTATTTTATATTTCTACATAACTCCTTATAAAAAATATATTAGAACCATATTATAAACATATGATTATGTATATTTTAAATATATCCTTCACCTGTTGATTGATTCAAAACTCTATTAATTGATTTGTGGGGTTCAACATATGGATCAACATCTTCACTATTAAATAATATTTATTGTTGTGCTTGATCCTATTCAATTATGGTAATTATAAAAAAATTTATTCTATAAATCCCTTAATCGAAAAGGAATTCTATTTGATGATACTTTCGGTGACCAATGCTATCAATGTATGATAGTTAATTGGAATCGTATTCAGCTTCTTCTTCAATAATATATTATTTCTCATTACAAACTTCCTAATAACATAGAATTATTGTATTCCCTTTCAAAATATTCATATTGAATTGAATGGTGGTAAATCCATCTATAATGTATAAGACAACATAGTTGAACCTATTTTACCATGGTATTACTATTAGGTGGACCATTATATCAAAAAATAAGGATAGGAATAACAACTGTAATTCACATAATATAACTACAACCTCCTTATTTTATATTAGAAACATCAGTATGTCTATAAATATACTACATATGTATTTAAAAAATAATCCTAGTTTGGATAATATATGTCATAAAATTTGAAGAATAATTAATCATAAATAAGCATGCAACAAATATTACATCCAAACATGAATATCATGTGGTTTTGTTCCAATAACGTCAAATTAGCCATTCACAATATATTCGGGATATTTGATGAATACCCATCAAGAACATTTACACCAGTAGGTAAAAAGAGAAAATTAAATATTCTTTGTTTGTATGTAGTTTATCCTTCTGGGGTAACAAAATTTTTCCCTTTACCTTTTACTAATATCAACTCTTCTTTATCCCCCTGTCAATCATGTACAACCCACTGTTAATTCCTTCATTGGTTTTTCTAGGAACATTATTAACATGCTAATAACATTATATGTAACATCTCTGGTAATGATAGAATAATATTTTTTATATTTATTAATATTTATAAATTATATTGAAATTTTAAATTAAAATGTATTCCATGTTTAATGAATTAACTAATAAATCTATTTTTTTTCTAAAAACCAATATTTTTTGAAAATAAAATTTTATCACCTTTTAATGTCACAATAGTTTAAACACTATAATTTGAAAATTTTAATTATTTTATTTAAAAAAATATACAGATATTTGTAATGTGGACTATCATAATTTACGTTGGCTAAATATTTACAACAATTTATGTAAAGTTACATTTTATTTGATGAATATTGAAAAAATAATGAGTTTTAATTGAAAATTTATTTTTTGTATAATTTAATTAAAATGATAAATTATATTTTAAATTTGTTTTAATTTAAAATTAGATAAATTTTAAATTAGTTTATCTAATTTATGTAATTTTTATAAATTTTATATTGAATTTGGATATATAAAAAATTTCAATCTTTTGAAAACATCCACTTTTAAAAACATTTTTTCTCACCACATTTACAGGATTAATATTATTTTATTTTAAAATTTTATTTGTTATGAATTTTGAAGATTAGATTCCATATTTTTAATTAGACTGTAAAAATTTATTTCATTGTCCCATTTTATAGACAATATGAATAGTAAACATAGTAATATATATCCCAACGATTAAAGGTAATTCAGGTTATTAACGGTATAAATAATATTCTATGTATTATAAATTTACCATAAGAAATGTCCTAATTTTATTATAGGAGTTATTTTTTACCAAAAACATCCTTTTCATGATGTTGTTGACCTCCTAGAGCTATTTATATGACATTAATCAGTTTATACTATTTTCATTAATGTAAATTCAAGGATGTCATGCTAATTATTAAATAAATACAAAATTTTAATTATGTTGTTGTTAAGAAGATATTTTTGACAATAAATACGACTTATTAATAAAGATTTTTTATATTAATCATGGTATTTTATTCTCTACTTTTTTTAAATAAATATTTACATTAATAAATCACAAAATGATGATGTAGTAACTATTTAACAAATGGTAAAATCAAATAAATGATAATAAAAATATTAAAATATGATATATTTTGAGATAATTAATGTTAGACAATAATTCAATGCATATATTTTACATGTTCTTGATGCATTATAATTCATTTTTGTAGTTTAAATTGTTTTTTAAATATAAAACAATTAATTATTTCTATAATGTCATTAATGATATTTTAAAACAAATAATATTTTCATAAATGATAAATTTAAGAAAAAAATAAAATATGGATAAATTAGTATAATGATTATTAAAATTTCACAAATTAATCCTTTATGGGTATTTTGTCATTTTATAGTAATTATATTATCCCTCATAGTGTAAAATTCATTTTTTCGTGGTCAGAGAAAAGTTTATTTTAGGGTAAAAACTAAATGATAAGTGAAATAATGTGACCTAAACCTAATAAAAATTAATGGATGAGATTATTTCATCCCATACCCATCCATTATATTAAATAACTCAATTCCTATACATTTTTTATAAAAAATTTATTTAAATTAATATATTAGTTTTAGAAATTCTAACAGTACCCCACCCATCTCTTATAAAGGGCTACAAATTAGTCTCTCATATTCACACATAAAAAACTATTTGGCTCAGTCAATATCTAAAAATATATCTTATAATAATCTCTATCCACATTATAGAGCCCTTATGTTAGGAAAAATTGCATCCTTTTTTGTCTTAAGGTGTTAATCAATGATGAATTTCCAATGAATATGTGTCATTTGTAATCAAGTGTTTTGATTTTTTTTCATATTCAACCTCTTTAAAATCTTCACAAAATGTGTTATGATATTAAATAAAATAATGTAAATATATTTATCTGTTATTATTTTAATATAATCACATAAAATAATTTCAAATTCCATCAAATGGTAAAATAATCAAAAGTTTGTTTTTAAGGTTGATTATAACCACATGAACTGATTAATTTTTTTTATGAATAGATGTATCTCATGATAGGATATAATTATGGAATTAAATTTTATATTTTATATTTAGGAAAATATTTTATTTATAAGTTGGTAATATTTCATTTATAATCATGCAATTCAATGAAAAAAATTACTATGTTGTTTGTGTGTTCTTGTGAGGTATATACTCTAGAAAGCAATGTGGAACATTTTTCATCATCGCATATAATTGATGATATATATAAGGGTATTTAATTTTTTAATATTATATATATTATATTATTATCATTAATTATAGATATAATTATATTCACATTTTTTTCATAATGATCACTAATAAGTGGAAATGTTATTCATTCATACGTAAAGCTTACCATCTCCATGATTGTAACATAGATAATTTTTAATATAAATATTTAATGGATAGATTAAAATTTATAAAATATGTCTAAAATTTATATTTATTTTATAATTATATTTTTTGAGATTATAGAATAATTACCACTTTGAATATAGATAACATACAAAAGTAATTTTGGACCTGAAAACTGAATATCATTAAAAGATCTATCGTAAACATAAATAATTAAGTAATGATTTCATATTTTAATAAATAATATATTAGAAAAATAAAAATAAAATTTTTTATGAAGAAATTATATAATTTACAAAAGATTAATATTTAGGATGATAAATAAATTATGTCATGAAGCAATGTCATGGAAAGGGATTTTGTCTCAATTTCCATTCATTGAGTCAATTCTAGATGTTATACAACTTTATTATTTTATATAAAGTATATAAAACACCATTTAAGTTATATATTAATAATATATCTAATGTCATGAAATTTTTGTTGTTTAATTTAATTATTTAATTGTGTTTATAATACATGTTTTTCGAAATTGATTAGGGGATTTTCATGGTAAAAAATCATTGTTTATGTTTTTCGACAAACTCTTTTTCACATTATTGTAAATTAATAATTGAAATGTTTTATTTAGTTTTTTTATAATAAATTATAAATTGTTGGTGTAACACCATTAGATTTTATTGAATTATTATTTTATTGAAGTAATCAATTTTTCTTATATTTCACTTCACGCAACATTGAATATAGTTTTTTTACAACATTGTGATTGTCTTCTGTTATAATCAAAATAAATTTAATATTCATCCAAATTAAACAGTTAAATTGTTATTAATTAAAAACAACACAATGATTGGCTCATGATACACACAATTATGAGTTCCTTCCATAGCTTGAAAAACATGCAAGGCTGATTTTTAACCGAACTAAAACATAATATTAGAATGAATATTAAAATATTATTATTACTGCCAAAAATACATTGGAAATGAATTTATGGATAAAATTATCTATATTTTGAGAATATTATGTACATATGTTAATAATATAATTTTTTTGGTTATAAATTTGTATAAGTGAATGTAAGAACTATTTTAAAATAAACTAGTAACTTTTCTAAAAAACACTATTCCTATTTAAAAACACACTTTTATCAAAAAAAAAATTAAAAAAACACTTCTATTTAATGTTTTAAATAATATTTATATACTATATATTCAATCAATATTTTTCATACACATCCAATAGTTTTGATATGTATAATATTAGAGGATATTTAATTTTTTTTTTGAAAGCTATAAGTTATACGGAATGGTGAGTTAATGACACAATTATTTGTTCAAAAATCCATCCAAATAATCCCTTGGGTTAAAACCAATATGTTTTACCAAAATATTATTATGTTTTTAAGAGTATGATGATTTTCCATACATATTGAATGGGTTTTCTCAGCTCATATTTATTTTCAATGAGACAAAAGATGCGTTCAACTCATCTTTCCTTGATTCAGTTTTTATACTACCCAAAAATGTATTATATTATTCTTTTGTGTAAATTTATTCTAATTTACATATCCATTTAAATATAATTCATTCATGGGGATTATGTTTCAAAATATACAATATTTCTAATCTAATATTTGTCTCAAGTTGACTTTTTTGAGACACATGACTTGTTATAAAACTATATTTTATATGATGTTTATATACTAACACTGACATTTTATATCATTAATATCCTTATTTTCATGATATTTTTATCTTCATGTAATGTTATTTTTTTCACGGAACAATATTTCAATGGTATAAAATTTAAATTGTTTTATTGCTAAAATCTAATCTTTTATTGATATTGTTTAAAATTATGAATTGATTAATGAAATGAAAAGTTCCATTTATCAATAACTATAATGAATTTCTCTTAAACTTTTGTAATTCATGTTATAAAAACATAATGTAACCATTTTCTTGATATTTTTTACATAATTTTATTAAGAAATATTTTTACAGAAATATGACTTTATTTCTCTATTTGATTGAAAATTTATATTCTTTAAAAACCATATTTTCTAAAAAAATTAAATATGTTTTACTATTATCATATTATGTTTGATGGAAATTTCTACCAATGTATTGCCATTTTAAAAAAAAAATTTAAAAGGAATATTCTTCACTTTTTCTTATAAAGTTACTTTTCTAATCATTTAAGGAGGAAAACGAATCATCGTCATGTATGAACATACATATAATTGTGACCATTATTTTCAAGATTTATACATTGTATGTTTATAATGTTATTTTTATCAAAAAAATTACTCATATTATTAAAATTTAATGATTTTAAAATAGATTCAATGAATAACAATTTTCAAAAAAAAAATTCTGTTTAAAATTTGTGATAATTATTTTCAATGAATCCATTATATTATTTTAAAAAATTAATTTCAAAGAAAATTATTTCAATTATTTCATGATTTGTTAATAATTTCTCAAATCCATTTTCTAGAAAAGTTTTTCCAAAAGATTTTAGTCCTTATTTTTATGTTTTCAATGTATTTTCCATGATAAATATTTTCAAAATGTCTTTTGTTTTAAAAATCATTTTTTCCAAATATGAAAATAAAATTTCACCAATAAATGTTTCTAAAAGAACTTCCCAAATTATATCCCACATAAAATGACATTTTTTAATATTACTCTTACCTTTATAGGGAAATTATTCAATTGTTTGATTGATATTATTTATATGAATTGTTTCTATTTTGATTACATGATAGTCATGAAACCCATTTCTCTTTCAGAAGATATATTATAATGAAATGCCTTTGTTTGTCAAAAGTTATTTTTTTATGAAATCCATTTATCATTCATGGGTTATATGTTCATAAAATCCATTTCTCTTTTATGGTTTGTATGTTTATGACTCCCATTCCTCTTCCATGCATTATATTCTTTTGAAACCCAGTTCTCTTCTTTGGTTATGCATTTATTAATTAGAAATGAGACATATTGTCAAGAACCCTTAACCATAAACTGTACCCCTCATGGATTGGCAATTTGAGAAGGGAGATAATGACCCCCGAGTTCTACCTCCAGTAGGCCCTAGGTTGGCGACTAGTAATGAGGGTATAGTAAGCACACCGATGGGAGTCACTACCCTCTAAGATAACACATGCAGAAGAGAGATATAAAACAGACTCCAACCAACTCCAACTCAAAAAAATATAAATGAAATATCATGTACACATATATAATCCAATGAAAATATACTACAACTTAAAGGAGAAAACTACAAGTACCCAAAAGAATGTAAAAATAACAGCAACCATGAAGCCCAAACATCTCATGCAAGCCCAGGTTAATAGAAGTCAACCTGATCTCTAACCTTATCCAAGGGACCTTAAAATAGTTTATATATACATGGGGTTAGTATAACAGTATACTCAGTACGATCCTCCAAGTAGCCTCTCATGAAAAAGTAAATAAACCATGCTAAAGTATAATGAACTACAAGTGAAACTAACTCTTCACCTAAACAGGTATACTATGTCCCCCGACATACCATGCATACTTTAACCATTTATCACATACAAGAATTTATAATATAAGAAATTATATAAAGGGTACCCCCCTACTACTTCCCCACCAGTTTTTCAAAATTTCCCCAATGTCGCATGTCCAGAGAATCTCTATCCAAAAAGGATTGACTGCAGACACCTGGGGGAAGCACCCCAACAGACACCTCATGCAACAAAACCACCACATCCATCTAAGAAATCTACCAGGTTGTTTTAGTGAGCCACCAAAGATCACATAACATGTATCATCCCTGGTGAGTCTGTTTCTCTAAATGATGGGGTGGCGTGGCATATAGAATCTCAAGAGGTACAAAAATATACTAGAGCTCACAATCACACTATGGGCATTACCTAGTCTTAAACTGAACTTCAGCTAATGTATCTCATACTCCCTGCTTCCACTTATAAGACTATGTATCATATGAGCACACTTCCATTTAATGATCGTTATTACATTACATATATCTCATTTTATTAATTGGACATTCATTAATTAGTACTTTAAACATTAATTAACTACTAATAATTTCCATAGTATGTTTCATTATCATCAAACCCAAAGTTCACTGTCCCAGTAAATTTTAACCTCACCATTGCATCCCAGCAATCTCTAACCCCTTGGGATAACATAATTTATTCATTAATTTATTAACAACTATATTACATTCCAATATTCCCATGAATTCTATAAAATCATTCTAATCTACAAAACACCAGGGGGCTCAACTCGATGAGTACATGAACTACATATAAAGTCATTTCCACCTATAACAAAAGCATAGACACGTACTCCCTTGTGATGCTAAACATGGAATTCAGATAGCATACCCCACGTATCATCAACGATATTGAAAGGAGGATATGAAGACTAGATGCCTTGAGCAGTGGGGAAAGTAAAGATGATAAACAATAAAAAATAATCAACATGCATCCAAACATTTGAATCCAACATGTTTCATCATCCCTAGTGTCCTCCCTAACACACATATGCATAATCGATGCATCTCACCACTCTAGGTGCCAACTGCTACCACAAGTAATAGGCATCCATGCCCCCACATATCACAACATCCATCCAGGATCACATCATATAAGGCCCCGACCTTAAAACTTAATTAATATTTAATTAAATTAATAATTCACATTGAGGATATTTTCAGGTTTAGAGTTTTAGAAAATTAGATCATAAAATAGGAATTACAATCCACATTAAAAAAAGTGGTTACATAAAAGATAGTATTCATTTTTTCCCATCAACGGAAAAACTTTTAAAATAAAATGTGGATTCATTCTTGACACTTTCTTGACACTATCATCATATCATGAAACTTTCCCTTGACATGTGAAAAACATTTCAAAAACATTGGATGAGCATAAAAAGTTCAGTAAGGGATATAAAAGTATGAAAAGAAAACATTAGTCCATGTATGAAATCATACTTTAATCAAAAAACATAAGTATTTTAACATACCTCATCAAATCATGAAGAAATCATAGAAATCATAAGGAATAAAGGTAACTTGAGGCATTCATAACATTCATACGTAGGGAGTAACCCTCTTGGTTATGTTTGGAATACCCATCACTGTATATTCCCTAAATATCTTCGGAGAGACCTTAATGTTTAACCCCTATGCATTACCCAATGCATTGGAGAGCTATATCAGGCTCACCCACGCTTAGTTTATCACGGAACCACCCATCATCATAATAATTCCCAAGAACCATAACATAATCATATCACATAAAACATGTATAAAGGAAACATAACATTTCCATTTTTCAATCACAAAATATCAATAAAGAACATTGATATAAAAAAATTATGAAAACCATTTTCAATACCAAAATAATAGAAGAGTAAAACATGGTATTTATTTTTCATTCCAAAAAAAGTTATGGCTTGTAGAGGAAGTCGAAACTCAAATAATTATCATGGCGGTGGAGAAGTTGTTGTCGCCGCATACGTACGACAAGAAAAACATTCCTTTTTTTCGTTTAGTAAAACGCTTCGTATAAAAATATTCCTTTTGAATAAACGAAAAGTCAAAGGGGTTTATACACCATATAAAATAAATTTGTGTATAAAACAATATATGCCTCAATTAAAGGAGATTGAGACGATGTCCCTTACAAAGATGATATCCTTGGATTAAGGATAAATCATTTATATAATTATGTGTGACAAATGAATACAACAAATATATGTGGATATTATTTGTAAAACAATCAGAGGACATTCACACATACTAATAGAGCGACATATTCAAGGAGTACAAGTTTATCCCAAAGAATCCAAATTTGGCTAAGAAGTTCCCTTGCAAAAATTCGATAGCCTAACGACGTCACTTCAAAATTTAGAAAAAGAGTTGATGAGAGATAAAAAGGGTATCTCCTCACTTGGACATAAAATTTACATCAATAATTATAGAGAAGAACATATCCCAACATAATATTATGTGAATTAAATGACATAAAAAAATAAGTCTTATAAAAAGAGGAGGGTGAAAGGTTCCCTTACCGACTTGGGTAACTTTCGAAACGTACCCCCAATTGAAGAAGGGTCATACAATGAAAATGTAAATACGCATAAATGAACTTATATTACCCAAAGTGTATAAAAATGGGAAGTACATACACCACTCAATGGAAATGGTGGAAGATGTAGCATAAATCTCACGAGACTAAATGTGGGATGAAAAATCCCATACGAAAACTCGGCAGCCTAACGACGCCACTTAAAACTTCCAAAAATGGATTGATAAGATAAAATAGGGTCTCACATAATATTAAAATAATATTTAAATCAAGATGAATATAAAATAACATCCCCATAATAACAAAGAGGATCTTAAAAGAAGTGACATAAAGGAGAGTACTTAAAAAGAAAGAGAGAGGTTAGATCTCTTACAAAAATTTGGCAGCCTAACGACGCCACTCAAAACTTCCAAAGTGGATTGATGAGATAAAATAGGGTATCTCATCAAATTAACATAAAAAGTACAGTAGTATTAAAATAAAATAACATCTAAATCATAAGAAATATGATCTTAAAAGGAATGACATAAAACAGTGTACTTAAAAAGTAAGAGAGGGGTAGGTTCCCTTACCTCGTGTCCGACACGACTCGATTGTTCTTTAATCTCTTGAATAATAAAATTTGGTCAATTTATAATTTCTTAAGGAACTACTTTATAGATTATTATTCATATAATATCACGTATTATAATGTTATAATAATTGGTTAATAAAGTGAGTTTATATCAGGCGTTTTTTGTCGATGTTCGGTACATGAGTAAAAATAAAAAATGTTGGAAAAGAATTTTCCTTGTAGTTATAGGTACATCATATCTATAATATTATTGATGTTATAAATATCATATATATCTATTATATGTTCATTTTATACTATTCCATAGCATTTGGAGATAAAAAATTAAAAGCAACGTTCATGGAGACGGTATGTCGTACGTACACATGAACGCTACTTTCATTTTTTGTCATATTAATGGAAATAAATAAAAATGATAGATATATATATATATATATATATTATAATTACAGAATGATATCCATCATTTATATGTAATATATTACATATATATTCATTATATATATGTACTTATACTAGTATATATCATTTGGAGATAAGAAATGAAATGTACCGTTCATGGAGATGGTAAGCCGTATGTATGCATGAAGGCTACTTTCATTTCTTTTTTTGTATTAAATGGAATTAAATAATAATGATATAAAGGTATATTATGATTCCATTAGTATATCATATGTAATACCATTTATTCCTTCATTATATGTCCCACATATGACATTAACGAATAAAATCACTTTGAGGGGGCGGTAGTCCGCACTTCCAAAAAGGAAGATATCATGTTTACCCATGATGGAAACCATAAAAGTATTAAATAAATGAAAAATACAGAAGATTAAGGAAAACATAAACATATGATATATCATATATAAATATAGTGACATCTTAATTGCCACATTTGAAGGTGTTAAAATAATATTGAACAATCATCGTTTCGTGAGGCAATAATTCGCCATCCACAGAAACAGTATGTTTTTAACCATTAGACAAAGGTGTGTAAAAGTGTAGCTCGAATCCTTCTTATTACAACATAATTATATATTTAAGATACTATTGTTGTTACAAAAAATGTAAAAAAAAGGTTTCATGGGTTTGGATAAGAAAAATAAAACAAAAGAACACAATGGAAGACATTACCTTTAAATCGGGTTACTCTCTTTGATTTGAGCTCAAAGGCTTCCTTGGAAGGGATTCTACCCAATGTGAGGCTTAAATGATGAATAGAGGGATGTGTAGAGATGAAATGGGCTGGATTTGGCCGTCCCAATGGCTTGATAGGTGTTTTTAATGTGGTAGAGGTGGGGGCCTTTTATAAGAGGCGAGTAAAGGCACTCTTGGAATGTTATAAAATATTACTTTATTATAAAATGATAGTGGGATTTAAAAGGTCCCAAAAGGATATAGTTCGTGGATAAAGTGATAATGTTTCTAAATCCACCAATCCAATATGTTTTTGAATAGTGTAAGACATAGATTTTACCCTATCATCTCATTTTATTTAAATCATTCATTTATGAGGTAATCACTGCATCATCACGATGTCGTAAATAAATTAATTTCATTATTTTATAAAAATTATAAAAAAAATAATGACGTAGAAAATATTTATAACATTATAATGAATATTTATAGTCAAATATATGACTTATATAACCCCATGTAAAAATTTATTTAGTAAAACAACACATGTTTGTGTCATTTTAATTTTAACTTTAAATAAAACGGTATTTATGTCATTTTCCAACCAATGTGGCTCCATGGGGTCCCCAAGATGACCCATGGATTTTCTTGGTCGTCCATGACTTATCCAATGGGGGTATGACATGCGTCTAGGTCATTTCATATTATTAAAACACTAATTTTACCTTAAACTACACTAATTACCTGTAATCGTGATTAAAACTTATAAGTTACTATTCACCAAAAAAAATATTTTTATCCCATTGAACCACATTTTACTTCTTAATGAGAACCATCTATGTCAGATTTTTGAAATTCAAAACACATAGGTGGTAAAATTTCATTTAAACGAAAAATCAGTTTTTTAAGTACCACTTAGTGGTTTCACAATTCATCAAAAATTGAAGTTTTCCAGAAAAATACCAAAAATTCACCCTAAGCTATATTTGATATTCTGAATTCAAAAATTATTTCTATTTTATAATATTCAAAAAATATAAGTTACATTAATTAATTTAATAATTAATTTCTGCTGTCAAAGCAAATAGCGTGTTTTTATGAAACAATAAGTATCAAAAGATTGACACTAGTTTAAGTCCAATTTCAAAGTGAAATTAATTCCAATGACCACTATTGGATTAAATGGTAAAAATATATTCTAATTTCAGTTTAAAACCAATTCAAAAGATAATGTAATCATATTAATAAATTAGATTAAAAAGAGTTTTTGAATTATAATAAAACATGATTTACTATTCATTATAAATGAACTTTATCCGAAAAATCTCAAAAATTTACACAAAGTAAATTTTTATGTCGCGATTCTAAAGAAGAATTTTATTATGTCAAATATAACACATATAATTGTCAAAAAGTAGATTTAAAAGAGTTTCTCCATGAAAAGGCGGTTAATCGAACTTTTAAAGAATATTAGAATATTTACGCTTAAAATTGGATTCATTCATATTTTAAGCCTCTAACTTTTATCGGATTAAAGTAAAAATATTTTAAAATCACATATAATCATTTTGTAGATAGTTTCGTTCATTCCCTCCATTACAACTGCTAGGCGTTAACTACAATTTTAAGTAATATTATTTTATTATTAGAGTGCAACGTAAGACTCTCATGAAACTCGCTGTTGCGTATTGGGTACGCCATCGAGCATAGCATCCCCTTTAAAGTTCTATTAATATTTTATTCACAAATATGGATAAATATAAAAATGTCATATTCTCTATTTACCTGGGGTGTTACATCCTTCCCCCCTTTTGGGAATTGCGTCCTCACAATTTTTAAAATTGGGCTCAGAAACATCATTGAAAGTCCCACATCGGAACAGGAGTCATTAAAACTATCACTTTAAAATAAAGAATGAGAATTACAAAGGTCACCCGAGTTAACCCATACTAGGATTCCATGTAGGAAAACATTGACATGGAAGAAGAAAAAAGGGTTATGTTCTGAGGGAGACTTATAGTAAACATGTCTAGTAGAAATTTAACCATAAGAAAATACCAAACATGTGATGGGTTAAACGGAATTAGATTCCCCAGTAAAAAATGTTAACAGACAACATTTTTGTTTTATGCTACTCTTCATTGAGGAATTTATTTTTGAGCTTAACTAAATCATAATGAAACATACTTACTTGTCACATAGACTTTCAACTTTTACTAGATTCCATAATCAAACTCATATTTTCTCCAAATAACATCAGTTGCTCTTAAATTCTCATATTGAAAAGTAATTAACCTAATCACATATCCTCAATTATAGGTTAATCATTTCCATAGATAACCCAAAATAAAATTACTCTTGATTCCTAAAATCATCAACCTAAAACGAATTAGTCAAAATAACCAGGGCCTTCATGTAGTCCAGTGGTAGGCGATAAATACCAGTCTCACTATGGTTGTGGGTTCGATTCCCACAGCTTTGTCCGACGCGACGGGTTGTCACACGGTCTGCGTGTTGTCCCTTTTCCAAAACTATATAATTTTTAAAACTTTCCCCAAAACGAGATAAAATCATTAAAAATATTCATAACATATTTTAACATCATGTTTAGCTCATGCCTTTCAATTTCCATCATAATATATAATAACCCATAATTACCTCAAAAGAAAGGATCATATTAACCATAATGGTTACCTTTATAATTACTACCCAAACATCCACATCAATTGGTCATCTCATACATGATGCATTATAGAACATACCAAGGTACAAGTGGTTGATCATGACTCCTTGATAGTCTATTTAGAACAACCATGAGTTTCCTCATTGAATCCCCCATTTCATTCACTCTCTTAATCCGAGAACCACCACAGTTTCTTTCAAACCTATTGTCACATTGGTTCCTATTAGATCCATCCATTCACTAAAAACAAAAAGTTCAGTGTGAGAATATCAACAAAACCATCATGTACTAAAGAGGAAGATTAACACAAAGATATACTTACCCAGTCACTTTATGTAAAACTAGGACTCTTTCTGAAATCCTAACCATTATGGTAATGTCACTTATGCCTGGAGAATACCCTAACCTCTAAAGTTATCTAAACCGACCTCTGATACCAACTATAAGGCCCCGACCTTAAACCTTACTTAATATTTAATTAAATGAATAATTCACATTGCGGATCTTTTCAGGTTTAGAGTTTTAGAGAATTAGATCATAAATCATGAATTACATTCCACATTTAAACAAAGTGGTTACATAAAAGACTGTATTCATTTTTTCCCATCAACGGAATCATATTTAAAATAAAACATGGATTCCTTCTTGACACTTCCTTGACACTATCATCATATCATGCATCATTTCCTTGACCTGTGAAAAACATTTCAAAATCATGGGATGAGCATAAAATGCTCAGTATGGGATATAAAAGTATGAAAAGAAAACAGTAATCCATGTATGAAATCATAATTTAATCATAAAACATAATAATTTTAACATACCTCATAAAATCATGAAGAAATCATAGAAATAATAAGGCATAAGGGTAACTTGAGGCATTCATAACATTCTTACATAGGGAGTAACCCTCTTGGTTACGTTTGGAATACGTGTCACAGTATATTCCCTAAATATCTTCAGATAAACCTTAACATTTATCCCCTTCGCATTACCCAATGAATTGGAAAGCTATATCAGGCTCACCCTCCCTTAGTTTATCACGGAACCACCCGTCATCATAATAATGCCCATGAACCACAACTTAATCGTATCACATAAAACATGTATAAAGGAGACATAACATTTCCACTTTTCAATCAAAAAATATCAATAAAACACATTGATATAAAAAACCTATGAAAACCATTTTCAATACCAAAATAAAAGAAGAGTAAAACATAGTATTTATTTTTCATTCAAAAAAATTTTATGGCTTGTAGAGGAAGCTGAAACTCAAATAATGGTCACGGCGGCGGAGAAGTCTTTGTCGCCACATACGTACGACAAGAAAAACATTCCTTTTTGTCGTTTAGTAAAACGTTTCATATAAAAAGATTCCTTTTCAATAAACGAAAAGTAAAAGGGTTTTATACACCATATAAAATAAATTTTTCTATAAAACAAAATATGCATCAATGAAAGGAGATTGAGTTGATGTCCCATACAAAGATGGTATCCTTGGATTAAGGATAAATCAATTACATAATTTTGTGTGAAAAATGAATACAACAAAAATAAGTGGATATTAAGTGTAAAACTATCAGAGGACGATCACACATACTCATAGAATGACATATTCAAGGAGTACAAGTTTATCCCAAAGAATCAAAATTGGGCTAATAAAATCCTTTGAAAAAATTCGACAGCCTAACGACATCACTTCAAAATTCAGAAAAAGAGTTGATGAGAGATAAAAAGGTTATATCATCACGTGGACACAAAATTTACATATATAAATATATTTAAGAACATATCCCAACATAATAGTATGTGAATTAAAATACATAACAAAAGAATTCTTTTAAAAAGAGGAGGGTGAAAGGTTCCCATACTGACTTGGGTAATTTTCGAAACGTACACCCCATTGAAGAAGGGTCATACAATGAATATGTAAATACCCATAAATGAAATTATATTTCACAAAGTGTATAATAATGGGAAGTACATACACCAGTCAAAGTAAATGGTGGAAAATGTAGCATAAATCTCACGGGACTAAAAGTGAGATGAAAAATCCCTTACGAAAACTTGGCAGCCTAATGGCGCCACATAAAACTTTCAAAAAGGGATTGATGAGATCAAATAGGTTCTATCATAATATTAAAATAAAATTTACAGAAAGTGGAATCTAAAATAACATCCCCCAAAATAACAAAGAGGAGCTTAAAAGATGTGACATATAGGAGAGTACTTAAAAATAAAGAGAAAAGTTAGATCTCTTACGAAAATTCGGCAGCCTAACGGTGCCACTCCAAACATCCAAAGTGGATAGATGATAGAAAATAGGTTCTCTCATAAAATGAACATAAAAAAGTACATTATTAGTAATATAAAAGAACATCCCAATCATAAGAAATATGAGATTAAAAGGAATGACATAAAAGAGTGTACTTAAAAAGTAAGAGAGGGGTAGGTTCCCTTACCTCGTGTCCGACATGACTCGATCGTTCTTTAATATCCTGAATAATAAAATTTGGCCAATTTATAATTTAATAAAGACCTACTATAAATATTATTATTCAGTTAATATCACATATTATAATGTTATAATAATTTTTTAATAAAGTGAGTTCATAGCAGACGTTTTTTGTCGATGTTCGGTACATGAGTAAAAATCGAACTTGTTGGAAAAATATTTTCCATGTAGTTATAGGTACATCATATCCAGAATAGTATTGATGTTTTAAATATCATATATATCCAGTATATATTCATTTTATACTATTCCATATCATTTGGAGATAAAAAATTAAAAGCACCGTTCTTGGAGACGATAGGTCGTACGTACGCATGAACGCTACATTCATTTTTTGTTATATTAATGGAATTAAAACAAAATGAGAGATATATATATTATAATTCCCAAATTATATCCACTATTTAGATATAATATATTACATATATATCCATTATATATATGTACTTATAATAGTACATTACATTTGGAGATAAGAAATGAAATGTACTGTTCATGGAGACGGTAAGTCGTACACACGCATGAACGCTACTTTCATTTCTTTTTTTTGTATTCAATGGACTTATATAAAAATTATATAAAGTTATATTATAATTCCAGTAGTATATCATACATAATACCATTAATTACATCCTTTATATGTCCCACATATGGCATTAACGAATCAAATCACTTTGAGGGGGCGGTAGTCCGCACATCCTTAAATGAAAATATCGCGTTTACCAATAATGGAAACCATAAAGGTATGCCATAAATGAAAAATACATAATAATAAGGAAAACATAAAAATACGATATATCATATATAAATATAGTGACATCTTAATGTCCACATTTGAAGGTCTTAAAATAATATTGAACAATCATCGTTTCGTGAGGCAGTAATTCACCATCCACAGAAACAGTATGTTCTTTAACTATTAGACAGAGGTGTGTGAAAGTGTAGGTCGGATACTTATTATAACAACATACTAGTATATTTATTATACTGGTTTTGTTACAAAAAAAGTAATAAAAATATTTTAGGGGTTTGGAGAAGAAAAATAAAACAAAAGAACACAAGGGAAGACATTACTTTTAAATCGGGTAACTCTCTTTGATTTGAGCTCAAAGGATTCCTTGGAAAGGATTCTCCCAATGTGAGGCTTCAATGATGAATAGAGGGATTTAGAGAGATTAAATGGTCAGGGTTTGGCTGATCCAAAGGCTTGATAGGTGTTTGTAAGGTGGTAGAGGTGGGGGCCTTTTATAAGAGGAGAGGAGGGGCACTCTTGGAAAGTTATAAAATATTACTTGATTATAAAATGATTTTTGGATTTTAAATGACCAAAAAAGATATATTTCTAGGATAATGTGATATGTTTTTGAAATCCACCCATCCAATAGGTTTTTGACTAGTGTAAGACTTAGATTTCACCCTATCTTTTCATTTTATTTAAATCGTTCATTTATGAGGTAATCACTCCATCATCACGGTGTCATAAATAAATTAATTTATTTAAGGTCTAAAAATTATAAAAAAATCATGATGTAGGAAATATTTTTATCTTTATAATGAATATTTATAGTCAAATATATGACTTATATAACCCCATGTAAAAAATGTTTTAGTAAAACAACGCATGTCTGTGACATTGTAATTTTAACTTTAAATAAAACGGTATTTAAGTCATTTTCCAACCAAACTGGCTCCATGGGGTCCCCATCATGACCCATGGATTTTTTTGATCGTTCATGACTCATCCAATGAGGGTAGGACATGTGTCTAGGTCATTTAATATTATTAAAACACTATTTTTACCTTAAAATACACTAATTACCTCTAATCGCGATAAAAACATAAAAGTTATTATTCACAAAAAAAATATTTTAATCCCATTGAACCAAATTTTACATATTAATGACAACCATGTATGTCAGATTTATGAAATTCAAATCATAGGGGTGGTAAAATTTCATTTAAACGAAAAAACTGTTTTTTAAGTACCACTTAGTGGTTTCACTAATCATCAAAAATTGAAGTTTTCCAGAAAAATACCAAAAATTCGGCCTAAGTTATATTTGATATTCTGAATTTAAAAATGATGTCTATATTAAAAAATTAAAAACATATAAGTTACATTAATTTATTTAATAATTAATTCTCGCTGTCAGATCAAATAACGTGTTTTTATGAAACAATAAGTATCAAAAGATTAAGACTATTTTGAGTCCAATTTCAAAGTGTAATTAATACCAATGACTACTATTGGATTAAATGGTAAAAATATATTTTAATTTCACTTTAAAACAAATTAAAAAGATAATATAATCATAAAAATAAATTAGATTAAAAAGAGGTTTTGAATTAAAATACAACATTTTTCAATATTCATTAAAAAATGAACTTTATCGGAAAAATACCAAAAATTTACACAAAGTAAATTTAGATGTCCTGATTCTAATGGGGAATTTTATTTTGTCAAATATTACATATAAAATTGTCAAAAAGTGGATTCAAAAGAGGTTCTTCATCAAAAGGCGGTTAATCGACCTTTTAAAGAATATTAGAATATTTACGCTTAAAATTGGATTCAATCACATTTTAAGCCTCTAACATTTATTGGATAAAATTAAAATTATTTTACAAACATATATAATCATTTTTTAGTTTGTTCTGTTCATTCCTTCCATTACAACGGCTAAGCGTTAACTACAATTTAAAATAATATTATTTTATTATTAGAGTGCAACGTATGATTCCCAAGAAACTCGTTGTTGTGTATTGGGTACACCATCGAGCATAGCATCCCCTTTAAAGTTATATTAATATTTTATTCACAAATATCGATAAATATGAAAATGTCATATTCTTTATTTACCTGGGGTGTTACACATCACATCACAAGTAGAAGTAAAAAAACATCATATAAATTGATCTCTTGGCACTTAAACAAGAAAGAGGGTAAATCAAATCCGTACAAGGAATTATATTTTATCAAACATCCAATTATTTAATCGATCTTGAATTAACTGAT
Organism: Viscum album; assembly: GCA_963277665.1. Lineage (NCBI taxonomy): Eukaryota > Viridiplantae > Streptophyta > Magnoliopsida > Santalales > Viscaceae > Viscum > Viscum album. Next base: position 407,208,544 of record OY728146.1, read on the forward strand.
TTATTATTCGTAGGTTCCAACTACGGGAAACCAAAACAGTAAGCTGTCACAAATTGATTAAACATGCATACTGCATCAATTTGATTATCATCAAATTACAATAATAACAATATGATTGATTCACACGCCTCATTATCTTTAGCTAAAAAATTGCCAATTTAATTCCATATTTATGTTCTTTACCATTTTCCATCAAGAACGAAATGATATACAAAGAATTCATAGATATCACACTTATATAAAAAATAATATGCAATCACATATGATTGATATCAATTTATTTATCAATTTAAAATATTTTTTATGTCAATTACATTGTGATCTATTATGATAAAACATTCTAACTATACATTTTCACATAAAATAAAAGAGAAAAAACAAATCCCCTACCTCAAATGGTTTTTAACATTATTTATATGAGATAGAATCGTACAATGGGTTAGGATCTCCACCCCCCATGACAACTATATCCAGCAAAGGATGCAGAGAAACCACCTCACTAGTCATAACATAAGAAAATCCCATTAGGACAAGGAGATAGCATTCTAGAAAAGGGAAAGGAGAAACAGATGGTGATGAAATAGAACGAATGATGATAGATCATACCTTATATCGAAGATTGATTTATACAATATTGTTGCATCAAAAACAATGGGGAACCAATCCCAAGAGGAAGGTTTGATCTCACAACTCTTATAGGAAGGAATGGTTGTTTCGAGCATCTCACACTGGAGAACAATGAGGAAGAACATGGGAGTCAGATATCTCATCCCTTTATAATTTTTATCAGAGGAGTGGTTTAAGATACGATGGATTTTCCATTAAAATTCGATCACATTAAACCATGTGGTTAGACCAAGTAAAATCATCCCCAGCCTTAGGAAAAATTAAAATTAGAGTCATGGATTTTGAATCGGCCTTAGAGTCCATAAAAAATGATTTAAATGAATTTTACTTCAATGGAAGGAGGCTACTGTTAGAACCTCACCATTCTGGAAACATTGTTCATGATCTCAAAATTTGGAAAAGGAAAGAGTCTATGGCTGCAAACTCTCCATTTTGGAAACACTATTCTTTAACGTAGAATTTGGAAATAGAAAGTGGTTATCATAGGAACTTCACCATTCTGGAAACACTACTCATGAACCTAAAATTTGGCAAAGGAAAGAGGACACTATTGGATCCTCACCATTTCGGAAACACTGCTCATGAACTAAAAATTTGGAAAACGAAAGATGATACCGTTGGAACCTCATCATTCTGGAAACACTATTCATGAACCTAAAATTTGGATAAGGGTAGAGACTATCATTGTAACATCACCATTTGGGAAACACTCTTCACAAACACAAAATTTGACAATGGAGAGAGGCTACCATTGGACCTCAGAGTTCTTGAATCACTATTCATGAACTCAAAAATTGGAAAAGGGAAGAGGTTACTATTGGAACCTCACTATTGCACTATTCATGTAAGACTATCGATGACACATTTTAATTAAGGTTACCATTTCAATATTCAAAAAATGTTGCCGATGAAACTGTTCATATAAGGCTATCATTGCATTGTTCATAGCGTTCTACCATTAGAACTGTTCACAGAATTCTATCATTGGAACTGTTCACTGATGTAACTGTTCACAAAATTGGAAATTTTAAAATGTGTTGGGGATAAGTCACCTTGACCTCCCCGAACACCTCAAACACTAGATTCTAGTAATTTTATGTATCAGTGTGGTCTAAGAAATTACATCAAATACCTCTCAAAAAATTCTTGTCCTCAAGAATTCAAAACCCACCTAAAAAACCATAACTTCGTCCAAACAACCACTTATCAGGATACCACTCAAAATAGAGAAAGCCACAAGATGTAACCAAAATAAATTCATCTTATAAACATGAACGGTCTATAACCACAATGGGGATATCATTTCATGAAAAGAGTTTAACATCAACCAAATCTGGTTACTGAGCACATATCTATGACTCTCATTCCTAGGTACTCTGCTCCATGCCACTATTCCACCACAAGACACAATCCAAGATGATAGAACATCCACGAAACACCTTCTCATTGTGGTCTTAGATCTCTATAGGTCACTCCTCAAAGGTCACATCACCATCAACATCGATCACTCCCAATTGATGATGTGTCAGTCGTCATGAAGATAATGAAGTTGTGATACAAGGAAATCCTCCTGTATCTGGCTCATTTGAGGGGGAAGTGCTGCTCGATACACCACAACTGCAACATGATCTAATACCTAAAAAGACCCAACAAACGGGGTAGAAAGCTTACTCCCATGACCAGAAATTCACTGCCCATGATGGGGAGTCACATTCAAAAACATATGATCCCCAAGAAAACACTTAGTGTCTCCTCCTTTGATAGGCATATGATTTCTAACGATCCCGCACTGCCTTCATCCTCTTAAGAATCACCTGAACCATTTCATTTGTATTATGCACTAGTTCTGGTCCAAGAATTTCTGAGTCTCCATTCCCATTCCAGCATAATAGAGAATGGAATGGTTGGCCATACAAGGCTTAAACTGCGCCATACTAATGGTGGAGTGAAAACTATTTTTGTATGAGAACTCCACCAAGGGTATGTTCATCTTCCATGAACATCTATAATCCTGGACACAAGAGAATAACATTTCATCAATAGTCTGGATGGTTCACTCTGTCTGACCATCTATTTGACAATGAAAAGATCTACTAAGGCATAACTAAGAGCAGAAAGCATGCTAGAGACCACTCCAGACCCTAGAGGTTATATGAGGATATCGATCAAAAATGACTATCCATGGGACATCATTATGTCTCACCACCTCTTCTAGATATAACCTCGACATAACTTGTTACTCTATGCTCGACTCATTGATTTCAATGAAGTGGGATAATTTTGTTAAACAATCAAATACTACCCAAATTTCATCAACCAGATCCTTATCATGAGTTAAACTAGTAAAAAAGTCCATTGAGATGTCATCTCACTTCCACAGAGGAACATATAATAGCTAAAGCAAACCACTAGGAACACTGTGTTCGGACTTCACCTTATGGAAGACCAAACATCATGACACAAACTCTGAAACTACATGATTTAGCCTAGGCCACAACATTTGACTCTTCAAGGCTTGTTACATATTTTTCATACCAGGATGCATAGATAAAGGTGACCTATGTAACTCTCTAGGAACCATTTAACGTATCTCCAAAGGAAAAAATATCCTTCCATGATTCAACACTCGAAGTTGTCCATCCTCATATCAACCATCAAGGGCCTCAACACAAAGAAATCAGTCTCTCTAGACCCCCACCACTTTATCCCCCAATTGGGACTCTTCCACCTACTGCACAAGATATGATTGCACCGTCATCATAGAAATACTACATCATCCCCCAACATCTATGATATTAATATGTAATGCTGACCATTCTTCCATTACTCCCCAGGAATCACCATATTCATGCACTGCATTACTACACGACTTCTGACTCAGTGCATTAGCTTGAAAATTCATCTTACCTGGTGTATATGATATTTCGTGGTCATATTCCTATAATAACTCCATCCCCCGATGATGTCGTAACATCAAGTCGCGTTGGGAGAAAACATACCTCAAACAACTATGAATAGTGGAAACCACAAAGTGCTCACCAATGAGTTATTGTATCCACATCATCAGATAAATCACCATGACTGTCAACTCAATATCATGGGTGGAATAGTTACATTCATGGGGATGCAACATTAGAGACCCATAAGAAACAACTGATATATAAAACATTAGACCATAGCCTAACCCCAGATGTAAAGAATTTAAAAAACATGAAACTAAACTACTTATGCTTGAAGAAAATGAACTAGAGCACATCCAAACTTCTCTTTTAGGTAATTGAAATATGTGTTACAATGATCACTCAATATGAATGCCTGATCCTCTATGTTCATAGCTGTCAGTGGAGTCTCAAGTCGAGAGATATCTGCTACGAACCTCTTGAAGTAGCCTGTTAGACCATGGAAACATCACAACTCTAACATTGTCTTAGGGGCATTCCAATACAGAACTACTTCTATGATCTAGTGATCCTATTATACACCTCTATGGGACACAAAATGCACCATGAAAAGGACTTCTTGACCACAAAACTCAGACTTTTACAACGTACCATATATCTGATGTTGATGAAAAACTCCCAAAAATATGTGTAGACGCTATTCATTCTCCTCCTCAGATGTGGAGTACATGATAATTTCATTGATTAAACCCACCACAAACATGTCCAGGTTCTCACATAATATATTTTTCATCAATCCCATGAACAAAGCTAGAGTATTTTTCACATATAATGGAATTACAACGAACTAGTAATGCACATGAAGATACAAAAGCAGTCATCCGGATGTCTTCATCCTTCACATACATATGATGATAATCTGAAAACAATTTGATATTTGAGAAACAACATGAACCCCTCATTTGATCTAATAAATCATTAATCTATGGAAGTGTATAGTTATTGTTTACATTCACATTGTTTAAGTGATGATAATGGACACACAACCACAAACTGCAATCAGCCTTCTTCACAAAAAAACTAGTGCACCCCATGGTGACAAACTCATCTGAAAAAAACTGCACAGTTACAGACCATAAAACTATATACATAGCTCTCATAACTCAGAAGGGGATATCTTATATGGAGACATAAAGATAGGATATTCTCTCGGTTGTAACATGATCCCAAACTCGATCTCTCATCGAGGCGTAATGCTAAAAGATCTTCTGGATAGACATCAGGGTAATCTTCTATGACCCTAGAAAATGCCAACTATTGAACCACTAAAAAACTCAGCATCAGCTCAGCCATTATTGATGATAAGGATGGAACACACCTCTAACCCATCTGAGGGTCTCACTCACCAACAAACACCACCGACTCTTCATCTGCATCGAAGAACAAAACCTGATTCTTGAAGAAATCCACGATAGCCTAAACCTAATACAACTAATACATGCCGAGGATGAAATCATATAGTTGTACTCATAAACATAGGAAATCCCCCAAGAGCGGTGCTACCCCAGAACTAGCTCACAGTCCTTACATACTTCAAACAAGTCATCTCATCCTCCATCTGGCATAGTCAATTCCAAGGGAATTGGAAGCCTATCTACCGCATGTCCCAGATCATGGGAAATGGTAGGTGATAAGAAGGAGTGTGTCTCTCCTAAATTAAAAAGGAATAAAAAAATATAGAAAGAGTAAAAGGGTACATTGAACGGTGTCTGGATCGCCTAGAGATGGCAATGATAAGGCATGAAGCGGACCGTGACCTCATATATGACCTCTCTGACCCTGATGAAGACCACCCCCATTGCTGCACACTGCTCTTTGAGGACAAAGAGCATCACGAGGATATACTCTACCTTCCTTATCTACCTTCTGTTGATCTAAAGACGGTACGACTTGCTGATGATGCCTTGGCTGGAACTGCCTCAACAGAGGAACCTTGAGTAGAAATATGAAAGGTCACTCACTCTCACTGTTGATGACCTCGACCACTAAAAGAAGAACTAGTTCATGATCCCTTTGTTTAGGCCTCATAGCTTCTTTCCCCAGAGAAATGATATTTTGAGGGCTAGGACCTACCCCTGATTTAAACGAAACTCTTCGGCCTTGAAAACCAGGAACCTCGTACCGCAACTTTGCTTCGTGAGGAATTATTACAACTCGCCTACCATGATGATATAGTTTTTGAAAATTTCATCTCAATAAACTCTACCCTCTAAAGCACATCATGATTTTCCTTCAGCTTAAATGGGGTCACCTGACGCTGGATCATTGGATGCAAAGCCTCATAGAAATGCCTCTCTCTGGCATCATCATCTAGAAATAGGCCCTAAGAAAACTGTAAAAGTTTCCAGAAATGGATTTCAAATTCTCACACACTGGATCTCCTCTAGAATAGGGTAAAAATATCCTGGTGACTAGATTACTTCATGGTCGAAGAAGGGAACTCGAATCTAAACATGTCTCAAAACTCCTCCCATGAGTTTGTGGACTCCTCCCAATACTAGAGGAATAACAACCACCACCGCCTCATTGCTCTATGCAACATCGTCAAAAAAAAGGAAACCCAGTGCTCCTTCTGAGAATGGATTGAACTGAATCCTCTCTCTACCCCCTCCATCCAGTATTCTATGGCAGCATTTGAAATGGATCCCTCATACATCTACATACACATTCTCTGATACTCTCCGAGTGTCCTCTTCCAAGTGTCGTCATTGTCAACCTCTACTCGGTGATGATCTACTGTAACAACTTTCTAGACATATTATTTGTGATCATGATGATGAAATCGAACTAGATTCATACCTTCAAAATAAAAAATAGTTAGATCTCCTAAAACTAGAATATGGAAGACTCACCATTATTTAATTAATTATTTTATTTTATTAATTTTAGGTTATCGAATCCCATGGTCTACCCATTCAAACACAGGCATGAATAAAAATGATGCATGATCCTTTCATAGGTCTCTACCCACCAACTAGTGTCACCCATTTTAGTATCCATTGTAAACATAAAGGCGTGCACATCAGATCATAGGGGGCCCTAAACGCCTATGTCTCAGCTGGTATCCAGTGATGACCTCACTTTTTTACCATTACTGACTCATTTTCCCTACCAACCCATGCATCCTCACCTATTCCTAACACCAAACTCCATTCTATCTCTCAACTATCCTTTGATACCACTCTGTCATGACCCCCACCCCACAAATTGTACCCCTCCTAGGCCGACAATGTGAGAAGGGGCATAATGACCCATGAGTCCCTCATCCAGTAGGCCCTGGGTTGGTGACTAGTGCCAAGGGTATAGAAAACCCACATATGGGTGTCATTACCTTCTAAATGAACACATGATAATGAGATAGATAATACAGAAACCAACCAACTCCAACTCAGGAACCAATATATATGAAATCCCAAGTACGCATATGTAATCTCATGAAAAACTACTAAAATTGAATGGGGAAAACTACAAGTACACAAAATAAAGTAAAAAAACTGCATCCATGAAGCCCAAACATCTCTTGCAACCCCAAGCTAGTAGAAACTAGTCGGATCTCCAACATGATCCATGTGACCTGAAGATAGTTTATATATACATAGGGTGAGTGTAGTAGTATACACAGTAGGATCCTCTCCAATCATCTCTATGGATACTCTAACAAAGTATCACATACAAGATTATATTATATAATAAATAATATCAAGAGTATGTGGCTTCTACTTCCCCACTAGTTTGCTACTTTTCCTCTACGCCGCACTTCCTATGCATCTCTCCCCAAAAATGCTTGCCTGCGGACACCTGGGCGCTGCACCACAACATGCACCTCATGCTACAAAACCACCATGTCCACATAAGAAAAGTTACCAGGTAGTTTTTGGGGGCCCCCACAACTCACATAATGTGTATCATACACCGGGAATTTTACCTCATGCCATTACAACCCACACACGGAGGAAAGATCCTCAAGCCATCAAAGACCATACACATTAAACCTATAGAATCCCATAGGAAAAAATATATCATGAATATATGTGTGTGAATAACCAGAATCTATTACTACCTACTACCCACATATATGGGGAAAACTAACTATTGTGCCTACCAGCATATGTAACTACCAAGAAAAGAGAGCAAGCCTAAATGGGGTATTTAACCATCCTTCCTCCCATAGGAATTATTCAGAAAACAATCCTCAGGGCTCAGAATCCCCAATGTGTTAGTTTCCCTAACTGATGGGGTGATGTAGCATATAGAAAAACAAAAGGTACAGAAATATACTATAGCTCACAACCACACTATGGGAATAAGATACTCATAGACTCAACTGCAACTAACATCTCTCGGACTACCAGCATCAACTTCTAAGACTAGGTATCCGATATGAATATAGCCATTTAAAGATATTGATTACATAACATCTTTACCATTTTATCAGTTCCAATTTACAGTAATTAATTTTTTAAACATTAATTAACTATTTACAATTCCCACTTTATGTTTCATTATCATCACACCCAATGTTCACTGCCCCTTTAAATTGTAACCCCAGCATTGTGTCCCAGCATGCTTTAACCCCTTGGGTTAACATAATTTATTCAATCATTTAATAAAATCATTATTACTTTACCATATTCCCAGGTATTCTAGAAAAACATTGTAAGCTACTGAACACTAGGGGATTAACTCGGTGAGTAGATGAACTACAAGTAACGTCATTTCCACCTCTCTCAAGAGCATAAACACATCATCCCTCGAGAAGCTAAACATGGAAATCAGATTGCATAACATGCGTGTCTTCATTGATTTTGAAAGGACATTAGGAAAATTAGTTGCCTTGAGTAGTGGGGAATGTGAAGAGGATAAACATCCAACAAGAATCATAAAGCATCCAAACATTCACATCCAACCCATTTCACTATCCAGTGTGTCCTCTCGGACACCCATATTCATAAATCGATGCATATTTCCACTCTAGGCTCCAACTGCTACTAAAAACCCATAGGCCTCCATGCCCCCAAATATCACAACAGCCATCTAGGCTGACATCACAACACAAGCAGCAGTAAAAAAACATCATATGAAACAACCATTTATTTAATCCCTCATGAATTAATATATTTTTTATTCGCAGGTTCCAACTAGGGGAATCCTAAATAGTATGATATCACATATTTATTAAAAATGCTTACTATATCAATTTGATCAGCATCAAATTACAACAACAACATTTAGATTCATTTACAAGACTCATTATCTTTATCCAAACAATTATCAATCTATTTCTGGCTTTATGATCTTTACCAATATTCATTATGAATGAAAATCTAAAAAAAATAAGCAATGATGTCATGCTATATACAAAAAAGAGAGACAATTACAAACGATCGATATCAATTTATTAATCTGGTTAAAATATTTATAATGTCAATTCTATTGTGATCCAGTGGAATAAAACATTGTTTCTATATAGTTTCACATAAATGAAAAATTAATCAAAGAATCCCCTACCTCAAAAGGTTATTGTCGTTCTATAAACGAGAACAATCCACCCAAAGGGTTATGATATCCTCCCTCCATGAAAACTGTTTCCACATGAGGATGTAGAGACACCACCACATCGTTCAACAGCCAAGAAAAGCCTATTAGAAACATATAGAGAGCATTATATATATGGGAATGGAGAAACAAAAATAGATGAACCTTATAGAATGATGATAGATAATACCTTATATCGATGATTGATCGATACTTCTTGGTTGCATCAGAAAAGGAGGGGAACCAATCAAAGGAGTAATGTTTTATCGCACATCTCATATCGGAAGGAATGGAATGTTTGAGTGTCTAATAACCTAGAACAAGGAGGAAGAACTTGGGATAAGATATATCGTCCCATTAGAATATTTAATGGAGCATTAGTTTAAGATATGCTAGAATTTCCATTAAAATCATATCCCAATAAACCACATAGTATGACCAAGTAAACAAATCTTGAGTCTTATGTAAAACTAATATAGGAGTTACGGCCATCGAATCACCCTTAGAGTCCTTAAAACAAGGCTTTAAATGTACTTTACATCAATTGAAAGTGGCTACAATCGGATTCTCACTGTTCTGGAAACACAAATCAAAAACCTGAAGCATGGGAAAGGAAAAAGGATACTGTTTGAACCTCACTATTCTAAAAACACAGTTCATTATCCTCGAATTTTGAAAAGAAAATAGGCTACCATTGAAACCACATCATTCTGGAAACAGTATTCAGGAATATAAAATTTGGAAATGGAATGAGGCTACCTTTGTAAACTCACCGTTCTGGAAACACTATTCATGAACTCAAAATTTGTCAAAGGAAAGATGCTACCATGGGAACTACAGAATTCTTGAAGCACTATTAATGAACCTGAAATTTAGAAAAGAAAAGTGGATACCATTAAAAGCTCACCATTCTAGAAACAGAGTTCATGAAATAAAAATTTGGAAAATGAAAGGGGCTACCATTAGTCCTCACCATTCTGGAAACATTGTTCATGAAATCAAAAATTGAAAAGGAAAGTGGCCACTGTTAGAACCACACTGTTGTACTATTCACATAATCCTACAGATGACACTGTTCACATAAGGTCACCGCTTCACTATTCCAAGAAGGATACTGATTACACTGTTCACATAAGGCTAACGTTGAACTGTTCACAACAGTCTACCATTGGAAATGTTCACAACAGTATACAATTGGAACTGTTCACTGATGGAACTTTCATAGAATTCGAAATTTTGAAAAGCATTGGGGATAATTAACCATGAACACCTGAACACCTCAAACACTAGAATCCAGCATAGTAATGGACCAGATTGGTTCGGTCAATTACACATATATATTTTACATTGGTAATGATATGATTTAATTTTTAATGGGTTATGATATAATGTTTATGAAACCCTTGTATTTATATGGGTGGGTCATGATATGATGAATGTTTTATTATATTACGGAACGTGTGTGTATGATTTAACTTTGTGATGGTTAGGGACTATATATCCCTCCAATTTATTGGGAAAATATTTATTTCTTATGATATAATGAAGATAATGATGTTAATGGGATTGATCTACTGTGGAATATAGGGAAACCGTATACACTATGTGAATATGGGGAAACTCTAGCCATTATGGGGATATCGTGAAACCTGATCCACTATGTGAATATTGGAACACAAGATCACTTAAATGGAAAGCACGTACACTAATGATGATGGAATGTCCTGATTAGTTGGTGTCATCCTCATGATGTGCTCTGTTATGTTTTGGAAATTCACCTTAACATATAAGGAATCTTGATACATGTTTATATGTCTACCATAATTCCATTCCATATTCCTATTTTATTATTTCAAGGATTATAATATTTATTCTACCATGAATCATGTATTATGAAATACCCACATATATTCCATGACACTTGTATATGATCTTTGATGTATATGGTATCGTTTTCTAATTTTATGCCCATGTTATCTAACCCTAATGTTCTCGATTATTCTTATGCAGCTCACTTGATTACCCTTACTAATCATATGATCTCACCGATTTTTAATTTTACATACCATAGGTTATGAAGTTATATATTAGATATGATGTTTCAATGATGAGTGTAAGTAATGAAGAACCAATTGGGAGAGTATGTAGTTCAAATTTTCACTATTTTTTATATTTCTATGTTTCTAATGGGACTTAACTAATATGGTATTTGGGAGTATATTTTCAGAATGTAATAAATATTATGAAAAAATGATGCAATGTTAATGTATGAAATATGACGGATTCTATAGTTGGTATCAGATAAAAATTCAAGTTATTGTGTGGAAAATATGATGATAAAATTTTAGTGAAAATCCTAAGTACGTATATAAGTATATGTTTATGGATAATGAAACATATAAGAAAACATCCAAATATTTTGGAAATGGGTATATTGAGTAGTTTATATGAATTATATACCAATATATATAATAAATTAATATGTTTGTATGAAATATTTTTACCTAGGGGTAATAAATATAAAAGGGTGTTACAGTATTAACTTGATCATAAACTATTACACAATAATAGTCCTTGCTATGCACCTTATTTGAAAATCTTGGGGGACATGCTTCAGAAATTAAAAAACTATTAATGAACCATCATGAATGATTTAAATGGATGTTTTCTATGAATAACTTGTGATAATCCTAATGTTTAAAATATAATATAATGATTCATAATTGAGATGTCCTATATGTAGTTTTTTCATGATAATGCAGTTCCCCACTATGAAAATTTGTTCTTTTTCAATGATTTTGGTTCTATTAAATGGTGGGAACTAGAAAAAAATGGGTTAATGATGAATGTGATGGAAAATTTCATGATGGGTATTCATATGGGATTGTAACTGAATAGAATAATATTTTGGTCCTCTTTAATATGATTTCAAAAAACATGATTAACAACATCTATATTAACAAACTCCTAGAATCGTTGACAAAGAGAATGAATGAGTTCGCTGAGAACATATGTATTAGATAATGTGATGAAAGGATGATTTAGTTATCTTATTTCATGAATTTGGAATGAATCACCCATGTGAAGGTATTAGTTGAATAAGAAGATATATTTTATTTGGAAAAAGTGGGCACAAAGAAACTAACTGCAATGAAAAAATGAAGGGTTTGGTTAATGAAATGGATGGTAATATTGGCCTCTATAATACATAATCATTGGTTAATTATTGATGTTTTTAATGAATGTTCATTTTCAAAATCTATGTCCAATGTAGAAATATAATGAAGAGAATTAATAAGTTGGTATGAGTAATGGTTATATTTATTATGACAATGAGTCTATATATGAAAAATGAAAGGAAATCGATATTATGTAATAGAATGTTTAATAGTTCTTATGGATAATGGATGATGTGGAATAATTGATGTTTTTATATATTTGGAATCAATAATTTTGATAAATTAATGGTGAAATACTCATGGATTTCCAAATTAATGTTCTTTTCTATGGATTCAGAAGAATATTTTTAATGTTTCTGATGGACTTGTTAATTGATTTAATAGAAAGGTGACATTTCAACTAAGGTAATAAAAAACATAATATGTTCCATATTTTAAGATAATATTGCTCGGATAATGACATATTGGATATGAATACGTAAATTAGATAGTTCGGATTACCTTGGATCTAATTTATAACTTATTGAAAAGTGATTTATGCAATCATTGATGAAAATTATAACATTTTTTGATTTAATTAATATATCCATTATACTTAGAAAAGGTTAAACATTCATTTTTTAATATGTATTTATTGTAAATTCGGTCCTTAACATGTTTCAAGAAGATACATGAGGACGGAATTCACATGTTTTTTATGAGACACATTTGAGATACTATATGATATTTGGGAGAAAAAAATTAATCATATTTATAACGACCCATACTTTACATACATTGTTTTTACTTCAAAATTTAACCATAATTATTACAACATATAAAAAACCATGAAAGGACCGTATAGGTATAGTGTCTTTAGAAACTGGGAAACATAAACAACTAGTTCATAAAGTGTCTACAATGTCTCCCATTTATTTCATCATATCTATAATCCCATTTGGAATATCATACTTAATAACCTTCTTCCTGACCTGGGGAAAGAAAACATACAAAAGGGTGAGCTCAAATGCTCAATAAGGGTAAACAAAAGAAATATCAATCACATCATATTCAAAAGAACATAACATTTTAGAAATCTTAACCTGTAAAAGAGGGCATAATTTCATAACATGGGACAAATAATAGTAGTGAAATAAAATCCCAATAATCATAACATAAAATGTGAAACCTTGTGGCATCAACACATAATCATAGAGAATAATTTCTTATTAGTCAAGACTCATTGCCAAGACTATCTTAGTGGACAAAGTCCATTTCTGAGCCGAGTTCACTCATCGTTTCAGTCTTGTTTCACTGAACCAGTTTAACCTTCCGTTCCAGCCATGTCTATCTCATGAGATATAAAATCGTTACCCAATGCATGGGGGGGAGATATAGGTCCCACCCATCTCATAATGATACCATTCATATGTGTGCCACAAAATCATAAATCATACATCATTTCATAACCCATGTAATAAAAATGGGATTCTTAAACAACATGACATCATAAAACAATTCAGATAAGATAAAGGAATTCACAAAAATAATTCAATGACAACATAATCAAATCAATGTAATAATAGGGATAGAAACAGAACCCTATATTATCTTTGATGGAAAATAATTTTGATAATACAGTTGATATACTTTCTACTTCAAAAACATTTTTCCTTTCTTAACATGTCATACATTTTTAAACAAATAGAATTTGATTAAAAATAAATATAAAAACTTGTAAATATAGCTTCTTGGAAATAATGTTTTAAAAATCCTTTCATGCTGTATAAGTTAAAAAAACATTCTTCACGTACTTTTGTTGGAAATGTCAAAAAGTACTTCATACGAAAAATGACAAAAGATTCCTTTTATATCTTTTAATAAAAACTCACCGAAGAGTAAAATTGGATTTAAACAATTGTAGATGTATGGAAACAATATTAAATATTGAGGAAACATGTATTTGGATGATAAAATACTCCTTAGTAAATACCAATGTATAAACAATCTCGGATAAAATGAGATTGTGATATTTTCCCTTACCTTAGGTCCGATTTGATTTGTAAGTGTCCGAACCTCCTGTATAATGATTTAAATAATGTTATTGACTTATTCCATAATCATACTTATTTTTATGATATTATATATGGTCATATTCTTAGCTTCCTATTAGTAATATCTCATTACTACTTGTTATTCGGGTGTTTATTACTTTTTTTTCTTATGAGCGTTTTGTCGAAAAAATTCTTATTTTTATTTTTAGGTTATAGATACCTCATTTCCAGAATGGTATTAGTGTAATATATATCATATTCATTCATTCAATTCATTTATATAATCATTATTCAATGAAGATCATGTAGAACGAGTCGCATCACATCGTGGAGACGGTATTCCGTACGTACGCACGAGCGATGATATCATTCCCATGATCGTGAAATTGTAATGGAGTGTATGTATACTATTTCAGAATCAATATCACTTTACAATAATCATATATAGTTATTATTTAGACCATTATACCCATCCATGTAAGGTGGTGGTGGAAAATAGATTACACCACGGCGTGGAGACGGTATTCCGTACGTATGCACGCGTGGTGATTTCGTTTTCTGTAGGATGGATAGATGGTGAAATAGAGTTGTTTCATACATATAATAACATATCAGTATATGAGTGATAATTATTTTATTACTTCATAATGAAACAACTATATAAGAAGAAGTAGAAGAAGAAATAGAGTTGATAGAATTGGTAACGGACATTACCTCTTCTTTGAAGCACTTCTTAGAGACCTCCTTTTAGGGCACTAAAATTGGTATTTTAAGAAGACCAGGACCTCTAGGATTTTTCTAGGGAAGTGGGGAAGTGAAATGGGCAGGTTTTGGCCGAGCTTGAAGGCTCAAATTGGTGTGAGGAGGAGTGGGAGGAGGTGCCTTTTTATAAGGGAGGAGAGGGGCACCTTTGGAATAACAAAAAATATTATTTTATTATAAAGTCAAATTCGGTTTTTAATAGCTCCAAATTGATATATTTATAAGATAAGGTGGGGATGGGTCGAAATCCCCTCATCCAATAGAATTTATACAAGTTTAGGTCTTTATATTAACCTTATCTTTTAGTTTTAACTCATAGTTAAATAGATTGACATTTACAATGTCACTTTGTATTTTTATATTATATAGTTAATAAACATAACATATACATCCAAGAGACCCCCAAGTGGTCCATTAATGATACACCTATAATGAAATATATATCTTGACCAAACCTTAGATTTTGAGAAATATAATAACAATTAATAATATAATATTTTTTAAAACAACTATTTTATGTCAATTTTGACACTATTTGGTAATTGATTTTTGTGAAAATCATAACAGAATTATTAGTTAGAAATAAATTAATTAAATAAATACTAACATGTCATATTAATATATAAAATTATTAGAATTCATAAAAAGTCTCAAATTACATTAATTTGGGTATTTATAACATTAATTATTTGAATATTTCATTAATAAGATAATTACTACATCATCATTGTATCATAAATAAAATAAATTATATTAAGTTTAAAAATTACAAATAAACTAAATTTTTGTTTGAAATATTTTTAGCTTTCTAATAAATATTTATAGTCGAATTTAGCTTATATATAACCCTATATTAAAAATGATTGAGTTATTAAACTACGATTTTAACTATTTTAACCCTTCTTTATGTAAATTGATAATAAATGTCCTAATCTAATCCTTGTTGGCCTAAATGGTCATAGTTTATTCCTATGGTTGTTTTTTGGTCGAATTACACTTATCCAATAGAATTAGGGCATGTGTTAGGGTAACAATAATAACACTTTTACCCTTAATTACACTATATACTTTTAACCGTGGTAAAAAAAAGTAAAAAGTTACTATTCACTAAAAATTATTTTCTTCTCATTTAACCACATTTTAGTCCTTGATATTTACCATGCCTCTCAGATTTTTGAAATTCCACTCACAGAAGTGGTAAAATTATGTTTTATGAAAAAATTCATTTTTTTAACTATCACTTAGCGGTTTCACTATTCATTAAAAAATAAAAGTTTCCAGAAAAATACCTAAAATTAGGCCTAAGATATATTTGATATTATGAATTCAAAAAAAAAATTATTTTACCAAATTCAAAACATATCAGTTACGTTAACTAATTTTAAAACTAATTTCCGTTGTCAAGACAAATAGCGTGTTTTTAAGAGATAATAACTATCAAAAGATTGACACTTGTTTATGTCTGGTTTAAATGTGAAATTACATCCAATGAATAACATTGTATTAAATTGTAAAAATATATTCTAAATATACTTTTAAACCACTCAAATTAATAATTTATCACTATTAATTATTTAGATTAAAAATGTGGTTTTTAATTAAAATTTAATAATTTTCACTATTCAACTGAATATGAAAGTTATCCAAAAAGTACCAAAATTTCACCCTAAGCTAATTTTGATATTCCGAATCCAAAAATGAAGTCCATTTAGAAAAATAAAATTTACAAAATATCAATGAGTTGTTATTACTATTCATAACGGCTAGTTTTAATAATATTTTAACAGTATATCATTGTTTAGTGAAACTTGGTATTGCGTATGATGCAAGCTTTCGAGGAAGGTCGCGGTTGCGTGTAAAGCAATCCAATCTTGTGTTGTGTGTATTGAAAGATTCCTTTGATGATTTATATAACATAAAAACAAAATATTTCTCATAAAAGTCTCGAGTGTTACATTCTACCCCCCTTAAAATGAATTTCGCCCTCAAAATTCGTCACTTTGTAAGAAAAATATGAGGATACCTCCCCCTCATCATATCCTTAAGCTCCCATGTATCTTCTTATAATTGGTGGTTCCTCCATAAAACTTTCACCAATCGAGTGGTCTTGTTTCATAAGACTTTTTCACTACGATCCAGAATCTCTATCGGTTGTTCTTCATAAGAAAGATCTTGCTCCAGTGGTACAACTTCTGAGCTAAGTACATGTGAAGGATCAGGTATGTAATTTCTCAGGAGAGATATATGGAACACATCGTGAAATTAAGAGAGAATCGGTGGAAGCAGCAATCGGTAAGCTACCTTTCCAACACGATCCAGTATTTCGAAAGGACCGATATATCTAGGGCTCAACTTCCCCTTCTTTCCAAATCTCATGACCCTCTTCCAGGGAGATATTCGTAAGAACACCTTAACACCCAACACAAACTCTAGTTATTTTCTTCTGTTGTCTTCAAAACTTTTATGTCGGCTCTGAGCTGCTCTTCTGTGTTGTTGAATAGATCGGACATTTTCTGCCATCTCATCAAAAATATCAGGTCCTAATAGCTTTCTTTCCCCAACTTCATCCCAGCATGTTGGAGTCCTACATTTCTTTCCATAGAGAGATTCATAAGGAGCCATCTGAATACTGGAGTGAAAGATATTATTATAAGAATATTCCACAAAATATAGGTGTTGATCTCAACCACCTTTGAAATCCATAGAGAAAGCTCTCAACATATCTTCTAGAGTTTGAATTGTTCTCTCAGACTGACCATATTTCTGAGGATGATAAGATGTGCTGAATCTCAACTCTGTATCCAGAGTACGCTGAATACTTTTCCAGAACATCGAGGTAAATCTCAAATCCCGATCAGATATAAAAGAAAGTTGTACTCCATGCAATCTTACCACTTCCTTTACATATATCCTGGAAAGCTGATCCAGAGAGAAATCCTCTCTAATATCAATGAAGTGTGCAGACTTTGTAAGACGATCAACTATAACCCAGATAGCATTATTGCCTTTTTATGTTTTAGGAAGTCTTGTGAAAAGTCTATAGTGATGTTTTCCCATTTCCATTCGGGTATGGGTATTGGTTGTAACATCCCCTTAGACTTCTGTCTCTCAACTTTAAGTTGTTGACAAACCAAGCATCGAGAGACATATTCAGCAACATCTCTTTTCATGCCATCCCACCAGAAGTACTCTTTCAGGTACCTATACATCTTCGTGCTTTTCCAGATGAATATAGAATGAATAACTGTGAGCCTCATCCAGCAGCTCCTTCTTTAATTCGGGGATGGGAGGCACACAAACCCGATTCCTGAACTTTATTATCCCATCACAATCAAGGTTGAATTCAGGAATATTTCTCACCTTCTTTTGTAAATCTACATCTTCTTTCTGTGCCTCTTTAATCTTCACATGTATAGATAGTTGAACATTCATTTGAGAAAGATACAATTTTCCCCCTTCCATTAAAATTCCAAGATCCATCCTTTTTAAATCCGTAAATATTGGATCTTTTGTGGTAATCATCATGGATAAGCTAGTATGGTCTTGTTGACTTAATGCATCTGCCACCTTGTATGCTTTCCCAGGGTGGTAATTAATTGAGCAGTCGTAATCCTTAATCAGTTCCAACCATCTTTTTTGGCACATATTCAGCTCCTTTTGTGCGAAAATATACTTTGAACTTTTATGATCAGTATAAATGTCACACCTTTCTCCATAAAGATAATTCCTCCAAATATTTAATGAAAAGATTACCGCAACTAACTCCAAATCTGGTGTTGGGTAGTTTTTCTCATGGATTTTCAACTGTCCTGAGGCATAAGCTATCACCATATCATTTTGCATAAGAACACACCCCAATCCCTTCTTGGATGCATCACTGTAGATCACAATGCTTTCTCCACTACAAGGCAGTGTGAGCACATGTGCACTGGATAACCTTCTTTTTAAATCCTTGAAATTCTCTTCACATTCCTCTGTCCAAACAATCTTAACTCTTTTAAGTGTCAACTAGGTGAGTGGATTAGATAATCGTGAAAAATCATTCACAAAACGTCGATAATATCCAGCCAAACCAAGAAAAATTAAGATCTCAGTTACTGTTGTTGGTCTTGACCATCTTTCGATAACCTCTGTTTTTGCTGGATCCACAGATATCCCCTCTTTTGAGATTATGTGACCATAAAATGCAACTTTTTTAAGCCAAAATTCACAGTTGGTAAATTTGGCATAAAGCTTCACTTTTCTCATGGTCTTCAATATAATTCTCAAGTGATCTTCATGTTCTTCGTTCCTCTTTGAATAGAAAAGAATATCATCTATAAAGACTACCACAAATTGATCAAGATAGTCTCTAAATACTCTATTCATCAGATCCCTGAAGATAGCAGGGGCATTAGTAAGACCAAATGGCATCCCTATAAATTCATAGTGTCCATACCTTGTACGGAATTCCATATTTGGTATATCCACCCTTTTGACCCATAATTGATGATACCCTGAATGAAGATCAATCTTGGAAAATTATTGAGCTCCGCGTAGTTGGTCAAATAAGTCATCAATGCATGGGAGAGGATATTTGTTCTTAATAGTGATCTTGTTAAGTTCTCGACAATCAATGTAGAGTCTCATTGATCGATCATTCTTCTTAACAAATAAAACAGGTGCTCCCCAAGGTGATGCACTAGGGCGTATGAATCCCTTATCATGACTCTCTTGGATTTTCTTCTTCAATTCCTGAAACTCAATTGGGGCCATTCTACAAGGTGTCATTGAAATTGGCAAAGCACCCGGTATGAGTTCTATTGAAAACTCACCTTCACGATTTGGTGGAAGACCCGTCAATTCCTCTGAAAAGACATCATAAAACTCTCGTACAACGGGCATATTCTTAATCATGAGTTTATCACCAACCATTTGAGATAAATAACTTTTATTTAGTGGAATCAAGACCCATATGATGGAAGAAATTTACACTGGAAGGTTATGTTCATCCTTGCATCGATAGACGATCATCGATTGATATAGAATATGAAATATGACTTCCCTTCTTTGGCAATTGATATGAGCTCCATATAAAGAAATCCAATCCATGCCAATAATCACATCAAATTCCACTATAGGAAGGATCACATTATTTGCATGAAGCACTTTCCCACAAACATCAATCGGGGAAGAATTATAAACTTTTGATACGACTGTTCTGCCATTAGGAGTTGCCACAGCCAACTCCACATCTAATTGTTGAGGTAATATGGTTATTCCTTAAGAAAAATCTTCAGAAATAAATGAGTGGGTGGATCCAGAATCAAATAAAAAATTTTCTACATTAGAGTGGATGGTAAGTGTACCTTTCACCACATCGTTATCATTCTCCACATCGCTGATAGAAATTGCATGTGACTTTCCTTTGTCTTTCGCCTTAAGATTTTGTTGATGTAAATCATCATCAACAACCCTTGGATTATGGGATTTATTGGCATAATTCCCCATCTCCTTTAACTTGGAACATTGAAGTGAAGTAGGTTCATTATGTGTGTCCCTTCATTTGTTTTCATCATTAGACATCTTCTTCCTGTCATTGCGGCATTCAAATTCCCGATGACCTTCCTTTCCACATTTGAAACATTTACTTGTCCCTTTAAGACAACTCCCTCCATGTTTCTTTCCACACTTTGAGCATAAGGGAAAGCTCATCTTCTTTTCAGTGTGCTCTTTAGATTTTCATTTGAATTCCATTTTCCACTGCTTATCAAACCCATATGACTGATGGGTTACTCCAATATCCATCTCAACTTTGAGAGCACATAGAACGATTTCCTCATAGATATTGAGGTCCCTTATGGATAAGGCCCTTCAAAGACTTGGTTTTAAGCCACTAAAAAATCGATCGATCTTACTCTCAGGTTGGATAATAATACCAGAAGCATACCTTGTAACTCAAAATTTGCTTCGTAGGTACCAACAGATTCTCCATCCTTTTTCTTGAGTTCAAGAAACTCTTTCTCCATCATTTTTCGGAGAATATGTTGGAAGTACTTATTGAAAAATAAGTTCATGAAATCATCCAATTCCATGGACTGAATTTCATCCCATTGCCTTGTATTATTAATAATATTCCACCATTGATCAACATCACCTTCCAAACGATACACTGCTAAGATGACTTTATCATGTTCAGAACATTGAAGAACTAAAAATATCTTTTCAGTAGTACTAATCCATTGTTCCGCAATTAATGGATTAGTAGACCTGCTGAAAGAAGGTGAACACTGCCTCATGAAGGATTCAACAGAATGTTGCTCCATCCTTTGCTCGTTTGGAAGTCCCGCATGATTCATAGAATGAGAAAGTTGTGTGAGCATGGCTACATGATCTTTCATTCCAGCTCCCATAACGTTTGGTTTCTCAGGGGGACAATCATAGCATTTCCCTTCGCATTCTGCATTAACACGGTTCCTTCGGGTTCCAGCCATTGACTAAAACCATGAAGAATAGTGTGAGCAACACTAATTATAATAGGAAAACCACATAATCAAGAATAAAATTTCACACTTAAGGTCTTATCCTAGGTTATTCATGGTCATCTCTAAAACACTAATATTGTGTTATATTTTTAGACTTATCCTTAGGGTTCTTACTAAGGATTTCACATCCCAGTTTCCAAAGGTTGACTATACCTTTCCTCTGATACCAAATATAAAAACCCATACTTTACATAAATTTTTATCACTTCAAAATTGAATCATAATTATGACAACATATAACAAAACCATGAAAGTACCGTATAGGTATTGTGTCTTTAGAAACTGAAAAACATAAACAAATGGTTCATAAAGCGTCTACATTGTCTCCCATTTATTTCATCATATCTATAGTCCCTTTTGGCATATCTTACTTAATATACTTCTCCCTGACCTGTGGAAAGAAAACATACAAAATGGTGAGATCAAATGATCAATAAGGGTAAACAAAAGAAATATCAATCACATCACATTCATAAGAACATAACATTTTGGAAATCTTAACCTGCAAAAGAGAGCATAATTTCATAACATGGGATAAATCATAGTTGTGAAATGAAATCCCAATAATCATAACATAAAACATGAAACATTGTGTAATCCACAAATAATCATAGATAATCATTTCTTATTAGTCAAGACTCATTGACAACACTATCTTAGTGGACAAAGACCATTTATGAACCAAGTCCACTCCTCGTTTTAGTCCTGTTTCACTAAACTGGTTTAACCTGCCGTTCCAGCCATGTCTATCTCATGAGATATAAATCTCATGAGATATATAATCATTACCCAATGCATTGGAGGTAGATATAGGTCCCACCCATCTCATAATTATACCATTCATATGTGTGCCACAAAATCATAAATCATACATCATTGCATAACCCATGTAATAAAAATAGGATTTTTAAAAAACATGACATCATAAAACAATTCATATAAGATAAAGGAATTCATAAAAATAATTCCATCACAACATAATCAATTCAATCTAATAATAGGTATAGAAACAGAACCCTATATTATCTTAGATGGAAAATAATTTTGATAAAACACTTGATATCCTTTCTACTTCAATTTTTTTTTCCTTTCTTAACATGTCATACAATTTTAAACTAAAATAAGTTGATGAAAAATAAACATGAAAACTTGTAAAGTAATCTTCTTGGAAATAATTATTTAAAAATCTGTTCATGCCGTATAATTTAAAAAAACATTCTTCCCGTACTTTTGTCGGAAAAGTCAAAAAATACCTCATACGAAAAACGACAACAGATTACTTTTATATCTTTTACTAAAACCTCACCGAAGGGTAAAATTGGATTTAAACAATTGTTGTAGTATGGAAATAATATTACATATTGAGTAAACATGGATGTGGTTGATAAAATACACCCCATTAAATACCAAAGTATAAACAATCTCGGATAAAATGAGATTGTGATATTTTCCCTTACCTTCGGTCCGATTTGCTTCGTAAGTGTCTGATCCTCCTGTATAATGATTTAAATAATTTTATTGAATTATTCCAGAATCATAGTTATTTTTATGAGTTCATATATGATCATATTCTTAGCTTCTTATTAGTAATATTTCATTACTACTTGTTATTCGTGTGTTTATTACTTTTTGTTCTTATGCGCATTTTGTCGAATAAATTTTTATTTTTATTTTTAGGTTATAGATGCCTCATTTCCAGAATGGTATTAGTGTAATATATATCATATTCATTCATTCAATTCATTTATATAATCAATATGCAATGAAGATCATGTAGAACGAGTCGCTTCACATCGTGGAGACGGTATTTCGTACATACGCACGAGCGGGGATATCATTCCCATGATCGTGAAATTGTAATGGAGTGTATGTATACTATTTCAGAGTCAATATAAATTTACAATTATCATATATAGTTATTATTTACCCCATTATACACATCCAAGTAAGGTGGTGGTGGAAAATAGATTACACCACGGCGTGGAGACGGTATTCTGTATGTACGCACACACGGTGATTTCGTTTTCTATAGGATGGATAGATGGTGAAATAGTGTTGTTTCATACATATAATAACAGATCATTATATTAATGATACTGATGTTATTACTTCTTAATTATATAACTAATGATGATGAAGTAGAAGAAGAAATAGAGTTGAATGAATTTGTAATGGACATTACCTATTCTTTGAAGCGCCTCTTAGAGACCTCCTTTTTGGGCACTACAATTAGTCTTTGAAGAAGACCAGGACCTCTATGATGTTTCTAGGGAAGTGGGGAAGTGAAATGGGCAGGGTTTGGATGAGCTTGAAGGCTCAAATCCGTGTGAGGAGGAGAGGGAGGAGGTGCCCTTTTATAATGGAGGAGAGGGGCACCTTTGGAATAACAAAAAATATTATTTTATTATAAAGTAAAATTCGGTTTTTAATAGCTCCAAATTGATTTATTTTGAAGATATGGTGGGGATTGGTCGAGATACTCTCATCCAATATAATTTAGACAAATTTAGGTCATTACATTAACCTTATCTTTTAGTTTTAACTCTTAGTTAATTAGATTGACATTTACCATGTCACTTTGTATTTTTATATTATACTGTTAATAAATTTACCATATACATCCAATCAACCCCCAAGTGGTCCATTAATGATACCCATATCATGATATAAGTATCTTGGCCAAACATTATATTTTTAGGAATATAATAAAAATTAATAATATAATATTTGTTTTAAAATATATTTTTTTCAATTTTGACACTATTTGGTAATTGATTTTTGTGAAAATCATAACAGAATTATTAGTTCGAAAAAAATTAATTAAATAAATATTAACATGTTATATTAACATATAAAATTATTGGAAATCATAAAAAGTCTCAAATTACATTTATTTGGTTATTTATAACATCAATTATGTCAATATTTCATTAATAAGATAATTACTACATCATCATTGTATCATAACTAAATTAAATTATTTTAAGTCTAAAAATTACAAATAAAATAAAATTATTATGGAAAGATTTTCATCTTTCTAATGAATATTTATAGTCGAATTTATCTTATGTATATCCCTATATTAAAAATGATTTAGTTATTAAACTTTGATTTTCACTATTCTAACCCTTCTTTAAGTAAATGGATAATAAATGTCCTAATCTAATCCAATTGGGCCTAAATGGTCATATATTATTCATAAGGTTGTTTTCGGTCGAAATAAACTTATCCAATAGAATTAGGACATGTGTTAGTGTAATAATAAAAACCCTTTTACCCGTAATTACCCAATTTATTTTTAACCGTGGTAAAAAAAGTAAAAAGTTACTATTCACCAAAAATTATTTTCATCTCATTGAACAACATTTTAGTTCTTGATATTAACCGTGTCTCTCAGATTTTCAAAATTCCACTCACAGAAGTGGTAAAATTATGGTTTATGAAAAAATTCATTTTTTTAACTACCACTTATAGGTTTCATTATTTATCAAAAAATGAAATTTCCAGAAAAATACCAAAAATTAGGCCTAATCTATATGTGATTTTATGAATTCAAAAATGATGTTTATTTTACCAAATTAAAAACCTATCAGTTACATTAACTAATTTATGAATTAATTTCCATCGTAAAGACAAATAGCTTTTTTAAGAGATAATAACTACCAAAAGATTGACACTTGTTTATGTCTGGATGAAATGTGAAATTACATCCAATGAACAACATTGTATTAAATTGTAAAAATATATTCTCAATATACTTTAAAACAACTAAAATTAATAATTTATCACTATTTATTATTTCGATTAAAAAAGTTGTTTTTAATTAAAATTTAATAATTTTCACTATTCTTCAGAATATGAAAGTTATCCAAAAAGTACCAAAATTTCACCCTAAGCTAATTTCGATATTTCGAATCCAAAAATGAAGTCCATTTTGAAAAATAAAATTTACAATATTTAAAAAAGTGGTTATTACTATTCATAACGGCTAGTTTTAATAATATTTTAATAGCATGTCGTTGTTTAGTGAAACTCGGTATTGCGTACGACGCAAGCTATCGATGAAGGTCGTGGTTGCGTGTAAAGCAAGTCATGCTAGTGTTGTGTGTAGTGAAAGATTCCGTTGATGATTTATATAACATAAAAACAAAATATTTCTCATAAAATTCTTGGGTGTTACAATATTAGGAGAAATTTAGGGACCTTATTTCAATAGTTTTGTACATTAACCTTTTGGAAGGGTTATAAGTTTAACCAATTAAAAAATGGTTTATATTAAACATCATATAATGTTTTATTGATAAAATTATTATATCACTATTTTCGCATTTTTGAATATTTAATAACATGTGGTAATATGTAATTGCTATAAAAATATATAGAATGGCCTTACATTCTATTTATGCATCTCATGATATGATAATGCTTCCAGAATTAAAAATTAACCTTAATTTGAGGGAATGAGAGATGATGTGAGAGTTGATCAACGAACAACAATCGGTACGGTTGTTTTTAAAACAAGTAATTATTTATTTTTATAAAAATAGTTCAACATTTTTAAAAGGATAAAGAATCCAAAAAATTTACCCTATTACATTTATTTCATGATTAATCAAATGAACTCTTATATCAATTTATATTTGTGTCTTTATAATTGTTCAATTTATCCTAAATTTATTTTATATCACACTCCTTCAGAACATGATAATTATATTTCTCTTCTATGTCCATTTTATTACTTCCAATGATGTTATCCTATTTTTAAACCAAGTTATGTGTTAATTTGGTTGACTATTTTGTTTCTAAATATCCATTTTTAATTGTTTTTCATTATTTATTTTTATGGTGTGGGTTCTCTAAAAATTAATTTTGTTTATTGAAAAATTGACAACCCAGATGAATTTTTAAGGAAAAATTTATTTTAATATGGTATATGTATAACCCCAAGAATTTTTGAATTATATTATTTGAATTAATATAAATTGTTTTATATTTTTCAGTTCTCAATATATTAGATATTGTTTTTATAAAATAACTATGTTTGGATAGAGTTATACACAATTCCAAGTTATTATTTCACCACAAGGAAAATTTATATTAGTTTTCTTTACATGTAACAGCATGTTTGGACTGTGTTTCACAAAATGAAAAGTTTCATTGATATCTTTCATAATGATCTAGAGATATTTTTTTACCAAACATTAATATACAATAAAAATGATTATTAAAATTTTATTATAGTTAACAAATAGACATTGGAAAGGATGTTAATAATAATATTAACTAAATTGTGAAAATATTTTTTTACACATGTATATAAAATTAATCATTTGTTTATAAATTAATAAAAGTTAATTTATGTACTAATTTAATATAATGAAATTACTTTTCTAAAAAAACTTTTTTTCTATGTAAAAATACTATTTTATCTCAATAAAATAAATAACATGTTTTTATTAATTTTATAATTAAAATTTATATATTATATATTAAATCAATATATTTCATACTCATCAAATATTTTTTTATAATATAATAATAATTATGAATTTATGAATAAAAAGATATATTCTTATATATGTTAATTTTACCATCTTGTAATAGAGAACCCATTTTAAAATCTAATATTAAACCCTTCTATAGTTTTTTTACAAAATTAATGTCATTTTTGAAATCATAAAATAAAAATTACATTAGGATGTTTCATTTATTTTTTTGAGATATTTTATATTTTGAAGAACTGTGAATTTTTTTTAATATAAACTAAAAACCGAATATAAAAAATTAATAAAGACTAAACAATGCGAAAGAAAACAAGCTGCGGTAAGAAAACAAGACTCCACATACCTCCCTGTGACTTATTGGTCACCTCCAACAACTAACATCTTTCCTCGTATGGGAAGACGAAACATGATCCTGAACCAAACAGCTGAACCTCTATCTCAAATGGTGGGATAGGCATGATCATTAAAATACTCAGTAGGAATTCCAAAAAATAACCTTAGAATCCATGCAATTTATAGTTCCAAAACATCACAATAATACTAGTTTGATCTATAGTTATAAAAATAAGGTTTTCATATTTACAATACATTTTGAAAACTAACAATCCAAAATCCATAGCCCTTATAATTCAAATATAAGGAAAAGAAAACAAATTAGGGTCTCACAATAACATTTCCAAAAAAGATACATTGAAATTCATTTTAAAACCAACCATACACACAAAAATTTTCCAAGAAAACACCAAAACCATGTTCAAGGGTAAAATACACCCACAACAATAGAAATGGTACTAATAGTTCTCATACTAAAGCATCACATAAAACCAATGAACTCTGAGGATGACCAGAACATACCATACATGTGAGTCATATTGAAGGCATGCCTACTCTTGATGATGTCACAATGCCCAAATTCATGGTATCATCCTACATGGCCTAACCAAGGGGTCCAATCCCTATGCAGAGTATAATCCGTACTAAGGGCCACTAGGTAGTGCGTAGTCTAAACTAATGCAGGAATCATTCTCAGAAAACCTCCTTACTATGGTTTGTTTCCATTCTATGTTCACAAAGAGGTGTACCAAACATTCAAATACAATTCCATATATATATAGCCATGCACGTGACACAATCCAGCACCCCCCCGACCACCACAAGGTTAGTATCATGTCATAGAATAAATATTCATAAAATTAGGCTCATACCAAGGACCCACATGTCACATGATCAACAGACAAGGCAAAGGAACTAACCAAATAGGGGGTTTCCAAACACATTGTTTAAACGATGCCAAATTGGCCTCATACAATTCACACACATCAGACCATTTATAAATTGTCAATTTAAATTGCCAAAAAATCCTTTATCTTTACCTCATCAACCATTTAACAAAACATTTTGGAATGTTTCCAAAATAGTAATAAACATCATTGTTTTTCTTTCAAACATGGTTAGACGTACCAAAACATGCCAATATCCTTTCATAAAAACACGCATTTACCAAAACACACATTTATTAAAACATTGAAAAACAATAAAAATTTACAAACCATTTTCAAATCTACATTAAACACTAAAACATGTTTCGAACCAAATGGTGAAAGGTTAAATAACCGATTAATGACCATGTTTTCCAAAGCACTTAAATCAACACAACAGTTTACAAGTCATTCCATAAACAAATCAAACTATTTGTTAAAAACTATTTCATCAAATCAGATAGATTACACAAACTAGGTGATAATGTAAAAATATACTTTTAACAATCCCAAAAGTAATCATTAAAACACTATAGCAAGTTGGCCAATTATTTTTCAAAGATACTAATCTAGTAAAAGAATATAATAAAAACATGTAAGCATTAAATTGACTTATTTTAAAAATGGAAACTGCAGATTCGCGTACCTCAAGGAAGTACTAGGTTATGTCAAACACTTGGGAACTTGATAAAAAGGGCAGCGACCACTCGAAATCGGCCCGCACTAACATGCACATACCTGTATATATATATATATATATACATATATCCATAATCCAATGCACGTATTCCCGACGCCGTGTAGAAATACGGACATGGAGG
Organism: Viscum album; assembly: GCA_963277665.1. Taxonomy (NCBI): domain Eukaryota; kingdom Viridiplantae; phylum Streptophyta; class Magnoliopsida; order Santalales; family Viscaceae; genus Viscum; species Viscum album. Next base: position 407,237,748 of record OY728146.1, read on the forward strand.
AAATATATATATTATATATATACATAACTTAGGTGTGTGTGTGTGCCCCCTCAGTCATTGACCATAAATTCACTATAACAATGAAAGATACCCAAAATAAGGTAGCAAGGACCAACACACACCTAACTAAATTATTAAGAAACCATAAACACTATACACAATTTTTTTAATAATCCAAGCCACCATTTGAAAACAAATCACTTTTACGAATACAATAGTCCTTAATCACCTTGTTTTCAGGGACACACCTCTTTTGAAAACCCAAGAGATACGTCAAGTCAATTTACAAAAATGTTTCAAATGGGGACAACCTCACTATACTATCCAAATTTCACACAGCCACCCCCGAAAAAGTTTAAAAACATTCATAAGAAGCCAGAAAAGGTAAACCCCCACTTAAAACATTTATCAAAACCATTTCCACAAAAAATTCACTTATTTAGATTCAATTGAATAGAAAAAAACACGTGCATGAATAGAAGTAAATGTTAAAACCTATTTTTAGAAAGTCAATTCAATGATAAATCATTACCATTAACTAACTACACTTATAATATAATTGTGAATAATGTTCTAATAATTAAATACTAAAACACAAGAATCACATGGAACAAAATTTTATGAAAATTCATGGAATCATGTACCTCAACACGTGTGAATGCAAAGGGACGTCAATGGAGGGAAGATCATCAATCTTCAGACCAACCAGATAACCTATACGCCAAAAAATTGGACATGAAAACTTGACCCAAGGAATTATTATTTTGATTCCATGGAAGAGAAAAATCACTGAAGGAATGAAGGACGATTATACCAAAAGAGATGAGGGCTTCAGACAAGGGGAATCGCAGTCACGCTAGAATATGGCGAGGGTGTTGCGCCAGAGAGTATTGGGCTGCACAAAAATAGGATGCAGTTTGGGGTTCATGTTAGATTTCTGTACACCGAGCAGGGCGTAGAAAAGGTGAAGGGGAGTTGTGTCATGCCAGAGGAGAGTGGTTGCACCAGACCAGGAGAGGCTGCACTGAACTGGGATGGGGGAGAGGCACCGGACCAATAGTGGGGGGGGGGGGTCACACCGGACTACCGGACAAGGGATGTGTCGGATAAGGCTGAGCGGTGGAGGCTACGCAAGGCCAAAATGGTAGGAGGCCGATGCTCGGAGGAGACTAGAGTGGAGGCGGCTCATGTGGATGGGAGGAGAGGCTGCAGGCATATGGGGAGAGTGCCAAGTGGGGGGGGCGATTAGGCACTGCACTCAGGAAGCTAGGTGGAGGGCCAGGCTGCACCGTAGAAGGGGGAAAATGGGGAGTGCACCTTTAAGGTTTTACCAAAAAGAGAAAAAAACAATTAAAATCAAATCAAATCAAATTGAAAAAAATAAAATAAAATAACACTACTAATACTAATAATATAAAAATATTGTAACGATAATTATAATAATATTATTAGTTAATAATAAAAAAATATAATAACTAAATAATAAAAATCACAATAATAAACTATTCCATTTCATTTTAAATAATAATAACAAAATTTTTAACAGTTTTGTATTAATGATAATGTTATTTTCTACACAATATTTTATTATTTTAAGTGTCACACAACTGCACAGTCATCCGGGCGGAATGCACGGGCAGTACTAATGGTCTGGTGTGTGAGCACCAGCTGGAAACACATTAAAAAAATCAAACTTCCAAAATTTCAAACCAGGAACCAACTAAACCTCGTCCAAACGATGTGGGACTGAGTAAAGAATAAAAATAAAATAAAATAAATAGGCTTATGAGGTTGGGGTGTGACAATTCATCAAACCTAAGACACTTTCTGCCCCTAAAAAGTCATTAAGCCAATAATTAACACAACTATAGTCTATTACCAGACAAAACCAAACGAAAACGAGAGCCTCAACTATCTTTTCTCAATAAACGTCACACAAAACAACTCATGGAGGACCATGACCTGAGATTTATGGGAGAGCATGAGAGGTTTCACTCCACCTCAAGAATTCACTAATAAAAAAACCCTTGAAACCCGAACACACCACACCCTAGGGGGGGCAATGCAAGAACTCCCAAACCAAAATCATTCATTTTCCCAACATGGACTAAATAACACACCTTATCATTTGGCAGAAAACTTTCTACAAAACAACCCGAAAATTTAATGATGAAAAATTAACTCAAAACCTCCCATAAATTTCATGAAACAGACATCCACCTAACGAACATCACTAAGAACACCACAAAATCTGAACAAGTCCATTCATTAAAGGCACACACCATTAAAAGAGACCGAAATTTTTTTAAAAATCACTCTAGGAGTTGATAAGAACGCATGGATTGTGGGGGAATGAGTTCACCATGACACCATGACATGAATGATCTTACGACAATGATGAGAATGTGACAAGGAAATTTTGGATATTTTCATCCCAAAGATGAAAAAATTATCCGGATCGTGGTTCCTCACACCCTCGGCAACTCCTGACTGTGCGTGAGCTCCACCCTGAGACATATGGTTGGGGCCCTGATGGCTGAAGCGTATCCAACCTCACAATTAGTTATTTATGTCCTCTAATCACTAACTCCTTCTTCCCGAATGATTCTTCTTTCAGAACACTCCCCGGTGGCCCGAATAGTCGCATGGTAGGAAGACTTCAGAGGGATGCGATCAAGTGGCTTAGAATGCCTGAACCGGATGGACTAGTGTCATGCGAGAGAAGGGTCCCACAAACTGGGAGTCAGTACAGACAATGATTATTTACATATGGGAAATCTTCACAAGAGTCGTCCCCCACCTACTACACCAGGGACTCTAACGACGATGAGACATCCCACCCATACCAGTCTAGAACTGAACCCTCTAATATCATTGGGAAGTAACGATCCTTAACTACCTTGGGAGTTCCCAACAACCCAAAGACACACTACCTTCCAAAAAATATACAACTTCCTCTAACAGACTTCAATTAACTCGATAAACATGGAACATGAAAACTGAACTAGGAACTGGGCATAACTCATTAATAACATTTGGATGCTTTCTGGGTGGCATACTCATAACAACATGAAAACACCTTAAAATCAGAATCATGAAAAAACACAATCAATTAAATAACACAAGACAAGAGAAACATGCCCATAATCCACTCATGTACAAATATAAGCATAAATCACTTTTCCAAAACCATTATTTATATAAAATCTTAAAACTCGCTTATTATACCTTATGAACCGTCACATGTGTTTTCATTCAATATTTCTCACATCATCTATGAACAAGTGCCCCCCACACACTCTCTATATGTACCCACACACGTCTGGCCCTTGATAATGAGAGCCAAGGTGCAATCACTTCCTTTTTTTACCAAATCCAAACACATACCAAGTTTTTACAAATTGATACACTTTATCTTTAAAAACCCACTTTTCTAATTTCAAAATCAATTTGGAAGAAACCCCTTTTTTCAATTTGAATTCATTTTCATTTTCAACACACACTCACATTGACTGAGTTCAAAATGAAACAAAATCAAATATAATGATTTGAAAAGTGGAACCAGTGTTTGTGTATAACCTGGTGACATGGTTTTGATCCATGTATCATGTTTGGAATAACACAAATATGACCTTAAACCAGGAACATTGAATCCACATGGGTCACCACCCCATGTGAGGCTTCAACGTGAACCGATTTTCCACCATTGTCATCCCTCAATCCAAAACAACCAAAGTCAAAAGACTCAAATCCCGGACTACCCATGGTAACTCATGTCTCATTGCGAGCGGTGTGATCAGGCACTGACCCAAAACCAACATCTCAGGTCGCGACAATCATAATCTCCTTCTACTAGACAACCCATATAAAAAGGTCCTCCTCTGATACCATTTTTTCAAAAACCAACATGGGTCGACCCTGAACCGGTCACCCGAGCCAACCCACAACATGACCAGTGTGGCATTTCTGATCCCCACAGGCTGTCAACTAGTGTCCAACATCAAAACTAAACAGGTGGGAATAATTTTTCCCCTAAAAAGAAAGGCAAATAAATTAAAAATACATATAAAAGAGAATGAAAACTAGAAATGAAAATAAAAAAGACACCACATACCTCCATGTGACCTCTTGGTCACCTCCAACAACTAACAGCCTACCTCGTATGGGTAGACAAAACAAGAACATGAAGCAAACAGCTAAACCTGCATATGAAATGATATGATAAGCATGAGCATTAAAATGTTCATTATGAATGAAAAAAATGAACCACAGAATCCATGCATTTTCATATTCCAAAAAAACCAAATAATAATTGTTTGAAAAATAGTTATAAAAATGAGGTTTTCATATTAACACAGCATTTTGAAAACCCACAATCAAAAATCCATTGCCCTTATAATTCAGAACAAGGAAATGGAAAAAAATTAGGGGCTCACACAATCCTTTCCAAAACTATTACATTGAATTTCATTTTAAATCCCACCATACACACAATACATTTCCAAGAAAACACCAAAACCAAGTTCAAGGTAAGATTCCACACACAATAAGGGAAATGATACTAATAGTTCTCGTACCAAAGGATCTTGGAGAACCTAGTATCTCGAAGGAATACCAAAACATAATATACAAGTGACTCATCTAGAAGGCATGTCTACTCTAGATGATGTCATAATGCTAAAAAGATCAGTATTTCCCTACCTGGCCTACCTAATGGGAACAATACCCTAGTAGTGTATAATTCGTACTAAGGGCCACTAGCCAGTGCATAGTCTAAACTGCTTCAGCAATCGTTCTATGTAAAGCTCCTTACTATGATAAGTTTTTATGCTATGTTCACAAAGTGGTGTGACAAAAATTCAAATAAGAATCCATATATATATATATAATCATGCACATGGCACAATATAGCACCACCCTAACCACATCAAGGTTAGTCTCATGCCTTAGAATAAATATTCTTAAAAGGAGGCTCATACCATGGACCCTCATGTCACATGATCAACAGACGAGGCAAAGGGACTAAACCAAGAGGGGTTTTCCAAACAAACAGTTTCAAAGATTCCAAACGAGCCTCATAAAATTCACAGACAATCAAAACTATTGTAAACAGCCAATTTAAAATTCCATACAAGCCTTTATCATTACCTCATCAATTATTTAACAAAAAAATTTGGAATGTTTCCAAAACAGTAATAAACATAAATTTTTTTATTTCAAAAATGGTCAGACGGAAAAAAAACATACCAATATCCTTTCACGAAAACATTCATTTTACAAAACACACCTTTATCAAAACATTCCAAAACAATAAACATTTATGAACAATTTTCAAAACAACATTAATCACCGAAACATTTTTCGAACCAAACGGTCAAACCATGAAGAACCCATTAAAAACTAGGTTTTCCAAAACACATAATGAAAAATATAGTTTACTAGTCATTCCAAATAAAATCAAACAGTTCGTTAAAAAATATTTTAACAAATCAGACAGATTACACAAACTAGAAGATAATGTAACTAACTGCTTTTAACAAAACCAAAAAAAACATGAAAACACTATATCAGGTTGGAAAATTAATTTTCAAAGATACTAATATATTAAAATAATTAATTAAAAACACACAAGAATTAAATGGACTTATATTAAAGTGGGGAAATGTGGATTTTCCTGCTACAAGGAAGAACAAGGTCATGTCGAACACTTTGGAACTTGACTAAAAGGGTGGTGACCACTCTAATTTGGCCCTCAATCGCATGCACATAACTATATTTATATCCATATATCCATAATCCAATGCACTTATTCCATGCACAATGAGAGAATACATAGATGGATAACATATAAATATTATATATATATATACCATAGGTGTGTGTGTTCTTTTCCTCAATTGTTGACAACAAATTCACTATAACAATAAAATAGATACCAAAAAAATAAGGTGGAAAGGACCAACACACACCTAAAAAAATTATTAAGAGACCATAAAAACTATACACAACTGCTATTAATAATCCAATCCATAATTTGAAAACAAAAAACTATTACAAATTAAATGGTCCTTAATCACCAAGTTTTTAGGGACAAACCTCATTTTAGAACCCAAGACATACTTCAAATAAATTTTCCAAAACATTTCAAATGGGTACAACCTCAACAAACCATAAAAATTTCACATATCCACCTAAGAACAACATTAAAAACATTCATAAGAAACATCTAAAGGTAAACTCCCAATGAAAACATTTTACAAAACCATTTCCACAACAACATAACTTATTCAGTTCTAATTGAAAAGACAAAAAACGAGCATGAATGGAATTACATGTCAAAATCGATTTTCAGAAAGTCAAACTAACGATAAATCATTACCATAGACACAAATACTAACGAACAAGCATCACATGGAATAATATTTCATGAGAAATCATGGAAGTATGTATCTCAACACGTGTGACATCATAGGTACCTCAACAGAGGGAAGAGCATCGCTACACGGACCAATCGAACAACCTAGACACCAAAAAAGGGTCGTCCGAACATGACTCAAGGAATTTTAATTTTGATTAAATTGAAGAGATAAATCATCAAAGGAGTGAAGTATGATTATACCAAAATAGATGAGGGATTCAGGTAAGGGGAATCATGTTTACGTCGGAATAGGGTGAGGGTGTAGTGTAAGAGAGTTTTGGGCTACACAGAAATAGTATAGGATTAGGGGTTCGTTTTGGATGGTCATGCTCCGATAAGGGTGGAGCAAAGTCATAGGGGAGTAATGTTGTGCTGAGGGAGGGAGGTAGCGCCGGACCCGTAGAGGCTGCATCGGACCGGGAAGGGGGAGCTGGGCCAGAACCAGAGGGGGGTCACGCCAGACTACCGGATAGGGGATGTGCCGGATGGGGTGGAGCGGTGGAGGCTCGTGCGGGTCCGGAACGAAAAGTGGCTGATGCTGGGAGGAGGCAAGAGTGGCGACGGCTCGCGCGGCTGGGATGAGAGGCTGTCAGTGTAAGGGGAGAGTTTCGGGAAGGAGGGGTGATCGTGCGCTGCACGCAGGAAGCCAGGGGGAGGGCCAAGCCACTCCAAAGGTGGGGGAAAATGGGGTGATCCCCTTTAGGGTTTTATCCAAAATATTGAAAAAATAATTAACATAAAATAAAATAAATGTGAAAAAAAATAAAATAATAATAATAATAATAATAATACTAAAAATATAGTAATGATACTTCTAATAATAATAATAATTAATAATAATAATAATATAACAATTCAATAATAAAAATCACAATAATAAAGAGTTCAATTTTATTTAAATATTTATAATAATATTTTTAATAGTTTATTAGTATTGATAATTTTATTGTATACAAAATATATTATTATTTTAAGAATCACTCAACCGTACAATCATCCGAGCAGAACGCACGGTAACTTATAATGGTCTTCTGTCTGCGCACCAGCCCGAAACCCATTAAAATCATCAAACGTTACAAATTCCATACTGAGACCCAACTAAACATTGTCCAAATGATGTGAGACCGAGTAAAGAATAAAAATATAATAAAATAAAGAGGTGTCTGAGGTCGGGGTGTGACAATTTTCTTTCAAAGTTTTATTTGATTTTAAAATTTAATTATATCAATTTTAAATAAATTAATCCAGTTTTTGTCATTAATACTAATTTTATGTAACGCCCCGACCCCAGCTACCCAGAGTCGGTGCATTACTTCGTAACATTGGCATGATCACAAGAAAGATCAAATCTCGAAAGACCGATTGGTTTAGTAGCCTTGGAAACACTAGATATATTCATAGGTTTTACATTACATCATAAAATGAAAAACTACTACAACAACATAATGTTTCCACAGTCCACACTATAATCCCCTCATAATATCCCTGCAGGTCATTCATAACTTACATCTTCACTTCCTGGGAATAATAAAACATAGAAAAGGGGTGAGCTCAAATGCCCAGTAAGGATAACAATATAGCGGAAACTTTCATAAATAAGAATAAACATTTAAGGCAATGTATAACTAAATCATAAGCCTTTTAAACATGAACTTTCAACATGGTATGGCATAAATAAAATGAAATAATGCCATTTACTTATTTACATGGATATTCTACTAATCGAATAATCCCATGCAAAAATCAATAACCACTTTAATAATGTTGGAATGCATAATGCTAAACGTTAATTTCTTTGTCTAGGCCTCATCCCAAGACCTAGGGGTTACTTCTAACCGGAACCCAACCCGGAGTGCCTCTAATAACCGGACACCAACCCGGAGTGCCTCTAATAACCGGACACCAACCCGGAGTGCCTCTAATAACCGGACACCAACCCGGAGGGCTTACTTTTACCAGTCCCTAACCTGGAGGGCTTACTTTAACCAGTCCCCAACCTGGAGGGCTTACTTTTACCGGTCCCCAACCCGGAACATACTTTTTTAGCACATTCATCTGAAGAAAAGTTTGAAATATAACATAAACATTCGGGTTAAAACTAGCATACGAAATGTCAATAGTTTCACCATAAACTATGAATGGTATAAAATAGCACATCCACATTCAATCATATCACAAAACCTTCAATACAATATAGAAGTTTTGTATTATAATAAATCAACTTCAAATAAGCGTAAAATCCATTAAAGGATGTTGACATAGATGAAATCAAAACACTTTTTAGAGAAATATCTCTTTCTATTTTTGAAATCATTTAAGATCCATATAAAATAAAACATTTTCTTGAAAATATTCTTGTAAGCTTGTAAGGAAAGCTTTGACGATTTTATAACGGCGGAAAATAACCGCACCCGCCGTATAAGTAAAAAAAAACATTCTTATCTTAATTCTGTCGAAAAGGTTAAAAAGGACCTTGTTTCGAAAACGACGGAAAGATTCCTTTATAAACCTCTTAAAAAAAGTCAAACAAGGGTATAAATGAATTTAACCCATATTCTTGTAAATAATAAATATGTTTTGAAATACATTTCGAAGAAACATGGATGTGGATGATAAAGAGATCCCAGTAGATTATTACGTATAATACAACCTCGGATAATGAAGAGATTGTGAAATAACCCTTACCTTGTACTTTTCCTTGGTTGGGGTAGGTTAACCTCCTGTATAATGGTGAAATAGTTGTTATTAAATTATACAAGAATCATATATATTAATATGATATCATATATGATCTTTTAACATTGATTTGTTAATAATATCTTAGAATTATTGTCGTTTCGGGAGTTAACTTACTCATTTTCTTTTATATGTTTTGTTTCATAAGCCATGGTTGTTGTATCTTATTCATATCCAGAATGATATCCAGTCCTTAAACATCATTTTTAAATCATCAAATGATAATTATACTTGAATGGATACGATGGAGAATGAATCTCATCGCGTTCGTGGAGACGGTAGTCCGTACGTACGCACGAGCGACAATATCATTCTTTTGATATTAAAGTAATATATAAATGGATGGTATATCATATATACAGAATTATTAACATGTTATATTTATTATTTACATGATTTACACATCATTATTATACCCATCCAAATAATATTATATTGAATAACAATTACACCACGACGTGGAGACGGTAAGCCGTACGTACGCACGTATGGTGACATGTTATTCAAAGGGTGGATAGAATACTGAATATGATTGTACCATATTTATAATAACATCACAGTATATATGAGATACTGGAGTTATTATTTTAGAATGGTAAGAACAACGGAAGAAGAAGTGGAAGAAGAATTGAACTTGGAGAAGGGTGGTGAAATCATTACCTCTTCTTCGGGTTCTTCCTTTTGATTTGATCAAAAGGGCTCCTTAGGTTGGCTTTCTGATCAAACTAAGGCCTCTAGGTTGTAGTGAGGGATGTTGGGAGAGTATTTGGGCAGAGTTTGGCCGAGCCAAAAGGCTTTGAAGGTGTGAAGAAATGAGAAGGAGGAGTGCCCTTTTATAAGAGGGGTGAGGGGCACCTTTGGAAAAGATAGAAATATTAATTTATAATAAATTCATATTCGGTTTCTAAAGGCTCCAAAGTTGATTATTCAAAGTTTAAGGTGGGGATAGGTCTAAAACCACTCAACCAATAGAATTTAGACAGGTTTGGGTACTTATATTAACCTTATCTTTAAGTATTAACTCTAAGTTAATTAGTTTCACTTTTACAATGTCTCTTTTTATTTTTATATAATATGATTAATAAACTTACTATATACATCCAAGAGACCCCCAAGTGGTCCATTAATGATGAACCTATCCTTATATAAGTCTCTTTGCCGAACCTTAGATTTTTAGGAATTTAATATCAATTAATAATATAATATTTGTTTTAAAAACTCTTTTATGTCAATTTTGACACTATTCAATAGTTGATTTTTGTGAAACTCATAACAGATTGATTACTTCGAACAAAGTCAATTAAATCAATCCTAATATATCATATTATTTAGAAAATTAGTTTAATTCATTAAAAGTTTCATATTATATTTATTTGGGTATTTATAATATCAATTATGTTATTTGTTCACTATTATAGTAATTACTGCATCATCGTTGTGTCATAAATAAAATAAATTATTTAATGTATAAAAATTATAAATAAAATATCATTATGTAGGAAATCTTTTTATCTTTCTAATGAATATTTATAATCGAAAATCCAACATGTATAACCCTATGTAAAAATTGTTCTTCTAAAAGATGTAAGCTTATGCCATTTTTATTTTTATTTTAACTTTATTAATATAATGTGTCATTATCACTTACAAGTGGATCAATGGGGTCCCAAAATTGACCCAAAGATGCCCATGGTCGACCATGTATCAACCAATAGGGTTAAGACACGTTTTAGGGTAATTTTGTATTATTATAATATTATTTTTTAACCCTTATTTACCGGATTTACCCTTAACCATGGTAAATAAAATATTTACCGCAGTAATTATTCAAAATGTCTAAAAATAAAAGTTACCTATTTACACAATTTGAACATCCTGATTCCAAATATGGAATCCATTTTTCTAAATTCAAAACACAGAAGTGGCAGAAATTAATTTAAAATTAATTCCCGCTGTTAAAACAAAAAGCGTGTTTTTAAGAGATAATAACTATCAAAAGATTGACACTTGTTTATGTTCGGTTTAATTGTAAAATTATGTCCAATGACCAAAATTATATTAAATGGTAAAAATTTATTCTAAATATACTTTAAAACCACTCAAATTCATAATTTATCACTAGTAATTAATTTGATTAAAAAAGTTATTTTTAATTAAAATTTAGTAATTTTCACTATTCATCAAAATATGAAAGTTATCTGAAATGTACCAAAATTTCACCTTAGGCTAAATTCGATATTCCGAATCCAAAAATGAAGTCCATTTTCAAATATAAAATATATATAATTTCAAAAAGTAGGTATTACTAGTCATAACGGCTAGTTTGATTAGTTATGGTGTTTTAGAAGTCGAAGTTGCATACAATGCAGGCTATTGCATTATTCAATGAGAAGCGTATCGTGGAAGCTCGGGGTGTTACATTCTCCCCTCCTTCAATAAATTGCGTCCTCTCAATTTGAAATTTTTCTTTGAAAATAAAAGGTTGTAAATAGAAAATACCTTTGTGGAAAACCCACATCGGAAATAAGATTAATAAAAATTTAACATTAAAAGAAAGAAAGAGAAGTACAAAGGTCATCCGAGATAGCCCATACTAGGGTTCAATAAAAATATGGATATGGAGGAAAAACAAACTAGCATGGTCTAATGAAGAGTTCTAGAAAACAGGATTAGGAGAAAGTTAACAATAAGAAAATCACAAACTTGTGATTGGTTAAACATTCATTGAATCCCCAGTTGGAAAAGTTAATCGACAACGTTTTTGTTTTAAGTAACCTTTCATAGAGGTGAGGAAATTATTTAAGAGATTTACTAAGAATGTGAGGAAGTATACTTACTTATCATGTAGACTTTCATTAATAAATTTTTACCACAAACCATTTATAATAGGACAACTATTTTTTAATAACCAGGGACTCCCTGTAGGCTAGTGGTAGGAAATAAAGGCCTGTCGCACTATGGTTGTGGGTTCGATTCCTGCAACTTTGTCCGACGCGACGGGTTATGCCCCACCCTACAGGTTGTCCTTTTCCTAAAACTATAGTATTATAATATTCCAAAAATAATCTTTAAAATTTTTTTAACCTTAAACAATACTATCCAAAGATCAACTTAATCCACTCCAACCTTTCTAGTTATCCAAAATACCTCTGTCCAGACTTTCTCTAAAAGGTTTCTTAATTCCAAAATCAATTTATCAGATTCCCCAAACGAAGTAAGGTTTCTCTTATTGTCACATACTAAAAATATAATTACCTTCATCATATTAAAACCTTACTGAAATCAACAAGTACTGTAGTACAATCCATATATATATCACATTATTCTTATAACCAGAATATAATCCTTGAGTCCAAAAGAACCAATACATTAATTATTCCGCTTCAACTGTAGTCACAGCATAAGATTGGCCTTGATCCCTTGGCCTTTTCTGAGGTAAGTTTCCCTGACGCTTAGGACATTCATTTGCATAATGACCCATTTCTCTACAATTGTAGCATTCCACTTTGATAGCCTCTTTCTTTCCCTTGCAATCACGAGCCTTGTGACCCTTTTCTCCACATTTATAAAAAACTCCCATTCCTTTTAGGCAAGTACCAGGGTGATTCTTCCCACAATTATCACATAATGGAAAATCCTTCTTTCCCTTTTTCTCTTTATCTGTCTCTTGTTCCACTGTTCTCTTCTTCTCTTGCTTTACTTTGTTGTCATAAGACTTAGAGAATTCCTTTTCTGTCTTGATAGCACACGAGACAATATCTTCGTATGATGAGAAGGACTGTGATACCAAAGCTCGACGGAGAAATGGTTTTAACCCATCAAAGAAAAGATCAATCTTACTTCCTGGGTTGCGAATATAATCTCCGGCATACCTTGCTAACCTTGTAAAGTTAGCCTCATACTTTGCGACATTCTCATCCTCTTTCTGTCTCAAACTTAGAAATTGCCTTTCCATATCTGCTCGATGGTCGCGAGGGAAGTATTTTTCTAAAAACAGATCTTTGAACTCCCTCCATTCCATATTTGATACTTTATCATCTTCTTTCGTATTTTGAATCAATGACCACCATTGATCAGCATCTCCAGTCAGGCGGTAAACTTCCATGATAACTTTTTCCCTTTCACTACTCCCCAAAGCCTGAAATATTTTCTCTAGGGAAAATATCCATTGCTCAGCTACTAAGGGATTTGTATTCCCATTGAATGTTGGTGGTTGTTGCCTCATGAATCGATCTAACATTGATCCTCCACGCTGCGGATCAGGGTGCTCCATACGGGTAAGGTTATTATTCATAACCTGAGTAAGTTGTCCCAGTATGGTGATTAGCTGATCAGCACCAGTTGCATCACCAGCCCCACTATAATTATCTTGAGCAGGAGGGCAATCCCTACATGGAGTGCGTGCATTGATACGGTTTCCATTTCTTCCACTAGGCGCCATTTCTAAACAATGGCATAAAATAGATCAGTTTATGAATCAAAATACATAATCCCATACTTATAAAACACTTAACATAAATTGAACTATTTATGGATATAATCCATAATCATAAAAATGTTTTCTTTGAGGAAGTATATACTCATAAACCCTTCATAATGATTTGTAAAGTTAATGAGAGTTATCCTAAGCATATCCCCCGGGAGTGTCGTAACCAAGAGTGCAGCAAGGCCCGTTGTCGTGCACCAGTTCTCGTTCGAGTCTAGCTCAAAGCGGTGTTTTCGGGTTTTACCCCTAGGTACATCTGTGCCAGAGCCGCCTCTACCTGCTCGTATCCAGACAGGGATGTATTTCTCGGAAAACTCACAAAATCTCTACAATACCAAAATTCTAGGAAGTTCTTCTATACTAATCCTCAAAGTTCATCTTAGGTCTACGTGCTCTAATCAGAGTTTATCTAAATCTAGTTTCCAAGGTTTGTACTAAACTTCCTCTGATACCAACTGTAACGCCCCGACCCCAGCTACCCAGAGTCGGTGCATTACTTCGTAACATTGGCATGATCACAAGAAAGATCAAATCTCGAAAGACCGATTGGTTTAGTAGCCTTGGAAACACTAGATATATTCATAGGTTTTACATTACATCATAAAATGAAAAACTACTACAACAACATAATGTTTCCACAGTCCACACTATAATCCCCTCATAATATCCCTGCAGGTCATTCATAACTTACATCTTCACTTCCTGGGAAAAATAAAACATAGAAAAGGGGTGAGCTCAAATGCCCAGTAAGGATAACAATATAGCGGAAACTTTCATAAATAAGAATAAACATTTAAGGCAATGTATAACTAAATCATAAGCCTTTTAAACATGAACTTTCAACATGGTATGGCATAAATAAAATGAAATAATGCCATTTACTTATTTACATGGATATTCTACTAATCGAATAATCACATGCGAAAATCAATAACCACTTTCATAATGTTGTAATGCATAATGCTAAACGTTAATTTCTTTGTCTAGGCCTCATCCCAAGACCTAGGGGTTACTTCTAACCGGAACCCAACCCGGAGTGCCTCTAATAACCGGACACCAACCCGGAGTGCCTCTAATAACCGGACACCAACCCGGAGTGCCTCTAATAACCGGACACCAACCCGGAGGGCTTACTTTTACCAGTCCCTAACCTGGAGGGCTTACTTTAACCAGTCCCCAACCTGGAGGGCTTACTTTTACCGGTCCCCAACCCGGAACATACTTGTTTAGCACATTCATCTGAATAAAAGTTTGAAATATAACATAAACATTCGGGTTAAAACTAGCATACGAAATGTCAATAGTTTCACCATAAACTATGAATGGTATAAAATAGCACATCCACATTCAATCATATCACAAAACCTTCAATACAATATAGAAGTTTTGTATTATAATAAATCAACTTCAAATAAGCGTAAAATCCATTAAAGGATGTTGACATAGATGAAATCAAAACACTTTTTAGAGAAATATCTCTTTATATTTTTGAAATCATTTAAGATCCATATAAAATAAAACATTTTCTTGAAAATATTCTTGTAAGCTTGTAAGGAAAGCTTTGACGATTTTATAACGGCGGAAAATAACCGCACCCGCCGTATTAGTAAAAAAACATTCTTATCTTAATTCTGTCGAAAAGGTTAAAAAGGACCTTGTTTCGGAAACGACGGAAAGATTCCTTTATAAACCTCTTAAAAAAAGTCAAACAAGGGTATAAATGAATTTAACCCATATTCTTGTAAATAATAAATATGTTTTGAAATACATTTCGAAGAAACATGGATGTGGATGATAAAGAGATCCCAGTAGATTATTACGTATAATACAACCTCGGATAATGAAGAGATTGTGAAATAACCCTTACCTTGTACTTTTCCTTGGTTGGGGTAGGTTAACCTCCTGTATAATGGTGAAATAGTTGTTATTAAATTATACAAGAATCATATATATTAATATGGTATCATATATGATCTTTTAACATTGATTTGTTAATAATATCTTAGAATTATTGTCGTTTCGGGAGTTAACTTACTCATTTTCTTTTATATGTTTTGTTACATAAGCCATGGTTGTTGTATCTTATTCATATCCAGAATGATATCCAGTCCTTAAACATCATTTTTAAATCATCAAATGATAATTATACTTGAATGGATACGATGGAGAATGAATCTCATCGCGTTCGTGGAGACGGTAGTCCGTACGTACGCACGAGCGACAATATCATTCTTTTGATATTAAAATAATATATAAATGGATGGTATATCATATATACAGAATCATTAACATGTTATGTTTATTATTTACATGAGTTACACATCATTATTATACCCATCCAAATAATATTATATTGAATAACAATTACACCACGACGTGGAGACGGTAAGCCGTACGTACGCACGTATGGTGACATGTTACTCAAAGGGTGGATAGAATACTGAATATGATTGTACCATATTTATAATAACATCACAGTATATATGAGATACTGGAGTTATTATTTTAGAATGGTAAGAACAACGGAAGAAGAAGTGGAAGAAGAATTGAACTTGGAGAAGGGTGGTGAAATCATTACCTCTTCTTCGGGTTCTTCCTTTTGATTTGATCAAAAGGGCTCCATAGGTTGGCTTTATGATCAAACTAAGGCCTCTAGGTTGTAGTGAGGGATGTTGGGAGAGTATTTGGGCAGAGTTTGGCTGAGCCAAAAGGCTTTGAAGCTGTGAAGAAATGAGAAGGAGGAGTGCCCTTTTATAAGAGGGGTGAGGGGCACCTTTGGAAAAGATAGAAATATTAATTTATAATAAATTCATATTCGGTTTCTAAAGGCTCCAAATTTGATTATTCAAAGGTTAAGGTGGGGATAGGTCGAAAACCACTCAACCAATAGAATTTATACAGGTTTGGGTACTTATATTAACCTTATCTTTAAGTATTAACTCTAAGTTAATTAGTTTCACTTTTACAATGTCTCTTTTTATTTTTATATAATATGATTAATAAACTTACTATATACATCCAAGCGACCCCCAAGTGGTCCATTAATGATGAACCTATCCTTATATAAGTCTCTTGGCCAAACCTTAGATTTTTAGGAATTTAATATCAATTAATAATATAATATTTGTTTTAAAAACTCTTTTATGTCAATTTTGACACTATTCAATAGTTGATTTTTGTGAAACTCATAACAGATTGATTACTTCGCAAAAAGTCAATTAAATCAATCCTAATATATCATATTATCTTAGAAAATTAGTTTAATTCATTAAAAGTTTCATATTATATTTATTTGGGTATTTATAATATCAATTATGTTATTTGTTCACTATTATAGTAATTACTGCATCATCGTTGTGTCATAAATAAAGTAACTTATTTAATGTCTAAAAATTATAAATAAAATATCATTATGTAGGAAATCTTTTTATCGTTCTAATAAATATTTATAATCGAAAATCCAACATGTATAACCCTATGTACAAATTGTTCTTCTAAAAGATGTAAGCTTATGCCATTTTTATTTTTATTTTAACTTTATTAATATAATGTGTCATTATCACTTACAAGTGGATCAATGGGGTCCCAAAATTGACCCCAAGATGCCCATGGTCGACCATGTATCAACCAATAGGGTTAAGACACGTTTTAGGGTAATTTTGGATTATTATAATATTATTTTTTAACCCTTATTTACCGGATTTACCCTTAACCATGGTAAATAAAATATTTACCGCAGTAATTATTCAAAATGTCTAAAAATAAAAGTTACCTATTTACACAATTTGAACATCCTGATTCCAAATATGGAATCCATTTTTCTAAATTCAAAACACAGAAGTGGCAGAAATTAATTTAAAATTAATTCCCGCTGTTAAAACAAAAAGCGTGTTTTTAAGAGATAATAACTATCAAAAGATTGACACTTGTTTATGTTCGGTTTAATTGTAAAATTATGTCCAATGACCAAAATTATATTAAATGGTAAAAATATATTCTAAATATACTTTAAAACCACTAAAATTCATAATTTATCACTAGTAATTAATTTGATTAAAAAAGTTGTTTTTAATTAAAATTTAGTAATTTTCACTATTCATCAAAATATGAAAGTTATCCGAAATGTACCAAAATTTCACCTTAGGCTAAATTCGATATTCCGAATCCAAAAATGAAGTCCATTTTCAAATATAAAATATATATAATTTCAAAAATTAGGTATTACTATTCATAACGGCTAGTTTGATTAGTTATGGTGTTTTAGAACTCGAAGTTGCATACAATGCAGGCTATTGCATTATTCAATGAGAAGCGTATCGTGGAAGCTCGGGGTGTTACATTTTACATTGAAATTGGATATAAACAAATTTCAAATTAATAAACATTTTTAATTTAAATGAATTATATGACATCTTATCCATAGGATTACATTTAAACTAATTTTGGATACTTATAATATTATAATTTCAAAAAAGGATACCATATTTTGAATAACTATAATTTATAATATATAAAAATGTAAAATTAGTTTTTTTACCAAAAACAGAAATGAATTTTATTACAATAAATTACGATGATTAAACATAAAATTAACTTATCAAGTGACATAATCGTACATTTACGGGCCAATGTAATTACCTATACACATGTCCAAAATCCATTAGCTATCTATATTTCAAACATATCCTCACATGGTTCTATTTATTTTAATTAATGGAGAAAGTATTCTTTGAAAAACGTGGATGGAATTCCCTTTTCAAAATTCTACAAGAATTCAACTCTTCCTCCACAATAAACATGCACTCAACCATCCCACTATTTCACATATATCATGCCCTTTAGATAATCCCACCTCTACTATTTTATCCTTCAAAAATCCCTAAAATCATCACAAAAGACTTAATTTGGTATTAAATACACCCAAGAATGCACTTTGGTTAAAACCAGGATGAGTTACACAAATAAAATGATGTTTGTATGAGGTTTAAAATAATTAAGAGATATGTTATGTAAAGACTCGTAAAATTCATGGAATTTTTTTTCTTATTTTTCTTTGGGATTTTACAAGAACGCAGTTTCTGACGGCACCTGATTCCGAGGACCGGTATGGTCGGAATCAATTTCTGAAGTTTAGCTCGGGTACGTTCAGTGAACGAACGAGCATGAATTTCTAACTTTTGAACCGGTGCTCGGAATCAAATTCTGAGGGCACCGATGGAACCGAAGCGCCGATATTTGCTTATGAACGCCTATTCCGGAGTTGCGTTTACTCGAGAGAAGTTTATAAAAATTGCGGAAGTTAAAAATAAAAATTTAACAACAATTTTTATCTTATTGTAAGTGTTTCAATCCATTGGAAGGAAGTTGGGTAACTACCCAACCTCCTTTGGGAGGTTATGAGGGTGGTGGGGCCCACATGAACCCCACCACTTCATATCCTCTAACCCCCTCAACTCACCATTAATATTGTTAACTGAAGTTAATAACTTATGACATTAATGTAGTGAGTATAATGTGAGTTTTTGAAATTCAAACACTTGAATTTCAAATGCCATGTAGAGTTAATAAATTAAGTGTGGCTTAATTTATTTTGGGTTAGTTCCTTTGTTGCTTGAGAGGACTTGGGGAAAAAAGAAGGCAAGGAGCTTAGAGATCATCTTCTTCATCTTCGACGAAGAACGCGAAGAACGAATGATTCCCAACGATGAACGCTGAGCCCTCGGAGACTGTTTACTGTGAAGCCATACCCGCAATGTGCCACCCTTCATTCTTCTTCCCACGTCAAAGGAAGGGAGACGACGTTCCATCTCGGACAATCTGCGTCAAAATCTTCGAATCCTCTTTCCACGACGTCTCTTCCCGCGACGGTTTCTTTGCAACGAATTTCTCCGCGATGAAAACCTCGTTGAAGCCGCGCTCGAGGTAGGGGGTTTATGTGTTTTCTATACATGATTCTCTTCCGTCTCTTATCCATGTCTATTTGGACCGCATGATAACAGGTAACGGGAGGAGGCCAAACCGCACAAACATGGTCGTCCCCCTCCCTTATTTATTTTTCCTGTTGTTGCGGATCGAATGAAATTGATGTGGTGCCATCGCACCGTGTGGGATCGAGCGGAAAGGATGCGCGACATCGTAACGCCACGCGGGATCGAGCGGTAAGCATGTGCGACATCGTCACGCCGCGTGGAATCAAGCGGCAAGAATGTGCGACGTCGTTACGTCGTGTAATCAATTTTTTTAAACTCTCGTGCGTGGGTAATTGATTTCAAGGTGTTCGTATAATTTGTTTTGGATAAATTATACCCTCTTCATGATTAAAACCATGTGTTTATTATTTTACAATTGATAACACCTAACGCGGAGGACGCGGGACGAACAAACACGGCCCGACAACCCTCCGCAGCTTGTTTATCGATGTGCAGATCAACGGAGGATGACGAAGCAGGCCGCTAAGGCTTTTGAATCCCTTCGTAGTGAAGGTCGAGTCCCGGGAGGACTGTTGGCGAAGACGGCAGGAGAAAAGGACCATCAGAGCGCGTCCGGTGGTCCGCGGAAGGCAGTGGCGGCACGCCGCGCGGGTGCTGCGGCGCCGGGGACCGGCGGTGGCGGTTCGCAGTCGGCTTCAATTAGCGGCGAGGAGGGGGGGAGTCGCGCACCCCGCTCCGCGGCTTCCGCTCAGCCGCGCTGGCCGAGCCGCGACTGGCCGGTTGGACAGGACCGAGCAGGTCGGGCCGCACTGCGCCGGCCGGGTCGGGCCGGGCCCCGCCGAGTCGGACCCGGGTTGGGTCGACCCGGTTCGGGCCGACCCAGGGGGGGCGGGCCGTGTCGGTCCGGGCCCAGACCCCCCGTTTTCAGACCCTCTTTGGTCTTTTGCCCATATCCTGGGCTACAGACCTCTAATTGACACACCGTCAGTTGTGTAGCAATCCTTGGAATGAGACGGCCGTTTCGGTATATTATTATCAAGGTTTCATAATACATTGGGTTCGGCTGGGTTGGTTCGGATACGAAACTAACCGGGCCCGTGGAGCGGAAACACTGATATCTTGAGCTCCGAACGTCCGATTGACGCGCCGTCTATATAATTGAATTCCTATTGATGAGACGGAACTTTTGGCATACTTTGACCGAGTTTTGGATGTAGTTGGATAATGGCTGGGTTGGATTGTACCTGAAATCTAACCGGGCCCCTGGGATGAAAAAGCCAATAACTCTTAGACCGGGTGTCCGATTGACGCGTCGTCTGCGACGTTGAGTTCCTGTTGACGATACGCAACTTTAGGATACATCAACCCTGGACTATGTGTCAGTTGATGTATTAGCCTCTCGGCTCGTGAAGCGGACCCTCCCGAACGAGCTTGCTATGTGCGGGAACCATAGTGCTGGCTATGATTGCCTCTGTGACGACGACAACTATCGTACTGGAATCCTATGTGGGTTCGACGATGAAGTCTATCGTACTGTAATCCTATGTGGGTTTGATGATGAAGCCTATCCTACTGGAATCCTATGTGGGTTTGACGATGAAGACTATCGTACTGGAATCCTATGTGGGTTCGACAGTGAAGACTACCGTACTGGAATCCTATGTGGGTTCGACGATGAAGACTATCGTACTAAAATCCTATGTGGGTTCGACGATGAAGACAATTGTACCGAAATCCTCTGTGGGATCGACGACAATGACTACAATGCTTGTATCCTATGTGGGTTCCAGTAAGATGAATCAGTGATTTCATCTGATCATCTCTCTTACTTTACAAATGATGTATACCTGTGTGAGCTGAATCCTGTTTTGCTTTCCTTTGTGGATTGTGTTGTGCTATCCTCTGTGGATTTACTATTTTCTCTTCTATGCGGATTTACGTTTTTCTTTCCTATGTGGACTGGGTTGTACTTGAGCTCGGATGTTGGAGCCGAGCGAGAATTGATGACTTAGGTACATGTGTGGGCATATACCTAAGCAGTGTCGGATGTTACTTCGTGATTGTATCTTTCCTTTGTGGATTATCCTTTGTGGATTCTGGGAGACATTGGGGGGTATCGGGGTCCCTACTGAGTAGCTTATACTCACCCCTACACGGGCTATGCCCGCACTACGTTGTGTTGGTTTCAGACGACATACAATGCTGATCGTGATGGAGGCTTGCAGAGCAGGACAATACCTGGAGGTGGACCACTGGGCGGGGTGTACTCAGAGCGGATGGCTGGACCGAGGAGCTGTGGAGGCTATCTGTACTCACCCTTCAGGTGGGACTTCCATAGGATGGCTCAATGATGTGGATTTTCTTTTAAGTTGTAGTTTTTCCCCTTTCAGTTGTAATTTACAGTTGGGCTTGTATTTCCATCCCCCTATACTTTCAGCACAGCTTGTTTCTGTTTTTACTTAGTGTTTTACTTCTGCTTGTACTCTGTGGTGTATGTTTACTTTTTTAAAGGCAATTCCTTCCCTGTTACCGGAATTTACGCCTTTGGCGCTAGTCGCCAAGCCCAGGCCTATGGAAGGCGGGCTTGGGGTAGTCACGACATGGGCCTGGAGGACGGGTCATGACAAATTGGTATCAGAGGAGTTCGGTTCTACCGCAGAACTCAGGACTCTGATATTTTTCTATGTGAAGCAATAGTGCTATGGTTACCGAGTGTGGTCTTCAGTTCAGGGAGTCCAGTGTTTGTGCGGCGGCCGACGTATCCGTACACCAGGACCCTGACTACTGATATCCGACATTGTACACAAAAACACTGATTGCGTGTGTGTTTCCAAAGTATTAATGTCATCTCAAACTAGGTCAGCTCACCATGTATAAACATTGACCGTGTCGCATCTGTTCAGGATGTCTCCACGAAGACAGTCAGTTGGAGTTCCGAGAGAGTACTCGATGACGGCTCACCGAGCGACGAGGCTTTGGTACAGGGCCCTTTTTACTATGTTGGCACCCTCGGGTGGTGTACCAGCAGCACAACCACCTGTTGGGAAGCAGATGCCAAAAGCTATACTAGCAAACTAGTCACGCTGGCAAAGAATGTTGCACGAGTTCCAGCAGCAGCGGCCTCCGAGGTTACGAGGTGAGACATATTCCCATACAGGAGAGTACTGGCTGGAGGCGATTTCCAGAGTTTTTCCCCTAGCTGAGACATCAGTAGAGTGGATGGTGGACTTGGCTACTAGTTTTTTCTAGTTATTTACCATGAGGATGGTCCGCTTAATGACGAGGCTTCGGTACATGGACCGATGCCCGAGATAGTGCCTTTGGATAGTGTGTTAGCTATACATCACTACCTGTTGGTCAGCAGTTACAACCGGTGGTACCTGTAGGTGACATATGTAGGTTTACTGCCTTATACGTGTTTCAACATCAGATACCCTCAAGTTCTGAGGCGAACCTGACTCACAGGCGGCTGAGGACTGGCTTGAGGAGGTAGCAGAAAGTTTTCTAGAGCTTATACAACTTCGGCAGGACGACGTGTCGGTAGCTGAGAATTCATCGAGGCGTACCGAACATTCCGGGTACACTATGAATACGATGCGATCAGTTCTATAGAGATCAGACCTCTGAGCACGGTGTGTTTAAGGACATTCGAGCCAACACCTTCTTCATCTATGCAATCCTACTCACGTTAGGGTGCTAGAGAGAACCTTGAGGTAGAATGTTCTTTGGATGAATGAATATAGCCAGTGTATGTTAGCAGTGGGAAGATGCAAACTGGCGTCAGTCACAGAGACTTGGACATGTAAAATGTTTCAAGAAGAGGAAATGTTAAGGATAGATGAATCTGCAGTGCAGCGGACATGGAGGCAAAGATAGGAGAGCATCTTGTGGTGGTGTACATTTCAACATATTACCATTACCCGCCTTTGTAGTCCCCGCTAGGCTCGGGGTGTTGGGGAGCAGGGGAAGAGAGTAGCTTCTTGCGGTCATGGATTGTGACCAAAAAGGGCTCTATAGATGATTCGAAGTGCGGACATTGTCTTCTACTAGCTGTTGTAGCCACAGACATCGAAACAAATCATCCCTTCCTTCCATGAATCTAGTCCCAGACCAAGAGTTTCCAGTTAAGCCGTCGACATGACCCTCACGTCTAGAGATACCTTTGGGAGGATACTCGATAGTCACACTTACGCCGACGGTGTGATCTGACCCTTGAGGCGAGAGTCTCGGTTGGGACCTCATGGTGGCAGCGTCGATGCCTTACGACGTTAGTTTGAGTACGGATTTGGCAATCACTATTAATACTCAAATTGATGGTATTAGGCAATCATTGGGATGGGTTTTCCTTGGTCGGTGAAAAGGAACCCCTGGGCAGAACAAGTTAAACTCGTTCATGGAAGGGTGTAGCCGATCATTCTTGGGTTGGCCAACCTTACCCTCGTGGCAGCAGGAGTTTTGAGTTTCAGTTCTAATATAAAAAGGGAGACCTCTAGAGTTCTAGGATGGCGACCACGTTCTTATACGGGTCTCACCTAAAAAGGTTTACGGTGATGTAGCCAAGGCAGAGAGATATCTCCGAGGTTTAAGGGAGCTTTCTAGGTCCCTAGCAGGGTATGCGAGGTGGTTTACCGCTTCACCCATCCACCTCAGTTGCACTAGGTGCACAACGTCTTCCACGTATCTCAGATGAGGAGATACATGCACATCCCGACACAAATATTTGACCATGGGGATCTGGTCTTTAATGATGGGGTGACTTTAGCGGAGGTTCCAGTGGAGATTGAGGTTCGACTGGAGCGGGTCCTATGAGGATGGTTGATTCCCCTTGTCTGTTTTCATAGGCAGTTCAGAAACCTCCAGGTGAGCACATGAGAGCGGAAGGCTCTAATGCGTGCTCAATACAACTTTTGTTTCCCTAGTTTGTGTTATAGCTTTACGAAGACGTAAATCCCTGAGGTGGGAGTAATGTAAAGACCCGTAAAATTCAAGGAAAATTTTTTCTTATTTATCTTTGGGATTTTACAAGAACGCAGTTTCTGACGGCACCTGATTCCGAGGCCCGGTATGCCCGGAATCAATTTCCGAAGTTTAGCTTGGGTACGTTCAGTGAACGAATGAGAAGGAATTTCTAACTTTTGAACCGGTGCTCGGAATCAAATTCTGAGGGCACCGATGGAACCGCAGCGCTGGTATATGCTTATGGACGCATATTCCAGAGTTGGGTTTACTCGATAGAAGTTGATAAAAATTGTGGAAGTTAAAAATAAAAATTTAACAACAATTTTTATTTTACTCTAAGTGTTTAAATCCTTTGGAATGAAGTTGGGTAACTACCCAACCTCCCTTGGGAGGTTATGAGGGTGGTGGGGCCCACACGAACCCCAACCCTTCATATCCTCTAACCCCCTCAACTCACCATTAATATTGTTAACTTAAGTTAATAACTTGTGACATTAATATAGTAATTTTAATGTGAGTTTTTAAAATTCAATCACTTGAATTTAAAAATCCATGTTGAGTTAATAAATTAAGTTTGGCCTAATTTATTTTGGGTTAGTTCCTTTTTTGCTTCAGAGGACATGGGGAAAAAAGAAGGCAAGGAGCTTAGAGATCATCTTATTCTTCTTCGACAAAGAACGCGAAGAATGAACGATTACCAATGAAGAACGTTGAGCCCTTGGAGACCGTTTACCATGACTCCATACCCGCAACACGCCACCCTTCATTATTCTTCCCACTTCAAAGGAAGGGAGATGATGTTCCATCTCGTAAAATCTTGGTCAACGTCTTCGAATCCTCTTTCCGCGACGTCTCTTCCCGCGACGGTTTCTCTGCGACGAATTTCTCCACGACGAAAACCTCGTTCAAGACGCGCTCGATGTATGGGGTTTACGTGTTTTCTATACGTGATTATCTTCCGTCTCTTATCCACGTCTATTTGGACCGCACGATATCAGTTAACGGGAGGAGGCCGGACCGCACAAACACGGTCGTCCCCCTCCCTTATTTAATTTTGTTGTTGTTACGGATCGAATGAAATTGACGTGGTGTCGTCGCACCATGTGGGATAAAGCGGAAAAGATGTGAGACATCATCATGCCGCGTAGGATCGAGCGGAAATCATGCACGACATCGTCAAGCCGCGCGGAATCGAGCGAGAAGAATGTGCGACGTCGTCACGTTGCGCAATCAATTTTTTTAAACTCCCTTGCGTGGGTAATTGATTGCAAGGTGTTTGTATAATTTATTTTGGATAAATTATATCCTCTTCATGATTAAAACAACGTGTTTATTATTTTCCAATTGATAACTCCTAACGCGGAGGACGCGGGCCGAACAAACACGGCACGATAACCCTCCGCAGCTTGTTTATCGATGTGCGGATCAACAGACGATGAAGAAGCATGCCGCTAAGGCATTTGAATCCCTCCGCAGTGAAGGTCGGGTCCCAGGAGGACCGTTGGAAAAGACAGCAGGGGAAGAGGACCACCGGAGCGCGTCTGGTGGTCTGCGAAAGGCGGTGATGGCGCGCCACGCCGACACGACGGCTCCGGCGACCGGCGGCGCCAACGCGCCGCTGGAAGGTTGCCGGCGGCGGTTCGCCGCCGGCTTCAATCAGTAGCGAGGAGGTGGGGAGCCATGTACCCTGCTCCGAGGCTTCTGTTTAGCTGCGGTGTCCGAGCCGCGGCTGGCCGGTCGGGTAGGGCTGGGCCGGGCCCAGCCGGGTCGGTCCGGGCCCAGACCCCCCGTTTTCAGACCATCTTTGGTCTTTTGCCAATATCTTGGGCTACAGACCTCCGATCGACGCACCGTCAGTTGAGTAGAGATACTTGGAATGAGACGGTCGTTTCGGTATATTATACTCAAGGTTTAGGAATACTTTGAGTTTGTTCGGGTTCGTTCGGATACGAATCCAATCGGGCCCTCGGAGCGGAAACGCTTATATCTTGAGCTCCGGACATCTGATTGACGAGCCGTCTGTCTCGTTGAATTCCTCTTTATGAGACGGATCTTTTGGAATACATCGCCCGAGTTTTGGATGTAGTTGGATAGTGGCCGGGTTGGATTGTACCCAAAATCCAACCGGGCCCCTGGGACGAAAAATCCAATAACTCTCAGATTGGGAGTCCGATTGATGCACCATCTGCGACGTTGAGTTCCTGTTGACGATACAGAACATTTGGATACATCAACGCTGGACTATGTTTCAGTTGATGTATCATCCTCTTGGCTCATGGAGCGGACCCTCCCGAACGAGCTTGCTGTGTGTGGGAACCCTAGTGCTGGCTGCGACTGCGTCTGTGAGGATGACGAATTTCGTACTGGAATCCTATGTGTGTTTTATGATGAATAATATCGTACTGGAATCCTATGTGGGTTCGACGATGAAGACTATCGTACTGGAATCCTATGTGGGTTCTACGATGAAGAATAATGTACTGGAATTTTATGTGGGTTCGATGATGAAGACTATCATACTGGAATCCTATGTGGGTTCTGTGATAAAGACTATCGTTCTGGAATCCTATGGGGGCTCGACGATGTAGACTATCATACTAGAATCCTATGTGGGTTCGACGATGAAGACAATTGTACCGAAATACTCCGTGGGTTCGACGATGAAGACAATTGTACTGAAATAATCTGTGGGTTCGACGGCGAATACTACAATGCTTGTATCCTACATGGGTCCCAGTAAGATGAATCAGTGATTTCATCTGATCATCTCACTTACATTACAAATGATGTATACCTGTGTGAGATGAATACTATTTTGCGTTTCTTTGTTGATTGTGTTGTGCTATCCCATGTGGATTTATGTTTTGCTCTTCTGTGTGGATTTACATTTTTCTTTCCTGTGTGGACTGGGTTGTACTTGAGCTCGGATGTTGGAACCGAGCGAGAATTGATGACTTAGGTACATGTATGGGCATATACCTTAGCAGTGTTAGATGTTACTTTGTGATTGTATCTTTCCTTTGTGGATTATCCTTCGTGGATTCTGGGAGACCTTTGGGGGTCTCAGGGTCCCTAATAAGTACCTTATACTCACCCCTGCACAGGCTATGCCTGCACTACGTTGTATTGGTTGCAGACGACGGACAACGCTGATCGTGGTGGAGGCTTGTGGAGTAGGACGGTACCTAGAGGTGGACCATAGGGCGGGGTGTACTCGGAGCGGATGACTAGACCGAGGAGCTGTGGAGGCTATCTGTACTCACCCTTCAGGTGGGACTTCCAGAGGACGACTCGACGCTGCGGCTTTTCCTTTCAGTTGCAGTTTTTCCCCTTTAAGTTGTACTTTACAGTTGGGCTTTTATTTCCGGCCCCCTTTACTTTCAGCACAACTTGTTTCAGTTTTTACTTAGTGTTTTACTTCCTCTTGTACTCTGTGGTGTATGTTTACTTTTACAAAGGCAATGCCTTACCTGTTACCGGGATTTACACCTTTGGCACTAGTCTCCAACCCCTGGCCTATGGAAGGCGGGCTTGGGGTAGTCATGGCACGGGCCCCGAGGATGGGTCGTGACATGTTTAGGGTTTTATCATCTCGCTTTTATTTTCCATGATACACAAGCAATCATCACATCATATTTCATATATTTTGTGTGTAAAAATTACATAGATTTATTATGTCATTATTATACATAAATATATTGGTATTTACATATCCATTTGATAATCATTCGTTCAATGGGTTTATGTTTGAAAAGATAGAAATTTTAAGGTAATTTTCTCTCAATTATTCTTATTTGATATAAATTCCAGGTTATGTTCCTTTATTTTTCAGTGAGATGTATATAATACCTTCTACATATTACAACATTAATATCCTTATTTTCATGATATTCGTTTCATCATGTAATTTCATTCATTCCATTGTATTGTGATGCAATGTTACCATGTGGTAACAGTTTATTGCTACAATCTCATCATTTATCACGATTGTTTTAGATTATGATTCCATTATTTATATATTATGACTCATATATCAATAAATATAATTTATTATATTAACCTCTAGATATTCATTTTATATCCATGTAATGGTACAAAATTACCACTATTTGCTACTTAAGATACACATGAAAATGTTTTATGGAAATCCAAATTTATTTTTCCTTTAGATGAATATGTAGGTTCTTTGAAAAATGTTATTTTAATAATTTTTTCAAAAATGTTTTAATAATTCATATGAGGTTTAATGTTAATTTTTACACGATGATTATATTTTTAAAAAGGGGTTTTAAAAATAAACATCATGTTGTTTTTGGATAAATGTACTTTTCTAAATTGTCATGGTGAAAATGTAATGTTCGGTATGTACAGACATACCCGTCATCATGACAGTGATATCTATGATTCTTCCTTATATTTTTTAAAATGGTTTATTTTTTATATATTTTCTCCTAATAT
The DNA here is from genome assembly GCA_963277665.1 of Viscum album. Lineage (NCBI taxonomy): Eukaryota > Viridiplantae > Streptophyta > Magnoliopsida > Santalales > Viscaceae > Viscum > Viscum album. Next base: position 407,266,735 of record OY728146.1, read on the forward strand.
TCAATAAATTTTTATATGTTAATATATATTTCAAAGTAAAGTGGTTTTTAAAAAATATTGGAGTTAAAAAATGTTTTAAATGACATTCAAAGCATCCATAATATATTTTAAAAATTTTATTTTCAAGGAAAATGATTTCTATGATATAAATATTTCATATTATTTCATCAAATCTCTTTTCAATAAAAGGTTTTTGAAAATCATTTCAAGAATTCATTTCATGTTTTCAAGGTATTTTCAATGAAAATGTTATTCAACCTTTTTTATGTTTTTAAACTAATTTTTCGAAAGAAAAAAGGATATTTTACAGAAAAAAAATGTTTTTAAAAGAGATTTCCTAAATATTTCCCATGTAAGATGACATACGTTGGTTTTACTCAATCCTTTCAAGGAAAATTATTCAAAGGTTCCCGTTTTGATTTTTCTATGAATGGATTATATTTTAATGGCATGTTCGTTATAAAGATTGTATCTCTTTCATGGGTTATGTGATTATGAAACCAATTTATCATTCATTGGTTATATATTTTTGGAAGCCATTTCACATTAACGAGATATATGTTTATGAAATCCATTTATCTTTCACGAATAATATGTTTATGACCCCAGTTTCTTTTCTACATGTTATATTCTATTGAAACACTCATCTTATCAAGGGTTATGCTGGATGAAATGATTATGATACCTATCTCATTTTCATATATAGTGATAGGATTAATGTTTTGTGTTACACATTTCAATTCATGGGTTATTATATGATGTTTTTGGGTCCCATATATTTTATGGGTCATGAAATGATGCACGTTATATTATATTTTAGAATATGTATATATATTTTCATTAATTGATAGGTGGGACATATATCCCCCTATATAAATTGGGTAAAGATTTATATCTTAAGATATAATTATTAGAATTAAGACTATGGACTTAATATATTATGGAATATGGGGAAAACCAATCCTCTTGGAGAATATGGGGATTCTTGATCCACCATGGCATGATGGGGAAACTTGATTCACTATGGGAAGATGGGGAAACCTAATACCCAATAGAAAGATGGGTATTATAGATCCCTTAAAAATAAAGGACGGTGACTATGGTTGGCAGTGTGTCCCAACCATTTAGTGTATCCCCCACGATGTTCCCTTTTATTTTTTTTAATTAATGTTGACTTATTGGGAATGATGTTGCATGTTTTTATTTATTTCATAATTCCATGAAATATTTATATATTATTATTTCATGTCATATGCTACTAATTTCAACATGATTCATGTCTTATGAACTTCTAGAATTTATTCCATGACTCATGTATATTATCCTTGATATATAGGGTATAATATTTTTATTTGATTATAATGTTCTCATGAACATATGATAAAAATTATTCTTATGTATCTCTCTTGTTTTCCCTTACCGGGAATCTGAGATCAAACGTTTTTGTGTTTCCATAACCCATGTTATCGATATATGTATTATGTATGATGTTTCTAGAAGGGATATAGTCATAAAAAACCTAGTGGGAGTTATTGTTTCTCAGGTATGTACCAGTGTCTATGTTTCTTTGAATCCAAATGCACTAGACTACTACAATATATGGGTATCTATTTGTGTAATGTATTATGTATTATGAAAAAATGTTGTAATGTTAATTTTTTAAATGTCAGGGTCTCTATAATGGGTTCACCAAGATAGAACGTGGTGTTCTTGTTATAGCTTTAACAATGGATTCTCTTATATAGAGCTCCATTTTTTGGTAATGATTATAATTTCCCTTGAACTATATTGTAATTTGGTTGTATATTTATTCCAAAATGTAACGGATCAATAAGGATTTCATGTGATGATGTACCAAGGTATCTATATAAATATTTAGTTTATATGAATTAGTTTTTATAAAAAAATTAATTTAAAATGTTGAAATAAATGATTTCATTAAGGAATAATATTTTTGATTTTATGGGTAAAATATTATAATTTCGAGAAATGTATTTAATGGGATTTCATGTTATTAATTAACTAATTGTCTCCATTCAATTATATACCTTCCATAGCTTCAATGAGTATTATTTTTTAAAAACATTATTATTACAGTGTTTAATGATAGGTGAGGGAAATAAATATATCATGTTGAATGTCAAGAAGAGTATTCATGAAAATAAATAATTATTTTTCATAATGTTCATTATTATGGGAAAAAGGGATACTTTTTGGAAGTAAAAACTTTTTATTTTATGATTCTTATATATATGAGTTATGGAATAATTCTCTGTATCCACAAACCTTAAATGATCCTATATTTTGAAGAAGTATTTTCTTAAATAAAACATAATATTAGGAAATATTTGAGTTTGGGTCCTTATAGTTGGTTTCAAATGTCAGTAAAAATAACTTTAGTGTTTTTAGTAATTTTAATAACATTTATTTAAAATAATTTACTTATGTGAAAGATAAAATGTTATAGAAAATGACTATGACACAATTTCATTATCTATTATTTGTATATTTGAAAGGTTTTTTAATATAGTACACTAGGAAACTATAGTTGGAAAGAAATGAGAGGGACATATCCTTCCCAAACATCATCCTGATAAGGTTTGAATCAGAATAGAATATATTGTTACAATTATGACTCAGTTGACTCATGTAATAAATGATAATGGTTTCCATACAATATAGTAACCAAAAATACCAAGAAGGATTATTTATTTTTTAGACTATTTTAGGAGGAAACAGCCCCATCTTTCAGTGGATCATCTGACTTAGTGATTTATAAAACCTGGATCAATTCATTAAGAAAAATTTTTGATGTCATGGGATGTTTGAATAATAAAAATGGAACCTTTGAAATATATCAATATGAAGGTGATGTTGATCGATAGTGGTCTATGTTTTGGAATAGTGATGAGAAGATGATCATATTATCATATAATGGGAAACATTCATTGAAATTTCATTATATAAATAATTCTCTAATATACTATGACTTCAAATGGAAAAATAGTTACTGGAATTAAAGTAAGGATAAGAATATAATATTGTTTTATATTAAGAAAACATTACATTATTATCATGGTATGTACCAGATTTTATTTGGGTCACTGATAGACAAAATAATTGTTTTTTCATTCGTTTGAAACCATGTCTATAATGGATTTTTTATAAATTGGATTTTATAATATACGAAAATTTAGTTTAATTTAATAAGAATGTTTAGATGGATTTCATTAACTCTAATGTGATTCATTGAGATAAATGTAAAAACATGGCCACATTAGAAGGTGATAGAGAAACATTAAATAAATAAATATTGTGGTAACTTAATAAAGCTCCAATCTTGTTGTAACTATGGTAAAAATTACCATGGAGAATGTCCTAAAAAGTCAATGAAGTGTTACCTAGGTGGAAATTTTGGCCACCAGAACCGTGAATGCATGGAAAATAATACATTGGAATCATAGAATGGGGTGACAAATAGAAATTCAATTGTTATATGTTTTATATATATTGATTTGGTTGAGTATGCTAACATCTATCTTCAGTTAGACATACAAGAAACAAATTCTCATGACTGGAAATAGAAATGTGTAGGAATGACATTTTCTACTACTAGAGATTATTTGGGGATGTTATATGATGTGTTTATTGGTATGTTACATATGTATTTGAATTATGTCAACACCATTATCGCAATAGATATTTACATCCATTCATTTCTTGTAAATTATAAACTAAATTGGTAATCTCAACTAAAAAAAGTAATATTTATATTTTGTTGAAAAAACCCGGTGGAATTATTAATGAAAACAATATTTATAATAATCATTCTATTTTTATCACATGGATGGAATTTCTTGAAGATCTTATCGTACTGGCCATAATAGATTTTGGTATCTTTCTTGGTATGGATTGGATTTCATTTTATCATACTAAAAGACTGAAATTATAATATTATAATGTTAAATAATTTTGTGCCTTTTAACAGAAAACAAATAATGAGAAATATATCTAAGATCGAATTGAATGTTAACTAGATCATATTTCTGAAAATAAATAGAATATTAAAATTTATGCTGTTCTAGTAGTAAATGAATACAATGATGTCTTTAGGAATTATTTTCTAGGTGCTATTCCTGATCGATAGGTTGAATTTGCTTTTGAAAATGTACCGTATTCTAAGACAATTTCAAAACACACTTATTAAATGTATCATGTGGATAATTTGTAAATTAAAAAGAAAATATAGGATTCACTAAATAATTTTTTCTATTGACCAAGCACTTCACCAAGGATTGATCCTATCTTTTTTGTTTAAAATAAGTTATGTTCAATTAGACTTCTAATTGACTATAAATCCATAAAAACATCACTTTTTAGAAAAATTTTCCCTTTCCACATGTTGATGAAATTTTTTATTAGACATAGGGATCATATTATCCTTTAATAGTTTAAATGAGATTAGGGTTCAATCTGTTGAATGTAAAGAAAGAATATATTTCAAAAACCATTTTTCAGACTAAATATAGGAAATATGAGTTTATAGTTACATTTTTTAGATTATCTAATTCAACTTTTGTATCAATGGATCCTTGAATAGAAATTTTAATTTTTTTTAGATAACTTTTTAGTCATTGATAAAAATAATTATATTCTAAAATTAAGTATGATAAATAAATACATTTAATGGTTGTTTTAAAAACAATAAAAGAAGATAAATTGTAAGATAAATTTATCATGTCAAGATTTTTGTTGTAAAAGATTGCATTAATTGGTCACATTGTATTTAAACATGGAATAATTATTGATCATGGTAAAATAAAGGATAAAATAATTTATTATTAATTTAATGTTTTGGGAAATTCCATGAGTGCACTCCGCATCATTTATAAATGGACACCTATTATTATCTCTCATAAAACAAAAATACCTATTTTCATTGATTATATATTTCCAAATACCTTCTTATAATCCATACCCACATCATATATCTCTTATTTTATGCATAACCATATACTTAGTGGTCGTATGTTATTAAGCAGTGAAGAGTTTCTAAATAAGATGTATCATTTTGTAATAAGTGATTTTGTTATTCATATTATTCAACCTATTTATAAAATAATTGATATATTATTACATAAAAAATAAAGTATTATTAATGAACTTTTAGGTTATTGTGTTAAAATAGTCATCTAAATCCATGTCTCATTCCATTAAATGGGAAAATAATTAATTTTTCATGTGTACGGTGGACTACATTCATACAAACCAATGAAATTAATTTTCCATCGTCATGTCATAGTAAATGTAATAATGACAGAATAAATTCTAATATGTGAAATTAATGACATATTTATCAATTTTAAAAGATATAGTATCAGTTATTTTCATACATTTATATGCAAATAAAAATGATAATTTCGTTTGTGTATACATATAAAATATCACCGCCACCAAGAAATGTGATTCATTTTTTGTCATAAAATAACTTTTATTATTATTATAACAAAATTTATATTTATATAAATATATAAATGTAATTATGAAAATTATATAATGATATAATTATTTGTTCCGTCATTTCATATTGATCATTTAAAAATGGAAAAGTTATTCATGAATTTGTATGGCCTTCCATCTCAATGATTATAGCATGGTTTTTTTTCATATTCATGTTTAGTATTTGGTTTAAAATGTATAATAATTATTTTAAAATAATAATTAGGTAATTATTATTATTATAAATATTATAAAATAATTACCACATTGACTATAGAAATCATTCAAAATTATTTTTTGGACCCATGTACTGAATATCATAAAAATTCTTGACGTAAATATAAAAAATTTTGAAATTATTATAAGATGTCAATAAGTGAAAAAAAGGAATAATAAAATTAAAATATCTAATTAAAAATTTAATAATTTAAATTATTTTATTATTCAAGAAGATAATGTTCATACATAATGAATAAGACTCAATGTGGTGGACTTCATCTAATTTTTTGTTCATTGAAGTAGTTATTTATGTTAGGAACTGTTATTATATTATCCACAGTATATAATTCTGATTTTAAGTTATGTACAAATAATTTTTCTATTCTGATGATTTTTTAATGCTATTCTTTAATGGTCTTTATTATATAAGTCTTTCTCAAGTGGTAAGGGTATTTTCAATGAAATCCACCTCATTATAATTTTATTTGAACCTCTTTTCCTTATATGACAATAATTTTTTAATTATAGGTGAAATTTATTTTCATATTTTGGTTATTAGACATTATAAATGATGGGTTCACCTAGATAGAATCAGGTGAGCCAATTATAGATTGAACGATGGATGTGCCTCAAAAGAACTACTAAATACTGATTAATTATAATATAATATATTGAATTATATTATAATGTTGACATCTAGTTATTATAATCTATTCAGGTTCTTTGAGGGTTTAGTATGGTTTCTAGGTGTTGATTACCACTGGTCCCAACATGAATTTTCTGTGTTTCCAAATGAGGTTTTTTGGAAATAGTTTATCATCAAAAGGAAAAAAAGAGAACTTTTTTGGAATTATATTTCCATTTTATGGGTATAAGGAATTTTTCAAGAAATTTGTTTTTTCCATGGGTTTTCATGTTTTCATTGAAAAATTAAATTCCCTTCATTTATATAACTTGCTATGATTATATTATTATCCCATGATTTTTAATATATTAATTTTCTAGGGATTGTGGATGGGTATGGCAATAGAGAAGTTTATGTTGAAATTCATGATCAATTTTCATGATAAGATCTCATGATTTATTTTAAATTTTTATATCAAGGAAAAAATGGATAATGATCCGAGGTGAGAACTTTTTAGTTTATAAATTTTTATATATTTTTTATGGCCTAATAATCTAAAAACATACAATTGAAATTATTCTCAATTTGTAACAAATTAATTTCTTAACTATATCTTTAGATTATGTAATGATTAAGGTAATGCCCTTATATTATTTATTACAATATTTAATACATTCATGTTATCATAAAAATTTATAACATAAAAAAATTCCAATAATGTAATTCAAATAAAAATGATCTATTTTTTCCAACATGATATTATAAGGTTTTTAGAAAACAGTCTACTAAAAATAGATTCATTTCATATTACTTCATCATACAATTGATCCATCATTCGTGTATACAATTTTGTACCATGCTAGGTATTCCCATCAAATATTTCCATTCAAGATTGGTATTTTATTCATTGAGTTAAAAATTTTAAATGTCCTAACAAACTTTTCCATTAGGAATGTTTCAATAGAACTAAGCGTCTGTATTCTTTAGAAATAGGACACACCAACACTCCATTGATTTTATAACTTGAAGAACTTATATAAATTGGACATTCATTTACCATCCCATAAAACATGGCCCTCAATATTGATTCATAACTTCTATGAGTATCAAAAATTAAACCTTTTATAACCCATATATACTTCAAATATTTGATCAATGGATCAAAATAGACATAAATATCATTATCATGTTTCATCGGTATGGATATAAGTAGAGAAAACATAATGTATTTTATTTTCAGTCATTACCATGATGGATTGTAATAATTTTATAACTTGATAGATCATGTACTCTAACAACTATTATTTACTACAAAAAGATTTATTCCACCAATATATACCGTAAAAAGAATTTTTCTCAACTCATTTCGAAATACATAATACTTGTAATCACTTATGATCCATCGAGTAGAATCTATTGGAAGATATAGGTTTCCATATTTAATTAATGTAACTTCATTTCATGTTTATTTTCTTATGGTTTCATGATATACATAAAGTATTACAAAATATTTCATGATTAAAAATGTACATTGAAAATTTTGTTTTAATTATTTTATTTTTATTTTATTTATTTGTGAAACTTTTTGGGAAATTTAGGAGTGATTCATGGTTCTTTACAAAAAAATAAGAAATAAATTAAACATGAATTTTTTTTTAAATAATTCTCATTGAAAATAGAATTAACATAATAACATATGTTCGACATGGAATTTCATTTTACTCAATAATCATATTATTCCAAATAAAAATTAGTTTTGTAATTCTTATGTCACTTCATCCATAACCATCATTCAAGTTATACAACATAAATAAAAATAACAATTTTTTGGATTAAGTACATCTGGACAATAGTGGTCTCATTAAAAAAACTATTTTATTTATCAAACAACATTGTAAAATCATGAAGGTAATCATCATTTTCCTTTTTATTTTTTTGTATGTGATCTCCATCTTCAGTTAAACTTGTATTAATTTCAAATGACTCATTAACTGTATTATCATCCTGATTGGTGTTCATGTTCATTTTCCCCATGTTTATTTCAGAATTTATGTCTCTAATGTACTCTATAACAAATAAAATTTTCATCAAACTCTTATGGAATAATATTTTTTGAATAAAAACAATGAAAAACACACAAAAAATATATGAAAAGGGTTTTATGAATTCTCTATTAAAATCAGGATGAAATCATTATATAGTATTTCATTTAATTTTTTCATAAGATTTGATTGAATCCATTTTAAATTCATCTTTATCCTAATATGTTCATAAAAAATACTTTTTTAACATAAAATAAATAAAAGATACATTATATTAGTTTTCAATGGTGAAGGTTCTAGAAAATTATAAAAAGGGGTACCGACCATTTAATTGATTCAAATAATTATATTATGATTTGATGGAAATCTGTATTTGAATTTAAGAAAATAATTACACCACTATGGTTGAGGTTATCAGGTGAATTTATCCAAAATTTTACATGGTACTTGGTATGGGATGATAATTTCACATAGTATTTCATGCAACAACAGTGTATATCAAGAAGAGATGGGGAATGATACTGAAGCAATCAAAATTCAGTAATATATTTTCAGTAATTGAATCTAATGAAATTGAATGATTTCTCATTACATATAAATGCTCATAGGATGGGAATTAGTGATGTATTTGAGAAAATTTATTAGTTTGTTACCTAAAGATTAAATTATTCTCAATAACACAATGGTTTAATAAATGATTTGATCATATAATACAATTTCACATTTTCCTTACACACTTATACCCCTTCCCCATTCCTGATGGGTTGAGATACATGATCACTTGGGATAGAGTATACATGAACCAATGTACAATGAATTTCAAAAAACACTAAGACTACAATATTATATCCTAGTGAAAATGGCCATATGATTTCTTATTCCCCTTATTTCGGACACTGTGGGGAGAATCCTAATTAATATAAATAGAGTAAAACATAGAGTTCATATTGAATAGAATTAGTGAAGGAATTAGTGGATGGATTCATAAAAAAATACTTTTTATGGGAATAATATTAAATAATAATAAATTAATCATCTTATTAGAATAAACATTTTCCATATTTCATATCGAACCCATTAAAATTAAAAAAACCATGAATGAGTCCAAAAAAATTATATTTACCACATTTTATTTTAAAATTCCAAATATATGTATTAAATAACATTCAAAATTCAATAGTATGGTTTTTATATTTTTAAAACCCCACTTGAATTATGTTTTTTTGTCCACATAAAAATTTACAATTTTTAAAAACATTTAATTGGATGTGAAACCCATTTTCAACAATAAAATTAAGTATCAAGTGAATTTATTAAAATAATATTACAAAACCCATCAATAATAAATTAAATTTTAAAAAACATTCCCATGGAAATATGAACACATTGAAATGATTAAATATTTATATGTTCAACTTCAAATCACTTCAGGATATTCAAAGAACTGAATAAATTTTATTTCAATATAATAAAAATGATCATTATTTCATTTCAAACACCATTTTAAATATAAAATAATGATTTACTTTTCAAAATTGAAATATAAAATATGCATGGACATAAAAATTATAATTATGAAACCAACCAATCTATAAAAAATCATGATTATTAAATATTCCATAATTTTTTTTATAAGTATTTCATGAATATTACATTTTTTAGAATATGTGAGTTTATTTTAAATTTAAATCCTAAAAATTTTATCCATGAAAACTCAAAATAATTAAAATGTTCCTATAACCACTCGAATCCGGAGCCACTCAACTCGTGCCCCGTACCTGGTTTTCCACATGACCTCAAGTATGTCTCTCCAAATGCCAGGGGATGCCGACTAGCAGCGAGGGCCTTTGTGAGTCAGTGGGGAATCTATGCCCTCATTTTGTAATGTATGCAGTAGAAAGGGGACTAATAAACAATAGCGGAAGCAGAAAACAGTATATGAAAAATGAAACCAAACTGTAGAAGCAATGTATAATATAAAAATAATTCATCATGGTACATCTATATATGGAAGTAGTAAATAAAGAAACATGCTTAAATACAACTAAAACCCAATTACTAAAAATAACCAGTAATCACTAGTATCATCACAATCATAAGCTCGGTCCCATTCTCTCCACCTCTAACCAGCATTCATGCACCTGAGGTAGAAGGGCCACAATCCCTATCCACACCGCAACTATATAACCTGTCTGGGCCGAAAAGCAGTACCCAAACAGGGTGTGAGACTAATACAAGTAGGAAACCACCACAAGATATGTTCCCTATTGTCAATTATCAATATAGAAAAAGTAAATGAATAAATACATCAAAGAAACCGAAGTACACTGAGCAAAAAATTCTACAAGACTCCATTCACATTTATTCATTAATTTAATTCATTTATTTAATAATTAATTAATGAATCTAGATAAGAGATCTATAATACAAAGCCATTGCAGGTAACACAATAGGTGTCTCAACAGAATACCTAACAACAAGTAGTATTAACACAATCTTGTTCTTTGGCTTGGTGGACTCATCACAACCAACCCACATTAATTTATCACGATGACCCTCTGGGTGGCCAAGGCGGGAAGACCCCTGTGGTCAAGTATTCAATAAAGGCAAAGACACTATGAGGAAGAAATCATCGTCAATTCCTCTTATGGTATTTTAATGATACTACAAACTCTCTAAGGAAGCACTTACATCTAGTTCCCCCTTTAGTCTCGATTGGGTAATTATCAGACCCTCTAAGATAGCACAATGTCAATCTCCATTATTGTCTTGTAGTGGAAACAATTAAATCAGACCACTGTGGAAGAACGCAACGTCAATTCCCCTTCTGGTCTTGCTACACCAGGTTATCGCAGCCCAGATTAAAAGCCATCGTACTTAACTGATTCATAGCAACTCAATGTATGTTCAAAAAAATACTTGGCTAATAGCTACAGTACATCAAAAACATTTAAACTGTAGGAAACACATAAAATTATTCATATCAAGGTAGGAAATCAGTGTTACAAAGTTTTCATCAATAGAAACCTAATCCAAACGGTGATAAACAACCAAAACAAGGAAATCAGCCATGATGTGATCATCAGACATGAAAAAAAGAAATCATTATTCATCTAACAGCCTCAAGCACACAAGAAATATATGGCAGATAATATTACAAAATCAAAATCCTAACCCGCCATACCTGATACATGGGTATCTAGAACAATAGCAAAAAAACTAAATGAAATTTAACGAAAGGCATAAAACCACCTACCTTGATGGATTTGACGAAAACCAAAACAATGAATAATGAACAAGAAACTGGAGATGATTCTCCAAGAACCCTCTTTATATCCCTTCTCCTAACAACATCACGACCCAGACTCATCAAATATGGAATCCACACACTTAGATCTACGCATAACATGCATAGATCTAAGAAAATGTTGGAAGATGAGAAGTAGATCTTACTAGATTCAAGTAATCAATCATGAACAAAGGAGAAAGATCACATACCTCAAGAATCCGGCTTCTATTTTCCATGAGATGCCTTCAAATCGCCTCCATAACACTTGCAAGATGTCTCCCAATCGTCAAGGGAGAGTAATCGGAGTTATGGCCTCTTAGTAGCTTAAATGTGTCAATTAGAGGAAAAAAGAGTTAGATCCACAATTTAAGGATTTTATGTAAGTTCCAGCATGATTTTATTGCACAGTTAGACAAACAGTGCAATAACCGTGCAGTCTGTACTGCCATTCCAACACTCCATGCATGGTCTCTTCATACAGTTTTTCTTAACTGTGTGACAACCATGCAGTCGCCAATTTCTTGAGTCCTAACTATGCATGGTCTTGCCACACTATTAGAAAAACTGTGCGCTGCCCATGCAGCTCCCTGTCTTTCCTCAAATCTTCATTTCATGTTTCCTCGACTCTCACAAGAATAACCTTTATCATTAAATCCTTGAAAAAATCAACCAAGGGGGTCACATACCTGAAAAGAATATCCAGGTTCTTAAAAAATTTCCCCCTTAACGAAATTCATCCCCGAATTTCCTAATGCGGAGTAGAAGAAGAAACCTTGAACAACTTTGGCCACTGCGATCGTACATCAACCTCCCTCTCCCAAGTCTCGTCTTTTACCCTCCCATGGTTCCATAGAACCTGTACCAGAGGAACATACCGACCATGGATAACCATGGCACTACGATCAACAATTCTAATAGGATTCTCCTCAAAATATGCATCCTGCTCCTACTCAAACTCATCGGGTTAAAAAACATGAGACGGGTCTGAGAAATACTGTTGAAGATGAGAAACTTAGATGATGTCGTGAAATGCCTAGTACCTCTGAGGTAACTGAATCCTATAAAAAACCATCCTGACTCTCTCCAGAACCTCAAATGGCCCATAGTATCTCGGTGAAAGCTTCCCATGTCTACTAATCAACTTATTTCCAAACATCAGGGTACCATGTAAGAAAAACAGATCTCCGACCATGAACTCCAAAGGTCATCCCTTCTGATCAGCATAAGATTTCTACTGAGACTATGTGGTATCCATCATCTTCTTAATCTACTTCACCTGCTCTGTAGTCTCATGAAAAAGACGAGGTCCCAGCAGAGCTGCCTCTCCTGCCTCCAGCCAACACAAGGGTGATTTGCACGAACAACCATATAAAGCCTCGTAAGGTGACATCTAAATAGTTTCATGAAAACTATTATTATAGGAAAAATCCCATAGAGTTATATGTTCTCCAAAGAACCTCCAAAATAAAGGACGCGTGCTCGCAACATGTCCTCAATCACCTGAATCGTGCGCTCTGACTTGCCATCTATCTGGGGATGGTAAGCTGTACTCAGATGTACCTTTGTTCCCAAAGCCCTCTGTAGCCCCTACTAGAAATGTGAAGTAATGAATGCATCCCTATCTGAAACCATAGTGTTCGGAACCCCATGAAGTCATACCACCTCACGAATGTACAACCTCCCAAGCTCATCCACACTGAAGGTCTCCTAGATTGGCATGAAATGAGAAACCTTCTTCATCCAGTCAAAAAAAACCCAAACAACATCATTACCTTGAGGAGACCATGGCAACACTCTCATGAAGTTCATCACGACATCATTACATTTCCACTCCGGAATGGGTAACTTTTACAAAATCCTTGCTGGTCGTTGATGCTTGGCCTTCACCTGGTGACAGTTGGAACACTGCATAAAAAAACCAGCCATATCATTCTTCGTACCTGGCCACCAATATTGATGACGTATGTCTCGATACATCTTTGTGACACTAGGATGAACTGCCCAAGCTGAAGCATGAATCTCCCGTATCAACTCCTCATGTATGTCTGTGGAAACCCATATGCGACCATGAAAACGTAACACCTTATCATCGCACGTTGTACACCCTAGATTAGGGTCTCCACCTAACACATCCTCTAGTAGTAAAAGGCCTTCTGAGTCTGATAGCTGCCACATTTGAACTCGATCTATAGGTGTAGAGGTAACAACTGTAGAAAAATGAACTGGCTGTCCCTTTTTGTCATGCACCTCATAATGCATCTCATAGAACAGAGCCATAATTTTCCACTCGTTTCTGGCCTCATGAACTACATGTAACTCAGTCCTCCTACTCAGTGCATCTTCTACAACATTGCCTCTTACAGGTGTATAAACAAGCTCAATTTCGAAAGACTATGTGTAATCGACCCACCTCTACTGTCTCAGATTTAAGTCACACTGTGTGAAGATATAATTGAGGCTCTTTTGGTCATTATATTTTACCAAATTCTCTCCTAGAAGATAATGTCTCCAACAATGCAAGGCATGAACCGTTGTAGCCAACTTCAGGTCATGCGTAGGATATTTCTTCTCATGTGGCCTTAACTGCCGAGATCCATATGAAACAACACAATCCTCCTGCGTAAGCACTGCTCCAAGCCAGATGCCAGATGCATCACTGAAAACTATATAACTTTTTCTCGGCTCTACCAGAACATGAATCGGTGCTGAAACCAGCCTTCTATTTATCTCTTGATAGGATGAATTGTAGGTTTCTGACCAAACATACTTCACCCCCTTATTAGTCAAGCCCATAAACGACACTTATAATAGTGATAAGACCTATATAAACCACCTGTAGTAACCATCCGGTCCCAAGAAACTTCGTATCTCGATGTCATTCTTCAGCTGCTCCTAGGTAACTACTCCTCTCTCCTTCTCTGGGTCTACTGATACTTCTGTCTCTGAGAATAAATTACCCAGGAAGTGAATATCGTCTATCCATAAGTGGAACTTTGAGATCTTATCATATATCTAATTATCTCTCAGTGTAGTCAATATGATCTCAAAATGATAAGCATGGTCGTGTCGAGTGTAATAGTACATGAAGATATCTTCCACGAAAACCACCTTGAAGGAATCCAAGTAAGGATGGAAAAATCTGTTCACCAGCACCATTAAAACTGCTGGCATGTTTGTGAGACTGAATGACATTACCAAATCCTCGTATAGACCATTCCTGCATCGGAAGTCTGTAAGAGGTATATCCAATGGTATGACGCACAACTAATGATAGCAGGATCTCAAGCCGATCGTTGTGAACACCCTAGCTCCTCAATTTTGATAAAAAATATCATCAATACATTGCATGGGATATTTTTTCATGACCGTAAACTTGTTCAACTTTCGATAATCCACAAAAATCCGTAAAGTACAATCTGCCTTATTCAAAAATAAAACATGTAAACCCCAAGGAGATGTACATGGTCAGATAAAACCCTTTGCCTGAAAATCCTCCAAATACTTCTTGAGCTCTTGTAACTCAGGCATAGCGATTATATAAGGAGTTATGGATACCAGTGCTGCTCCCAGCACAAGCTCAATATAGAAGTCTACCTCATGCCCCAGAGGCATACTTAAAACTGTCTTCTGGAATGACATCCGGAAAATGATCAACCACTGGTTTATAATCCATATGATAAGTCCCCTAATTTTCCATATATAAACTTGAAATTTGGGTTGTAAGACTATCGAACCCATGATCCTCTAGTCTAGCTCTGCTCACCTAGACATACCATTTACCCATTTGAAGAAAAGGTCTGCCCTCACAAGCAACCTAAGACAAACAGCGATAAACATCCAAAACAAGGAAAATAGCCAAGATGTGATCCTCAGAAATGAAAACAAGAAATCATTATTCATCTAACAGCCTCAAGTACACATGAAATCTATGGAGGATAATATTACAGGATCAAAACCCTAACCCGCGATACTTGATACATGGGTATCTGAAAAGTTTGCATAAAAAAATAAAAGAAATTTAACTTAAGGAATCAAACCACCTACCTCATAGGTTTTGATGAAAACCCCAACAACAAAGAATGCATAAGAAACTCAGCTTGATTCTACAAGAACTCACTTTAGATTCCTTCTCCTAACAAGATCAAGACCCAAACACGTCATATTTGGCTTCCACACACATAGATCTACCCATAATGGGCATAGATCTATGAATTCAAGGGAAGCGGAGATGTAGATCTTTGGAGATCAAAGAAAAAGACCATAAACTAAGGAGAACGATCACATACCTCAAGAATACGGCTTCCATTTTCCAAGATAATCCTTCGGGTCACCTTCGGAATGCTTTAGAGACGTTTTCTAACCTTCAAGGAAGACTAATCCCGAGTTATGGCCACTTAAGAGCTTAAATGAGTCAATTATAGGAAAAAAGAGTTATATCCACAATTTTAGGATCTAATAGAAGTGCCCTCGTATTTTTCTCACATGGTTAGAAAACCAATGTGCTAATCGTGCAGTTTTCACTGCCTTGCCAACACTCCTCGCACACTCTCTTCACACGATTTCCAATAATTGTGCGACAACCATAAGATCACCACTGCCTTGAGTGGAAGCTACACATGGTCTGGCCGCACTGTTATACAAACCATGCACCACCCATGAAGCTCCTCGTTTTTCCTCAAAAGTTCATTGCATGTTTCCTCGACTCTCCCAAGCATCACCCTTAACATTAAAACAAACAAAAACATTAACCAAGGGGGTCACATACCTAAAAACAATATACATGTTCTTACAGTTCCAATGGGATTATTTCAATATTCATTCATGGGAATATTCATTTATTAAAAACCATTTTCATCAAATATCACAGAATAAGCGAAAAATACAATAATTCACATTTCATGAAATTTATCCAATAATCAACATTATGTTTTTTACAAATATTTCTGAAATGAAAAAAAACATTGTAGAAGAACATGATGTGTTGAAATGATTCCATATCTAATATTGATTCTGGAATTGATTTAAATTTATATGTGGATGAGTTGAATTGGAGGTACTCTGGTACGTATGGTGGATAACAATAAGATATATGATTATTGTTTCGAAAGGAGAAAACTATAATGTTACACCATGTATTGATTTTTTATATTGTCATGGGTGTTTATAATATCATTGGATGATTTGTGCTAATTAGTAATAGTGAAAGAGTGATGATATATTGTGTCGATCGGTGAAATAGATCATTTTTTGTGAAACATTACCTAAGGCAGACTGAATAATGTGTTTTTTTGTGACTAGGGTGTGGTTAGATGGGAACCATGCCAGGTGTGTAGTTCACATTGAATATTTATGCTTCGTATACTGTGTAATGTTAATTATATATGATTACATTTATTAATGATATTTATTCTATGAAATTAAATATTGGAAATGTAATCATTAATTATTTACAATCATTCATTTATAAAATTTCATTCTTATAAATTATTCAATCTCCCAATCATTTTAGGATCCCTAAAGAAATATACATATCAGTTATTTTTGGTATGATACATCACATTACTTTGATAATGTAACATGAATTTTTATATGTATGAGAAACATTTTTCATATTGTAAATTACTATTTCCAACATATTTATTAAGATTACTTGATTATTCAATTAACTGTGGGTTTTGTTATAAATTGGATGTTTAAATAGTATGAATATCCCTAGTTACATATTTACTTTTATACAAGTTCTTGTATTACAAATAAATTATTTTCCTATTAGTATAATGTAATAAAGAATGTATTGTAGTTGTAATGTAGAATGAACTATAGAAAAGAAGAAGTGTAGGTACAATACTAGTTATTGTAATTGGGTACTTTTAGAGAAGATATATTCATCTCGAATAGGATTCTAGGGCACTAGGACTTCAGACCATAAAATGGGTGGTGACGGAGTTATGATGATCAGGTGGTGATGTGGGCATGATGAAAGAATGAACTTCATTCCAGGAAATGTTGGGACTATGGGAAATGTAATGTGATTCATTACCAAAAGGCCAAAAATCCTAAAATATATAATATAATAACTTTTTGGGTGGGTTATCCCTATGGGGGCTACAAAATACCCTTCATACATGTGTGTGTATAGTGTGTGTGTGTTTTAAAATGAAATTTTACCCCTAAAAATATAATATAATATTAGCTATTGATTGATAAATAAACATCATTTAGTGATTTCATTAGATATGAGATAATTGATGGGTGGATAATCTGAGAAGGATTGATTATTTATAATATTTTATTAGGTATCATGAAATTGTTTAATTTTTTGAAGTAAACCAAAAACTTTTTTTTCAATAAATAACATAGTCCCACAATATCATGAAATAAGATAAACTAGTGTTTTAAATCATCTCAGATTCGATTTTTATACCTATAATTCAAAAGACCTAGAATCCATTTGAGGATTTGAAAAAGAACTATAAATAAAAACATAGGATAAAAAAATATTCTAAACCTTTCCACCAATAACCATTCATATAATAAATTATTTCACATTATACATGCATTATAAATTGATACATATCTAATAACAGGAAAACCAAATTAGAGGGGTGATAAATGTGGGAATCATGAGCTATAAACCCAATTTCATGTTCCAATAAGGATATTCAACAAAATATAACATGGGGTGCCTAGTTATTTTCCATTCATTTGAAATTAAACAATTTCAATACTTAAAATTATTTCAAAACATGCCCTTTTTATATTTTAAACATGGCTTTGAAAAAAAATACTTCATTATAAACCATAAAATATGGCCTTTGTAATTAATTTATTATAAAAAACAACATAAAATGCCTCATAATTTGACGATCAAACACATGAATTTATAAAACAATTAATTCAAAATAATTCAATTAAAATCAATCGATTTCTAGTTATGTGAATCATGGAATTCGAAGAAAATATTTTCCAAATCCATTATAAACATTAAAAATCTGAATAATTTAATAAATATTAATTTAATAATGACTCAGTCATTCCATTATTTATAAAATTAATTATTAAAATACAAACACTTACCTCAAGAAATAAGAATGGATGGAAAATATTCCAATATTAATTGATGAAAGAGGGTATTTTAAATATAAAATACAAGAATATTGATGTGGGAAAACAAAAAATCAATTTAGAAGGATGTGGAATCCCACATAGGGATCCATGTATGATAGAATGTGCATGAAGTAGAGTAGGGGAGATGTTCCACAAAATCACCACAATAATGAAAATTGTGGCACAAAAAAAAAGAAATCATCGAGAATAGATGAGAAAAAATAAAATACATTATAGTCAATTAATTATTTTTTTGATAAGAAACAGAAGATGTGCCATTAAGGAAGAATAATTCCAGGAAGCATGAGAATCCTGGTAGAAATCAGGGCGGTTTGAGTACTTTTAAGTATATCAGGGATGGTTTTATCAACACTTCCAAAATGCGCTAACACATATACCATTAATAGATGAAAAATTAACAATATTTGAAAAA
Source organism: Viscum album (assembly GCA_963277665.1). Lineage (NCBI taxonomy): Eukaryota > Viridiplantae > Streptophyta > Magnoliopsida > Santalales > Viscaceae > Viscum > Viscum album. The sequence goes on from OY728146.1 coordinate 407,285,949, forward strand.
ATCTATCATTATCAACACCAATCAAGGACATATAATATTCATCTTTATCATCACATTACTATAAGTGATGATAATGTTATATTTTCACAACACTTCTTTAGCCTAGATAAATGATACATAATTATTAGTGTTAAAGAAGTGTTGACAAAATTAATATTTATTAGTGCTAAAATTTTATCACTTATAATGGAATTATAATTATAAATTTAAATTTAAATATTTTTAAATATTTTCATCAATATATTTATGTTGTTATAAATTTTTTTAAATAATTATATTTATTTATAATATAAATATATATAAATTTTAATCATTAACTCAATATATATATTATAATTTTATAATTATTAAACTATATAATTATCTAGTTATAATTATATACATAATTTTTTATAAAAAATATATTATTATTTATAATTATAAATATATAATTTTATAAATAGAGTAAATATACATTTATAAATAAACAAATTAATTAAAATGGGAATTTTTCGAAAAGTAGCTACTACAAAAGACCAATATCCATGGTTGTGTGGCCTATAGTCAGTGTTTTTATTCAGCAGAAATAAGCCTGTTTTTTGTGGCCTATAGTCATGGTTATCAAAACCATGTCTAAAGAAATTTTTTTTGAAAACCCTATAGCCACGGTTCTCAAAAACCCTAGCTATCGAGGTTCTCGTGCTTCTAAGAGAAAATAAATTTGATTCCAAATATTTGGTTGGAAGCCCTCCAACCATGGTTTTGTGGCTAATACATAGTTTCTATTAATATATGTATATATATATCATAATATATATATACACACAAATTAGTACTCGGTGTAGTAGTGAGTACACTTGTAACATCACAGGTAAATAAAGAATATGAAATTTTCATATTTATTAATATTGATAAATTAATTATTAATTTTACATTAAAAGTGATTCTATGTTTGATGGCATACCCGATACACAATAACGTGTCTCTTTGAAATCTTTTTTTTCACACAACATTGAGTTGTACTCAAAAATAATATTATAATAATATTATTTTTAATGGTAGTTAACACATAGATTTTTAATGGATAGAACGAACCTAACTGACTAAAAAATGATTATACAAGTTTCTTAAATATTTTTACATTTATGAAATTAATTTTAGATGCTTAAAAAATCTGATTTTAAGCACAAATAATCAAATATTCATTAAAAGGTCCCTTTACTGCCTTTTGATGGAGAACCCTCTTAATATCTAATTTTGGCCACTTTTTTATATTCTATTTGAAAAAATATAATTTTTCATTAGAATCGGGACATAAAAATTTACTTTGGTTATATTTTTTGTATTTTTCTGTTAAATTTCATTTTTGGATGAATAGTCAAAAATACTATATTTTAATTCAAAACTACCTTTTAATCTAATTTATTTATATGTCTAGATTATATTTTTATTTTGTTTCAAAATTTCATTAGATTATATATTATTAATTTAATCCAATGTGGGTCATTGTTATTAATTTCACTTTGAAATTGGATGTAAACTACTATCGATATTTTGATAATTAATATTTCTTAAAAAAAACGGTTATTTTACGGCGGGAATTAATTTTAAATTAATTACTGCCCCTTATAAGTTTTGAATTTTGAAAAATATATTCCATATTTCGAGTCAGGAGTACTAAATTTTGTAAATATGTACCTTTTATTTTTAGACATTATGAATATTTACTTTATTTAATATTTTATTTACCATGTCGAAAGGGTAAATCTAGGAAATAGGGGTAAAGAATTATTATTATAATAATATAAAATTACTCTAACATGTGTCCTAATAAAATTGGTTGATATATATTCGACCATTAAAACCCTTTGGGTTATTTTGGGACCCCATGGACCCACATGGGAGGGATAATGATACTTTATTTTCATTAATTTAAAATAAAGACAAAAATGACATAAACAAATATCTTTTAGTAAATTAATTCTTACATGGGGTTACATAAGTTATATATTCTACTATAAATATTCATTGGAAAGATAAAACGATTTCTTAAATCATGGTATCATTTTATAATTTTTAGATATCTAATAATGTAAATTATTTATGACACAATAATGATGGAGTGTTTACCTCGTTAATAAATGATCCAAATACTAAGATTATAAAGATTAAAATAGTATCCAAATCTTGTCCAATTCATATTGGATGATTTTATTTCTACCATGAGTAATTTAATCCTCAACCATTATTAGTTTTGGACCTTTAGAAACCAAAAATCACTATATATTAAAATAATATTTTTAATCTTTTATGAAGAGCCCCTCCCCCTTATAAGAGGAAACCGATTCTAACCTATTCCTCACCCCTATTAAGCCCCTTAGATCATCTATCCCCTTACCTAATAAGCTCTCACGATTCATATCTTTAATCAAGAATAATTACCATAAGAATAAGGAACTTAATGTAAATCTTTTGGTTCAATGCAAATGAAGATACCCAGTTTAATGATATCATCTTCGCTTATGTCCTTTTGTTTTATTTAAGATCTCCAACCCCCTAAAATATTTTTATTCATTTCATGTATAAAAAAACAATATCTTAAATATAATAGGTTGTTTTTAAGAGAAGTATTTGAACAAAATTTACACACACCTCCATCTAATGGGTAAATAACATACTTTTTTTGTGGATGGAAAACTAAAGCCTCCTGAAACGTTGATTGCTTAATTATCTCCTACCACCTTTTATGGTGTCCATTATGATGGAACTATATTTATGTATATATTTCTAAAGTTTGATTCCAATACCTCATTTATTATTAAATCAACTCAAAGGCCTATTTAACTAGGTAGAGGGAGACCCATTACATACCCCAAAGGCCCAGTGGGCATTTAGCCAATTACATGGTGCGTAGGCCCAAATTTTTGGCCAAAGGCGCATTATGGGAATACTATTGCTACATTAATCACCTCATATAGTACCCATCACTTCTACTATTCCCTATCGCTATTACACTGACCAGCCGCCGCCACAATACCTACCATTGATACAGTGCTGCCACTACTACCACACGATACAATGCTATATTTTTATATGATATATATTATGTTTATCTTTTCATTATGATTCTGTATTTCGTTAATTTAAGTCATACCTTTATTTTTTCCATTATGAGTAGACATGATAATTTCATTGGAGGAGGTGCGGAATACCACCCCCTCAATGTTATATGACTCATTCATACCATATGTGGGACGTATATAGGATGGAGTTATTAAAATTATATATGATATTATACTGGAATTATAATATAACTATATATCATTATGTTATCATTAAATTTAAATAAGAAATATAAATTAAAGTACCATTCTTTTGTAAGCATGGATTACCGTCTCAATGAACGGTGAATTACATTTCTTATCTCCAAATGTTATGTAATATTATAAATTCATATATATAATTGATATATATGAAATATATTAAATATAAATCTTGAATATCATTATGATGATAATGGAATATTGACCACATAGACATCTTGTAATTATAAGATGTTCATTTTTTACTCAAGTACCAAATATCGAAAAAATGATCATTATTACCTTAAATGATTACACAATGTTTAAAACATAAAAATATGTGTATAAAAGGAATAATAATCTTGGAAAGGATTCTTAATAAATTTTGAATTAACATAAATTTATTATTTTGGAACAACACGGAACAAACAAGTCAAGTTGGACATGAGATAATGGGTTTCTTATCTCACTTTTAATTCTGTGAGATTTCCATTGTTCACTAGTAATTTATTGCATGTGGTGTATTTTGTAGTACCATTTGATATATATTATCATGATTATATTTATATTCATGTTATTCTATGAATAATTTGGCAGTTATTAGTTTTTTTCATACTACTCAATTGATTACAATGTGGTAAGGTATTTTTATCTCATTTTTTATTCCCGTAACATTCATGATATAATTGCCACTATTTCCTTTTCTGTGGTGTATTTACATACAATTATTGTGTTTATTGTGAAATATACTTCAATTTATGTTTATTTACGTCTTCATTTTATGATTCCTCTTTCATGGGTTGTATGCTTCATAAGTTTACCAAATTGGTCATGGAACCATTTAACCTGATTTCCATTCCATCTGTAAGTAATCTAATTCTGAATTATGTCATTATATAATTATGTGTGGAATAAATATTTATTTATTTAATATTTTATTTCCACTCCCCTTTGTGTTAATATAATTTTAATTCACATAATCACCCCATTGATAAATTCTCATGTCATCAATATGATCTTGATAAGAGTAATTTTAACTCAATTTCCATTCATTGAGTTAAACATCCAAGTCATTGGTTCTATCTTAAAAAGAACTTTTGTGAATGTACTATGATTTATTTAAACTGAATATCAAATCTTATTTACTGTATTTATATTTTCCACTCATTATTATTTAATTTATTTATCCTTAATCTAAGGATACAGTTTTTATAAGGGATTTCATCTCAATTTACATACCATTGAGTCTTCATTGTTGTTATGCACCAAATCACTCGTATATGGTGTATGTATTACCCTTTGACATATTACATCATGAATATCTTTATTCTCAAGATATTATACATATTTTATTAAATTATATTCATCAATTATTTGTATTCAATAGTCTCTCATTTTGTTAAAAACTCTTTCACTAAAATATCATTTTAAATGTTTTAAAGATTTATTCTTCTAAATATTTATCATTAATGTACTCATTTTAAAAATGGTTTTAAGGATTTAATTATATTGAAATTAATTTTTTAAATTGTTAATTCCTTTAAAATCAACAAATTTGTATGGTAAACTTTGATTCAAAAAATCTCATTATTAAATTTTTTAAATATTGTTGATTTTTTTGATAATTCATTGTTTATTTCAATATTTTTATATGATATATTATAATTAGAATGTGGAAATGTTTTCTTTACTTTATTATTGTGATTTTTGTTATTATTATGTTATGGCTATTGGGTATTGTTTACATATATGGGTGGTTCCATGATAAACCTAGAGCAGGTGAGCCTCAGATAGGTCTCCAATGCATTGGGTAAAATGGTGGTCGTAATCCTTAATGTTTCTCCTTAGATATATAGGGAATATACTATGATGGTATTCCAAATGTGAGTCCCTATATAGTTGAGATAGATACAATGTATGTATGTTATGAATACCATAATTTACCATTATGATTTTTGATTTCTATGTGTTATTCACAAATCTTATGATTTCATGAGGTATGCTATGATAAAACTTATGGTTCCACTTATTTTTATTTATTGATGGGTTATTGTTTCATTTCCTTATTTTGTATCACTTAATGAGATTTTTATGCTCATCCCATTTATATATAAATAATTCCACATTACTTAAAGATTAATATGTTCAATAATTGGATAAAGGTAAATTCATGTTTTCTAAAACATGGAAGTAGACATGATTTTTTAAGGGATTTATTTTATGAAGAAAATTATATTGAGTAGTAGTGTCAACAATTAATTTCCAATTGTATATGTAATAGTTATGGCCAAATTATCATAAAATATAAACCCAAAACATCCTCAATGTGAATTATTCATTTAATTCAAGATTATTTAATGTTTAATGTCGGTTCCTTATAGTTGGTATCGAAGGTGGGTTTAGATAAATATAGATGTTAGGGTGTTAATTTAGAATAAGTGACATTAACATAATGGATAGGATTTTAAAAAGATTCATTGTTATTTAGGATAATGTGGACGAGTTTAAGATAACATGAATAAGTATATCTTAGTATTTAACCTCCTCATTAGATATTATATGATAATTTTACTGATATAATCACACATAGATTTTTGGTTTTAGTTAAAGGTTGGATCTAGCAGGCACCAAAGTAATAGTGGATGTGGAAAAAACTGTGACAGTATTCCGAATGAGAAACTGAATGAAATGGGAGCTACAATAAGAACTCCTATGGTTATTCACAACCAACTATCTGGAGTCATGATTGACCACCTAAACCATTGTAATTTTTAACGCATCATATATATGAGAAATAAATCCCTACATAATTTCAGGTAATAATCATAAAGGAAAGTATCTTCAAAAACCAATGTGTCAAGGATGATGAAATAAACACATAGAAAAATGTTTCCAAGGTATGGGAAGAAGATATAGATGTGGAAGTGAAGTTCATAAATCAAGAAACGTCCACGGAATAAGGAATCATCTAATTGACTCTTGGAAAGGGATTGAAGTTCTTTTTGGCGGATTAATTGAATGTTTTAAATGTGGTGTGCATCGTAATTATACAATCATATGTCCTATGAAGAAGGTTTAGGAATGGGATCACCAGGATCATAAAACTATAGGTTTACCTATACCTAATGCCATTCTAATTGAGGATGAGTAAATTCACACTGACCAATGAAAGGTATGGATTATTTTTTAACAGATTTTTAGATATTATTGAATCTTATGATACGATTCATTATTTTGTTTGTAGGAATGAAGTATTTAAGGCTAAGTTGGAAAGAAATGGTTAATGGATCATGAAGAAAATTTAATGAGTAAGAAGTCAACATATTAGGGATTCAAGTGTTATTACAGATTTTAGGGTGGTGAAATGCTTAAATGTATTAAGGATCTTTTGAGGATGAGATTAAGTTGTAATACTTTTTATAGTATGCGTAACCCTAAATTATAGTATATGAAAATTTTATTCAAGAAATAATTATCTTTTCTTATGTGGATATAGTTTTAATGAACCATTTGGGTTTATATAATCCTTGAAATTGAGGAAATTATAGTTTAATACATTTTGGGATGGAAAATTAATGTTTTTATATAACATTTCTGGTTAAAAAATGTTATGGTTATTTTTGATTAATTTATCCCTTTTTGGTAATGTTATAAAATTATATTGTTTTCAAAAAATGACTACACGCAGACTGGGTGACAACCCATCACACCATACAATGTTGTGGGAATCAAACCCACAACCAAAGTGCAACTTGGATTTATCTCATACCACTAGATTATGTGAAGTCCCTGGTTACTATGACTAATTTTTTTTAGTAAGATGATTTTATGAATCAATAATATGTTAATTTTGGGTTATATAAAGAAATGATTAATCTATCATATAGAATATATGATTTGGTAAATTATACTTTAGTATGAGGCTTTAAGAGTGGTTGATGTTTTTTTGATATAAATGTTAAGATTTTAATGGAAGACAATGTGATCAAACAATTTTGAATTTTAGGTTTCAATATTAGTTTGGATTATTTTGAAGAATTTTATGGATAGTTGTTTATTGAATGGTCTTTGTTGAACTTTGGGTATTTTTTGATAAATTTTGAAGATTATGATTAGTTTTTCTTTTTATAAAATATTATCCTTTTTGAGGATTATTTGATCTTGTACTAACCAATTTGGTTTTGGTTAATGTCTAAAGACATGGGAAAATATAGTTCATATTTTTTGGATTATGTGATTCTCTACGAGTTGATTATAGTTCTTTCAATGTGAAGAAGTCATCTTGAATACACATCATTTGGAGAAAAGATGAGTTTTTGGTATAAATTTAGAAAACGATTAAAGTCTAAATGAAAAGTAAGTATGTTTCCATATGTTTTTAGTTAATCTAATAAATAAATTTCTCAACATTATGAAAAGTAACCTTAAAAAAAGGTTTTCTGTTAACTTTTCATACTAGGGAATCATATTCCGTTTAACCCATCACAAGTTTGTGATTTTATGGTTGTTAAGTTTCTCCTAATAATGTTTTCTATCACTCTCCATCAAAACATGATTTTTTTTTCTCCACAATATCCATGTTTATATTGAATTTTAGTATTTTTTGTCTTGTGTATCCTTTGTACTTCTTTTCCATTATTTTATAGTGATATATTTATTGACTCTTTTTTCTATGTGGAACATTCAATGAAGTTTCCTAGCCCGATTTTAAAATTGCGAGGACTAATTTCCAAAATGAGGGAAGGATGTAACATCTAGGCAAATAAGGAATATGACATTTTCTAATACATTAATATTTTAAAATTAATTATTAATTTTACATTAAAGGTGATTATATGTTCATTGGCATTACCGATAAACAATAATGAGTTTCTTTGATATCTTACCTTGCACACAATGTTGAGTTGTACTGTAAAATAATATAATATTATTATTATTTTGAATGGTAGTTAACGGCTTACCGTTGTAATGTTAGGAACGAACAGAACTCACTACAAAATGATTATATTTGTTTATTAAATAGTTTCACACTCACCCAATAAATATTAGAGGATTAAAATAAGAATAAATATGATTTTAAGCATAAATACTCCAATATTCATTAAAAAGCTGATTTACCAAATTTTACTGGAGAACCCTCATTAAATATAGTTTTGGTCACTTTTCTATGTTCTATTGGACAAAATTAAATTCTTCTTTAGAATAGAGGAAAAATAATTTACTTTTGGTTAATTTTTTGTATTTTTCGGATAAAATACATTTTTAATGAATACTGAAAAGTACTTTATTTTTATTCAAAACTACCATTTAATATATATTTTTATATTGTTAGATTATATTTTTACTTGGTATTAATGTGTAATTAGATTATATTTTTACCATTTAATCCAATTTTGGTCATTGTAATTAAATTTACTTTGAAATTGGACATAAACAAGTGTCAATCATTTGATAGTTAATATTTCATAAAAATACCGCTTTTTGTTTTGATAATGGGAATTAATTTATATTAATTTCTATCACTTCTATGTTTTGAATTTGGAAAAATGGATTCCATATTTTGAATCATGACATCCAAATGTTTTAAATAGGTAAATTTTATTTTTAGACCTTATGAATATTTACTTCAGCAAAAATATTATTTATCATGGCTAAAAGGTAAATCTGGTAAATAAGGGTAAACAAATATTATTATCATATTATAAAATTACCCTATAATGTGTCCTAATCCTATTGGGTGATACATATTTGACTATTTACATCTTTGGGTCGATTGTGGGACCCCATGAATCCACCTGGGAGTGATAATGGGACTTTATATTAATTAATTTAAAGTAAACACAAAAATTACAGAAAAAATATTTTTTAGTAAATTAATTTTTTTATTGGGTTATATAAGTTATATCTTTGACTATAAATATTCATTAGAAAGATAAATTTATTTCCTACATCATGGTATTTTTTGAAATTTTTTGACATCAAATTAATTAAATAATTTATGACACAATAATGATGCATTGTTTACCTCACTAACAAATGATTTAAATAAATAAGATTATTAATATTAAAATAATAACCTAAACATGTCCAATTATTATTGAATGATTTTATTTTGATGAAGAGTATTTTTATATTCAACTTTAATACGTTTTTCACCTTTATAAACCGAAAATAATTATATAATAAAGTAATATTTTTAAAAATTCTTAAAGAGCCCCTCCTCCTCCTTAGAGAAGGACACCAATTCAAACTAATTCATCACACCTCTAAAGACCCTTGGAACATCCAAAACCTGCCCAAATAATCAATAATGATCTCTATATTTGACTTATACAACTTACTTTAGGTAGAGGTCTCTTCAAGTGAACCTTTTGCTTCAATCCAATGGGAGATGCCTAATTTAAAGGTAATGTTTACTCTCAAGTCCTATTATGTTATTTTACATCTCCAACCCCATAAACACTTTTTATTCATTTATTATATAACAGAACCAGTATCATAAATATTCTAGATTATTTTAATGCGAATTATTAAAACTAAACTTACACACACCTCTATCTAATGGGTAAAGAACATACTTCTTCTGTGGATGGAAAACTAACATCTCACGGAACGATGACTGTTCAATTATCATCAACATCCTCTTGAGGTGGACAATATGGTTGAAATATAGTTAAAAATTATATATTTTATTTTTATATTTTCTTTATGCTTCTTTATTTTTTTAATTTAAATCATTCTTTTATGGTATCCATTATGAGTAAACGTGATTATAAAATTACAGGAAGTGCGGACTACCGCCCCCTCAAAATGATATGACTCGTTCATACAATAAGTGGGATGTATAAAGGATGGATTTATTAAAATTATATATTATATTATACTTTAATTTTACGATGACTATGTATCATTATGTTTTCATTCAATTAAAATATGAAATAGAAATGAAAGTCTTGTTCATGCTTATTTACGGGTTACCGTCTCAATTAACGGGGCATTTCATTTCTAATCTCTAAATGTTATGTACTATTATAAATACATATATAAACTTGATATATATGATATATATGATATCTAAATTATTAATATCATTCTGTAGATAATGTAATCTTGACCACATGGACAACTTATAATTATTAGGTGTTCATTTTTACTCAGGTACAAAATATCAACAAAACGACCATTTTTAACTAAAATGATTACATAATGTTTATAACATAATAATTTATGATATAAAAGTAATAATAAACCATAAAAAGGATCTTAATAAAGAATAATTTATCTTATGTTTATTAATCAGGATGAACGAATAACAAACTAGTCTATTCAAACATGAAATAAGGGGTTTCTTATCTCACATTTAATTTTGTGAGATTTCCATTATTCGCCACTAATTTATTGCATGTGGTGTATTGTGTACTACCATTTGATATATATCATCATGATTTTATTTATATTAATTTTATTCTATTAATAATTTGGTGGTTATTACATATTTTTCATACGAATCGATTGATTCCAATGTGGTATGGGATTTTCATCTCACTTTTTATTCCCGTGAGATTCATGCTATAATTTCCACTATTTTCTTTTGTGTGGTGTATTTACTACCAATGATTTTTTTCATTATGTAATATAATTAAATTATTTTTTATTTAAATATTCATATTATGATCCTTCTTTTATGGGTTGTATGTTTTGTAAGTTAGTAAATCAGTAAGGGAACCTTTTAACCCAATTTATATTCCATGGGTAAATCTTCAAATTCTTAATTATGTCATGATATAATTATGTGTGGAATCACTAATTATTTATTTATTTTGTAATTTAAACAACCCTTTTTGTGGATATACTTTTTACACACATAATCACTCCATTAATAGATTCTCTAGTCATCGACATAAACTTGATAAGAGTAATTATAACTCAATTTCCATTGATTGAGTTATACATCCAAGTCATTGGTTTTGTCTTAAAAAGAACATGTCTGAATGTCCCATGATTTATCCACATTAAATATCCAATAATATTATGTTTATTTATATTTTTCACACACTATTTAGTAATTGATTTATCATTAATCTAATGATATAGGTTTTATAAGGATTTCATCTCAATTTACATTTCATTGAGACTTCATTATCGTTATGCCTCAATTCCCCTTATAGGGTTTATATTATTCCCATTAACATATTACATCAGGAATATTTTTATTCTCATGATATTATAATGTTCAAATTCAATGTTATTACTCAATAATTTGTATTCAAGAGTCCCTCATTTTGTAAATAACTCTTTAACTAAAATATCTTTTCTAAATGTATTAAAGATTTATTCTTCTAAATATTTATCATTAATTTCCACATTTTAATAATGGTTTTAAGGATTTATTTATATGGACATTAATGTTCTAAAATTTAATTTCCATTAAAAGCTACATGGTTTTATGGGACACATCGATTAAAAAATCTCTATATTAAAACTTTTAAATGGTTTTGAAATTTTTTTGACAAAGCATTGGTTGTTTCAATATATTTATATGATATATTGTAATTATAATGTAGAAATGTTATTTTATTTATGCTTGTGTCATGTGTTATGATTATGTTATGGTTATTGGGCATTATTTATGTATACGGGTGGTTTTGTGATAAACCTAGGGTAGGAGAGCCTGAGATAGCTCTACAATGCATTGGGTAATGTGATGGAGGTAAACGTTAATGATTCTCCTAAGAGGTCTTGGTAATATACTGTGATGGTTATTACAAATATGACTCGCTATGTAGTTGTGATAGCTACTGTTTCTGACTCTTTAGCTGGGAGGCGCGCGTCCGTCCACTGGGGCGCGACGGGCGCGACTTTTTGTTGACCCACATTCCCACCTTCCAAAGGTGGGCGACATTCAATCCTTATTCAGGGACGTCTGCTCCATGATCGAAACAGGGATAATGGGGTGTCGTTTCTTCCTTCTATGGATTCCTCCTTGGAACTCGTCACCTAGTCTGGGTTTCCCTCATAGATTTAATACGTTGTTCAAGAAACTCTATCCAGTGCCATGTTTCCATGGTCTCCGGTTAATTACACTGCTTCGGTAAGGTAATTTCAAGGGGTCTGGTCAGGGCAGCAACCTTCAGTTGGGGGAGTAGTCATGTTGAGACAACACTGGCATGTCTGGGAACTGGGTAATTGGCATGTATGTCTTTTGTTCCTTATTATAGGGCTTTTCGAGGGCGTAGAAGCCTAAGGCATCCCACATAGAGCGTGTGAAATCATATGTTGTTGGCATGTATCTGTGGTTTTCCTCAGCTTCCTCTGTTTAACATGGGGTATGTCGCAAGTTTAACATCTAGCAGAGATGGGTCAGGCTACTCAAAACACTAGAAAAAGTGGATCAAATTGATGAACTCCAATGAGGGATCACCGATATTGGGGACATAATGTTGGAGGCTTCCCGAATACTGTGGGAGGGGATCGAGGTGGTGTGATCTCACTGGAACATGGCGGCCCGGGTATGAATCAGGATGGATGATTGGAAATTTAATGGAGTGTACAAGGGATTAGATGGGACCATCAAGGAGATGACAGTAAATATGGGCTTGAGCCTCGAAGAGACATCCTACGTATCCCTAGGGTAGGGAATCAATGTCCGTGTTTTTCGGTTGTTAAGAACCGACATGAAGGGGGTCGGAGCGACCAATGGGTGGTGGGCTAGAACATCAGGGAGGCTTCCTACGTACCATGCCATGACATGGATCGAAGGCCATATTGTTTGGAATGATGGACCGATGAACCGACGTGAAGGACCGTGGCCTAGATGAATGGTGACGGGGCTTGGAACTCATGGAGGCTTCCTACGTACCATGCCTTGACATTGATCAACATCATATTACTTTGGGTAGAATAGGGATTGTTGAACTGACATGAAGGGATGTCGGAAATACTGGGTGGTGGGATCAAAATGGTTTACCGCTGGATTGTGATGTAGTTTAACGTCATGTGGGATGAGGGCATGTCATAGAACCGACGTGAAAGGGGACCATGGTCCATTGGGTGTTGGGCATGAACCTCATGGTGGCTTCCTAGGTACCATGCCTGGACATGGATATAAGACCATGTAGTTCGGAAGGGATGAGGGTGTCGGAGAACCGACGTGAAGAGGGACCTTCGTCCGATGTATGACCGGCTTTAACATTAGAGAGGCTTCCTTCGTACCATGCCTTGACATGGATCAAAGTCCTCGTAGTTTGGGTGATGTAGAATATAGTTTAATGTCATGCGGGATGGGGGTGAACCGATGTGATGAAGGTCGGAATTACCTAGTGGTGGTCTTCAACCTCATGGAGGCTTCCTACGTACCATGCCTTGACATGGATCAATGTCCCCGTAGTTCTGGTGTGGTTTTGTTAGTGAACCGATGTAAAAGTGAACCCGGGGTTCCACTGGTGGTGTGCTTGAACCTCATGGAGTCTTCTTACATACCATGCCTTGACATGGATCAATGTCCTCATAGTTTAGGTGTGCAGTTTAACGTCGTGCGAGATGGGGAAATTGGGGCTTACACTCTCTGGCGTCCCATGGTGTGTCATGGTCGGTGCTCACTCTAAGCTCATGGGAGTGATGATCGTTGTGTGAAAGAAGAGGTTGCACGGACCTGATGATCACGTCTTGAAGGATGTGTCCGTGAGAAGAGAAAATGGGCTTACGCGTTAGGCGGCCAATGGTGTTGGGACTTACTCCAGCATGGAGGCCCAGGTGCGACAAAGCACAGAGGGAGAAGGATTTGGGACCTAAGAAAGGAGGAACCTCTTTCCCTATCATGCCCTCAACTGGCCCTGGCAGTGGGGAAGTACGTAGGTGCATGGGTTCTACCATCTGTATGAAGGACCAAGGCCTTACACCAAGTTGAACGCCTTCCCCCATGGACAAACTCCACCCCAACAATGAGGATATCATCCCATGCGAGGGGTGATCCCATCCCCATGGAGACCAGTGGACATTAAGAATGTCTAAGCCGGGGGGACCCTGTGTGCAAGGCCTAGGGTCGGATCACAGTTTAACGTCATCTGTTGAGGACGAGGTTCTTGGCAGTTTAACGTCATGTAGCTCGGACGAGGTGGGATTACTCCAGACCCATATGGATTACATAACCAGTACCCTATGCTCCTTATGGGAGGGAAGTTTATTCAATGTCATGGTGAAGGGGGGTCGCATAGCGAACCATGGAGGGGTCCAGGTTTGCATGGCTATTCAACGAAGCCATAGCTATTAGCGTGCCAAAGCGAAAAATCATTAGGAGAAGCTGTTCTACAGGAGGTATCATCTAGGGGACATTAGAATCACATCATGCAAACCATGAGGGTCGCATGGTAAAATTAATTTCCAAATAGAGTGGTCCATAAGAAGGGGCCTTGCGGAACTTAGTTACTCTATGTAGTAGAGGGAACTTGCAAAGAGGGGTGCTTCGTAATGTGGTGTGCCTTAGCCTTATCATGGGGCAGAGGTGGAAGTGGGAGGTGCTTCGCGAAGTGGAAGGGTGTTTGCGAATGACTGCCTCACGAAGCAGAGATACCTCGCTATGAAATGTGTCGTGCATCAGTGTGCTTCACGAAGTACGGTGACCCAGCATTTTCTGGTGGATCACGTGTACTAGAGGGGTGTTTCGCAAAGAATAAATTCTCCATGACTTCCCGGGTCCCCTTGGTTATCCCCTTCCTTCGCAAATTCCCATAGGAATCGAAAATGGCATCCCTCTTGGATGACGAGATCAAAACGAGACAAAGCGGATGCTCTTTGCAAAGAAATAATACCTCGAGGAGCTCACGGTTCGCAGATCAAAAATTTCTTCACGATTTGGGAGCTGTGAAGCCGAATGGTCAGATTGTCCATCCAGGGGCTCAGGGGGAGCCATGTATTTATAGGCCAGAGGCACCACGAAATAAAGCTTACGCGGAGTGAATATGGTCATCGGTTGCTTCGCTGCAGGTCACGAACATCAACCTGGATCACGAAGGGGTACCACCTCCTTTGCTTCGCGGTGGGCTCATGAACGTCAGGGGTGCTCGTAGGGCATCCTGCCTCTGTTGCTTCACATTGGGTTCACGACCGTCCCTGTAATTCGTGAGGATTCTTGCCGCTGTTGCTTCGCGGATGGTTCGTGAATGTCTGGGGCATTCGCACGGCTTCCCGCCTTTGTTGCTTCGTTGAGGCCGCATTTCATTAGGGGGCTCCGTGTCGGGGCATCGCGGGGTAAGCCGCAGGGCCTTCTTTTCATCGTTATGTTCATCCAATATTTTGGCACCAAGAAATGACCCCACTTATACATGGAGCCTCGGAGGGATCAAGGTTCGATGTGTGAGGTAAATCTCCAAAATTATTGGTAGTCCACAGTGCTAGATCGCGATGTGGGAATGCAAGGCGGATAGGGGCCGCCCAATATGGGCATTCTATGAAGCTCCGTGCGGGCTGGACACGCCGCGAAGCTCCAAAGGACACCGCCTATAAATAGGAGGGCTGACCTCTCTTTTCTACTTTCCCTTGTCCGTGGTTTTTTCTTTTTAAGCTCTCGATTCACGAAGCTCTGCATACTCTGTGTCTGCTCCCTACGAATCGAGCTTCGCGCCGAATAGTGAGTCTCCGACTCTGTGACTGCGCCATGAGAACATATTTTTATAAGCAGAGGCTAGGCATCGCCTCTTGGATTTGCGACCAAGCTCCGCAAATGAGCTCTACGGATGAGATTTTCAACCCGACCTGAAATATGTCCAAGTTTTGAAACCCAATGGCCCATTAAGAAGCTACGCTGGGGGTGCTCACTTACGCCACCTGGAGGGATGAGATGGCCTACTGTCTGGGCCTGGAGGAGCTAGTGCGAAGCCACTTAGACCATAATTCTTTGATAGAACTGCTATCCGAGATCCAAAAGAACTATCCGTTTTGAAATAATCTACCCTTTTATGGCTTCGGGCTGTGGGTTGATGTCATTATTCCCGAGGTGAGTTGGGATGAAACAGCTTACTCATTTTGAAGCACGCCATTCCAGCACCAATGGTTCAGGGTAGTAGATGGTGATTTGTGGGAGGACATCACACCTATCACTGTCGACTACTTATACAACCATCTGAACACTATTGATTGGATTCCATTACAACCGGAGAATTACCCTCCCATGTACCACACTATACTGAAGGCATCCTTGAGGGATTTGAAGAAGGGGTGGTCCGATGAGTGGGACCTGTGCCTAGGAGGAAACTTCACCAATGATTGGGCATGGGCCTACTGGGTAGGTGCCTCAATCGAGGAGTTTGGCGCCATGATAATGAGAGTGGGATTGTATGAGGCGACATGGGCCTCCCAATTCCACATTTTTCAATCGAAGCAGCTGATTGCGGAGCTGCTAAGCAGATGTTCATCTAGGACCAACACTATTCACTTACACAATGGGGAGGTTGGGATCAGTCTATTGGATGTCCATCAAATCTCAGGGGTCCCGATCGTTGGGGCTATATATGATGAGTTCCTCCCTATCATGAGTTCATGGGAGGATCCGAAGAAGATGTTGTGCCTAGCACTGCCCCTGATAAGACTAGTCCCCAGAGAGGACAAGGAATCTGTGAGAGATGTCAACTATACGAAGTGGTTCGAGCAGTTCTTCAACATCCTAATGAATCGGGAGTTTCCTCCAAGGCCTCGAACTTGTCCAAAGGGGCCTCAACGGGGCAATGATCACTCGTATTTTAGGATCTTGGAGGAAAGCCAATGGAAGACATGGGGTTTTAATGTCAGCACTAAAAAACAGCCGATAGTCAAGGTGGTGGCATTTATCACGGCCCTTATCTGCGGTTGGATCCTACCGATGAGGGATACCAACATGGGGGTGTGGCCGAGCTCATTTATTATGGCATCCATTTTGGTCACTAGATGGTGGGTCAATCTGGGGATTCCAATGCTTTCCAGATTGTACAGGATACTCCGGCATGTTAGCAGGGGAAAGAAGCTGCATAGGATATGCGGGCCCTTCCACCTTCTATATGGGTGGATCACAGCACCCATCAAGGTGGTTTACGAGTATTTGAACCCCATATCACCACTGGGGTCAAACTTCTGCCCATCAATCCCAAATGCTACAGGGAGCTTCCCGGTAAAACTAACCATAACCATGATGCTAAACCGGGTGTGGAGAGTTTGAATTCCACTCGTTTCCATTTCCAACGGGGGTACTCACTGAAGATGGTTAGGTAACTGAAGACCATCATGCCTATTTCTTGGCCTTTCGAGGTGGTGTTTTGGTGGCGAGGGTAGACTGCGAGCCGCTCTGCAAGCCGTACACCCTATACCAGTTCGCGAGTTAATTCTGGTGTCTACAGAAGCTGACCACGCAAGTCTACTGGGAGGTGCGCCATGAGGAGCACCAATATGTAATGAGGTAATTGTGGCTCATGTTCACACAGGAAGACAGGAAAATGCGAAATTCATTGCCTCTATCCACTACCTCCTTTCGACTAGTGAAAGAGTATGCCATCAGCTGGGAGGCAGCTTATCCGGGGGAAATGATGAAGCAGCAAACTGTTCGGGCTGGTGTCGGCGGGCCTCCCCTATCCCGAGGTCGGGGATGGAGGGCAGCTAGGGCCTCTCGTGGTGGCAGAGCTGCCATAGTGGTGAGGCATGCACCATCTGAGGGTTAGGGAGCCGCGACGGATCCAATAGTAGTGGTGAATCCGATGGTCCCAGGAGAGCAGGTCCATCCAAAGGGGCAACCACCGAGGGGATTTCGTAGGATATCCACTCAGGCTCTGGGGAAGCAGATGCACCATATCGACATGCCAGAGATTTCTATTTTTAAGGAGTCCTGGGACATTTGGGATGTCAATGGACAACACCTCAGTCCTCCCGAGATGTGGGAACACATGAATCACATCGGGATGTATTTACAGGGTATAGGCCCTGTTCGGGCCAGTTTTGTGGTGTCTTCGGTGGAGGCAGAGCAATACATGGATGAGCTGGAAGACTTTGTACATTCCAGTGGTGCCCCACGTCTAATGAAAGACTGGGTGAGGTTACTTCTAGATTGGAAAGCTCCCCCACAAATTTCAAATGTTGAGCTGGGGGAGCGCTTCCCCCTATCGGAAGATTCAGATGAATCATCACGTGGTGACGATGCTGGTGGAGAGAGCCCATTGTAGGATGTTGAAGTCGGCAATCAAAACTCAGATCTCGAGGATTTCATGGAGGTTGTTGAGGTAACATTCTAATTTTCTTCCCTTAAGGTCTATTGTCGGGTAATTATGGAATCCTTACCAACATCTGAACCGTACAGGAGGAGCTGGTACACAGACCTCGCACTCACCCCTCGGTGGGTGATGATGCAGGACCTTCGGAACCCGCACATGTGGATGCATCCATTCTGGTGTCTTGCGAGGCTAGGGCACCTGAGGTGGCCCCTCCTGAATCTCTAGACCATCCAACAATACACGGAGGGCCATGCCTCGGGGTCCCATCAACATCAACTCTGGAGCAGTACTAGGAGTTCAATCTTTGTATGTCCTCTCCACTGAATTCATTACTGTCACATGTTGATCATGTCAAATGACGTTCATTCCCTTCTCTATTACGTTTAGTTCTTCGATTGGCATGGGCTTCTGTAGCAAGGCTGCTTGGTATTTCTGGCGGAATCCCTCCTAGGGGAATGCCGGTGATCGTGGAGATCGTTACCCCACCCACCCGAGCTGCACTCTCCCCTATCATTAGCAGGACCACTAGAGGAGTCATGCCTGGTGTCATCGATGTGGGTTCTGACGACGAGGATATTTTTGTCAACCAAAGTCCCTCTGTGTACAATCCAATACCGGATGATGCGCCTGATCCCATGCCAAATGTTGATCCTGCTGAATACTTCTTGCAGGCGTACCCTGTGTACGAGCCTGCTAATCGTGCGGACAAGGAAGATATGGATTCCAATGATGAGGACATCAAAATAGTCCGCCACCGATCATGGAGGTTGATCACGCGCTTCATAAATGACAACCCCCAAGTACTATGGCTGTACGAAATGGACAGGCTTCACATGCAGTTGAGGAAACTGTGTGCTAGGGGAGTGGGTGCCTAGCGCCCTCATATGATAATCCAGGATCTTATGGAAGAGAATATCCAGGAGTTTGATCGTGGACTCAGTGTGGGATGGCAGTGGAGGAATGCCAAAAACATCAAGAAGCTCTAGGAGGATGAAAAGGAATTCCAACACCTACAGATCTAGGTGGATGAGCACTCAGCCTATCTCAATGCACAATTTGTGCTGATCATTCAATTGAATGCCCACCTGATAGAGGCGGAAGAGCGTATGAGGCAGGCTTCCGAAGAGATGGCCATTATTCAAGCTGACGTAGAGCGAGCCCAAGCTATGGATGATGAACTGCGCCCCACTTCTACTATATAGGAGCGGGAGCTGAGTCGGCGGAAATAATTCCTGGACGCCACAAGTCAAAGGGTGGTGGAGCTGCAATGCCCTTTTGACAGGGTCAATCCATCATTTGGGGGAGTTGACCGCTGGGTACTATAATGATTAAAAACCCTTAAACATACTTTCATTCTTTGATTTATTTGTTTTTTTGAATGTCGTAGCATGAAAGAGTCTCATTGTTTTCACTGGTTCATTGAATCCTTGCGATGTTAGGGAATGTCCAATGACAATTCACTAAGCTCATGTGGGTCGGGCCTGATGTGAGAACCAAGAGATAGTCTCTTAATCACCCCATCCAAACACAAGAGTGAAAAACAAGCCTCGTGCATCTAGGGTTTGGATAAACAGTCCAGATTTCTGGGAAATGGGAGAGACCTGGCTAGATAGTGAAGTTCTCAGAACATCCTAATATACATTTTTACATCGTGCTATTGATCATAAACGGTGCAACGCCAGGGGTGCTGAAATCGGTCCGAACAGATGGGAATGGGATGTGTGAATTACGATACCCAAGATATGGAACACTATGGGGTGGCATGACGAAGGAGGATAGCTGTTGACCATGTCGGAAATGCAACATCCATATTGCATTAGACTGAAATGGGGACAACAAATGAGGGTTGTCCGCTGACGATGTTCGCAACACGGGGCCTAAATCAAATATTGTTGATCAGTCTTCTCAGGACGTTGGCCCAGGACATCAAGTGTACCATAGGATGAGCATCCATACTGTTAGGGGGTCCTTCCAAATAAGGATAGTCTTCCAGAACATTGGCCTATGAAAGTAGGAGGACCATATGTCGAGCATCCATACTGTTAGGGGGTTCTTCTAGGCATGAATGGGGACGAGGGTCCGAATAAGGGGGGACACAAAGCGTGGAATGTGGAGTGGGGGTTTGTTCAAATAGAATCCAACACTCTTGAGGTTACACCATCGTGGTGGATGCACACTGGATGGATGCATCAGTTTGATCGTGGATCATTCTTTCTTTCAAACAGGGCCTCTCTAGTGAGGTGGTTGTCGCTTCCCAATATCATCATGGGGCATCCAGAACATGTTTGGGTAGAGTTACAGTTATACGGTCACCTATGAGGAGTAAGGCCATGGTCCAGAATATGGGGAGGAACCTGACTTATGATTCCTGTGGGATGGACCCTAGGAAAAATACCAGGGTGTCCCTACGTATCCCATGAGGATGGGAATAAAGACACAGAGTTTTGGAAGCACAGTTTAACGTCATGTGGGATGAGAAGAATCCTGGTTGTGCCGATACACATCCTACCAAAACTACTAAGCCCACGTGAGTCATGATCGATGTGGGAAACAATAAGTAATGGGGGACTTTCCTGAAACTGGAAGAGGCAGATTAGGGAGAAGGGATGCTCGGTAAATACCAGCGGAATGATGCTAACCCATCCGTGTAGCACACCTAGACACGCGAAGAGATAAGGTGGAATATGTCAGAATTTCACATGAACATGAGGATGTGGAAATGTGTGAAACATGACGCTTGAGATTTGGATTGCAATGATAGTGGTGTAATGATAGAATATAACTGTTGACTATGGTGGAAACATATCATCCATTTCGCATTAGCCTAAAATTTTGACAGGCAAATGAGGGTTGACTATTGACCAAGTTTTAAACACGGGACCATGTCACAAATGTTTTCAGAGATCCATCGGGACATTGGCCCAAAATGATTAGACAGGCCTTAGGCCCATCATCCATGGAAAGACCTTATGACTATAATCCATTTCGTCCGAGGGTCCTTTTGGATGTGGAAGAGGATGTGGATCCAAATAGTGATCTCACGATGCTTGGTCATGGGACTAGGGGAATTTCCATTTGAAAATCCCACACTCTGGGCTCTTTGTGAAAATGCATCTGAATACGACAAAGAGACGTATTATATTGAGGGAGCAGAGTCTTTTCTCTTAGGGAGATCATACTTTAGGGTTGTAGAATTCAGACCCTGGATGAGAGGAAACACTGTAGGAATGTGGCGGGGGTAACTGAAATATCCGACGCGAATGGGAACCCGGGGTTACGAGCACCACATGTTCCCGGGGAGAGGTTTTATGTATAGGGACCACAAACGAGAGTTGAGCTAGGCCTGAGGAAAAATTAAAAGTCATTCCTACGTACCCCATGGGGATAGGGATCAAGAAGCATGTAGTTCTTGAAGAGGTCTTAGTTTATGTTCTTATAAATCGGACCATGGATGGGTAAGGAGAGAAGGGGAAACATGGTAAGGTGGTTACAAAACCCAACGATGAGGGTGTAAGCCCCACATTCCATGTGTTCTCTGGTTATGTGCTCGAGCTGAGGGACCAAACATAAAAGTTAGGCTAGGCCCATGGGGACGTGCTCGGGTGCTCCTACGTATCTCATGAGGATGATAATCAAGCCATTCATAGATCTAGAAGATGAAAGGGGTGCACAGGTCTAGCCCTCGCACCAAGAGAAGCATTATTTGATAAATCATGTATGTCCATTAAGGTAATTGGTTTCTTTTGTGACGTGATAGGCCTGGGGTATCAATCCCTGGTGCCGCCACTGGAATAATTCAATAGTAGTCATTAAAAAATGGTATAGAGCATGACCAATACCCATCCTGATGTTCTCGGAAATGAGGTCATCACAATGAAGTGTTTTTTTTCGTCGTGCATCTAGGAAAATAATGTCATAATTTAGGGTCATGTGATAGGACCAGGCATGCAATTTAATGTCACGTAGTGCAGATGTAGCAGAGACGATGCTTGGTGGGGAATGTGTACGATGCCATGAAACATAACCGACATGGATGGGGACATGATCCCGCATCACACCATTCGCAATTCTGAGATGGAGACCTCAGGATGAGAGGCCTAAATAGGGGTGAGAGTGAATGGTGCATGAGTAACTAGCTCCCATCTAAGATGGAATCGGAAACAAAACGCCCAGGTGACCCATCTCATCCCATGGGGACGAGGATCGTGCCGCGCATATCCCTTAATGAAGATCTTAGTTTATGGTCATAGATCTTTGACCGTGGGAGCCCTGAAAGACGTCGTACTGTAGGTTTGTCCTGCTGTCATGCAGAGGTTCTCTGAGGGATATCTCTAAGAGTGTTAATATTCCACGTGGCACGATAGGGTGGAAAATAATGTGAATCATGCAACCAACATTCAAGGTCTGAATGGGTGGGCATGACAACAGAAGATTACTCCTGACCATTTTCGCAACATAGAATCCTATCGCATTATCCTGAAATGGGGATAATCAAATGAGCATCGACTGTTGACCATGTTAACAATGCAGTATTTGTATCGATTTTTTGTCTGAAACCCTTGGGGGCATTGGCCCGTAATGTTAGGAGGGCCCTTAGGCGTTGTATCGAGGCCATTCATGGGGGTCCTTCTAGGTGTGAAAGATGATGGAAGTCCGAACGATGGGGAACATGAAGCTTGACAAGTGGAAGTAACTTGCCCAAGTTGATTCTTACACACCTGGTCCTAGATCGGAGTACTCTTAACAAATGATAAAACCACCTCAAGGGGTTGATGGACTCAACTTGTGGGCGGCCAAGAGATGGAGGATTCCCGGTAGAAGGGAATAAAGGTGCCAAAAACCATGTACCACACCTATATATACCCCTCGTGGAGAGGTATAGGCCAAGGGGCCTAGGCGACCGGGAGATCGGGATGTCTCTAAGAGGTGGAGCTGGACTCGAAATCTAGACATTCGGGTGGTTCTACATATCTCATGAGGATGAGAATCAAGCCACATGTAGTTCTAGAATGGTGTGTTTTAATGTAATACGGGATAGGGAATATGAGGGTAAATTTTATAGAATGGGGTGCGCATGGTGCAGCCATTGCAAACCTGACTTGAATGAGGACATGGTCCCATACCACGCCATGCAGTACCATAATCATGTTCCCAAAGGCGGGAAAGATAAGTTGAATTAGCAGAACTCAAGCTGCACCCGAAGACAGAAGGTCTGGGAGTTCCTACGTATCCCATGAGGATGGGAATCAAGCCAAACGTAGTTCTGTGATGGTCTTAGTTCAGTGTCTTAGAGCTCAAACCATGGGTGGATGGAATCCATCCATGTAAGCACAGACCTCGACCCAATCACTAAGCCCATGTGAGCCAAACTTAGTGTGGGATACAAGGGTGAAATATCTTTATTGCAATACTTGAAACGTTTGTCAACTGAAAATCGGGCCAGAGCCCCGAAGGACACCCTTACCGTGACTTTGTTCCCCTGACATGGAGATGCACACTGAGGAATAACATTAAGAGTGTCAAATATCTACTTGGACATGAGAAGGTGGAGTAGGATGTGAATTTATAACAGATGTTTTGGGCATAATGGGGTTGGCATTGCGATAGTGGATAACTGTTAACCATGGAGGAAAAATAGTATCTATATTGTGTTAGCCTGTAGTGGGAACAACAAACGAGCATCAACCGCTGACCATGTTCGCAACGCGGGATTTGTATCAATTTGATGTCTGAAACCCTCGGGGGCATTGGCCCGTAACCGTAGAAGAGCAATTAATCATTGGACCCATGCCATTATTGGGGGTCCCTCCAAGCATGAAAGGTGATGAATGCTCTGATGAAGGGGAACTCAAGGCTTGAAAAGTAGGTGAGAACATGTCCGAGTATAACCCAGTATTCTATGTACCAAACCATAGTACCCTTAGGCACATTGGTGAACCACCGCAAAGGGTTGACGAAGATTCTCAGGAGAGAGAGGTAAGACATGGGGCCTAGTTGGGATGGAGATTTCCGGGAGATGGGGTTGGACCCGAAGCATAGACATTAGGGTGGTCCTACGTATCCCCTAAGGATGGGAATCAAGTAACATGTAGTTCATAAAGACACCCATGGGGAAGGATACCTTAACGATGATGTGTATGGCATGGCGAGTAACCCGACGTGAATTAGGACATATTCCCATAACACTCCACACAGTCTTGTAATAGAGAACCTGGTCCAGGGGTCCGATTGATGGGATTTGGTAAGAAGGCATGGCCTACGCGTAGTTTAACCTCTTGCAGTGAAGACGAGGGTTGGGGAATATGATTCCATGTTTAGGGGAGGTGAACATCACAGTGAGTAACATGACATGAATGAGGACATAATCCCACACCACACCGTACACTCTGGGTATGAACATTATCTATGCGGTCCGAGAAGGCCAAGGGGCCTCAGGCTGGGCCTCGGTCAAGAAGGCCTAACCAGTTTTGGGTATAACGTCTTGCTATAAGGACGGGGGCCGGGGGGCCAGAAAGAAGCTCGTCGCTTCGAGACAGAGTAGAACGAATAACTACACTCAGTGTTTGGGACATCATGGGGTGGACCTAATGATCTTGGGTGGCTGTTGACCATGTTCGGAACACAACGTCCCTATGGTGACCTGATATGGAAGTGAGAAATATGAATTGACCACTGAACACATTCGAAATACTGTAGGTGTATCAGCATGTTTCTTTGCATCTCCGGGGGCGTTGGCCTGAAATGGTAAGAAGAGCCCTTGGTCCTAGTATCCACACCGTTCAGGGGCCCTCCCAGATAGGGATGGAGATGGAATACTGATCAAGGAGTGGGTGGAGCATTTGTGTAGTTATCTACGAAAGTGGTGAACATCTCCAGGGAGGGGGGACGTACAGCCTTATCGAGGCTAGCTCGATCTGAATTTGGGGGGAAATATGCACCTTTACGTATTTATTGACCCTAGGGGATGATTATGGATTTTCGGCTAATCCAATAGACAAAATGTCTAGGCTTTCCTACGTATCTCATGAAGATGAGAATCAAGCCATACGTAGTTCTTGAAGGCCATGCAGTTTAACGTTGTGCAGGGAAGAAGATGGGGGATAGAAGAATGGGAGTGGGCACATGGTGCGACCATTATAATCCTAATATGATTGGGGATATGGAAGACTATCTACATCATGCACGGACCCTTCGAGGAAGCTATAACTAGGGGGATAGTCAAAGAGAAGTGTTTGGTGTTGGTCTAAAAAAAAGCGTCTGAGCGTTCCTACGTATCCCATGAGGCCAAGAATTAAGCCATACGTCGTTCTAGAAGCAAATTTTAACTTCATTTAGGATAATTTCACACATTTAATCTTGGGATGTGTATGGTACGGTGAGTAACCCGAAGTGAGTGAGGTCATAATCCCATACCACACCATAAAATCCCACAAGAGAGCCTAGATCAGGGAAGGCCATGGGGCCTGAGGCTGGGCCTCAGTCAGGAAGGCTGGACCAGCTTGTAGTTTATCATCTTGCAATGAGGATGAGGGAGATATTAGTTTAGGGTCATCGATGTTAGACCATTTTAAAGTTTATTTTCATGTGGGACGATAAGGAGCAATTTAACGTCATGAAGGACGAAGATGAATAATATAACGTCATGACAGATGATGATGTAGTTTAATGTCGTGCAGGACGTTGTTGCAGTTTAATGTCAGGCATGACTGGAAATTTTAAGGTCCTATAGGACCATCGTGAAGATTTAGGTCATGCAGGACCGTCCAGTTCAGGGTCGTGTAGGACCATATAGTTTAAGGTCATGCGGGACCAGGGTACAGTTTAGGGTCATGTAGGACCCAGAGGCTCAGGCAATGTATTTCTTGAGGAACATGGCATTGGTGTGTGGAGTTATGTGCTCACCATCCATGGTTACTAAAGAGTACACTCCATTTGGGTAGACCTTATGAATTATGTAAGGTCCTTCCCATTTGCGATCCAGGTTGGGTAGATTACTCTAGGGGATCCTTGGAACTTGGAGGGCTAATACCAAGTCTCTTTGCAGAAAAGAGCGAAGGCGAACCTTCTTGTTGAAGCCCTGGAATTCGTTTTCTGATGCCATTCCAGATTGTGTAGGGCACAGAGCCTGTTCTCATCCAGTGCATCCAATTTAGCTTTATGGATTTTGGATACCTTATCTGGTGCCTGCTGGTCATAGACTACAGTGCGTAATGATGGCAGCTGGATCTCGATGGGAAGGATGGCCTGAGTCCCATACACCTGGGAATATAGAGTCACCTCGGTGGAATTGTGAGTCATCGTCCGATACACCCATAGGGCGTTGGAGATCATGTCCGGCCAACTTTTCATATTCTGACCAACCGTTTTTTTTAAAACTATTAGAAATGGTTTTGTTGAATGCATTGATCTATCCATTTTCCTATGCGTGATAGCGAGAGGTATGGTTCAGACCGATATTGTATACGGCGTGAAATTTCCTCAGCTCGACTACTCGGATGTTGGTGTCGTTATCAGTGAGGACATTATGAGATAATCCAAACCGGTGGATGATATTGGATCTTACGATGTCGACGATGGAATGTGCCTTGACCTCTTTGATTGGAACAACCTCTTCCCACTTGGAGAAGAAATAAGTAGCGGTCAGGATGATCCTACACTAGTGACATGTCGCCAGTGGATATGGTCCCATGACATCGAGTACCCACACCTCAAATGACCATGAGTACTTGATGGAGTGGAGAGGCTCCAGCGGCCGATGCAGGTATTTAGAATGAACTTGGCACGTGTGTAATTTCTTGGAAAACTAAATACAATCATGGATCATAGAGTACCAGAAGTACCCTAGTCTCCAGATCTGATGGGACAACATAAGCCTAGCCTGGTGGGCACTATATGAACTGGCATGATCATCTTCCATGACCTTAGAAATCTCGACTCCTTGAATGAAATGGAGGAGAACACCATCGAAACCTCTGTTATAGATGATTTTCTCAAGACTGGGAACACTCTGCAGGGAAAATTTCAGTGCGCGGTGTCGAATTCACTCACACTCAGCCCGATCATCTGGAAGGAAACTATTTTGGAGATACATGACAAAAGGTGCCCTCCAGTTTAGAGTGTCCTCAATCACTACATCTGCAGATCCTGGGACTCCGAACGTGGAGGATCCGGCATTAATATGGCTTACCCACAGGCCATCGTCATCCTTTGGGGTGAAATGGGAGATGAATCTTAGGTTTTACACATGTGTAATCAAATCATCCTGCTTGGTTCCTTCATGTGACACAGCTAGGCCGACTAAAATGTCTACTCGACCATTCTATGACCGAGGGACATGAGTATCCTCTGGTCGTGAAGGGAACTGGGCCATAAGATGGATGGTGCACTCCAACAATGGCATGAGATCTGGATTCCTGACGACATAGTCTCCATTGACCTACTTGATGACTAGTTCGGAATCTCCTTTCACGTGAAAATGGGGCACATCGATCTCTAGGTCTAGCTCGATGCAAGTGATGAGATCCTGATACTCTGCCTCGTTGTTGGTGCATCCTTCTGACATCAGTAATGAGTATGGTAGAATGGCTTGCGTGGGGGTGATGAAGACGATACGCAGACACACTCTGTTGAGCCTAGGATCATTGAGCCTCCTACCAGTGGGGCTTCGGGAGGCACCGTCGAAGGGAAACATCCAACATGATATGTCATGATGGACTGACAGGATTGCCTCATCAAGAAAATCTAGGTCCAGGGACTGTTCCGTGGAAGTTGTATGGGCACCTAAGAAGTCGGCTAATGTCTATCCCTTGATAGCCTTCTAAGGCATGAACCTGATGTCAAACTGCTGGAGGATCACCGCCCACCGCGCTAGTCGGCTAGTCAACATAGGGCGGTTCAGAATGTACTTCAATTGGGGTACATGAGAGACCAACTGTACATCATCGTGATGCAGGTAATGTCGCAATTACTATACATTCAACACAAGCGCCATGCAGCTCTTTTCGATAGGGGAGTGTCTGGTCTCTGTATCGAGGAGCAGGTGACTGAGGTTGTAGAGGATGTTCTTTGTCTATTCATTGTTCTTATGGGAAATCAGGGAACCGAGAGACCGGTCTAGAGTAGTCACATAATGGACCAGTAGCTTTCCATCGATGATTGGAATCAGGACCGGAGGCACGAACAGATACTACTTGATTTTCTGAAAGGCGACCTGACACTCTTCATCTCATTCGTAGGTGGCACCTTTCATCATGAGCTCCGAAAAGGGAGTACAATTGCTAGCCAGATTCACGATGAATCAACGTATGAAGGATAAGTGGCCTTGGATACCTCGACGCTTCTGAATATTACTTGGGGGAGGCATCTGGATGATGACTTTAATCTTCTCTTAGTCGATCTCGATGCCTCAGTATCTAACAACAAATCCACGAAACTTCCCGGAGGTTTACCCAAAGGCACATTTAAGTAGGTTCATCTTTAGGTGGTGGGAGCGGAGGAAACCAAACACTTACTCAAGGTCCATGATATGGTCCTGGCGCAGGCAAGATTTTACCACTAGATCATAGACATAGAACTCCACCAATGTCCCGAGAATTGGATTGAATATGCGGTGCATGGCCTACTGATAGGTGGAACCTACATTTTTAGGCCGAAAGGCATAACCTAGTAACAGAAAGTGCCTTGGGGATCCCTGAAAGCAGTGGAATCCTCATCTTTGGGGGCCATCTAGACCTGGTTGTTCCCAGAATACCCATCCATGAAAAATATGGCTTGGAGCCCGGCCGTAGAATCAATCAACAACTCTGTCACTCGAAGGGGAAAATCATCATTCGAATAGTGGTAGTTGAGATCGTGAAAGTTGATACAGACTATGATATGCACATTCTTCTTCCTGAATGGCACAATGTTGGCTATCCACAGGGGGTACAAGTCTTCCCTGGCGAAGTTGGATTTGATTATCTTGTCATCTTTGGCCTCAACCATGGCACCGTGAGAAGGGTGAATATTTTTGGGAGGCTTCATGAACCCGCAATGGGTTTTCGGGGGGCCAAGGTGGTGGACGGCTACCTGGCGATCTAGTCCTGGCATCTCATCATAACTCCAAGCGAACACATCACGGTGCTTCTTGAGTAATTCCACATACCGCTGCTACTCCTTGAGGGACATGGAGGCACTGATCAATGTAGGTCTCGGATCTACCTCACTACCCAGGTTCACCTATACCAGTTCATCGACCGTGGTAGAGATTCCTTCTTCAATGGTGCAGGGAGCATCCATTAGGTCATCTTGTCCACTTGTGGAGGGATCTTCTACACGATGAGTTGTCTCCGAGCCATTATACTCTGATGGGAGACTGGTGTCGGTCTGAGCTGTAGTGGTCATCATGGCATTAGACTCATGCATCCACTGAGACCATAGTGATTTAGGAGGTTGATCCATTCCCATCTGGTCTTCGGCCCTAGGTGCCCAGCATGATGACATCAAAGTAGTAGTGGTGCGTTGGAATGAGTCGGTTTATTATAGCCCAGTATAAGAGACACATATGACATATCACCGTTACTATGAGTCTGACATCTTGATACCGTATAGGGGTACGAGGTTCCGCGATCACCTGAGCCTAGTTGGTGTAGGAGTAAGAGGTGATTTTCCACCGTCGCTTGGACTTGGGAATAAGCCTTCCTCTTTTACCTGAAACGAAAAATCATTTCCCCAGGTCGGGGGTCGTGGCCTCCAGTAGATGGAATGGGGAGATATAGGTGTCATCCAGACCTGCCCAGGGACCACTCGTGTCTAGGGTGGGTTCATCCTCACTTTCCAGAATCTATATATCCTTTCTCTTGTAGTAGTTAGTGTCCAGATAATGGATTCAAAAGAGGCGAAAGGATATGTATCTCTTTGGATCACTCTTACTCGCCAATTTAGGGAGTATTTGAGGCATTGGTGATACGTCGAAGGGACATATGAATGCTGGTGGAGCCATGGCCTGCCCATCAATGCATTATACGCGGTGTCCTGGGAGATGACCATGAATTCAGTACTAGCAGTTAGGCCACTGAACTAGGTCTTCAAGTGGATATTTCCGACCAGGGTTTGCTCTGAGCCGGGATTAGGTTAATCCCAGAACCCATGTCAACAAGACAACGATGGACTACCATTCCATTGAACTTTCATGTGATGTACAATGGGAAAATGCACCCCTATATGGTATGGTTTTCATCTTTACCGGATAATGAGATAACTGCCTGAAATTTGGCATTCACAATTGCCTTAGCGTGGAAGGCTTCTACAGCTGCTTCCTCCGTCTTGAACTGGAGGGGGATCCTTAGGGCTTCGGCATGCACCTCACACATTTCAGACGATAGGAGTAGAGCCTCAAGGATATAAAGACACACTGGAATGCTGAAAAGGTGCTTCATAACATCATAAATCCGGGCCAGACGCAAGCCTCGGCTTATAGGAGGTCGCTCTGCAACTGGAGGGACGGTGAACCCTGGCGGCTGGACCGGCGGTCGGATGGTACTGGGTACATCCCATTGTGCACTAGTCACAGCTAGAAGAGTAGCTGCTGGATGATGACTGGACAACATAGATTGGCCTATAGTAGGTCGATACTAGACGTGGTATGGACAGGGTAGCTCTGCCTGATCTAGTAGCACAAATTTTGGTAGAGGTAGATCTGAGGGCACCAGATGAGGAGGTCATGCGTGATGAGCTCTGCAATGGGAATGTTGTCTTGTATCAGTAGCATGCATGGAATGGCTGGAGGTTCCAGATGATGCACCACGACGACCCATGTAGTCGCGGCTCCGTCGATGTTGATGTCGACCTGGGACATTGGGGATGTTGTCCTGGCGTTCCTCCTTGTCGGGAGTCATATAGGGATTTACCAACTCCACTGTATTAACCGAAGCGTAACCCTGACAATCGATTGACGAATCATCTAAAATTTGGTGGATTCTGGGAAAGACCCCCATCTCAGGGGGAATGAAGTCACTGAGAGTGCGTGATGACGACGACAGAAGTGGAGTGCGTTGCTTCTTCTTGCGCCACCGCTACCAGCCCTTTTGGGAAGAGGTCGGCTGAGATAACGATGTAGAAGAGTTGGTCGCATCTGCTGATGGATTTTGTTGATACATGCATACCCAAATAATTCCTTGGGCATCGACGACTATTTTACGAGCCATCTAGTCATTATACCTCTGGGATCTGCAGCAGGGAACCTACTGCCACTCGCCTTCATCTTCACTAACACTTTCTGACTTAACAATGACACCCTCCACTTGCGCTGTGGCCAGGCCCAGCCTGACTATGTTGTTTTAGACATGGTCTTGGAGAAAGTATTTAAAAAAATAGCACCGCTTGAGGGTGTGCCCCAGTATTCGATGATGGGGGCAGTAGTTGGGGTGATCAGTGAGATTCGCCTCTATCGGCCTTCTGTACTCGGCTAAGTGCACAATCCCTTGCTCTAGGGAACTACGGAATTAACCAGGGACCTGATTCTCATTGAATGAGTATGTCTGGTGCTTTATTTCCTAATAAGGGTCTCTGGGAGGCTGGCCCTGATGATGTGTCGGAGGGTCTTGTCGAGGATGTGGAGCCTGATTGTCCCGCCTAGGCGGTGGTGGCGCATTGCGCGAGGGAACCGGCTGATTCTGAGGCGGTCCCTGCTGGGTAGGAGGCTGTGCCTGAGGTGGGAGGCCTTTTGCGAGGTTTCATAGCCGGTGCCACTGGCAGTAATTCTTTCTAGCTAGGTGTATCTATTTGGGACACCGTGGAAGGTTCGGCTCTTGCATCCCTCCTTCCTGGGATAACAGGGGGCAACAGACGCGCCTGAGTAGCCTGTTGCAGTGCTTCCTCGAGGCGCTGAGCCATATCTGAGAAATCTAGGAACACTCTAGGGTAGTTTTTAGTGATAGAGTAATGAAATAGTTCTGCATTAACAATCCCTATGCATATCGTCAGTTATTTCTCCAGATTTAGTGGCATATCAAGGGAGTATGTTATCTGTTTCCACCGGGAGATAAAGTCTGTGACTATCTCATTAGGCCTTTTTTTGCACTTGAAGAGGTCTGTGATGCTGGTCTTTCGCGTGGTAGATCTGAACTCATATAGGAATTTTCTACGGAGATCGTCCCATCCGGTCACTGATCTAATAGGAAGCCAGTTGTACGAGACGAATGCAGGGCCCTCCAATTTCAACATGAAACATCATAGCTTGGCGGCTTCCTAATGTGATGGGGTCCCCAACATGGGGCCACTGTTAGAGGAAAAGTGAGCCAAGTGCTGAGGTGGGTCCCCTATCCTGTTAAAGGGAAATAAAGTGGGATTCCCAAAACCCGGAGGTGCATGCATATCATCCACCCACGCGGGATATGACTTTCCATCTGGTGGGACTGCCACCTACTGCGTTTCCAACACCTCAAGGCGGGCGATGAGTGCTTCTATAGTATCATCTGGGTGGGGGACCCTGTCTTTGATGGGGATCACTAACCATGAGTGCGTTTCCGGGCACATCGACATGGTAGATGGCTTCAACGGCTCATGGAGCGACTCGCGGAACGTCCCGTGGGGTAGCTGGGGGAACCCGGGATGGATTCCTCGGATTGAATCACTGTTTGGGAGGGTTTAGTGAGACGTATTGTGCCATCTTTCCATGAGTTCCGGCATCATCCCTTTCCATGGCAGTAGCATGATTGGGGTTTCCTGGAAGTACCTCCCAGTGGGGGAAGTTGTTCCTTCCACTACTTCCTCGTCTTAGGATTACCATAGTCTAGTCGTCGCTATATACTGCGTTCGACCAGGAGTTCGTCGACCACCCTCTTATTCTCAGTAAGATATTGATGCAACATGGCCTTATCAGTGTATTCGTCCATCTTCTACACTGAGGCGGATGGGTCGGAGTTCTTGACAGCTCTGACATGCTCTTTACCCTTACTAGAATTCCGACTGAGTACCAGCGACTCGGTGGGAGTTGGGAGACCTAGGAGGATCTTCTGATAATGAGTAATCCTCTCTGATGGGTCCAACCTTGGTGGTACACTCTAATGTGGTGTGTCTCCATCAAGAAACTCTAGCTCATCCTCCGTGTCCACTATGTCAGCCATTTGGACCATAACCCTTCTTGGGGGCATGTCCACAATGTCGCATAACGAATCATGCTACTGTTGGATATGAGGGAAGAAGAGGGTGGCATACTGTCCCAAGACATGAACTTGCACATGGAGAGTAGCTTCCTTGATGATTTTATGGAGTAACTTGAAACTCTGAACTCATTTTTCTTGGATGGCGCTCTGGCGACCTGCTGACTCAGGGTGCTGGGCCATGGGGAGTGCGGCAGAATCGACTAGACGACATTGCTCGCCAATTTCCTCAAAGTGCACTTGGCACTTGGGGTACACCACCCGACGATAACGGAGACTAAAGTGTGCCTCCCATAGGGTCTGATGGAAGCACTCAAGTTCCTATGGGGTGAGGATTCTAGCGCATGATAGTTCGATGTTGTCACCAGCCAGAACTTCTCCGGGATGTCATCTGCTGCGAGAATGTTCTAGAAGCTCCTAGGCTCGGATTCATGGTCTGGCCCTGTATTGCAACACATGTCAACCGGGGTTGGCGGAGGAACCAGTAGTGGTTCTGATGCGGACCGCTAGGACAGTAAACTGGGCAGTGGAGAACATAGTGAACGAACTGACTGATCACAGATTTCTGGGCCATCCTCCGAAGTGTGCAGTGACCTGACCACAACGTCATGATATGACGGGCTGACAACCCCAGATTCTTGTGTAGGAATCTCAGTTACCGATGATGGTTCATGTTGTTGTTCAACCGCCATTGGCCCCCAAAATAGCTCTCGGTGAACTCTAGTCGAGGTAGAGGGCACTTCTGGTGACAATGGTGGTGACTGAACAGTTGGAACCTATGGGACTCCCAAAATTTTGTCCTCCTAGATGCACCTATGAAGAGAGGTGGGAATCTAGTGGACTTCAAATTCTGGAAGGATGAGGAAAAAAGCCTTGTTCCTACCCCGGTCCATGACACAGAGGACCGAGGGTAGGGTTCCCATACCATGTTGTATTCTTCTTCAGAATCTGAAAAGTGGTCCGGTTTGATCTCCATCCGGGCCTTCTCAGGATTCTTTTTGTGGTAGGGATGACCTTCCCCCTGCCCCTAGATGGCTCATCAGGACAAGGATGATTCCTGACATGTAGTCTTGGGGCCGCACACATGTTAGGGTGGAGAGGTCTTCCCCTCGAGATAGCCAAGGTGCGAGGGGATCCAGGGAAAAAGTCAAAGGGAACATGGGTGGACCCCTATGAACAGCACCTGAGAAGGTGAAACCTCCATTGAAGCCAGCGGGAGCATGGGGAGGACCTCCATTCTTGGTGTAGGTGGTGCAGGCGCATATCCTACCCATTCCTCTGGAAAATCCGGACGGCAGCATTAACACGTCCAGGTGGGGGCCCTTTATTAGAGCCCTTTGGTCAAGACTCTAATTGGGCTGAGCCAAATGTCACCCACCTCATCAACATAAGGTATGGAGTTATCATGGAGTTTTGTGGATAGGCTCCTGAAATGATTGAATGTTAATGTGGGGGTGTTGGGCCTCCCTGTGCGGCCCTCGTGGGTGGCATTGACGGTGGGTCCTGGATGCATACATGTCCAGGTAGGCCATATCCCAAGTTCGAATTATGCCCTCCCCCTCATAGCGGCGTATGAGGTCATTAATCACCCATCATTGGATGATTTCTGATGGGGAGATGGGGTGTGGGCACCCAATATTCATGGATGCAGATGTCGTTGTGGCAGATGTGGAGCCACACAAAATGGTTGTTCTGGTGTTTCCCCTGCCCCTGCATAGGCGGGTGGGTGGTGATCGTATCCCTATAGAAGCAACCTAATTCTTGTAAAGTAGGGAGATTTACTCATCAGCACTGCGAGGACAAGAAATCAACAACCAGTGCCCCATCACCATTCCATCATCCATGGTCGGTAAGAGGGATCCACATTGACAACATTGTAGAAGAGAATTCTCCACGTTCTACTTCCCCAACTTCTGTTGAGTTTCACGCCAGGCCCGCTATTTGTTTGGCAGGACCCAGCGCCAAATATCTAGATCTGGTGACACCTCAATATATTGATGTCTTGAGCACTACTAATTTCCCTATTAAGGAGATGAATTTCACGTAGGGTTCACCATTTCTGTTTCCAATGCTTTCACTGGGACATGTGTGTCCACCGCTTTGGTGCGACAGGTGTGACTTTTTGTTGCCCCGCATTCCCACTTTACAAAGGCTGGCGACATTAGCTCCTTATTCAGGGACTTCTTTTCTTTGATAAAAATCAAGATGATGGGATGTAGGTTATTTGTTCCATGCATTCCTCTTTGGAACTTATCACATAGATCAGGTCTCCCTTATAGATTTAATATGTTGTTCATGAAACTCTTCTCAGTGCCATGTTTCCATGGTCACTGGTTAATTACACTACTTCTGTAAGGATATTCCAAGGGGTCCGGTCAGGTAAACAACCTTTAGTTGGGGAACTAGTCACGTTGAGACATCACTGGAGTGTCTAGGCACTGGGGAATTGGTGTTCCTGTCTTTTTTCCTTTATTATAGGTCTTCTTATGGGTGTGGAAGCTCGAGTAATCACACCTCGAGCGTGGGGAATCATATTCCATTGGAATGTATCTAATATTTTCATCAGTTTCCCATGATTGAAAAGGGGTATGCCTCAAGTTTAACATCCAATGGAGATGGGTCAGGCTGATTAGAACACTAGCCGGAGTGGATCAGATTGAAGAACCCCCTTGAGGGATCACCGATATTAGGGACATCACATGGGTGGCTTCCCTAATACTATGGGAGGGGAGTTATGTGGTGTGATCTCACCAAGAAATGGCGGTCCAGGTAAGAATCTGGATAGATGATGGGAAATTGAAAGGAGTGGAGGGATGAGATGGGACCATCATGGAGATGATGGTAAATATGGGATTGAGCCTCGAAGATACCTCCTAAGTATCCTTGTGGCCAAGAATCAATGTTTGCGTAGTTCTTTTGGTAAGAACCGATGTGAATGGGGGTCGGAGAGACCAATGGGTGGTGGGCTTGAACCTCACCAGGGCTTCCTATGTACCATGCCTTGACATTGATCAAAGTCCATGATCTTCAGAATGAGGCATTGGTGAACTGACGTGAAGAAGGTCCTTGGCCAAGATAAATGGTGGTGGGGCTTGAACCATAAAGAGGCTTTCTACATACCATTCCATGAAATGGATTAATGTACTCATAGTTTGGGTTTAAAATAGGGTTTTGAAATGACATGAAGGGATGTCAGAACAACTGGGTGGCGGGATCATAATGGCTTACCACTGGATTGGGATATAGTTTAACGTCATGAGGGACGAGGGAATATAAGGACCCAGCCTTAAAACATTACATAATGTTGAATTAAATGAATAATTCACATTTAGTATCTTTTCAAGTTAATAGTTTTAGAGAATTACAACCTAACTATTACATCTCAAAAGATTTCAAAGTAGAGACTTATACTCAGTTTCCATTTTTTTAATAAAAAAAAACTCATAAGATGAAACATGTCCAGTTCCATGTTTTATATAACATGTCTTTCCATGATCCCATCCTTGAACCTATTCATATGTAATTCCTGTGGAAAACATTTTAAAAACTTGGGATGAGCATAAAAAGATCAGAAAGGGATATAAAAATACATGAAGAAAACATTAGTCCATGTATACATAAAAATCTATGAAATCATTATTTACTCATAAAACACAAGCACTTTAACATAACTCATGAAATCATAAGATTTAAAAATAACTAATAGGAATCATAATACATAAAGGTAACTTTATGCATTCATAACATTCTTATGTAGGGAGAAACCCTCTTGGTTACATTTGGAATACCCATCAATGTATATTCCCAAAATCTCTTCAGTGAAACCTTAGCGTTTAACTCCATCACGTTACCCAATGAATTGGAGAGCTATCAGAGGCTCACCCACCCTGAGTTTATCATGGAACCACCCATCTACATAAAGAAAGACCAAGAACCATAACATAATCGTTTCACATAAAACATGCATAAAAGAAACATAACATTTCTACATTTCAATCACAAGATATCAAAAACACTTTGATATAATAAAAAAATTATCAAAACTATTTTCAATACCATAATTAATGAAAATTAAAAATGGTATTTATTATTCATTTAAAAAAAAATTATTCCTTGTAGAGGAAGCCGAAACTCAAATAATGGTCACAGCGTCGGAGAAGTCATTGTCGACGCATACGCAAGACAAAAACCTACCCTTTTTTCATTTAGTAAAATGCATCATATAAAAAGATTTTTTTTAATAAATGTAAAAGTCAAATAGGTTTATACACCGTATAAAATCATGTTTTGTATAAAACAAAATATACCACAATGAAAGGAGATTGATACGAAGTCCCATACAAACATGATATCCTTAGATTAAGGATAAATCAATTACATAATTTATTTTTGACAAATATAAATACATACAATATAAAAGGATATTATGTTTAAAACAATAAGAGTCATTAACACATATTCATAGAATGACATATTCGAAGAGTACAAGTTTAACCCAAATTATTGAAATTTAGTTAAGATGTTCCCTTGCAATAATTCGTGATCCTTATGGCGTCACATTAAAATACATAAAATGATATGATGAGAGAGAATATGGTATCACATCTCCTGGACATAAAATTTACATCAATAATGATATAGTAGAACATATCCCAACATAATATTATGTAATTTAAAATACATAACAAAATAAGTCTTTTAAAAAGAGGAGGGTGAAAGGTTCCTTTACCGATTCGGGTACCTTTTGAAACGTACACCCCATGAAATAAGGGTCATAAAATGAAGATTTAAATGCCCATAAATTAACGTATATTACACAAAGAATACAATCATGGGAAGTACATACACCACACAAATTGAAATAGTGTAAAATGTTGCATGAATCTCACGCGAACAAAAAGTGAGATAAAAACCCTTTACCTCATTTTAATCAATCGAATCGTATGACAAAAAGATAATAACCACAAAATGAATTTCAGAAAAACAATAAGATAAATATAATCATGATAATATATATAACTTGGAAGTACAAAATACACCATATTCCATAAACAAGTGGTGACCAATGGAAATCTCGCAGAATTAAAAGTGAGATAAGAAATCCCTTTGGAAAATTTGGCAGCCTAACGACGCCACTTAAAATTTATTAAAATGAATTGATGAGAGTAAGAGGGGTTATCTCATTATATGAAAATAATAATTACAGTATGGTTAATATAAAATAACATTCTACAACATATAAACATGGAGTATAAAAGAAATGACATAAAAGAGAGTACTTGAAAAGAGAGAGAGAGGTCGGATCCCTTACCTCACGTTCGACTTGTCTTGTTCGTTTCCCTATATTCCTGAATAATAAAATTTGGTCAATTAATAATTTCTTAAGGAAATTTTAATGTTTATTATTAAATTAATATCACATATTATAATGTTATTATAATTAGTTAATAATATGAGTTCATATCAGACGTTTTTTCGATGTTCGGTACATGAGTCATGAATGAACTTGTTTGAAAATAATTCTCCATGTAGTTATAAATACACCATCTACAGAATATTATTATTTATTTAAATATCATATATATCCAGTATATATTTATTTTATACTATTCCATAACATTTGGAGATAAAAAATTGAAATGCACCATTCATGGAGATGGTAGGCCGTACGTACGCATGAACGCTACTTCCATTTCTTTGTCACATTAAAAGAATTAAAACTAAATGAGATATATATATATATATACATTATAATTAAATTATACTATATATGTTATATAGGTCACATAAGTTCTTTAACATCATTCTTTATACATTCCATGTATTCCATGAATGAGTCACATCACGTGAGGGGTCGGTAGTCAACGCCTCCTCAAATGAAATTATCACATTTCACAACATGAAAATCATAATGGTATGTTTTAAATATAAAATACAGAAGCATAGAGAATAATTAAATATTATATATATCATAAATAAATATACTTCCATCATAATGACCACCATTAGAGGTGGTAGTAGATGATATAAGAATCATCATTACGTGAGGCAGTAATTCACCATCCACGGAAGCAGTATGTTCTTTAACACTTAGAGGGAGGTGTACGTAAGTTTAGCTCGAATCCTTATCAGAACAAAACCCTAGTATATAGAAGATACTAGTTTTATTACAATATAAAAAAATAAAAATAGGTTATTGGGTATTGGAAGAAAAATAAATCAAAATAACATAAGAGAAGACATTACCTTAAAATCGGGTAACTCCCTTTGGTTTGAACCAAAAGGGTTTCATGAATGGAATTATGCATAAGGTAAGGATTTTAGGATGAAGAGAGGTATTTAGAGAGATAAAATGTGAAGATTTGGGTCAATCCAAAGACTTGATAGGTGTGGGTAAGGGGATAGAGTTGGGGGCCTTTCATAAGAGGGAGGAGGGGCACTCATGGAAAGTCTTGAAAAGATACTTTATTATAAAATTATTTTCGGATATTAAAGGTCCCCCCAATTATATATTCCAAGGATAAGGTGATAAGGGTATGAAATCCAACCATAAAATAGGTTTTTGGGATGTTTATGTCTTAGATTGTACCTTATCTTTTCATTTTATTTAAATCGTTCATTAATGAGGTAATCACTGCATCATCACAGTTTCATAAATAAATTTATTTATGTAATGTAAAAAAATTATAAAAAAAAACATCATATAGGAAATATTTTTAGCATTACAATGATTTTTATAGTCAAATATATCATTTATTTAAAAAAATCTATATTGTTTTACTTAGGTGATACATACTTCTGTTACATTTTCCTTTCTTAAAAAATATATGATAAAAGGTCACTATCACACTAAAATGATTCCATGGGATCCCAAGGATAGAACAAGGCATCCCATGGACGGAAATGACACCAACAATAGAATTAGGACACATTATGGGGTCATTTTGTATTTTTATGATATTATTTTATTACCCTTAACTACCCGATTAATAATTAAACACGATAATTAATGATTGTTACCGTCATTATTATTCATAATGTCCAAAAACAAAAGAGTCATAATTAAATAATATGGACCATATTATTCCAAATATAGAATCCATTTTATCAAATTCCCTACACAGAAATTGCAGTAATTAATTTAAAATAATTTCTATTGTCTAAACCAAAGATAAGTTTTTAAGAAGTCAAATCTATCAAAAGATTGATTTGTATTTACATCCAATTTAAAAGTGAAATTACATCCAATGAAAATAATTGAATTAAATAATACAAAAATAATTAAATTACACCCTAAAACTAAATAAAATGAAAATATAACTATATAAATAAATTGTATGAAAAGGTAGTTTTGAATTAAAATGCAGTATAATTCACTATTCATTGAAAAAGAACATTTGTCAGAAAAATACCAAAAATTTACCATAAGATATATTTGATGTTCCAAATTCAAGAATGATATTATTTTTACCAAATTAAAAGCATTTAAGTTTCATTAATTAATTTTAAAATCAATTCCTGCTATCAAAACAAATAGCGTGTTTTTAAGAAACAATATCTTTTAAAAGATTGACACTTGTTTACGTCTAATTTCAAAGTGAAATTTATTCAAATGACCACGATTAGATTAAATGGTAAAAATATATTTTAATTAAACATTAAAACCAATTAAATAGAAAATCTATCAATATAAATAAATTAGTTTAAAAGGAGGTTTTGAATTAAAATACGACATTTTTCACTAAAAATGATCTTTATCGGAAAAAAAAAATTTACACAATGTAAAATTTGATGTATTGATTATAAATAATGATTTTACTTTTTCATGTATAACCTATAAAATTATCAAAAAGTATATCTAAAAAGGGTTCACCATCAAAAGGCAGTTAATCGACCTTTTAATGAATATTAGAAGATTTATGATTAAAATTGGATTCATTAGCATTTTAAGACACAAACATTTATTGGATAAATGTAAAAATATTTGAAAAACATATATAATAATTTCGTAGTTAGTTCTGTTCTTTCCTTCAATTACAATGTCTAGGCGTTAACTACAATTTTAAATTATATTATTATATTATTAGTGTGCAACGTATGATTCAAAAGAAACTCGTTGTTGCATGTTGGGTACGCCATCGAACATAACATCCTCATTAATGTAATGTTGATATTTTATTCACCAATAATAATAAATATGAAATTTTCATATTCATTATTTTCCTGGGATGTTACATCCTTTACCCCTTTTGGAATTGTGTCCTCACAATTTTAAAACTGGGCTTGGAAACATCATTGAATGTCCCACATCAGAACAAGAGTCAGTAAAACTATCACTTAAAAATAAAGAAAGATAAGTAAAAAGGTCACCCGAGTTAACCCATACAAGTATTCTATGTAGGAAAACATGGATATGGAAGAAAAAAAGGTCTCTGGTTATGAGGGAGAGTGATCTAAGACATGATTAGGGTAACGTTAACCCTAAGAAAATCACAAAATTGTGATGGGTAAAACAATATTTGATTCCCCAGTAGGAAATGTTAATAGACATCATTTTTGTTTTATGTTACTTTTTATTGAGGAATTTATTTATGATCTTAACTAAATCATAAGGAAGAATACTTAATTGTCGTGTAGACTTTCATCTCTTACTGTATTTCTTACACAAACTCATATTTTCTCCAAAAGACGACTACTTAGGATGATTTGTTCACATTAATAGTGCTATAATCATCTTATAGAGAATCACCTATTTCACAAAAAAGAACTATATATTTCCCATGTATTTAGACCAAAACCAAAACCAAAATTGTTAGTACGAGATCAGATAATACCCAAAAAAGATAATCCATTATAAAAAGAAAATATATTCTTAATCTCCAAAAATTTTCCAACAAAACCCAAGTTCAACAAAGGCAATTCCACAAACAGTTGTCCATAAAATTCTTCAAAGTAAACCAAACTATGATTGAAACCCAAATCATTGAAGGATTTTATCACATAGTCTTCCAAGGTAAATATTAACATTTATCTCCAAATAATATCAGTTTCTCTTAAAGTCTCATATTGAAAAGTAATTAACCTAATAATATATACTCCATGATTGGTCAATAATTTCATAGATAACCCTAAATCAACTAATTATTGATTCATAAGATCTTCTAAATAAAATGAATTTTTCATACTAAACAGGGAAATCACGTAGTCCTGTGGTAGGAAATAAATACCAGTCACACTTTGGTTATGGGTTCGATTCTC
The DNA here is from genome assembly GCA_963277665.1 of Viscum album. NCBI lineage: Eukaryota > Viridiplantae > Streptophyta > Magnoliopsida > Santalales > Viscaceae > Viscum > Viscum album. The sequence goes on from OY728146.1 coordinate 407,328,855, forward strand.
ATAGCTTCGTCTGACGCAACAGGTTGTCACACTGTCTGCATGTTGTTCTTTTCCAAAACTATATAATTTTATAAAATTACTCAAAAAGAGTTAAAATATTCAATAATAACAATAACATAATTTAACCTCAATTTTATCTCATGACTTTCATTTTCTATCATATAATAACCAATAATTAACTTAAATGTAAGGATCATATAAACCCTAATGGTTACCATTACAATTTTTAGCTGAACATCCACATCGAATTGGTTCTCTCGTAGATGATGCATTAGATAACTCACCAAGGTTCAAGTGGTTAATCATGACTCCTTGATATTTGGTTTAGAATAACCACGATTTTCCTTATTTAATCCCCCATTTCATGCAGTCTCTTGATCAGAGAACCACCACCGTTTCCTTCATACCCATTGTCACTTTGGTTCCTGCTAGATCTATCCATTTACTAAAACAAAAAATGTCAGTGTGAGTATATCAAAAAAATCATCATGTACTAATGAGGAAGATAAAATCTAAGATATACTTATCCAAGTTATCACAAACCCATTCCAACATTCAAAAATAACAATGACTCCATCTAAAATACTAACCATTGTGGTTATACAAAACTTTTCACTTTTGCTTAAACAAAATTCTATCCTCTAATGATTTTTAAACCGACCTCTGATACCAACAATAAGGACCTAGCCTAAAAACATTACATAATATCTATTTAAATGAAAAATTCACATTGAGGATCTTTTTATGTTTAGAGTTTTAGAGAATTAGGACATAACTATTATATCTCAAAAGATTACAAAGTAGACACTTTTACTCAGATTCCATTTTATTCATAAAACAAAAACACCTAAAAAGAAATATGTCTAGTTACATGTTTTAGATAGAATGTATTTCCTTGATCCCATCCTTTACCCTATTCATCTTTATGTCCCTTGGAAAAAATTTCAAAAACATGGGATGAGTATAAAAAACATAGTAATGGATATAAAAATAGGGGAAGAAACCATTAGTCCGTGTATACAAAAAAATCAATGGAAAAATTCTTTACACATAAAACATAAGCACTGTAACATACCTCATGAAATCATAAAATTTATGAATAACTCATAGAAATCATAAGACATAAAGGTAACTTGATGCATTCATAACATTCTTACGTAGGGAGAAACCCTCTTTATTACATTTGGAATACCCATCAAGGTATACCCCCTAAATCACTTCGGAGAAACCTTACAGTTTTACTCCTTCACGTTATCAAATGCATTGGTGAGCTGTCTGGGCTCACCCACCCTTAGTTTATCACGGAACCACCCGTCTTCATAAGCAATTCCCAAGAACCATAACATAATTGTTTCACATAAAACAAGAATAATGGAAACATAACATTTCCACATTTCAATCATAAGATAATAAAAACATGTTCATATAATCAAAACATTATCAAAACAATTTTCAATAAAAAATAAAATTAAATTAAAACATGGTCTTTATTTTTCATTTAAATAAAATTATGGCCTGTAGAGGAATCCGAAACTCAAATAATGGTCACGGCAGCGGAGATGTTGTTGTCGCCGCATACATAAGACAAAAACAAACCCTTTTTTTCATTTAGTAAAATGCTATTTATAAAAAGATTCATTTTTAATAATAGAAAAAGTGAAAGGTTTTTATACACCGTATAAAATAATGTTGTGTATAAAACAAAATATAACTCAATGAAAGGAGATTGAGACGATGTTCCGTACAAAGACAATATCCTTAGATTAAGGATAAATCAATTATATAATTTATGTGTGACAAATATATATACACCCAATATAAGTGGATATTAAGTGTAAAACAATCAGATTCATTAACACATAACTATAGAATAACATATTCAAGGAGTACAAGTTTAAACAAATGGATTGAAATTGGGTTAAGAAGTTCCCCTACAAAAATTTGACAGCCTAATAGTGTCACTTTAAAATTCATAAAATGAGTTGATGAGATAGGAAATGGTAACACATCACTTGGACATAAAATTTACATCAATAAGGATTTTTAAGAACATATCCCAACATAATAAGATGTATATTGAAAGACATAACAAAATAAGTTTTTAAAAATAGGAGGTTGAAAGGTTCCCTTACCGATATGGGTAACTCTCGAAACGTACACCCCATGAAATAAGGGTCATACAATGAAGATGTAAATCCCCATAAATTAAAGTATATTACACAAATAATATAATCACGAGAAGTAGATAAACCACAAAAAAGTAAATAGTGGCAAATGTAGCATGATTCTAACGGGAAGAAAGAGTGAGATAAAACCCCCTTACCTCGTTGTAATCAATCGAGTTGTATGACCAAAAGATAAAACCACCAATTGAATTTCAAAAACACATTAATATATATAGAATCAGGATAATATATATCAATTTTATGTAAACAATACACAGCATTCCATAAATAAGTGGTGACCAATGGAAATATCATGGAATTAAAATTGAGATAAAAAATCCGTTATGAAAATTCTACAGCCCAACGGGGCCACTTAAAAATTCTTAGAATGAATTGATGAGAGTAAGAGGGGGTCTCTAATTATATACAAATAATAATTATTGTATGGTGAATATAAAATATCATCCTCTAACATATGAACATGGAGCATAAAATAAATGACATAAAAGAGAGTACTTGAATAGAATGAGAGAGGTCAGATCCCTTACCTCATGTCCGACTTGTCTTGTTCGTTTCGTTATTTTCTGGAATAATAAACTTTTTTCAATAAATAATTGCTTAAGTACCTCCATTAAAATTTATTATTAAATTAATATCACATATTATAATTCTATAATAATTAGTTATTTATGTGAGTTCATATCAGACGTTTTTGTCAATGTTCGGTACATAAGTCAAAATTGACCTTGTTTGAAAAGAATTGTCCATGTAGTTATAATTACACCATATGAAGAATATTATAAATGATTTAAATATCCTATATATCTATTATAAATTCATTTTATACTATTCCATAACATTTGGATATATTAAAAAAAATGCACCATTCATGGAGACGGTAGGCTTTAAGTACGCATTATCGCTACTTCCATTTGTTTGTCACATTAGAGGAATTAAAACTAAATGAGATATATATATATATATATATTATATATCCAGTATAGTATATATGTTATATAGGTCACATAAGTTCATTAAATTCATTCTTTGTACATTCCATATATTGCATGAACGAGTCATATAACATGATGGGGCAGTAGTCTACACTTCCTCAAATGAAATTATCGCATTTTGAAAACATGAAAAGCATAAAGTTATGTTTTAAATGTAAAATACAGAAGCATAGAGAAGAAATAAATATAATATATATCTTAAATAAATATAGTTCCATCATAATGGCCACCATGAGAGGTGGCAGGGGAATATATAACAATCATCGTTTCGTGAGGTATTAATTCACCATACACGGAAACAATATGTTATTTGACCATAAAACAGAGGGGTGTGTTAGTGTAGCTCGAATAATTCCTACAAACAAATAATAGAATATTTAATATACTGGTGTTGTTACAAAATAAAGTAATAAAAAGAGATTAAGGGGTTGTAGAAGCAAAATAAAACAAAATAACATAAGAGAAGACATTATCTTTAAATCGGTTAACTCCCTTTGGTCTGAACAAAAAGGGTTTATTGATGACATTTATGCCAAATGTAAGGATTCTAGGATGAAGAGAGGTTTTTGGATAGATAAAATGGGCATATTTTGGTCGAGCCAAAGGCTATAGAGGTGTGGATAAGTGGGTAGTGGTGGGTGCCTTTTATAAGAGGGAGGAGAGGCACTCTTGGAATGTCTTGAAAAGTAACATTATTATAAAATTATTTTGAGATATTAAAGGTCAAAAAATTATATATTTCTAGGATAGGGTGATAAAGGTTCTATATCCACCCATACAATAGGTTTTTGACAAGTTGAAGTCTTATATTTTACCTTATACATTAATTTTATTAAAATCGTTTATTAATTAAGTAATCACTGCATCATCACAGTGTCATAAATAAATTTATCTATTTGAGGTCTAAAATTATAAAACAATTACTATATTGTAGAAATTTTATTATATTTTTAATTAATGTTTATATTCAAATATATAATTTATTTAAACAAAATTAAAATTGGTGTACTTTGGTGATACATAATTTGGTTACATTTTACATTCATAAACAAATATATGATAAAAGCTCACTAACACACTAAAGTGATTCCATGGGGTCCCAAGGCTGGCACAAGGAATAAAATGGTCGGCCATGACACCTCCAATAGCATTAGGACACATGTTTGTGTCATTTTATATTTTTATGATATTATTTTATTACCCTTAACTAACTGATTACTAATTATACATGATAATTAAAGATAATTACTGTCATTACTATTCATAATGTCCAAAAAACAAAAGAGTCTTTATTAAATAATTTGTTCCTTATGATTAAAAATATGGAATCCATTTTATCAAATTTTAAACATTGAAATTTCAGTAATTAATTTAAAATAATTCATGTTGTCAAAACCAAAGACAGGTTTTTAAGAAGTAAAATCTATCAAAAGATTGATTTGTTTTTACATCGATTATAAAAGTGAAATTACATCCAATGACCAACATTTTATTAAATTAGAAATAATAATTAAATTACAACTTACAACCAATTACAATGATAATCTATCTATATAAATAATTGGATGAAGATGCAGTTTTGAATTAAAATGCAGCATTTTTCACTATTCATTGAGAATAAACATTTGTCAGAAAAATACCAAAAATCCACCCATAGATAAATTTTATATTTCAAATTCAAAAATGATATCAATTTTACCAAATTGAAAATATATAATTTGAATTAATTAATTTTATAATCAATTCCGGATGTCAAAACAAATAGTATATTTTTATGAAACAATATCTATTAAAAGATTGACACTTTTTTATGTCCAATTTCAAAGTGAAATTAATTCAAATGACCCCCATTGGATTAAACGGTAAAAATATAATTTAATTAGACTTTAAAACCAATAATAAATATAATCTTACAATATAAATATATTAGATTAAAATGAGGTTTTGAAATAAAATACGACATTTTTCACTAAAAATGATCTTTATCAGAAAAATAACAAAAATTAACACAAAGTAAATTTTTATATCATGATTCTAAAAAAAATTGTATTTTCAAATTTCACATATAATATTCTCAAAAATTATATCTAGAAAGGGTTCGCCATCAAAAGGTGGTTAATCTTCCTTTTGAGTAATATTAGAAGATGTATGCCTAAAATAGGATTCATTCGCATTTTCATCATCTAAAATTTATTGGTTAAATTTTAAAAAAATTGACAAACATATATAATAATTTTTTATTTATTTATGTTCATTCTCGCCATTAAAATGGGTAGAGGTTAACTACCATTTAATATAATATTATTATATAATTAGTGTGCAACGTATGATTTCAAAGAAACTCGTTGTTTCGTGTTGGGTACGCTAGAGAACATAGCATCCATTTTAAAGTAATATTGATATTTTATTCACAAATATTAATAAATATGAAATTTTCATATTATTTATTTACCTGGGATGTTACAGGGCATGTCGGAGAACTGATGTGAAAGGGGGCCTTGGTCCATTGGGTGTTGGGCATGAACCTCGTAGAGGATTCATAATTACCATTCCTTGACATGGATCAAAGACCTCATAGTTCGGAAGGAATGAGGGTGTCGACAAACCGATGTGATGAAGGACCTTGGTCTAATGGGTGATGGGCTTGAACCTCGGGGAGACATCCTTCATACCATTCCTTGACATGGATCAAAATCCTCTTGGTCCGGGTGGTGTAGAATACAATTTAATGTCATGTGGGATGTGGGTGAACCGACGTGAAGGAGGTTGGAACAACTGAGTGGTGGGCTTGAACCTCGTGGAGGATTCATACGTACCATACCTTGACATGGATCAAAGTCATCTTAGTTATGGTGGGGTCTCATCAGCGAACCAATGTGAGAGTGAACCTCGGGGCCCACTGGTGGTGGGAATGAACCTCATGGAGGCTTCCTATATACCATGCCTTTACATGGACCAATGTCCGCGTAGTTCGGGTGTGTAGTATACCGTCATGTGAGATGGGGCATTTGGGGCTTACACTCTGTGGCGGAACATGGTGTGTCATGGTCAGTGTTCACTCTAAGATCACGGGAGCCGTGCTCGGTTTGAGTAACAAGAGGTTGTAGGGACCTAATGATCACGTCACAAAGGATGCATCCGTTAGAAGCGAAGAGGGGATTATGCATTAGGCGTCCCATGGTATTGGGACTTACTCCAGGATGGAGGCCTGAGTGAAAAAATGTGCAGAGGCAGAGGGATTTGGGACTGAAGAAAGGAGGTTCCTCATTCGCTATCACTCCCTTCACCGGCCCTGGTGGTGGGGAAGTACGGAGGTGCATGGGTGATACCTTCTGTAAGAAAGACCAAGGGCTTACACCAAGATGATCGCCCTTCCCCCGTGGAAAAACATCGCCCCCACAAGTATGATATTATCCCCTGTGAGGGGTGATCCCATCCCTGTGGAGACCATTGGGCGTAATGAATGTATGAGTCGGGGGGACTCTGCGTGCAAGGAACGGGGCCGAATCAGAGTTTAACGTCATGTGTCGAGGACGAGGTGTGTGGAAGTTTAATGTCCTACAGCTCGGATGTGGTGGGTTAACTCCACACCCCTAGGGCTTACGTAACCGGTACCCTCTACTATTTTTTGGAGGGAAGGTACCGACAATACTGTGGGGAAGGGGGGTCATAGAGTGAACCATCGAGGGGTCCACATTAGCGTTGCTATGAGAAGAAGATATTGTCGTTAGTGTGCCTATGTGAAGAAGCATTAGGCGAAGCAGTGATACGGGCAGTATTGTCTAGGGGACTTTAAAATCACATCATGCAAACGTGGAGGGTCGCAGGGGAAAAGTAATTGCCAGACAATGGGATCCATAGGTAGGGGCCTTGCGGAAATCGGTTACTCTGCGTAGTAGAGGGAACTTGTGAAGAGGGATTCTTTGAGAAGTGGGGATCCTTAGCCCTATCATGGTCTGGAGGTGCAAGTGGTAGGTGCTTCGTGATGTGGAAGGGTGTTCTTGGAGCACTACCTCACGAAGCAGAGGTACCTCATGGAGAAAAGTTCCGCGGAGAAGTGTGCTTTGCGATGTACGGTGACCCTACCTTGGAAAGTGGGTCATCTGTACAGTAGGGGTGTTTCGTGAAGCATAAACACTCCGCGACTACCTAGGTCCCCTTGGGGATCCCCTTACTTCACAAATTCCCATAGTCTTCACGAAAGGCATCCCTCATGGAAGAGGGGGTCAAAACGAGACAAAGCGGAGGTTCTTTGCGAAGAAAAAATACCTCGCAGAGCTCGTGGTTTGTAGAGAAAATGGTGCTTCTTGATTTGGGAGCTAAGAAGCAGAATGTTCGGATTTTCCGTCCGGGGGGCTTAGGGGGAGCTTGGTATTTAAAGGCCAAAGGCACTGTGAAGCAGAGCTTACGCAGCATGAAGAGGGGCATTGGTTGATTCACGGCGGGTCGCGAACATCAACTGGGATCATGGAGTGGTACCACCCTCCTTTTCATTGTAGTGGGCCCGTGAATGTCAGGGGTGCTTGCGGGGCGTCCTACCTCTGTTTCTTCATGGCGGGTTCACAAACATTAGGGGAATTCGTGGGGTTTCCCACCTCTGTTCCTTCGCGGCGGGTTTTCAAACATCTGGGTCGTTCACGGGGCTTCCCGCCTCTGTTTCTCCGTGGCGACCGCGTTTCTTGGGGGGGGGGGACTCCACATTGGGGATTTGCAGGGCAGGCCACAGGGCCTTCTTTTCTTCATTTATTTCATCCATTATTTTGGCACCAACAGCTACAATTTAATTATTTTATTAATAACATAATCTTCCTTTATGATTTATGATTTTTATGTGTTATTAATAAATCTTATGATTTCATAAGTTATGTTATGATTGAAAAGTATGGTTCCGATTATTTGTATTTATTGATTGGTTAATGTTTCCATTGATTATTTTATAACCCTTAATGGGTTTTATATGCTCATACCATGTTTTTTTTAAAAAAAATTCAGGACTTAAAGATGAATAAGGTCAAGGATGTAATTAAGGAAAAGTCATTATATCTAAAACATTGAACTAAGCATGTTTCTTTTTATGAGTTTTAATTTTATGAAAAAAAGGATACTAAGTAGTAGTGTCTACACGTAATTATCACGTTGATATGTAATAGTTATGGCCTAATTCTATAAAACTGTATATCTAAATAGATCCTCAATGTGAACTATTCATTTATTTCATGATTATGTAATGTTTAAGGATAGGTCCTTATAATAGTGGATCATAATGGGGAGGTAAAACAATCAAAACTCATGGGATTCATTTTTAATATAGATTATATCCATAGTTTACCGGGTCTATTTCTATAGTTTAAACCATGGGTGTAGGTCAACCGCCCTGGTGGAAAATTTCTTGGTATATTTCCATAGTTTTTAAAAAATGTGGAAATAGGTTGAGACCAACTTCCATGAAGATAGCTACCAAGGTTGGCCAAAAATGTGGTCGTAGATTATAGCCATGGTTTTGGGGCCTATTCTCTTGGTTTTGAATCGTGGTTATATGCCTTTTTTTAGTCGTGAAATTAAAAATGAATATATAATACCTTATAGTAATAATTTTTATTATATACCAATAAAATTTACTGATTAAAAGAATAATATATTAAAGGCATCTTGTTACGAAATGAAATTCAATAAAAATAATAAAATTGAAATAAATTACGTAAATATTAGTTTTATGTGTTTCTATAAATTATTTCATTAATTACAGAAATATTTTTGTGTGTGAATTGCATATAAAAATTAATCAATTTAAAATAATAATGTTTGAAATAAATGTAACAAAGGTTTGATATATGTAAAATTGAAAAATAATACGACATTTAAATAATTTCGATTACTCGATGTTATTAGTCATTATTTTCAATTAATAGTAATTTTTAATTAAAAACAATTCTTCACTAAATTTATGACAAATTTAATTTATGAATAAATATTTTGTATTATATATATCATATATTATAAAATATTATATATATATTAATACATTTAGTTAGAGAAATACATATATAATAAAATATTATAATAATAAATGGAACAATAATTAATTATGTATTAGAACCATTAAAAATGAATATGTTATTAATTTGTCCTAAATTATTACATTATAGTATTGTTATTTATTTATAATTAATATAGATTATATATTAATAATTATAATTAATATATTTATAAATATTAAAATTATTTAATATTATTAATGATAGTTCTTTTAATAATTTTTTTAATAAATTTGTAATTTATACATTTTTTATTTTTTAAATTATTTAAATTTATTCATTTTTATCATTTTTATTATTTCAATTTATTAATTATATATATATATATATATATTATTAATATATACTATTAATTAATATTTATACTCAAAATATTTGAATATAAAATATATTCATTTGTATCCGAAAATATTTATTTAAAAAAAATTTATTAATTTTATTTATTTAATAGTTTTTTACCTTTATATATTTTGTTATTTAATTTTTTTCATTTAATGTATCTATATTTTATTTATACTATATAATTATATTTATAATTTCTATATAATTTAATATAATTTAATAATTTATATCAATATTAATTTAATTAATAAAAATATAATATACTTTTTAATTTTCTCATATTTAATTTAATTTTTTAAATTATTTTATTTATTAATTTTATATATCTACTAAGATTCACACCCATGTATTTTTCTGGCCAAATTACTACATAATTAATAATATATATAATTTTAATATATGAAATAATTGAATAAAATATTATTCGAAACATACAAATTAAAAGTAAACATATACATATTTTTTAATATTCAGTTTTTAGGTAGCCTAATATATGTATATAAATTCAAACACATTAATTTTTTTCATGTTTACATTAGAAGGAATTTTTTATTAACAACCTTGTTGATGCATAAAAAGGAAAATCAATACCCCAATAAAGTAATGGTTAATCATTTCCATCAATGCCCAAATTGAAATTTATATATTAAAAAATAATGTGATCCATAAACATAACCACAAATTAAATAGTTATGTAAGAACAAAATAAGCATAGTCGAAAGATGTGTATTATAATTCAAAGCATATTTGTAGTAAATTGTGAAAGGGAATTAGCAATGTAATTGTAAAAAGGGATCAAATATAGAAAATGATGTTTTTATCCTTGCATAATCATATTATTGGATAATCATTAGAACTGTAAATATTATATTTTGGTTTTTAAACTTATTTTTGGATTATATTTTTTCAGAAAAATAGAGTATATAAATAAATATAATATCATAAATACTTATAAATATGAACATTGTTTTATAAGAATATTCTTCCACTTATATGACCATATTAATGAATTTATTATAAGAACAATCATAACCACATAAATGTTTTTGAAGGAATATTTGTATGTTACAATATATGAGAATTTTTATGTATTATAGTTTTTTTATAAAAATATTCATAAAAATAGGAATAAGCGAAGCATAATCATAAGAATTTGAAATGTGTTTCTGAAAATTTATATGTATTATTGTGAATATAGAGACATAATATCTTTCAAAATATACGCTGACATTTTGAAATTTTTTTATTTATTTCAGTATTTATGTTACATGTATTGTATAATAATAAGTTAGAGAAACTATATTTTTAGGCTATATATATTACAGTAATTTAAATTTTATGTGTTTTTCAATATTTGTATTTCCTAACTATATGTATGAGAATAAGATTGTGTTCAATCATAATCATAATCATATTCTCTATCAAATTTATAATGTTTATTTTATTTCATTTCATTAACTGTATAATAAAAATAATGTGCACAGACATACGTATAATAATATGTTATGAGATGAGAAAATCATAAAAAATGAAAATATGGGAAAATGCATAATAATAGTTTGAATGGGGATCGTGAATAACCATCAATCCAATATTAATACTAAATAATAATTCATGGTTATACTGATGAAATCATAACCATAAATAACAACTACATAATAAATGTATAAATTATTAGAAATCCTTATAATATCTTAAATTGAGATTTATAGAAGTCATACTATACATGAGCATCATCCCAGTTCATGAGGTATCTCTATGTGAATCCAAGAGACCCAGGTTCAAAACCTGGTAGTGTCATAATTTCAGGGTTACTGTAACAGTACCGTAGCAATAATGTAGTAGTACCGTAGCAGGCAATGTAGTTGTACTGTAGCTGTTACTGTAGCATGTATTGTTCGATACTATAGTATCCAAAAATATTCACAGTGTGCCACCAGTTTGGGCATGAAGTCCTTAAAGCCTTATGGCCACCTAGGACTTCTGGTCAGTAAAGCCTTTCATCCCCCTCATGGCCTTCAGGCCACCTCAAGCCCTTCAGGGTCACCTGATTAAAAGTTTCACAGACATATTCTATAAGGAGTCGCTCCGTAGGAGGAAAGAGCCGGGCACATTCACCAGATCAGGGCTAAATAGACTAAGGAATATTGAGAGGTTATATAATTTTCCATCGTTACCATGCCTATGCACATACACACATGAAAAATATATCTGAATATTCATGCAAAGGTGGAGATCTGATCATGATGAGGATGCAGGGGAGGAGCAGTATCAAGTAGTCATATTCTGTATGATTTCATTAAGACCTATGGGTCCTATGATGTCCCTAAGCCTATGGGAAATGTAATTCCTAAGCCTATGGTCCTTGTAAGGGTTCCCCCTCATCCCTTGAAAGGGTTTTCAACAGAAAATCAATAAAAAAGAAGGCCTTCGGGAAAAAAATGATGACATACCTTAAAGGGAAAATGATATTCCATTTTATCCAACATCCTTTTATTTATAATGGATGTAAATAAAAAGGTATTTTTTAAATCATTTTTCCTTAATATGGAAAAATCCAAATGAATCATTGTATTTCTAGGATGTTTTCAAACCTAATCCACAATGAAATCTGGATATGTAATTACAGATTAGAAAAGAAAAATATATGTAAAATGGGGGAAATTTGATGAATAATTTTCATGGAGGGGGGATGAAAAACTCAACGTTGAAAAAAATAAGGAAACGTGTTGGAATAAATAAAACAATTATCACTTACATACAAATTTAGTTAATTTCAATATAAATAACATCCATGAGAAGTCATCACGCTTATGAAACAATTAAATTCCCCTCTGTTATGAATGAATCAAATGAGATAAATAGAACTAGAAATAAAATATTAATTTATGGGCGTAATAATATATATTAAGTAAGAATAACATAGGAAAATAGTCCCAAATATCCATTAAAATATATAGATAAAATATACATAGGTTAAAATGGATAGAATCATCCAATAAAACATAGAGTATTATTTAATTAATATTAATCAAGTTATTAAAAATTACTATAATACATCACAAACCATGTGAGTAGCTGAGTAGAGTGATAAAATTATTTAATTTAGATGGTATCCTTAAATAAAGGTTTTCATTATGTAGTTGGTAAAGTGAAACATTAATCATGAATGGTATATTTTATTGACACAAAAAATGAACTAAACAAACCATGTGCTGTTAATTATTGTTAATTTCATAAAATCTAGTACGATTAATCACTAAAAATAATACCTTAAAATTATGTCATTTCACATCACCATCAATTACATTTGACCCAATGTTGATTTATTTGAAATGGGAAAGAATAATAACAACATGAAAAGGACGATCTATATTTCATGGTAAAAAATCGATGATTATGGGATGTTATATTATTTCCATTTAATTTAAAAAATAAAACAATAATGTTAAATAAATTAAAATTAAAATTCCATAATAGGAGTTCATTGCAAAAAACATAAAAATAAAGGTATATTTAAAAGAGAAAAATATGACCAGAACATGCAAAATAGGATGCATAATTTACTGTGTGGAGGAATTGACATACTCAAAGATAAAATACATAAGAAAATAGCTTGGAATATTTCAAAAAAATATTTCATATATACTAGTTCGATTAACTTTAATAAATTTTACCTCTATAAGAAGTCATCAAAAATATGAAGTATTGAAATTCAGCTCTTCACAGAGGTAGGTCAACTGTCAGGGGAATGATTTAGAAAATTAATAATCCTCAAAAAGAATAAATATGAAGAAATATATTTTAAAAAAACCAATTCTAAATTATTTTTAAAGTTGAATGACACTTGAATTTCCATTTATATGTATCTATAATCGTTTTGAATCCATAATAAAAAAACTATTTGGGGATATACTGTAACAACAAATTATGATTGGAAAATAGTTTTGGAGAATTTATTTTTTGATATTAGGGGATGTAATCTTTTCCATATCTCAGGTAAGAACCTATGGGATGTGGTAAAATAATGTGAATTGAATTATAGCTTCTACCTACACATGTTTATGACCTTTTTACTTTGAAAATAAACAAATTAAGTATATTAAGGTGAAATAAATTGGTTATAAAATTAAAATTACACGAATACAAATCTAGTGAAAATTCATTAAATAAAACAATGAAATTGAAACTGGTAGAAAACAAAGACATGTATGTAGGTGATTATATAAAAAATTTTGAAATGATAGATATAAAAAATGATGATGTCGTAAATTTGTCTGATTAAATGTAGTACATACATTAGTATGTAACCTATAAGGATATATGATTGAGATTAGTAAACATGTAACCATAAAATAAATCTAATAGAAATAAAAATCATGTTATAATATGGAAATATATATTTTTTATAATAATTATATTAATTATAATATATGAAATAAAAAAAATAAAATCCCCCACTTGAGGATTATAATAACTCAAATATGTAAGAAAGACAACCCAATATCTACGACGATGTAGAACCTATTTTGGGGATATTCCCATGAGTAGATGTCATCGGATCAACTAATGAAGATGAATGGTGATTCTGGTGCTAATTTTGTTGAGACCATCCACATTTAATAATAATCTAAACTAATCCCATCACTATTGGAGAAGATAACCTTCACTAAAAAATGACTTTTATTCTTTGAATATGATCCATCTGAATCTGCCACATAAATTGAGGATCAAGACTCACCAACATTGATGAACACTGAGTTCAACAAGAAAAAAATAGGGAATTATGGATAATATAGAATTGTGATGATGGGAGAAATATAAAAGGAATGTTATTTAAGGGTTTTTATAGGAATATTGGATGATGGAATTATGGTATGGGGAATCTAGGAGAATAAGGATGTCGAGTAGAAGATGTGATGAAGAGATATCGTGATATGTAGAGGGAGAAGAAGTGTGGGTGATGAATAAATCAAAATTGAGTACAAATTACCAAAAAAAAAGTACTGTATTCTTGAGACTTTAGTCAGAAATAGTTAAAAGGGTATTTGGGAGAATGGGAACTCGCTGTGTGGGGTTATGGGGTAAACAAATAGAGAGTGGGGGATCATGATGATCGGAGAGGGAGATGGGGATATGGAGAATAAGAGGGATGTAGGGGAACACATATAATAGATAGGGAGTCGAAACATGTAATGGCCTGAGTTTTTGGGGTCCATTAATTGGTAAAAAATATGATATTTGAGGTGTTATGGGTGGACGGGAAGGCCATCCCAGCTTCTCGGTGACTCCTAGTGGTGGCCTTGTCCTACCAGTACCCTCTACCTACCGGTAGAACTAGCCTACCAGTGACCTTTGGGTACAGATATCCCTCAGCTACTAGTAGCTCCCGGTTATTTGTAGCTCTAGGCTACTGGTAGCTCTCGGCTACCGGTACCTCTAGGCTACCGGTAGCTCTCATATACCGGTAGATATCGCCATCCGGTAGGTCTCAGCTACCGGTAGATATCCCCAACCAGTAGTACTCTGCTACCCGCACCTCTAGGCTGCCGGTAGCTCTCAGCTATAGGTAGCGGTCGCCAACTCGTAGCTCTCGGCAATCGTTAACTGTCACCTACCCCCATGGGTTTTCCTGTAGCACCTCCTTTTAGTGAAAATTGGTTTTAAAACCATGTTTTGTTGCCTTTCTAATCTTGTTTTAAATCCCATTAATGCCCATTTAAATTAAATTATTGGTGAGTTACACTGTAAATGAAAAACCATGAGGTGTGTTTTAGTTTAAACTGCCCCAAAAGGTGGGGACCATTAAGTAGCGTGTGGGGTGTCTCAGTCGCGTGGTCAACCCACGATCCCACTTCTTACATGGTTTAAAGTTTTACTTTCTGTATCTTAACTGTCCTATGAATGATGTATCTAAGCCTTTATAACCAAAGGCTTCTCCCTATGTTTCTTTTCCTGATCATCCTGCTCGGAGTACCCTTCCTCCTGATGAGCCGTACCCGTCTTGTGATGTTTTCCGTGATCGCCTACCATGGAGTTCCTGTCACTCTTGTTTTTCAGTTTCCACGTGAGGACATAACATAGATCCTTTAGGTATGGATTTCCTCATTTGTCTCTCATTTATGTGTATCATGCGGGGTGGGCATGCTTTTATCCTTTGTGGAATTTGATGAAACAGAACTTAACAAAGATAATGTACCGACCTTTAAATAATGTATGGGGGTGTGACTGATGTTCTTTTATACTCTTTTTATGTTGTTATGTGTTGTGAATTGTACGAGCCTATGCACCCTTAAAATCATGGCCGTTAATGGTCTTTCCTGCGCACTAATGAACCTCGGTACCCTTGTATGTTTAAATAACCCTAAAATGGAATTGGTTAATCATGTAAACTCAGTTAAATAAATTGAATGCACCAGGATCAACCCTTTTTCTATGATAACCCCGGTTAAATTACAGTGGAATTGAAACCATGGAGTGTGTCAAATCATTAAAATCTGAAAATACCACCATGGGCCTGCCTTGTGTTGGTGGTAGCGGTTTGGTTGTTTCTTTCACAAGCTGATTGTTGGGGAGATGCAGGTGGGGATGGGACCCCTTGATGTTATAATTATTCTGGTTGTGAATTGAAGGTTGTGTGATTACTCTGCTTATATCACGAATTGGGGTGGGATCCTCTATTGTTGAGAAACTGTGGGATCCTATATTTTTGGAACATGGGGATGTATCAGGGGGTTTTCTTTGGTTCCAGTACTTCGAGGGATATACCTTATCCCTTGTTGTTGTGAATTTATTAGAGAAACAGGTGTGAATGCTTAAATTGCTATTGGTTGTAACTTTTTCCCTTGGTTTTTGCTTATTCGGTTAGTTTCCTGGTAGTACAGAACTTAATTTAAATGAGATTAATTGAACATGGAATCAAGAATTTCTTAAATGGGAATTGGTTCTCGGGGGTGAGTTGTGACTCGGCTGTGAGTAGTGTGCTTCCTATGAATAAGGACGAGTGTGCTTGTGCTTGGATTAAATTTGGAAACCCTAGGTTGGGATGTGTTTTTATTAATTATACATATATTTTGTAGTTCTTATGTTTCTTATTTTCACCCCACCCATGTTGAGGACATAGTTCCGAACACCACCATTTCATGGGGAGGGTGTATTTTCCAACACTTCTATTAGTGGCTGGTTATTAGCTCCTCTATAATATCTTTCCCTGATATCCCAAGTATCATCGGGCATGCTGTAATGGCCTGAGGTCTATTATTAGCCCATGAATCTTAGGGTGGGGGTGGTTGTGGTGGTTGTCCTAGGTGTTTATGGGCAGGTTGTTTCCCAAATATCATCGGGATGAGGCCCAGGTGTCTTTGGGTGTGGCATTGGTTGTTCTGGCCTAGGTGTTTGCATGCATGGTTACGTGAGATTGTTGTGCCCTAGGTGTCTGTGGGCGGGATAGTGGTTGTGCCACAAATGTTTTCGGGTGGGATGTGTGGTTTTGGCCAAAGTGTGTGTGGGAATGTGTGGTAGTGGGACTGCGGTGAGAATGTGGGGATTTGTTCGATGCATAGGATGTCTTCAATAACCAGTGGGAAAGTGGTGTGGGGTACCAAAACATCGATGTTCTATTACTATACTTTACTTGAATCGTGTTATTTGGGAAGTGTGCCTTGGTGAGGCTTGGGTGGATAGTTTACCTGGTTAGGTATTTGGTTATCTATTTTTCCACGGGGCATTTGAATGTCTCCTCACTTGTGCATGAGAGTCATTGTTTTTCCCTACTGAGTGTACTTGTATTCTCACACTACGTATATAAAACTGCTTTCGGGTTTCTAGGAGCACATCAGGGATCGTGCAGAGTCATATTAGCTTGGACCTTGTGGAAATTGTTGTTATTGTGTTCTTTTTTCTTTGTACTTCACCTATAGAGTTTTGTGACTTGTATCTTTTACCTTTGAACAAGCATATGAGAATGGTTTACTTTCATCCATTCTTGTACATTTAGTTTTGGTGTTGGGGGATTTACTATCTTATCTGCCGATCCAATAAAATGAAAAAGAGAAATGCCTTACATTTAGTGTGTAATTCTATACCCTTGGTGATGGTCACCACTCGTGGACCTAATGAAGGCGGGTTTCGGGGGTCATTATCTCTCCTTCAACATAAAGAAGGAATGGCCTGGAAATCTGTAGACCCTTCCCTCCTTTTGGTGAAGGTGGGTCATGACAGAATGGTATCAATGGAATGGTTGAAAGCTAGGATGGATTTTTACGTTAGGAAAACTGAGGATTGCATGGTATGGTAGGGAAACAATGTTGGGTTACCTTGGTACGTGAATTAGGCCAGGGAAGACCAGCTAGGACATGGGATTTTAGGGCCCCCTATGATCCAATGAAAGGACTATGCACCTACTAAACGACCAAGTGAGGCCACATTGATTGTAGGGTAGAGACCCGAGGAAAGTTACATGCATCATAATGACTTTCATTCTCAGGTTTCTGGGGGTGTTTTGGGAAACTGAAATAAATAATAAGATTAAGAAGTTTTATGAACAATATTATGAACTGCTTGGGAATTGTCATTCATTATTACCTTGTACCTATGGCACCTAGGAGATGACCACGAGTTGTACTGGCGATCAAGGCCCTGGAGTTTGAATTGGATGATCAGTAGAGGGTTGATCGAGAGGAGGAGGATGACCAGTGGCAAAAGACGCTTCGAGCCTTCCAGTGACAGACCCTCAAGAAATACGAGGGCAACACCTCTGACATGAAGATGCTGGGATGGCTAGAGGAGCTGGTGATAGCCTTTGGCTTGATCCGGGCTCCGCCCGAGTACTATGATCCTCTGGCCATCGGCCAGAAGCAGGGAGGAGCACATCAGTGGTGGATGCTCTACCTGGGGGAGAGGAGAGAGGCCGAGGATGCATGGGCTGATTTAAAGAAGGAGTTCCGGGTGGAATTCCTCTCCTCTACGATGAAGGTAGAGAAGAGGTAGGAGAAACTCTACCTCTAGCAGGGGAGTATGTCGGTAAGGGAGCTGAGGATCATGTTCAAGGACATCCTTCTCTTTGCTCCAGACCTCTTTCCAGATGAGGAGTCTTGGGCGAGACATTAAAAGGAGGCACTCCGACACTCCCTCCAGTACGCTGTTACCCCCTTCACCATGCCGACATACATAGATGTCCAGAAAAAGGCCGAAGTGGTGGAGAGGATGCACGCACTAGGAGGTGTGTCACGATAGGGGATTCAGTTAGGCCGGTAAAAGGGAAAGGTCGTCAGCACCAGACCTACAGCATCAGGACCCTCTAGGTTCTGACCAGCAGGGAGCAGGCTGCAGCAGTTTCAGTTCATGTCCCTCGGTCCTCTCCCTTTTCCTTCGGGCCCAGGACCAAGGTGATTTGTCTATGGGAGCCATGGAAATCTCCGTAATCAGTGCCCGGATCATGTACATTACTGCAGTGGCGGACATGCCCATCACCCGCCTCAGCAAAAGCTTCCAGCTAAGCCCTTTCAGCTGCAGCAGCAGGGGCAGCGAGCTCCCGCTCCTTCAAGGGAATACGTTGCAAGGGGAGGCCATCCTTAGGGCACTCTTCAGGGACCTCTATCATGGCGTGGTTGGGGAGATGGCTGACAACCGTATGGTAGAAGAGCCAGGCACAGGTAATTGCATGCCCTGGAGCAAGTAGTTCCAGCGGGACTAGATGTTGTTCGAGGTACGATCAGGTTTTTCAGTACATTTTCTTACACCTTGTTCAATACCAGAGCTTCACACTCCTTTGTTGCACCCGGTCTGGCCCGTTCTCTTGGTCTAGATTCCATGAGACGTCTAGTTCCCCTGGTGTTGAGCACACCAGTCAGAGGTCAAACTGACTTGTTATATGTATGTAGAGGATGCAGAATGATGATATTGCCACATCAGTCAGTCAGGGATCTACTACTGCTACAGATACAACCATACGATGACATCATAGGCATTGACTGGCTGTTCTCTATGTGTGCCAGCTTTTACTGCTTTCGAGGAAGGGATGTGTTCTCAGACATGGGCGTCCAACGTGTTACATTCACCGGTGAGCAGAGTGGCAAGAAGGGCTGCATGTGAGAGGAACCCCACCTCTCCTTGTTAGTTGAGCTGTTAGTTGAGTCAGTGGATGCTGATATGGTGGAGGTAACAGGGATTGTCAGTGAGTTTATGGACGTATTCCCTGAGGTGGTGACAACTCTACCCCCTCGACGTGATATCGAGTTTGGGATAGACTTGTATCCTGGTTCTCATCTGATTTTCATGGATCCCTACCGGATGGTACCTTCATAGCTATGGGAGTTGCGAATTCATATTAACTATCTGTTGAATAAGGTTTTGTTCAACCGAGTGCATCACCATGGGGTGCTAATGCGTTGTTTGCAATGAAGGCGGATGGCAGTCTAAGGCTATTCATAGACTACAGAAGACTAAATCAGGTAACAGTCATGAATCACTTCCCTCTTTTAAGGATAGACGATCTTTTCGACTAGCTGAAGGGGGCATGATGGTTCTCGAAGATCGACATGTGGTATGGGTATCACCAGTTGAGGGTAAAGTAGGGATACATCTTGAAGACGGCCTTTAGGTACAGATATGGGCACTTCGAGTTTTTTGTGATGCCTTTTGGAATTATGAATTCTCCTGCTATGTTCATGGAGCTTATGAACTCCATATTCTGGGAGAATCTGGATCAGTTCGTAGTCATGTTCATTGACGACATCCTGATCTACTCAAGATCATAGGAGGACCACGTTGAGCACTTGAGGATGGTTTTAGAGGTCCTCTAACAACACCAACTCTATGGGAAGTTGCTGAAATGCATGTTTTGGACGCGAGAAGTGCACTTCCTTGGGCACGTAGTGTCCGAGAATGGGGTAGCGGTGGACCCATCAAAGGTTGAGGCGGTTATTTCTTGGATAGCACCAAAGAACATGGCATAGGTTTGTAGTTTTTCTCGGGGTGGAAGCTTACTAATGGATGTTCGTACCTAAATTCTCTCAATTTTCGGCACCATTGACAGCATTGACCAAGAGGGACCAAGTTTTCATGTGGAGTGAGCAGTGTGAGGTAGCCATCATCTGTCTAAAGGAGAAGTTGGTTGGTGCCCCAGTAGTGAGACTACCAGAAGAAGGGGAAACGTATGAGGTGTTTTTTGATTCTTTAGGGAAAGGCCTCAAGTGTGTGTTGATGTAGCGGCAAGGGGTGATCTCTTATAGGTCTACGAAGTTATGCCCTCATGAGCATAATTGTGCCTCACACGACCTGTAGCATGCAACAGATGTTTTCACACTAAAGTTGTGGCAGCATTACCTCATCGGAGAACACTTGGTGGTCTTTACAGATCACAAAATCTTGAGGTATATCTTCTCCCATAAGGACCTAAACTTATGGAAGAGAATGTGGATGGATTTCCTCCAATATTACGACTTTTAGATTTCCTACACATTAGGGAAAGGGAATGTAGTGGCTGATGCTTTGTTCAAGAGGTCATAGAAGGATGTGTTTCGAGAGTCGGTAGATTCTTGGAAGGCGATGGAGGAGTTGGCTGCCTTGCACCTGGATGTGAGGATGGATAGTGGTAGGGTTTTCATGTATCATATGTCAATGTAGTATTCTCTGTTGCGGCAAGTGGAGGAGTTTCAGTGGGGAGACCCAAAGTGCGAAGTGATGTGCGACCGAGTTGACCAAGGTGATGCTCCGAATGGGTGTACAGAGGATGACCAAAATCGGATTCCCTTTCGTGGATGGACGTTTGTTCCAGAGGCGATGTGTGGAATGGTTCTTAGTGAGTTCCACAACTCACCCCTAGCGGTATACCCAAGAGTTTCCCAGATGTACCAGGGTCATAGAAGACAGCTTTGGTGGCTCGAAGTAAAGCGAGAAGTGGAAGAGTTTGTGGCCAAATTCCTAGTGTGTCAGCAGGTAAAGGACGAATTCCATGTTATAGGTGGGTTGTTGCAACCATTATATATCCTAGAGTGGAAGTGGAATGACATCTCGTTGCATTTCTTCATGGGACTACCCAACGTGCAAGGGGGTTGCGACGCCATCTAGGTAGTAGTGGACCGAATGACGAAGTTGGCTCACTTTTTGGCGATTAAGGAGTTGAGTGCAGTGGATGCTCTAGCATAGAAGTATATGGAAGAGGTAGTACAGTTGCATCGAGTTCAGAGTTCCATAGTCTTAGACAAGGATGCATATTTTACCTCACAAGTTTGGAGGCATTTGCAGAATGCTTTTGGCACCCAACTGCACTTTAGCACTACTTTACACCCCCAGATAGATGGGCATACAGAGCGCGCCATCCAGAACATGGAGGAAATGCTACGAGCATGCATCCTAGACTTCAGGGGATCATGGGAGCAACACTTGACTCTAGTAGAGTTCTCCTAAAATAATAGCTACCACTCTACCATTATCATGGCTCCATTCGAAGCCCTATATGGAAGGCCATGTCGCACACCCGTGTGATGGATTGAAGTTGGGGAAGCAGGTGTTCATGGCTCGGAGGTGGTGCCGAGCACGACAGAGAAGGTTTGGGTTATATGATAAAGGATGAAGGCGGCTCAGGACCGCCAGAAGTCATATGCCGATGATAGGAGGAGACCCTTGGAGTTTGAGGTCGGGGACCATGTGTTTATGAAGGTCTCCCCTCGGTGTGGACAGTGGAGGTTCGGTATGGTAATTAAGCTTTCTCCAAGTTTCATCGGAACCATCGAAGTGTTACGGTGGTTCGGTGAGGTGGCTAATCATCTAGCGCTACCACCTCCACTACTGAGGATACATGATGTATTCCATGTGTCCCTGCTTCGTCGATATCTACAGGAAGACTCCCACGTCATCAATTAGGGAGAGTTAGATGTCGAAGGAGATGCGAAATTCATAGAACGACCAATCAAGATCGAGGATTGTAAGGAGAAATTTCTTCGTGGATGCACCATCCCCTTTGTTCGTGTGTTGTGGAGGAATAGTGGCCTTGATAGAGCACTTGGGAGTGGGAAGCTTAGTTACGCGTTCAGTACCCAGAGCTTTTTTGACTTGTTGTTTTTGTTCTGATCCTTTAGACATTGTACCTTGTGCTTTAATATATGAAATTCTCATTTTCATACCTATTAGATGATCTGTGTTCGAATGTGTGATGATGGAAAACATGACTGCTAATTAGGATGCATTAATGGGTATGTGGTTAAACCCGTGCGGGCGAGTCAGTGCTGGCCAAAGCAGATTATATCTTGACATGTTGGAGGGGACTCCCTAACTCATGTGTTGGATGTGTGATCCTTGTTCTTGTTGTGAATGTTTCTTGTTGATAACTCTTGGGGGAGTATTCCTGGATGTAGGGGAAAGGTTTTGTTCCTGCTTTCGAACAACTCTGGGGTTTTCCCCTGAGAAGTATCTTTATAGGGTGGTTTTTTGGACCCCATGCTTCTCCTTTCTGGGTTCTTATATACTCGGGGATGAGAATAGTTTGAGAGGTATCTGATGTAATGGCCCGTGTTTTTGGGGTCCATTACATGGTAAGAAATATGATATTTGAGGTGTTCTAGGTGGCCTGGAAGGCCATCCATGCTTCTCGGTGACTCCTAGCGGTAGCCTTGGCCTACCAGTAGGCTCGGACTACCAGTAGTCCTATCCTACCGATGACCTTGGGGTACCGGTAGCCGTATGATACCGGTATCTCTCAACTACTGGTAGCTGTCGCCAATTGGTAGCTCTCGTCTACCGGTAGTTTTCTCTAACTGGTATCTCTCGGCTATCGCTAGCTGTCGCCAACCGGTAACTCTCGGCTATCGGTAGCTATCGATAACAGGTGTCTCTCGAATAGTGGTAAATCTAGGCTACCAGTATCACTAAGCTACCGGTAGATGTCGCCAACCGGTAGCTCTCGGCTACCGGTAGCTGTCGCATACCCCCAAGGGTTTTCCAGTAGCACCTCTATTTTGCGCAAATTAGTGTTTAAACCATGTGTTGACCCCTTTTTAAGCCTATTTTAAAGCCTATTAAATCCCATTTAAATTAAATGATAGGTGAGGTACCCCTTAAATGAAAAACCATGAGGTGTGCATCATTTTAAACCGCCCCAAAAGGCGGGGACATTTATGTAGCGTGTGGGGTGTCTCAGCCGCGTGGTCGACACACGATCCCGCTTCTTAAGCGGGTTAGAGTTTTTCTTTACATATCTTTACTCTCCAAAGAATGTTGTATCTCAGCCTTTATACCCAAAGGATTCTCCCTAGGTTTCTTTTCTCGATCATCATTCTCAGAGTACCCTTCCTCCCGATGAGACGTACCCATGTTGTGATGTTTTCCTTCATCGCGTTCTGTGGAGTTCCTGCCACTCTTGTTTTCTTATTTCCACGCGAGGAAAAAACGTCAATCTTTCTTGTAGGGATTTTCTCCTTCATCTCTCCTTTATGTTTATCATGCAGGGTGGGAATGTTTTTTCCTTTGTGGAATTTGACGAAACCGATCTTAACAAATATAATGAACCGACCGTTAAATAATGAAGGGGGGTGTGACCAATGTTCTGCTATACTCTTTTTATGTTGTTATGTGTTGTGAATTTTACAGGTATGTTCTCACTGAAAATAATGGCCATTGGTGGTGCTTCATGCTCGCTAATGAACCTCGGTACCCGTGTATGTTTAAATAACCCTAACATGGAATTGGTTAATTATGTGTACTCATTTAAATAAATTGAAAGCACCAGGATCGACCATTTTTTGTGTTAACCCCGGTTAAAGTACAGTTGAACTGAAACCATGGAGTGTGTTAAATAATTTAAATTTGGAAAATACCTATATGGACAGGCCTTGTATTAGTGGTAGTGATTTGGTTGTTTCTTTAACGGGCTGATTGCAGGGGCGATGCTGGTGGGGATGGTATCCCATGTTGTTATAATATCGCTAGTTGTGAATTGGAGGTTTTTTGATTACTCTTCTTATATCATGAATTGGTGTGGGATCCTCAGTTATTGAGAAACCGTTGGCTCCTGTATTTTGGGAACATGGTGCTGTATCTTGGGTTTTTATTTGGTTCATGTACTTCGAGGGATCTTACTTATCCTTTGTTGTTGTGACTTTTCCAGAGAACCGGGTGTGAATGCGTAAATTGCAGTTGGATGTAACTTTTTCCCATAGTTTTTTCTTATGCTATTAGTTTCTCAGATGTGCATTACTTTATTTAAATTATATTACTTGAACATGGTAGCAAGAATAGCTTAAATTGGAAATGGTCTGGGGGTTGATCTGTTACTCGGCTGTGAGCAGTACGCTACCAATGAATAGGGACAAGTGTTATTGTGCATGGATTGGCATTGGAAACACTAGGATGGGTTTAGTGTTTGTTAATTATTCACATATTTTGTATTTCTTATGTTTCTTATTTGCGCCCCACCCATGTTGAGAACTTAGTGCCGAACACCCCCATTTCATTTGGGTGGGTGTTTTTTCCAACACATCTATTAGTGGATGGTTATTATCTCTTTTCAACTCCCTTTCCGAGATAGCCCAAGTATCTTCGGGCATGCTGTGATGGCCTTAGGTCCATTATTATCCCATGAATCTTTGGGCTATGTGGTTGTGGTGGTTGGCCCAGGTGTTTACCGGCAGGTTATTTCCCAAGTATCATTGGGGTGAGGCCTAGGTTTTATAGGGCGTGGAAGTGGTTGATATGGCCTAGGTGTTTGCGTGAATTGTTACGTGAGATTTTTATGGCCCAGGTGTCTATGGGCAGGATAGTGGTTGTGGCCAAGGTGTTTGCAAGCGGGATGTGTTGTTGTGGCCCATGTGTGTGTGGGCGGGTGTGGCAGTGGGATTGCGGTGAGAATGGCGGGATTCGTTTGATGCGTAGGATGTATTCAATAGCTAGTGGTAAAGTGGCGCAGGGTACCCAAACATCAATGTGCTATTACTATACTTTACTTGACTCATGCTATTTGGGGAGTGTGCCTTGTTTAGGCTTGGGTGGATAGTTTACCTTTTTAGGTATTTGGTTATCTCTTTTTCCACAGGTCATTAGAATGTCTCCTCATTTGTGCACGAGATACTTTGGTTTTCCCTACTGAGTGTACTTGTATGCTTACCCTACGTATATTAAACTACTTTCAGGATTCTAGGAGGACATTAGGGATCGTGTGGAGCCGTATTAGCTTGGACATTAGGGCATTTGTTGTTATCATTTTTTTTCCATGGTACTTTACCATTGGATATTCGTGACTTGTATCTTTTAACTTTGAACATTCATATGATAATGGTTTACTATCAGCCATACATGTACTTTCAGTTTATGTGTTGTGGGATTTACTATCATATCTACTGATCCTATTAAAAGAAAAGGGTAATGCCTCCCATTTAATTTATGATTCTATACCCTTGGTGCTGGTCTCCAATCTGGAACCTATTGAAGGTGAGTTTCGAGGGTCATTATCTCTCCTTCCTCTCAAAGAAAGAAGGTCCTGGCAATCTGCTGACCCTTCCCTCCTTTTGGTGAAGGTGGGTCATGAATAAACTAAAAGACATAGGGTTTTTGGGGAGCGTAAAAAATGGTGGAATGATGGGAAGTGGAGGAGATGACACATGGATATGATCTAATCATTATATTAAGAATAATTGATAATTAATATATAATATTTATTAATATTTATAATACATACATATATATATATATATATATAATAAATTTATGATTGATTTTTTAATTGAAAAGAAATTGTTTAAGTTAAGGTTTTAATTTTTATGTTTTATTTGTTTGATTATTTCAATTTTTATTATTTTTAATACTTCTATTTTTTTATTGGTTTGTTTAAAAAAATGTAATATGGACTAGGCAAGGACATTATGAGCCAAATATGAACGTGGAATGAGAGTCGAGTAATGTATAGGGTGGGAAAAGCCCATATGTGACCATAGTAGTTATGTTTCCATGTGTGTAGTGTATGTAGAATCCCATCCATGCCGTAGGATTCGGAGTAATGGATGAGAAATAATTATATATAAGTATATAAGACCTCCCATACACGCTATATTTCAATGTGGGATTCACCTAGTGATCAGGTCCTTTATCAACACTACCAAATAACTAATAAAGCGTTTCATTTATTAGTTCTAAAAACGAACTGATAAAGGTAATCCTTTTCCGGTGCTAAACGAAGTGCTTATAATTTGTACCTTTTATCAGTGTTATTATTCCCTAATAAAAGGTACCCCTTACTAGTAACTTGTTAACACTGAATACATGCACCATATTTTAATGAATTTTTATATCATAGATAATGGATAACATGGTTGATGTCCATTTTTTAATAGTGGAAATAATATAATTATCTTAAATAATTACATAACAATGATTCCTTATTCTATTTGATTAGTTTTAAAAAAATTAATTATTTAAAGAATAATAAAAATTATATAATTTGAGTGATTTTTTTTTTCACAAAAATTATATACATATATATAAAATATATTTTATATTTGATAGAAGTCTAGATATAATTTGAAACCATTTCTTGACCTCATTTTAATAGAAATAAAATAATAGTTTCAAATTTACATTAATAATATTTAATCAAAATAATATGTTTAAATTATTTTAAAATCATAAAAAAAATATGAATATCATATTTTTATATAGTATAAGATTTAATCCCATAGACATTTAATGTCATATCATTACTTTATATGTAAAATTATAACCCATTGATTTGTAAAAATTAGTTCCTTAATTACGGTTAAAATATATTCATTAAAGGGTTAATCCAAAAGATAATATTTTATAAACACATAAACCAATCCAACAATTTATATTTGATTGTACTTCCACCAAAACATTCCATTCCATCAAATAAAATGTCATTTGGATTCATTTTTCTAGTGAATCTACTTTTTATATTTATTATTTTTAGAAATTCAATAAGTTCCTCTCCCATAAAATTTATAATGACACTTCTCATTTCTCTTATTTACCATACATTGGTCCTTATATATATTCCAAATACATCAAAAAATAGTTTATAGACATTTATATCTAAATTATGGAAGTACTAGTATTCCATAAAATAAAACCCTAAGGTCATTTAGAGGAGATCCAGATTTTCAATTTTAATTAAGAGGTAATCACCTTAACTAATAAAATATGTTCTCTTAATACATATTTTAATTATTATTTATCCATGGTTAAATTATAAAAACAATATCATTTATATATGTAGATTCATTTTTTTAAATTTAATAACCTATATCCCTCTCATCTTCAATAATATTTGTAACCAAACTGTCAATTGGTTAATCTTTGTGGTAATAATGAAACACATATGAAACTTGTTTCCTTTGAATGAGTTATTATATAATGATGTGATGAAAGTATATTTATCCTATTAAATACATATGTGTTTTTTTATTATTTTAATGATGGTTATGGAGTTATATATTCAACCAATGCATAAGTTATATCTCAATATCACAAGAGATAAATAGGAGATACAATTCAATCTAATTGATCTATTATAGGAAAAAATATTATTTGATTTTTATGCTATGGGATGCAAATGGTGATGCATGATCTTTTGGGATGTGCGAAAAAGATAAGGAGGCCCTATCAAATTTTCTTTGATGGGATTATTACTTAATTCTGATTTATTAAATTATTTAGATACCTATGTTTGTCAAAAACAGGTATGATATTAAATCACTTTCTATGACTTAAATATGATGATTTCTCCCTATTATGAATTATATAATTTGAAATGATTAAGATTTATTCCATGACTCATTTTAATGATCATTGATAAATATGATATGAAAATTTTATTTTATGGAAATGATATTATACTCACATTCCTATATAATACATTATTATTATGATGGATTAACATATCCATTTTTTAATGATATTAATAATCTAATCTCAAAATTTATCATGATTCTTTTGTCAATGTTTTAAATAATGTTATTATGTATGGTAAGTTTACAAAGAGTTCTAAAGGGTTATATCATTGTATGATATGTTTAAAATCATTCATGAAACAAAAATATTGTGTATCTTGTATCAAAATAAATTGTACGTTTATGGTCAGTGTGTATGTATTTATAAATTCATTGAATATTCATATAAATGATACTATATTTATTTTTGAAAAAAGGGTTTTCTACAGTATGATGAAACATTTATATCTAAATTTTATTCTGAATTATGTGTTGGAACTACAAAAAAATTATTTAGCAGTGGTATGTTATTGTCGGTTCACTATAGCGCCAAAAATAAATTCTGGATCATGCTTCCATTTTTTAAAAGCATCAGTTAAATATTCAGTTTTTAATAAAAACAAACAAAAATTCCACTAAACCTGCCTCCTTCTCCCCAACCAACCTATTCATCCTATGACTCCTCAACCCTGGCCCTATCTAACCCCGCCCCCACATCATTTTCAAAGCCCAATCTGTCTAGGACATCACTGATGACTGCCGATCATGAGCCCTAGATGCCCTTGAAAAACTTTACTGAGTTGGAGCACTCCAATCCTTAACTATCCAATCCCACAACCTCATAACCTCATCCCTCAAGTCCCTCATCGGCATCGCTGTAGCCAGATCCCTCCAATCCCTCGCCGGATGAGATGTCTCCGACGAAGCCCCAGCCAAATCCCTTAGATCACGAGCCCCCCCCCCCCCCACGACCTATTTCTTCGATGCTCTTTGTTGTGTTCACATCCTTATAATTGATGTATATTTACATATGTTTTGATTAATAATAAAATTTGGATGTTATTATCTTCAATTATATTGGTAGTTATTTTTTTGATATGGAAGATTAAGTAAAACATTGGATGATGTTTGTTAACTAATCATTATAGGTAAGGAACGCGATTAATTTTTATTGAACATATGTATAGACCTTAGTCATTCTATATTTTCACCATCAACATAGGTCTCTAACAAGGTATCATGGGTGTTATCAATGACAATACTAATTAACACTGAATAAATGTGTAGAGGAGATCCTTCTTGAAAAATTATAATTTTACTATCTTATAATTGATTTCATGTTCCTTTGACATGTGTCTCTATTTCTCGTTGATATGTTAAAATTCATCTACTCATATATGAAACAATTCTTCCACTTATATAACTAGTTATACTATAGTGATGAGTAATTCCATAATTCTATGATGGATCCATTCATATATCTCACCATAGAATCCATACATTTCTATAATTGCATCCTCTATATAAATAAGATCTATATAATGGATTCTATATCAAGAAAAATGTGTTTTTTTATTTCCTATAACAATGATATTCATTATAATTCAAACATATCGCCTCTAATCCAATGATTTAGATCTTTCATTATCTTAGAACTATTACCGGATGTGAGATATACACTAACTCGTGTTAGGTATTCCCTATGTCTTTTTTGAGGATAGAACTGCTAAGGTCATATTAGAATTGAGACTCTATTTATATCAGGTTTCCTCTATTCTGAAAATAAGATATTAATTCACTTCAGTTTCATTCCCCACAATACCATATTTTTCTATTAAGTTTTTTCATATATATTTATAGTACGTGTTACAATTTTTATGTAATTGGTATCCAAATTGGGATAAATATGGAAAAATATTAAATCATGTTATTGAGATACACACCATAGTATGCTAAGGGTTTGGGGATGTTTTTAGAGTTTTCAATTTCCTCATTTAATGAGAGGATATGATGTCTATGCCATAAATGTTAATTTAGTATATGGTTAAAGAGATATGATGTTTATGAAAACTTGATATTAAAAAAATTCCTTATCGAAAATTTATGTTGGATTTGGATTTAAGAATCAATTTTACAAAAAAGGTGATAACTATCATCATTTGATAGAATGGTCTCCCAAATTCATAGACAATGGGGAAAAATGAAAAAACATATTGATAATGAATTCAGCATTGAATGAATACAACATCAATATAAAAACATATCAAAATAAATAGTTGAGCGTCATATAAAAATAGTGCAATGACAGCTGTTTTTTAGACTATAGTAAAACATGATCACGATTGTAACATATCATTGGATCCTCCATTTGATTCTAGGGAGAAAATGTTAGAGAAACTATCACTGAGAAGATAGAATTGTTTCATGGTTTTGTTGATGATGGAATCTAAATTTATATATTGGTTGTTTGAAATATTGAAAACATTATTTATGGCCGATTTTTTACCATATTAAATGCCATTGTGGAATTAAAAATACAAGATGTCCTTGATATTTGAATTCTTCCATCATTCATTTCCTACATAAAATATTTCAATGTTATTTTAGGATATAAAAAATGTTGTTAAGAAGATAGATATAAAGTATAAAAAAATATACGCATGTTTGAAGGATATTATGCTTTATTTAGGAGATGATTCATGAAGACAAGATTGAAAAAAATTCTTCTTCAAGATGTAATAAAATGACTTATGTTGGAAGTATAAAAAAACCTGCTACAATAGTGATGAATAGAAGGAATACACTAACAATGTATTTTCATTACATTCCTTTAAATATTTAATTTCAATGATTATTCCTGTAATCAAAACACACCAAATAGTTTAAGTGGTGTCCTATATATAATTACACTAATCTGTTAAAGTGACATCAAATATATAAAAAATCATGGACAAAATTTGAATCATTACATCCAACATTCTCATATGATCCTAGGACTGTTCGATTGGGTATGGATTAGGACAGATTCAACTCATTTGGGACATTGAACCCTACATATAGAAATTTTCCAGTTTTATTCATCCCTTTCAATATGACTCCATGGATGTGTATGTAAAAAATATCATTTATCATTTCAACTATTATTCTATGAAAAAAATTACTTGAAATGATATTGATGTATACATACAACCTTAAATTCTCGAATTACAAGAGTTACGAAGAAATTGAGTCATGATATCTGATGCATCTTCTAGAACAATGTTAAAAATGCATGCTTCTATGATTTGGACTGTTAGTGACTTCGCTAGAATTGGGAATTCATCTTGTTGGAACACGTAAAAGGGTATGGCTTTTCCTGTTTGTAACGTTGATTTTATCATAGATGATAACCTCATTGTAGACAATGCTAATTACTATTTAATTGAATATTTCTTGATGCATTTCATATATATTGTTATAATAAGTCAATATTCAATATTTCTATTTATTGTAGAGAATTCCCAAAGTTTTTGATAGGTTCTGAAATATGGGCACATCTTGGAAATGCTGAAAATGAATTTGGGAAGTTGTATTCTTTGAATGATAATGGGAAATGAGTTTAAAGTACATCATCAAGTTAAATCAGAACCCAACAATGAATGAAATAAACAATATTATTCAAACATTAGTATTGATAATGTAATTTATAGGGTCATAATCATGATGTGATTCATATTCAGAAGAATGTTCATGTCTATTTGATATCACATTTCTTTATGATAATTCAAAATCGAAGGATCATCTGAATGATCATAATGAATTACAAGAAAAGAACATAATGTGTGATCTATGGACATATGAGAATGGAATATAAGCTCCAGCAATTTATGAAATGGAAAATAAGTATATGGATACATTCCTTTGAATTTTAAAACATATAATGGTATCTAATGTGTATTCAAGTAACATCACAAGGTTTATTTACTAAAATAATCATAGGTTAGATAAATTTAAATTTCATGATTCACATATTATATTATAATGGTTTCTACCATTGGAATTTCATACATTATTACCTAAAAAGGTTATTGTTGTTGAAATTGAATTTTAAACATTATTAAGACATCATTTTGTAAAAACTCTATATCTATTTGAGCATAAATCCTTTAAGACATATTTTTATTGACACTTTTTTCAATGGATATTATTGTTTCTCCATAAATTTTATTTATCATGATGCATTTAACTTTGTGTTTGGTTGAGGAAGATAAATTGGGTGGCCATGTACATTATATCTCAATCTATCAAATGGAGAGGTACATTATTTATATGTTTTTGATTTATGTAAACAATTTTTTTAACTTCATTAAATACATCGTTATGTTTTTTTTATTTCAATGATATCTATAGAATATTAAATCATATGTGAAAAATAAATCCCAACCTGACGTCTCTATTTATAAAGGTTATTTGGAAAAAGAGTGTATTACCTTATATTATAGATACAGTGATGATATTGGGACATGATTCAATCGACTTGGATGTATTGATGACACGTTGATTAAATCACAACTACATGGGAAATCGAAAATTATTCATGTATTGGTTCATCATTTTAGAGGACAAAAAATGATACAATTATGGAAATGGAATTATAAAAGGCACATAGATATGTACTACTATATAGATAAATTGAATATCGATTTATTGAAGAGTTTATGATACAAACAAAGTTATGAAAGAGATGTTGAACAAAATTCACAAAGATGTGTCATAAGTTTTTTCATAAAGAGCTTGTAGATTGGTTTTCATGACATTTGTATTCACAAATATTGAAATAAAAATAAATATTTGGTTGAAACATATGATTTCTAAATCCAATAATGTATATTAATTTTTATAAATCATGAATAATGATACTCAAGATGTTTTTTCTGAAAAATTAGGGTTTCGTAATCAATTTCCTCTAATTGGTTAGAAACTTCGATGCTTATAATGTGAATGGTTTCAAATTTCCTATTTTCAATCAGGAATAGGGTTTTAAAACATCTAATGGTTGTATATTTAAGTTTTATGAACTGTTACACTGTGAAATGTTAACTCATATTAGTTAATTAAACTACCATGAGTATTTTTTAGTTATTCTATTTAAATGAAATAGGGTCAATATTATTTGGGGTATTAAAAAAATTCATTACAATTTACATTAGTGATATTCTCTCTCTAGATGGATGTAGTTGACCATGAATTATATGATTGATATATGATATCATCATAAGAGAAAATGGTATATTATATGTAATATTTTTTGGACGAAGGGTTTTTTGTAGTGAATCATGTAAAACAAAGAGACATGTATGATATGGGAGATTAAGTGGAAGATTTAACCTTTGATAATAAATGTAATCAATATAATGAAGATATCCTATTAGTCAACATGTTTTTGAAAATATTTTTCTCAAAAGGGTGGGTGAAGTAGATTAATTAATGACGGAGTAGAAAAATGACCTGATTTTTGGATACAATGATTTTATGTGAAATCATGCATTCATTTATCCACAAAATTTGTAATTTTTCTAGTCATTAACTATAATAGTAATGTATGTTTTGTTTGACAATAATGTGCATAAGTTATCATTCATAATTTTTTTCTCTATGATTTTTCAAAATATACATTATGGAGATACATTTAATTGTATAAATTATAGGAATTCCATTGAGTTAGAATTTTATTGATACTAGTCGAACCTCAACATTGAGAAAAGAGACCGCTCATAGTTTTTATCGAGGATATTAGAGGGTGATTAATATATGTACAAATTTTAATATGAATAATGTTATTGAATTAATTTTTTATGACGAAATATTTTTTATAAAATATTGAAACCATGCTACTTTATAGAAAACTATGATATGTTCAGATGTATAGAATCTGATAAAATATATGATAGTCAATCCATTTGACTACTAGGGTGTCCATACAGATGATGTCGTGGGATTATTTGGCCACATTCTAGGGGAGCTGGTTGTAGAGTTTTTTTCCCTTCTTATTACATATGATAATTGGATATATAGCCTTCATCTGGGAAAAGGTATTTTATAATTCATCGATAAAGATAATTTTAATTTATTAAGGTGTAATTTATTTTCATTGTGTTACTAAATTATTATTATTTGAAATGAATAAAATTTTATTAATGTTTTTCAATTTTCTCATTTCTCAAATTATATCACATTTGTGGACATTGAAATCATTGGTTGATTTATAAAAAAAGACGACCAGATCAATCCCCAGTGATACTGTATTGATGACTGGTGGTGAGAAGGAAAATCACACATCATAAGAATAATTTAGTTTAGAAACTATAAATTTTTTATGATTAAATATATATATTCAACACTATTTAATTTTCAATAAAACTTTCTTATAGGTTCTGGTAACTTGAAGTAGAGATCACGAAAATGACGGAGATGGAGAGGAATATAAGAATAGTTTCTCAAGCAATGATTAATAGTCTTTTTTATGATTTCGACTACTATGTAATGGGACGGATTATTGATGTATTATTTCTGACTCAAATATGAATCATTTTATGGTTGGTTGTGAACTAATACACTGGATTGTTGAATCTATATTTCTTATATTTTTGTGATTTAATATGCTTCTTATAGGGATGTATTGTGCTATTGATATGAGATACAGAAGGATTTCAATTTATTTTAGGGTAGTTCTGCTTTTAAAAAATCTACTGTTATTATTTATTTTTAATCTTCATTTAGTAGAAGATTAAAGCGCCAATATATGCGGCTTATTTTTATTAGAGGTGGTTTAAACTACTGTCATAATAGGTATTTTTTTATTTGGATAAAACCTCTTATAAATACGATGAACTATTATATACTGTCAAATTCAATCAGTTAAGTAGTGTTTTTAGGAGATTTTTTTTGATTTAGCAGCGATCTTAACTACTTCATAAACATTGTTTGTTTAATTGTCATAATCTTGAAGTGAAAATGGATATAACTGACACTAAATATGCATTCTATGACACTTACTAGAAACATCCACTATGTAGAAGAAACAACCCCAAATTGGATGTTGACATAAGATTCACCAAAAGTTTTTTGAGACCGTCATAGAACCATATAGTTATATTTTAAACTATTTCCAAATCAAAAAAAATTGCAGCTACTTGGACCATTTCGGGTATTATGGGTGGAAACCATACCACCAAACAACTCTAGGTGAACAATGATACATTCTTATACAATTAAGATATTAAAAAATAAATTTTACTTTTAGATCTAGAATAATAAAAGTCATAAATATTTTATCATATGTTGAGAAATAGTCTTAAACCCAAACCCCATTTATGATCTCATTGTCAACTATTGGCCCCAATCATAACATTGTTTCATCATGTTCAACACCAAGAAGTTTTCTAGGAATCAACATGAGGATCCTAGGTTCATGTACATTGAATTAGAACATATCCGATGATGAAATCTACCATTCCATAGTATAATTTTCATGTAATTAATTTATGGCTACCATAGATTCAATGCACACCACTCAAGTTACATTTGACATGTATAAAAAATGATACAATAACCATTGAATATTCCAATTTAAATTCATATCAAGGGAATTAATGTGATTTATAATATCATAAGTTTCATATTTTTAACAACAAATGATTAAATTATAGTGGGAATGGATGGGACCAATAACCATAAACATGGATTTATCTCCTCAGGTAAAACATATTAAATATCATCCAAATAACTTGAAATTCAATATCAGAAATTGATAAAAGCCATTAGGTCCTATATCCCACATACATATATGTTAATTAATTATTAGAAAATAGTAATAAATTAACTATTTTAACATATATTAATTGTATTGTATTTATTTGAAGAGTATCTCATTAGACAATGTAAAATCACCATCAACTACTCCAATGGGTTGAGAATCAATCTAACCATATCCCAAATCCACCAATAAGTAATATCCATCCCCATAGTTATAATAGTGGTTATATAATGTCTAGTATATCATCAACATTATAATGAGGGATACTAATATTTTTTTTATCCTTAACCATTATTTCAAAATATCTGTATGTTAAAAATTTAGTGTCATTATTTTTAACAAATATTTTCAAATTATTTTGTTTTCATGTAGTTTTAATATAATCATTAAATAATCTATCGATTATATATTCCTTATTAA
This sequence comes from Viscum album, assembly GCA_963277665.1. Classification (NCBI taxonomy): domain Eukaryota; kingdom Viridiplantae; phylum Streptophyta; class Magnoliopsida; order Santalales; family Viscaceae; genus Viscum; species Viscum album. Next base: position 407,365,341 of record OY728146.1, read on the forward strand.
TAAAATATTCTATCTATACCGTAATGTTTCCATGAACCATCCGTATTTGTGGTCTTATTTTGAAATTTCTATGTTGAGGAAATAGTTCATCCATTATATTCAACTCTAAAAAAATAGAAATCCCTAGAATTTCTACTTTCTTATTATTTTCCTGGGTTTTGAAAAAATATAACATGTTTCATCAATTAGGTAGTTGATCCTTAAAAGTATCGTTGTAGGAGTTATAAACATATGGTACATTTCATATCTTTCATTTAAAAATTTTTATCATGTATAACAATTTGTATAAGAATAATTATATATATAATGGTCAAAAAACATAGTTACTAGATTTCTAAAAATCGGTTAACTAATTATTGTTGCCTATATGATAATTGGTCAACATTATTCCTAATATTTATTGATTTATATTCTGCTTCACGATACTATCACACATTGAACCTCAGTTAATTGTTGAAATGATGACCTATTATGGGATATTTAGTTGAGTAAAAATAATAAATAGATTATTTTGTTTTTTTATTGTTGGTTAATGATTTTATAGGGGTTAAAGTAAATCAACATCATTAGTGATGTTATAAACAAATAGTGATATTGGAGAAAATGAAATTATATGGTCTTAATACATTATATTCATCGAATAATTAAATAATAGCACGAGACATAAAATTGATGTGTTTTTATCTACAGAGTTTTTACAACAACATTTGGAGAATTTATGATAAGTATATGATATCCAAAAATAATAATGACATGGTTTTTTAGTTTTTATTTTTCCTTGTTGATTTATATTCTTTATTTTCATAGTAGTAATGATAGATTAGGATAACGACATGATTATAAATTATGAGGCTGGTCTTTATTATATGGTGATCCGAAATATATTATAGGAAGATATATAATGTCATGGACACTAGTTAGATATCAATAATTTGATTTGATTAATTATGGGCTTGGATTTATTAGGAAGATATGTGATTTCATCTATTTTAATAAATTATGTCATTTCCCATATATGTACACCCAAGTTTTGGACATGTTAATCTATGACTCATGATTTAGAGGACGTATTTACTATTGCATGATCTTAATATGTAATATCATGAATCCCAAAATAATGTAATATATAATTGTGTTATTATTAAATAAATATAAATCTATACATTATCAAACCTAAAAGGGATATGTTCCATGGTGGTTGGGTAAGAAATAAATTTTCCAATAGTGTTGTGTGAGTTTCTACTTGATTATTTTACCATTAAATTTACTAATACTACTATAATCATTTATATAATGAAATATATATTGAAACCATTAGGAGTTTAATTCTATGTTTCATCATCACACAATATATGTTCACATATTTATATGAACATGCCTCATGTATCATGATAAAAGTACATAAAATAGATTATTTGTTTTTTATTAAGATATATAAAAATAATTATTTTTTAAAAAAGTTATTATAATATTTATTTATGTACTCATGACTTATGGATTCATATTTGATTTTGTATTCATCATACCGAGCATGTATATTCGCATGAAATGTGTATGGTTATTTCTGATTGAATTCCAAGAAATGTATTTGTTAGTTTTATATTAGTAGTAATATATTCATTTTATATATATGTAAATTATTTTTTGGGGAAATGACTAAAACAATATAAATATTCACAATGATAATCTGTGTTGACTATTTATCTTTCAAAAGGTGTATATATTTGGAGGATATATTCTCTCTAATAGAATTTATCTAGGATATAAATATATTATACATGAGTTATATTTAATAATGAATAGTTATGTAATCTATTTTAGTAGAAATTTGTTAGGATATATTATTGGAAATAGGAAGAAATTTAACACCATGGGATAATATTTTATGATACCTTTGGTATATATAAGTAAATTTGAATATGATAGTAATGAAATTATACAATAATATATATTTAAATATTTTCAATTTAAATTGTTAAAATTTTATTATGCTTTGAAGGATATTTTGGAAATTTAAACTATTCTATCAATATATTATAGACATGAAAATTGTGTTGGTAAAATAGTCTATGATCGTTCAATAGTGGATTTTATGGAATTGATTAACTTATTTCTCATTAAGAATGATCTCCCCATTTTCATTTTGTAAATAGAGGAATTTAAATTTGTAAATCAACTATGTATAAATAAATCATTGAATTATAAATATTGTTTCCCCATTTAAATAATGGTAGAGATGAAAATGAAGAAAAATAAGTTATTGTCATGAATATAATTATATGGCTGGTAATAAAGTACCTTTTAATATAATGATGAAATGTTATATAAAGGATAAGGTAATTCATCAAAACTGTGGAATATTTATTTAAAAAAATGATACAAATAGAAATTTAATTTCATAGAATATATTTATCTATCATAAAAATTTCATTTCCAATTTTTTTATATAAGTATGTGCAGAAGATATTTTTTGAGTATCTAGTGAAATTCACTAATAAATAAAAACGTCACTAATTTTTGGATGAGTTGGAGCATCTATAGATCCACAGTATTTTAAATTATCATGAATATAAATTCATAATCTAGTGAGAATTTTTTGTTTAGTTCTCTATATTTTTGTCGTAAATGAATCCATAATTTATTTTAAGGTGTTATTAGAGTGTTGAGGATCTCAAAATTGCATCATATTTGAACTCAAGGTATATTTTTTCGATATATAACTAATAGACTTTTGAAAAAATTACTCTTAGAATAATTTTATTTGGAATCCAATAATTTAGTTTCATCCATTAATCCACCTTGAGTAATGGTTTAGACATATTACTATCAGTGTTGATGAACATGTCACCATTGATCGATGATTTCTTTGAGCCAAAGTAGTGTTATTGTATTAGAATAATGGGAAACCGTCATCAATTATATAACTGGATTGTTCAATGATTTATTTAGTGACAATTATGTTATGAATTAGCATCTTAATAAATTTATAGCGAGTCATTTCAAATAATTATAATGGAATAATTTGGGAATTCATGGTTTTGTGGTTGAAATGTTTCATAAGGAACACTAAATCAAGGGTCCTCTTCATCAGGGTATTATGGTTCTCATCGATAGAACCATGTTTTAGGTAGAGATTAATATGTTTTAGATTCAGTGGAAAATCATTATGGTAGTGATGAATTAAATATATTTGTGGTATAATATGAATATATTATGTTACTATAGGATCTAATTTTATTGTACGAATGTTCATAGATTTTATATTTGTAGTGATGATTTATAATCATAGATTGTTCTTCATCATTGTGTAAATAAAAATACATGATGTGATTATGAGTGTAGAATATCTTATGATATTACATGATTCTATTGAAACTTAAGATAAGTTACTATCTTATACTAATCATATATATGAAATCATTGTAATCATTAAATAGTAGAATTAATTTTTTCTACATGTAGAGATTATTATATTGATCATATGAGTTTATATGTCATAATTATAGGACTTATTAAATCAGCATTAATTGGGATAAAGAAGAATATATTCCATAACCTGGCTGATATAATTTTTTATATGTCCAATAATTACTTGGTATGAATTCTATACAGACGGATTCGTATTTACTATTGAAATTGTAATGAAATACATGAATATTTTAATACTACCTCAACATATGGTTGTGATTTATCAGGTAAAATTTAATGCAACAAAAGAAAAATTTGAGGAAAATAAATTTACTAAATATAAAACTTCATAGACGTCTGATCTAATGATGAAAAGTTGATATTATGAGTAAATTAACGAAGGATAACCAACATAATGATAATGAATAGGAAACAAATATTACGAATAAAAAATATGTTTCAAAAATTATTGGAATCATCGTAGTTTTAAATATATTTTTAAAACATTCAACATCTATATATAAATTAACATGATAATGAAATACATACAAATTAATTTAGAAGATTATGATAATTTTATATGTTCATTGTGATATCATTGGGATAGAAAATTCCCCTAATGGTGTTCAGGAATATTATAAATAAATTTTCCATTTATATCATGTTTTATTAATGGAATTATTATTAATTAATTTTTTTTATATATTCACACAACTAAATAACATCAATGGAATATGGATATAGTTTTCAAATCACTGGGAGCGTATAATCTTAGTTCCACACACACAAAGTATAATTTTTGCATCAATGAGGTAAAATTAATAATGGAATATGGTATTTGAGTAATGTATCTCATCAATCATAGACAATTTATATATATATATATATATACATTCCCAATTCCAAGAATATATTTCAGATTACTATATATTATGAATGTTCAGTTATTTTCATTGATTTATACGTGGATTCCTTTAATTATAAGTGTGGATAATACCAATGAATAATGATACAATGTTTAGTTTTAATGGAAATATTAGAAAATATTTTATCTTACCAAGTGGTTTCATTCAAAAAAGTTAATTTTTCTCTTAAATTGATTAGGAAATACTTATATTGTATACAAGGATCCTTTGAGTATTGTCTTAGGGATGTTTTATATAGTATGGTCAAGTTGTAGAATATTTTTTTTCAAAGATTAAGACATATATTAAAATATATTAAACACATGATATTTAAAAACAAATATTATATTTTGATCTAAGATAATGATTCTTCTCTCTATTTTGTGAAATAATATTTGTTTTTACCATTTAATAATAGCTATAAATAAATATTTTTTGATTGAGCAAAATAAAACCAAATTGATTGGTCGGTGGTGTGAAAACAAATTAGCTCAGGATGTTTTTTAAAATGGGTAGATAAAATTTAACTATTGATTCACTCTATAGGAATACTCAACAACATATTTGTAGAAGTACAACCTAGTTTTAAGAATATAACCCTTCAGTTATGTTTTTAAGTATATGAAGTGATTATGTGATGATTGGGAGGGTTTGGAAGAATTTTGTAATGTTTTTATGATTTTATATAGGTTGACGGTATGATAATGGTTTATAAAAACCATGAATCTCTAGTAAAAATCCATGAATAGTGATATAGTGTCTAAGGGGGAGGGAAATGCAAAGCGAACAATTTTTATAAACAATTCAAAAGGTAGTAGAAACCATGATTTCTAACATAGTGGTCTTAATCATGGTTGACACATGTTTCTCTAATTGTGAGATCCATCCATGTGAGATTATACATTGAGGCTGGGGATGGATTAGGGTTTACAAACGGTTTTAAACCCCATGTAAGGGTTAAAGGTAAAATACATAAATTGTGCATATAATATTTGGCCTCCTCAAACTATCTTTATTTTTCACAAAAATGGCCCAATCTCTAGATTTAATCCTACATACATTAGTATATAATCCTCACATTGATATGGAGGCAATTATATTTATTCTATTAGTGTGTTGAAGCCATATTCTTGTATTAAATCTTCATTCATGGTAGTTTTTCATTGTTTACATTTTATAAACTTCTCCCCTCTCTCATTTTCATATATATATGATTAATGTGCATAGATTTTAGGTTTTTGATGCCAAATAGGTTTATATTTTGTTTTTTTGATTATAGGGGAAGGGGTATAAGGTGTGATTTTTGAGATTCCAACATTTTCTATGGACTTTTTCATGTCATTTTATATTTTAAAACAAATATTTGGTGGTATGTGGCTTCAGTCGCGAATCCTATATTTGGAATATGATGTATTAGTTTCAAATTAATTTTATTTCTTGTAATTGGTTATGAAACTGATGTTAATTTATTGTTTCAAACCATCATTATTGATAGTTTATAGAATTGTAGAAATATGATTTTTTTAATGTTAGTTTTTAAATTGATATTAAAATGATGATTTCAAAATGATTTTTCAGTTATGATGTCTGAAAAAGGTTTTTCAATAAATCTTTTGTTTTTCTGAAATAATTTATTGAATGGTTTTTAATAAATAATTTTTTTATTGATATATTATTTTAGCATTGGTTTTTTTCATTATTGTTATATGTGTTCAAGTGCATTTGGGATGGATAAGGGTACATAGTCTCCCCCATAATTAGTGGGATGGATAAGTTTTAGAGTTTTCCCCCATCAAAATTATTCATTATGTGATAGCATAGTTAATGTATGACTCACCACTCATGATTTTAATTAGGTACATGATTAATGAATAGATGGAGGTTTGATATGTTCAATGTAATGTATTATGGAAAATAAGAATTTTTGAAATGTTTTTAGTACATTGCTTCGTTTATTTCCTTGGATCATGGTGTAGTTTTTAGAATACCATTTTTCTATTGAAATTGATTATATGTTCATGTAAATTTTTTTAGAAATTGTATTATATAAACAATGTTATATAATTAATCCAAAACGATAAATACGAGTTGTGTGAATAGGGAATTCATCAGTGGAAGACCTACTGTGTTTGATTACTAACCCTAGATTTGGAACTTTGTTGATTTTTCATATCTTGTTTTTCATGACATGCATAATTGAAAAGTGTCACACATATTTATTGGTTCTTAGTGATAAATGGGGTTTTTTTGAGTGTAGTAGGTAGTTGTTTGGAGCATTGAAGTTATGGTTATCAATTAGTTTTCATGGATTAATAGCATTTTATTTTTTTACTTGGTGGATTTTTAGTCTTATTCTACGGTACTTTTGTTTAGTTTTATATTTTTATAAATGGTATTATTTGAGTTTTCTTTAATTGATTACACACATTATGTACTGTTTTATATGGATATGGAATGTTTGTATTATTTTATCTTCAAAGGAAGAAATCATCCCCCAAATATCAGTGAATCCCAGGGAATTTATTCTATACTTTGGCATTTTGGGGAAGTATCTTAAGGAAAATTAATGTTCATATTCATTCTCAATCTAATGATAAGTATATGTATTTTACAATTTGTATCATCTTGTTTAGTCCTTGACTAAAAATTGGTCATTAGTCATATTGGTCATGGTGTTGATATTCATTTTTTCCTATTTCTTTTGTTGGGTTAGTAGAAAATACTAGAATTGTCAATATATGAATTGAAGAGAATAAAAATATGTATGTAACAATTTTATATTTAACTTCATGTTACCCAATAGTTGGGTACATAAGTGTTTTTGATACAATTATATGTTTTTATAATATCATTTTCGTGGGAATATCCAATGATATGAGAATGACATGCAATATAGAACTGACATCCCACTAGGAGTGAATGTCTCATTTTGAGTAATGATTCATTGAAATTTTATGATTTTTCAAAAATGGTAAATTTGTATTCAAATTAATTATTTCAAAACAAAGAATCACTATGGTATTTGAAAAATGGTTTTATTTTCAATGTAAAGTTTTATTTATTCAATAATAGTGAGATATAGAAAATGGTTGGATTTGGAAATCACTGTTGTGATAGTATAATGTGGTAGGATTTTAAATCTTTAGATATCAGTTAATTGAGATTGAGACATATAGAATTTTTTATTTTAATAAAAAATGGAACCTGATAGACATCGTAGAAACCAACCAATGGAACCTACAGAGTATTTGGTTTCACCAATGCCATAGGAGAATAAAATTATGACTTACATTATTTCCATTTGTTTTAGCTTATGGATTGATGAAATAAGAGGGTTGATCCAAGGAATGTGTATCATACCGTCTAATTCTGAAAGAAGCATCCTCCAATATTTCGGAATGATTCTAAACTATAAGTGGCATAGGTCTGATTGAATATGATGTATCTTATCATTGATTGCATTAGAAAAATAACAGAGTTGGAAGTCATTATAATGAATCATAAACTATAAGATCATGTATGCTAGTGGTGGGATTTTGTTGTTCATGATAAATTTGACAACATCCATGAATTGTATTATTTTGCGGAATTATTTACGAAACAAATATTTACTCATATTTTCAAAATTCAAGAAACTATGAACTTATTTAGCATGAAGAAGAAAGATACATCAGTAACATAGAATGCAGATAAATTTATGAATTTAGTGTTCTTCTCAGCCTATGTTTATTATAGTGCATCCTTGAAGGAATGAATCATTGAATCGAGGATGATAAAGAGATTTAATCAAAGGTTAATTTTATTTAAATAATGAATTAAAAATATATGGTCAATAAATATACATTGGATGAATGATACATCATATGAGATATAGTAGGTGTAAGTATGTTGATACCTATAAGGAATTTTGGGAAGTCTCATGTTGGGAGAAATAAGAATAGGGACACTTGTTTCAAAGAATGTATAATAGCTCAGAATCAAACAGATGGATCAGTGAATCTTTATCAAAAACCAAATAGAAATCATGGTAGTTTTTAATGTGGGAGATTCTACCATATGAATGGTTATTGTTTAGAACCACCTAGATCATTCCATAATTCCAATCATATGGGGAATCATCAGTGCTATTTTTGGAGTGCTTTGTGGCCAGGTGTTAAGGATACCTATTAGGTGATAGAGGCATTATATGCTTCGATTGGATGTGGGTAGTATAATAAATAACATTATTAGAACATATCTATCAATGTTGATTCCATGAATACCATTAGTATACAAATAGTGATATCTTAGTATTCCTATAAGGAATAAATCAAGAAGAACCACAAATTATATCAAATTAATAATTTTATTATGGATGATTAGTTTAGACTATATATGGTGCATGGTAAAATTGTTTTAATTATACCCTTATGCTATGTTTTTTCTGATATGGGTGAATAATATTCCTCTATTTCATTTCATGCTGAAAATTTATTGAGTATAAAATATTAATTATTTCATTTGGTCAAGAAACATTAGAAACCTCTTATTGAAAGAGAATTTTGAGCATTTTTTGTAAATAATATTCTATAACAGTTGATGGAGCTCATCCGATATGGGATTTCTCCATGGTTGATATGGATGTCTATGATATAATTGTGGGCATGTAATTTTTTACAATTTTCAAGGATCACATATATCGTTATACTATAAAGGTTAGTTTCACAACTGAAGAAGGTATTAAGTATCTCTTTCAGGGAGACTAGAGCATAAATGTGGGTGTAATGGTATTATTCGCACTAGTAGTTGCAATGATACAATACTAGTTGTTGTACATGACTTTGGTATAAATTTAATTTTTTGTGAATAATAGTTTTCTATCATTAATTTATCATTTTTGTTTTGTTTTCGCAATAATTTCTCATAGTTACCACCTGTAAGGGAAGTAGAGTTTGCAATTGATATCCTTACAAAGAATATTCATTTTACCTCCCATATTTTTAAACAGAAGAAATGGAATTATGTTATGTAAATCTATATTTGGAGGAACTAGAAATCAATGGGTACATTTTTCTATGCACGTCTCTATGGAAATCATCAGTCATGTTTGTCAATAAAAGTAATATAGAACACTCCAAGTGTGTGTGGATTATCTTAAGCTTAACCATATTATGATAAAGAAAATGTACCCACTCCCGTGCAATGATTACCTTTTTGGTCAATTTTGTGAATCTCAATGGTTCTATAAGAATGACATGAAATTAGGATATAACCAATTGTGTGTGAGGAAAAATAATAATTAAAATATATCATTCAGAAGATGATATAGACATTATGATTATGTTGTAATCCCTACTGGACTTAAAAATTAACCTATATTTTTTATGAAATGGATGAATCAGATATTTCATAGGCATATGGATTATTTTTTAGTGGTTTTTGTGGATGAAATATCATTGTTTTCACGGAAAGGGGATGAGAAAGAGAAAAACAGGAAGAAAATGTTAGGGATCATGAGTGATCATCATTTTTATTCTAAATTATCAATATGTGATTTTTTATATAGGATTAATTCTTAATTGGACATGTTATTTCAAATAGAGGATTTTTTATGGATTAATAAATTATAGGGCTTTTTATCTCTTGGAAACATCCAAAGAATGTCTTTGAGATATAGACATTCCTTTTCCTAGATGGTTATTAATAACTCATTGTTGGATACGTATCATGCCTAAATATACATATGAAAGCATTAAAAAAATAATTATCCATTCCAAAGGTAAATTAAATGCCATATGTACTTTCAAGATCTAATGATTTATCTAACATAGGAACAAATTTTGATTTCTCCTGGATTAGGAAATGGGTACGTAGTGTTTTGAGATGCTTCGGGATCTGAGATGGTATGTGTTCTTATAGAGGGAGGTAATGTTTTTGAAAATGGGCCAAGGAAGTTACAGGTGTATGATATGAACTACCCAACACATTATTTTTGATTTAGCTTCTATATTCCTTGTGTTGAAGACATGGAATCATTATCTATTTGGCGAGAAATTTACAGTTTTCACGGATCATAAGAACCGGAAATTTTTATCCTCATAGTGGGATTTCAATATGAGACAATGAATATGGATGCAGTATCTTCAAAATTTTTATATTAAATTGATGTAAACACTGGGAAAAGTGAATTTTGTCTCAAATTAAATATGAAAAACGTTATATGATATGTTGGAAAAAGAATATTTAGATTATTGGTCGTTAGTGTTTTTTATAGCCCACATGCATTAGGAATGTAGTGACTGAGTTGATGTAGTGGTTTTCATTACAGTTTAATTTTTTACCAATTTGGTAGAGATGGTTAAGGAAACATAAAAATATGATCTATAATTTGTTTCTATTTGGTGAAAACTCAGTGTTGGGGAGACCATTTATGGATGAAAGCTAGATGTGAGTTTGGTTTTTTGGTACCGAAATAAGATGGCTGTACCTATGGCTTCCCAGTTAACAATTGATCAATAATACAACCATTAGAGAAGTATTTTTCATCCTAGAATTTAAATCTTTTATAAGACATCATAAGATCAATTTTTTTGGGTAAGTATGAAAATAATGGTGTATAAGATTGTTTCTATATGCTTAACTTGATATAATGTTAATGTCAGGCATTAGCAACCAGCATGTGTGTTTCGTTATTTACATATTCTAGTATGAAAATGGAATAAAATAACAATTGGATTTATAATGTGTCTCCCAATAATGATTAAAAAGGATTCTCTATGGGTGATAGTCGATCATATCATAATGATAGCTCATTTTTTTTCAATTCATGAATAACATACGGTGGAGGAATTGTCAAAGATATTTATTATTGTAGTGTAAAAGGGTCATGGCACAGCATATTAAATAGTGTTAAAAAAATATCTATGGATTACATCTCTTTTCTGTAAATCCTTAAATAAATACCTTGGGTCTCAATTGTCTATGAGTACATCGTATTTTCCTCACACGGGTGTCCAATCCAAAAATATTATACAAATATTGTAGTATATCCTATCGTCTTTTGTGATGGATTTTTGTGACTTAAGGGAAGTGCACATACTATTATTTGAGTTATTATGTAACATCTGTTATCAAGCCTCAACACATATGGCTACTTTTGTAGCAATGTATAGGAATCCTTGTCTCTATCCACTTTGTTAGATAGAAATAGTAGAGTCATCAATATTTGGACCAAGGATTCTCTAGTAAACAATGATGAAGATCCATTTGACTAGAAAATCAATGGAGATGTCTTAGAGTAGTAAACAATTATTGTGGACAATTGTTTTTCATCGTTGTGGTTCTTGGAGAGTGATCATGTGTTCTTAAGGACCCCATCAAGGCATGGGCATCATTGTTTTAGTAATTATAGAATGTTATCTCCTCGATACAAAGGCCCTTATGAGATACATGAACGGGTAGGAGTGGTGGAATATCAGATGGCATTGCATCCAATGTTCAGTGTGCCATGTAATGTGGTTGATGTATCTCTATTAATGAAGTATCCACCTAATCCAAAACTGGTTATTTGTTGGGATCAAATTGACATAGGTCAAAATTCCTTATTGGGGAACTTTTAAATATGGGTTGTGGTTATGAAGGAGATTGTCTTGTGGGGAAAAAGAATTATTCATTGTGTCTATATTGTGGAAACATGATCAAATCATGAAGAGAAATTGGAATAGAAGAACAAAATGAAAAAGAAATTTATTAAACACTTTCAGAGAAATGGTTGTATTCTACTTTCTATGGATGGAGTGTAATTTTTTTAGAGAATGTAACCCCCATCTAGTTTTCTGTATTTAACCCTTAATTTATTATTTCTAAATATATAATGTGTTTGGGTTATGTTTCGAAGGGTTTGGAAGACTTCTCGAATGTTTTTTTGAAATTTTCTATAGGAGTACAATTTGTGAATGATCTAAGGAAACCATGATACTCTAGTAAGAAACAATGCATATTCAGCCATATAAAAATGGGAAGGCACACGGGTGGAAATTGTTTTTTCCAACCCATGCAGATACTTAGGAGAAACATTTTTTTTAGAAAATGGAATTATATATATATTTCAAATGGTTTTCTAACTGTTATTGACATCTATTCAAGGATTATTATAAGACCCCAGCCTTAAACCATAGTTAATCTTGAGTTATTACAAGATTACACATTGAGGATCTTTTTAGGTGTAGTGTTTTAGAGAATTATATCATAAAACTTGCATTACATTCCACATTTAAACTTAGTGGTTACATAAAAGATAGTATTCATTTTTCCCATCAACAGAAACATATTTAAAATAAAACATGTATTCTTTCTTGATATGTCCTTGAAACTATCATCATATCATGTACCCTTGCCTTGACCTGTAAAAAATATTTCAAAAACATGGGATGAGCATAAAAAGCTCAGTAAGGGATACAAAAATATGGAACGGAAACATGAGTACATGTATACATAAGAATGAAATCATACTTTACCCATAAAACATAAGCACTTTAACATACCTCATCAAATCATGAATAAATCATAGAAATCATAGGACATAAAGGTAACTTGAGGCATTCATAACATTCTTACGTAGGGAGTAACCCTCTTGGTTACGTTTGGAATAACAATCACAGTATATTGCCTAAATCTTTTCAGATAAGCCTTAATGTTTCACTCCTTCGTGTTACCCAATGCATTAGAGAGCTACATCGATCTCACACGCCCATCGTTTATCACGAAACCACCCGTCTTCATAATAATTCCCAAGAACCTCAACATAATCGTATCACATAAAACATGCATAAAGGAAACATAACATTTCCACCTTTCAATCACAAGATATCAATACAACGCATTGATATATTAACATTATGAAAACCATTTTCAATACCAAAACAAACGAAAAGTAAAACATGGTATTTATTTTTCTTTAAAAAAAAGGTATGGCCTGTAGAGGAAGCCGAAACTCATATAATGGCCATGGCAGCGGAGAAGTCGTTGTCTCCGCATATGTACGACAAAAAAATTCCCTTTAGTCTTTTAGTAAACAGTTCGTATAAAAAGATTCCTTTTGAATAAACATAAAAGTAAAAGGGGTTTAAACACCGTATAAAAGAAGGTTGTGAATAAAACAAAATATTCCTCAATGAAAGGATATTGAGACAATGTCCCATACAAAGACGGTATCCTTGGATTAAGGATAAATCAATTACAAAATTTTGTGCGACAAACTAATAAACAAAATATAAGTGGATATTAAGTGTAAAAAATCAGAGGTTATTCACACATACTCATATAACGACATATTCAAGGAGTATAAGATTATCCCAAAGAGTCAAAATTGGGTTATGAAGTTCCTTTTCAAAAATTTGACAGCCTAACGGCTTCACTACAAAATTCAGAAAATGAGTTCATGAGAGATAAAAAGGGTATCTAATCACTTGGACATAAAACATAAATCACTAAGGATATAGAAGAACATATCCCAACATAATGTTATGTGAATTAAAAGACATAACAAAATAAGTCTTTTAAAAAGAGGAGGGTGAAAGGTTCCCTTACCGACATGTGTATCTTTCGAAACATATACCCCGTGAAGGAAGGAAATACAACATTGATGTAAATACTCATTAATAAAATTATATTACACAATGAGTAAAATAATTGGCAATACATACACCACTCAAAAGAAATTGTGGAAATGTAGCATAAATCTCACGGGAATAAAAGTGAGATGAAATATCCCTTATGAAAACACGGCAGCCTAACGATGCCACTTAAAACTTCCAAAAATGGATTGATGAGATCAAATAGGGTCTCTCGTAATATTACAATAAAATTTACAGAAATATGAATATAAAAAACATCCCCCATCATAAAAAATAGGAGCTTAAAAGAAGTGACATTAAGGAGAGTACTTAAAAATAAACAGAGATGTTTGATCTCTTACGAAAATTCGACAGCCTAACGGCGCCACTCAAATCTTCCAAAATGGATTGATGAGAGAGAATAGGGTCTCTCATCATATGAACATAAAAATTACAGTAAGATTAATATAAAATTACATCCCAATCACACAAAATATGAGCTTAAAAGGAATGACATAAAAGAGTGAACTTAAAAAGAAAGAGAGGAGTATGATCCCTTACCTCGGGTCCGACTAGACTCGATCGTTCTTTAACGTCCTGAATAATAGACATGAGTTAATTTCTACTTGATTAAGAATCTTTTTGAAGTTCATTATTCCTTTTATATCACTTATTTCCATGTTATAAACATTATGTAATCATTTAAGTTAATAATGTTTGTTTTGTCGATATTTGGTTCTTAAGTCGAAAGTGGACTTCGTACAATTACATGTTGTTCATGTGGTCAAAGGTTCATTATATCCAGAATGATATTCATGATTTGGATATCATATATATCATATATATCCAGAATATACATGTATCTATAATATTACATAATCATTTACAGGTAAGAAATTAAATGCACCATTCATGGAGACGGTAAGCCGTACGTATGCATGAACGGTACTTTCATTTCTATGTCATATTAATGGAATTTAAACTAAATGGGAGGTATGTATATTTTAATTCCAGAATTATATTAATAATTTATATGTAACATAAATCATATATAATAACTTTAAATCCATCCTTTATACATCCCACAAATGGCATTAACGAATCAAATCACTTTGAGGGGGCGGTAGTCCGCACTTCCTATAATGAAATTATCGTGTTTACCCACAATGGAAACCATAATGGTATGCCAAAAAAACACATAAGATTAAGTAAAACATAAACATATTATATATCATATATAAGTATAGTGACATCTTAATGGCCACCTTTTAAGGTGTTATATGAGTGTTGAACAATCATTATTTTGTGAGGCGGAAATTCACCATCCATAGAAAAAGTATGTTCTTTAACCATTTGATGTAGGTGTTTGAAAGTGTAGCTCAAATTATTCTTATAACAACATCCTAGTATATTGAATATACTGGAGTTGTTACAAAATAAATTAATAAAAAAAGTTTAGGGGGTTGGAGAAGAAAAATAAATCAAAAGAACACAAGTGAAGACATTACCATAAAATCGGGTAACTCTTTTTGATTTGATCTCAAAGGGTTCCTTGGGAAGACTTATGCCCAATGTGAGGCTTCTAAGAGTAATAGAGGGATGTGGAGAGGCGAAAAGAGAAGGGGTTTTCCAATCCAAAGGCTTGAGAGGTGTGGGTAAGGTGGTAGAGGTGGGGGCCTTTTATAAGAGGAGAGGAGGGGCACTCTTGTAAAGTTAAAAAATGTTACTTTATTTTCAAATGAGTTACGGATTTTAAAGATCCCACATTGATGTATTTCTAGGATAAGGTGGTAATGGATCAAAAAATACTCATCCAATAAGGTTTTGACAAGTTTAAGGTATAGTTTTAACATTATCTTTTCATTTTATTTAAATCCTTTATTAATGAGGTAATCGTTGCATCATCATGATGTAATAAATAATTTTATTTATTTAATGTCTAAAAATTATAAAAAGAAGCATGATGTGGTAAATAATTTTATCTATATAATGAATATTTATAGTTAAAAATATGACTTGTATAACCCCATTTAGAAATTGTTTTTGTGAAACATCTCATGCTTGTGACATTTTTATTTTAACATTAAATAAAAAGTTATTTATGTCATTTTCAAACCAAAGTGGCTACATGGGGTAACCAAGTTGACCCATGGATTGTCTTGGTCGTCCATGGCACATAAAATTAGGGTTGGACATGTGTCTAGGTCATTTCATATTATTAAAACATTAGTTTTACCTTAAATTACACTAATTACCTCTAATTGTGATTAAGAACATAAAAGTTACTATTCACCGAAAAATTATTTTAATGCCATTGAACAACATTTTACATCCTATTGAAAACCATGTATGTCAGATTTTTGAAATTCAAAACATAGAGGTGCCAAAGTTTCATTTAAACCAAAAATCAGTTTCTTTAACTACCACTTAGTGGTTTCACTATTCATCAAAAATTGATGTTTTTCAGAAAAATACCAAAAATTTACACTAAGATATATTTGATATTCCAAACTCAAAAATGATGTCTATTTTACAAAATTCAAAACCTAGAAGTTGCATTAATTAATTTAATAATTAATTCTCACTGTCAAAACAAATAGCGTGTTTTTATGAAACAATATCTATTAAAAGATTGACACTAGTTTAAGTAGAATTTCAAAGTGATATTAATTCCAATGACCACTATTGGATTAAATGGAAAAAATATATTCAAATTTTAATTTAAAAACAATTCAAAAGTTAATCTAATAATTTAAATAAATTAGATTAAAAAGAGGTTTTGAATTAAAATACAACATTTTTCACTATTCATTAAAAAATGAACTTTATTGGAAAGATACTAAAAATTTACACAAAGTAAATTTGGATGTCTCTATTCTAAAGAAAAATTTTATTTTGTAAAAAATAACACATAAAATTGTAAAATAGTTGATTTAAAAGAGGTTCGCCATCAAAAGGCGGTTAATTGACCTTCTAATGAACATTAGAATGTTTACAATTAAAAATTGAATTCATTCACATTTTTAATCCTATAACATTTATTGTAAAAAGTAAAAATATTTGACAAAAATATATAGTAATTTTGTATCTAGTTCTGTTCATTCCCACCATTACAACGGCTAGGCATTAACTACCATTTAAAATAATATTATTTTATTATTATAGTCCAACGTAAGATTCCCAAGAAACTCGTTGTTGCGTATTGGGTACTTCATCGAGCATAGAGTCCCCTTTAAAGTAATATTAATATTTTATTCACAAATATGGATAAATATAAAAAATTTCATATTCTTTATTTACCTGGGGTGTTACATCCTTCCCCCTTTTTGGAATTGTGTCTTCCCAATTTTAAAACTGGGCTCGAAAACATCCTTGAAATTACCACATCGGAACAAGAGTCGGTAAAATAATCACTTTAAAATAAATAATGAGAAGTACAGTGGTCACCCGAGTTAACCCATACTATGATTCCATGTAGGAAAACATGGACATGGAGGAGAAAACATAGGGTCATGTTCTGATGGAGAGTGATAGAAAACATGTTTAGGAGAAAGTTGACCACAAGAAAATCACAAACATGTGATGGGTTAAACGGTATTTGATTCCCCAGTCGGAAAATTTAATAGAAAATTTTTTTATTGAGGAATTTATTCATAAGGAAACATAATTACTTATCATGTTTATTTTCAACTTTAATTTGATTTATTACACAAAATTATATTTTCTCCAAAAGACGAGTATTTTAAAAGACTTTTTCACTATAATCAACTTCTAGAGAATCACCTAATCCACAAAAGATAACTATATACATCCCTTGTCTTTAGAATTTAACCAAAACCAAAACCAAAATGGTTAGAAAAAGATCAGATAATCCAGAAAAGGATAACCCTTTATAAAAAAAAATCTATTCTTAATCTCCAAAATTTGTCCAACAAAACCCAATGTTCAACAAGGACCATTAGAAAAACAATTTGTCCATAAAATTCTTCAAAGTAATCCAAACTAAGATTGAATCCCAAATTTTTGAAGGATTTAGTCCCATAGTCTTTCAAGGTACAAATTAACTGTTATCTCCAAATAACATCAGTTGCTCTTAAATTCTCATATTGAAATGTAATTAACCTAATCACATATCCTTGATGATATGTTAATCATTTCCCTAGATAACCCAAAATATACTTAATCTTTATTCCTAAAATCATCTAACTAAAAAGAATTAGTCAAACTAACCAGGTACTTCACGTAGTCCAGTGGTAGGCGATAAGTACCAGTTGCACTTTGGTTGTGGGTTCGATTCCTACAGCTTTGTCCGATGCGACGGGTTGTCACACAGTCTGCGTGTTGTACTTTTTCCAAAACAATATAATTCGTAAAACATTCCCCAAAATGAGATAAAATCTTCAAAAATGATCATAACATATTTTAACTTCAAGTTTATCTCATGCCTTTATTTTTCCATCATAACATATAATAAACCATAATTACCTCAAAAGTAAGGATCATTTAAACTCTAATGGTTACCTTTATAATTATTACATGAACTTCCATATCGATTGGTCATCTCATACATGATGCATTACAGATCATACCAAGGTTAAAGTGGTTGATCATGACTCCTTGATAGTTGGTTTAGAACAACCGCGAGTTTCCTCATTGAATCCCTCATTTTATCTAGTATCTTAATTAGAGAACCACCACAGTTTCCTTCAAACCTATTCTCTCTTTGGTGCCTGAAAGATCCGTCCATTCACTAAAAACAGAAATGTCAGTGTGAGTATATCAACAAAACCATCAAGTACTAATGAGGAAGGTAAACACAAAGATATACATGTTCATTCACTTTATCTAAAACTAGGACTCTTTCTGAAATCCTAACCATTATGGTAATGTCACTTTTACTTTGAGAATACTGTAACCTCTAATGTTATCTAAACCAGCCACTGATACCAAATATAAGACCCTAGGATTAAACCTTACTTAATCATGAGTTATTACAAGATTACACATTGAGGATCATTTCAGGTTTAGAGTTTTAGAGAATTAGATCATAAAACTTGCATTACATTCCACATTTAAACAAAGTGGTTACATAAAAGATAGTATTCATTTTTCCCATCAACAGAAACATATTTAAAATAAAACATGGATTCTTTCTTGACACTTACTTGACACTATCATCATATCTTGTACCCTTCCCTTGACCTGTGAAAAACATTTCAAAAACCTGGGATGAGCATAAAAATCTCAGTAAGGGATATAAAAATATGGAAAGGAAACATGAGTACATGTATACATAAGAATGAAATCATAATTTACCCATAAAACATATGCAATTTAACATACCTCATCAAAGAATAAATAAATCATAGAAATCATAAGACATAAAGTTAACATGAGGCATTTATAACATTCTTACGTAGGGAGTAACCCTCATGGTTATGTTTGGAATACCCATCACAGTATATTCCCTAAATCTTTTCGGAGAAACCTTAATGTTTCACTCCATTGCGTTACCCAATGCATTAGAGAGCTATATTGGGCTCACCCGCACTTAGATTATCAAGGAACCACCCGTCTTTATAATAATGCCCAAGAATATCAACATAATCGTATCACATATGTCACGAACCAGGCCGGGTCGCCATCCGAACCGGCGCCCGACCCAGTCCGCGGCAAGGCCCGAAGGGCATTCCCGATCCCCACGGGCTGGCATAAATTCCCGGGTATCAAGAGTAACCTGTGGGAATGGTTTACCCAAAATGGTATAAACAAACACTAACAAGATAATAAAAATGAAACATGGAATTGACAACCAAAGAGACCATAAAACTGAAATCAAAATTTAAAGGTTTACAACTAGAACCAATGTCCAAAAATAAATGACAAAAAGGGGCTAAAACTATAACTCAAACCTCCAAGCAACGAGATTGGTGTAGCATCCACAGGCCACAACACCAACCTACATGAGAAGGTAACTAACAACTCGAACCGCCAACACTGAGCAAAAGTTTACAAACTGGAACGCAGAAGAAACAAAAACTACATACATCCAAGGGTGTATGTAGGGTGTGAGCTAAAATACCAGTAGGATGCCACCAAGAAAAAGTTTCCATGCCACAACATCTAAAAGAAAATTCAAAGTGCTTATTCAAAATTATTCTTTAAAAAACTCTTTGAAAGAAAACATTTATAGGCTAACTGCTAAAGAAAACAATAAAAAGGAAATCATTTCACAAGCACGATTTTTTTAAAGAGGTAGAGGAAAGATCATTATAGGCAGACACACACACACACACACACACACACACACACACACACACCCATGTGGTCCTCCATATTCTGACGGAAGGTACCACGCCATCGCTGGTAGAGCACTATAGGTAAATTCCCTTAGGATCATCTAGCTCGAGTGGGACCCTAGAACCTCGTGTCTCAGTGAAACGTGGCATAGAAGGCCACGACCCTCAGAAAACGTGGCTTTGAAGGCCACAACCCTCAAAACATGTGGCATAGAAGGCCACGACCCTCAAATATCAAATGTTTAGTTAGTGTTTCAATCGTCAATCCAGCTATGTGAAACAGGGATGATACCCATCTGGTTCACTAGCGCACTAGTTCTAGTCCGCCCACCTAGATACCCAGGGGTTTCCCTTGTCCTCAAACATGATACACATTCACGTAACACATCACTTTCACATTTTACAAAAAAATGACATTACACAAAAAAGTCACCACTTACATACCAAAACACTATTTCAAAGACACATGCACACCAAGGACATGTCTCATTTTATAAAAACATACCACTTGAAAAATGAACGCGTATTCAGCTCCTTCAACGCACCATTTTAGCATCATATTAATGTACCAATAAATCAGTTGAGCTGTTATTGAAATCATTTCAAGAAAAACCAAGATGACTTTACACCAAAACAACTTGATTTTATATAGAGGAATCACTTTAAAACTTGATACACGAGGTAACCATGTGAAAACTTACTTTCCATTATTCAGACAATTTTACATTTCAATTTCAAAAGTACACAATAGGTAAAACACACCAATAGTGATTCAAATACTTTGAAAATGTCTATTTAAATACACAAACATCTAAAGTGACTTGAAAACAACTTTCGTACCTACCAAACAACCCTCAAAAACTGTTCAACCATGTTTCACACAACTTATTAAGCACGACCTATCATTTATACAAAAACACGCATATAAACAACAAAAGCATACTATTTTGGAAACCCAATTTTCATCAAACAAACATGCCAAAACACAATAAACATAGATCGCACCATGCAACTAATTCATTGAACATATTAAATTAAACTGAACAAACAAATTAAATTGTCTAAATGATGCAAAGGCATGGAACCACCTACCTTAGGTGAAGGAATTCCATAAAATTCAGTGCGTGACTCCAATTATCCATCAACACACCACAACAAAATCAAGATGAACCTTAAAACAAGAATCAGACAAAAGAAAACATTAAAACCAAACAAAAATCCACCTAAAGCCTCACTGTTTAATCTACCAAATGACGAAACCAACCAAATTGAATTAAACGAACCTACGACGGGGACATTGGGGGCTTTCCTGAGCTTAAAGGGGACCTCCAGAGGCGCACCGTGCCAGAAAAAAAAATGTTCAGAAGGGATGGAGGTCAGCGGCTAGCGACAGTCACTGGAAGGGGCATCGGAGGGGAGCTCCGGTGTGGTTCTAAGCTAGAAACAAGGGGTCGGCGTTTTGTACATCGAAGGGTGCAGGTGAGGAGGGATCAAGGGGGAAACGCAGGCTGAGAGCAAGGGCCAGCACTGGGCTTGGGAGTCAGCGGGAGGGGCTGTGATGGGTCGAGGGCTGCCGGGGAGGATGGAAGTGGCGCGAGCGGGAGGTCGGACGGGGAGCTAATGGCGGGGTGAGCAGCGGCGCGTGCCGAGATCAGGGTGTAGCGCTAGACAAGGCAGGGGGATTTGGGGTGGCGATTCAAGCTGGGCGGCGTGGGGATCATCGGATGGAAGGGGAGAAGGGGCGCGACAGCGGACCGAAGAGGAGAGCTGGGCGTGATGGCAGACCGAACAGGGGAGCTGGGTGCGACGACGGACTGAAGGGGAGAAGGGGGTGAAAACAGGGTGCGAGGGAGAGGGGTGGGGCGACGGGCCGAGGGTATGAGGTGTTCGAAAACCCTAACACACAATGAAAAGAAAAAAACTGTAAAGAAAAAAAACTACAAATAACGCTATAAATAAAACTAATATATATATATATTAATTATAATAATAACAACAACAATAATAAACCAAGACTAACAATAAAAATAATAGTAAGAAAATAAAAGTTGTAGCAATTATAACCATAGTTATAAAAATAATTATTACAATTACCTCCTCAAATAGTATTATGATAATGATCGTTAAAATAATTTATTAAAACTTTTATCACCTTTGATTTTATTTATTTATCATTAAGTAATTTTATTTAATTAATTAGACCCTAGCAGGTCACCCGGTGGACCAGGCGAGGCTGCGCGGTTTCAAAAAAATGCCTCACCCGAGTCATGCCTCTCCCAAGTCCACGCGGTCTCAATTTTTATTATGTTCTTGTTCTATTATTCATCACATTATTCTTCATCTCTATTAAACAAAGGGAAGGTCGTGCGGTAAGCTGGGTGGGGTTACGTGGCGACCCAAGCGAGGTTGTGCGGCTTTGACAGCGGTGTTCTTAATGCCGAAAAGGCCAAAAAGTGTGTTTCAAAATTAAACTCAGAAAATTTAAGTTCGGCCTTGACCCAAACTATCTGATTCCCAACAGAAATAATAAAACAAATAATATATATACATAAAAAAATACGGGTGTGACAATTCTCCCCACCATAAAGATTTCCGTCCCCGGAAAGCCATAACTAAGGCTGAGACCCATAGTAGGAAATTACACCCCACTAAGGATAAAATAAGATCCCCACAAACATCAAGAAAAAAGAGAGAGAAACATCGTGCTCAGAGAAAGTGACTCAAAGAAAACATCAAGAAATGCATAAAAAGACTTTCTGATATGTGTTGCCCGCCCCAAAGAGCTATAATGCCTTCAGTTGACTGACCGAGGAAGGGAACCCTCTCACGCATGGAAACCAACTTCACAAGCCGAAACATCTAAAACACTACTAAACAAAAACCACACCATTTGGCTAGAAATAAAAAAAGGTCAAACCACGTCCATGGAACACTCTTATCACTTATCACCAATCTATATTTAAAAACAGAAGAAAAATATCAAAATGGGGAGGCCCGAGGGGCTCCCCACCATTAGGAACTCACTGGAGCTCGAAACAAGACCGAAAAACCGACATGGGGAGGTTCGAGCGGACTCCCCGCCATTAAAGAAAAGTCCAACACTAATTCAATCTAGAGGCATTCATGCGAGACCCAATGTGGGTCTCCTCACCATTGCAAACCTACCAATGCCCAAGACGAGACTAGAAAACCAACAGGGGGAGGTCTGAACAAACTCCCCACCATTAAGGAAAGGCCATCACCAATTTATTTCAGAGACCATTGTGTTAGACCCATCATGGGTCTCGCCGCCATTTGAATGAATAGAGGATGCAGAACTTTGAAAAAATTCTTGATGGTGACCAAACACCCCACCACAAGGGGTGGGGAGGGAGGGGACCAACCACATGGGTGTCAAAACCATGACCTAAGACAATCCAACATCTTCACATCCTCGAACGAGCACTATTCCAACTTTGAGACCGACTTACCCAACATATCCCATAAGGAGCACTAAAGAGATTTCATCCAGTGGAACACAATTCCCAATACCTTTAAGGAAATGGGAAGAACACGCCTCCACATGGTCGCGAAAACCTCATGAAACCAGACTGCTCATTCGGAGCGGAAGAACATTGGAAACAATTTAAACTACCTCTGGTTTTAACACCAGTGCCAGAAACAACGTTGGGGTCCCACAATCTCCTGGGGTTCCTGACCAAGATCCAGCTTCACTCCGAGACCTATGGCTGGAGCCCTGATGTTTGAAGAATCTTCGAACTCACAGTCAGGCCTTGAAGACTCCCAAGCGGAGCTTCTCATTTTGGTGCCTCACACAATCATATTTCACCTGAGGCAACACCATCAGACAGAACACATTACAGCATCTGACTGATCATACATGGAACATTCATCAACTCCAATGTTAAAATGGTGCATGCGCATCACCCTTGATCATACTGAACAAGAACACGACACCACCAATCATCACCTGAACATGACTGTTGCTGTTGATAGGAACTTTATGCTGAGGAAGACTTTAAACTGTGTCTTGAACAACACGAGATTCCTACAAACGACCATAGCAGCCTCATACAACTTGGTCGGCCAAACTAGTGGCCTAACGTAGACCCTTTCTTAAATGAAACCAAAAAGGAACAAAGTTCATTTGGAATAGTGGCACGAAACGACCACTCTAGGCTGCATCCACCTTTGCACCTCGATGAGAACTCACACTGCAAAAGGTCACTAGACATGACTTTTGCAGCCGATGAAAACATTGCAAACCATTCAAGACATAGGTAAGAACTAATAACTCTGAATCACCTTCACCATTCCCTGCAGGAATTTCTTTCACCGTTTCAAGGGGGAACCATCACACGCAACGACTTCAAACTTCATACCCGACGACTCAGACAACTCAAAGAGACGGAAACTCCCTTCAGCTCCCCTCACATCTGTCATCCCACTGCAAGAGGATCTGCTTAGATGTAAAAATGATAGGTGGGATCAATTCTAGAATCCAAGAATAGATTCCTCTAATCAATTGGAGGGTCGGCCAACGGCGAATTGTCTGTGGCCACACTTCAATCACATGACAACGCTTTATGGGGGGGCATACACTAGCCAAGAAAGAAAACCTTGGACCCAATCAAACTGGTCCAACGACCAAGGCATGCCACAAGAAAACACCAACCGTGAAGGGTAAACCACTGCATGGGTTCCCCGATGTACTCTTCAAATGAATTCACCAACTACATGCTTGCATATTAACCTACAAATAAGAATTCGAACTCGGGACACAAATCATTCATAAAGGATCTTAGGCTCAAAATGACTCACATCCGACAATTTCAAAACACAAGGACACGCCACACAAACACTGTTTACTACAACACCAAATTTTACTTTTTCCTTTAACAAAACATTTTGAAAATAATAAAACCCGGTGGATTGCACTAACACCAATGGTGTCCCATGAGCCTCACACATGCATGTTCTCGTGCTGCACTGGCACCCACCTCATACCATCTAATCACTCATCCATTTATGCCATTCACCATTTCCCTATTCACATACACTCATGCATGTGGTTGCCCATGAGAGCACCAAGGATCAAAACCAAACCTTTCTTTATTTCTTTTTTTTCAAAACCAAAACATCCAACCAACGCTCTTCAAACCTCACACACCATTTCATTTTTAAAGTTCTTCACTTGAAAAAAAATTTCCAAGACCAAAAATTTTTTACTTAAAAACCAAATCTCACAATTCCAAAACAAAGAGACGAGAAGAAAAGTAGGAAGAAACTAGTACCAGTGGGTTATTGGAACATATGGTTGGCGGCCATATGCCAAACATGCCACTGGCCACGGAGAATATTTTAGGACAGTGTCCCCGGCACCACAAGGCTTTCCAGACCCTGCGAGCTCACTAAGACCACTGACCCCACTCCCTTTTCAATTACCCTAGACAAGATTAACCGCAAGGACCAAAAACGTAGACAAGCCTCAACATACATTGGTAACTTGAGTCCCGCCACGAGGTGTGCTGGCCAGGAACCTTACTCGTAGCTAAGACGTCGAGTCCCGAAAACATTAACTGAAGTCTATCGTGACTCTAACCCAAAATAACACAACCAAAGAGAGCAAACCTTGCCCTCTGATACCATTTTGTCACGAACCAGGCTGGGTCGCCATCTGTCCCGGCGCCCGACCCGGTCCGCGGCAAGGCCCGAAGGGCGTTCCCGATCCCCACGGGATGGCACAAGTGCTCGGGTATCAAGAGTAACCTTTTGGAACGGTTTTCCCGAAATGGTATAAACAAATACTAACAAGATAATAAAAATGGATCTTGTAATCAACAACCAAAGAGACCATAAAACTGAAATCAAAATTTAAAGGTTTACAACTAGAACCAATGTATAAAAATAAACGACAAAAAAGGGGAAAAAACTATAACTCAAACTTCCAAGCGACGAGAGTGGTGTAGCATCCACACACCACAACAACAACCTGCTTGAGAAGGCCAAGAACAACTCGAACCACCAACACTGAGCACAAGGTCACAACCTGGAACACAGAAGAAACAGAAACTACATACACCTAAGGGTTTATGTAGGGTGTGAGCTAAAAGCCCAGTAGGATGCCACCGAGAAAAAGGTTCCATGACACAACATCCAAAAGACAATTCAAAGTGCGTATTCAAAATTATACTTTCAAAAATGCTTTTAAAGAAAACATTTACCGGGTAAATGCTAATGAAAACACTAAAAAGGAACTCATTTCAGAAACACGATTTTTTTTAAAGAGGAAGAGGAAGGTTCATTATGGGAACACACACACACAAAAACATACTCTCTATCTCTCTCTCTATCACACACACACACACAACCATGTGGTCCTCTATATGCCGACGGAAGGCACCACACCATCACTGGTAGAGCACTATAAGTAAATCCCCTAAGGATCATCAAGCTCGAGTGGGACCCTAGAACCTCGTGTCTCGGTGAAACATGGCTTAGAAGGCCACGACCCTAAGAAAACGTGGCATAGAAGGCCATGACCCTCAGAACACGTGGATTAGAAGGCCACGACCCTCAGATATCATATTTTTAGTTAGTGTTGCAATCGTCAATCCAGCTAAGTGAAACAGGGATGATACCCATATGGTTCACTAGCGCACTAGTTCTAGTCCGCCCACCTAGATACTCAGGGTTTCCCCTTGTGCTCAAACATAATCCACATTCACATAACACATCACTTTAAAATTTTACAAACCAAACATGACATTACACAAAAAAAGTCACCACTTGCATACCAAAACACTATTTCAAAGACACACGCACACCAAGGACATGTCTCATTTCATAAAAACATACCACTTTAAAGATGAATGCGTATTCAGATCCTTCGATACACCATTTTAGCATCATATAAATGTACCAATAAATAATTTGATCTATTATTGAAATCATTTAATGAAAAACCAGGATGAATTTACACCAAAACAACTTGATTTTATATAGAGGAATCACTTTAAAACTTGATACACGAGGTAACCATGTCAAAACTTGATTTCCGTTATTCAGACAATTTTGCAATTCAATTTCAAAAGTACACAACAGGGAAAACAAAACAAAAGTGATTCATATACTTTTTAAAATATCTATTTAATATATAAACATATAATGTGACTTGAAAACACCTTTCGTACCTACCAAACAACCCTCAAAAACCGTTCAACCATGTTTTGCACAACTTATTAAGCAGAAACAATCATTTATACAACAACATGCATATAAACCACAGAAGCATACTATTTTGGAAACCCAATTTTCATTAAATAAACATGCCAAAACATTATAAACATAGATCGTACCATGCATCTAATTCATTGAACATATTAAATTAAACTTAACAAACAAATTAAATTGTCTAAATGATGCAAAGGCATGGAACCACCTACCTCGGGTGAAGGAATTCCATAAAATTCAGTGCGCGACTCCAATTAACCATCAATGCACCAAAACAAAATCAAGATGAACCTTAAAACAAGAATCAGACCAAATAAAAAATCAAAACCTAACCAAAAACCACCTAAAGCCTCACCGGTTAAGCTACCAAAGGAAGAAACCAACCAAATTGAATTAAACGAACCTATAGCGGGGACATTGGGGGATGGCCAGAGTTTAAAGGGGACCACCAGAGGTGCACCGTGCTGGAAAGAAATATGTTCGGAAGGGATGGAGGTCGGCGGCCCGTGACGGTCACGAGAAGGGGCATCAGAGGGGAGCTCTGGTGTGGTTCCGAGCTGGAAATAGGGTGTCAGCGGTTTGTCCATTGAACGGTGCGGGTGAGGAGGGCTCAAGGGGGAAACGCAGGCCGAGAGCAGGGGCCGACGCTAGTCTTGGGAGCCAGTGGGAGGGGCTGTGATGGGTCGAGGGCTACCGGGGAGGATGGAAGCGGCACAAGCGGGAGGTCGGATGGGGAGCCGACGATGGGGTGAGCAGTGGCACGAGCCGGGAGTAGGGTGCAGTGCCAGACAAGGCAGGGGGATTTGGGGTGGCGATGCAAGGTAGGCAGCGTGGGGATCACCGGATGGAAGGGGAGAAGGGGCGCGACGGCGGACCGAAGAGGGGAGTTGGGCACGACGGCGTACCGAAGAGGGGATCTAGGCATGATGGCGGACTGAAGGGGAGAAGGGTGTGAAAACATGGTGCGAGGGAGAGGGGTGGGGCGATGGGCCGAGGGTATGAGGTGTTCGAAAACCCTAACACACAATGAAAAGAAAAAAACTATAAAGAAAAAAAACTACAAATAAAGCTATAAATAAAACAAATATATATATATATATATTAATTATAATTATAACAACAATAATAATAAACCAAGACTAATAATAAAAATAATAGTAATAAAATAAAAGTTGTAGCAATTATAACCGTAGTGATAAAAATAATTATAACAATTACCTCCTCGAATAATATTATGATAATGATCGTTTAAATAATTTATTAAAACCTTTATCACCTTTGATTTTATTTATTTATCATTAATTCATTTTATTTAATTAATTAGACCCTAGCAGGTCACCCCGTGGACCAGGTGAGGCTGCGCGGTTTCCAAAACAAGCCTCGCCCGAGTTGTGCCTCGCCCAAGTCCACGCGGTCTCAATTTTTATTATGTTCTCGTTCTATTATTCGTCACGTATATTCTTCATCTCTAGTAAACATAGAAAAGGTCGTGCCGTAAGCTGGGTGGGGTCACACGACGACCCAAGCGAGGTTGTGCGGCTTTGACAGTGTCGCGCTTAACTTCGAAAAGGCCAAAAAGTGCATTTCAAAATAAAACTCAGAAAATTTAAGTTCGGCCTTGACCCAAACTATTTGATTCCCAACAGAAATAATAAAATAAATAATATATATACATAAAAAAAGACGGGTGTGACAACATAAAACATGCATAAAAAAGCATAACATTTCCACCTTTCAATCACAAGATATCAATACAAAACATTGATATAAAAACATTATGAAAACCATTTTCAATAAAAAAACAAAAGAAAAGTAAAACATGATATTTATTTTTCTTTTTTAAAAAAGGAATGGCTTGTAGAGGAAGCCGAAACTCAAATAATGGTCACGGCGGCAGAGAAGTCGTTGTCACCGCATACGTACGACAAAAACATTCCCTTTTGTCGTTTAGTAAATGGTTCGTTTAAAAAAGATTCCTTTTGTATAAACGTAAAAGTAAAAGGGGTTTATACACCATATAAAATAAGGTTCTGTATAAAAAAAATATTCCTCAATGAAAGGAGATTGAGATGAAGTCCCATACAGTGACAGTATCCTTGGATTAATGATAAATAAATTACATAATTATGTGTGAAAAAATAATACACCAAATATAAGTGGATATTAAGTGTAAAAAAATCAGAGGTTATTCACACATATTCATAGAACGACATATTCAAGTAGTACAAGCTTATCCCAAAAAGTCAAAATTGGGTCAAGAAGTTCCCTTGCAAAAATTTGACAGCCTAACGACATCACTACAAAATTCGGAAAATGAGTTGATGAGAGATAAAAAGGGTATCTCATCACTTGGACATAAAACTTAAATCACTAAGGATATTGAAGAACATATACCAACATAATGTTATGTGAATTAAAAGACATAACAAAAGAAGTCTTTTAAAAAAAGGAGGGTGAAAGTTTCCCTTACCGACATGGGTATCTTTCGAAACGTACACCCCATGAAAGAAGGACAATACAACATTGATGTAAATACACATAAATGAAAGTATAATACACAATGAGTACAATAATGGTCAGTACATACACAACTAAAAGGAAATTTTGGCAAATGTAGCATAAATCTCACAGGAATAAATGTGAGATGAAAAATCCCTTATGAAAACTCGGCAGTCTAACGACGCCTCATAAAACTTCCAAAAATGGATTGATGAGACAAATAGGGTCTATAATAATATTACAATAAAATTTACAGCAAGAGGAATATAAAATAACATCCCCCATCATTACAAAGCTGATTTTAAAAGAAGTTACATAAAGGAGAGTACTTAAAAAGAAAGAGAGAGGTTAGATCTCTTACGAAAATTCGGCAGCCTAACGACGCCACTCAAAACATCCAAAATGGATTGATGAAAGAGAATAGGGTCTCTCATCATATGAACATAAAAATTACAGTAAGGGTAATATAAAAGAACATCCCAATCACAAGAAATATGAGCGTAAAAGTAATGACATAAAATAGTGTACTTAAAAAGAAATAGAGGAGTAGGATCCCTTACCTCGGGTCCGACTTGACTCGATCGTTCTTTAACGTCCTTAATAATAAACTTGAGTAAATTTTTACTTGATTAAGAACCTTATTAAATTTCATTATTCCTTTTATATCACTTATTTCCATGTTATAATCATTATGTAATCATTTAAGTTAATAATGATTGTTTTGTCGATATTTGGTTCTTAAGTCGAATGTGGACTTCTTACAATTACATGTTTTTTGTGTGGTCAAAGGTTCATTATATCCAGAATGATATTCATGATTTGGATATCATATATATCATATATATCCAGAATATACATGTATTTATAATATTACATAATCATTTAGAGGTAAGAAATGAAATGCACCGTTCATGGAGACGGTAAGCCGTACATACGCATGAACACTACTTTCATTTCTATGTCATATTAATGGAATTAAAACTAAATGAGAGGTATGTATATTTTAATTCCAGAATTATATTAATCATTTATATGTAACATACATCATATATAATAACTTTAAATTCATTTTTTATACATCCCACATATGGCATTCAAGAATAAAATCACTTTGAGGGGGCGGTAGTCCGCATTTCCTAAAATGAAATTACTGTGTTTACCCACAATAGAAACCATAAAGGTATGCCAAAAAAGAAAAATACAGAATCTTAAGTAAAACAAAAAAATATTATATATCATATATAAGTATACTGACATCTTAATGGCCACCTTTTAAGGTGTTATATGCGTGTTGAACAATCATTGTTTCGTGAGGCCGAAATTCTCCATCCACAGAAACAGTATGTTCTTTAACCATTTGATGTAGGTGTGTGTAAGTATAGCTCGAATGATTCTTATAAAAAAATCCAAGTTTATTTAAGATACTGGAGTTGTTACAGAAGAAATGAATAAAAAGTGTTTAGGGGGTTGGAGAAGCAAAATAAAACAAAAGAACACAAGTGAAGACATTTCCATAAAATCGGGTAACTCTTTTTGATTTGAGCTCAAAAGCTTCCTTGAGAAGACTTCTTCCCAATGTGAGGCCTCTAGGAGTAATAGAGGGATGTGGAGAGGCAAAAAATGAAGGGTTTGGCCGAGCCAAAGGCTTGAGAGGTGTGGGTAAGGTTGTAGAGGTGGGGGCCTTTTATAAGAGGAGCGGAGGTGCACTCTTGTAAGGTTACAAAATGTTACTTTATTTTCAAATGAGTTTCGTATTTTAAAGGTCCCACATTGATGTATTTCGACTATAAGGTTGTAAGGGTTCGGAAAATACTCATTCAATAGGTTTTTGACAAGTTTAAGTTATATTTTTAACATTATCTTTTCATTTTATTTAAATCCTTTATTAATGAGGTAATCGCTGCATCATCGTGATGTCATAAATAATTTAATTTATATAATGTATAAAAATTATAACAAAAATATCCTGATGTAGGAAATCTTTTTATATTTCTAATGAATATTTATAGTCAAAAATATGACTTGTATAACCCCATTTAAATTTTTTTTAGTGAAACATCTCATGCTTGTGACATTTTTATTTTAACTTTAAATAAAAAGTTATTTATGTCATTTTCCAACCAAAGTGGCTCCATGGGGTCCCCATGTTGACCCATGGATTGTATTGGACGGCCATGACACATCCAATGAGGGTAGGACATGTGTCTAGGCCATTTCACATTATTAAAACATTATTTTTACCTTAAATTACACAATTACCTCTAATCGTGATTAAGAACATAAAAGTTACTATTCACCAAAAAATTATTTTAATCCCATTGAACCACATTTTACATCCTAATGACAACCATGTATGTCGGATTTTTGAAATTCAAAACACAGAGGTGGAAAAGTTTCATTTAACAAAAAATCAGTTTCTTTAACTACCACTTAGTGGTTACACTATTCATCAAAAATTGAAGTTTTTCAGAAAAATAACAAAAATTCACCCTAAACTATATTTCATATTCCGAACTCAAAAATGATGTCTATTTTACAAAATTGAAGACATATAAGTTGGATTAATTAATTTAATAATTAATTCCCACTTTCAAAACAAATAGCATGTTTTTATGAAACAATATCTATTAAAAGATTGACACTAGTTTAAGTCCAATTTAAAGTGAAATTAATTCCAATGACCAATATTGGATTAAATGGTAAAAATATATTCTAATTTTACATTAAAAACAATTCAGAAGCTAATCTAATAATGTAAATAAATTAGATCAAAAAGAGGTTTTGAATTAAAATACAACATTTTTCACTATTCATTAAAAAATGAACTTTATCGGAAAGATACCAAAAATTTACACAAAGTAAATTTTGATGTCTCTATTCTAAAGAAGAATTTTATTTTTTCATATATAACACATAAAATTGTCAAAAGTGGATTTAAAAGAGGTTCACCATCAAAAGGCGGTTAATCGACCTTCTAAAGAACATTAGAATGTTTTTGCTTAAAAATTGAATTCATCCTCATTTTTAATCCTCTAACATTGATTGTAAAAAGTAAAAATATTGGACAAACATATATAATCATTTTGTAGTTAGTACTGTTCATTCCTGCCATTACAACGGCTATTCATGAACTACCATTTAAAATAATATTATTTTATTATTAGATTGTGACGTAAGATTCCCAAGGAACTCATTGTTGCGTATTGGGTACGCCATCAATCATAGCATCCCGTTTAAAGTAATATTAATATTTTATTCACAAATATTGGTAAATATAAAAAATGTCATATTTTTTATTTACTTGGGGAGTTACAATTATTCTTGAGGATGTGTTTGGGATATGGTAGGCACACAGTTTTCCAAACTGTGCGACTAATCATGCATGGGTTAAAAGTTATCTCCTTAAATTATGGTATTACATAATTTCACCATAACACCATTGTTTTCCCCAAAACATACCTAAATAGATCTTTTCAAATCCCAAAGATATTATAGAATTCCCACATCAATCTGAAGGTGATTTGAAGGATTATCTTGGTTTGTTAATTCTGGATTCTTACGGTAAGTCTCTATTCATTGTAATTTATCTTGGATTTACTTAGATCTACTTTTCTCTCTAGAAAAGTCAACTATATCTACATACTTTGTGGATATATATGGGTTTTTATTGTAAATAGATTTTTTTTTGAGAAAACAGAGACATGATTTGGTTGCCCAATTCATTCCCTAAGGAAATTTATTGAAAACAAAAGTTACAGTACAATCACGAGGTGTAAAGAGCTGACACCAACTCTGGATTGAAGGGAATACATGATCAATAGTTCAAGCCATAGAAAAAAATCATCAGCATGAGAACAATGTGAAATGAAACTGGAGATCAAAAACATTGCTGGCCATAGAAAATTATGGACTTTTTTGTCTCTAGGTCCAACCCCAAAATAAACACCTGGTGTTTGATATCAAGATAATTTTCTGTGAAAATTTCACCATTTTTGATCTTTTGATAAGAAAATTCAACTTATTGATCGCTTAGAGACTCCAAATATTCACTCACCTCCCCAGTATGCTGCAATGCGTTCAATGTCGGATCGGAACCCTTATTCGGATTATCCATAAGAGGCTTAGTATAAGAGAAAACCTTAATCTGAGATGCAATGTCTACAGGTATCTTAATGGAGGCTCATGCGATTTTAATGTTGTCCTTGTTAGAATTCGTAAGAGATCTTGTAATAATTTTCGTTCAAGATAAGAATATTCCATATAATTCCTTGTTTTCTTATGACTGGGAGTAATGAATCCATCAACATACAACATTTTTTATCCCTTTCCTAGAACATGATTTGAAGAAGTCATCTTCAATTTGAGTGGCATTTTCGTCAGCCTCCAACGGGACAGTGTGAGAATACACTGGAGCTTTGAGATTAGAGGGTTCACCATATTCAATATGAGCCACCTCAAAACCCTCCTTTGAAGTTGTAATGTCTTCTTGAATTGGTGGCTCATGGGTGGGCTTAGAAACAATGATGGAGTTTAATACCATGACATAATCAACAAATGTATCTACTTGAACATTGTTGTTTTCCTTTTTAGCATTCATTTCCACCCAAAATGACTTGAAATGTGGAGGGATTGGAGCAGCTCTTGCAGTCCCACATTATTCATTAAAATAACCAATTCTTAAGCTCATTTTACAGTAGGCAAGTAACTCTTCAAAGCAAACATTCTAGAAATAGTTTTATATTTGTATTTTTGATCATTGGGGAAGATATATATGGTGTGTTTTTGGAGTTTTAACCCATTTTAGTGGATGTTTCCATGTTGTTTTCCATTTTCCCCAAATCTTCTACGGTGTGTAGCTTCACTCTAAACTCCCTTATTTAGAATATTATGTCTTAGTTTAAAAATAATTATTTTTCATAGATGTATTTTTTCAAATTAATTTCAATTTCTTATTGGAAACCATCATTGGTGACGATTTATTGAATTGTGGAATGTTGTCAATTTTTTAAAGTAAAATTTGCAACATGATTTTAAAGTTATTATTTGTATTTTGCGTAAAAAAGGGTTTTAAATATAATGTATGTTCTATTGATATGGTTTGTTTGAATGGAATTAGATTAAATCACGTTATTAAATAATTATGGTTTTAGTATTGGTTTTGGGCATAATGGTTATGTGTGTTCATGTGCATTTGGTATGGATAAGGTTAAGGTGTCCCCTCTATCATTAGTGTGATATATAAGGGTTAGGGATCTAACCCATCAAAATTTTCTATTTACTGACATATTAGTGAAAGGATGACTCATAACTCACGAGTATTGGGAGGACCATATTTCATGTGTGGTTGGAGGTGTCGATAAGTGAAATAGAATGGATTATACCAAATCTGAATTTATCAAATGATTTTAGAGAATAATTTTTTTAACTTTCCATGGAACTTCATCATCTTTTGATGAAACAATTTTACTATGAAACTTATTTATTTTTTGATATCATAAATTTTATTGATTTTAAAAAAAAAATGTTTTATATAATTTCCTAACATTTATATCCTAGTAGTGTGAGTATGGATGTCATTTGGGGAAAACCAAATGAGTTTCATTACACATGCTGACTTTGTGAATTTTCTAATTTTAAATATGTTGTTTATCAGGACATAGGAAATGGTAAATAATCACACTTATATAATGGTTCTTAGGGATACATGGTTTATTTTATGAAGTAGATCATGGACCAGTTTTGAGCATTGCAGTTATGGTTGCCTTTGAGTTTTGATATCCTTATAGTATTTCACTGTGTATTTGGTTGTCATGTAGTCATCACTTGTGGTACGATTTTTTAGTTTTATTTTGAAACAAATTTTTTGATTCGAGTATTGTTTCATTGATACCATTCATCATGTTGGGTTTTATTGAGTTATTGAATGATTGGATAATTGTTTTATTTTCAAATTGAAATTCACCCACCAACAATTAGTGAATAACTTAGCATTTATTTCCAAAGTTTGGAATCTTAAGCATATCTATTTATTATAGGTAATGTTCCACTTTCTTCTTAAGCCAGTGAGAAGTGGAGGGATGTTACAATGTGGTTACTGATACCACATCTGGTTATAATAATATATGACTCCTCTTGGAGAGGCACTTTATATGATATATGATTGTAACAAATCAGTTTTAATGAATGACTATACCCCCAGTGATATTAATGGAAGAACAATGTTTTTGATAGAATGAATAAAATAGAACACCCAGCGTACAAGAAAATATAACACCCAATACATTACGATATTTTTTAATATAACTGTAATATATTTGATAGCTTGCAGATGATGCAACCCCGATTCCAAATGATCGATAATATATTATACCATCATAACATATCTATTACGTTCGAAGTTTTTAGTGACGTCCCAAAACAAATCTCTCATGTAATAGTAATATTTTGGTTTTAATTTCATATTATCTAAAAAACTTTACAAACAATAAATATCAGGAATATAATTTAAATAAAACATTGAAGTGTTTTCATTACACAAACGTCATAGGAAAACTATACAAACCAAAAATAACTATTTAGAGACCTATTAGAATTATAGGGAGACCACACGGAACAAATAAAACCCAAAAAGATAATATGGGTCCTTCAGATCCATCACAACGAACATTAGTATTGTTAAAAAAACTGCAACAACACTAATAATCAGTGGAATAATGTGCACCATCTTCTTCAATTGTCTTGAGTTTTGGACACACTAATGTTTGGATTTATAATGAATCTACCTGACCATTACCCCTAGGGTAACCATTGTAGAAACTTGTGACCGTTGTTTCTATTTTAGGGCATCATGAATTTAAACATAAGTGACCAGTTGTAACATGAAAAACCAAAATAAAATAAAGTGGAAAATTTAAAGATACATTTAACAGAATATCATAAAAATATACAGCTTAAGCATAATAAATATTTATATGTGTTTAACATATCTTAAGTATCATCTTTAACCTCACAGTTTTGAATTGAAGAGCATACTTCATAAAAATATTTATGAATCCAAAACATAGGTAGGCTTTGAAAATAAATTTTAAATGTTTGAGTCGTTTTAAAATATGTATGGTCTTACTCTTGATTTTATAAATTTAGTGTATTATATTTTTTTAATCAACTTTAAAAGGTTATATTTAACATTATTTAATAAGAATATAATGTATATTTATATATATAAATATATATTACTAGTAACTCTGGTATAAATGAATCTTGAATGTTTTAGGTAAAAGTGTACTTTGATTTTCCTAAGAAATAATGTTTTATAAAATTTATTATTTTTCTTTTCATTTAGTTTTTTTTGAAAGTCATTCTATTTAAAAAAAATCCCCACTAGGGCCATCCCTCTAGCTAGGCCAAGGGAGGAAGCACGCCGAACCTGGTACCACCCCGTACCAGGTACCTATGGGCTTGTGTGAATGCACAATGCATGCTAGG
Organism: Viscum album; assembly: GCA_963277665.1. Classification (NCBI taxonomy): domain Eukaryota; kingdom Viridiplantae; phylum Streptophyta; class Magnoliopsida; order Santalales; family Viscaceae; genus Viscum; species Viscum album. The sequence goes on from OY728146.1 coordinate 407,402,763, forward strand.
TATAACGATCAGGGGGAAAAGAAACCCCGATGGGTGAACAAGAGTCAATCTCACCATCTTGCAGGGTGGCACGATGACATGTGTGGGATTAGGAGCACGCCCACAGAACCTGGTACGGGGTGGTACCAGGAAAGGGGATGGATTATTCTGAGTCATAGATTTGATCTCCTGGATTATAAATACGTTGTGAGAGTCACTTATTTTCAATGTGGGATGAGGTAATTTGGCCAGGATGGAATCCTAGTTGTTGAACCACATAGCGCGTGATCTGGTTCATCTATTTTGAACCGGAACTCGACTCCTAGCTGTCACAGAATCCTCCCCATTTTTTGTGTGACGTCTCATCCTGCACAGATCTAATCTCAGTCTTCCGAGACATTTAAAACATTACGTAGATCTAGAATCATCTGATATAATGCAGATCTAATCGCGACCGTCGATTTATTTTTAATCAAGGAATAATTTTTGTCCATCCAATCTTCTCTACATTTAATCTCATAATGTCCATTTTTCCAATTTTACCTCACCCACATCGCCTTCTTCTTCCTCTGTGTGATTCACTACTAGTTTTTCCAATTTCTTTTCACTATTTTTCCTCACTCATGACTCCTTCCATGACCATCCGAGCCTCCTTTCATGGGTTTTCCTCAAAAATGACACCCTGTTATTATTTTAAACCAAATAGGATTTAGATTCATTTAAAGTTATATTTAATTATTCTGTATAATTTTTGTATAATTTAGTTTATATAAACAATATGTTTTCACTCTATCCTCACGGTCCTCCCTCTTCTCAAGTCTCCTTCTAGATCTCCAACATCTTCCTCGAGCCTCTCCTCATCCCCGAACAAGTTAGGGGAACATATATTTCCTTCCATGTTGTGTTGAAGGTTTATATACTTATATAAATAAGTATACTCTTGTAAATATATATATACCTCACTTCAGTTTGGGTGAAAACCCGAAAATACCATACCCAAGGTCTTATGGATTTTGGGTTATGTAATCTTTTTAAACATGAAGTATTATTTTTTTCTTAGGATACATATATATATACATTATATATCCAATTATATATGTACATATATATGTATATAATCATACAGTTTTAAATGATCTTCAACTATGTTTGGTTTTGATACCTCTAATCTTTGAGTTTCAACGAAGAGATAGATTTTTGTTTTAAACATAAGGTATTATATTTTCATATATATATATATATAATATAAATGAGCATGTATAATTAAATAGTTTACACAACTCACCCTCTGGACCAGTTTTAAGTCTTATAACATTGAACTTGTATGAATAATTTATGTTTTTTTGGTAAAAACATATGTGACAAATAACTTTGGTGTAGGAATCGGTTATACTTGTAAGTTATATATGTTTACAGAAAAATTTATGTAATATAGTTTAATCAATAAACACTTTGAAAATTTATATTAAGATTTAATTGTTTAGGGACTCTATTTAATTAATGTGTCTAATATGTTAAAGTCGTACGAGTGTCAATTGATTTTGGTTATAAAACCTTTAATATTTGATTTATATTCGAATGTGTGAATTTATGTGTATACATGTAAAATTTGATCCTCATTTGTATTTAGAAGTATTGCTAAGAAATAATAAAACATGTGTTTTTTAAATATGTTTAGTATTTTTTGAAAACACTACATTTAAACCCTTGTATTTAAACAGATTTAGAAAACACTATACCCTAATTTTAGATATTTCAAATATTATACTCATAATGCATTTAGTAATTGGAGGGACTTCATGAGTATGAAATTAGGGGTTTACTACTCTTAAATACATATTTATAAATCACTTATTTTCAAACATATACTAAATTGTGTTAGTTATGGTTTAATTTCATGCTCTTCAGGTTTAACTTAATGTGTACCCTGGGATACATTAAATATAAGATTACAAAATGTAAACGTTTGGGTATTTATTTGTTTAATAACAATTTTAATATATTTGGTTTCTCTTTTAATTAAGTACCTAATCAATTATGAAATTACAATGTGTAATTTATCATTTAAGATTTTATCATTTAGGGTTATCATATTATGTAACAAATCAAGATTTTCATTTAGTGAATTGGTTGTCATCACATATGCCATAATTTGCATATCATAGTCACCATTCAATGACATATCCATGAAGTTGATAGTTTATTTAATAATACTTATATGACTAATTCACTATATATATATAAATTCTCTTTAATGTATTGAAAACTCATATAAAATTTTAATGAATTATGAATTAAATTATTAAAGATGGTAAGGGACACCTTGAATAATGTTAAATGTGTAATTAAATATTCAATGTGGTACGAGTCATTTTGAATATACGACCTTATTGGGAATATAAGTAATGTAATAGAATTGGTATAACAGGTTGGGGACCGATTAATGAAAGCCCCTCGATGTATCAGGAGTTCTCAGGAGACAATCAGGTCAGGGAATAAGGCCATTGACATCTCATGTCTTGACATGAGGTCTTGAATGGGTCTAATATAATATGTTCCCTCATTATGTCTATGATAATTAAATAACCAAGTGGTTATTCGACTAGTTTATTATCCATGGTTAAAAGAAAATACATATATGTATCAAAATAATTAAATGAATATGGCATGTCATTTATTTGGCCTTCAGTTATTTATTAACCAAAGTATGTTTCACAGTAGATAAGGATAAAATTGAACTTATTACCTTTTTGGGAAAAATAGGATTACGTTTCATTATTAGTTCTTAAATTTGTACTTGCATATTCATATATCATACTTATTTAGTATTTCATTTTCATACTACTCTAAATTATCATGCCTAATATTGAATCATGTTCTATTTCTATTTATTTAGTATGCTTTTCATTTTTTAGTTTTATTTATTAGACAATTGTTATGATATGTTACAAAATTCATTTATAAAATGATTTATGTAAATTTTTAAGAATGTTTTCAAAAGTTATAATTGTTATATTATGTTATTTTAAAACCCCTTAGTGGTCATTCATATGCTCACCCCACGTTTTTGAAATAAAATTTTCAAGTGTCAATTTTTAGATGATGAAGCATATTGGCAGTAGCTGGTTTCCTTGAACGTGAACCGAATCGATCATATGTATGGGACAAGATGTGTAAAATATCAGTGCAAGGTTTTCGAAAAAATTTACGTATAATGTTTCATGGACCTAAATCCAGGTATTCTGGAGTCAGGCTATCACATTTTGTATCATAATATTCAGTTTAGATAACTTTGGGAAACAGGAAAGGACAAAGTAAAATTTACATAACAATTAATAAGTATAATGTCTTCTTAATATTTAGATAGAAAACGAAAATATCGGCCTTTTTCTCTTCCTATTGAGGCTCTAGAAGCCATAGATTCCATATCCAGCCATGAAATCTTTATAAATTATGCACACATTCATATGACATGCAGACACCTCTACGACGTGTCAAACTCTCCCAGGGTACATCAACTCCACCGAGGAGCGGGTTTGGACATCCTATTTGTGATGAAAACCCAATTTCCATCATAAAAACGTTAGGGTAGATACATAAAGGGACTTTTAAGATGCTTAACCACATCCAAAGTCATCCGATCCCTCATGGATTTCCAAGAAGCTGCAGTTGAAGGTGACCTCCACACAACAAATCTGTTCCAAATCATGTCTGATGGCCATTATGGTCAAGTAATGGAATTCAAAATTCTTGAATTTGAGGCCTCCCATTCTGTTTATAGTCATCATGTTCATACTAATGTCTCTCGTATTTATACCCCTCATGTCACACTATGGAGACCCCATAAGTGTACCCATGAGATTGAACTAGACTGCTAGGGTTGCATTTGGTTCAGGGAGATAAAGAGTTTCAAAATTGTTTTGGGAATTTATGTAACTAGTAACTTCAGAAACTATTAGTCATGGGTGTTATGTAATATTTTTTTATGAAAATATAATTTATTGTTTCATCATTCTATTACCTTTTCGGTGTTTGTGTTACACTTATTAGACTCTTAGGAAAAATTTTATTTTCAGATGGAAGGATAAAATCATATCTTATCTCTCCCCGTTGAGGTACTAGAGGCCATGATGGATATACCGCGTGTAGAATAATATATTCCATTTGAAAATATATGAAAAACTAGTATACATATTTTCGGGGCATTGAAAATTACATACATTCTCCACCCCTGCCAAGGGAATGCCTATATCTACCACTGCATAGCCACTTCCCCACTCACTGAGTATAGGTGAAGGGGAAATTACCATGATGGTCTTTTCCTATGCATCACACTTTCCCAAAACATCGTAGACTATGTAATGCTTCATGTGGCTTAATTGGAAGGGGTCTTTTGTGCATCCTATATATACCAAATCCTGAGTTTCTATTTATACGACCACATTTATGACATCGAAATTCTCGAACATGATTCAGTCTGATGAGTTCTACGAGAGTTTGTTCATTCAGACATATCTGAACTCTCTACAATTAGAGGCTCCCTCTGGAATCCCGAGTATAAAATGGATGAGTTTAATCAATATTGTTCAAGGTGTGTCTGGGACATGGAAGAAAAAGAGTTGAACACTAATTTGGTTATTCAGTTGGACATAGCTAAAGATCCTCCACAATGTAGGATGTGGTGAATAACGTTAAAGAGTTTCAATTGGCATAGTTATATGAAGTGAATTGAGAGGACGCAATTCATTGTAGAGGGGAACAATGTGATGCCCTAAAACTAATCTCTAATGTAATAGTAATATTATTTTTTTATTTGTATTTTATATAAACAAATTTTAAAACTATAAATACTATGATTTTCATTTAAATAATACAATGAAGTGTTTTCATTACATCATGGTCAAAGGAAAACCATACTATCCAAATATACCTATTAGAATTACTGGGAGACCAACCAAAACAAAAAAAAATTCCAAGAAGATAATATGAGTGCTTCAGATCTGTCATAATGATCAATACTGTGGCTAGAGCCTCTACAACAACACTGAGGCTCAGTTGAATAATGTGCACCATCTTCTTCAATTGTCATGATTTTAGGACACCCTAGTGCTTGGTTTTATAAGGAATCTACCACACCATTACCCCAAGGGTGACAGTTGGAGATGCTTAAGACCGTTTTTTTGTTTTAGGGTATCTTGAATTTAAAAATAAGTGACCGTTAGTAACTTTAAAAAACAAAATAAATTTAAGTGGAAAACCAAAATATATAGTGAATAGAATTTCATAAAACTATACAACATAAGAATAATAACTATTTTTATGCATTTAACATATCTTAAGTATCATCTTTAACATCATAGTTTTGAATTGATGAGTGTACTTCATAAAACTATGTATGATTCCAAAACGAAGGTAGGCTTTTCCAATACATTTTATATGTATTAAATGTTTTAAATATAGTATGGTGTTACTCTATATTTTATAAATTTAGTGTATTAAATTTTATAAATCAACAATCAAATTTTATATTAAAATTTCTTTTGTAATAATAGAATATATATATATATATATTAGTATTATATTTGGTATAAATGCATCTTTAGTGTTGTAGGTAAAAGTGTACATTGATTTTCCAAGAAATCTTGTATTATAAAATATATTATTTTTCTTTTCTTATAGTTTAATATGAATGTATTCAATTTTTAAAAAATAAACCCCACGAGGGATAGACCTCTTGCTGGGCCAAAGGAGGCATCGTTCGTTAGGGGCCCGAGCCTAGCCCTAAGCCTCAATAGAGGCTAGCCTGTGGGCTTTTGTGCATGCACAGTGTGAGCTAGGACTACAGTGTAACAGCCCGAGATTTTATGAAAAATATTCTTTTTAATTTTATTAATGTCTTGTGTTGTACGCTACACCAAAATGAGCTTGCAAAACACGCATCCTTGACTTTCCTTGCATTACACGCAATCGCAACCTTCCTCGATAGCGTGTGTAGTACGCAATACTGAGTTTCACGAAACAACGATATGCTATTAAAATATTATCAAAACTAGCCGTTATGAATGGTAATAACCACTTTTTAAATTTTAGAAAATTTAGCTCTCAAAATGGACTTCATTTTTGGATTCGTAGTATCGAATTTAGCCTAAGGTGAAATTTTGGTACTTTTCAGATAACTTTCATATTCTGATGAATAGTGAAAATTACTAAATTATAATTAATAACAACTTTTTTAATCGAAATAAATAATAGTGATAAATTATTAATTTGAGTGATTTTAAAATATTTTTAGAATATATTTTTACAATTTAATACAATGTTGGTCATTGGTTGTAATTTCATATTTAAACCAGACATAATCAAGTGTCAATCTTTTGATAGATATTGTTTCTTAAAAACACGCTATTTGTTTTAGCAGCGGGATTTAATTATAAAATTAATTAATGCAACTACTATGTTATGAATTTGTTAAAATAGACTTCATTTTTGAAATCGGAATATGAAATATAGCTTAGGATGAAATTTTGGCATTAATCTGAAAAACATCAATTTTTGATGAATAGTGAAACTACTAAGTGGTAGTTAAAAAAACTGAATTTTTTATAAAACTTAATTTTACCGCTTCTGTGAATGGAATTTCAAAAATCCGAGAGACACAGTTGATGTCAGTAAGTATAATGTGGTTCAATGAGATGAAAATAATTTTTGGTGAATAGTAACTTTTTACTTTTATTTACCACGGTTAAAAGTAAATAGGGTAATTAAGGGTAAGAATGATATTAATATTACCCTAACACATGTCCTAATTCTATTGGACAAGTGTATCTCGACCAAAAAAACCTTAAGTGTAAAATATTATCATTTAGGCCCACTTGGATTAGATTAGGACATTTATTATTATTTAATTCAAAGAAGAGTTAAAAGAGTTAAAATCAAAGTTTATTTACTAAAACATTTTTAATATAGGGTTCTAAATAAGATAAATTCAATTGTAAATATTCATTAGAAAGCTAAAAAGTGTTCCCACATAATGGTATTTTATTTGTAATTTTTAGACATCAAATAAGTTAATTTATTTATGACACAAAGATGATGCAGTAATTATCTTATTAATGAAATATTGAAATAATTGATGTTATAAACACAAAAATAAATATAATTTGAGACTTTTTATGAATTACACTAATTTTCTAGGTTACTATGATATATTAGTGTTGATTTAATAAACTTGGTTCGAACATATAATTTTGTTATGACTTTCACAAAAATCATATATCAAATAGTGTCAAAATTGACACAAAATAGTATTTAAATCAAATATTATATTATGAATTGTTATTTTATTCATAAAAATCTAAGATCGGCCAAATGACTTAGATAAGGATATATATATTAATAATAAACAATTTGGGGTTCTTATGGCATGTTATAGTAAGTTTATTAACCATATAGTGAAAGAAAACAAAAAGACACGGTAAAAGTTAAATTATTTAACTTAGAGTTAAATCTAATTGATAAGGTTAAAATAATACCCTAAGCTTGTCTAAATCTTATTGGTTGATAGCGTTTCGACCCATCCCCACTTTAGATTCGAAATAAGACCCTTTGGAACCATTATAAACCGATTTTGACTTTAATATAAAATAATATTTTGAGATATTCCTAAGGTGCCCCTCTCCTCCCTTATAAAAGGACACCTCCTCCCCCTCCTCCTCACACCAATTTGAGCACTCAAGCTCGGCCAACCCCTGCCAAAATCTCTTCTCCACTTCCCTAGAAACATCCTAAAGGTTCTTGTCTTCCTCAAAGACCAATTTTAGTGCCCTAAGAGGAGGTCTCAAAGAGGTGCTTCAAAGAAGAGGTAATTACCGTTACCAATTCTTTCATCTTTATTTCTTCTTCCACTTCTTCTTCTTAGGTTGTTTCATTATGAAGTAATAACATCAGTATCACTCATATACTGATATGTTATTATAAGTATGAAACAACCCTATTTCATCATCTATCCATCCTACAGGAAAAGATATCACCGCACGTGCGTACGTACGGAATACCGTCTCCACGCTGTGGTGTAATCTATTTTCCACCACCACCTTAATAGGATGGGTATAATGGTGTAATGAGTAACTATATATGAGTATTATAAAGTGATATTGATACTGAAATAGTCTACATACACTTAAACACAATTCCACGACCATGGGAACGATATCATCGCTCGTGCGTACGTACGGAATACCGTCTCCACGACGCGATGAGATTCATTCTCAATGATTAACCATTCATGAATGATTATAAAGTATATATAATAAGTACTAATGAAATATGTGAAATAATAATGATACTGGATTTATGTAAATTTATATGTATGTCATCTACTTAATTCCATTCACTTCAATAAGGAAACGAAAACAACGTTCATGCGTACGTACGAACTACTGTCTCCATGAACGGTGTATTTCATTACATTTATCGATATTATATATATATATATATATTCTGAATATATATTATATATAAATCATGTTTTACATTCTGGATATAATTAATCATGATCCAAGTAATCATATTAATAATTACAAGTTAAAAACATGAACGACAAATGAGACGATTTTACCCAAAACGCTACTTTAACATGGAATTTACAAAAGAACGGGTAATATAAAGTCATAAGTGGACCATATATGATATAATAACAATGAATATGATTCTGGAATAAGTCAATAACATGATTTAAATCATTATACAGGAGGTTCGGATACGTACAAAGCATATCAGACATAAGGTAAGGGAAATATCACAATCTCATTTTTATCCGAGATTGTTTATACTTTGGTATTTACTGGGGTGTATTTTATCATCCACATCCATGTTTCTTCAATATGTAATATTATTTCCATCCACCTACAATTTTTAAAATCCAATTTTACCCTTCGGTGAGTTTTTAGTAAAAGATATGAAAGGAATATTTTGTCGTTTTTCATACGAGGTACTTTTTTACTTTTCCGACAAAAGTACGAAGAATGTTTTTTTAACTTATACGGCACGAACAGATTTTTACGGTTTTATAAAGCCTTATTTTCATGAACATTCCTCCAAAATATTTCATGACTATTTTCAATAAAATCCTTTTCTTTTAAAATTGCATGACGTTTTGTGAAAAGAAATTCATTTTGAAGAAAAAAGGATATTTTCCTCAAGAATTCAATTCAAGTGTTTTATCAAAATTATTTTTCATCTAAGATAATAAAGGGTTCTGTTTCTATCCATATTTTTACATTGATTTCACTATGTTGTGATGGAATTATGTTTATGAATTCCTTTATCTTATATGAATGGTTTTGTGATGTCATGTTGTTTAAGAATCCCATTTTTATTACATGGGTTATGCAATGATGTATGATTTATGATTTTGTGGCACACATAAGAAAGGATTCATTATGAGATGGGTGGGACCTATATATCCCTCCAATGCATTAGGTAAAGATTTTATATCTCATGAGATAGACATGGCTGGAATGGTAGGTTATACCGGTTCAGTGAAACAGGACTGAAATGAGGGTTACTCGATTCAGAAAGGGACTTTGTCCACTAAGATAGTCTTGACAATGAGTCATGACTAACAAGAAATGATTCTCTATGATTATGTGTGTATGCCACAAAGTTTAATTTTTTAAGTTATGAATATTGTGATTACATTTCACTGCCATGATTTATCCCATGTTATGAAATTATGCTCTCTTTTGCAGGTTAAAATTTCCAAAATGTTATGTTCTTATGAATACGATGTGATTGATATTTCTTTTTTTTACCCTTACTGAGCATTTGAGCTCACCCTTTTATGTTTTCTTTTCCCCAGGATATAAATAATGGTTTTAGGTATAAAAAAAGAAGATCTTTATGGGAGATTTTTAAGATCTTTCACCACGATTAGAAGATTATATTCCGAGTTTCCAAAGACACTAAACTATTACGATCCTTGTGTGTGTGTTTTTTGTTATGTACTAAGTATTCCGCAAATGTAATGTAATGTCCATGTACGTCAAGCTTCGGGTCTCTACAGTTGGTATCAGAGGAAAGGTTTAGTCAACCTTTGGAAACTAGGATGCGAAAATGTTAGTGAGATCCCTAGAGATATTTCTAAGGTATGTCTAGGGATGTCTCTAAGGTTAAGTATACGTATAAGTTATAGTCCTAGAATTGCTCTAACGATCTTAGAATTTAACCTAAGATGTTAGACATTGAGGGTACTACCCCTTTATTATGTTGTTTTCCCTAGCATGATTTTTGCCTCTCACACTATTCTTTTGGGGTTTTAGACGATGGCTGGAACCCGAAGGAACCGTGTTGATCAATGCAATGGACAATGCAATGATTGTCCCCCTGAGCAACCAAACGATATGGGAGCTGGAACGCAAAATCTTGTAGCCATGCTCACAAAACTTTCTCAAGCTATGAATCAGGCAGGACTTCCAAACGAGCAAAGGAAGGAGCAACATTCTGTTGAATCCTTCATGAGGCAGCGTCCGCCTTCTTTCAGTGGGTCTACTGATCCATTAGTTGCTGAATAATGGATTAGTACTACTGAAAAGATATTTTCAGTTCTTCAATGTTCTAAACATGATAAAGTCATCTTAGCAGTATATCGTTTGGAAGGTGAAGCTGATCAATGGTGGAATCTTATCAAGAATACGAGGCCAAGAGATGAAATTGAGTCCATGGAATGGGACGAGTTCAAGAACTTGTTTTTCAGTAAGTACTTCCCTCGTATTCTTCGAACGAAGATGGAAAAGGAGTTTCTTGAGCTGAAACAGAAGGATGATGAATCTGTTGGTATATACGAAGCGAATTTTACAAGACTTGCAAGGTATGCATCTGGCTTTATCATCCAACCTGAAAGTAAAGTTGATCGATTTTTCAGTGGCTTAAAACCAAGTCTTCGAAGGGCATTAGCTATAAGAGACTTCAGTAGCTATGAAGAAATTGTGCGTTTTGCTATCAAGGTAGAAATGGAAGTTGGTGTTACATATCCATCTCATGGTTTTGACAAGAAACGAAAGATGGAGTTCAAGGAGAAATCTCAGAATAATGGTGAAAGGAAGATGAATGTTTCCTTATGCACAAAGTGTGGAAAGAAGCATGGTGGAGATTGTCTTAAAGGGACTAGAAAATGTTTTAAGTGTGGAAAAGAAGGTCATCGAGCAGCTGAGTGTCAAAGTAATGGAAAAAGGGATTCTAATGAAGTGAATAGAGCAAACACTGTAGAGAACGCACAACCAACACTTCAATGCTTCAAGTGCAAGGAAATGGGGCATTATGCTAATAAATGCCCTAATCCAAGGGTTAGTGATGATCGACATGAGCAACCGCTTAAGGAAAATGACAAAGGGAAGTCACATGCGATCACTATTTGGGATGTTGAATATAACAACGATTTGGTGGAATGATTAAGTGTTTATGTAATGGGATTCCAAAATAATGTTGTATCATAAAGTATTGGAATATTTATGTATTGGTCTAATGTGGAATTCAAAGTGATTGAGATATTTTTTTTGGAAATAAGATGATATGTGCATAATGAAGGGAAAACGAGAAAAAGAAATGTTTGACAGTATTCATGAGCTCATGATTGATATAAGGACTAAGTGATATCATGGTTTGAGTATATAGAATTTTGAGGATTTTGGTATGTGGAAAGTGTTAAATTTTAACTGCATTCATGTTTTCACTAAGGTATTCAAGAGAATACATGATTAAGGACTTTGAATGTTTAGAATGTGACCAACAAGACATATCTTATGATATGTGGGGATCAACGACATTATTAAATCTCTGGTAATCGTTGTCACTATATTATGAGAGTGGACTGCAGTATTATGTATAAGCCTAAAGATTGGAATGGATTATGTTGGACATAAGTTAGTATTGTTTCAGGATAGAAGTTTTTTCGATATTATTGATGGGATGTTATAGTAATATAGTTTTAGAAAAAGGACAACCTACAGGACGGGCGACAGCCCATCGCGTCGGACAAGGCTGTAGGAATCGAACCCACAACCGAAGTGCGACTGGCCTTTATCGCCTACCACTGGCCTACAGGAAGTCCCTGTTTAGTAGAAACTAGTTTTATTATATATATCAGTATGATATATGAAGTATAAGTCCATTTTAGGAACCATATATGATTAATCTCACTATAGAATGACTTATGTATATTTAATAACTTTTTCTAACCTTTTGTTTGAGACAGATGGAATGACCCGTCATTCTATCACATAATCTGCTAACACTTCACGAATAACAAATTCAACTTCATTTATTTAAGATATGAAGTGGAAATTGTTCAAGGCACGAACAACAGTGAGATTGTTCCAAAATAAAGTAAGTATTTATTCTAATTCGAATTTTCCACTTTAGGGAAATGATCTTGAAAACCAAAAATGGTGTCCTAGTGATCTTATACCTGATGAATTGGATGGTACCTTAGATAGTCACAAATTTATGGATTTATGATTGTTGGATTTTCCATAGCCATGTTCTCTACCACTCTCCATCAGAACATGATGGTTAGATTTCTTTTCCATATCCATATTTTCACCTATGTGGAAACCCAGGGATTAATTTATTTGGGTAATCATTACATTTCATACTTTAGTTTTTAAAGCCAAGTTTTGGTATTACTTTTTACGATGTGGGTTTCTATTAAAGAAACTTTCGAATAGTAAACTATTTATAACCCCGACAAATTTCGAGGGTGAAATTCATTTTAAGGGGGGTAGAATGTAACAGCCCGAGATTTTTTGAAAAATATTCTTTTTAATTTTATTAATGTCTTGTGTTGTACGCTACACCAAAAAGAGCTTGCACAACACACATCCTTGACTTGACTTGCATTACACGCAATCGCAACCTTCCTCGATAGCGTGTGTAGTACGCAATACTGAGTTTCACGAAACAACGATATGCTATTAAAATATTATTAAAACTAGCCGTTATGAATGGTAATAACCACATTTTAAATTTTAGAAAATTTAGCTCTCAAAATGGACTTCATTTTTGGATTCGTAGTATCGAATTTAGCCTAAGGTGAAATTTTGGTACTTTTCGGATAACTTTCATATTCTGATGAATAGTGAAAATTACTAAATTATAATTAATAACAACTTTTTGAATCGAAATAATTAATAGTGATAAATTATTAATTTTAGGGTTTTTAAAGTATGTTTAGAATATATTTTTACAATTTAATACAATGTTGGTCATTGGTTGTAATTTCACATTTAAACCAGACATAATCAAGTGTCAATCTTTTGATAGATATTGTTTCTTAAAAACCGCTATTTGTTTAAACAGCGGGATTTAATTATAAAATTAATTAATGCAACTTCTACGTTATAAATTTGGTAAAATAGACTTCATTTTTGAATTCGGAATATGAAATATAGCTTAGGATGAAATTTTGGCATTAATCTGAAAAACATCAATTTTTGATGAATAGTGAAACTACTAAGTGGTAGTTAAAAAAACTGAATTTTTCATAAAACTTAATTTTACCGCTTCTGTGAATGGAATTTCAAAAATCCGAGAGACACGGTTGATGTCAGTAAGTAAAATGTGGTTCAATGAGATGAAAATAATTTTTGGTGAATAGTAACTTTTTACTTTTATTTACCACGGTTAAAAGTAAATAGGGTAATTAAGGGTAAGAATGATATTAATATTACCCTAACACATGTCCTAATTCTATTGGACAAGTGTATCTCGACCAAAAACAACCTTAAGTGTAAAATATTATCATTTAGGCCCACTTGGATTAGATTAGGACATTTATTATTATTTAATTCAAAGAAGAGTTAAAAGAGTTAAAATCAAAGTTTATTTACTAAAACATTTTTAATATAGGGTTATACATAAGATAAATTCGATTGTAAATGTTAATTAGAAAGATAAAAAGATTTCCCACATAATGGTATTTTATTTGTAATTTTTAGACATCAAATAAGTTAATTTATTTATGACACAAAGATGATGCAGTAATTATCTTATTAATGAAATATTGACATAATTGATGTTATAAACACAAAACTAAATATAATTTGAGACTTTTTATGAATTCCACTAATTTTATAGGTTACTATGATATATTAGTGTTGATTTAATAAACTTGGTTCGAACATATAATTCTGTTATGACTTTCACAAAAATCATATATCAAATAGTATCAAAATTGACACAAAATAGTTTTTAAATCAAATATTATATTATGAATTGTTATTTTATTCCTAAAAATCTAAGGTTCGGCCAAATGACTTAGATAAAGATATATATATTAATAATAAACAATTTGGGGTTCGTTTGGCATGTTATAGTAAGTGTATTAACCATATGGTGAAAGAAAACAAAAAGACACGGTAAAAGTTAAATTATTTAACTTAGAGTTAAATCTAATTGATAAGGTTAAAATAATACCCTAAACATGTCTAAATCTTATTGGTTGATAGGATTTCGACCCATACCCACTTTAGCTTCTAAATAAGACCCTTTGGAACCATTATAAACCGATTTTGACTTTAATATAAAATAATATTTTGAGATATTCCTAAGGTGCCCCTCTCCTCCCTTATAAAAGGACACCTCCTCCCCCTCCCCCTCACACCAATTTGAGCACTCAAGCTCGGCCAACCCCTGCCAAAATCTCTTCTCCACTTCCCTAGAAACATCCTAAAGGTTCTGGTCTTCCTCAAAGACCAATTTTAGTGCCCTAAGAGGAGGTCTCAAAGAGGCGCTTCAAAGAAGAGGTAATTACCGTTACCAATTCTTTCATCTTTATTTCTTCTTCCACTTCTTCTTCTTAGGTTGTTTCATTATGAACTAATAACATCAGTATCACTCATATACTGATATTTTATTATAAGTATGAAACAACCCTATTTCATCATCTATCCATCCTACGTGAAAAGAAATCACCGCGCGTGCGTACGTACGGAATACCGTCTCCACGCCGTGGTGTAATCTATTTTACACCACCACCTTAATAGAATGGGTATAATGGTGTAATGAGTAACTATATATGATTATTATAAAGTGATATTGATACTGAAATAGTCTACATACACTTCAACACAATTCCACGACCATGGGAACAATATCATTGCTCGTGCGTACGTACGGAATACCGTCTCCACGACGCAATGAGATTCATTCTCAATGATTAACCATTCATGAATGATTATAAAGTATATATAATAAGTACTAATGAAATATATGAAATAATAATGATACTGGATTTATGTAAATTTATATGTATGTCATCTACTTAATTCCATTCACTTCAATAAGGAAACGAAAACAGCGTTCATGCGTACGTACGGACTACCGTCTCCATGAACGGTGTATTTCATTACATTTATCGATATTATATATATATATATATATTCTGAATATATATTATATATAAATCATGGTTTACATTCTGGATATAATTAATGATTATCCAAGTAATCATATTAATAATTACAAGTTAAAAACATGAACGACAAATGAGACGATTTTACCCAAAACGCTACTTTGACATGAAATTTACAAAAGAACAGGTAACATAATGTCATAAGTGGACCATATATGATATAATAAAAATGAATATGATTCTTTAATAAGTCAATAACATGATTTAAATCATTATACAGGAGGTTCGGATACGTACAAAGCATATCGGACATAAGGTAAGGGAAATATCACAATCTCATTTTTATCCGAGATTGTTTATACTTTGGTATTTACTGGGGTGTATTTTATCATCCACATCCATGTTTCTTCAATATATAATATTATTTCCATCCACCTACAATTTTTTAAATCCAATTTTACCCTTTGGTGAGTTTTTAGTAAATGATATGAAAGGAATCTTTTGTCGTTTTTCATACGAGGTACTTTTTGACTTTTCTGACAAAAGTACGAAGAATGTTTTTTTTAACTTATACGGCACGAACAGATGTTTACGGTTTTATAAAGCCTTATTTTTATGAACCTTCCTCCAAAATATTTCATGACTATTTTCAATAAAATCCTTTTCTTTTAAAATTGCATGATGTTTTGTGAAAATAAATTGATTTTGAAGAAAAAAGGTTATTTTCCTCAAGAATTCAATTCAAGTGTTTTATCAAAATTATTTTTCATCTAAGATAATAAAGGGTTCTGTTTCTATCCATACTTTTACATTGATTTGACTATGTTGTGATGGAATTATGTTTATGAATTCCTTTATCTTATATGAATGGTTTTGTGATGTCATGTTGTTTAAGAATCCCATTTTTATTACATGGGTTATGCAATGATGTATGATTTATGATTTTGTGGCACACATAAGAAAGGATTCATTATGAGATGGGTGGGACCTATATCTCCCTCCAATGCATTGGGTAAAGATTTTATATCTCATGATATAGACATGGATGGAATGGTAGGTTATACCGGTTCAGTGAAACAGGACTGAAACGAGGGTTACTCGATTCAGAAAGGGACTTTTTCCACTAAGATAGTCTTGGCAATGAGTCATGACTAACAAGAAATGATTCTCTATGATTATGTGTGTATGCGACAAAGTTTAATTTTTTAAGTTATGATTATTGTGATTACATTTCACTGCCATGATTTATCCCATGTTATGAAATTATGCTCTCTTTTTCACGTTAAGATTTCCAAAATGTTATGTTCTTATGAATACGATGTGATTGATATTTCTTTTGTTTACCCTTACTGAGCATTTGAGCTCACCCTTTTATGTTTTCTTTTCCCTAGGATATAAAAAAGGTTTTATGTATAAAAAAAAGAAGATCTTTATGGGAGATTTTGAAGATCTTTCACCACGATTAGAAGATTATATTCCGAGTTTCCAAAGACACTAAACTATTACGATCCTTGTGTGTGTGTTTTTTGTTATGTACTAAGTATTCCGCAAATGTAATGTAATGTCCATGTACGTCAAGCTTCGGGTCTCTACATACAGACTATGGGGCATAGCAACCCCGAAGGGTGCACTGAACCATAGCGCACCACTGTGGATGTTAGAACGAAGGCATGAGTTGGCGTAGAAATGCACCTGCAAAACCCGGTATAAGGTGGTAGCAAGAGGGGGGAAGGAGTAATCTGATCCATATATCAGAGATCATGGCTTTTAAAGAATCCATGATAGTCCCATCTTTTTGATGTGGGATGAGGAAATTTGGCCAATATCAAATCCCAGCTGTTAGATCGCATCACACATGATTTGGACCATCTATTTCGATATGGATCTTGACTCCTAGAAGCCATAGAATCCCCTCTGTGTTTTCTACACCATCTGATCTAGCACAGATCTAATCTCGGCCACTTGATATTTTTAAAACACAATATCCAGCCAGAGCCATCCGATCTAACGTGGATCTAATCGTGACCTTCCATTTCATTTAAATAAATACATAATTTGTCGTCGTCCTATCATCCCAGTTACTAATCTCCAATGTTCTTTATTTTCTTGCTTTACCTCACCTAAAACCCCTTCTTCTTACTCTGTGGACTGCACTAGTGGTTTTTTCATTTTCTTTTCACAATTGTTCCACACCCATGACTCCTTCAATCACTATGTGAGCCTCCTTTAAAGTGTTTCCCCAAAAATGTCACCCCAGTCAAATTTTTTACTGAATAAGATTAAGATTATTTTCTAGTGACATTAATATATTATTTATAATCTATGTATAATTTAGTTTATATAAACGATCTTTTTACACTCTAAGCACTCGATCACCCCTCTTCTCAAGTCTCCTTCCAGATCTCCAGTGTCTTCCTCGATCCTCTCCTCCTCCTCGAACCAGGTAATGGAACATATATTTACATGAATGTTATGTTGAACATATATGACTTATATAAATATGTATACTCTTATATATATATATATACATCCTTGCAGTTTGGGAGAAAACCCATAAATACCCGAACCTAGGTCTTTTGAAATTTTGGATGTGTAGTCTTTTTAAACATATAGGATTTTGTTTCTTAGGGAATATATATATACCTTATATATCTGATTATATATGTATATATATATATAACCATACAGTTTAAAAATAACCTCTATTATTTTGTGTTTCAATATCTCTAAACCTTGAGTTTCAAAGAAGAGGTAGATTTTTGTTTTAAACATATGAAATTATATTTTCATATATATATATATATAGTACACATGAGTATGTATAATTATACATTTTACATAAATCACCCTCTAGACTGGTTTCAAGTCTTTTAACATTGAACTTATATGGTTAATATATGTTTTTGGTAAATAATTATGTGCCAATTAGCATTGGTGTAGGACTCAGTTATACATGTAGGTTATATATGTTTACATAAACATTTATGTTAGATTGTTTAATAAATAAAACGTTTATAAATTTGTATTATTATTTAATGTTTTAGGGTATCTATTTAATTAATGTGTCTAATTTGTTAAAGTCATATGGGTGTCAATTGATTTTTGGTATAAAACCTTTAATACATTATGTATATTCGAATATGTGAATATATTTGTATACTTGTAAACTTTGATCCTCATTTTTATTTATAAGGTTTTCTAATAAAGAATAAATCATGTTGTTTTCAAAATATGTTTACTATTTTTTGAAAACACTACTTTTAAACCCTTCTGTTTAAAAAGATTTACACAACATTATCCCATAATTTTAGATATTTCAACTATTATACACTGGATGCATTTAGTAATTATAAAGAGTTCATGAGTATAAAACGTGGTGTTTACAACCATTACATACATATTTATGAATCACTTCTTTTAGAACATATAAAAAATTGTGTTAGTAAGGATTGAATTTCATGCTCTTCAAGTTTAACATTATATATACCCTAGGATACATTAAACATAAGCTTACCAGATGTGAATGATTGGTTACTTATGTGTTTAATACCTCTTTTTTAATATTTGGTTTCTCTTATAATTAAGCTCCCATTCCATTATGAAATTCCAAAGTGTAATTTATCAGTAATTATTTTAGAATTTTTGGTTATCATTTTATGTAACAAAACATGAATTTATTTTATTGCATTTGTTTTCATCACATATTTCATAATCTGTTTATCATACTCACCATACAATAACATAGCCATGCAGTTGATAGTTTGGTAATTAATACATAAATTCATGATTTACTGTATATATGTAATTTCTAATGAAGGTAATTAAAAAAAATTTTACTTTTATTGAATTATGAATTAAATTATTCAAGGTGTTATGGTACACCTTTAATATTGTGAAATGTGAAATTAAATATACAAAGTGGTATGATACATTTAGAATATATGACCGTATTTGGCATATGAAGAATGTTATAAACTCGATATAAAAGGTTGGGGACCAGTTAATGGAAGCCCATCAATGCATCATTAGATCTCATGAGATAATCTGGTCATGGAACGAGGACATTGAAATGTCAACTCTTGACACAAGGTCTTGATAGGGTCGGATACTATATGTTCCCTAATTATATTTATGATAATTAATTAACCAAGCGGATATTTGACTAGTGGAATATCCATGCATAAAAGTTTGTACATATGAGAATTATAAGAATTAAATGCATATGGAATGATGTTTATTTATCCTTGAGTGATTTTTTATCCAGTTTATATTTCACAGTTGTTAAGGATGAAATTGAAGTTATTACCTTTATGCACAAATCTAATTGTGTATCACTCATAGTTGTTAAATTTTTTACTTTCATGCTCATATTCCATACTTATTTATAATTTTGATTACTTATTACTCTAAATGAGCATGCCTATAGTTGAATCGTGTTCCCTTTCAATAATGTTAGTATGATTTTAGTGGTGCAGTTTTATTTCTTAGAAAATGGTTATGATATGTTACAACATTCCATAAGAAAATTTTTTATGGAAATTTTTAATGAATGTTTTGAAAAGTTATAACCGAAAAAATATGATATTTTAAAACCTGTTACTGGGAATTCATATGTTCACCCCACGTTTTGGAAACAAATTTTTTAGGATTCAATTTATTGCCAAAAAAATTATTTCGAGAGTAGCTAGTTTCGCAGAACCTAAACCAAATCGATCCTCTGTATGAGGCATGATGTGTAAAATATCAGTGCATGGGTTTTTTAAAAATTTACACATCATGTTTCAAGGAATTGACACTGGGTATTCTAGAGTCAGGCTATCTTAATTTGAATAGTAAAAAATATATTATTAATACCATGGTAATATATTGATTATAAATATAATAAAAATCATTTAACAGAAAAATAACTTTTTTTTGGAAAATTGTATTCTTTGTAATTGAAGTGTTAGTCACAATTTACACACATAATTTAAAATTAAAATTTTCCAATTTAAGAATATTTATTTGATAAAAAGAATTTTTTTTAAAATTATAATATAAAAATTATCTTATAGTGTAAGAAGACCAAGGATGTAGGAATCATCGACTGCCCTGATCATTACTTGTTCCACACGATCATCAGAAATTACAATACAAAATGTTATGTGTTAATCGATTTTCTAAAATAACATGTGTACCATCTGTTAGTTACTGAACAGAAGTAGGATTCTAGTCACTGGACATGGAAATATGATGGTCAGTTGGGTAGTTGCACAATTTCTCCAACTCATGGTGTCATCCAAGCCTATTTTGGAAATCCAGAACCACTTGTAGTTATTTACAGCAATATATGTTGACTTTTTATCCACATCCAATCATTCCATGTTTCAAACGGAATATCCCAAACGGTTTAATGGAAACTAGTGTCCCCTTATGATGGAAAATACATCAGGAACTCTCAATGATTTTTTGATCCTAACAAGGGAAATGTGCCTAGGGTCCAACTATCATAGGATGAACTCGCTGATTATGAGTAGGAGAATGCCTCCATGGATTTCATTAATCTAGTGTAATACGTCATTATTCTCAATAGTGAGGAGTTACCTGAATACCTTGCAGGTTCCTCTAGAAAACAATGTTAATGGAAAGGCTATGGCATTTCGAGATGTCATAATTATTTTTATATAAATTTGAATCATGCTATATATTCTAATAAAAAAGGAAAATGGGTTTTTAAAACATCATCTAGAACTTTCCTCTTATCCTGCTCTGTCATGGAAAACTCTAGAGCCAACTGTGCAGCTGACCGTGTTTGTTGAAAGAGAATCTATATTTAAACCACTAAATAATAAATTATATCTATATAGTAAAAAGACATATCTAATCTATAACCATTAAATAGTTATTTCATATTATTTAAGTAGTTATTAGTATAAAATTTCTGCACCAGTCATAACACAATAGTTTGGACAGTAGAAACAATTGTGACCGCTACTAATGAGTGACCCTATATGAGTGAAAATATTACCCTTGAAAAAGATTCATTATATTTATATAACACCTATCACTTATGTTTTATGCTTTCAAACCATGATTCCCTACACAATTAGAAATAGACGCATGATTCCATTTTATTAATCCTTGAAAATCACTCTTTAGTTCAATGATGATGTTGATACTATACAATATTTCTATCAAGACGTGTTTGTGTATTTGTAATGTAAATACATCATTTTATTTATTGGGAAATATTAAATAATTGTCATATAGGGGAACCTAAACACACTATACATTACATTATAGTTCAACTGTGAAAAGATTCACCACTACATAGTAGACGTAGTTTATAGGATCAACCTCATCATGACTAAGACACCCCAAAAGTTGGGAAAGACCAAAGAAGATCTGAATCACAATAACCCGACAATATATGTTTATATAAGGATGTAAAATAATATCTATGGAAGGGTTCATTGGATGAAAATGTCAGTTGGATTTATAAAAAACCAAATTTCTGGAAGTCTCAAATGATATATCCAACAATGTGCATCTAGGATGGCCATAGCTTCTTTTTCAATCATTTTTCTCCCCCTCATATCCACATTTCCTAATGTATACACTCAATTATAGTATTTGGGTACAATAGGGTGATTTATCCCAATATGAATCATATTAATCCCTCTATCTAGATGTCAGCCACTATAAGAGGGAAGGATAGTAGGTTTAGACCAATGGGGTTGAGCACATCAATTCTCTAAATGGTTTAAGAATTAATCTAACAAATCCATTTAAAAACATGAATGAAACTTTTATTCTACTATTTCATTTGATATAGGACTCAACATCAGACTAAGGAGGCTTCATTTTTGTCTAAATTAAGAATGGATTCTATATATTTGATAAAATATGTCATCTACAAATTACCATGTATTCTTACATTAGATAGGCCTAGGTGACACTAGAAACCTTTACCCTTATGAAGTCCCTGGTAGTTAACCCTATGGGTAAAATTTAAATGAATTCTCACATGTTTTATATAGATATGTTGAATTGATGTAATCAAACTAGCCATCACATCTTTGACATCAATAATAGACCTTGTGGTCGACGGACTGATGGAATTGGATTTGTAGCCTCTATCACAAGAGTTTTAGCATAACATTAACCACCTAAGGGGGGGGGGGTCATATATCCACCCAATAATGAAGAAATAATTCTAATAAGTCTGCTATCCTAGATGAACCAACTACTCCAATTGATTCTAATGCCTTAGTTAATGAATATGATTTAGAATATTCCCCTCCTTCATTTGAAGGTGGTGTATCAATTGATGATAATGAATTAATTCATGGTAATCACAGTACTGAGGGTGATCCAAGGCTGAGGTAATTTAGTGAATCTATTCTCATAGAGTTGAAAAAATTTTAGCTGTCCTTCAAAAATTAGATCAGGATTTATTCACATGGATTTATGATGGGATACAAACTCTAGACCCTCAGGTAATTGTTCATTATATTTGTCTCCAAGTGAGTCCTCACATGTTTTAGAAACCTCTTAGAAAGATACACCCCTTTCACAGTGATATGTTTGAGGTTGAATTTTTCAATATTATTAATGAAAACTTAATTAGGATATTCTAGTACTCTAGATGGATATCAAACATCATACTATTTAGGAAGAATAATGGAATGAGTAAATTCTATAATCAGTTCCAAGACCTCAACAACTAATTAACATAGGAATATTTTATAGTTACAATAATAGATCTATTAATTTATTCTACTGTGGGGTTCTAGGAAATCTCTTTAATGGATGGATACTCTATTGTAACAACATCTAAATAGACCCCAAGTATGATGATTCACCCACCTTCATGGTTCCGAAAGGTACTTTATTCTATCATGTGATTCTCCACATATTCAATAATATATACTAACATTATCATTGTTCCATGAACCTCATATTCATGATAATTCATGTGAAATTGGTGGAGGGTTTTTTCAATGGCATTATGGTAAAATTTAGCCATCGTTATGACCATCTCATGCACTTTAAGAAAGTGATTTCTCTTTTTCTCTCTCAGAAAATGAAGAAAAACCCCATGAAGTGTGTACTCAGGGTTACCTCATGGGAATTTATCAATTTAATCATCATATATTGTGGAATTTAAATTAACCCCGATAAAATAAGAACATTAGAAAAATTCATCCACTATATAAACATTGGGAGTTGTATGACCTTCAAAGATACTTATCTTGGATATGATAATTTATTGAAACTATAGATGGAATGTGTACACCCTTATTGAAGATCGTGAAGAAAGGAACAATTTAACTATGGGATAAAGTGTGTCAGGACACATTTGAGGACATAAAAAAATATCATCTAAAACATCTTGTTATGATGCTTCATGTTCTAAAGAAACATATGGTTTTATATGTTAACATAATGAAATAATCCCTCACTATCCTTATGGCATAGAGAATAAAATCGGGTAGATAAAAATTTTATACTATCTTATTCACATGATCCTCGTTATTGAGACTAGATAATATATTATCCAGAAGAAATGATTTGCATTGGTTTTCACTATATAAATTTTCTATAATAATCCGTATCATGATGAGAAACAAATTGCTTCCTGAGTAGACCCATTGAAGTATATCCTCAATATCCCCATCCTAACGGGATGGTGGGATCACACATCCATGACCTTCAAGAAGTAAATCATCAAATTCATTCAACAAAAATATGATAAAGTGAAGGGACTAGTAGATTTCATGTATACCATTATGACCCTTGAAGAACTACCCCTGGATATTGATTTCTTTGAGGAGGATATGCTCTTAGTTGATCATTATATATCATGTTGGATGAATATGTTTTATGGTGAATCCTGGAGAATTATTGGAAGAAGGATCAATAACCCAAATATCAATATAGTGGTCATAGATTTCATTCTCATCACTACAACATATGACATCATATGATAATCGTAAATGTTATGAGAGGGCTGAAAAAAAAGCAGAATATCATACTCTCATCACTAGTCTTGATACGGAGCTCATGATTGGTTTCCTTTTCTTTCATATAAAAGGAGACTCTGAGTAATTATATATACAGGTTAAGATATACTAAAAAATTATAAATAAATTGAATTTCCCTTAGTTAAATGTACTCTTCTGCTAATGGGATAGTTTCTGGCTCATCCAAAATTGACTCAAGACCCTTAGTCATAGAATGGATGATCCAACACCTTGGAAATCCTGGTCATGTATTTCTTGTAACCTCAGCAAGATATCCTAATCATCCATGTTTCACACATGAGGTTCATCACCCCATCCATTTAAGATGATTATAGGAAAAAATATATAGACCAATTTTCTATCGGTGCTTCAGAAACATAAACATAAGGATCCTTTGAGTATTAGAGGTTCTTTATGTTGAAACAATTTTTTTTAATATTAATTTTGGAGTTATCCCATTAGTTCGAGCTAAGAATGAGGGAAACCACTGTCACATGATAGAGTTCATCCTCTAGAGAATCCCTAACCATTAGAATAACCACTATAGAAGTTGGTTTGATGTAATTATTTTCCATTGTATCAACTGAGTTGGGATCTCTCTAGTTATGTAGGAATCCAATGTAGGGTCATCTGGCACCCACCTGGTAAGATTGAATCTCTCCCACTATATTTGAATAAATTGATACTTTTATCCCACAATGGTCCATGATTAAATTAATGTTTCCAAAAAGGTGAATTTTTTTAATATTCAAGCCACATTTTTTTCATCATCTACAATAGATCATCAAAACCACTAATTATTCATGTCCCTTTTAACCATGGGGGATCCAATTTGTGCAACCATACCCTCCAGAAACATCTCTCTCATGATGTATTTTTATGAGCATGGTGGAATTTTTCACCATGTTGGAAGAATAGATTCCACTTAAGTGCGTTATGTTCTTATCTGTGATTGAATTCATGATCCCCCATACCATTGATAAATTTGTGATTCCATACTGTATTTTCAAAGATAATGGAACCAAAATTTGTGCTGTTGAGATCAAATTTATTTATATCATGTATTGCATCTAGTCCAACCATACAACTAGCTAGAATGTATAAGAAAACTAACAGATTGAGGTGTTCAACAAAACACCCCAATTTTTTTTAAATAATATAGTAGGATATAATTATAAGGGTTATATGTAAAATCTTTTTAATACCCTTTGGGACAATCAAACTGTGAATTGGAATTCCATAAAGATGACCCCATATTCCTCAATATATAAAATAGAGGTTGTATTTTCCCATTGAGGTTTATATTCCAAGACATTGAATTGTTTTCAATTACTAGTAGATTCAAAAAAAATATAGATAATGTAAGTCTATCCTAGTTGGATTCCATAAAATTGAATAGGTTCCATGACTTGCATAATCTAGAGAGGCACCATAATAGGATAATGACATTTTTCGACAATGATGTTCACCTAAGCCTCTTCTTATTGGGTGACATGGTGTTGTTTTTCAAAATTCCTATTATAGCTATAAAAAATCCTCCAATATTTTAAGGATATTATGTAATTTATAATATCTATTTCAATAGTTAATACTCTTTGATCACTATGTATAGTGAGCATTTGACACCTCCCACCAGGGAAATGATTCATAAAAATTACTTGACCTAAGGATACCATATCATAAGAAATTTAGTGAAATAAAATCATAGAAGATATATCATCCATGTATTATAATGTTAAACTATTTTAATATTATCCATAATATATAACCTTAAACCGAGAGTCTCAGTCCAATCATCATGACATTAAACTCTGAGTGAGTTCCCCACAATAATGTGTTATGTGGAACTAGGCCTCCTTGGCCCTCAATTCATGTTGGATTTTTCACTCAATTATTGTAATCATATACTTTTGGTATACTAAAACCATTGGTCCAAAATCTATAAAAAAATAATGAGTCATAGTCCACACAACACGACCATAAACTATTTATAATGGTCTTGGAATTATGACTTTAAACTATGTATAAACCACTATAGTTTGAGTGTATGAATCTAAACTATAAATATAGATGTACACAATGCATGAGGTTAAACTATGATATTCCCCATATAAATTATGAATGCCTTATACGATAGGTATATGATGATAAATACATTACTCTATGATAAAATCATGGGATTCCCCAAGACAACCATGGGATGCCTTCATTCCCACGCTAGAGATTATTCACCCACTAGTGTTAGTCTTATATTATTATGTATTCTATAACTATCTATTTTTTGATTCACAACCTCATGAGATACATGACCACACTCAGATTCATGTCTTCGATCCCACGTACAAAATTACTGACCCTTCAGTCCCATGTCCCCATTTATAGTAGAATCATTATTACCATAGACTTCATTCAGTTCATCACAAGGTGTACATGTCATATGTGAGACTTTTTGACACCATTTAATCTTTTTCATACATATTACACACCACATAGAAACCATTGATAGTAACATCATCCTGATACAACCCTTATGACTAAAAATGGTTTTTTACATTTCCCATTGTCCAAGTATTACAACATTGAGCTATGTGTCATTTTAATTCAGGTACTTGAGTGGTATATGAGGTCTCCAAAGCTTCATTTACATCATATTTTACTTTATTTAGGATACAAATATGCCCTTATAACAATCATAACCCATCTCGGTCCATGAATAATGAATCTAAAACTAATTTCACTAACTCCAAGAAACATAACTTTAAACTATTTTCAAAGGTCAGTACAATATATCCATGTAATGTGTCTTACCAGATTGAAAATCACTTCATGGGTTGTTGGGACTCCATGGATACATTCAAATCATATTTTAACTAATGAATATCATTAACATCCTTGAATTCCCCTCCCCATGGTCCAAGAATTATGACCTAAAACTATTTTTTGTAGGTCCATGAATAGTGAACATAAACTATATATGTTCACCCATATTTATTGTGGTTTACTTAATCCTTGTAGATTCAAAACGATCATTCCCCAATCATTTCTTAAAAAAAGACATGACTTGATTCTCCACTATATGAGGTATATAGTGACTACTATACTAATTGACTTTGGGCCTACCCACTGATTCCCCACAAAACCCCCTATTAACTATGATGATATCACCCAAAAATATTTTCATATGAATACTTTTAATGATAAGACCGTATTAATTGACATGGTTCTATAAAGGGATTTATATTCCCTCAAATACTAATATGTAGAATGAAGGAATAGGTATCTCAATGCTCATGACCATCCAAATTCCTAAACGCAAGATTTTAAATAGTGATAAAACCCTTTGTAAACTTATGATGCCACTAAATAAGACATGTTTTTAACCTATATTAAACCAATACACACCAAGAAATAAATATTGGATAGATAAAAAATAATAACCATAGCACATTTCATCAAATAGTGTCTTTACCCTATACAAATTTGGGTTTCCTTATATACTATTATGAGAAGATTCATTATAATCATTCCAGATAGTAGTCTCCTTCCGGTGTCGGTATCCTACCATGGAATGTTACAGAACAATGTTAATATTTATTTACATACTCATAGGATAAAAAGTGAAACCTAGATATTTCATCAGCGGGATATCCCCCTTCATTGACTCACATTGGGGTATTAGATTCCTCATTGTCGTGATGTTGGCGCAGGGTATGGTTTTTAAAATTTTGTGGGACATAGGGTCCCTCTGACCATAAATTCATGTTGGGTATCAACTCCTTTATTTCATGCAATCCTCCTTAAGAAACCCATACCACCCTGATCGAATATATGTTATGTTATAATAGTATTCTTCCTACCTTCTTATCTACATGACATTAAACTAATTATATACTCATTTTGTGCTGCAAAACAATATACTACATCCTTACCCCATTATAAATTGCGATTCCTCATATTTTTTGTATGATATTATCATTAAGTCATATAAAATTTGGATACCTAACAATGTGAGATGATCTAATAACCACATTTTAGAGGATACCACCCAACCAGCATTTCCCTCTTACCATGTCGTGTATCCAAGAAACGTGTTTCTTGGTTACCATTATTATGTGATATCTATATACTCAAAATTTACTTTTTAATTTTCTAAATTTTTTTGAGGATAAAGTGATAAAACAATATATCCATCATTAAAATCTCATATAAAAAATAGAGAACAACTGAGAAAAAACTACAGGATCTGCCCCTCCCCAGCAACTATGCCATGAAGAAGACTTCACCAAAGCATGATCGATCGACTAGCAGTCCCATGCAAGAATGCACGGGCATAGTACTAATGACATATCCATACCCTCTAGATCATAGAAATCCAAATGGCATGCACCGATGAAGATTTCCGGCTCTGAACCCCATCTGATGAATATCCAAGTAGAGTGATGGTATCATAGCACCAGAACATCATATCACATCCAAACATAAATTTGAAGCTTAACCATAAGAAGAAACCACACTAAACCGCCATCCCCAAACCCAAAAACAAGAACCATCCATTAAATATAGTCATTAACTATTAATTTGAGATTCCCAGAATCTGTTTCCCTATTCAACATATAGGATAAAGATGAAACCTGGATGCCTGATGACTCCATCATTAGCTATTCAATCTCAGAAGCCATCTGGTCTTAGGACCATATGTATTCCATAAATCTAATCTTCATTTTATTGGAACATCCAACCATAATTATGTCCTTCTTATACATCCAAAGAATTTATACTCATTTAGAGTCATGCTTATATGCCTCCCAATCATTTTAGTAGCCTCATCAACTTTTATCATTATGCAACAGGACCTGTTCAACCACTTCTTCTTTAGAATATAAAACCAAGTCCATGGTTTGATCACCCGGGTCCCCTGAATTCTAGTGTCTCATAATCTCAATGTGTGTTTTATTGTCATTTAACATTTTAGTAGAACAATTCTCCAAAATAGATGTAAAAGAGGAGTAACCCTTCCTATACTTCCTCCTCTAAAAACTCTTGTTACTCTTCGGACTTATGTCTTCATCAGCCGAATGGCTTGCTTTTTTTCCCTTGGGCTCCTTCATGCATACCTCTTCAGCATACATCAGGCTAGCTTGGAATGAGCTCAAACCTACCTCATTAAGTCCTTCGAACATATTTATCAGTTAAATTGAAGTTCAAATCAGAGTGTCTGAACCCCCTTCCTCCCCTTACACAAATCTCCACCACCCGAACTAGCAACCTCCATGGAGGACACAATAAGAGAAACCTCCTCACCGCCTTCCATTGGCTCTATAACAACATTGTACCCCTTCACATGTTCCTCCACTTGTGCAGCATACTACTGGAACAACCCACCACCCTCCCATACACTATAACTAGTTGGACCAGCTAGGTCCTGCCTCAACCAGCTGACCACCTTGGAAATCTACATATTCTCTTGAGGCACTATTTTCTTCACCACAGGAGCAACATCTGAGCCAACCTCAACACTCCCATTGCAGTCCACTTGATTGTAATCAAGGTGAACCTCCTCCACATGTCCATCCCTGTAGCGATCCTTCCAGTTTTGAGACCACTAATTGGTTTTTGTCTTCTATCATCATGAGAATCCACACCTTGAGTAGCCTCCAACATCACCATACCCGCATTGAGGTCAGTCCGTAGACCAAAACTATCACCTAGAACCCCTAATGTACTCTGTGAATTCATAGTACTTATAGATCACCCCAAATTTTCCCTCGCACTGCCTTCAACTGTAGTGTCATGGGAACAGATGAACTCCCCCTGCTAATCCCTCCATCAGCAATTGAGAAACCGTAATGCACCCCCGAAGGTATGTCATAAGCGGCACCATCTCTAGTAGTCAAAGGCTGCATGTCCTTCCAAAACCCCAATTCCCATATACACATATACTCATCATCGGTGAATGACCCAAATTCTTGGACATAGTAATGATAACATCCCATGATTCATAAACCACCCATTTCTGACCTACGATACTCTAATACTATTGTAATATAATCAATATTTGGAGGTTCCCTTTAAAAATCTACTTCAACACACACCCAAGGGTTCACCAGAGGACACACTATTGCGTTTTGATGATCAGAGCATAGGTATCTCCCGAGATGATTCCCCAGCATCCAAATAATCGAGGTATTTTGGAAAGGGATTGGAAGATTAGGTAAGCTCACCCAGATCACAACCATAGGTGAGTCCTACTTCATATGATAATCATAAGTCTGTATTTGGAGGAAGAAGAGAGCTCTGTTGCAACTCCGATGCGCACTTAACCAGGATCTGATGAGGTCATCCTCCGTTGGGAATCGAATCTCGATATATATACTATCAATCAAACCCATTGTAACCCTATTTTGAAGACCCTAAGAATCAAACACATACCTGTCTAAGGTGTCAATCGACGGTCTTATCTAAGAAAAATGGGAGACTAAGGAAATATTGAGATGTTTTGAGGCAAAATTGGACTCTGCTATCAATAACGGTAGATTCTTGTAACAACCATGGAACTCAGGAAACTTATGGCACAAAGAGATTTGCAGAAAAGGGGGAAGAAGGTACAAATTAGAACATGTAGTGAACAAAGGCCATACCTCCTTAGAGGAAGATGAAGAAGAAGGTCCACCCCCCAGTGGTGGGGGATGGACTGGCACCACGACCTCTATCATAAAAAATGGTGAGAAGTCGCCTCTATTGATTCTTAAATATTCAATCTCATTCCTATCCCTTCCATAAACTAATTTCACAGATGTTCCCTACTTCTGCTTTTTCAATTTGTGGTTTCTATCATTATATCAAACTCTAAATATTAATAGGCCTCATAATACAATGTTATGATGCCAAAATGGCTCACCTATCATCCTTATCCGATGCTTAAAAGGATATTTTATAACCGACTATAGATCTAATGTCATGAAATCAATCTTATATTGATCATTAATTTTTGTCTTCATTTTTGATCGATGATGGTACTGAAACTATGTGTTGATATTATTCAATTCATAGTATCCATCCACCGATTGTTACCCTCTCTCACTATCAATATTATGAACGTCATTATCTACATTATAGGATTATTTGGACAATTTATTACCACATTTTATTCTCCCCTAAAAATGATTGGATCTCCATTACACCCCTGTTTCTCATACTGGGCATGGATCAAATGAGATTATGAATTGAGTTGATTTTCTCACAAATAATATTAATTTATTTGACCACATGTTCTAAACTATACAATTTTAAACTTGTATCATAGGTCCATGAATTATGAACTTAAACTATTTTCCATGGAATGACCTCTAAAACCATAATCTATGAGGCTAATTCCAAGAATCGATATTTTAAACTACGTGAAATTATCCATAAGAATTCTTTGTGTTCCATGGGGTCTTTTTGGACCTCACATAACATTAGGTATGTACTTATCCACAATAAACATATCAATTTGGGATGATATATCTATCATCTATAAATAACAAAAAAAAACAATTTTTAATGGACTTTAGGATGTATTTCATCGTGTTGGGACTCTATGGATCTCTATTAACATTTGATTTTTACTCTATCATGATGCACATGTCCTTATGGTGTGTTATTCCACAATTAGTACTCTATGAAATTGAAATAGGAGTCTATGGTCCAACTGTCATGACCATAAACTATGTGAATACTACTTATAATTTTTCATATGGAAAATGACCTCCTTGGACCACATTTCACATTAGGTTACTACTCTTTCATGCCACACCATGTAACTTAGGAAACCCATGGTCCAAAATCTATGACCATGAACACGGAGATCAGGTATGGGAAATATGACATTAATCTATGTTCTGGTATTACCTATAAATGTGTTGGCCAGAGTAAATTCTTCCTTGGATATTAAGTCATATTAGATTATCACTCTTCCATATTACACACATCCATTCTATGGCACCCCCATGGTTTGAACCCTAATACTTTTATACTAAGAGTCATGTTCCAAAATTAGAATACATAAAATGGGTTCATGCAAGGTGTCTCTGGTATAGTCCATATGTGGAAGGGATACCTTGGATATATTCTTATCCAGTAACCACTTCTTTGTGTTGCAGATATCCATTTAGAAAAACACCTCTAGTTTTTCAGTTATGAATTTGAACTATTTTCCCATCACAGTCAAAAAAACAATACCTTAAACTTAGTATGAATCTACCAAGATTCCTTCCCTTAGAATAATTTATTATATGCTTCTCTATCTATATAGGACTCCATAGGGATTACATGCATCATGCATCCTACATACAGACTCTACCACTACGGTTGGACGAGTATTCTATACATCAGTTCACAAACATCCTTTAACATGATTTTAATATTTAATATTATCCCATGCAACATATATTGGATTCTATATAGATTTTACATGAGGAACAAATGATGGTAATCTCATTGTGTATTGCCCCTAACCATCATCCCAATCACGCAATTTCAAACTATATGACACATCATCCTTGGAATTTGACATAAAATTGTGTGTCTATTACCCTCAATGCACAATTTTAACAGTGTGACATTATATGTATTTCCTTATGATTCTATTTCATTGTCAGTCATGTAGTGAATCATTTATTTTTTCAACTATCAATCGACATCCAAGATGACGCTTCCTCTAGATGTAGAGTTTGTCCTATATTTAGACTGAAACACCTATATAATGTGCTACAAAAAACGGTGTTTTAAATCTATGAGTATTGAAATAAATTGAAATATTATCTCACTTCATCTCCATGATTCATGTGTACCTTTATATATATCCCCATCCTCCTCCATATCTATGTGGGTCGCGAATGGAAATAATACCGAGGAAAATATCTCACCTTCATCTTGTGACAACATCCTTGAATACAATAGATTTTATTCTAAGGATGTTTCCATGATTCAAACATGGTTAGACGTTGTCACTAATTGTTTTCCCCCATTCAGAAATAAATTGTATGGATTATCTATTTCTAAAATGGTCAGCTGTTATCCTATATTGTCACACCATACCACTTTTTCTCTATATATCAAGCATCATGACTAATTATCTTTATTCAACATTTTATAAGTTAAATTCAACACCACTTGTGTTCCCCCAATCATTCAATATCAAATGTTAGAATATAATGAATGATTATCTAAGATACCCTACTATCTAGATATAACTGATCTACACCATAAAATTCATGGTGGTTAGTCAACAATATCTGACCTAGATTGTTCAATGATTTTATGGAACTCTCATATCAAGAATAATTCATAAGGTTGTCCATTTTTTATCACACTAGTCATCACTCACATAATGATACAAACTAGTAATTATTTTTCCCAATAGTATGATTGATTTATGATAATAAAATATGGAAAATAAATCTGTTCATTCATGTTAGTTTTTTTTTAACAAGAAATCATTGGCAGTTGGTCCGAGTCATCCACACACTATAGTATCTCTTAATTAATGGATGTATTCAACTATTGCTCCACCACTCCCCCACAGTGAACACTTCAGCCCTGCCATCCTCTAGTTTGTGGAATCAATGAATCTATTTTTTCCCATAATTTCTACATTATCATCCTCATATGTAGTAATGAGATCATAAACTCAAATATACACCAAATCCCTATCAAACATTAATATATCTATTTGAGATATAACATGATTCACTCGATTCTCATCCACCTTCAAAAAATCCCTCAAATTGATGATAACATCTTCATGGGGATTGAGGAAGGAAGCATGATTATTCTACAACTCCTCCAGACATAGAATTTATTATTATTTTCAAGTAATGATTATTGTTACATTCGTACATATCATGTTTTCAATATATAGATAAAATACTTGATTTCCTCGGTCACCTACTCAGAATTGTAGTTGCAAACCATCCCATGGAAAGAATGACCATACACCCCGTTGATGAACAAGTGCCACAACTAATGGTGAAGAGACCCCATCTTTCTCAACAGTGGAGGATATAGATTTTTGGTGATAAAATGATTTATTGCTTTGAACACCCTATGTGAGAAGATGTAGTTATCATCATTATCATCAAAACTAGAGCAATCTAGCTCCATAGATAGTGCAAGCATGTACTTAGGGAAATCAACATAGATGGAACCAATAGGGTCCTCCTATGAGATCCAATAAAATAAGTCATCATCTATTCAATGATTCCAATCCCAATCATTTGACCCTTCCTCACCATCTTCACCACCACCAATCTAGATTTCCACCTCGCCAATGGAGTCACCATCTACCAGATTAGCCAATTCTCATGGGATAATATACTGGATAGTTTGAATTACTGGCTCCCCAAGAATTGGTTTAGCCATTAGGGAATGGGCGTAGAGTGCTCATGAAATAGAAGATTTTTGGGAAGGAATCATTTTTATAACAACATGATATAAGATAACACCATTGAATTTTATCATTAATGTAAATATTAGAAAACATGGATCGTGTGAATGAAAGATACTTATAAAGGACAATCATAAAATTATTTTTGGTTTGTATGTCTCTTTAGGGAGTTAAAACATAGGATAAACCTCATATTTAGTCGAAAACTCTATGTATTACATTCTACCCCTTGTAATTGGACATGTAGAATTTATATAGTAATAGGGGGTCATAATTATACATAGATCCATGAATGTTTGTAAAGGGTGATATGGATTAAAAAATAATCTTAAATTGAGGTACGAGATCTAAATATTGAGTAACTCTGAGTGACTTGCTTCACCATTATTTGATTCCTTCATGGGTTTCCAAGGTTGAGACCACATTAGATGATAGGAAAGACACTAGGATCTGAGGTCCCCACTCCCACCTATTTAGTATACCCTTATATTGTTATACAATCTGGAACATATCTCAATTAATTCTCATCAGTGTCCAATAGAGTTCCCTCAAACCCTCCAATAGGTTCCCCTTACCATATTCATATTTATCAAATAGAATAGAATTTTCTATTAGATATTTTAACGAAGAAATTTAATGGAATGAAATAAATGAGTAAGTTGGTAATCTTATCGTGATGTAGTCATCCTGGTCAAAATAATATCTAGGATTGAATTAACCACTATTTCAGGGACTTTCCCACTTAGTGGCAAACCCCTAAGATTATACATCAATAGACCCTTCTATTCCACCAGCATATGTCATCTATTGACATGACTCATCCCCAGGTGGATTCTCCTCTAATTCTGGTTCACTTCCAATTAACTGCCTCCCTAGGTTGGGATGAATTTAATAACCCCATACTGATGGGAGAAGGCATCTGTTGTAGAAGAGTACTCAAAACAGCAATGGGAGGACACCTATCTATGATCATGGTTCTCCACAACACTATTTGATTTATCCTATACTGATTTATCATTAACCATAGCCTATCACACATCGTTTTTTTCCTAAAAATTTTCCACAACACCAAAAGTGTTGAGAATGAAGCATCGGTGTTCATCTCGTAATGATATAAGAAATTCAGTCTAGAGTCCTATAAGGATATTTTACATCCTAAATGATATATCCCTATATGTTCCCATGACCAATTTTGGGATCCCTCTGCTCCATGATATGGGGGAACATCAGCTATTTGAACATCCTCCACTGAAACAGTAGCTTGATCAGATCTGATGCTTGGATCATCCCTTAATGAACAAAACACATACCTCCCTAATTATCTAAAACATCACTTTCTAATGTGAACCCTCTAATAAATTTCCAATAGATCATTCATGGGCACACTACCACGTAGTTTTTAGCATAATCCCAAGACATGCTAACATTGATGTTGGTTGGTGGAGGCATGATGGTATTTCCCAAGACTTCACCAATAAAAATCCACCATAGGTGTTGAAATATAATAGGATTCCACTATTTAAAAAACCCCCATATAGGATCT
Source organism: Viscum album (assembly GCA_963277665.1). Lineage (NCBI taxonomy): Eukaryota > Viridiplantae > Streptophyta > Magnoliopsida > Santalales > Viscaceae > Viscum > Viscum album. The sequence continues at coordinate 407,439,122 of OY728146.1, forward strand.
ATTTACTGGATGTTATGGACAATGAAATACATTGAAAACTACAATGGAATTTATGACTCATAGTAGGATATTTCATCAATTTTTTTCACAGGCACTCTAACTTGGATAGACTAATGGATCTCCCTCTTCTCCAGTTACCCTACTAGTTAACCACCATAACACAAAATGAGGGTAAAAATGTGTGAATGTTGAAATTTTTATAATTTCTAATACTGACTGTGACCTTGATATCATTGAGGATCACTGTCCAGACCCCAGAAATATTGATCACGGAGGGATGCATGCTAACATTGGGTGGACTGATAGAATTTGGAAAATCATAGCCTCTAAAGTGAACCAAAATCCATATATGTAGAAACTGGATTGGGTCACACATCCTAAAATTTTCTCCCCTCACCACATTCTGAAACTGACTATAGGGAATGACCAATAATGATACACCTATATTTTCCATATTATCAGTTGAAATGTTTGTCTCCACCACTAGCATCCCTGGGATTAGGAAAATGTGAGTGTATTTTATTAGGTGTACCCTTCCATGGATAAGTGTGTATAGAAAATAGTAGAAGAAAATGTATTGTTTCCTGTCTTCGAATATCCAATAATCCCACTTCTCATAGTCTGCCTCCTCCCAAATCATATAGTACGGACCAATCCTTCCACTTTGAAGTGCAATATTGAATTGCTTCATCTACCAAAAAATCTTCATAGTTCGGTTCTTCTTCCATAACATCATTATCCCTGTCTTAAATGAAATGTCCTTATACAAGAGGAGAGTGAGTCCCTTCTTTTATTTCAACACATCAATAAGATATATTAATGGGCGTGGAGTTTGCACCATATCTAACCAAATGTATTATACATGAATAATATATCATACAAGAACCCTCTCGATGGGATTACATCATTGTAATACACATCCCAAAAGATGATTCCCACATCCCTGTTTTGAAGGTGTAACATGTTCGTTTACAAAGACTAATAGTTTAGGAGCTCTGGTAGCAGTTCTAATTCTACGCATGTGTGAAATTGTTCTATCCATGATAACTAAAATAAACTGATATGACACATATCATCCCCATATTCCTAGAATATATAGTATTCCATGTATTTCTTGGTATATGATTTGTAAAATTTATTAAGGCCCACAGGTTCTAGTTGTTATGGAAATGTTTGTTGTTGTCTAGCATATTACTCTGGGGGTTCTACCATTTCAAGTCAATAAGTCTTTTTCATATGGTTTTCCCCATAACGATCCATATTCATTCAATCAGAATATAGATGGAGAATTACATGTGCTCTAGAGAAGGGTGAAAATGGATATTTATTTTTTAGTGATTAAGATCATCCTCTCATGTGAACCAATATTGAATTGTATTGACATCAATAATTGGGATGGACACTTCATTTTTAATCCCAATCATGTGTCGAACGAGGTGTTTTCTCAATGGATAATTCATGTGGGCCTCATTCAACATGCATAAAAGAGCTAAGTTATTGGTTATAACCTTCCTAGATTAAGGAATCTCTATGATTCATTCCACTTTGGCACTTCAAGTGGTGGAATCATCAACATTGATCTCTACCTGTTTTGATGGTTAGTCATTTTGGATGAAGTTTGAATCTCCACATAAGGTTCAGGAAAAATAAATTTCCTTTAAAATAATGGCAATGGTGGTTCAGAAAGTTACATGCTTTCATGTAAAATATCTTCTTGGTCACATAAGTTGGTTTTCAAAAGGGGATTTTCAGGAAAAATGCGGCCAAAGGCCAATTTATTCAAGTAAATATTGATTTACATCAACGAGAGATCAATCCAATAACATGAGATGTTTTTTTATTGTAAAATCGGTATTATTAACTATTTATAGCCCTTGAAAGTTGTATTTCACACAACGTGCAACACATTTTCATACCCAAATTCAAATCATTCATGATCACATTGAAATGAGCCACTGTCTTCATTGATTCCCTTGAAACATGACTTGATGGTCCCATTTCATAATTTATTTTAGGGGGTGTGGGGTTGGAATCAAAATCTCATATAGAATATTAAAAGATTAGTTTTAGGAGGTCCAAACACATGGATCATACTGAAGGAAAATTCTAAAGATGATATACAAGTTGAGCGCAAGATCTAGTGAGTGCGTGACAAGATGAAATTATGCACTCAATATTCTTGCATAGCCAAGGAGATGTATAGTTTTTTGGATTCTACATGAGATCATGGAATTCATTTGTTTCAACCATAAAATATGCATGCATTTCATGTTAGATAAAATCATTACGTGCTACACTTGTGTAAAATTATCCAATTGTGTACAAAAGACGACGTCAGCCTTGACTTGTTGAGAAACCAGGATCTACTAGAAATGGATGGAGAATCAAGAAATTAAATAAATGTTACAATATAGTTTCACTATAATGTTTATGGAATTTTGCTTTAAATTGAAACTGACCACCACTTCTAAAAAAGTATATCTATTAGATGATGTGATTCTCTATTATATGTATTTCTCATTCTTCCTCGATGTCCTGAAAAACCAACGACAATGGATATTAAATGTTTATATTTTTCATGAAATACTTATTATGGTCCAAATCATGGCTTGGCATTTGGTGGAGTGATCCATAAGAAACTCATCCTAAGGCTTGTTGGGTTCGCGTAGAGGGATGATTACTACAGGAAACCCCACCCATTGCACAACAACAAAAAATGTGTGAAACTATGCCTCTTTAATCTATCAACATCCATCAATTTAAATTTTTCTAGAGCCCCATTCACACATATATTTACTATTTAACCAAAAAAATTGGGAAACAACTCAATGGTCCCCAACAAGATGTTCTCTATGCCCCTAGTGAATTCATTAACCAATATGATAATTATAATAGTAGGTTCCCAAATGTATTTTTTAAGAAATATGAATCTTAAGACTAGACTCATGATTGAAAAATCATCCAAGTTATTTTTAATGTCATTCCCCATATATTGTCACTTGAGTGTTGGTCATGTAAGCCTTAGTGGTATGGAGTGATCCATATAATGATTGAGATATAAGATACAAAACATCCTAGTTCCATGTCCTAGTTTTATGATGTCAATTATAATGAAAATGTCATTGTAATATTAAATAAAACCATAGACTTACAAAATAAGATAATCATAGGATTCCCCATTCACGATCATCTTGGGATGACACATTCTCCCCATCATTGAGAGGTGACACCCATACCAGGAAAATTCCACTCATAAGAACCACACCATATTCCCATACCATTAGACATGACTCACATTCTTGGAAATATTCAATGAATAATCCCACACACCATCCCACATTGAATATTATTTAATAGCATGAATATCCTTACCACATTATGGTAAAATTTATGGATTGGAACTATCACATGACCTTGAATTATGTTATTGAACAACAAGAGTTATGATATCTGTATTTTAAATATAGAATATAGGATTCCTCCTTGATGTTTAACTCTAACATTGTTAACCCCATGAATGAAAAATTCCCTCCCAAGGATGCACCTCTTGGTGTATCTCCATAGGGATTTCAGTCTGTCTCCATAATACTATAACAGATTACCTAGATCCACATATACTATGCATTCTAATAAATACTTAATCTATTCAGGAAATACATATTCCCTCGTAGAGATACCCCGCCAGATCAATATTTATGGGGTGTCTGATATTTCTCTATAAAATGTTAAAAAATTTCCCTATAACAGCCATTATGGGGAATTACAATCAATTATTATACTACTCTAGTGTTACATATTCCAACCTATAAATGCATCTCCATATCCATGTTCATATAGAATTTGATCCATATCCACAGGAAGTTAAACACATTTCCTAGAAACATCATAACCAGGTTTCTAATACATTCACAAACTATTCAGGTGTGACATATTCCATCCTAGAGACACAACTCCTAATTTTCCTCCACAGGGTGTTTGGCCCATCACTACATGACATATTATGCATGCACTAGATCCACATCTATATTGAATTCTTATCTATTGGTAAATTATTCAGGTGTGACCTACATGTGATGCACCACCTATATCAACCTCCACATGGTGTTACGGTCCACTATTAAACTATCAAGGTGTTACTTCCTAGGGATACATCCCCATAGGAAATTTGATTGGACTCCATATGATCATAAACACGATCCCTAAATCCCAAATAATTGGATATTAAAATCCATTAGAAAACTATTCAAGTGTTATCATATATGGACACACCTCTTGGATCCACCATTCATGGGGAATTCTAATACACTATTAAAATATCTTGGTGTTCCCTCCATGGAATACACCCCTTCATCTGCCTCTATAGGGAATCTGGTATTTCTTCATAATACGTTAACAATCTACCTATCTTCATGATATGGTTAACTTGTGCTATAATCCATCTTACTAAGATCACCAAATTTTCCTCTATTGTACTTAGAAGATGTGACATGACTTAGAATAGATAACCTATAAAATATTTCTTGGATTCATACGGAAAAAATATGTGGAATATACACACCACTAGCATTGATTACCATGTGATAAAAATGGTATTCCTTGGGTTATGTGCCAAGGATGCCTCAAATTATATTCCATCCAAACTGTAATATTTATAGGTGGCCATTGTTCCCAATTTATAACACATTCAAAAGTATTTACAATGTGGCTACTCTTCTAACTGAAGGATGTTTTTATGTCAAGATAGATGTAGGGTAATTAATTGGCGTCTAAAATGAGATATAACCAATAATGTGTTCCATGAACATAAAATAATCATTGAGGGAGACCCAGGAAAATAATTGATCTCTAAGTAAAAATACATAGAAGGTGAAACCAAAATGAAATCATTAAATTTCTATCATGGAGCTAAAATCACTAATGAATTTGTCGAAATATTCCCACCCTTGGAATGTGGAAATGAGATGAACGGAAAACGTGATTCATATGACCATCTTATTGAAAGTGTTAGAAAAAATATATCTTTTATTTTATAATTTTTTTATTTTATTATAAATTAAATATGTGTTTTTCATTACATATTCCGAAATGATTCTATTAAATTTTGTATAGAATCCCTAGAACTAGTTCTTTTTCAAAAGATATCATGAATGAATCATAGTTATATCCTAGACTAATTTGAGATTATAGTGGATGAAAGCCACATTTTAGATAATTAAAAAAATTTATCAAAGAAAAATCAATTTAAATTTATTATTTTTATGTAATAATGACACTAGGATTATTATTTGGACTTGAGTAAAGTTTTGGGGGTCCTTAGAAAGCTTATCATCACACTAGTCTTTCAGTTTCGATGGGTGATTTTGATGGAGTACTGATTTTGATTATCATTTTGAATATCATTAATGGATTTTGATATGTTTTTATGGTGGACTTTTCCATGAGGAGTAATTTAACTATATAAATTATTCTTTTGAGTATAGAGGAAAAAATAGAAAACATTAAGGACACCATTATCAGATATAATGTTTTCGTGAATTGTATGGGGCCTATTTTAATGTTTTTTAAATTATTATAGATCTAATAATATAGTTTTTTACATGGTTCCAGTGTCTATGAGGACAAATTGTGCACATTTTTCATTCTACATAGGTAGTTTTTCTCTACCATGCTTTCTAAATAAATCAGAATGATATAAAATATTTATTTTTACACTAACTAATATAAATTTCTTGTTTTTTGAAGGTTGATTTAGTTTGGTTTTGTTTGAATATTTTAGTTTGAATATTGGTTTTTTCCATTAGGTACATTATTTTATGTGTCAATAAAAAGGGTAATTGGTGTGATGAAAGGAACATTATGAAATTATTTTTTATTTATCTAATTAGATAATGGTTATTATAGGATATTTGATGAAATTGAATTTCATAATTTTATTGAATTTCAATTTCATTTTCTTGAAAATGTGTTAGAGGGATTTGGCTGGTGGGAAGTTTGATTTGGTTTAAATGTAAAATTCATGAATGATTTATTTTCAAATATGTGAAATTTTTTAGATTTATTGTATTGAGTTTCGTTGATACTAATAAATTTCAATTAGTAAATTTAAATGTACATTAGATAAAAAATGGCCTTTTTTAAAATGATTTTTTGGGTATAGTTTTTTTGAAGAATATTTATATTGATTAGTTTGATAATGTATGAATAAAAGATTATTGTTATATGAATGGTACCAGTTTTAAAATTTTATAGTTTGAAATTGGGTTTCATAGGTAATTTAAAATAGTGTGAAAATTTCAATAGGTTTTATCTTTTACCAAACATGAATTTTGAAAAAATGGGTATTACTATATTTTCATTTTGGACATTGGAACTGTTTATTATTTTATCGATTATGATAATCTAGACCAAGGTATTATGTCATTTTTAATTTTAATCTTATTAATTTCTTATGTAATGATAGTGTGTTTCACATGTTCTTCAGTTAGTCTACCTAATTGATGGCACTACCGAATCTTTGAGTGTATTAGCGAAAGATAATAAAAATTTTATTCCAAAAATAATAGACTATTATCATTATATTATAGTTTCATTAGTTTAATGGTTTGAGAATATCTCTTGATGAGTTAGTTTTGTAATAAGGATTTGATAATGAGTTATTGATGTAACCTGATTGGGATCTCCTGAAGTTTCTATTAGCAGTTTCATTTCTAAGACATTACTTTTTATATTCTATAGAGGTATTCCTAGGAATTCTCTTTTGAATAGAAATTAAATATAAATTATTATGTATGCCTCCTAATTTTATTAGTAGTTGGGTCATCTTCCAAGTGATTCCTTTTAGTTGTATCATTATATGTATTTGGTGTTGCAACATCAAGGCCAGTATCCTGGAGTGTGTGTGTTACTATATTACATTGGCAAGAGATACAAGGAGTTGCATCCTGATGGACCAAATAGTTTATGGGTAATTTATGAAGGAATATATCAAAAATAAATAATAATTATAAACATGGAAAGGTAAATAAAAACACAAATTCAATTTAAATACCCCAACTATTATGGTAATATAAAGAAAAATAAAAATTTACAGGTAAAAAATTGAGAAGAAATTCCATTTATCAATAACATGAGAATTAATAGAACATATAAATAATATCATAGAAAAAATTTCATGGGTAATAATAGCTGAATTATAAATGGATATAATGTTGGAACCGGGTTCTTTAAAGCATGATTTGGTGTATGGTTTGTGTTTATTGTCAATCCTCAGTGGAAGTTCCGAATGTGTTCCAGCAAAGTGATCATACAGTTCAAGCAGACAACAGTTTTGAAGGTGGCGCTGTTTCCCAGTGTTTGCCAAATTTTTGGGCCTCAAAATCGGAAAATGAAGACATGGATTGTCTGCAAAAGGAGGTTCGCAGAAAAAGGAAGTGGTGCGCGAAATTTTAGAGGCTTGCGCGAAATACTTATGTTAGGCACGAAAAACAGCGGGATGCGCGAAATAGGGGATCAAGGTTTTTCGCGCAAATAGTGTTTCGAAATTAGTTCGGTGAAAAATGGCAAAGGCATGGGCTGCGCGGAAAATAAGGGTTGTGCGCGAAATACTTATGTTAGGCGCGAAAAAACAGCGGGATGCGCGAAATAGGGGATCAAGGTTTTTCGCGCAAATAGTGTTTCGAAATCAGTTCGGGGAAAAATGGCAAAGGCTTGGGCTGCGCGGAAAATAAGGGTTGTGCGCGAAATACTTAAGCTGGGCGAAAGATTACGCGCCAGATGAGAGGTTTTCCGCGCCGAAGGGGATTTTTTCGCGCAGTGGTCTCAGTCGCATATAAATATGAGGTGACCCCCTTCATTCGGTGTGTTGGAAGACTTAGAGAAGATTCGAGGTCTGATGCGCGAAAAAGGATCGCGTAAAGGAGCTTGCGCGAAATATTTGGAGTTGCGCGAAAAAGGGGATTTTTGCGCGAAATATTTTTCCGCGCCAAAAGAAAATGTTGCGCGCAATAGGATGATTTTGCGCGCAAATGGTTGATGTTTCGCATATTTCTCAGTAAGGTTTGTCTGCACGTTTTGGTTATCCAGTTCAGTGGTTCTGTGAGTTCTAGTGCATCTCTTCCGGACTTCGATGCAAGCAGAGTCTCGTGCTGAGCAGAGGCAAAGACTTCAATGCAAATTTATTGAAGAGACCTTCACGTCTATAAACTGAGTGAGACTTCACCAACGGCAGTGAGCCAGGGGGAGTCAACGGGAGTGACCCGAGGGAAGCAGTGAGCTATCCCTAAACCTTATGTAAAGGCAGTGAGCCTGGGACAGAGTGTCTGTACCCGAACTTTTGTATCCGCAGCTAGTGAAGCATAGTGGATTTAGGTACGACCGACAATCTGTCGGCGTATGCTCCTTGGACGTAGCCCTTAGTGGTGAACCAAGTAAAAATTGTTGTGTCATCTCTCTGCATGTGAATGTTTAATTGCTGATCATATCCTTCATACAGGTTTAAGAAGTTCCTGCCAACGTGGGAACAAGATCCACAACTTTAAGAAGAAAAAGTTTCCACCCTAATTCACCCCTCCCCTCTCAGGGTGTCCCGGGGTCCTTCAAGTGGTATCAGAGGGAGGTTGCTGGTCTTGAATCTGTCCTTTGTCGCCATGGAGAATGCAGCCAATGTGAGGGGAGTCCCTCTCTTTGATGGAAATAATTTTCAGATCTGGAAGAATAGGATGCGATCTCATCTAAGATCTCTTGGAATGGAAGTTTTGTTTTCTATTGTGCAAGGAATACAAGTCACTGATCAAACAGGACTGGCTATGACTGACACAGACAGGAAAATTCTTGATGCAGATGCTAAAGCTCAAAATGCACTCACCGCAGCTCTTTCTGATCAGATATATCTAAAGGTGATGAGTTGCACTTCAGCAAAGTCTATGTGGGATAAACTTGAAAACATTTATGAAGGAGATAGCAAGGTAAAGGAGGCAAAACTTCAGGTTTTACATAACAGGTTTGACGACCTAAAGATGCATCCCAATGAAAATGCAGATTCATTTTTTAATCGAATTACTGAAGTAGTGGGAGCAATTCGAGGTCTTGGAGAAGAAATCAAAGACATTGATATCGTTAAGAAAAAATTGAGAAGACTTCCTCCCATGTACAATGCAAAGGTGTCAGCCCTAGAAGAAAGAGATCTATCCAAACTTTCTCTGGATGATTTGTTAAGTAGTTTAGTGGCATATGAGATGAGAGTCAAACCTGAAGATGCCACGACTCGCGTGAGCAAAGAAATGGCATTCAAAGCCATGGACAAACTGAAAATTTCAGAAGATAGTAGTGGTGATGATGACGAAGAAAAAGAAATTCTTTCCCTCATCGCGAAGAAGCTGAAAAAGGGTAAAGGTAAATTTAGAGGTAAGTTACCTCTTGCATGTTTCCGTTGTGGAAGAGTTGGGCACATTGCCTCTCAGTGCCAAAGAAAGTTGGATAATGATGAGAGCGAAGCTGAAGACATTGAAAAGCCTCGGAAAAGGTTTTTCAAAAAGGGTGATTTCAAATCTGGAAAGAAAATGCAGAGGAAGAGCTTTGTCTGTGAGGAAGAAGATGATGATATTGAATTCTGTGAGGAAGAAGAACCAGAATTTAAAACTGAAAAACATGCTTCCATGATGGCTACCACTGAAATATCAGATTCTTCAATCAATAAAGGCATAGATAATCAGAGTACTGCCCTTGATAATCCAAAGGTTCAAATTAAGGATGCTTTCTCCAAGATTGAGAGTAAATTTAAGAAATGTTATAAGTGGAAGGAAATGGTCAAAGAGTCATCAGAATATGTTGATGAACTTGAAGCTGAAATTGAACGTCTGGAAGAGTTTGTGAAAGTTCAGTCTAAAATCATTGAAAGCAATGATGATGTATTGGATCTTAAGATAAGAATTGAAGAGCAGGGAAAGGTCATCAATGACCTCACCTCAAGACTGGAAGAAAAGTCCAAGACTACTGAAGGTCTTGAGGAGGAAATTGTTACTCTTAGGAGTAAACTTGAGACCGAATCTTTTTCAAAAGAATCAAGGAAGAAAATACAACCTAGAAGATTCTCAGATGCTGAATTATTGGCAAGAGCCAAATGTGGTTCTGATGGAGTTGAAAAAATCTTGAGCGTTCAAAGACCCGCCTGCATGGGAAAGCGTGGAATTGGATGTGAAGCTGAGACATCAACTGCTGGAAATAAAGAAATTCAATAGAAAGACAAAACGAAGGTTGAACATGTTGAAACATTTTCTGAAGTGCTGAAAAAGGAACCCTCAATCCAAAATAGAAGGATAACTGACAATTACCATCAAACATTTAGAAATGATGGGCAGTTCAACTACTCTCACAGGGATGAAGGTATAAGGAGAAATTCAGGTGTGAAGGCATTCCCTCACATGAAGTGTCAATTCTGTGGCTATCTGGGCCATACTATGTCATATTGCGAAGAGGCAAGGAGTTACTTTAATGGAGAAGATCTGGGAAATCAGCAAAGGAGACCGATTTCATATCCTCCATCTTATAGAAGAAATATCTTCCATGGTTACTGTTTTAATTGTTCTAACTTTGGCCATAAAGCTATGTTTTGCAGGCAGCGGTATGACAAGAGAAATTCATACAACACCCAAAGACGGGACAGGGTTCATCCTCCTGATGATGTTGTTCTCACAAATAGTTTTTCTCTTCTGGAAGAAGATTATGGGTATGAAGACTCAGATTATGTGGAAGAAAGTTTTAAAAGGCCATCAGTGTCTTATGCTCAATCCAATATCTCATGGAAAGAAAAGAAGAAAATCGAGAAATCCAATCTTGCGGAGGTAGCCCTCAAAGCTACAAAGAGTAGCAGCACCTGGATTCTTGATAGTGGATGTTCTTCCCATATGACAGGAAATGTTGACCTTCTGAAGAACATTGAAAAGAAGGTTGATGGAACAGTACGGTTTGGTAACGATGGCGCTTTGAAGATTAAAGGCAGTGGGAATACTGCTCTCGCCAACGGAGAGCTGAAAAAGACTGAAGTTCTTTATGTGGACGGTCTACGCCATAATCTCCTCAGTGTAAGTCAACTCTGTGACTCAGGGCTCATAGTAACCTTCAATCAAAAAGGCTGCACTATAAAAGGAAAAACAGGGAATTCTCTTATGAAAGGTTGTAGAACAGATGGAAACTTATATCAGGTTGACAGCAAAGTGAACTCTTGTTACTTGTCTGTTGACGAAGAAAACAATTTATGGCATCGAAGGCTGGGGCACATTAACCAACAAGACATGGAAAAGATATCTAAGCTGAAGATAGTCATGGATATTCCCATTCTAAAACGCGAACGGGAAAAATTTTGTGATGCCTGTATTCGTGGGAAGCTGGTCTGTAATTCGTATCGTCCAAAGAAGAAAAGGGCATCACATCTTCTCGATCTCATTCACACTGATGTATGTGGCCCAATAAATGTTGCTGGAACCTATGGAGAGAGGTACTTCGTCCTTTTCATTGATGATTATAGTAGAATGGCTTGTGTAATGGTGATTCACAGGAAGCGACAAGTACTTGATTGCATGAAAACTTATCGCCGAATTGCCGAGAATGAAACTGGACGGTCAATAAAAGTCCTACGATCGGACAATGGAGGGGAATACACATCCATTGAGTTTGAAAACTATCTAGAGAAACATGGAATACAGCATGAGGTAGCTGCTGTGAGAACTCCACAACAAAATGGAGTTGTTGAGCGTCGAAATCGACAGGTCAACAATATGGCCAGGACTATGTTGATTGAGAGTGGTATCTCTCGCCATTACTGGAAGGAGGCTGTTGAAGCTGCAGTTCAAATTCAGAATCGAACAGGGCTCTACATGGGAGAAATGAAGACACCGTACGAATTATGGCATGGAAGGAAGCCTTCCTTGAAATACTTTCGGGTTTTTGGAAGCAAATGTTTCATCCGGAATAAAGAAGGAAACCATGGAAAGTATGGTGACAATGCTGATGAAGGAATTTTTCTTGGGTATCCAATGAACAGTAAAGCTTACAAGTGTTTCAATAAACGCTTGGGGAAGATTGTGGTAAGCAGTGATGTTAAGATAATTGAAGAGAAAACCACAAATGCTTCAAGGACGCCATATGCGGATGTGATGGACAATCAGGAAGAAAGTGAACGTGAAGAAAACACAAACACAGAGATAGAGGAAGTTGTTCAAAACTCTCAGCAGTCACATCATGATGTTAACTCAGAAGAAGAATCAGAAGAAGAACCTATAGCTGAAAAGAATGCTACTGAATCTCTCAGGAGAAACCGAAGAGCTGATATTGATCCATCCAACGTAATTGGGTACATGAATGCACCCACTCAAACAAGGAGGATGAGAAATAACACACCTTCTGCATTTCTATCAGTTGTAGAGACAACCTCATTTGAAGAAGCTGCAATGGATGAATCCTGGGTCAAAGCCATGAATGAAGAGCTAGATCAGATTGACAAAAATCAGAAGTGGGTTTTGGTCCAGAGACCCAAAGGTCACAATGTGATTGGCACCAAATGGATTTTCATGAACAAGTTTGATGAGCATGGCAATGTTATCAGAAACAAGGCTCGACTGGTATGTAAAGGGTATTCTCAGATTGTAGGTGTTGATGTTGAAGAAACCTTTGCTCCAGTGGCTAGATTGGAGTCAATCAGGCTATTCCTTTCCATGGCTCTCCAAAGAGGATATAAAGTATATCAAATGGATGTCAAGACAGCATTCTTAAATGGTGTACTCGAAGAAGAAGTCTACATTAAACAACCAGTGGGTTTTCTTCTTGGTGCTGATGAATCAAAGGTCTGCAAGCTAAATAAAGCACTTTATGGATTAAAACAGGCACCAAGGGCATGGTATTCTAGACTAGATTCGTATCTCAAAAAGCTGGAATTCAAAAGAGGAGGAGTTGATCACAATCTCTATGTGAAGAATTCTCCAAAAGATCAGTTCATGGTTCTTGTTTACGTCGATGACATTATATGTGGTGGCAGCAAACAGAAATCAGTGGATGAATTTGCCAATCATATGAAATCAGAATTTGAAATGTCAATGATTGGGGAGCTCACATATTTCTTGGGACTGCAAGTGACTCAGAGGAAAGACTACACTTTTATCTCTCAGGAAAAGTATGCAAGAGAGCTGCTGAAGAAGTTTAACATGCAAGACTCCAAACCAATGTCAACTCTGATTGCAGTTGGAACCAAACTTGGGAAGCATGAGGATGGGAAATCTGTAGATCCCACCCTGTACAGGAGAATTATTGGGAGCCTACTGTACCTGACAGCGACACGGCCAGATATTGTCTTTTCCACATGTCTTTCTGCCCGCTTTCAAAGTAATCCAAAAGAGGAACACATGACAGCAGTGAAAAGAATCATGAGGTATATTCAAGGTACTTACAAGTATGGATTATACTTTGCTGTAGGAAGGGATAGTGAATTATCCGCATTTTCTGATGCTGACTGGGCTGGCGATGTTGTGGACAGAAAGTCCACCAGTGGTGGAGCATTCTTTATCGGAAATAATTGTGTTGGCTGGTTGAGCAAGAAACAAGAAAGTACTTCTCTTAGTACTGCTGAAGCAGAGTATATATCTGCCACAAAGTCATGCACTCAACTGCTATGGATGAAGCAACAATTAACAGATATTGGTGATGAGGTAAAGCAGCCAATGGTGATCTACTGTGATAACAAAAGCGCAATTGATCTCACGAAAAATCAGGTTCAGCATTCTCGTACAAAACATATTGAAATACGGTATCATTTCATCAAAGAAAAGGTTGAACAAGGGGTGATTAGACTGGACCATGTGGGAACTGATAAGCAGGTAGCTGATATCCTGACAAAGCCACTGTCAGCAGCTGTGTTTGAAAAGCATCGGTTGAACCTAGGTGTTCAACCACCTCCTGCTGCATAAGGAGGTTTCGAAACTCCCCTCTCCCCGTTTGTTTTAACTGTTTTTATCTGCTTATGGCTGTGATGCAGGTTTATGGGGGAGATACTATCCAGGGGGAGTATGGATTGAGCTGAACGTTGAACAAACTTTTCGGTCTTTGGTTTTATTGTCAATGGGGGAGAAAGGAATAAATTCACGGCAAGAGAATTCAAGGCAAGAAATTCACGGCAAGAAATTTACGGCAAGAAATTCTTCTGTGATGGAAGTGTAAGATTGTGATGAGAAGTTTAATAAGGATAACATCGGGTGTCATGGAGAAGAATTTCAAAACACTAAGACCCAATTCAAGCTTCCTCTCTTGTTTTCTACACCGAGCATTGCTCACGTAGACTTAGAGTGTTGGCTGAGTTGATTCTTGCGTTTTGGATTTGCTCATGGTTGGAGATCTATTGAATTTATTCTGATTGCCAACAAACCCAAAGGGGGAGATTGTTGGAACCAGGTTCTTCAAAGCATGATTTGGTGTATGGTTTGTGTTTGTTGTCAATCCTCAGTGGAAGTTCCGAATGTGTTCCAGCAAAGTGATCATACAGTTCAAGCAGACAACAGTTTTGAAGGTGGCACTGTTTCCCAGTGTTTGCCAAATTTTTGGGCCTCAAAATCGGAAAATGAAGACATGGATTGTCTGCAAAAGGAGGTTCGCAGAAAAAGGAAGTGGTGCGCGAAATTTTAGAGGCTTGCGCGAAATACTTATGTTAGGCGCGAAAAACAGCGGGATGTGCAAAATAGGGGATCAAGGTTTTTCGCGCAAATAGTGTTTCGAAATCAGTTCGGTGAAAAATGGCAAAGGCATGGGCTGCGCGGAAAATAAGGGTTGTGCGCGAAATACTTATGTTAGGCGCGAAAAAACAGCGGGATGCGCAAAATAGGGGATCAAGGTTTTTCGCGCAAATAGTGTTTCGAAATAAGTTCGGGGAAAAATGGAAAAGGCTTGGGCTGCGCGGAAAATAAGGGCTGTGCGCGAAATACTTAAGCTGGTCGAAAGATTACGCGCCAGATGAGAGGTTTTCCGTGCCGAAGGGGATTTTTGCGCGCAGTGGTCTCAGTCGCCTATAAATATGAGGTGACCCCCTTCATTCGGTGTGTTGGAAGACTTAGAGAAGATTCGAGGTCTGATGCGCGAAAAAGGATCGCGTAAAGGAGCTTGCGCGAAATATTTGGAGTTGCGCGAAAAAGGGGATTTTTGCGCGAAATATTTTTCCGCGCCAAAAGAAAATGTTGCGCGCAATAGGATGATTTTGCGTGCAAATGGTTGATGTTTCGCATATTTCTCAGTAAGGTTTGTCTGCACGTTTTGGTTATCCAGTTCAGTGGTTCTGTGAGTTCTAGTGCATCTCTTCCGGACTTCGATGCAAGCAGAGTCTCGTGCTGAGCAGAGGCAAAGACTTCAATGCAAATTTATTGAAGATACCTTCACGTCTATAAACTGAGTGAGACTTCACCAACGGCAGTGAGCCAGGGGGAGTCAACGGGAGTGACCCGAGGGAAGCAGTGAGCTATCCCTAAACCTTATGTAAAGGCAGTGAGCCTGGGACAGAGTGTCTGTACCCGAACTTTTGTATCCGCAGTTAGTGAAGCATAGTGGATTTAGGTACGACCGACAATCTGTCGGCGTATGCTCCTTGGACGTAGCCCTTAGTGGTGAACCAAGTAAAAATTGTTGTGTCATCTCTCTGCATGTGAATGTTTAATTTCTGATCATATCCTTCATACAGGTTTAAGAAGTTCCTGCCAACGTGGGAACAAGATCCACAACTTTAAGAAGAAAAAGTTGCCACCCTGATTCACCCCTCCCCTCTCAGGGTGTCCCGGGGTCCTTCATATAATTCTTAAATATCCGAAATCATGTTCCCCAAAAACATGATACCTTTACCAAAAATACTTTTTACATGACGGTACATAACATATTAGTTTCAAGAAATTTTACAACATAACTTAAAACATACATGTTACAAAAGGATATGGTTTGGCCATCTGAATTTTGTCTCCTATGAATTTAGATGAATTAAGGGTCTTAAATTTACTATTACCCAAACCATTTCATATATATCAAAACATTCCACATCTATCTAATAATATATTTAATTCATAACAAATCTTCCTAGACATCATGTGCCTATATTGTGTAACAGATATGGATTATCAATTTTCACCAATTTAATCAAATATCTATAAACGTAATTACTATTTCTATACATAGTATATAGTTTATGAAAAAAAATTATGCAAAATAATATAAATTTTTTTTGAGAAATTTATTTTCCATAGGAATGTGAATGATTTAAAATAAATATTATGACTATAAAATGAATCATGGAAGTGAACACCAATATTTTTATAGGTCAAAGTGATCATAAAAAATCTAGAGGAAGATTAAGGATGAAATCTATATATAACCATTTTATTAGTAATAAAATAGTTTTTTTCATTTATTAATAGAATAATATAAAAATATCATTCACAATAGGCAGGTGGAATGTATCAATTTCACTTTGAGAGAAATTTTTTAAATATTTTTCTTTAACAAGCATTTAAAAAAAATGGACGTAAATAGGAAAAGGATTTTTAAAAAAGATATTAAATATCATTGGTATTTCTATACATGCCATACATGTAAAAAAATATCATATGACATCATAAAATGGAATGAAAATTGCCATTTTTTTAAATGAAATGACTTTTCTTTTCACATTTTTGGTAAAATACAAACATGCATTGTTTTGAAAATGATATAATATTCTTATTAATAAAATAAAGATAAAAAATGGGTTAATATTACTATTATAAGTATTTTTTAAATGGGAAAACAGTTTTTTACAAAACATGGTTTTGGAAGAAATCATATTTCCTACCAAAAAAATGACGTTTTATTTTATTAAATTATTTTATCAATTAATATAACTACTAATGTGTGAGAAAATTGTACTATAACATGAAATTATCATGAATTAATATATTATGAGAAAATTAAAATGGATTATTAAATATTTTTCACATAATTTACTTTAATTGTAAATCAAAAATAAATAATCACAATTAAAATGAGATTGTGAAGTAAACCCTTGAAAAGATCCTAAAGTAAAGGTGAAAATAAACCATTGAATATATTATATATATCAATTTTAAACCCACATAATAAAATGGAAAAATAATATAACATAATAAAAAGACATTATAAATATTATTATAGAATAAAACTATCGACAAAATTGAACTTTTACCCAATGAGTGGAAATAGAGTTATAAGATTATTTACCGATTGATATATTTTAATTCAAATCCCATTAAATGAAATAATGAAAATTTAAACATAAATAAATTTAAAAATTAAATATTAATTTTGTCATATGATGAAGTGTAAATATAGACACCATATAAATCAAATTACATGCATAACATTACATTATGTGAAAATGAAATGAAATTGAGATAGAATCTCTTACCTTAAACATCCTATTTTTGAAAATCTTTTAAACTCCTATAAATTGGTTCATAAATTATTATTAATTTATAATATAACCATATTTATATTTTTTATATCATATTTGATCCATCTAAAACATATAATTACACATTAATTTACAATATTTCATTTTTTTGATGTTTTGGTTCTTAATTGTCTTATTTTTCAAGCGCGTTTTGTTGTGAAAGATTCAGTTCTTGTGCATCTTATACAGTCATATAATCCCTTTAAAAATAATTATAACACAATTAATTTTTTAACCTTAATTTAACTTTTAAAATCTACCTTGGATGATGGTTATGAAAAATTAAGTATGATACGATCATAGAGATGGTAGGATGTACGTACGTGTGAGTAACATTTCCATTTTCAAATGATAAATTTGGAAATAATGTGTGAAATATATAATCATTTTAATATTTATTAATATAATATATCCAT
Source organism: Viscum album (assembly GCA_963277665.1). Lineage (NCBI taxonomy): Eukaryota > Viridiplantae > Streptophyta > Magnoliopsida > Santalales > Viscaceae > Viscum > Viscum album. Next base: position 407,457,017 of record OY728146.1, read on the forward strand.
ATTATATACGTATATGTATCAGTCATAGGATTTATTGATGAAATTATAGGCACATCTCAACATGAAGGTAGTGGTCCACATATATATGAATGAAATTACCATCTTTCACTATGTGAAAAATTATGAAAATAAAATGATATAAAATACTTGTAGATTAATAAATATTTAATTAATATAATAATTATTTCATTTATTTATCATATATTCATTAACATTATTTGTATCACTAATCCTGCTAAAGTATTAGTGAATGGTGAATCACATATCTTTATGAGGCATGTAATCCACCTTACAAACTTGAAGCATTATTGTATCTCCCATAGAATTACTTGTAACAAGATATATATGATATAATTAATGAGAAGATTATAAAATGTGATAAATTATATATATATATATATATATATATTATCCAGCATCAATCCATCCTTGAGAGGTGTAAATGAAAAAATGAATGATATCAGTTCACAAGGTAGTTTTTTCATTACACACGAAGGATGATTTCCTAAAACATTTGATAGAAGTTGATATAGTTTTGCATAATACCATATATAAATATATATTATAGGAGTTAAATTAATTTTACTATATAATTATGGATAAATAATAATATAAGGAGGTGGATAAAGAAATAAAATAAACTCCCTCACTGAACAACTTTACCTCTTATTTGGGTATCCCATAAAGGATTGCAATAATGAAATTGAAGGTTAGATTTATGACCAAAACAAAGCTCCTAGTTTAAGGGTAAATAATTTGGGATGAGATTTGTGAATGAAATGGAAATCAAATATCTTTAAATGTGTTAATAATGGGGTAGAGTGAGTGCCCATTTATAAATGTGGAGCAGTGACATTTTTGTAAATGAAAAAATGTATTCACTCTTTGGATGTCTCCCATTCATCATGTGAATAAAAATTACATCAATAATATTGGGGAAGATTTATTTATTCTTGAATCACCTCAACCACACATATATAAAAAATTTATAATATTGTATTCCTTATTATTTATGTTCACTCAAGTTCACTATTTTAGTTTATGCCACCGAAACTTATAGTTTTTAATTTCACCATTAATAAATACATTATGAATGAAATGATATTTTTTTATTATAAAATTTTTACCTACATATAATAAATAGTAAGTATATTTTATTAAATAATTTGTGTGTGTGTAAAATTAATTTTAATATAACACATACAATGCACAAAACCTTGTTCAAATATTAATCAATGTAATTAAGTTTTACTGTATTAAATAATAATTATCAAAATAATTAACAATAAATTATTAAATAATATATTTTATTCATATTAAAAATATAAAATTTATTTTTTAAAATTCAACTAACTGAAGTGGAAGAATTTAACATAAATTTAGTCTCATTGATATGACGAAAAAATGGTGTTTTAATGTGAACATGTTTTATAATTTACAAAGATTGTATATAAACATTCTTAATGGGATATATAAAAGTAAACTAAATAAAATTAATTGATATAAAATAAAATTAATTTTAAAATAAAACAAATAAATAATATAATTTATCATTATTAAAAATATATATAAAAAGATACATTCAAATTAAATTTCATTCTTTAATTATTAATGAAAAATGACAATTCTCAGATAAATCCCCAAAGTTCAACCTTTTATAATTTTGGTAAAATAATTTCACAAATAAATATTATTATTCTAAACATACCAGTAAAAGATATAAAAAATTATTTTTAAATTAAGTGTCCATTTCTCGACTATTCCTTATTTTAGAAATAATACAGTTTTTTAGAAAACATTTATTTTATTTTAATTATTTCTTATTTTATTGATAATTAATATATTCCTAAAAAATATCTGTAAACTATATATTTTTATATGTTATTTAATGATATTATTACATTCCATTCAAACTAAAATACTATAATAGTCATATTAAATAATAATATCAAAAATTTATTATAGTTCAGTATAACTAATTGTTTCATGTAATACAATATAAAATTAGTGTGGTGTGTATTAAAATATTTAATCAAGGATATGTATCACATAAAATATTGAAAAATATATTATTATTTTATTATTTAAGGGAGTTATTTTATCTCCACCTAAAATAATTATGTCCCCAAAATTAGAATTTAATCTATATAATGAAAAATTTTGATATTATAAAATACTTTTATTAAAATAAAATATCTTGATAACGGTTGGTAATAAATATTATTAATAATTGATACTAGGAATTAAAAATATTATATGGAATAATACATGAATAGGTTTCCATGTAAGATAACATTGGTGTCAAGTGAAAATATATACGTTGTGGAAAAAAGAAAATAAATATAGATAGGTATTGAAGTCATTGATCAAAAAATGTGAATTATGAATAGAAATTTCAGGGACTCAAAACCATAAATTGTGGATTATTTTAATAATCATAATATTTGTTGTATATTAATTTAGTAGGGTAGTTTTTTTTCAAGATCCTTTTTTCTATTGTGTACGAAGTCTTCTACTATGTAGGAAAATACATATATATACCTACTTGATACCATTCTATTTCAAATATACAATTCTGTCACTTGATTGTGATTCAATAAATTTCTAATTCAACCCTTACATAACCGAATTAGTACCCAAAAATTTATTTTTATAATCATGAATCACGAAAATACAATTTTAACGGATTATAATATTCATTAAACAATGACACTTATTTCTTTTTATGAATAAATATTTTCCAAAAATAATATAGTTTTCATAATTAATCCAATATAATAAATTTATTTTCAAACCTAAATAGTAACACATTTGGTTCATAATTAAAATTTAATGATTAAGACATTTAACTAAAGAAAATGAAATATAAAAAAGTACATTATGTAGGTCAGTGGTATGTGTGAAACCCTTATCAGCTATTCATTATGGGTTCAAGCCCCATTACCTTATCATATGGGACATGTTTTCACCCAACATATGATATCCCCTTTTCTAATGAAATAATTATATATTTACTACAATATTCCCAAAAATATGATGGACATCATTGAAATAAAATGAATCACTAAATATCCCTTTTTACTAATTTTTCCTTATAGTTATTCCCAATTACATAATAATATTATTTGACTATTATAAAAATTTCATTAAGGATCACACTAAACCTAATCGATACAAATATCATTAAATCAGGTTTATAAAAATTTAACTAATATTTCAAAAAATAATTTTTCACTAAAACGTATCTCTTCTATAAATTTCTCTCAAAATATACTTAGTCATGGTATATTCCCATCATATAAACCGTGAAAAGTGTTTTTATGAGTTCGAACATATGATGAATCCTAAACACATAACCAATTATGGTATCCATAAATCATAATTTTTTTAGGTAATATTGGATTCTAATAGTTAAAAAATCCATCGATTCTTCTGGATTGATATAACCAAAATACCATTGGTTAAATTCTTTTACACCAATACAACATCTATTTTTTTCAAAATAGGACCTTTTTTAGAATATAGTTAAATATGGGTCATTTATTTTCAAAATATATTTAAACTATTAGTAAGGGTTCATAATAAAAAGTTGTAATATCTTATGAATATCCCATGGGAGTGTCAAACTAGGTGGGTAATAAGTCCCATTTTCAAGCATCATGTAATGATCTGGTCAAAACCATTATTCCCTTTTCATAGTAATTGCCACCAGGTACCTCTATAACTAAACATCATCCACACTTAGAATCTAGTTAGGGATGTATATAAAGGATATTTCAAATAATCTCTATCCTAGAAAAGTAGTAGGATGTTCTTATATAGTTATCCTCAAATTTTATCATTGTATTATTATCTATAATTTATATTTAACTAAATATTGTTCCTTTTATTAATAATAAAATTATTGTATTACATAGTATAATAACCCAAGCCCATGTAGTATGATAATGATTTTTTACTAATTTACATTTTTATATGATACAACGAATCATATTCTAAAGGACCAAATAATGTAACAGTCTTGGCAATCTAGATACATAAATGAATCGTACCTTATATTTGAATATAGAAATTAATACATAAAATTTTTTCTGAGAATAAAATTATTCCATTTATCATATCCATATATATATATCATGTTAAACTTAATAAAATCTAATGGAAAAGATACAAAATAATGATGAGATAATATTCTTAATGAGGGTTAATTATGATAGAATAAATAATTAATAAATAATAATAATTATTATAGAAAGATAAATAACGTAAAATAAATTCCATTTAAATAACATTAATATCATGGTATGATATGGAAGAATAAATATGGAATGTTATGTAACTGATAACACATGTCATTTAATAAAAAATATGGGAATGAAATGAAACGCTAAATAATATCATAGAGAAAATCTCATGGATAATAATATATTAGTTATCAATTAAAGAAACAATAATTTATTAGAATTCATGTTTCCATGGATCATGGAGTCATTACCATTAAGACAATTCATAATACTCTTTATTTCATACCATTTTTAAGACATTTTGCAATAGTGTTTCAAACATAATTTTTACAAACAAAATGGTTTTGGACATCTGATTATGTCTCATGAGAACACTTATTCATTTAGTTGATTGTGTTAAAATATCCCCAAAACTTTTCATACTTATCCAAAACATTCCTCATATATTAAATAATTGATTTAGTTCATAAAAAATTTTACTTATATTTATGTATCTTTATTGAGTAAAGGATATAGATTTTTTAATATTTCCCCACTTTATCAAATAGATATCAATGTAAATACTATATTTAAAAATGTTATACGGTAAAAGAAATAAACGTATCGAGGATAAATAATATTTAATTTTATGGGAAAATTAATTTCAACATTATAGTGAATAATTTGATTGAATGGTAATGACTATATAAATGAATTTAGGAAGAGAATATAAATGAATTCCTTGGTCGGAGTGATTATAAAAAATAACATGGAAGATTATGTATCTTATCAACACATAAACATTGGATTAAGAATAAATGTTGTTGTTATTAATGAATTTAAAACCCATAATAATATCTTTAAAAACAATCTTAAGGAAAATAACCATTTCATTTTGAAGAATATTTTGAATATTCATTTATTTGAACATAAAATATTAAAAAAATTCTTTAAAATTTAATCATATTGTTGAAATAGAATATTAAAAGAAATAAAATCGTAATAGAGGGAAATTATGAACATGAAATAAAATTAAAAAATATTATTAATATTCACTCTAAAATCGTTATGAAAGTGTGTGGTTCATAAAATGATGATAAGATTCCTTTCACATTTTTGTTGAAATATAATTTGGTTTTATTTTGAAAACAACATAACATTAATTTGAAAATAATATTAAAAATTAATTAAAAGTACTATGATAAATCATTTTAAAAAATATTTAAAAATTTTTGAAATAATTTTCAGAAAACATTTGTTTGGAAGAAAACAAAGTTCCCACTGAAGAGAGAATTGATGTTGTATTTTATTAAAACAATTTATCAATTAATATAATCAAAAAAGAGAAAATGGTATTATTAATTGAAAATATCATGAAAAACTATATTATAAAATAAAAGAAGTGTTTATTAAACAATTATCATATTATTTAATTTAATTGAAAATCAATAATAAAAAATCTCGATAAAAATTATATTCTGATGTAAACCCATTTAAAGATCATAGTTTTGAAATAAAAAGCATACAATTAATCTCTTATGTGTGTCAACTATAAATACAAAAAAAATAATTTTAAATAAAACATATTAATAAAAAATAAATTATACACAAAATATTATCATCTAATAATCAAAAAATCTGAACATTAAACCTAGGAGTTGATGTTGGGTTAAGAAAATCACTACCACTTGGTAAATTTTAATTAAAATATTCTTATATAAGATAATTCAATTTCAATCATGAAATTACATGAAGAATAAATTATTCATGCTTTATCATGTAAACACGTCAGTATATACATCATCTAAAATGAATAAATTGTATAACATAACAATATGCCTCAATATCATGAAATTGAGACAAAATCACATACCTTAGGAGTTCTTTTTGAGAAATGTTTATTAACATAATATATTGCGTTTTTAAAAATATTATAATTTTATAATAGATTCATATTAATAATAATATAATCATATATTCCTCTCAAATAACATCTTATTACATATTTAGTAATACTCTATCCTTATTTTAACAATTTAGTGGTAATAATTTCTGGAATTTATCATGTCTGTTTCATCTTGAAATATCTATTTCCTGAAAATATTATAATGTTATGTAAAATAAATAATATTTATAATTACATATTTATTATTTTTTAACAAAAAATTATCTTTTAAAATCAATAATGAATAAGGATCATTAATAATGAATTATATAACTATCATGGGGATGATAGGTCATACATATGCATCAATTTTTCAATTACCATTATATAAAGAATGTATGTTATATATAATCATTATAGTATGACAATAATATTATATATATCATATAATATTCATATATGTATCATCAATGTGGGTTGGTTTGGAAAAGAGAATCACATCACTTTATGAAGTAGGTAGTCCATAACTAAATGAATATTATTGTTATCTATCATTTAATGAAAATGTAATAAAATTAAATGATAAATTAAATTTCTATAATTAAAAAATATTTCAATAATATCATAATTATTTAATTTATATCAAATATAATACTTATCAACTTCCTTGTGAAGCACTAGTAAAAGAGGAATCATATCGCTTTATGAGGTGATATTATACCAGACACATGAGTGATGTCATTGTATCTCCAAAAAAAATATGATAACAAGTTATATATGATATAATGAGTATATAGGATTATATATTTCATAAATATAATATATATACTTTATATCTATCATCATTATGTACATTTTTATGATAAAATTTAAAATCAATGACATAAATTTGTAAGGCAATAGTCCATCAAAGTCACGAATGATGATTTCATAACAAATTTTATAGAAGTGGTTATGGTATTTGGTCTTCAAAATATTATAAAAACATCATATTATCTGTAATATTATGATATAATTATATCATAATGGTTAAATAATATCTTCTTTATGTTGATAAATAAATAAAATAAAGATGCTCGTTGAATAACGTTGACACTTCTTTGGGTATCCCACTTAGTTCATTACTAAATACATAATAGGCTGGATTTTTGGAAATAATAGAGATTAAAGGTCTAGGTGAGGGATGATTGGAAGCTATTTGGGGTTGTATTTTTTTAACCAATGGTTATTGAGATTTTAAAGAAGGGTGTAGAGTGAGTTTCCTTTTATAGTTGACAAAGAGTGGCATTCTTGTAAATACTCAACAATATTCACTATTTGGAGGCCTCACATACACCACGTGGATAAAAAATATTTCTTTAATTAAGGGAATGGTTTATTTGGGTTTTATTCACCATTAAAAAAAATAAAAATACTTTTAACATTTCATTCCTTAGTCATTAGGATTACACAATTTTCTCCTTTTATTTTGTACTATAATGACATCTATATTTTTATTTAGCTATGTAATTTATCCATTATGAGTTTAATAAAAATCAATTTAATTATATATTTTATACCTAAATATTCTAAATATAAAATATAATGTATTAAAAAAATATCACTTTTGTTTGTAAAATTAATTTTAATAAAACACATGTAATGTTCAGAACTCTATTTTTATGTTAATCTCGGAAATTAATTTATATTATTTTTACTATTTATTATGATTTAAACTTATTTTTATATTATTAGATCATATAAATTATTTCTATTCCGCATATGTGAAAATTTATTTTATAATTAAATTAATAAATAATCATGTAAATGGTATTAAAAAGATGCATTTTTAAGTGAAAATGTTCAAAATTTTAAAATATTTTCATATCCTAATTCAACATGAATATTATTAAAATGACATAAGTAATATTAATTAATTTAAAATATAAATAATTTTACATAAATTTAAATTAAAAATATAATTTTACAATTAAAATCATTTAAATGAATCGGCAGTTTTCAATTAAATTTAAGTATTATTCAATATATATCAAAAATGAATATTTTAAAAACAATCCCAAAACATAAAACTAATAAACTTTTGGTTCAATATTTTAAAAAATTAATTTAGTTTAAAAATTAATTTTCATAAATTATTAAAAATTATTTTTAAATTATGTTCACAAAGCTCGACTAATCTGCCTTTTAGAAAAAATCTTGTTTTTGAGAAGACATCTCGTTTTCCATTGTATGAGTAATAATTTATTTTTAATAATTATAAATCTAATAAAAACGTGTAGCATTTATATTTTAATAAATTAATTAGTACTATTATTATTTGTTAAATCCAATATTTATTTAATAATTGTTATATTAGATAATATTATTAATAATATATTGTTGTTCAGTAAAACTCGGTCTTTGGATTAATGTATGCTAAACATATTATTGTGTGTATCAAAAACTGAACCCATTTTTTAGTGTAATGGAAGTTTGAATCAATGTTGTGTGTCTTATAAACTATAAAATTCAATGTTCTCTTGTAATAATTTTTGGGTGTCAGATATGTTCTTTTTATATTTATTCTTTCCTGGCATATTTTGTTTACTTTTTAAGGGAATTTTGTGATTTTGATAACGTATCTATTTTGAGGTAGGATTATTGTTGGATTTGAGTTTGGGGGACCATTGGGTATATTATTGGGTAATTTAGATAGATTTAATCTTTATAAAGGTCATCACGTGATGGTTTTATTTTCCTGGATTCATCATCAGAAAATGTTTTATAGTTGGGTTCAAAGATTACAAATTATATAAAGTGGCCCAGGACTATAAATCATTTAATTATTTATTGGATTTCTGGTGAGATGAAATTGTTATGTCTTGTGGTTGATATGTGTGTATTTCTTGAGGGTGTTTTTTGTTTTCTATATTTTGGAATTCCATTGAGTTGAGTTCATCTTGGGGTCTTGGACTATTTATTTTTCATTACTCATGTATGACAGATTTGGGTGATTTTTTGGTGATTCATGGAAACATACTCTTATGAATGAAGTTTTTTCCTTGTTTTTTTTCTATTTTTTACTCAAAATTTGGATAATTTCAAAATAGTTTAGTGGAATATTACTTATCTCTAATTCATTATGGAATTACCTTATGCATATATTTATGTTTTGGTAAATGATGATTATATTTCTGTATCATTAACCTAGTAATTGTTATTTTTATTTTTCTCAATGGTTTCGTCCAATATTCTATCTTTATACATTTTTTTCGCATATCTCACATCATTCCCTATGGTGTGGTTCTTGTTATATTTAGTTATTTTAGATCATTCCAAAAACATTCTAGGGGATACAAATTCATTTGGATGAGTTTGTCACAATAAATTTCACTACAAAGTTAATTATTTTATATAGTTTCTATTAATTTGTAAAAAAATATATAATTTTATAAGATTAAATAATGATTATTTTTTCTTATAATTTTTTCCATTAAATTTTTTTGGGAGAACAATATTTAAAAAACACTTTAGTACACCATATACGGGGGAATTTTTTGTTTGGCTTGGACATTCACCATTCGACATATGTGGGTAGAATATTGATCATGTATGTCCTAGTATAATACTTTTGGATTCATCTATAGGACTCATTTTCATAGTGTAACCTATAAAAATGGTTTGGAATACAATGTGATAAGTTGTATAGTTTAGATCTTCTATTTAACATATACATTTATATTGTTGGTTCAATGTTAGTGATTTTTGTATCCAAACCATGAAAAAAATTATTTTTATTTTAGTTTAATTGTTATATACAACACATGATTGGTAAAACCATCCATAAAAACAATGTGAGTTTCCCATAATAAATGAATTATGTTTTAAAAATTAAATATGGCTTGATTTGTGTTGTTACCACAAATTTTATATTCTCCAACCCATGGGACTCAGCCGAGGAGCCTTCCAAGGAATCACCTCACCACACTTAAGTAATTAAAATCACGTGGGTAAATTTTTTCATGTGAAATCCCCAGGTATTATCCTTATTATTTAATTTTTATCTTCTCCTTCATACAACTTCAATTATTCATTGTTTTCCCTCTAATACAAATAATAGTGAATACCAAGTTTATTTTTTTGGGGGGGGGGGAATGTTATGGTATTCAAGGTGTTTTTGTTGTGATATTATTTTTTGGGGATCCATGAAGCTTGTTTGGGTGTTCAACATCATAGGCAATGAATTTGAGCTCGATGACCATTAAACTATTTTAACTGAATATATATATTTTCACAAAAAAAATAATTTCATATACTTTATAGGATATATAAATGTTTTATTTTATCAGTAATGTCTTTTTATTGTAGTTTGGATGTATTTTATAACGGTTTAAATGGTTCTTAAAATAGGAATAATGTTGTAACCTTTTATTTAATGTGATTATAGAAATGAAAATAAAACATTGATAATTGAAAGTATTATTTTTAATCAAGTGTGAAATTTAAAATTATATGACTCAGTTTGGGTCATTAAAAAGTGACAAAATATTTCATTTAGATTTGAGGATTTTTATAGGGAAATTGTTTTGAATCATGTATTGTTTTTAATATAGATATGTCAGATGATTTTATAAATGTATCATGAAATGGATCTCATCAATTATATTTTAAAAATTTATTTTAAAATAAATTTCAAAAAACAATAAATGATTTTTCTTTAAAAGTATAATTTCATGGATGTATTTTTTACAACATTTAATTCATTTTAAATTTGTTAAGGCTTACGATTCCTTCTTAAACATAATTATTATTTTACATGATATGGATTGTAGAATAATGTGTATTTTTTATATTTCATTTGATATGGATTCTATTTGAAGTCGTTTATTTATTTTGGGTGTTCATGATGTGAGGTGAGTTTTTAAATTTTCAATAATTCCGTTTTTATTTCACAACTAATATTACTAGAAATATAGGGGGGTCCTAGGAGTCATAGGGGTGATGATAGATGCTTACTATATAGCCCAAATTTGTTGGAATGGGTATTCCATGATTATGGGGATGTTATTAATATTTTCATGACTTATTATATTCCCCCTTTACTAATTTTATATGAAATGTGCATAATTTGTGTGAAATATTAATGTTTTAATATTAAGTATAATTTTTGAGCATTTTTAGAAGTAGTCCAATTGAGTCAGTTTATTGTGTTAATAATAACTGTCAGTATACTGATCGAAATTGTGTCGTTCTTGTTTTTTAGGATTCTCCTTTCAATATACAACATTTCATTAGAAGGTACCATGAGCCAATTCTACCATTTGGAGGGTCATATGGTCCTCACAAACAAGATCAATGAATCTGTGAATAAACTAGACTAGCCTTGAAGATTGATATACTAGGCTCAATACAGAAGTCCAAAAACTTTAAATCTCCACCATAACTTGGGGGACACAACATGTCATCTTGTATAAAAATTTCAAGGCCCAAATCCAATTACAAAGGTCCCAAATGAAGGTTTGAAGTCCATCCCACCATTCTGTACGAGAATTAAAATCAGTATACTATTCATGACATATCTCATGATATAAGCATCAAATCTAGCTGAGATTTTTCAGAGTGAAATAGAAGATATAGGTGGCATACTTTATTGATGAAGTCATTCGAATTTGAAAGCATCTTCCTGTTCCAAAATCCATTCTCATTTTGGCCATCTAAAAAGCATGGATAGAAAAGTACAGTTTACCTTTGTTTAATAAAACCGCCATAACTTCGGCTCCCCTTGTCGAAATGCCTCCAAATGTTGACAGTAGTCGGAAAACCTTATTATATACAACTTTGTAGAAGGAAATAGTTATAGATTAGGCTGTCAGAATAGCCAAATTTGAGATGAAATTGTAGGGAATGATTGGGAATGCAAACAATCCACTCCTTGGGCTATAAATACTCTCCTCTTCTCTCCTTGAGAGGGGTTGGCATTTCAGAAGAGAAGAAATCATATTGGCACGACCAAAGCCTTTCCAAAGGCTTGGGAGGACCTGCCATACTCATGTTTTTATTTGATAGACCTTTCCTCCTCTCTTTGTTTTTACGTAATTTTGTGTTCTTCATTTTTGTAATTTTGTAAGTCTCTTTCTTTGTAATTCTGTTTTAATGCAAGTTACTTCATCAATATCTATTATTCTCATACAACTTCTGTAGTTTAATATGTATGTTCTTAAAATAGTTTAAATTCAGTTCAATCCCCTTCCCTTATTTTTCTTCCTAATTCATTTGAAAATCCATTTTTAATTATCATCATCGTTCGTGTGTGTGTGTCAATGTACCACTCTTTTCTAATCCCTTTCTTTTTCTTCTAATCTTAATTTATCATCATAATTATTTTAACCAGAATATTAAACATCCAAATGGCTGAGTAAATCTTTCATTTGGGTGAGTTATAATTCGGGGATGTTAAGTGATTGAGAGTTTTGCTGGATGAGTATTCTTTAAATTAATATTGTGTATGTTAAACTTAATATGTCATGGATTAATGATATTTTTTGTTTAACGAGTGGTTTCCATGGATTATTGGAACCATAAATACAATACCATAAATATGTTTTGATTGATATTATAACACTAAGTTAAGTTAAGGCTTGGATTAAAGCCTTTACCCTTAGGAATTCCAATCAACGTCAACTTATGACATGGGTGTTAATTTAATGCAATACAAAGTAAGGCTCAAGGATATCACATGATTAACTCCCCAATAATGAACTCACCACAACATTTATCAATTTGGTAAATCAAACATCATCCATAAATCATTTCAATTAAGCTCTGCAAACAAACCCCCTAATCAAAATACAATCAACTAAAAACAAACGACTATTACAAAGTATCATCGCCGAGGATTGGACCCGAGTGCTGCTATACACATTAGAAGAGAACCGGAATTTTGACCGGTCGATAGGCGACAATCGGCCATGCATTTCAAATGGCGCCATTGCTGGGGATGGTGCTTTATGTAGTCGTTAGTTTCTGGTTATTGTAAAAAACAAAAAATTTTAAAAAAAAATTGAAAAAAACACAAAGAAAAACCCGTCTTCCTCTTAAAAATCATAAACTGAAAAAAAACACAAAGGAAAACTCATCTTCCTCATCCTTTATAGATATCTCTGAATGCCCCGTAGCCTCCCAAACAATCTCTCGGATTTTTTTGACCATGAAATTTATAGAACTCTTTATCGAATTAGGAGGACCATTAGGGATAACCAAATCACCCAAGAACCAATCATTGCCCTACCAATTGAATTCAAAATGGCCAATCCTTGGGAACAAACATTGAAAGAACTTGCTACCCCTGATATGAATTCCCAAACCCTTGGTATTCAATATCCAAACATAGAGAATGACTTCGAACTCAAATCGGGTTTGATCCATCTTCTTCCTCATTTCCACGGGCTAGCCGGTGAGGATCCACATCTCCACCTTAATGAGTTCCAAGTAGTGTGCTCTACCATAAAGCCTCAAGGGGTTTCTGAAGAACAAATCAAACTATGAGCATTCCATTTCTCCCTAGCTGACTCTTCCAAGTCATGGCTCTACTACCTCCCTCCTGGTTCCATAACTACATGGAATTACATGAAGCGTCTCTTTCTAGAAAAATTCTTTCCGGCTTCTCGTACTGCTTCCATCCGAAAGGAAATAAGTGGTATCCGTCAATTCCCAAATGAATCACTCCATGAGTACTGGGAGAGGTTCAAAAAGATTGTTGCAACCTACCCACACCACCAAATTCCTGACCAACTCCTGATACAATACTTCTATGAGGGGTTATTGGCTATGGAGAGAACCCTCATTGATGCCGCAAGTGGCGGTTCTCTTGTTGATAAAACTCATACAGCTGAAAGAGATCTCATAAGTAACATGGATGAAAACACACAACAATTCCATACTCGAGCACATGCTCAAGTCAAACAAGCCCAAGATAATCAATCCATAGAGCCTAACAAGATGACTGAGTGGATGAGTGAACTTACAGGTCTTGTGCGTCAACTAGCGGTGGCTACCAAAGCCCCAACCTCATCTTCTCCACAATCACTATTCCCTGGACCTATCAAGAATTGTGGAATCTGTAGCTCCCCAGCTCATCCAACAGACACATGTCCACAACTTCAAGAGGATCAATCTGATTCATCCGGACCAATGGAGCTCAATGCAGCATATGCTCAGCGGAACCCCAATCCTCAACTATCAGGTCAGTTTATTAGAAACTTCAACCAACCTCACTCCAAGCCCTTAGCTTCTTATTATAACCAAGGCCTTAGGTATGGTAATCCCATTTTTCATCCCCCTCAATTCCCTCCTCAAATCCCAAACCAGTTTTAATAAAGTCAAGGTGTTGGTAACCTCCAACATCCTTACACTTTTGTCCCTCAACCTCAAAGAATCAATCCTCCTATTCCTCCTCATGGATTCAATTATCCTAGTGAGCCTTCCCAATTCCCGACCCAATACAATCGCTTTCCCAAGAACGAAAATCAAGGTAATCCCAATCTGGGACAAGCCTCGTCTTCTAAGCTACCATGGGAAAGTGCAGTGGAAGAACTTGCCTCCTTTACCCGTTCTAGCCTTAAAAACATTGAAACTCAAATAGGTCAACTTGCATCCCACCTGGGCCATCAACAACAATCAAATTCTTCCCAACTCCCAACTCAACCATTACCCCACCCCAAGGGTAATGTATGTGCAATTGCACTTAGATCGGGAAAGCACATAGCTATGCCTCAAGATAAGTCCTCTAACCCTCATTTGAATGTTGACCTAGAAAATGAAAAGAAAAAGAAAATTGAAAAGGAATATGAATCCATTCCATCACTCCTTCCATTCCACTTAGGAACCCAATTCCTTTTCCACAAGATGATTCTAAACCAAGGAAGTCCTTTGAACCTGATCCTGAAATTCTCGACATGTTCAGACGTGTTGAAGTCAACATTCCCCTCTTAGATTCCATAAAACAAATTCCTAAGTATGCCAAGTTTCATAAGGAATTGTGTACCCACAAGAGGCAACTTTGGACCTTTGAAAATGTTTCCACCCAGCAGTCTATACCCATAAAGTGCAAAGATCCAGGGACCTTTACAGTCCCATGCCAAATTGGAAGTTCCAACTTTGATAATGCACTCATAGACCTAGGAGCCTCAATTAATGTCATGCCCAAATCCATATTCTCTAACCTTGGTCTAGGTCCCTTGCACCCAACGGGTGTTGTCATTCAGTTAACCAATCGAAGCACAGCCAGTCCTGAGGGAATAATTGAGGATGTCCTTGTTCGAGTAAATGATCTTATCTTCCCAGCTGACTTCTATGTCCTTGACATGGAAGGTGAGACAACTTCTTGCAAATCTCCTCTGATTCTAGGAAGACCATTCCTTATGACATCTACAACCAAAATTGATGTCCACGCTGGCATCTTATCCATGGAATTTGGTGACCAAATGGTCAAGTTCAATATTTTTCAATCCTTGTGATACCCATTAGAGAATCAATCTGTATAATCTATCTATGATTCTGAAACTCCCTCTGAGAGTGTGTTGAATCCTAATCCATCATGTTCTTCATGTTCTACTAATAAAGGAGTTTCTGAATATTGCATCCTCATTAACCAAGTGATTAATGGTGAAATTGATGTTGACATTACAAATAAAAACTCCATTGATCTAAAGGATCTTGAAAAATCATTGGAATCTCATCTCACCTCTGACCTCCAATGCTCCAACATGGATGGTAACGAGGAAAATGAACTAGAATGCTAATTTGTTGATTTAGATCAGATTATCTCACATTCATCTTTTCCAATCCATGATTCTGAAAATTCTGTTATATGTGAAGTAAACCATGAACCAATGTTTTTATATTGTCCTGATGGTAGTGATGTTTGTGATATTTGTACCCTAATTAATAAAGTGATCACTGGTGAGGTTTAAATTGACCATTATTTGGAAAAAAACATTGAAATAAAGGATATTGAAAATTTTATTCAGTCATATGACTCCACTGATCCTCATTACTCTACATCGGTAAGTGATGAAATAAATGAGTCAAAAAAAATTGGGATCTCATAATCTGCTTTTGTGTTATCTGATCCTTAAATATATGAACCATCAGAATTGAGCCATCTTCCTAAATTTCCAAGAATAGAAAACCATCACTTTGTGGATAAAATCATTACTCAGGTTGAAGACCAAAGTGAGGATAGAAATATTTTCTTTCCAACCCCATTGAATTGCAAGCGCACCAATAAGGATTGGAATAAATTATCCAATGAATCATCAGGCCTCCCAAAGAAGAAGTTTTTCTGGAATCACACTAGTGTTGAGAAAATACGATGGCCACCGTCAGACTATGGGTAGTCCACTGCAACTATCTATCTATAGACAAATAAATGCAGCGCTTATTGGGAGGCAACCCATGTTTTCTTTTACTTTTGTGAAATTTCATTTTCTTTTTAGTTTTTCATTATATGGATAATGAATTTTCTTTTTCAGGTAACAGCCCACAATCTTGGATCAAGCACAACTTCCACCAAATCCCCAAATTATCTAGCCGACCTACAACTGGATGGAGAAGGCGACCCGCCAAATCCAAACCAGGGGGCACCTCTTTCCCTTTAACTCTCTCTCTATCTCCTCCTCTCTCTACCTCTTTCTTCTTCTTCCTCTCTCTTTCATTTTTTTACCACTTTATTCATCAAACCCTTTCTTTTTATATTTCTTGTGTAGGTGTGTATTTTAAAAAAACCTTAAAATCTAAAAAAAAAACCAAAAAACACAATTACTTATAAAATTACAAAAAAAGAGTCATGATTACTCACCATCGAGTTTTGAAATTTTGTCCAGCCATTTTGAAGAGTTAACAGACATGATTTCATCTCAAAAAATTTTGTATTTTCATTATGACTTTGGATAAAGAATTTTGGGTCAAAATTAACAAATTTTGAATGCTCATTTTTTGATTTGGAAAATGCTTTTCCCAAACCGTGAGAACAAACAATTGCTTTTATGACAAGGCCACCTATGGCCATATTTTCAAAATGTGTGTTTTCACCCCCATTTGTGAGTCTTGAGTTTGTGGACCTTCGAGCTGAATTTCCTGCCTTAGTGTGCATCAATATGATAAAGGCATTTTCTGAACCACATGAGAATCACAATAGCCAATTAGCCTCTCATTACCCTTACATTAATCCTCTTTTTGAAATCCCCTTCAAGCCTATGAAAAAAATTTCTTTGATATCCACATTACAAGCCCAATACCTTATCCCACCTAATATCAACATGGATTTTCATTGCATACATTTTTGAAATATAAGTGTGGGGGGGAATGGATTTTATTTTTGGGTATCATTTCCTTACTTTCTAGTGTGTTATCATATGCTTGAAGTCAAGCATCCATTATAGTGTGGGGGGGAGGTTGTCATTCAATGAATGTATTGTACTAATGATACTGAAAAGTGTTCAAAAAAAAATTCAAAAAAAAAATCAAGAAAAAAATTCAAAAAAAAAGAATATAAGAATGGGTTGTGTCTTCGATGGGTAAAAAATCACTCTTTATCAACCTTTGATCTTGTTATATCTATTACAATTAGTGTCGTGAGGAGATCAATCATGGGTTGGGTTATGAGTGTGAGATCTGTCTCAAGGTCATCTTTCGAAAAAACAAAGAAAAAAAGGAGAAAAAAAAGAACACTTGCATTATATTCTTATATCATTGGGAGAAGTTTGGTGGTTTGTAAATATTTCATCTTCTCATCCCCTTCATATTTTCTTCCTCTATTGTGTCTTTCTTCACACAATAATTCCCTTTTAAATATGTGTATTCATTTCTTTCCATGTTTTATTTCAAAAAAATGTGCATTGTTTTTCTATGTTGGTATTTTAACCCTCTTATTCTCTCTCTTGGACATTATATTCCTACCATCCCATAGCCACAGAAAAACCCCTTAAAAAGACATCTTGATTTTTGTGCACTTTGGATAGGGATTGTAAGCTGAGATCTCTTTTCAAACTCTAATATTTTCACTTTTGGTTGGTGAAAGAGTGAACCTCCACAAATAAATTTTATCATCTTGAGAGGTGTGAGTTTTGAGTGTCCAAATTCACTATTTCTAAATTTGAGCATGGAAAAATGAATTAGTTTTGGAAAATTTTTTCTGTAACAACTTATGGGGGATTTCAATATAGATGAGTGAAATAGTCTAAACCTCCCCTGTTTGGAGAAAACAAAATTTTAATATTTGTTGGTATGTGAAAATGATTTTGTCATGTTTTTATATTTGTTGCACATGAGTACATGCACAAAGCTAAGTGTGGGGGAGTTGATGTTATTAATATTTTCATGACTTATTATATTCCCCCTTTACTGATTTTATATGAAATGTGCATAATTTGTGTGAAATATTAATGTTTTAATATTAAGTATAATTTTTGAGCATTTTTAGAAGTAGTCCAATTGAGTCAGTTTAATGTTTTAATAATAACTGTCACTATACTACTCCAAATTGTGTGGTTCTTGTTTTGTAGGATTCTCCTTTCAATATACAACATTTCATTAGAAGGTACCATGAGCCAAGTCTACCATTTGAAGGGTCATATGGTCCTCACAAACAAGACCAAAGAATCTATGAATAAAATGGACTAGCCATTAAAATTGATTTACTGGGCTCAATAATGAAGTCCAAAAACATTAAATCTCCACCATAACTCGGGGGACACTACAAGTCATCTTGGATAAAAATTTCGAGGCCCAAATCCAAATACAAGAGGCTCAAATAAAGCATTGAAGTCCAGCCCACCATTCTGTCCGAGAATTAAAATCAGTATAATATTCATGACATATCTCATGATGTAAGCATCAAATAGAGCTGAGATTTTTCAGTGTGAAATCGAAGATATAGGCGGCCGAATTTGTTGAAGAATTCATTCAGATTTTAAGGCATCTTCCTATTCCAAAATACATTCACATTTTGGACACCTAAAAAGCATGGATAGAAATGGACAGTTTACCTTTGTTCAATAAAACCGCCATAACGTTGGCTCCACTTGTCCAAATTCCTCAAAATGTTGAAAGTAGTCATAAAACATCATTATCTACAACTTTTAAGAAGGCGATAGTTGGAGATTCGGCTGTCTGAATAGCCAAATTGGCGATGCAAGTGGAGGGACGGATTGGGAATGCAAACAGTCCACTCCTTGAGCTATAAATACTCTCCGATTCTCTCCATGAGAGGGGTTGGCATTTCAGAAAAAAAAGAGATCATATTGGAACAACCAAAGCCTTTCCAAAGGCTTGGAAGGACCTTCTATACTCATGTTTTTACTTGAGAGACCTTTCCTTCTCTCTTTGTTTTCACTTAATTTCGTGTTCTTCATTTTTGTAATTTTGTAAGTCTCTTTCTTTGTAATTCTGTTTTAATGCAAGTTACATCTTCAATATCTATTATTCTCATCCACCTTATGTAGTTTAATATTTATGTTCTTAAAATAGTTTAAATTCAGTTCAATCCCCTTCCCTTCTTTTGCTTCCTAATTCAATCAAAAATCTGTTTTTAATTATCATCATCGTTCGTGTGTGTGTGTCAACGTACCACTCTTTTCTAATCCCTTTAATTTTCTTCTAATCTTAATTTATCATCATAATTATTTTAACCATAATATTAAACATCCAAGTGGATAAGTAAATCTCTCATTGGGGTGAGTTATAATTCGGGGATGTTAAGTGATTTAGAGTTTTGCTCGATGAGTATTCTTTAAATTAATATTGTGTATGTTAAACTTAATATGTCATCGATTAATGATATGTTTTGTTTAACGAGTGGTTTCCATGGATTATTGGAACCATAAATACACTACCATAAATAAGTTTTGATTGAGATTAGAACCCTAAGTTAAGTTAAGGCTTGGACTAAATCCTTCACACTTAAGAATTCCAATCAACGTCAACTTATGACATGGGTGTCAATTTAATGCAATACAAAGTAAGGATCAAGGATATCACATTCTTAACTCCCCAATAATGAACTCACCCCAACATTTATCAATTTGGTAAATCAAACATCATCCATAAATCATTTCAATTAAGCTCTACAAACAAACCCCCCTAATCAAAATACAATCAACTAAAAACAAACGACTATTACAAAGTATCATCGCCGAGGATTCGACCCGAGTGCTGCTAAACACATTAGCGGAGCACTGGAATTTTGAACGTTCGATAGGCGACAATCGTCCGTGCATTTCAAATGGCGCCGTTGCCGAGGATGGTGCATTATGTCGTCATTATATTCTGGTTATTGTAAAAAAAATAAAAAAACAAAATGTTTAAAAAAAAATTGAAAAAAAAACACAGAAAAACCCCGTCTTCCTCTTAAAAATCATAAACTGAAAAAAAAACACAAAGGAAAACCCATATTCCTCATCCTTTCTAAATATCTCTTAATTCCCTGTAGCCTCCCAAACAATCCCTCAGATTTGTTTGACCCCGAAATTGATAGAACTCCTCATCTACTTAGGAGGACCATTAGGGATAACCAAATCACCCAAGAACCAATCATTGCCCTACCAATTGAATTCGAAATGGCCAATCCTAGGGAACAAACATTGAAAGAAATTTCTGCCCCTGATATGAATTACCAACCCCTTACTATTCAATATCCAAACATAGAGGCTGACATTGAACTCAAATCGTGTTTGATTCATCTTCTTCCTCATTTCCATGGGCTTGCCGGTGAAGATCCACATCTCCACCTAAAAGAGTTCTAAGTAGTGTGCTCTACCATGAAGCCTCAAGGGGTTTCTGAAGAACAAATAAAACTCCGAACATTCCCTTTCTCCCTAGCGGACTCTGCCGATTCATGGCTCTACTACCTCCCTCCTGGTTCCATAACTACATGGAATGAAATGAAGCGTCTCTTTCTAGAAAAAATCTTTCCTGCTTCTCATACTGCTTCCATCCGAAAGGAAATAAGTGGTATCTGTCAATTAGTAAATGAATCACTCCATGAGTACTGGGAGAGGTTCAAAAAGCTTTTTGAAACCTACCCACACCACCAAATTCCTGACCAACTCTTTATCCAATACTTCTATGAGGGGTTATTGGCTATGGATAGAACCCTCATTGATGCCGCAAGTGGTGGTGCTCTTGTTGATAAAACTCCTGCAGCTGCAAGAGATCTCATAAGTAACATGGATGGAAACACACAACAATTCCATACTCGAGCACATTCTCAAGTCAAACAAGCCCAAGATAATCAATCCATAGAGCCTAACAAGATGACTGAGTGGATGAGTGAACTTACAGGTCTTGTGCGTCAACTAGCGGTGGCTACCAAAGCCCCATCCTCATCTACTCCATAGTCACTATTCCCTGGACCTATCAAGAATTGTGGAATCTGTAGCTCCCCAGCTCATCCAACAGACACATGTCCACAACTTCAAGAGGATCAATCTGATTCATCCAGACCAATGGAGCTCAATGCAGCATATGCTCAGCGGAACCCCAATCCTCAACTATCAGGTCAGTTTGTTAGAAACTTCAACCAACCTCACTCCAAGCCCTTATCTTCTTCCCATAACCAATCCCTTAGGTATCGTAATCTCATTTCTCATCCCCCTCAATTCCCTTCTCAAATCCCAAACCAGTTTCCATATAGTCAAGGTGTTGGTAACTTCCAATAACCTTACCCTTTTGTCCCTCAACCTCAAATGATCATTCCTCCTATTCCTCCTCCTGGATTCAATTACCCTAGTGAGCCTTCCCAATTCCCAACCCAATACAATCTCTTTCCCAAGAACCAAAATCAAGGTAATCCCAATCTGGGACAAGCCTCGTATTCCAAGCAACCATGGGAAAGTGCAGTGGAAGATCATGCCTCCTTCACCCGTTCAAGCCTTAAAATCATTGAAACACAAATATGTCAACTTGCATCCCACCTGAGCCAACTACAACAATAAAATTCTTCCCAACTCCCAACTCAACCATTACCCAACCCCAAGGGTAATGTAAGTGCAATTGCACTTAGATCGGGAAAGCACACTGCTATGCCTCAAGATAAGTCCTCTAACCCTCATTTGAATGTTGACCTAGAAAATGAAAAGAAAAAGAAAATTGAAATGGAATATGAATCCATTCCACCACCTCCTTCCATTCCACTTAGGAACCCAATTCCTTTTCCACAAGCTGTTTCTAAACCAAGGATGTCCTTTGAACCTGATCCTGAAATGCTCGACATGTTTAGATGTGTTGAAGTCAAAATTCCCCTCTTAGATGCCATAAAACAAATTCCTAAGTATGACAGGTTTCATAAGGAATTGTTTACCCACAAGAGGCAACTTAGGACCTTTGAAAATGTTTCCACCCAGTAGTCTATTCCCATAAAGAGAAAAGATCCAGGGACCTTTATAGTCCCATGCCAAAATAGAAGTTCCAACTTTGATGATGCACTCATAGACCTAGGAGCCTCAATTAATGTCATGCCCAAATCCATGTTCTCCAACCTTGGTCTAAGTCCCTTACACCCAACGGGTGTTGTCATTCAGTTAGCCAATCGAAGCACAGCCAGTCCTGAGGGAATAATTCAGGATGTCCTTGTTCGAGTAAATGATCTTATCTTCCCAGTTGACTTCTATGTCCTTGACATGGAAGGTGAGACAACTTCTTGTAAATCTGCTCTGATTCTAGTAAGACCATTCCTTATGACATCTAAAACCAAAATTGATGTCCACGCAGGCATCTTATCCATGGAATTTGGTGACCAAATGGTTAGGTTCAATATTTTTCAATCCATGCGATACCCATTAGAGAATCAATCTGTATTATCTATCTATGTTTCTGAAACTTCCTCTGAGAGTGTGTTGAATCCCAATCCATCAGGTTCTTCTTGTTCTACTAACAATGGAGTTTGTGAATATTGCATCCTCATTAACCAAGTGATTAATGGTGAAATTTATGTTGAGATTACAGATGCAAACTCCATTGATCTCAAGGATCTTGAAAACTCTTTGGAATCTCATCTCACCTCTGACCTCCAATGCTCCAACATGGATGGTAATGAGGAAAATGAACTAGAATGCTCATTTTTTAATTTAGATCAGATTATCCCACATTCGTATTTTCGTATCCATGATTCTGAAAATTCTCTTATATGTGAAGTGAACCTTGAACCAATGTGTTTATATTGTCCTGATGGTAGTGATGTTTGTGATATTTGTACCCTAATTAATAAAGTGATCACTGGTGAGGTTTAAATTGACCATTCTTTGGAAAACAACATTGAAATAAAGGATATTGAAAATTTTATTCAGTCATATGACTCCAAGGATCCTCATTACTCTACATTGGTAAGTGATGAAATAAATTAGTCAAAAACAATTGGGATCTCATACTCTTCTTTTGTGTTATCTGATCCTTACATAAATGGACCATCAGAATTGAGCCATCTTCCTGAATTTCCAAGAATAGAAAACCATCACTTTGTGGATAAAATCATTACTCAGGTTGAAGACCAAAGTGAGGATAGAAATATTCTCCTTCCAACCCCATTGAATTGTAAGCACATTAACAAGGATGGGAATAAATTATCCAATGAATCAACAGGCCTCCGAAAGAAGAAGTTTTTCTGGAATCACACTAGAGTTGAGAAAATACGATGGCCACCGTCAGAATAAGGGTAGTCCACTGCAACTGTATAGCTGTAGACAAATAAATGCAGCACTTCTTGGGAGGCAACCCATATTTTCTTTTAATTTTGTGAAATTTCAATTTCTTTTTAGTTTTTCATTATATGAATAATGAATTTTCTATTTCAAGTAACATCCCACAATCTTGGATCAACCACAACTTCCTCCAAATCCCCAAATTATCTAGCCGAACTACCACTAGATGGAGAAGGCGACCTGCCAAATCCAAGCCAGGGGGCACCTCTTTCCCTTTAACTCTCTCTCTATCTCCTCCTCTCTCTACCTCTATCTTCTTCTTCCTCTCTCTTTCATTTTTTACCACATTATTCATCAAACCCTTTCTTTTTATCTTTCTTGTGTGGTTGTGTATTTTAAAAAAACCATAAAAACTAAAAAAAACCAAAAAAACACATTAACATAAAAAATTACAAAAAAAGAGTCATGATTACTCACCATCGAGTTTTGAAATTTTGTCCAACCATTTTGGGGAGTTAACAGACATGTTTTCATCTAAAAAATTTTGTATTTTCATCATGAATTTGGATAAATAATTTTTTGTCAAAATTAACAAATTTTAAATGCACAATTTTTGATTTGGAAAATTCATTTCCCAAACCGTGAGAACAAACAATTGCTTTCATTCCAAGTCCACCTATGGAAATCTTTTCAAAATGTGTTTTTCACCCCCATTTGTGAGTCTTGAGTTTTTGGACCTTCAAGCTGAATTTCCTGCCTTAGTGTGCATTAATATGATAAAGGCATTTTCTGAACCACATGAGAATCACAATATCCAAATAGCCTCTCATTACCCTTACATTAATACTCCGTTTGAAAGCCCCTTCAAGCCTATGAAACCCATTTCTTTGATATCCACATTACAATCCCAATACCTTATCCCACCTAATATCAACATGGATTTTAATTGCATAAGTTTTTGAAATTTAAGTGTGGGCGGGAATGGATTTCATTTTTGGGTATCATTTCCTTACTTTCTGGTGTGTTATCATATGCTTGAGGGAAAGCATCCATTTTAGTGTGGGTGGGAGGTCGTCATTCAGTGAATGTATTGTAAAAATGATATTGAAAAGTGTTCAAAAAAATTCAAAAAAAAAATCAAGGAAAAAAATTCAAAAAATGAATATAAGAATGGGTTGTGTCTTGGATGGGTCAAAAATCACTCTTTCTCAACCTTTGATCTTGTTATAACTATTACAATTAGTGTCGTGAGGAGATCAATCATGGGTTGGGTTATGGGTGTGAGATCTGTCTCAAGGTCAACTTTCGAATAAACAAAGAAAAAAAAGGAAAAAAAAGAACACTTGCATTATATTCTTATATCATTGGGAGAAGATTAGTGGTTTGTAAATATTTCATATTCTCATCCCCTTCATATTTTCTTCCTCTATTGTGTCTTTCTTCGCACAATAATTCCCTTGTAAATATGTGTTTTCATTTCCATCCATGTTTTATTTCAAAAAATGTGCATTTTTTTTCTATGTCGGTATTTTAGCCCTCTTATTCTCTCTCTTGGACATTATATTCCTACTATCCCATAGCCACAGAAAAACCCCTTAAAAAGACATCTTGATTGTTGTGCACTTTAGATAGGGGTTTTAAGCTGAGAGTTCTCTGCAAACTCTATGATTTTCACTTTTGGTTGGTGAAAGAGTAAACCTCCACAAATAAATTTTATCATCTTGAGAGGTGTGAGTTTTGAGTGTCCAAATTCTCTATTTCTAAATTTGAGCATGGAAAAATGAATTAGTTTTGGAACATTGTTTCTGTAACAACTTGTGGGGGATTTCAAAATATATGAGTGAAATAGTCTAATCCTCCCCTGTTTGGAGAAATCGAAATTTTAATATTTGTTGGTGAGTGAAAATGATTTTGTCATTTTTTATATTTGTTGCACATGAGGACATGCACAAAGCTAAGTGTGGGGGAGTTGATGTTATTAATATTTTCATGACTTATTATATTCCCTCTTTACTGATTTTATATGAAATGTGCATAATTTGTGTGAAATATTAATTTTTTAATATTAAGTATAATTTTTGAGCATTTTTAGAAGTAGTCTAATTGAGTCAGTTTAATGTTTTAATAATAATTGTCACTATACTGATCCAAATTGTGTTGTTCTTGTTTTGTAGGATTATCCTTTCAATATACATTATTTCATTAGAAGGTACCATGAGCCAATTCTACCAATTGAAGGGACATATGGTCCTCACAAACAAGACCAGATAATCTGTGAATAAACTGGACCAGATGTCATCTTGGATAAAAATTTCAAATCCCAAATCCAATTACAAGGGGCCCAAATGAAGCTTTGAAGTCCAGCCCACCATTCTGCCCGAGAATCAAAATCAGTATACTATTCATGACATATCTCATGATGTAAGCATCAAATCGAGCTGAGATGTTTCCGTGTGAAAGAGAAGATATAGGCAGCCGACTTTGTTGAAAAGTCATTCGGATTTGAAGGCATCTTCCTGTTCCAAAATCCATTCACATTTTGGCCATCTAAAAAGCATGGATAGAAATGGACAATTTACCTTTGTTTAATAAAACCGCCATAACATTGGCTCCACTTGTCCAAATGCCAACAAATTTTGACAGTAGTCGGAAAATTTTATTATCTACAACTTTGAAGAAGGAGATAGTTGGATATTCGGCTGTCTGAATAGCCAAATTGGCGATGCAAGTGGAGGGGCAGATTGGGAATGGAAACAGTCCACTCCTTGGGCTATAAATACTCTTCCCTTCTCTCCTTGAGAGGGGTTGGAATTTCAGAAGAGAAGAGATCATATTGGCATGACCAAATATTTTCCAAAGGCTTGGGAGGACCTGCTATACTCATGTTTTTACTTGAGAGACCTTTCCTCCTCTCTTTGTTTTCACTTAATTTCGTGTTCTTAATTTCTGTAATTTTGTAAGTCTCTTTCTTTGTAATTCTGTTTGAATGAAAGTTACTTCTTCAATATCTATTATTCTCATCCACCTTCTATAGTTTAATATTTATGTTCTTAAAATAGTTTAAATTCAGTTCAATCCCCTTCCCTTCTTTTTGCATCCTAATTCAATCGAAAATCCGTTTTTAATTATCATCATCGTTCGTGTGTGTGTGTCAACGTACCACTCTTTTCTAATCCCATTATTTTTCTTCTAATCTTTATTTATCATCATAGTTTTTTTAACCAGAATATTAAACATCAAAATGGATGAGTAAATCTCTCATTGGGGTGAGTTATAATTCGGAGATGTTAGGTGATTGAGAGTTTTCCTAGATGAGTATTCTTTAAATTAATATTGTGTATGTTAAACTTAATAAGTCATGGATTAATGATATGTTTTGTTTAACGAGTGGTTTCCATGGATTATTGGATCCATAAATATACTACCATAAATAAGTTTTGATTGAGATTAGAACCCTTAGTTAAGTTAAGGCTTGGATTAAAGCATTCACACTTATGAATTCCAATCAACGTCAACTTATGACATGTGTGTTTATTTAATGCAATACAAAGTAAGGCTCAAGGATATAACATGCTTAACTCCCCAATAATGAACTCACCCCAACATTTATCAATTTGGTAAATCAAACATCATCCATAAATCATTTCAATTAAGCTCTGCAAACAAACCCCCTAATCAAAATACAATCAACTAAATACAAACGACTATTATAAAGTATCATCGCCGATGATTTGACCCGAGTGCTGCTATACACATTAGCAGAGAACCGGAATTTTGACCGGTCGATAGGCGACAATCGGCCATGCATTTCAAATGGCGATGTTTCCGGGGATGGTGCTTTATGTAGTCGTTAGTTTCTGGTTACTGTAAAAAAACAAAAATTTTAAAAAAAAATTGAAAAAAAACACAAAGAAAAACCCGTCTTCCTCTTAAAAATCATAAACTGAAAAAAAAAACACAAAGGAAAACCCATCTTCCTCATCCTTTATAGATATCTCTGAATGCCCCTTAGCCTCCCAAACAATCTCTCGGATTTGTTTGACCCTGAAATTGATAGAACTCTTCATCGAATTAGGAGGACCATTAGGGATAACCAAATCACCCAAGAACCAATCATTGCCATACCAATTGAGTTCAAAATGGCCAATCCTTGGGAACAAAAATTGAAAGAACTTGCTACCCATGATATGAATTACCAAACCCTTGGTATTCAATATCCAAACATAGAGGCTGACTTCGAACTCAAATTGGGTTTGATCCATCTTCTTCCTCATTTCCACGGGCTAGCCGGTGAGGATCCACATATCCACCATAAAGAGTTCCAAGTAGTGTTCTCTACCATGAACCCTCAATGGGTTTCTGAAGAAAAAATCAATCTCTGAGCATTCCCTTTCTCCCTAGCTGACTCTGCCATGTCATGGCTCTACTACCTCCCTTTTGGTTCCATAACTACATGGAATGACATGAAGCATCTCTTTCTAGAAAAATTCTTTCCTGCTTCTCGTACTGCGTCCATCTGAAAGGAAATAAGTGGTATCCGTAAATTCCCAAATGAATCACTCCATGAGTACTGGGAGAGGTTCAAAAAGCTTGTTGCAACCTACCCACACCACCAAATTCCTGACCAACTCCTGATCCAATACTTCTATGAGGGGTTATTGGCTATGGAGAGAACCCTCATTGATGCCGCAAGTGGCGGTGCTCTTGTTGATAAAACTCCTACAGCTGCAAGAGATCTAATAAGTAACATGGCTGAAAACACACAACAATTCCATACTCGAGCACATGCTCAAGTCAAACAAGCTCAAGATAATCAATCCATAGAGCCTAACAAGATGACTGAGTGGATGAGTGAATTTACTGGTCTTGTGCATCAACTAGCGGTGGCTACCAAAGCCCCAACCTCATCTTCTCCATTGTCACTATTCCCTGGACCTATAAAGAATTGTGGAATCTGTAGCTCCCCAGCTCATCCAACAGACACATGTCCACATCATCAAGAGGATCAATCTAATTCATCCAGACCAATGGAGCTCAATGCAGCATATGCTCAGCGGAACCCCAATCCTCAACTATCAGGTCAGTTTGTTAGAAACTTCAACCAACCTCACTCCGAGCCCTTATCTTCTTCCTATAACCAAGGCCTTAGGTATGGTAATCCCATTTCTCATCCCCCTCAATTCCCTCATCAAATCCCAAACTAGTTTCAATATAGTCTAGGTGTTGGTAACTTCCAACAACCTTACCCTTTTGTCCCTCAACCTCAAAGGATCAATCCTCATATTCCTCCTCCTGGATTCCATTATCCTAGCGAGTCTTCCCAATTCCCAACCCAATACAATCGATTTCTCAAGAACCAAAGTCATGGTAATCCCAATCTGGGACAAGCCTCGTCTTCCAAGAAACCATGAGAAAGTGCAGTGGAAGATCTTTCCTCCTTCACCCGTTTTAGACTTAAAAACATTTAAACTCAAATAGGTCAACTTGCATCCCACCTGAGCCAACAACAGCAATCAAATTCTTCCCAACTCCCAACTCAACCATTACCCAACCCCAAGGGTAATGTATGTGCAATTGAACTTAGATCGGGAAATCACATTGTTATGCCTCAAGATAAGTCCTCTAACCCTCATTTGAATGTTGACCTAGAAAATGAAAAGAAAAAGAAAATTGAAAAGGAATCTGAATCCATTCCATCACCTCCTTCCATTCCACTTAGGAACCCAATTCCTTTTCCACAAGCTGTTTCTAAACCAAGGAAGTCCTTCGAACCTGATCCTGAAATGCTCGACATGTTTAGACGTGTTGATGTCAACATTCCCCTCTTAGATGCCATATAAAAAATTCCTAAGTATGCCAAGTTTCATAAGGAATTGTGTGACCACAAGAGGCAACTTAGGACCTTTGAAAATGTTTCCACCAAGCAGTCTATTCCCATAAAGAGAAAAGATCCAGGGACCTTTACAGTCCCATTCCAAATTGGAAGTTCCAACTTTGATGATGCATTCATAGACCTAGGAGCCTTAATTAATGTCATGCCCAAATCCATATTCTCCAACCTTGGTCTAGGTCCCTTTCACCCAATGGGTGTTGTCATTCAGTTAGCCAATCAAAGCACAACCAGTCCTTAGGGAATAATTGAGGATGTCCTTGTTCGAGTAAATGATCTTATCTTCCCAGCTGAATTCTATGTCCTTGACATGTAAGGTGAGACAACTTCTTGAAAATCTCCTCAGATTCTAGGAAGACCGTTCCTTATGACATCTAAAACCAAAATTTATGTCCACGCTGGTATCTTATCCTTGGAATTTGGTGACCAAATGGTCAGGTTCAATATTATTCAATCCATGCGATACCCATTAGAGAATCAATCTTCATTATATATCTATTTTTCTGAAACTCCATCTCAGGGTGTGTTGAATCCAAATCCATCATGTTCTTCCTGTTCTACTAATAAAGGAGTTTGTGAATATTGCATCCTCATTAACCAAGTGATTAATGGTGAATTTGATGTTGACATTACAAATGAAAACTCCATTGATCTAAAGGATATTGAAAACTCTTTGGAATCTCATCTCACCTCTGACCTCCAATGCTCCAACATAGATGGTAATGAGGAAAATGAAATAGAATGCTCATTTTTTTATTTAGATCAGATTATCCCACATTCATCTTTTCCTATCCATGATTCTGAAAATTATGTTATATGTGAAGTGAACCTTGAACCAATGTGTTTATATTGTCCTGATGGTAGGGATGTTTGTGATATTTGTACCCTAATTAATAAAGTGATCACTGGTGAGGTTCAAATTGACCATTATTTGGAAAACAACATTGAAATAAAGGATATTGAAAATATTATTCAGTCATATGACTCCACTGATCCTCATTGCTCTACATCGGTAAGTGATGAAATAAATGAGTCAAAAACAATTGGGATCTCATACTCTGCTTTTGTGTTATCTGGTCCTTACATAAATGAACCATCAGAATTGAGCCATCTTTCTGAATTTCCAATAATAGAAAACTATCACTTTGTGGATAAAATCATTACTCAGGTTGAATACCAAAGTGAGGATAGATATATTCTCTTTCCAACCCCATTTAATTGCAAGCACACCAACAAAGATGGGAATAAATTATCCAATGAATCACCAGGCCGCCCAAAGAAGAAGTTTTTCTAGAATCGCACTAGAGTTGAGAAAATACGATGGCCACCGTCAGACTATGGGTAGTCCACTGCAACTGTCTAGCTGTAGACAAATAAATGCAGTGCTTCTTGGGAGGCAACCCATGTGTTCTTTTACTTTTGTGAAATTTCATTTTATTTTTAGTTTTTCATTATATGAATAATGAATTTTATTTTTCAGGTAACATCCCACAATCTTGGATCAACCACAACTTCCACCAGATCCCTAATTTATCTAGCCGACCTACCATTGGATGGATAAGGCGACCCGGCAAATCCAAACCAGGGGGAACCTCTTTCCCTTTAACTCTCTCTCTATCTCTTCCTCTCTCTACCTTTTTCTTCTTCTTCCTCTCTATTTCATTTTTTTACCACTTTATTCATCAAACCCTTTATTTTTATCTTTCTTGTGTGGGTTTGTATTTTAAAAAAAACCTTAAAAACTAAAAAAAACCAAAAAAACACAATTACTTAAAAAATTACAAAAAAGAGTCATGCTTACTCACCATCGAGTTCTGAAATATTGTCCAACCATTTGGGGGAGTTAACAGACATGTTTCCATCTAAAAAATTCTGTATTTTCATCAGGACTTTGGATAAAGAATTTTGTGTCAAAATTAACAAATTTTGAATGCTCAATTTTTGATTTGGAAAATGCTTTTCCCAAACTGTGAGAACAAACAATTTCTTTCATGCCAAGTCCACCTATGGCCATATATTAAAAATGTGTGTTTTCACCCCCATTTTTGAGTCATGATTTTGTAGACCTTCGAGCTGAATTTCCTTCCTTAGTGTGCATTAATATGAAAAAGGCATTTTATGAACCACATGAGAATCACAATATCCAAATAGCCTCTCATTACCCATACATTAATCCTATTTTTGAAAGCCCCTTCAAGCCTATGAAAACCTTTTCTTTTATATCCACAATACAATCCCAATACATTATCCCACCTAATATAAACATGTATTTTCATTGCATAAGTTTTTGAAATTTAAGTGTGGGGGGGAATGGATTTCATTTTTGGGTATCATTTCCTTACATTCTGGTGTGTTATCATATGCTTGAGGGCAAGCATCCATTTTATTGTTGGGGGGAGGTTGTCATTCAGTGAATGTATTGTACAAATTATATTGAAAAGAGTTCAAAAAAATTCAAGAAAAAATTCAAGAAAAAAAAATTCAAAAAATAGAATATAAGAATTGGTTGTGTCTTGGATGGGTCAAAAATAACTCTATCTCAACCTTTGATCTTGTTATAACTATTATAATTAATGTCGTGAGGAGATCAATAATGGGTTGGGTTATGAGTGTGAGATCTGTCTCAAGGTCAACTTTCGAAAAAAACAAAGAAAAAAAAGGAAAAAAAGGACACATCCATTATATTCTTATACCATTCGGAGAAGTTTGGTGGTTTGTAAAGATTTCATCTTCTCATACCCTTCATATTTTCTTCCTCTATTGTGTTTTTCTTCACACAATTATTCCCTTGTAAATATGTGTTTTCATTTCCTTCCATGTTTTATTTCAAAAAGATGTGCATTGTTTTTCTATATTGGTATTTTGACCCTCTTATTCTCTCTCTTGGACATTATATTCCTACCGTACCATAGCCACAGAAAAATCCCTTAAAAAGACCTATTGATTTTTGTGCACTTTGGATAGGGATTTTAAGCTGAGAGCTCTTTTCAAACTCTAAGATTTTCACTTTTGGTTGTTGAAAGATTGAACCTCCACAAATAAATTTTATCATCTTGAGAGGTGTGAGTTTTGAGTGTACAAATTCTCTATTTCTAAATTTGAGCATGGAAAAATGAATTAGTTTTCGAACATTGTTTCTGTAACAACTTGTGGGGGATTTCAAAATGGATGAGTGAAATAGTCTAAACCTCCCCTGATTGGAGAAAACAAAATTTTAATATTTGTTGGTGAGTAAAAATGATTTTGTCATGTTTTTATATTTGTTGCACATGAGGACATGCACAAAGCTAAGTGTGAGGGAGTTTATGTTATTAATATTTTCATGACTTATTATATTCCCCCTTTACTGATTTTATATGAAATTTGCATAATTTGTGTGAAATATTAATGTTTTAATATTAAGTATATTTTTTGATCATTTTTAGAAGTAGTCCAATTGAGTCAGTTTAATGTTTTAATAATAACTGTTACTATTCTGATCCAAATTATGTGGTTCATGTTATGTAGGATTCTCCTTTCAATATAAAATATTTCATTAGAAGGTACCATGAGCCAATTCTACAATTTGAAGGGTCATATGGTCCTCACAAACAAGACCAAAGAATCTGTGAATAAACTGGACCAGTTTTGAAGATTGATTTACTGGGCTCAATACAGAAATCTAAAAACATTAAATCTCCACCATAACTCGGGGGACACTACATTTCATATTGTATAAAAATTTCAAGGCCCAAATCCAATTACAAGGGTCCCAAATGAAGCTTTTAAGTCCAGCCCACCATTCTGTCTGAGAATTAAAATCAGTATACTATTCATGACATATCTCATGATGTAAGCATCAAATCGAGCTCAGATTTTTCAGTGAGAAATAGAATATATAGGTGGCCAACTTTGTTGAAGAAGTCATTCGGATTTGAAGGCATATTCCTGTTCTAATATCCATTCACATTTTGGCCATTTATAAATCATGGATAGAAATGGACAGTTTATCATTGTTTAATAAAACCGCCATAACTTTGGCTCCACTTATCCAAATGCCTCCAAAATTTGACAGTAGTTGGAAACATTATTATATACAACTTTGAAGGAGGAGATAGTCGGATATTAGGCTGTCGGTATAGCCAAATTGGCGATCCAAGTGGAGGGACATATTGGGAATGCAAACAGTCCACTCCTTGGGATATAAATACTCTCCCCTTCTCTCTTTGAGAGGGGTTGGCATTTCAGAAGAGAAGAGATCATATTGGCACGACCAAAGCCTTTCAAAAGGCTTTGTAGGACCTTCCATACTCATGTTTTTACTTGAGAGACCTTTCCTCCTCTCTTTGTTTTCACTTAATTTCATGTTCTTCATTTTTGTAATTTTGTAAGTCTCTTTCTTTGTAATTCTGTTTTAACGCAAGTTACTTCTTCAATATCTATTATTCTCATCCACCTTCTGTAGTTTAATATTTATGTTCTTAAAATAGTTTAAATTCAGTTCAATCCCCTTCCCTTCTTTTGCTTCCTCATTCAATCGAAAATCCGTTTTTAATTATCATCATCGTTCATGTGTGTGTGTCAACGTACAACTCTTTTCTAATCCCTTTCTTTTTCTTCTAATCTTAATTTATCATCATAATTATTTTAACCAGAATATTAAACATCCAAATGGATGAGTAAATATCTCATTGTGGTGAGTTATAATTCGGGGATGTTAAGTGATTGAGAGTTTTTCTCAATGAGTATTATTTAAATTAATATTGTGTATGTTAAACTTAATATGTCATGGATTATTGATATGTTTTGTTTATCGAGTGGTTTCCATGGATTAATGGAACCATAAATACACTACCATAAATATGTTTTGATTGAGATTAGAACCATAAGTTATGTTAAGTCTTGGATTAAAGCCTCCACACTTAGGAATTCCAATCAACGTCAACTTATGACATTGGTGTTAATTTAATGCAATACAAAGTAAGGCTCAAGGATATCACATGCTTAACTCCCAAATAATGAACTCACCCCAACATTTATCAATTTGGTAAATCAAACATCATCCATAAATAATTTCAATTAAGCTCTGCAAACAAATCCCCCTAATCAAAATACAATCAATTAAAAACAAACAACTATTACAAAGTATCATCGCCATGGATTCGACCCGAGTGCTGCTATACACATTAGCAGAGCACCAGAATTTTGACCGGTCGATAGGCGACAATCGGCCGTGCGTTTCAGATGGATATGCCTAGTCTATAGGGGGAGTTCCATTGGTAGGGATAATTGAGGGAACTCACATGGTTGTATCCATTGGATATATAAATAGGTGTGTAGTTGGATTGGAACTGAGTATAAAAATGGTCTACTCGGGAAATGGTTAGGAATTTTCCTTGATTAAATGATGATTCTCATTATATAATTTTCCTTTACTATATTCCTATATCTGATTGACATATATGGAACCATTCCTCACCATTTAATTCATTATTCCATTACTAACATGGATTAATAGGGATTTAATATTTTATTCATTATTTTATCATATATTATTAAATATGTTATTAACATTTAAGAGTAAAGGTGAATTAGAAATTTTAATTAAAAAAAGTATTAAAATGTTCATTTTGACTTATAGTATGATTTGAGTCCCGAAAAATACTTTCTATTTGATTTTCGACATATAATTTAAAATTATAAAACTATTATGAATAATTATTTATGTGATATTGGAATTTATTTATTAATGAGAATCAATTTTTTACTATATTTTATATTACTATAAAATGAAATATCATTTGTATGGAATTTCAAAAACATTTTGGATCTAACCATCATGACCTAGTTTCACTCATACCATGGAAGCACCATTTAGTGTATATAGTTATTATTGATTGCATTCAACATTCTTTATTGTATAATTCTTCTAGTGGTATGTTTATATGTATATTTTATTGGGAATTAAAAAGGGTTCAAGGGTCACTGGGAAATTATTATAGAGGATTGGTATATATTTTATTTTTCATATTTTTATGTTGTTTCTATATCATATTTTATCCTAGATCATACCCATTTTTGTTTATATTTTTATTTTTTCACTTCTATATAATATGTTTCTAGTATTTTATATTTTGTTTCATTAATTCATCCTTATGTATAGTCCTTAATCTATAGTTATTAATTATTATACAAGTTTTTTTAAACTACTAAGGTGTAAACTATTCAAAATTACTATGATAATGTATCGTATCTCTATTTGGAAGCCTAAGGGGACATCAATATTCACCCCAACATATCATTGATATGGTTTAAGCATTCAATTGATGGACAACCTAGGTTGGTCTATCACATTAATTATCTTAAATCTCATTTTGAATTTTTTTTACTATATTTATTCTTCAATTTTCTATTAATTAATCATTTATCACTTTTACATATTCCTATAGTTATTTTATTTCCATAGATTCTTTAGGTTCATTTATCAGAACATAATGTGTCCCTTTATTTTGCAGTCATACCATTATATTTCTAAAACATAATTATATTCATTTTCATCAAAATTACTTTTTAGATAATTCATTTGATTAACCATTCAAAAAACATATTTAACACTTTATTTATTTTCATCATTCTATAGATTAATGTATTTATTTTATATATCCAATATTTCTCTCATCCCTACAATGAATAGTTGGAATTTTTAGAAGAAGCATTTAAATATGATATAATATTAATAGTTTTATTCTTTATAGTATCATAATATATTACTCTCTTCCATATGGGTTCATATTCTTCTAAAAACCTATTATTCCATTACATTGACAGTGTTTTTTCTTACTCCAATGAGTCCATGCCTTCATTTCATATATCATATTTATAAGACATTACAACACCCTTTTTAGTATAATATTGATGTCTGTAACATCTAATTGACTATTAATATAATTTATAATGATTTTGAATATAAGAAAATTATGATACACAGTTTCCAATTTTTTTATCTTTTGCTCTTTCTTTTCATCATTTTTTAATCATATTTTTTCCACTTAAACTTATATGTATTTTTTTCTATGACATGTAGTGTCACCAAAATGTCTTGAGTAGTCCAACATGAATACATGAGGATAAAAAATGTTTAAATTAGATGAATATATAAAATATTTATGATTTTTAAATTTTAAACAAAATTTACAACATTATTACCCATATGTGTATCTCGGTCAACATTGTGTAATTTTAATGATTTTCACATTATAGTAGAATGATTTATTCTTAGTTATTTGATTAATGCTACCATTGTAACAATCCAATTAAGAAACACATTCCCCATAATGGATGCTTTTTTAGGGATATAAATAATATTTTTATTCATTTATTGTATATGACAATAATAAATAAAAACTATAATTATGTTTAATAGTTTTTTCATAATATAATATGAATCAAATAAATAAATAAATAAATCTAAATGTTTTATTTTTTATACCCATTTTGTCCCAATGTGATGTAATAATATGTTCAAATGGGGGTGAAATGATTAGACCCTTTAAAAGTTAATAAATTTAAATATATTATAGTTGTTTATTAATCAATTTATATCTCTAATTAAATTTTGACTATAATTTATACACATGTTTTTGTTAATGAAAAGATCAAAATAATATAATAAAAATATATAGATGAAATTGAAATAAATGAAGCATATACATTTTAGTAGTTTGGATTAATGTGATATTATATATTTTATTAACTACCATCTTCTATATGATATAATATAACACACTAAACCAACCATAAATTTTTATTTAATTTGATTAAATTTAATAAGGACATTACATTAACTCTTGATGAGGCACATCATTGAAATTATATTTCAATTCTTTATAAAATTTCAAAATAGTATAGAAAACCATATTTTGATGAAAATCACAACATTAGAGGTCTATAATTTTCTTTGGATGTATAAAAAACAATGAAACCTACTTTTGGAAGGGAAACTCAGAAATTAGTATCCATTTATCAAATAGAAAATTAGAAATATATAATTTATAATAGAAAATAAAAATAATATATACTATAATAATTCAATGTATTTCTGATTATATTTTCAAAATTATTTTATCATTATATTCCTTATGTGACCAAAATGGATGATCATAAGTCATATTAGTATATGTTTTTCGTTATCATATCACTTTTATCAGATCAATATCTCATTTTTTTCTACCTTTTTACACTTTTTTACATTTTCTTATAAATTATCCCAATGACATTTCATATCCTCCCTGATCATAACTATTTGAGTATCTAAATATTCATATGTTTATTGATACATTAAAATGATTTTCCAAAAAAACTATAATAATGCTTGAAAACTTAAAAAAAAAAAAATATAATTATAATATATTAATTATTTTCATGATATGTAAAATTTATAATATTTTAATTATTGATATTCATATTCATATAAGATAAAATGTGATGTGTGAGTTAAATTTATTATTAATATTGAAATATTTGAATATATTAAAATAATATGATTCAACATATTTTTTAAAATTTTAGAAAAATTCGTTATAAGGTTCATATAAACCATTATATGGTTAGGAAAAGACAAAATCATATCATCATTATAATATGTTTTGAGAAATTTGGGATAGAATATTATAATTTTATTAGTGTAAAAGAGAAATTAGAAGAGTAAACACTCACTTCATATGAGTGATTTTAGTAACATAAAAACATTATATAAATAAAAGTAATTATGAAGAGGAAAAATACGTTGAAAAGTATTATTTTTAATGATACATACTGATTTATAAAAATGAAAAATATCAAAGACTATAATAACCGACATATAAAAATATTCAAGGAATTTTAATTATCCAACATCGAGATTAATATTTTTTTATAAATATGTGATGAAATATATATATTAAAACATATAAGAAAAAAATAAATATAAAAAATAATAAGAAACCACCCTTTAAATTAATCATATCACCAGTAATTAGGATATCTCTTTATTAAATTAAAATGGGTTGGATCTTTCACATTTCTACCCAAGGAGTATACATACATTCCTGTAATTTTTCATATCTTTATAATAGTAAATATGTTTCACTACAACAATTTATTATGTAAAACAATCCTATTTCAGGGAATAAATATAGTCAATTATCGTAAACAATTTGTTAAAAAACCCTCTAGCTGAAGATAGTCCTACACATTTTATTCTTAACCGATGGTACATGATCAAAAATTAGTAGACCAACAAAAAAATTACCTTGGGGTTAAAACATTACAAATAAAATAAAAATTCATAGTGTGGATATTTAAATAGTGATTTATCCATACTAATATATAAAAATCATATAATTTAATTTATCTGACATCAAAATGATTGTGTTACCTGATCACTAAAATTAAGACACATGATAATCCCTCCCTAAAAGGGGAATGGTAATATTGCATCACATATTCTCCCATGGTATGTATGGGTTATCCTGTTTAACATAGTTCCATTAAGTAGTTCATATCCAACTAATTTAATAACATGGATTCTTATTTTACTAAAGGATACATGAACAATGTTGTCTATTTTAATGGTTAATGTGTTCTAATACATGTGTAAAATTAGGTTTAATAAAACAATATGTGTATAGAAAGCCAGGACCATAATGAGGAAATTCTACGCATATATATGATTTTGATATTTTATGTGAAGAGAATTGCGTTTATGGATGTTTATTAATATATACTTATTTTCTTCTCAATGTGATGCATTCACTTTCTAAGAGTTTTGCAGTTGATATGTAGGACTTAATGTTTCATGTGCATGTCTCAAACTTAACTCGATTGTATATTATCTATTAGTGTCATACATGGAGGTGGAATCAATAATGTTTCTCAATTTAATTATCTGAGACAATTTAAATATTTTACTATCATGGGTTAATCTTCATTCCCTGAATCATGATCCATTATTAGTAGCCATATAATTTTATGTTTCTACAATATCATTCTTTCTTAGGTTTATTTATACTTGGTCTTATTAGTCAATTTATTCATTATATTCCCTCATATATACTGGTACATTGTTTTCCTTTATATGAAATTAAACATTAATTTTTATGATGAAGTACGTATTAAGAACACATATTATGAGAAAAATATAGGATTAAACATTATATCTTTTTGACATGTCCAATATGATCCTTTTATTAAATATAATCAATTAGATTCCCTCACAAAAATTTTTACCTCATACATAATGAGGATATTTGTAGGGACTACTATTATAGATCACTGAGATTCTCTCTTTATTTTTATCCCTTTTGAATAATTTTATGTTATGATGATGCTGAGAATATTAATTTTTTTATGGGATTGTAGTTGGTAGTTATATTGATATTATTTTTTTATTCTTATTATGTATATTTAATTCGATAAAAAATTTCAGCATTTCACTAAATTTCTTTTTCTCTATATTCATCCCATTCTCCTTCTTTATATTGATATTTAAATTAATCATTCATATGTATTCATATGTACAATCTATATGTCATATAAATATTTATTCAAAATGAATAAATTTAGGAAAATATACTTCATTTTCACCAATATATATTCATTAGAAATCCTTTTGAAATCCACAATAATTTTTTTTATCATTTTTAAATAAATATAATTATTTCATTTAAATTAGTAATTTTTTTCATAAATAATATCATATTACTCTTTAATATATTATATTTATTAAATAAAATTTCGTTATGTAGTTTTTTTTGTATGGTAGTGTTTTCTATTTTTAGTAATTGGATTGAGGGGGTATAAATGGTTGTTTATGATTCCTAAATTTTTTGAATCAATTTATGGAAATATTATTAGGAGGGATATATTTTTGTCTAAGCATATATTTATTTTATGTTGACCTGGTGAGAAATTATCACATTGAACCATGCGATAATTCTAATGTAAGTTCTTGGTAAGGAGATAATATTTGAGAAATTAAATAAATGAGATATTAAAATATAATTATTCCATTATTGATGATCTCTAGAGGAATGAGTATTAATATGTTATTAATGATGTAATTAAAAATATTGAACAAGTACTTAATTGAATTTTTATGTTCTATTGACCTTCTATGAATTGAATCACTAAATAATATGAATATTGAGAATGACCTTGATGAGATATGTATATATTGGTATATACATTAGTTTTCAACTAAGGGATTGAAATTATGGCATCTCGTAGAGGAATATGGATTGTTTTATTGAAATTTTTTTTATCATTATATATTTTTTCGAATGATTCTATATTTGGATGATATATTTCTAATTCATATAAAAGGAAATTGGTGTTATTTCATGATATTTAATACAAGATAATTGGTGATATATCTAATGATATTACCCATATTAGTATATTATTGGTTTGATAAGTTATTATATATCTAATGATTTGGGGGTTGTATTATCTTTTCATAATTATTCATTTGTTACTATACAAAACAAATTATTTTGTAGTGGTGTTGCTTTTCCATCCCAACTCAATGATTCAATAGACCTAAAATTTGAATATATTATATTTTTATGTTACATCATGGATACATATAACATTTTTTGTTATTCTATGGTAAGATGATTTAAATAAATGATAAAAAAATGAGTCATTCATGTATTTTGTTCCTTATAATATTTTGGTAAACACATAATAACCAAACAAAGATAATATTATTTATCTTTTTCCAAAATATTTTCAAATTTAATATGATTTCATTTATATAGTCAAATATAATATACAAAATGTTAAGGTATCCTTAGTGGTGTCCAATTTTGTATCATTGTCATTAATTTCACATACATCTAGTTGTACATGTATAAATTTAAGTCCCAAGATACAAATAAGAGAAATATATTAATGATAGGATTTTGATAGTGAAAAGACACATTGGTGTTTTATGGGGATAGATGTATAGGGATAAAAAAAAGTACGATGAAATGATAATTATTTTCTAATTTTATTCCTTTATGGAATACTGTATCACATATGTTGTAACTATTAGATGAACCATGATGTTTAGTTATATGACCAAATATATAATTTAATGAAGATTATATTATTGAATTTTTTATTGTTAGATTTATTTTTTTATTTTAATGAATTATTATGTGGTGTTGTTAATATTATCTTTTAGTT
This sequence comes from Viscum album, assembly GCA_963277665.1. Lineage (NCBI taxonomy): Eukaryota > Viridiplantae > Streptophyta > Magnoliopsida > Santalales > Viscaceae > Viscum > Viscum album. Next base: position 407,498,876 of record OY728146.1, read on the forward strand.
ATTTCATATTTTAGATTTTCAAATATTGTGAAATTCTTAATTATAATAAACCTAATTATAAACTACACTATTTTAAAGACATTTAAGATCATAAGGAAGACATGAGTTCATGTATCACTATAGATCAATCCATACCGTTAGGGTTAGATTGGGGAATTATAGTGTGTCCCACATGAAACTAATTTATAACCACTTAATTTTATAATTTTTTTAATATAATCTTATAAAATATCCATAATCCTTCTGATGTTATCTTCATAACCCAAATCAAAATTTTCACTAAGTCACATTTAGACAAACATAATTTCATATGCACTAATTTTATATCTTTAATTTTTAAATACAAGTCAATTTTTTTCACACTCATTTACTATTTTTATAAAATATTTATTAATAGTTATTTATAAAAAATTTGGTTAATACTCTAATGGTTTTTATTAGAGGGTTTCAAGTACACAATTTTGTTTATATAACCAATACATTACATAATTGAAGAATATTTTCTCAAAGACTATTTAATTATAAATAATTTATTAAATTAAAATATATTTCATCATATAAATAGATAGAGAGTCATCATAATTAGTTTTTTTCATGATTATTAATGAGGGAGTAGTTGTAAAGCGTAAAGTAGCAACCTATTGTGTGTACGATATTTAAAAACAATCCATTTTTTTATGGAAAACTATGATAAAATTATTAGTATGTGGTGACTATTTTATCAATAATTATCATCTAATAGAAGAAATAAATAATATAAAAAAAAATTAATATTACATCAATCAATGAAAATTATCAAAGTAGTTAATATATTTTAAAAAAATAATATGAAAAGTTATTATAACTTGGTTAACTATTGAATATAATTAACAAAATATGACATAAAATTATTATTATATAATATTTTATTATACTTGTATAAGATTGATTAATTTAATATGTTACAAAATATTATTCTCTTAATATATAAATAATATTATTTAGTTATAGAGACTTGTGGAACTATAAAATGGTGAGTTATACTTTTAATGAAAATTAGGTTGATATTCAAAATTGTATTCAAATATTTCATAAATATTATATTTAAAACTAATATTAATTTATTGTATTCATTATAATGTATTTGAATACCTTTTATTTCCACTTTGATGAGTTTTAGAAATGGGAAAAATGTTTTTTCCTAAAAATGATATTTTTCATATATAGATAACTAGGAAATTTGACATATTAAAAAAAATAAGAAATATAAAATATTACATTTTGTAGAATGAGTGGGATAAAATTTTATAGATAGAGGGAAAAATTTTCCATTCTCTTTAAAACAACTCATAATGAACTAATGTATCAACCTTTATTTATGATTATATTTTATTATATGTTAACCATGAGATTAAATAAATTTTATTGTTATATGTTTCCATCTGATTCAATTCATAAGGTATGTAACGTTAATAATAAAAATAAACTTCAATTTTCATTATGATTTAGAATCTAGTTAGAATATTCTATATCACAATCACATTATCGAATTCTATAGGTGTTTTAATGGGAATTATTATTTTACTACATTCACATTTAACTAGTAATGTTTAATTTAAATTTACATATACATATAGGATTTGGTTTTTAATGTCTAGATAAAAATAAATTCAATGGACTGTAATACTTTGATTCATTGAAAATATTGTTTTTAAATAGGAAGTTTCAGTTGGACATTTTATTCCACTATTTATATTTAATATTAGGTTATTTTAGAGATACATCACTATATACTTAGGCAACAGGCTATGATACATTTACTACATTGGATAGTTGGGTTTATTTTATTTATCTTTTTTTAAATTAGGGAAAAAATAAATCCCTCTAAAAATATAGATGTCACAATGTCTATAATCAACATAATGTGGTTTGTTCATTAAACACAATGATCCAGAATGTTTAATGTGTAGTGGCAGGGAATTTATCGTTCATAATTAATTTAGTATATAAATATTTATCTGTAATTATTTATTCTATTATTATTTGGATTACTAGATCCATAAGTTTATTTTTTTTATTAATATATAGATGATAATGAAATCATTGTTAGTTAATTTTAAATAATCAATATTGCCATGATCTTGCGGCCAAAAGAAAAAGATATAACTACCAAACTAATACAGCATTATAAATAAATAATAATAAAATATATTAAAGAATAATGATTCAATGATGTGAAAATATTGAAATATTTATATTCAACTCTTATATAAGATTTATTTTTAAACTATAATAATTATCACCATTCCCTTTTGATAATAAATTTTATCAATAATAAAGGAACATGGAACGTCAAAAAAATTAAAAAGGATATGAAAGAGGTGTTACATAAAAAATGACATGAATTTTCTTGTTATATTGAAACACTAAAAATAATTATAATTTTTGAATATAAATAGAATTAATTTATGATTTTGAATACTAATATTAATCATTAATAAGATATTAATCTCTATGATGGTGGAATGGGATAACTCAATCATTTATTTTATATTTTCTGAAAATGATGTTCTAGGTCATACATTATGGTTTATGTTTGGTAAAAAATGAGAGTCTGGAATCAGTTTGATATGAAAATAATGGTGGTTGAGCATCAAGTAGACTATCTATATCTCTAAAAAATGATTTCCCAAATACAGTCTCCTACTAAATTTTTTTCACCATCAACTAATTTAAAAAAAGTACAATGGATGTACATTATTGTGTAAAATATAACAATAAAAAGAACATTATTATTTGTGAAGGATTTAAATGAGTGTGAAGTCTCAATTATAAATAATCACATCCTATTTCACAAATATCCAATTATGCAATGGGGTAGATTATTCGAGGTTGACATAATAGGTTTTGTGTCCATATCATCATCCTATCATATTTTAGTAAAATTTTTTATGGGATCACTTAATGTATAAACCATGGATGATAGTGAAATTCACAAAGCACAAAAAATGTCTTTGAAATATTTCCCTCTCCAATTCTACACATCACAAATTAAATGGTTTATAAAAATTCCAATTGATTTCCCTTAAAAACATGTGGAATTTCTAAATGTAATTTATATTTACCCTTAAACATATGTGACAGTCGTTGAATTTTTTTGAGAATTTTCTTGTTATGATTAGTATGTTTTTAAGTTGAATTAGGATATCTAATGGTTTTTGGTGTTTGTATCAGTAGGGAAAATATATTTTAATTTTGGTTTATTGAATTATAATATTCAAGAAACTATAAATAATATTTTATCTTATAGTAACTATAAAAATTAAGAGTGAGTACTACATTATTCACGTTATTTGTTAATAATAACAATTAAAGAATACATCGGTAATGGAACATAGCATGATTTTAATGTTAATGAATCAAAATATAAGGGAATGTATTACATTACACATGATACTGTTGATTGATATTAATTATCTATTTCATGAATATGGATAAACTATACCATACAACGGGTATACTATCTATAAGTAAGAGCTACAATGAATTTTTTAAGGACATATAAGATTAATTACGATATAAGTAATACGATTTCTATGTTACAAACTATGAATATGACAATATTTTGAGTTTAATAGGAAGAAATTTTTGATAATAACCTTTTTACCAAGATACATAGGAATTGACACATTTCTCAAAAAAATATAACAGTCATAAAAAGTTTCATGGTAGCCCTAATGTTTTCCTGAGCATACATAATGCTCAATATATAATTATAAAGAGACATATTATTATACAAAAGGATTACATGTAACTTATAAAAATTATTTATGGGTGAAATTATGGCATAAAATAATACATAAGGGTAAAATGTAATGTCAACCTACAAATATTTGGATGATTTTCAGTGATATATTGAATTATTTTTTAAATAAGCTAGTTGGTTTATTATTTCTCGTCAAATATTAAGTATAATTATTATATTGAATGAAAAATGATTGAAAAATAGTTATGATGTAATGTAAAGGAGGATTAATTAAGAATTTCATTCAATATGATTTTTTATAATCTTTTGATTATTGAATAGTTATTTGATATAAATGATAGAGAAAGTATTGAATGATTTAATTGAAAGTTTTATGTGAGCATATAAGAGAAATTAAGGAAATTTTTTCAAGGATCAGGGGGAGAAAAATGATAGGATTAGTTATGATGGGGAAGATCACAAAGATTAATCATGTGTACTCAATTTTTATAATATTAAATAATTTTATAAATTTATCGTTTTTGAGAGATTATTTCTTTCTATATTATTTCTAATTAAGGATGCAGGCTAATAATAATAAATTAAATGATTATTTGAATCCGGTTTGATAATGGATTAATTATATAAGCAAAAAAGTATGAATTATACAATATATTGATATTAATTTTAGGAAAAAAAATGCTGCATTCCATTATATTATAGATGTTCATATATTGAAGATGAGAACGATTATATGTTCTATAATATTCTTATGACTAAATAATATCTCATAATTCTAAAGTTGAATCATGGATGTATTTTCTGATCATTGTTTGCTCTAGGTTGGGTTCTTGTTGGAAGAAATAATAATTTTTTTAATGAACTGATATGGTGATTATAGAATATTTAAAAGGATGGGAAATTAGTAGATAATTATTTTAATTGGTATTTTTTAATACGGAATAATTCATGGTCTTGTACATATCCTAAAAATAATAATGATTAGTTAACCACATTGGCAGAAAACCGTGAAAAAGGGACCATATATTCCATATATTCCATTATTTTTTTGTATATTTGTGATAAATAGATTAAAAGAGAAAGGATATCATCTTTAGCAGGTCACGTAGGATTATTCCAATGAATAAACTATAAAAAATATAAAGAATTCTTCCCCCATTCTCTTATAAACGTAACAAAATATTTGGGAAGAATATGTTTTATTTGATTAATTTGAGTTTTCCACTAAGTGATAATTTTTTTTTGATTATTGATAATATTATTTTTATAAATCGTCTCATTTTTATACAAATATATAGTTTTACATTTCATAGTTGGAAGAATATGATGATTCATCATAATTTTTCTCAGGGAAAAAATGTTATATATATTGTTACATCGGGTTTTGAAAATGTTGCGAGAGATAATCCTAGTAATTTTTTTGAAAAGTGGAATATAAAATTTGAAAGGGGAATTAATGGATTTTATTCTAATTTCCATATCCTATGGTTTTTATTTATAAAATTTAATAGCGATTAAAAATAAAAAATATATATGACATATGATTTTGATAAATAATATACTAAATAACATACCAAATGAATAAAAACTACCCTATCAGAGTTTTGGGAGACACTCTTCAATACTCAAACGTTTTCATGAAAATAATTAAAAATAATTATAATAAAACTGATAGAATGGTTTTTAATTTGTAATTAAATAATTACTTTCCATTGTATATTTTAAAATATAAACTTTTTATATAATAGATGATGAACTAAACTATGTTTAAAATAAAGATCAAATGGGATATTCCATTTAAACCCCTTTAAGGTATCATGCTCAATATAAATAATAATGAATCATTTTTAGGATATAATGAATATGATGAAATGGGTATAGAGAATGTGAAAAACTATCACTTATTTCAAATATTATCATAAAATGAATAGATAAATATATTGGAAATCGTACATAAAATTGGAATTTTGAAGTTTATTGTACATAGAAGTAATAATATTGGACTAAGAATTATGAGTAACAAGAAATTAATTCCAAAAAAATAGACTGTAATGAATCAAATATAACTCTTATATAATAATAGAATTTGTAGAAAATGTTTTTATAATCATTTATAAGACTATTTATCATTATAATTTTAGGTAATCGAGATATCTTGTAATGGCCCGGACCCTCCTGGCCCATTACTTTTCCAAAAGTGACGCTCCACTAAATAGTGGCGCCGTGAAGGTGACACCGTGATGGTGGAACCATGATGGTGGCATCGTGAGGGTGGCACCGTGACGGTGGCACCGTGAAGGTGACACCGTGATGGTGGAACGGTGACGGTGGCACCGTGAGGGTGACACCATGTCGGAGGCACCGTGAGGGTGACATCGTGTCCCCTCGCCGAGCCTTTCGTTCTTCTTCCAGTACCTGACTTTTCCTCTCCCGAAACGTATGTTTCGACGTAAATTAATTCTTTTACTCCTTTTAAAACCATTTAAAGCCCATAATTAATTCCTAAAAATCCTGAGAGACCTCCGTGTGTAACTGCCCAGCCACGTGGTCAACCCATGACCCCAGCGCCTTACGCGGTTTCACGTTCTCACCTCAACCGTCCGCGACTCTTGTAAACTAAGGGTTATCCATTGTTTCTCATTTCCTCGATCGTGGATTTTCACAAACAGCTTCTGGTGAATCGGGCGCACCGCATCGTTATCTGTAAAGTTCCGCGCCCGGCCTAAGTGCCGATTGTCTATCAACAAGTATAGAATTTCTCCTTTGCCTCTCTCTTTTGTGTATCAAGCGGGGTGGGAGTGCTTTTGATTCTGTAGAATTGGATAAACCAGACCTAAATAAGGATAATGAACGAATCCTGTATATAAATAAGGGGGGTAGGGGGGCTGTGATCGTTGATGTCGTTTTATATTATGATCTTCTTTCTGAGTTGCAATGGCTTACGCCTTCTGAAAATCGAGGCCATTGGATGTCATTGTTTGTGCACTAATAAACCCCTCTTGGTGTTTTAAATGGCTGCCTTGAAATTGTAAACTCCTGCTATGAAAAGTAAATTGGTTAATCATGTATACCCGGCTGAATAAATTGAAATCACCTTGATCAATACCTTCTATGCTAACCCCAGTCAAAACATGGAATTGAAATCATGTAGTGTGTTAAATCTTATAAATCTGAAAATACCAGCAAGGCCCTGCTTAGTGTTGCTGACAATGTTTTGGTTGTTTTCTTTCACGGGCCGGTTGCTGTCGATGTGGGAGTGGATGGGATCCCTTGTTTTTTTATGCTCTCGGTGGTTATGAAATTGGGGATGGGATTCCCTATTGATATGAATTTGGTGGTTGTGAGTTTTAAGACCCGGTGGTTACTTGTTTATATCATGAATTGGGGTGAGATCGTCTATTGCTGAGAACTAGGTGTGGGAGCTATGGCTGATGCTTGATTGTTTACTTTCCTCTACTTGTACATATGCTTACTAGTTGCCTAGTAGTGCTTAAACATAATTAAACATTATCACTGAAATTGAAACAAGAATGGGACAAATGGGTTTTGTTGGCGAGAGTCGTGACATGTGACTTGGACGTAGTGGTGTTGTGTTCTGTAGGCTGGTTAGAAAAACCTAAGTTTTGGGTGAGTTCTTGTTACCTATATATATACTTGTAGTTTTCTGTTTCTTATTCGCACCCCACCCAAGTTGAGCACTTAGTACTGAACACCCCGATTTCATGGGGGGTGGTGTTTTTCCTAACACTATTCTTAGTGGCTGGTTATTATCTTTTTTATACTTCCTTTCCCGGATAGATCAAGTATCTTCGGGCATGCTGTGATGGTCTGAGGTCCATTATTAGCCCAAGAACCTTCGGGCGGCATAGAGTTGTGGTTGGCCAGGTGTGTGCTGCAGGTCGTTTCCCAGGTGTCTTTGGGATGAGGCCCAGGTGTCTTCGGGCGTGGCAGTGTATTTTCTAGCCCAGGTGTCTTCGGGCGTGGTGGTGGTTGTTCTTACCTAGGTGTTTTCAGGCGTTGTTGCATGTGATAGTTGTGGCCTAGGTGTTTGTGGGTGGGATTCAGGAGTGGGACTGCGTGTGGTGGTTGTGGCCAAGGTGTGTGTGGGCGGGTGCTGCAGTGGGACTCCAGTGAGAATGGCGGGATTGGTTCAATGCATAGGATGTCTCAATAACTAGTGGGAAAGTGGCGCGGGGTACCCAAACATCGATGTGCTCCAATTATATATATTACTTGACTTGCGTTATTTGGGGAGTGTGCCTTGGTGAGGCCTGGGGTGGATAGTTTACCTTGATAGGTGTTTGGTTTACTCCTTTTTCTCACGGGACTTTAGTACGTTCCCCAACTTGTGCATGAGAGTCTTTGGTTTTCCCTACTGAGTGTACTTGTATCATCATCCTACGTATATAAAACTGCTTTCAGGTTTCAAGGAGGTCTTTGGGGATCACGTAGGACCATACTAGCTTGGACCTTTAGGGCGGTTGTAGTTTTTTTTTTCTTTTTTTTGTACTTACCTTTGTAGTCACCTTTTGTACTTTGTGGCTTTACTTTTGGAACATGCATGTGGGAATCGTTTACTTTTGGCATTACTTTTCTTTTACCTTGGTGTTGATGAGTTTCATCATCTTATCTCTCAATCTTATAAAACAAAAAGGGGTAATGCCTTCCATTTGTGATAAATTCTTTAACCCTTGGTGCTAGTCGTAACTCCGGGATCTATTGAAGGCGGGTCTCGGGGGTCATTATCTCCCCTTCAACATAAAGAAGGAAGGGCCTGACAATCTACTGACCCTTCCCTCCTTTTGGTGATGGCGGGTCATGACAGAATGGTATCAAAGGCAGAGGTTGAGAGATAGGATGGAGTCTGGAGTTAGGCACAATGAGGATTGCATGGGATGGTAAGGCAACAGTGTTGGGTGAACTTGGCGCTTGAATTAGGCCAGGGAAGACCGGCTAGGCCATGGGATTTTTAGGCCCCCCCATGATCCGATGCAAGGACACTGGACCTACAGAACGACCAAGTGAGGCCACACTAATTTCAGGGTAGAGACCCTAGGAATGGTACATGAATCATAATGACTTGTGTTATTTGGTTTCTGGGATGTCTTGGGAATTAAGAATAAATTAATGTTTTAATAAGACTTGAAGACTGTTTCGGTGCGGATGTGCGTCGGGTTACGCTGTTCCGCCAGGACGCGTTCGCGCGTGCACCCGTCGACCCGAGGGGATAGGCACGCACGGCTTGTGGTCCCGCAGTCCCGCTTTGCAAGGGCGGGCGGCATCCGTCCCTTATTTAGGGGCGTCTGCTCCTTGATCGAAACCGGGATGATGGGATGTCGGCTCCTCCTTCCGTGGACGTCTCCTCGGAACTCGTCGCCTAATCCGGGTCTCCCTCATAGATTTAAGAATGTTCGTGAATCTCGTTCCCAGCGCCATATCTTCATGGACACCGGTTAATTACGCTGCTTCCGCCCGGACGCCCCAAGGAGTCTGGTCGGGGCAGCAACCTGCGGTGAGGAGACCGGGTGGCTCTGGGTGTCGGGGGTGTGTCTTAACACTGCGCCTCTGCATGTCTGCCTTCCGTCCCTAATAGGGCTTCTCGAAGGCGTGATGGCCTGAGGCATCCCGCACTGAGTGCGGGGAACTGTGTTACCTGAGGTTTTCCTCAGCTTCCCATGTTTAACACGGGGTATGCCGCGAGTTTAACGTCCAGCGGGGACGGCATCGGACTGATCAACACGAGAAGTGGATCAGATGACAGAACCCCTTGCGGAGAACCTCCGACGCTGGGGCCAGCACATGGGCGGCTTCCCGAGTGAAGTGGAGTGGAATGAAATGGCATGACCCCACCGGGATGTGGCGGCCCAGGTAAGGATCAGGGTGGATGATGGAGTGAAGAGCTTGGACCCCGTAGGGGCTTCCTACATACCGCACGTTAGCGCTGATCAAAGTCAGCGTAGTTCGGATATACAGTTTAACGTCATGTTGGACATCGGCAAGCCGACTCACAGAGAGCTCGAGGCCGCCGGGCGGAGGATTGAACAGAACCACCTCGCACAGAGGGGGATGGAATGGCCGGGTGAATCACAGTTTCACGTCATGCTGGACGTTGGCAAGCCGACTCACAAGGAGATCGAGGCCGCCAAATGGAGGATTGAACCGAACCACCTCGCACAGAGGGGGATGGAACGGCCGGGTGAATCACAGTTTCACGTCATGCTGGACGTTGGCAAGCTGACTCACAAGGAGATCGAGGCGGTGGGGAAGCACCATGGAGATACACACGTGCAGTCCCCCACAGAGCGGATTCATAGGTGAATCGATGCAAGTGTGAACCCAGGAGGGGTCCACTGATGGACGAACCGACGTAAATACGACCGGGACGACCAGGTGGTGGGCTTGAACCTCGGAGAGGCTTCCTACGTACCCTGTTTAGAAGACAGGGATCAAAGTCCACGTAGTTCGTTCTGTTTGCGACACTCTACTCCCGTGGGCGAAGGCCACTCCAATCCCGACATCCCTGCAGAGACGAGCGGGTGGGGGCCACATCCAAACCGGGAGGACCCTACGTGCGTAGCACGGGATCGGGTGACGCGGACGGTTTAACGTCTTGCCGGACGAAGTACACTTTAACGTCGTGTGTTGAGGTCGAAGGTGCTTGGCAGTTTAACGTCTTGCAGCTCGGACGTATGCTGAACAGTTTAACGTCTTGTAGCTCGGACGAAGTGCAGTTTAACGTCGTGCGGGACGTATGCAGTTTAACGTCGTGCAGGACGTGGTGTAGTTTAGCGTCATGCAGTATGATAAGGCCACTGATAGGTCCGTGTCACTTTGCGCAAGCCTAGGGGGGGGGGGCGCACGGAAAGACGACGCACGGTGCGGGCACCCGGGATAAAGGTCATCGGGCGTCACGCAGGCGGGTACCCAAAGGGGGTCAAAGGGGGTGACCCTGGCGGGTTGCGCGCAAAAGAGGAGCTTTGCGCGCAATACCGCGAGTCGGCGCGCAAATGGGTGGGCTGGCGCGCAATTGGGCCAGCGCTTTGCGCGCGGATGATTGAGATTGCGCGCACCGGGCTTCGGATAGCGCACGAGGGCAACGGCTCATTCTTAAATCGAATGGCCACTTTGAAGAAAGGGGGGGTGCGCGCAATCGGACCGGATTGCGCGCACCCGGGGGGCAATTGCGCGCAAGAGGCTTCTTTTGCGCGCGAAGGCCTTAGGGTGAAGAATTATTCAAAGGGAAGGGAGCTCAAGGGATTGCGCGCGAAGGCGAACCCCGAGGCCTTATTGCGCGAAAGACAAGAGGTTACCTGATGGTCGGCACTACGCGCGGAAGGGGTTGGATTGCGCGCACGAGAGACCTTTCGAATTCAGGCAACCTTCAAAACGTCGGGGGTCGCCTTATATTTATAGGCAACCCCTGGCGCGGAATCTCGGCCGCGGGCGCGGAATTCTCTTCGCGGGCGCGGAATCGGGCCCGGCGCGCAAGGGGAGCCACTCGGGCCCCGGGCGCGCAAAATTGCGCACCGGCCCGGTGCATTGCGCGCATCCCGGGAGGTTTGTGCGCGGCTCATCAACATTGCGCACGAGCCTCCAAAATTCCGCGCAAGGCCTCCGGGCCCTCCGAAACACGCTTCCGACTCCAAATATGACCTCGCTTTCCTCATCCGGAGCTTTGTTTGGCAACAACGGACTTTTCCGGTGTCTACAAAAGCCCCCCCTCGGAATCTGATCGGCGAGAGGTCGCAACGATCGGGTTCCGAGGGAGACGCCGGAATGCCGATGTCCTGGGCGGCGCGGGACTGTGGCGCGCGAAAAAGGGCGTCGGGCGCGAAATTCGCCGCTGCGGTCGCGCAAAGCGCTTTCCGCGCAGCGCGGACCCTGGCCTTGCCTATAAATAGATGGCCTGGGTCCCCCCACCATACACTGGCCTTCCGCGCGATAAGCATTCGAGCTCTCGTGCGCGAAATTGCCTTTTCCGGCGCGGAATTCGCCCACTCGTCGCGCAAACCTGTCCGGAATTCGGCCTGCTTTTGCGAGAACACCCGGGGTTTTACACGACGGACTTCCCGATTGCGCGCCGTCCAATAGGATTGCGCGCCAACTCTCAAACTTCTCTACCAGCCTCGTCCGGTCCCGCACGCTTCTTCCCTTTACCCGCACGACTCCCGGAGCTTCTGAGATGGCCGCGAACCAAGGAAATGAGGGGGATGCCGCCACTCGCAGAGCTGAGATGGCGACGAACGAGGAGGTCTACGGAGCCAAGGAGATTGTTTCCAACAATCAATCCTTGTTCGACTTGCTGACGCCGGCCCAGAAGACATATCCACTGTCGGACAACCTGCCGCTCTGGAACTTCGGCATCCTAGATGAGGTTCCGGTGCCAGGGTTCGAGGTTGATGCGCCGCGGACCTGGGTGACTCGGGAGGACGAGTTTCTCCGCTATAACATTACCAACAACGGGCATCCTGCCAGGGAGACCAGACACTTGGATGTCTATTTCCTGAACCCGAGGACGCGAACCATCGTCGGAAGTGAGCCTACTGCGGAGAACTCTCCAGCCCTCTACTCGAGCATATATCGCCAGAGTGTCACCGACGACACCAAGGGCTGGCTGAAGGACTGGGACTTGCGGTCTGAGGGCAATTTCACCAGTGAGTGGGCCTGGGCGTTCTGGGTACGCCACACTTGCGATCACTTCGCGGAGGAGCTGCGGTACATCGGCCTGTTTGAGGCGGTGTGGACGTCGCAGTTCCACTTCTACCAGCAGTCCGAGCTCGGGCCGGAGCTGTTCACCCGCTGGTCCCCGGATACCAACACCTTCCACCTTCACCATGGGGAGGTCGGTATCGGTCTCTGGGACATCCACTGCATCGGAGGTATCCCGCTGGAGGGTTACCAGTACGATGAGTTCCTGCCACCGAAGAACACCTGGGAAGACAGGTCACGGACTCCCATTCTGACCTGGCATCTGCTTGACCTGGCTACGCAGCGGCTCGGGATCAAGGACTTCCAGAAAGACATAGCCTACATGGAGTGGTTCGGCCAGTTCTTGGAGCATGACCCGGCGGTCAAGATGCCAGGCAGGGGGAAGCGGTGCCCGACCGCGGCTCAGAGGAGCCGGAACGGGTCGTACAGGCGGGTCCTGGAGACGGGCGACTACCGCTCATGGGGGTACCGCGTCATCGAGGCCCGGGACCCAAATGTCCGGTACGCGGCGTTCCTGGCCGCCTTTCTGAGTGGGTGGATCCTGCCAGTGCGGGACGCGAGAATGGGCGTTCGCCCGGCGACATTGGCGATGGCGGGCGCTATGGCCGCCAACAAAAGATACAACCTCGGGGTCCCAGTACTGGCGAAGCTGTATGCCATCCTGGGACGCATCTCACGAGGGGGGTCGCCACGAAGGATCTGTGGGCCCTTCCAATTCTTCCACGTCTGGGTGGCTGCTCACCTTGGTGGGTACACGTTTCCGAACGCCATCATTCCTCCGGGCAACGGCCTGCGACCCTCCCTGATGAACATTGCGGGGGTCGCTCCGATGACCCTAAGTCAGGAGGGCGTGAGGATTCGGATTGGAAATCATGCCAATTTCAACTTCAGCCTGTTCCCCACTCCGGTTGGCCAAATGATCGACAACGGGAAGGGTCCGCTGGAGCAGCACGAGTACTTCCTGAACATGCGGGGTGGGGTGCTCGTGGCTCGGATCGACGGGAAGGTGATCTGCGAGCCTTACGTGCCAACCTGGTTCGCCAGGCAGTTCGGGTGCCTTCAACGGATGCCGAAGAGGGTATTCACTGCTGTCCGGGAGGAGACGAACCCTGGCGTCCTTCGTCAGATGTGGCTGATGTTTTCCGCTTTTGGCTCTGGCGACGTCATCACTCTCCCTCCTACCGGGGTTGACGCAGGCTTGGCAACCGAGTACGCCGAACACTGGGCCATCGCGTACCCCGAGGGGCTTCTGCGGAAGCCAGTTCGGCGGCTCGAGGTCACCCGTGCGGAGACCGGGCGTCAAGGAAGGAGGCGAGGCGCCGCCACATGGGGGAGAACGGAGGTGCGCCAAGCAGCGGAGCCGGCGCGGGCAGGGACTTCGGCGGCGGGTACATCGCAGGCTGCCGCTACGACCCCGGCGCCCAGAGAGGGGGCGCGTGCGGTGGTCGAAGAGCGGCCCGGGAAGCAGGTAAGGCGTCTGCTCGAACCCTCCCACGATGCAGTCTTCCCGGCGCTGTGGTCGGCCGGGATGACCCTGCGGCAGTCACTGGGGACCGACGTCATCTGGTGAAAGATACTCAGAGAAGGAATCTATCTGCCAGAGGTCGGGCGCCTCCAGATCGCCGACAGGGTGGACTTCAACCGGCAGTATGCGTATCTGACGGCCATGGACGAGTACGCGCGCCAACATGGTCAGCGTGCAGAGCCATCCCTTCTGGTGAAGGTGATGCTCGGTCTAGAACCCGCTCCAGAACAGATGCCGCCGGGAGAATATGACAGTAACGACTCCGAGGAAGAGGAGACATGGGAGGATGAAGGCTCCGAGGGAAGGTCCCATCGGTGGAGCCCGCGGGAGAGCGACGAGGTGGCCGGCTCTGACAATGTTGATGTCACTGAGCTCCTCGAGGTCCGCTTCTATCCCTACTCAACCTGCTTCATCCATTCTCTTATGCAGCTTCTAACCCATTTCTCCACCTTTCTCAGGAGCACACGGATGTTGGTCAGGCGTCCTCAGCGGGAGTAGGAGAGGCGCCAGCAGGACAAGGCGGGGGCCAGAAACCCATCATTGAACTGACAAGCGCTGAGGGGTCCCCTCATGTAGTTGTTCCTGCGGCGACCGGGATAGCGGAAGATGACGCTCTGAACTCCCGTAAGTCTCCTTACTTTACTACTGGTGCTTACCGTTGACGATCCGTGACTAACCACGACATGCCTTGCACAGTGATCTCAGGACTGGAGGCCCATCGGGCTACCGAACCCCGACCATCTACGAGTGGACCAGTGGCAGACATGTCGCCTGCTCCGGAACAGACTTTTCACACCGAGCCGGCCCCACCAACTGCTGATCAGGGGGATACGGACGTCGGCGGTGCTGCCGTCGGAGAGAGGTCGGGGGCTGACAAGGGTGTCAACGCCGCTGGGGAGGGAGAAGAAGGTCGCCCAGATGTTGGGGAAGCTATCCCCCGTGAGGACATCCCAGGGGTGGACCCTGCAGTAGACCTGCTGGCTGCCTTCCCTGCCTACCGGCCTGCCGACCCCGGGGAGATGGATGACTCGGACGCGGAGGCGGTCGAGGAGAGCCGGATAGCGCGCCGAAGGGGGTGGAAGTGCATCCAGCGCTTCCTCAAGCGAGACCCATCGGAGTGGCTGGGGCGCATGGGGTCACTCCAAACCTGGCTGCGCTTCTTGTGTGCCGGGGGAGCTGATGCTCAACGCCTCCATCTGACGGTCCATGATTTCATGGCCGAAAAGATGCGCGAGAGCCGCCAGCGTGCCGACGTCGCACAATGTCGGGACATGTCGGAGAACACGCGGGCGCTCCTCGTGGCGGAGCAGGATGTCCGGCGTCTCGAAGGGCAGGCGGCAGAGAAGGAGGCCTTCGTCGCAAAGTGCACCGAGCTTGTGGAGCAACTAGCAGCCCAGCTGGTTGACGCCCAGGTACAGCTGACGGAGGCGGGCCAACAGATGGTCACAATTCAAGTCGAGCGGGAGCGTGCACAGGCCAGAATCGACGAACTGCGTGCTGCGACCGCCGACGAGGAGAGGGCACGCAGAGAGCGAGAAGCAGCTCTGGAGGCCGCCAGCCAAAGGGTAGCGTCGTTAGAAAGACTTATCCAGCACGCTAATCCCTAGGGGCTTTGTTTTGCCATTCCCAGAACATTTGCTTTCGCTACTCAATATTTTGATCCATTTGTATGAATCACCATATTTATCTGCATCTTTTGGATTAACATGCTCAACCACAATCCATTGTCTCGCGGGAGCGTTAACCAAGCTTCAGGCATCCACAATTGGGCCTGGATTTCTAGAGAAAAGAGGGAGGTCATTCCTAGGAAAGGAAACCTCAAGCCTAATCAATGTATCATCCCCCCAACTTGTTCTGACACACGAGCGGGACAACGCTAGGGGCGTTGAGATTTTATCCGAACAGAGGGAAATGAGAAATGGTGAATCGCGTGTCCCGAATTCAGAAATCCACAACGGTTGGCCTTCCAGGAAATGCCCGAGACGGCAAGCGGACAATGGATCAATCGACCATACTACCGTGATAGACGGACCGAAGGTCATCATCCATATTGCAGGAGGCGGATCACATTTCATCATCAATGCCGCTTTGGGGGTTCCTTCAGGCACAAGGGTGGAAATCCAGATCAACAGGGCATGCGAAGCGTGGGGCGAAGTGACGATTTGTTCGGACAGAATCCAACGCTCCCAAAATTGCGCCACCGTGGGGAAAGCGTATTAGGCGGATGCACTAATCTGGCTGTGAATCACCCCAATTCTCAGACAGAACCTCTTTGACGAGGAAACTGTCGCTTACCATCATTGCAATGGGGCATCCCGAGCTGGATCGGGGAGAATATCACAACTGCACCACTCTACCCGAAGTCAGGCCAGACGGCCGGCGACGAGGAGGGGCGGGACTTAGCGATCCCTGAGGCTGGACCCGAGTCGGAATGCCCGGGCGTTCCTACGTACTCCATCAGGCTGGAAATCAAGCCACACGTAGTTCTGAGAGTGCAGTTTAACGTCATGCAGGATGTAGAATCCCATTTGGGGAGATCTTAGTTTAGGGTCGTAGAGCTCGGACCATAGGGGTAGATCATAGTTTAAGGTCTTAGAGCTCGGACCATAGGGGTAGATCTTAGTTTAAGGTCTTAGAGCTCGGACCATAGGGGTAGATCTTAGTTTAAGGTCTTAGAGCTCGGACCATAAGAACCTCAAAGCACGCAGCATCGTGGTCCTATCCCCTGGATATGCGAAGATGCACTGAGGGATAGTGTCAAGAGTGTTGAGATTTTTCCTGGTCAGAATGGGGGGTGGAAAAATGTGAATCATGCGGCCATTCAATCAAGGACTGGGGGCACCGGCGTAACGATATGGGAGTACTGCCGACCGTGGCGGAAAAGCAGCATCAATATCGCACTAACCCTTGATGGAATGAGGCAGCAAACGAGCATCGACCACTCAATCGCAGGATTCATATCGATTTGCTGCCCGAGGCCATTGGGGGCACCAGCCCGAGTCGGTGGGAGAACACTGAGGCATTGCGTCCAAACCGTTCACGGGGGCTCCACCCAGGGCGTAGGCGATGGGTCCGAATGAAAGGGAGCATGATGCCTAAAAATGGAAAGAACCTGACCAAGCTGAACCTGAACCTCCTGGCAATAAACCAGAGTACTCTTGACACCAGTGGACCACTGCGAGGGGTCGAGGGACATGCCTTGAGGGTGGCCTGAAGGCAGTGGATTCCCCAGAGAAGGGGGGAATCTTTAAGAGGTGGGGGGGTGGACCCAAGGTTTCAAACATTCGGGCCTTCCTACGTATCCCATAAGGATGGGAATCAAGCCACACGTAGTTCTTGAAGCGCGGCGCAACACAATCGGGCACCAGCGCGGGGAAGGGTGCGGGTCTGACCCTCGCACCCAGAAGAAGCGGTATTTGATATTTCTTGTTATTCCTTAAAGATGGATGGTTTTACTTTGTGCAGCGACATGCCTGCGATTAAGGAATCCCTGGCGTCGCCACAATAATCAAGCCATGAAAGGCATTGATGAATGGCGTGGTTATTAACCAGCGCCCAACGTGAGTGTCCCCTGAGGAGAACATCACGATGCAGTGCCGTTTCTCGTCGGGCGGCCAAGACGATCACAGTTTACGGTCGTGTGGTAGGACCAGACAACACAGTTTATGGTCGTGTGGTTCGGACCATGGAGGAATCCGCGTATTGCGATATGGCGGACTCAGCGGAGGTGGGAACATACCCAGCCCTGCGGTCACGCACGATTCCAGGAGAAGGATCCTCGGATAGGGGCCCGCGTATGTCCATCACCCGAGGGGCAGAGATGCCAGCCTCCAGATATACTGGGCCCAGAACGCGATTGTTCGGGCGAATCCTTCCTCCTTATGGGGACGAGGGTCCAGCTACACATGGCCCTTAGGGAGGACATCAACGTATATCTTTGGTGCTCAAATCGTGGGAGCCTCGACAGACACCATTACCCTGGTTAGCCTGCCTAACGTGTAAAGGTGTACTGAAGGTCAGTATGAAGAGAGTGTCGAGATCCCACTACAACGCACAAAGGCGGAGTGTGATGAGGACTGCGCAACCAACGTTCGGAGTCTAAAAAAGCCGACATGGCGATCGAGGATGTCGCTGACCATATTCGCAACACAACATCCGATCGCGTCAGCCTAGAACGGGGCAAGCAAACGAGCATCTACCGCTTAATCGCAGGATTCATATCGATTTGCGGCCCAGGACCCGCCGGTAAATCGACCCGGAGCGGTAGGAGAGCACTGAGGCATCGTACCCAAACCACTAACGAGGATCCCTTTGAGTGAAGGCTCAAACAAGAGGAAGCGCGAGGCCCGACAAGCAACACAGGACTTGTCGGGATTGAATCCGACACCACGGGTCATAGACCGAAGTACCCAAAACATGTTAACAGATTGCCGGAAAGGGTCGGAGGACTCACCTTGAGAGCAACCAAAAGACAGTAGATCCCTGTGATCAACCAAAAGACAGGGCTGGACCTGAAACACAAGCGTCCAGGCGGTCCTACGTATCCCATAAGGATGGGAATCAACCCGTACGTAGTTCTTGAGAGGCAGTTTAACGTCATGCAGGACCAAAAGAGGAAAAAGTGGGGGGAGCAGAAGGCATCCCCGAACGTGGGGGGCGTACAGCGTGGCGAGCAAACCGACGTGGATGAGGGCGTAGCCCCGCGCCCACACCATACGCCACATACCCAGAGGCAACTGGGCCAAGGGCCCGAGGTGGGATGGAAATTCCCGATGGATGGGGCTGGGCCTGAAACATGAATGTTCAGGCGGTCCTACGTATCCCATAAGGATGGGAATCAAGCCGCACGTAGTTCTTGAGAGACAGTTTAACGTCATGCGGGACGAACGCTGAACAGTTTAACGTCTTGTAGCTCGGACGTAGTACAGTTTAACGTCGTGTTGGACGGATGCTAAACAGTTTAACGTCTTGTAGCTTGGACGAGGTACAGTTTAACGTCATGTTGGACGAAACACTTGGCAGTTTAACGTCTTGCAGCGCGGACGATATGCTAGGCAGTTTAACGTCGTGCAGCTTGGACGTAGTGCAGTTTAGCGTCATGCGGGACGAATGCAGTTTAACGTCATGCAGGACGTAGTACACTCAAACAAAGTACTGCTTGAGGAACCTAGCGTTGGTGGGAGGGGTGACACGCTCACCGTCCATAGTCGCTAGGGAGTACGCGCCATTGGGATAAACTTTGTGGACGACAAGAGGTCCCTCCCACTTGGGCTCCAACTTGGGTGGCTTCTTTCCGGGGATCATTGGCGCTCTTAGGGCTAGCACTAGGTCACCCTGCAGGAAGGAGCGGAGGCGAACCTTCTTATTGAAAGCTCGAGCCATTCTGCTTTGATGCCTCTCCAAGTTGTGCAAGGCGCGAAGTCTATTCTCATCCAGTGCTTCCAACTTGACTAGACGGGCTTCAGCAGCTCTGTCCGGCGCTTTCTAGTCGTAGACCGCAGTGCGCAAGGACGGTAAATGGATCTCGATGGGCAGGACGGCCTCAGCTCCATACACCAGGGAATAAGGGGTCATCTGGGTGGAATTGCGAGTCGTCGTCCGATAAGCCCAGAGGGCGTTGGGGAGTTTGTCCGGCCAACTCTTCTTGTTCTGACCAACCATCTTTTGCAGAATGTTAGAGAGGGTTTTGTTAAACGCCTCGATATGTCCATTCGCCTGCGCATGATAGCGAGATGTATGGTTCAAGCGAATGTTGTACTTGGTGTACAACTTCTTCAACTCGGCTGCTCGGAAATTGATTCCGTTATCCGTAAGGATAGCGTGAGGCACCCCAAATCGATAAATGATGTTGGAGGTCACAAAGTCAGCGATCGAACAGGATTTGACCTCTCTGAGCGGAATCGCCTCTGCCCATTTGGAGAAGAAGTTCGTGGCGGTCAGAATGAACCGGCACTGGTGAGCCGTCGCCGGCGGGTAGGGTCCCACAACGTCCATCCCCTAGACTGCAAAGGGCCAAGAATACCTGGTGGTATGGAGAGGCTCCGGCGGCCGATGCACAAAGTTCGCATGAACCTGGCACGCATGGCACCTCCTGGCATACTCGTTGCAGTCGTGGATCATGGAGGGCCATAAGTATCCCAACCTCCGCATCTGGTGGGACAACTTTGGCCCAGTCTGGTGGGCACCGCATGAACCAGCATGAACCTCTTGCATGACTCGTGGGATCTCAACTCCCTGAAGGCAACGGAGGAGAACACCATCAAATCCGCGTCTATAGAGGATCTGCTCCAGGCCGGGACTGCTCTGGAGGACAAACTGCGATGCGCGGCGTCGAACTCGCTCGCGCTCCGCCCGATCCGATGGGAGAATGCCATGTTGGAGGTACTCAACCAAAGGCGTCCTCCAACCAGGGGCTGATTCGACTGTCATATCTGGGGTACTCGGGGCTCCGGGCACAGGGGCAACCGCGGTGAGATTACTTACCGACGGGCCGCAATCTCCCTCCGGGATAACGGGAGCGATGAGCCTGTGGTGCGTCACGCGGACGATCAGGTTATCCTGTTCAGGCTCCGCAAGTGACGCAGCAAGGCTGGCCAAAGCATCTGCTCGACCGTTCTGCGACCGGGGAATATGGACAATTTTTGGCCGAGAAGGGAACCGGGCCATCAGAAGGAGGGTGCACTCCAGCAATGGCACAAGTTCCGGCTTCCAGACAACATAGTCGCCATTGATCTGCTTAACAACCAGCTCGGAGTCCCCTTTCACACACAGATGGGGCACATCGATCTCGAGAGCTAACTCGAGGCCAGTGATGAGGGCATGGTATTCCGCCTCATTTTTGGTACAGCCCTCTGACAACAGGAAAGAGTATGGCAGTACGGCCTTCTCCGGGGTGATGAAGACGATACCCAAGACCACTCTGTTGAGCTTAGGATTATCGAGCCTTCTACAGGTGGGGCTCTGGGAGGCACCGTCAAAGTGCATCTGCCAGCATGGACCGGCTCGATCGACCGAGAGAATGGCCTCATCAGGAAAGCCTAGATCCAGCGGCTGATCCGCGGAGGTTGGGTGAGCAGCCAGAAAGTCTGCCAATGCTTGCCCTTTGATGGCCTTCTGAGACACATACCTGATGTCGAACTGCTGGAGAATCACAGCCCACTGCGCTAGACGGCCAGTCAACATAGGCCGGCTCAGGATATATTTCAACGGGTCTACCGGAGAAACCAACTGTACCTCATGGTGCTGCAAGTAGTGCCGTAATTTCTGTACGGAAAATACGAGCGCCAGGAAGCTCTTCTCAATGGGGGAATACCTAACTTCCGCATCGAGGAGCATGCGACTGAGGTAATAGAGGCTATTCTCTGTTCCCTCGTTGTTCTTCTGGGCGAGAAGGGCACCCAGGTACCGTTCCAGGGCGGTCACATAGAGGACCAGCGGCTTCCCGGATACAGGCGGCATCAGAACCGGAGGTTGCAGCAGGTAGTGCTTGATTTCCTCGAAAGCGGTCTGAAACTCTTTATCCCATACATAGGTGGCACCTTTCTTCATGAGCCGAGAAAAGGGCTTACACTTGCCGGCCAGATTCGAGATGAATCGGCGTATATAGGCTAAGTGGCCTTGGAACCCTTGCAGTTCCCGGATGTTACCTGGGGGAGGCATCTGGCTAATCGCCCTGATCTTCTCTGGGTCGATCTCAATACCCCGGTATCTTACCACAAATCCAAGAACTTTCCGGAGGTGACCCCGAAGGCACACTTCAACGGGTTCATCTTCAGGCAACGAGACCGGAGGAAGCCGAACACTTTCTCAAGATCTTTGAGATGGTCCTGACGCTGGCGCGATTTGACTACCAAGTCGTCGACGTAGCATTCCACCAGTGTGCCAAGAATTGGCTTGAATATGCGGTGCATCGCCCGTTGATAGGTGGCACCTGCATTCTTCAGGCCGAAGGGCATGACCCGGTAACAAAAGGTACCTTGGGGGGCCCTAAAGGCAGTGAACTCCTCATCCTCAGGGGCCATCCAGATTTGGTTGTATCCGGAGTATCCATCCATGAAGGATAGGGCTTGGAACCCTGCCGTGGCGTCAATCAACAGCTCTGTCACTGGAAGGGGAAAATCATCCTTCGGACAGTGGCGGTTGAGATCGCGGAAGTCGATGCAGACTCTGATCTGCCCGTTCTTCTTCCGGACTGGCACAATGTTGGCCAGCCATTTGGGGTACTGAACTTCCCTCACGAAGTTGGCTTTGATAAGCTTGTCAACTTCGGCCTCAACCATGGCACCGTGGAATGGGTGCATCTTCCTGGGAGGCTGCTTGAACCCGCGATGGTTCGCCGGGAGACCAAGGCGGTGGACGGCTACCTGAGGATCTAGCCCCGGCATCTCGTCATATCCCCAAGAGAACACATCACGGTGCTGCCTGAGAAAGTCCACGTACTGCTTCCGCTCCTCAGAGGGCATGGCGGCACTGACCAATGTGGGTCTTGGATCTGCTTCGGTTCCAAGGTTCACTTGTATTAACTCATCGACCGTGGCGGATACGCCCTCATCAAAGGCTGGGGGTGAATCTTCCACGTCCTCTCCACTCGGGGAGGGATCGTCCACGGGAGAGACTGCGTTGGCAACTGCATTGGGGCTACAAGATCCTGCTGGGCCGCTGGTGCTGGCATGGGCGGTCGCGGTCATCTCATCAGGAGACTCACAAGTCGTCGAGACCATGGCTACGTCCAACCGTTGAATCGGGAGGACGTAAGTGTCATCCAAACTTGCCTAGGGAATACTTGCAACAGTGACAGGCTCGACCTCACCTGCCAGGATCTGCTTATCCTTGCTCTTGTAATAGTCCGCGTCCAGATAGCGGGCTTCACATGAGGCAAAAGGAGAGGCATCTCCTTGAAGCACGCCTACTCGACCGTTAAGGGAGTATTTGAGGCATTGGTGGTATGATGAGGGAACCACCGCATGAAGGTGGAGCCATGGCCTGCCCATCAATGCGTTATACACAGTATCCTGAGAGACTACCATGAATTCGGTGTTGGAAACCAAGTCACCGAACTGGGTCTTCAAACATATCTTGCCGACCGGAGTTTGCTCGGTGCGGTCGTACCACTGAATCCTGAGGTCGGAGGGGATCAAGTCATCCTCAGACAACCCCAATCTCCGGAGCGTCCGAGTTGGAATCAGGTTAATCCCGGACCCCGTGTCGACAAGACAGCGCCGGACTTCAAGGCCATTGAACCGGCCAGTAACATACAGCGGACGAATGTGCCCCTGTATAGGAGGGTCTTCATCCTTACCAGAAAACGAGATAACTGCCTGACATTCGGCGTCCTCAATCGTTTCGGCGTGAAAGGCCTCTGCAGCCGCAACCTCTGTCTCAAACTGGAGGGGGCTCTTCAGGGCATCAGTGAGTGCCTCGCGCATCTCAGATGACATGCGCAGAGCCTCAAGGATGGAGAGTCTCGCTGGGATGTCGGCCAAGTGCTTCAGGACATCATACTTTTTGGCCAAGCGCGAGCCCCTGGTTGCAGGAGGTTGCTCTGCGGTTGGAGGCATGACGGGCCTTGCCGGTTGGACCGGCGGCCGACTGGTGCTTGGCGCATCTCGCTGTTCATTGGTTGAAGCCCGAGAAATGGTCACCATACTGGAGTCAGGAGGCCGGGACGGACTCGTGGCAGGACGAAGCTGATTGCGACGCGGCCGAGGCGGTTCTTCCTGGTCCCACACCACAAACAGTGGCGGAGGCGAATCCGTCATCCCCGGATGGGGGGCCTACGCACGCTGAGCTCGGTTTTGAGCCTGCTGCTTAGTCTCAGTGGCGTGCACGGCCTGGCTGGAGGTACCAACTGCTGTGCCCCGGTGACTCCTGTTGTTGCGGCTCCTCCGACGGTGGCGACGACTGGGGACACTAGGGAGGTCCACCTGGTGTTCTTCAACGTCGGGAACCGAGAAGGGATTTACCAGCTCGACGGTATTAACCGAATCGTACCCAATACTGTCATCGGATTAATCATTCACCACGGGGTGGATCCGAGGAGGGATCCCCATCTCCGGGGGCATGAAATCGCCGAGAGTGTGGGATAGCGGCGGAACTGGCGGGGCGTGCTCTTCCTTCTTTCGTCGCCGCCGTTTGCTCTTCTTGGAAGAGGCAGGCTGGGACGACGATGCCGAAGCAGCACCCGCAGATTATGGGGGCTCAGGCTGATTCAAACGTGCACGGATGATTCCATGGGCGTGAATGATCGTCTTGCGGGCCATCCAGTTTTTATACTTCTGGGACCCGCGGTCGGAAACCAGCTTCCATTCGTCCTCATCGCCGCTATCGTCATCTGATCCCACAAACACGCCCGCCACTTGTGCTGGAGCTGGGCCCAACCTGATTACATTGTTGTTAATCTGGTCTTGGATCCAATCCTTAAACACATAGCACCGCTGGATGGTGTGCCCCAGGGCCCAATGGTAGGGGCAGTAGCGGGGGTTATCCGTGAGATGTGCCTCCTCTGGCCTCCAACACTCAGGCAGTCGCACAATCCTCTGCTCCAGGGCACTCCGGATATAACCGGGGACCTGATCCTCGTGAAATGAGTAGGTCAGGTATCGTGGGCCCCTAGGAGCGTGGTCTTGACGAGGGGCTGGAGGGGCCTGCCGAGGAGGTGGACCCTGATTATCTCGCCTGGGTTGTGGCGGTACATTACGAGGAGGGGCCGGCCGGTTCTGAGGATGCCGCTGCTGGGCCGGGAACTGAGCCCGTGGAGGCGGATTCCTGTGAGGCTGTGGAGATGGTCTTGCCGGCAGCAGCTCCAATGGCCTGGGGGCCTCTATCTGGGCCACGGCAGCGGGCTCAGCCCTGCTGGCTCTCCTTGCAGGAATCATAGGAGGCAGCGGGTGTGCCTGGCTGACCTGTTGCAGGGCTTCCTCAAGACGTTGAGCTTTGTCTGAGAAGTCCTTGAACCCTCCGGGGTAATTCTGAGTGATCAGGGAAGGGACCAGCTCGGTCTTGACGTTCCCGACGCACATTGTCAGCAACTGCTCCTGAGTCAATGGCATGTCGAGGGAATACGTGAGACCCTTCCATCGGGCGACGAAGTCCGCGACTCGCTCATCAGGCCTCTGCTTGCACTTGAAGAGGTCTGCGATACTCGTCTTCCGGGTCGTGGAACTGAACTGGTAGAGGAATTGTCTACGAAGGTCCTCCCAGCTAGTTTTCGACCCGACGGGGAGCTGGCTGTACCAGACAAATGCTGGCCCTTCCAGTGTCTGGACAAAGCAGCGATGCTTAGCGGCCTCTTGCTGCGCCGGAGTCCCCAACATAGGCCCACACCTCGAGTTGAAATGGGCCAAATGTTCTGGCAGATCTCCAGTCCCGTTGAAGGGGGCAAAAGTGGGATTCCCGAATCCCGGAGGCGCCGGCATGTCATCCACCCATGCTGGGTATGGCTTGCCGTCCGGTGGGATTTCCACTTGCCGAGTCTCCAAGGCTTCCAAGCGGGCGATGAGTGCTGCCATCGGATCGTCCGGACATGGGTTCCAGTCCTGGCGAGGATCTCTAACCACGAGCGCATTGCATGGCCCTTCAATCGGGTCGTCGACCGGGTCGTCGAACTCGGCAGCTCGTGGGATGGCGGGAGGAGCGGCCCTTGGGGCAGCGGGAGGAATCCGAGCGGGGTCTCTCAGGTAGTCACGTTGCTTGGGAGGGTGTGGTGAAACATACCGCGCCCTCTTGCCATAGGCGATGGCCTCTCTCCTGTCGGCGAACACGGCATGATCACGGTTGCCCGGGAGAGCCTCATCGAGGGGTGGTTGTTCCTGTCCCTGCTGTCCTGGCCTAGGATCACCGTAGTCAGGCCGCTGCTCTGCAGCGTGCTCGGCGAGGAGCTGGTCAACTAGCTTCTTCTGCTCGGCGAGCTGTTGACGTAGCATATCCTTCTCGGGATCCCCATCTGCCCTCTGCGTGGAGGCAGACGGGTCGGCGGGCTTTATAGCCTCGCCGTGCTCTTTACCTTTGCTGACGTTTCGGCTCAACGTCAGTGCTTCAGTGGGTGCGGGGAGTCCCAGGAGGTTCCTCTGATGATGAGTAACTCTCACCGATAGATCCAACAACGGCTTCTCTTCGGGGGGAAAGCCCCCGTCGAGAAGTTCCAAACTGTTCCCCTCCCCCGACAGGTCAACCATATTGACTGTTTCCGTCCCTGGGGATGTACCCTCAGGGCCACCCAGTGAATCGGGCTGTCGGCGAATCGCACTGAAGCGTAGGGCAGCGTACTGCCCCCATCCACGGATATACACGTGGGGAGTGGCTTCCTCGATAACCTTGCGGAGTACTTGAAAACACTCAACGCATCGTTGTTGGAGGTCCTCATGGTTCCCAAATGCCCCGGGGTGCCGAACCGCGGGGAGCGTGGCCAGGTCAATTTGACGGCACTGCTCACCAATATCCTCCAGGTGCACTTGACTCCCGAGATATGGAATTTGTGAGCGGTGAAGACGAGAGTGAGTCTCCCGGAGAGGCCGGCGAAAGCATTCGAACTCATCCGGGGTGAGCGATTCGGGTGCATCAAAGTCTGGTCCTGCGACTGGCCAAAACTTCTCAGGGAAGTGGCCCTCTGCAAGGACGGTCCAGAAACTCCACGACTCAAGCTCGGGACCCAGGTCTCCTTGGTCCTCTTCAAAGACTGGGAATGGACGGGGAACCGACAGTGGTGCCGAGGCGGGCCGCCGGGCCGACGGGCTGGCCGGCGGTGAATACGGTGAGCAGGCTGATTGGCCTCCATATCCCGGGCCGCCCTCTGAGGGTGGCGGTGCCCCAGCTACCACATCACGATAGGACGGGCCGGCGAGCGAACATCCTGCCGTAGCGTCGGTGCTCGCCGAGGGTGCACTAGATCGTGGTTCGACCGTCGGTCCCCAGAAAAGGTCTCCGGCTTCTCCGATCGAGGCAGAAGGCGCTTCCGGAGGGGCCGGTACCAACCGCAAGCTTGATCCTTGGGGGTCTACCAGGCCCTCGCTACTCCGGATATACCTTCGGAGAGAAGCTGGGATCGTGTCGATCTCGCTCTCGGGAAGTACGAGGCTGACGTGCCGCATTCCTACCCCTGCCCTTGACTGGCGGGATTGGGGGGAGGGCTCTGTCGCCGAATCATACTCCGCCTCTGTATCAGAGAAACGAACCGGTCAGATCTCTGTCCGGAATTCCGTAACATTCTTCCCTCGGTGTCGACGCCTCGCCCTCCTGCCCCTGGGTGGTTTTTCGGGGCACGACTGATCTCTATCCTGGCATCCTCCGGCCGCACTGGTGCTGGGGCCAAGAGGACTGGAAACCAAGGTGCGAGGAGCACCGGGACAGATATCAAAGGGGACGTGGGAAGAAATGATTCCGGGCGGGCCTCCGAGCCGAGATCGGAAGGTGGGATGACCCATGCCTCTTGGATCGGCCACACGGAGTAGCCCCTGTTGGCGAATAGCGCTACCGCGAGGTGGTCCGCAGTGGCTATTGCCTGTGCCAGCAACCGGGAGAGTCAACCCAACCTGCCTTTGGGGCGGTCGGGGCCTCGATCCGGGTCGGGCATAGAAGTTCCCCCGCTCAGGATGCGCATGGGCCTGGTGACTGGAGCCAACAGTGGCTTGAGCCAACGCGGCCGCTGTTGCTAGGGCCCCAAGGTGGGAATCCTCTTCTGCTCGTGTCCGACGTTGGCGTCGAGACAGACGAGTCTGGATGAGTGGCGCGGGCAGGTGGAGAGCCTGTTCCTCGAC
The DNA here is from genome assembly GCA_963277665.1 of Viscum album. Lineage (NCBI taxonomy): Eukaryota > Viridiplantae > Streptophyta > Magnoliopsida > Santalales > Viscaceae > Viscum > Viscum album. The sequence continues at coordinate 407,526,606 of OY728146.1, forward strand.
TTGAGGGTCCTGGCGGCGGTGTCGTCGTGGCCTGGCGAGAGCCCTTATCGTGGATCCCTGGAGCGGACCTCGGATAGGGTAGTCCCGGGCATCTTCCACTTCATCCGCATAGGGGAAGGAGTTGTCGGAGCGCTCCGGGGATAAGCTCCCAAAGCGGTTGGACGTCGAGGTAGGCAGCGGTGCCTCCCTGCACGGCCCTTGGGGGCGGCGTTGGCGGCGAGGTGCAGCTCCCTCGAGGTCTAGGCGAGCCATGTCCCTGGTGGGGGTGACTCCCTCTTCTTCATATCTCCGCACCAAGCTGTTGATCACCCTTCTTTGGATGTCCTCTGAGGGGGAGGGAGGGCGTGGTTGTCCCGCAATTGCGGCTGCTGGGACAACTGTGGAACGGGCGGGACCGCGCGGAGTAGCCGCGTCGGTGTTTCCCCTACCCCTGCGCCAGTGGGAGGGCGGTGATCGGGCACTGGATTGGGCGACCTTATTTCTGAAATCAGGGAGAAGAACACATTAACACTGACAGGAAAAGGAATCGACAACCAACCATTAGTGCCACGACGCCTTCCGTGGGGGGGACCCAGGCCCTCGACGTCGCGAGACGGAGTGCCCGAGTTCCCTTCCCCAGCCCCTGGCGGGTAAAACTGAATGCTCGGTCGAGCAGCATGCTGGTCTTCCAACACCTCTGAAAGCCATCGGTCTTCGTATCGAGGAGAAGAGATTCACGTCGGGTTCACCATTTTTCTGTTTCGGTGCAGATGTGCGTCGGGTTACGCTGTTCCGCCAGGACGCGTTCGCGCGTGCACCCGTCGACCCAAGGGGATAGGCGCGCGTGGCTTGTGGTCCCGCAGTCCCGCTTTTCAAGGGCGGGCGGCATCCGTCCCTTATTCAGGGGCGTCTACTCCTTGATCGAAACCGGGATGATGGGATGTCGGCTCCTCCTTCCTTGGACGTCTCCTCGGAACTCGTCGCCTAATCCGGGTCTCCCTCATAGATTTAAGAATGTTCGTGAATCTCGTTCCCGGCGCCATATCTTCATGGACACCGGTTAATTACGCTGCTTCCGCCCAGATGCCCCAAGGAGTCTGGTCGGGGCAGCAACCTGCGGTGAGGAGACCGGGTGGCTCTGGGTTTCGGGGGCGTGCCTTAACACTCTGCCTCTGCATGTCTGCCTTCCGTCCCTAATAGGGCTTCTCGAAGGCGTGATGGCCTGAGGCATCCCGCACTGAGTGCGGGGAACTGTGTTACCTGAGGTTTTCCTCAGCTTCCCATGTTTAGCACGAGGTATGTCGCGAGTTTAACGTCCAGCGGGGACGACATCGGACTGATCAACACGAGAAGTGGATCAGATGACAGAACCCCTTGCGGGGAACCTCCGACGCTGGGGCCAGCACATGGGCGGCTTCCCGAGTGAAGTGGAGTTGAATGAAATGGCATGACCCCACAGGGATGTGGCGGCCCGGGTAAGGATCAGGGTGGATGATGGAGTGAAGAGCTTGGACCCCGTAGGGGCTTCCTACGTACCGCGCGTTAGCGCGGATCAAAGTCAGCGTAGTTCGGATATACAGTTTAACGTCATGTTGGACGTCGGAAAGCCGACTCACAGAGAGATCGAGGCCGCCGGGCGGAGGATTGAACTGAACCACCTCGCACAGAGGGGGATGGAACGGCCGGGTGAATCACAGTTTCACGTCATGCTGGACGTTGGCAAGCCGACTCACAAGGAGATCGAGGCCGCCGGATGGAGGATTGAACCGAACCACCTCGCACAGAGGGGGATGGAACGGCCGGCTGAATCACAGTTTCACGTCATGCTGGACGTTGGCAAACCGACTCATAAGGAGATCGAGGCGGTGGGGAAGCACCATGGAGATACACACGTGCAGTCCCCCACAGAGCAGATTCATAGGTGAATCGACGCAAGTGTGAACCCAGGAGGGGTCCACTGATGGACGAACCGACGTAAATACGACCGGGATGACCAGGTGGTGGGCTTGAACCTCGGAGAGGCTTCCTACGTACCCTGTTTAGAAGACAGGGATCAAAGTCCACGTAGTTCGTTCTGTTTGCGACACTCTACTCCCGTGGGCTAAGGCCACTCCAATCCCGACATCCCTGCAGAGACGAGCGGGTGGGGGCCACATCCAAACCGGGAGGACCCTGCGTGCGGAGCACGGGATCGAGTGACACGGACGGTTTAACGTCTTGCCGGACGAAGTACAGTTTAACGTCGTGTGTTGAGGACGAAGGTGCTTGGCAGTTTAACGTCTTGCAGCTCAGACGTATGCTGAACAGTTTAACGTCTTGTAGCTCGGACGAAGTGCAGTTTAACGTCGTGCGGGACGTATGCAGTTTAACGTCGTGCAGGACATGGTGCAGTTTAGCATCATGCAGGACGATGAAGCCGCCGATAGGTCCATGTCACTTCGCGCAAGCCTGGGGGGGGGCACGGAAAGACGACGCACGATGCAGGCACTCGGGATAAAGGTCATCGGGCGCCACGCAGGCGGGTAGCCAAAGGGGGTCAAAGGGGGCGACCCTGGCGGTTTGCGCGCAAAAGAGGAGCTTTGCGCGCAATACCGCGGGTCGGCGCGCAAATGGGTGGGCTGGCGCGCAATTGGGCCAGCGCTTTGCGCGCGGATGATTGAGATTGCGCGCACCGGGCTTCGGATAGCGTACGGGGGCAACGGATCATTCTTAAATCGAATGGCCACTTTGAAGAAAGGGGGGGTGCGCGCAATCGGACCGGATTGCGCGCACCCCGGGGGAAATTGCGCGCGAGAGGATTCTTTTGCGCGCGAAGGCCTTAGGGTGAAGAATTATTCAAAGGGAAGGGAGCTCAAGGGATTGCGCGCGAAGGCGAACCCCGAGGCCTTATTGCGCGAAAGACAAGAGGTTACCTGATGGTCGGCATTGCGCGCGGAAGGGGTTGGATTGCGCGCACGAGAGACCTTTCGAATTCTGGCAACCTTCAAAACGTCGGGGGTCGCCTTATATTTATAGGCAACCCCTTGCGCGGAATCTCGGCCGCGGGCGCGGAATTCTTTTCGCGGGCGCGGAATCGGGCCCGGCGCGCAAGGGGAGACGCGCGGGCCCCGGGCGCGCAAAATTGCGCACCGGCCCGGCGCATTGCGCGCATCCCGTGAGGTTTGCGCGCAGCTCATCAACATTGCGCGTGGGCCTCCAAAATTCCACGAAAGGCCTCCGGGCCCTCCGAAACACGCTTCCGACTCCAAATATGACCTCGCTTTCCTCATCCGGAGCTTTGTTTGGCAACAACGGACTTTTCCGGCGTCTACAAAGACAATATTCTGCACTACTTGGGCTTAGGCATTCCCTGTTTACCTTGAAGCTATGGCACCTGGAAGGCGACCGTGTTTGGTACAGATGATTGAGGCCCCGAAGACTACTTTGGCCAATTGGAAGAGAGCTGATCGAGAGGAAGAGAATGACCAGGGGAAGAAGACTCTTCGGGCCTTCTAGCGACAGGCCCTCGAGAAGTATGAGGGCAGTACCTCCGACATAAATACAGAAGGCTGGCTAGAGGAGCTAGTTATAGCTTTCGACCTGATTAGGGCCCCGACCGAGTACTGGGTTCCTCTGGCCGTCATCCAGATTCGGGGAGCGGCGTGTCAGTGTTGGACGCTTTACCTGGGGGAGAGGAGAGAGGCTGAGGTGGCTTGGGCGGATTTCAAGAGGGAGTTCCAGGTGGAATTCCTCTCTTCGACGATGAAGGCGGAAAATAGACAAGAGATACTATCCCCCCAACAGGGGAGTATTTCCATGAGGGAGCTAGGGATTACGTTTAAGGACTTCCTACATTTTTCTCCGGACCTCTTTCATGATGAGGAGTCTTGGGTGAGACGTTTGGAGGAGGCGCTCTGACCCTCCCTCCAGTACGCTGCTACCCCCTTTACCCTACCGACGAACATCGAGGTTGAGAAGAAGGCCAAAGTGGTGGAAAGAATTCACGCTCTAGGAGGTGTGTCACGAGAGGGGATCCAGCTTGGACCATCAAAGGGGAAGGCCGTCAGCACCAGGACTCCAGCATCCGGACCCTCTAGGTTCCGACCCGCAGGGAACATGCCCCAGCAGTTTCAGTTTCGATCCCCTGGTCCACGCCCCTTTTCATCGGGCCCAGGAGCTCGGTGCTTCATCTGTGAGAGCCCTGGACATCTTCGGAGTCAGTTCCCAGACTGGGTGCAGCACGGCGGTGGTGGAAAACCCAACCACCCGCCCCAGTAGCAGTTTCCATCCATACCTTTCCAGCAGCAGCAGCAGGGAAAACAAGCTCCCGATCCTCCGAGGGCAGACATAGGAGGAGGAGGCCGACCTCAGGGGACACCTCAGGGACCTCGACCGAGGCGTGGTCGGGGAGGTGGCCAATAGCCAAGGGGAAGAGGAGATGGGCATGGACAGTTGTCCGCCGCAGAGGTAGCAGTTCTAGCAGGGTGGGAGGTTGTTCGAGAGTTTGTCTAGCACTCTTGCTTATGCTTTCTTTGACACCAGAGCTTTGCACTCCTTTGTTGCACCGAGTCTAGCCCGTGCCTCGGGTCTAGATTCCAAGAGACTTCCAGTGCCCCTAGTGTTGAGCACACCAGTCGGTGGTCATACCAACTTGTTGTTTGTTTGTCGGGGATATGGACTGATGATAGGGCCACATCAGTCGATAAGGGATCTTCTTCTGCTATAGATTCAGCCATATGATATCATCCTAGGAATCGACTGGCTATTCTCTATGTGCGCCGTCATTGACTATTTCCGATGAAGGGTGGTGTTATCAGACTCGAACGTCGGGCATGTTACCTTCACCGGCGAGCGGAGCAGTCAGAAGGGAAACAGGCTAGAGGAACCCCTCCTCTCCTTGTTGGCCGAGCTGACAGTGGAATCAGTAGATGATGAAATGGTGGAAGTGCCAGAGATCTTCCGTGAGTTTATGGACGTCTTCCCTGAGGAGGTAATGACTCTATCCCCTCAGCGTGATATCGATTTTGGAATAGACCTACAGCCTGGTGCTCGACCGATCTCGATGGATCCTTACCAGATGGCACCTTCAGAGCTACGGGAGTTGCTGATCCAGATTTACGATCTAATGAAGAGGGGTTATGTTCGCACAAGTGCGTCACCATGGGGTGCTCCAGTCTTGTTTGCAATGAAGGCAGATGGTGGTCTCAGGTTGTGCATAGACTACAGGAGTCTAAATCAAGTGGCGATGAAGAATCGCTACCCTCTTCCGAGTATAGATGATCTTTTCGACCAACTGAAAGGGGCAGGATGGTTATCGAAGATTGACATGCGGTCTGGGTACCACCAGCTGAGAGTGAAGGAGGGAGATATCCCGAAGACGGCGTTCAGATGCAGATATGGACACATTGAGTTCTTATTCATGCCCTTCGGTGTTACGAACGCCCCGACTGTGTTCATGGGGCTTATGAACTCCTTCTTCCGGGAGTACATGGATCGGTTTGTTTTTGTGTTTATCGTTGATATCCAGATGTATTCGAGGTCAGAAGAGGACCATGCAGAGCACCTGAGGATAGTTTTGGAGGTCCTTCGACATCATCAGCTCTATGGGAAGTTGTCGAAAGGAAAGTTCTGGACACGAGAAGTGCACTTCCTTGGGCACGTGGTGTCCGAGCAGGGGGTACCAGTGGACCCATCAAAAGTTGAGGTGGTTCTTTCTTGGGTAGCACACAAGAATGCGGTAGAGGTCCATAGTTTCCTTGGGCTGGCAGGATACTATGTGAGGTTCATACCCATCTTCTCCCGAGTAGCATCCCCAATGACAACCCTAACCACAAAGGACCATGATTTCGGGTTGAGTGAGCAGTGCGAGTCAGCTTTCAGCAATCTGAAAGAGAAGTTGGTTAGTGCCCCAGTGCTGAGATTACCAGAAGAAGGGGTGGCCTATGAGGTGTTCAGTGATGCTTCAGGACAGGGTCTGGGATGTGTATTGATGTAGCGACAAGGGGTGATCTCTTATGGGTCCAGGTAGTTACGCCCCCATGAGCGTAATTACACCACCCATGACCTGGAGCTTGCAACAGTCATTTTTGCACTAAAGTTATGGTGGCACTCCCTCATCAGGGAACACTTTGTGGTCTTCAAGGATCACAAAATCTTGAGGTATATATTCTCCCAACGGGACTTAAACTTGCAACAAAAGATATGGGTGGAGTTCCTCCAGGATTACGACTTCGAGATATCTTATACTGAGGGAAAGGGCAATGTGGTGGCCGATGCCTTAAGCAGGAGGACACAGAAGGATGCGGTCCGAGAGTCGGCGGATGCGTGGAAGGAAATAGAGGAGTTGGCTGCCTTACACCTGGATGGGAAGATGGGTAGTGGTGGAGGTTGTCTATATCAGATGATAGCGCAGTCATCTCTATTTCGACAAGAGGAGGAGTCTCAGTGGGGAGACCCGGAGTGCGAAGTGATGCGTGACCGGGTTGACCAGGGCAATGTTCCAGAAGGATGGGCAGAGGATGGTTAGAACTGGATGCTTTTTCAGAAAAGGTTATTTGTTCTAGGAGTGATGTGCCGCAAGGTTCTCTGTGAGTTCCACAACTCACCCCAGGTGGTACACCCAGGAGTTTCCAAGATTTACCAGGGACTGAAGGGACAGTTTTGGTGGCCCGGAGTGAAGCGAGCAGTGGCAGAGTTTGTGGCAAAGTGCTTAGTGTGTCAGCAAGTGAAGGCTGAACACCGAGTTCCAGGAAGCCTACTGCAGTCTCTAGATGTCCCCAAGTGGAAGTGGGACGACATCTTGATGGATTTCGTCATGGGACTACCCATGGTCCAAGGGGGATACGACGCCATCTGGGTGGTAGTGGATAGGTTGACGAAATCAGCTCACTTTCTGCCAATCAGGGAGTCGAGTGCAGTGGATACTTTGGAATTAAGGTATGTGGATGTGGTGGTGTAGTTGCATGGAGTTTCGAGGTCTATTGTCTTGGATAGGGATGCACGGTTTACCTCACAAGTCTAGAGAGGATTGCAGCATGTTTTTGGCACCCAGTTACACCGTAGCACTGCTTTCCATCCCCAGACAGATGGAAAAATAGAGCGCACCATCCAGACCTTAGAGGATATGCTACGGGCATGTGTTCTAGACTCAGGAGGATCATGGGTGATAAACTTTCCCCTGTTAGAGTTCGCCTACAATAATAGCTACCACTCTACCATCGATATGGCCTCGTTTGAAGCCTTGTACGGGAGGCCATGCAGTTCACCTCTGTGTTGGGCCGAAGTAGGAGAGGCAGGCATCCTTGGCCCGAAGGTGGTGTAGAACACGACAGAGAAGGTTCAGCTCATAAGAGAAAGGATGAAGGCAGCCCAGGACCGACAGAAGTCGTATGCTAATACCAGGAGGAGGCCCTTGGAGTTTGAGGTTGGAGACCAAATGTTCTTCATGGTCTCCACTCGGCGTGGGCATCAAAATTTCGGCATGGGGAGTAAGCTTTCTCCCAGGTTCATCAGACCCTTCGAAGTGTTGCAGCGGGTCGGCGAAGTGTCTTTATAGCTAGCATTACCACCACCACTACTAAGGATACATGATGTCTTTCAAGTGTCCCAGCTCCGTCGGTATCTTCACGACGATTCACACGTCCTTGATTGGGGTGAGTTGGACATCGAGGACAACGTGACCTTTGTGTAGAGACCAGTGATGATCAGGGATCACAAGGAGAAGGTGATTCGTGGGTGAACCATTCCCTTGGTTCATGTGGTTTGGAGACATGGTGGGCTTGAGGAGAGTACGTGGGAGAGGTAAGCTTAGATGCGTACCCAGTACCCAGAGTTGTTTTAAGTTTTGTTCCTTGTTGTACTTGTTGTGGTAGAATGTTTTTTCTTTTGGCTATGAAATTTACTGGTTTCCTTTCCTCTGATTGTGTGTGAAAAGCCCTATCTATGGGGGAGGAGAGAACTCGACCCCTAATCAAGATTATTAAGGTGGATGCGATTAAACCCGTGCATGCGAGTTAGTGCCGCCCAAAGCGGAAAATATCTTTACATGGGGGAGGAGACTCCCCAACCCACATGCCTGGTCAGTTGGGCATGGTATGCATCTTGGTTATTGATAGAGAAGTGTTTTTGCTTAGCATGGGTTCACTTCTAAGAGGTATCTTTAGAGGTGGTTGTTCGGACCCTCTCTATCCTTCTTGGTTTGTTTTGATTCTCGAGGACGAGAATCATTTAAGAGGTATCTAATGTAATGGTCCGGACCCTCCTGGCCCATTACTTTTCCAAAATTTAGGCTCCACCAAAACAGTGGAACTATGAACGTGACACCGTGATGGTGGAACCGTGACGGTGGCACCGTGACGGTATCGCCGTGAGGGTGACACCGTGACAGTGGCACCATGATTGTGACACCGTGGCGGTGGCACTGGGAAGGTGGCACCGTGTCGGTGGCACCATGAGGGTGACATTATGTCCCCTCGCCGAGCCTTTCGTTCTTCTTCTACTACATGAATTTTCCACTCCCGCAACGTAAGTTTCAACTTAAATTAATTCGTTTACTCCATTTAAAACCATTTAAATCCCATAATTAATTCCTAAAAATCCCGAGAGACCTTGTTGTGTAACTGGCCAGCCGCGTGGTCAACCCACGACCCTCGCGCCTTACGCAGTTTCGCGTTCTCACCACAACTGTCTGCGGCACTTATAAACTATGGGTTAGCCGTGGTTTCTCCATTCCTAAATCGTGGCTTTTTAGGAACAGCTTCTGGTGCATCGGGTGCACCACATAATTATCCATAACGTTCCGTGCTCGGCCTAAGCGTCGATCATCTATCAACAATTAGGAAATTTCTCCTTCACCTCTCTCTTTTCTGTATCATGCGGGGTGGGCGTGCTTTTGATTTTGTAGAATTGGATAAACCAGAACTAATTAAGGATAATGAACGAATCCTGTAAAGAAAGAAGCGGGGGGGGGGGGGGGGGTTGTGATCGTTGATGCCATTTTATATTATGATCTTCTTTCTGAGTTGTGCTGGCTTAAGCCTTCTGAAAATCAAGGCCGTTGGTGGTCGTTGTTTTTACACTAATGAACCCCTCGTGGTGTTTTAAATGGCTGTCTTGAATTTGTAAACTCCTGCTGTGAAAAGTAAATTTTTTAATCACGTATACCCGGCTGAATAAATTGAAAGCACCAGGATCAATCCCTTCTATGCTAACCTCGATCAAAACAAGGAATTTAAATCATGGAGTGTGTTAAATCTTATAAATATGAAAATATCGGCAAGGCCTTGCTTATTGTTGGTGACGGTGGTTTGGTTGTTTTCCTTCACGGGCTAGTTGCTAGAGATGTGGGAGGGGATGGGATCCCCTATTCTTTTTATGCTCTCAGTGCTTATGAAATTGGGGATGGGATTCCCTATTGATATGAATTTGGTGGTTGTGAGTTTTAAGACCCGTTGGTTACTTGTTTATATCGTGAATTGGGGTGGGATCCTCTATTGTTGAGAACTGGGTGTGGGCATTATGGTTGATTATTGATTGTTTACTTTCCTGGAATTGTGCCTATGATTATTAGTTTCCTAGCAGTGCTTAAACTTAATTAAACATTTTCACTGAACTTGAAACAAAAATGGGACAAATGGGTTTTGTTGGCGAGAGTTGTGACTTGTGACTTGGATGCAGTGGTGTTGTGTTCTATAGGCTGGTTAGAAAAACCTATGTTTTGGGTGAGTTCTTTTTACCTATATATTTACTTGTAGTTTTTTGTTTCTTATTCGCGCCCCACCCAATTTGCCCACTTAGTGCCGAGAACCCCCATTTCATAGGGGATTATGTTTTTTCAAACAATATTCTTAGTGGCTGGTTATTAGGTCCTTTTCTGCTCCCTTTCCCGGATAGCCCAAGAATCTTCGGGCAGGATGTGATGGCCTGAGGTCCATTATTAGACCAAGAACCTTCGGTTGGGGTAGTGTGGTGGTTGGCTAGGTGTGTGCAGCAGGTGGTTTCCCAAGTGTCTTCGGGGTGAGGCCCATGTGTCATTGGGCATGGCAGTGGATTCTCTAGCCCTGGTGTCTTCGGGCGTAGTGGTGGTTGTTCTGGCCTAGGAGTTTGCAAGTGTGGTTACATGTGATAGTTGTGGCCCAGGTGTTTGTAGGCAGGATTCAGCAGTGGGACTGCGTGTGGTGGTTGTGGCCTAGGTGTGTGCGGGCGGGTGCGGCAGTGGGACTGCAGTGAGAATGGCGGGATTGGTTCGATGTGTAGCATGTATCAATAACCAGTGGGGAAGTGGCATGGGGTACCCAAACATTGATGTGCTCTTATTATATATATTACTTGACTTTCTTTATTTGGGGAGTGTGCCTTGGTGAGGCCTGGGGTGGATAGTTTACCTTGATAGGTGTTTGGTTTACTCCTTTTTCTAATGGGACTTTAGTATGTTCCCCCACTTGTGCACGAGAGTCTTTGGTTTTCCCTACTGAGTGTACTTGTATGCTCACCCAACGTATATAAAACTGCTTTCAGGTTTCTAGGATGACTTTAGGGATCACGCAAGACCATACTAGCTTCGACCTTTGGGGCGGCTGCAGTTTTTGCTTTTATATTTTTGGTACTTACCTTTGTAGTCACCTTTTGTACTTTGTGGCTTTACTTTTCGAACATGCATGTGGGAATGGTTTACTACTGGCTTTACTTTTATTTTACATTGGTTTTGATGAGTTCCATTATCTTATCTCTCAATCTTATAAAACAAAAAGGGGTAATGTCTTCCATTTGTGAGAAATTCCTAAACCCTTGGTGCTAGTCACCACTCCGGGATCTATTAAAGGTGGGTCTCGGGGGTAATTATCTCTCCTTCAACTTAATGAAGGAAGGGAATGACAATTTTCTGACCCTTCCCTCCTTTTGGTGAAGGCGAGTCATGACATATCCCTTATTTATCTAATCAATTCATGTTCTAAAATATGTAGATTATTTCCACTAAAATAATTTAAATTCAATACATTATTCTTTCAATAACATCATCTCATATTCAAATATAGACATAAATATTAATTTTTTACATCATTATACATAGAGAATTTTTTTTAATACATATGATTTGAGTGAAAACATTTTAAGGGGTATAAAGATATAGAAAACCATATTTCAATCAAATTGCTATAATTCCATTGAAAATTAATTCTTCAAGAAAAATAATGATTATATAATAAATGAAAATAAACAAACTTTAGAAACTTTTCCATAAAATAATAGTTTAATTGATTATATTATAGTAAAATAATCATGATGGATACTTGTAACATCATATTCATATAACTGATTGAATGAAAATAAAAAACTACTTAATTATGAAATCATCTGTAATGGAAAAACTAATCCATCTGTATCCTCCATAATAATCTATCAATGGACTATCATAACTAGTTAATTTCACCAACATATTCTTATATTATAAAGCATTACTAAATTTTTTGGAAATATATATCTAATTTAACTATAATCATATACTCAATCTATGAACCATAACATGAATAAAATTAAATGGCATTTCATTAAGTCATAATTTTATTAAAACAAACATTTCCACCTATAATTAAAATTATTTTTTTAACTCCTAAAAATAAAATGATTTAGATAATTTTATATGAATTTATATTTTAAGATGAAAATGAAAACAAAACCTAGAATATTATAGGAGAAATATAGACTTGTCTGTAAAACAAAATGAAATAAAATTTTCTTTTTACAACCATTATAATAAACTGAATTCCCAAAAAATATAGAGATAACCAATAAATTATAAAACCCTTAAAACATGATTATAAACCTAAAATAGTTATAATAGTTATAGAACCATAAAGTATAGTTTATGTAAAAAATGATAAAAATGGTATTCATTTCAAACAAATATTATAAAAAGTTAAAATTTAATTTGTACACCTTTTACAAATATAATTTTTATAAAAGTAATTTTAATTTTTTTATAACCATTTTGATGTTGATCCATTAAATATGATTAACTTTAACACTCTCTTATTTCTGTATATATCATATAGTAATCCCATTTCAAATTCAAGAACAATATATGTAAAACATTCCGCTTATCCTTCTATCTCATTTTGTTGAATACCAATTCGAGATAACCAAAAAATCATAACATTGATCAAAACATGATTATATGAATTATAATATATGATAATATGGTTCCTACTGGAATTAAATATATCTTTTAAGAGAACTGAACATGGGAACAATATATTTTTAATATCTACTACATTTTTTTAATTATAAAAATTATAATGGATAAAAATTTATTAAATAGAATCCTCTCATTTCAGGTTGGGTCAAGATAAGATCTTATAGGAATTCAAAATATAACCTTGTGCATGTTGGCCGTAGTGGAATCATCATGGACACAATTGGAGGGTCAATTTTATAGTTATATAAGAAAAATGCAATGGATATCTATTATGAAGCTAATATTGGAGTGATAATAGAAATTATGATTATGAGAATTAATAATTGGAGAAATATTTTCCTATATTGGACTCATACATTTTTATTCACTACATTATGATTAAGACCTATTCTCCCTCATGGAATATTTCTATTTAGTCATATTATTGTAATTAAATTTTTATTAATATTAATATTATTATATCTCACGTTTACAGGTATGGTTAACGATACCTTGTAATATTTTTCCCAATATTTCTTTTAATTAATTTAAAACTGAATTTTTTCAAAATAACATTTTTTAAAAAATTTGAATACATGTGTTCTTCAATGTTTGTGAAATATTAATACAAGATAAGTATAATGTAAAAGAATTTGAATAATATTTTAGCAGATAAATCATCCGACAAACCATCATATAATGCTTTTGTTACAAAGTCAATTGTTTATCATGATAAAAATTAAAAAATAAGAATGTATGGACTATTTGAAAGAAAATATACTTTTAATAAAAGTATGATGATGGTTTTATGAATTTATTATTCCTAACATCATTAGTATACCAGGATATAAAATTTCGACAAAATAATATAATTTGGTGATTTCTAGAGACGGTTTATCTAACAAAGAATGACTAGATGCATATGTAGTTTCAAAACATGATGTTAGATGTTTATGATGGTTGAATAATTGAAACATTATTGAACTCATAATCCATCACATAAACTATCGGAAGAACCATCAAATGAATATTCTAGAAAAATTTATGAGTTTTTATATGTCATGATTAGAAAAAAAGGAGATTTTCTTTCCTTGTTGCTTTCATTCTGTATTATTTGATGAGTGTAAATAGTCACTAGATATCATACATTGTTGATTTAAAATCCTGGTCAGACAAGAGTTAGATAATGAGACCATAAAAATGGATGTTCTAATCCCATAAATTTGACGCAGATCATCGTATAAGAAATTTGAAAGAAATTTGAATGTGTTTTGTTTGCTTAAACTATGTGGTTTTTAAAATTAAGAACGAGTTACAAGATTATTAATTTAAGATATTATAATTGATTCACCATAAAAGTTTTTGATGAAAGTTAATTATACAAGATGATGATGAAGATTCATAATAAAAAATTGACACTAATCCATCCAATGATATTTTATCCCATATAAGGCCTCAGATGTATAGTTTTAAAAAACATATTATGGTCAGACTGAGAATGAAGATGAATAGTATGATAAGATGAATAAAGAAAATGAATATAATTGTTATATAGATAAAGTGGATAGAAATTTGAGACATGTAGAAATTTCTATTAGACAGTTTTTTAAGATTTATAAATACTTTTTTTGTTCCAACAATATATTCATAGATTTTTTATTATAATGGTAAAATAGAGTGAGTAATCATATATTTTTTTCGGTGAAATAAGGGAAAATTATATGAGTTATTTTAATTGGGATAAAAACATGAGACTCTATATAGTTAGGTTTATTATACATATTGATTTATAAATATTGAAGATAAATTTTTTATAAGTCCAATGCTGATGTCTTGATTTTTTCAAGCATTATTCCATTGGATGATTGTTTTTTAATAAAAACTGTATGGTGTACTTTTTTAAGTAAATCGATCAGAAGGAACCACATAATGAATTTTGAAAAGTACTATATCTAGTAATGTTAATATGATTTATGTTCCATAGAATTCAATAATTTTTTATAATAGCCCAAAAACATTTTATTAATTGATAAGTGGTCAAATGGAGCTCAAATAAACATTGAATTTTGTTGTTTTTTGAATTTGAGTGAACGATAAGAAGGAACTGTTTTCTGACCCTTTCCAAAATTACAGAAACTATAAATAAAATTTCATGGTAATTTTTTTCTTTTTTTAGTTTATATAGATAATAAAAATTAAGAAAGAAACATTTTGTGTCTAAACTGGTTTCTAAATAATTTGTTTTTGGCATAAAACCATGTTCTAGTGAGTTTTTATTACTAAATTGTTGGGATCACATTGTGTTTTTGAAAAAATAATTGTGAAGTGCAGTTTAGTTTAAAGGCTAGGTCACAAATTCTAGAAAATTTAAATATTGAGAGAATTTTTACTACAGTGATTCAGTCCAACACGATTCATTATAATCAATATATCATATATAGGTACATTAGACCAGGTTTCCAGATGGACCTTTATGGTGAAAAAATAATCATAGTAATATTTTCTTTTATGGATCAATGATTATAAAAAAAATTAAACCAATGGTAGTCACTATAATCATTTCTATAGTTAGATACTATGTTTTCAATTAGAGTTTACTTATTTTTTATCCACTTTCTCAAAATAGTGAACTTTTATAGACCAATGGTAATGCCTATGTCAATGATTTATGTTCACACACTATGAGTAAGCCGTGTAAATATTTGTTTCATTATTTACTAACATATTTTTTAGAATTCTGATTTTTTTTAAAAGGTTGTAAATAAATAACTCTAATATTTTTAAGGGGATTAATTTAATAAAATATATATTTGTAAAATGAAACAAATATTTAACCGACCACCCTTATTAATATTGGATACATTAAAACATCAATTGGTGTAGTATTGAGGTTCCATTTTTAAATCCTTATCATGGAAAATATCAATTTCATTAATGTGCATGGTATTTCTACATTTTATGTAAAAAATATTATCGATGGAAGAATACGGTGATTACATTCCTCTTATCACTTTACCTCTAAGACATTGACTCTTCTACAGTTGGTTTTCCATCCCATGATAATTATTATGGTTGTTTCCATCATTTATAACATTATTTATTTTTGGAAAACCTAGATATTCAACTACTATCTATTTTTATAAAAATGATTATATGAATGTTATGTGTCTCAATATAACTAAAAAACATGTGATAAACATGAAATTATTATTTGATGAAATATTAAAAATTTTAAACAATGTTTTAAATCTAAAAGAGCATGTTGGAATATATTAGGATGAGAGATGAAGAAAACGTTGATATATTTTTCACAATAGGGAATAATGTTGGTAGCATCAGCATTAATTTTTCAGATCTATTAAATGATTATAAAATTATTAAGAAGCTCGTGTGAAATTTTTCCAATAGTTTTGATTCTAAAATCCATACATTATATGATATACTTTTTCTATTAGTGATTTTAAACATATTATTATTCCATATAAAATTATAGAATCTCTAAAATTGAATAATAAGATAAAAGATTCAATGTATTTTGATGCTCTGAGAAAGATGAAAATTCAATATTCTAAAGATATAGATCTATGTAATTTTTATGATAATGAGGATATTGTGTTGAGTTAATAGATGTTTCCCATATCTATAAGAATTATAAAAGTGAAGTGTAATGTTTTTCGTAAAACTTCAACTCAAATTTTTTAGAGTGGTGGAATTAGGAAATTCTCCATGTATTTCCCCAATAACATTGTTTTAGAATATCAAAATCATTCTGAAGAAAATTAAATGATTGAAACGTTGGAAAAAATGTTATATGGAAGAAAAATACTCAAAAAAATAAAAGAAGATGTTCAATAAAAATTAACGTAGAATTAGATTTTTGAAAAAATAATCGAACTCAATTGGCAATAATTATTCAGAATATATTGATTCATAAAATAATATGACATTCATTAAATATGGTGAGAAGTCAAAATATCCCTCATATAGTGATGATGAATAAGGAGGTGAAAAAACATATAGATATTATCATCTCGTATTAGAACCTGTATAATATCTTGAGAAAATAAAACTTTTGAAGGAAACCGAAATCATGAGGATATTTTGTGAAAGAAAGTACGATGGAATGGAATACGTATTAAAATAGATCATGTAAACATTAATAAAATTAATAATAACATGTTTTAGGTTTCAAAAAAATAAAATATAGTAGATAATCTTTTTTATTAAGCTATATTAAAGGATGATGGGGCTTATAAAGCTCAATCAAAATTTCATGAGGTTGAAAGTACCATAAAAATGATGAATAAAACCTTCTACAAAGCATGGGAAATAAAAGATTAGTTTCTACCAAAGATCGAATCTTGAATCAGGTGATAATCACGCCCAATGAATGTTATAGTCCATTTTTTCTCATTATTTATGTATTAAGAAATATTTAAAGAATGAATAGTTTGAGAAAGGCTGTGAAAAAGATATTACACCATAAAAATATAAAAATTACTCCCACAATAATGTATCACAATACCAAATGTTAACTAATGTGGAAAAATATTTTTAGCATCAACAATCATATTATAGGGAATGATTATACATCTATAGAGAACCATAGTTTTATGGTTATTATATGTGTTTTGGAATTTAAGTGAAAAGATATTGAAACTATTTTTATGATATCTCACTTCAAGGAATGTGGTTTGAACATAGTGTAAGAAATAATCGATGTATATCGGCTAACATTCATATTCCACAGAATGTGATAAAAGTGAAATCTATAGATGTTATAAAACCTTCAATGAATATATTTGTTTAATAACTAAATGAAAATGTTAGATGATGTTACCAACCAGGTCACATTGCTGAACAATGTGTTACTACAATTCTTTAGAAAAGTTTCAACACTATAAAATAGAAAGTATATTGATAGAAGAAAGTTAAATAAATATCCTTTATAGTTTAAAATTATATAATATAATGATAAATGAAATAAAACCAATGATTCTTGATATTGGTTGTTAATTATCACATGAAAATAGACATAAAAATATTAAAACATGATGAAATCATGATGGGGGATCAGAATCATTTTGAAATGATAGTTCATTGAAATTAAATTGAATATAAACTTCTATAATGTGACCTCAAAAACCGTAATATAAAGATGTTATATTTATTTATTACATCAATCATAACATGCATAGTAAGATACACTTTTGTGATGATGGAAATGATGTTATATTCAAAAAATTATGTATCATCAAAAGTCTAGACGAAGGAATGTTATAACTAGTTAAGGAAAAACTAAAAGAAATCTATTTCATATATTATAGATTCACAACATATATTATTTCATTTATAAAGATGAAAAAATGTTTTCGAACCATAGACATGGAAAAAGTGAACAAAAATTCCCAAATTGAGGATGTAAAAAATATTACAACATCAAAATTATAAGATGGTGATATTTATATAGCTTCTTGGAATCGGAAAGTTACTAGTAAAATTCATAAAAATGTTGATATTCAGTATACTATACATTTTTAACTTTATTATATAGATCCTTTTCATCTAATGAGATATAAATAAAAAATTTATATTTTTAATTTATCACTTTTTCTTATTGATTTCACCGAGGTGACAAAAATTATGTTTACGAAGCATAAGTAATATGTAAAAAAAATTCATAGATTTCATAATAAATATTTATATAGAAATTGGTTGTTTTACAGTAAATTTGAGAGTTAATATTGGAAAGGTATTCATATAAAATTTTATCCTCTAATATTTGATAAATAATGTAATTAAACACTAGTATAGTGCTCCATACACCCCTTTAAAAAATGGATATTCATAAAGGAATAATAGTATTATAGTGGAAATGGGAAGATAAATGTTGGAATAATTAAACCATACCATGTTTTTCTGGAGATAATATTTTATTACTACAATAAATTTACAAAATTAAAATTCATTAATGATTGAACCAGGTAATACTTTCTATAAAATTTTGTTTAACAAATAACCCTCATTTAATTACATCATGGTTTTTGGAAGTCCTTGTTTTCAAAAAATAAAAATACTTTATCATGGTAAATTTCATGAATATTTTGATGAATAAAATATCATAGGATATTCGTTCAATGAAATAATATTTAAATTTTGGGAAAATATGTAAAAAATAGGGTGGATTCAAATTATGTGAATGTTAGTGGAAATAAATCAATATTTATAAAAGGTGGTGAAAGGTTTGTGGAAAATAAATTGACATATTCAAACATGAATTAAAAAATGTCGGCGGTTTCAAATAAAAACAATTATATGAATAATTAGTTTAATCATTTATTGGGTAAATTGATACCAGAAAAATATATCTGAAATTTCTTATTCTATAGATTCAAGTAGTATCTCAATATATCTTTGGAATTCATAAATCTCCATTTCAAACCAGATGAAATTTGTGATTATTAAATGAGACATCACTTATATGATGAGTTTAACCATAACTTTTTTTATTAAGAGTTAGACATAAAAAATGGCTGAATGAAATTAGTGAAGAGTTTCATCATATTGAGAAAAATAAATCATGGGGTCTTATTCGACAAACAATAGGTTAAAAGTTTATTAGAGAAAAATAGGTATAAATAAAAATATATAATGAACATAGATAGTGTTTATGAAACAATGAATGATTTATTTTTAAAGGCTATCCATATGTCGAATGTGTGGATTATGAAGAAAAAATTTCCTCTTATAAAAGATTAGAAAATAATATAATGATTTCGGTATGGATTCACATTGTATTTACAATTATTATCAACCGTGTTTTAATTCATATTTCTGTAATGGTGATATTGAAGAAGTAGTGTAAAATGAGAATTCTTTGGTTTTCTACTATATAATAACAGAAGATTTTTTTTATTTTATAAATCCTTATAATGGTTAAAAAATTAACCACATTATTTGAATTCTATACCTGTTTTTTGAGATGTTCAATTGTTATAAATTAATGGTTGAATGTAAATTCTAGGAAAAAGATGTGTATTCATGAACCATAATTGTAATTTTTTATGTGCATGAAAAAAATAATTGGGGAAAGAGAAATTTTTTTAAATGGGGTTTCTAAATAAATGAACAATAATTTATGAATTACAATTTTATTTGAATTAAATTTATTCTTTGGTTTATAAGTAAAATAAAGAACAATTCATTTTCTTCCCTCGATTAAATAATATGTAGCATTTGTAAAAAAATATTAGTATTAGAGAATACAATGACGTTTCTTCTGTTAATTTTGTAGGGATAAATATGTGTAAATATGATTCTCTAAAAATGTGTAAATTAAAAAGATTATAAAATGTTAATAGGATGATTTATTTACCTTTAATCATGAAAAATTAATATTATTTATGATTTGACAATACCATTCATATATCAATGTTATAAAAAATAATAAAATATATTAGATGAAAATAAAATTCTAAGATATGTTAAAGGATCATCTTTATATAGGATTAGATAACAAAATAATTTGTGATATTAAATACCATGATGATTATATTGGTATTATTTTGGATGGATATTTCAATTGTAGATAATTGACTTATGGAGGAACATTTTTCTTGAGAAATGTTTTTTGTTGGTATAGTAATAAACAATTTTCAGTATCTTTGAGTATAAAATAATTATAATATTTTTCTCCTACGTATGCCTATATTCCAATATTATTGATAAAATATCAGTTTTTAGAATATAATGTTCATTTTTAAAAAACATTGATGATAATTTCTGACAGTCAGAGTGAGATTGATCCTTCTAAAATGTAGTACAACACTCAAGATCAAATATCATTAATATTAAAATTCACATCATAAAATTAAAATTTGTTTATTCAGATGTTTTTCTCAAATATATCTCACAAAAATATATAGTTGGTGGTGTTTTCTGAAAAACTTTTCTATGGGATAGAATAAAGATATAAGGTTTAATCATCATTTTTAAAATCACCAAAACATCTTAACCATGTAATGGAATATTCTACCACCTTGATTTTTTTTATGTTGATAATGTTGGATAATTTTTAAAAATTAATTTATAATTAATTATCTTAAATTAAATGAATATAAAATTTTGTTTATCATTCAAAGGGGGACACAAAAAAACATACAGAGAAAAAATTAACATTATAGGTTATGTTATTAAATTAAGGGAATATTTTCTTATCAAAGAGGGATGTAATTCCCACAAAATCATTACATTATCTAGTAATTTATATTTAGTAAAATCACATTTAATAATTTCTATGTTTTTGTTAAATGTTAAAAAATATATTTATTTGTAATAATTAATCATGAAAAATTATCGGTGGTGAAAAATATTGCGATTCCAATGTTTTTATGAATGCTATTGATAAATCCAAAGAGGTAGATTGAAGACCCATCCTTATTTATAGCTATTTTTTTTTATTTTTTGACACGTTATTTTTGTAATATTATTTTTTATTAAATATGAAAATCTAGGATCCTAGATGTCTATAAATATTTTATTTCTAGATAAGTAAAATTGTATGAATATTTTCAATGTTTCTTATTGAATACATCATCAGACACACCATCAGATGATTGTTTTGTTAGAAATTATTAAGATTCAAAATATGAATATTTTTTAAAAGTGATAATTTATTGAATGATTTAAAGATAATCATTTTGAAATTAAATTCATATGATTCTTCATTATTCTTAATGTTCTGTATATCATAGAAATATCAATATTCAATATCCTAATAACATAATGAAAGTTAATGTTTTCTGTTTATTAATTATTGAATAGAGTATCACAAGATATAAGTTTTTACATAAAACATGAAGTGTCAACTTGTAGAAATTCAAAAAATTACAAATTTTTGAGCAAATATTCTATCTGAATATCGATAAGTAGAACAATAGAATGATTCTTCATGATGAAATTATGAGTTTATATAATTCATGATCAGAAATATTATGAGACTATATTTCCCTAACAATATCATTGGATGAATTTGAAGAGAGGCATCAGATGTCACTGATCGGACTTTTTTGTAGTACCGACGGATCATAATGGAGGTAGTTACTAAGTTTATACAAAGGGAATTTTTCATTCAAGGGATAATAAGAGGATCATCAGACAAATAATTCTTCAAAAATATGTAAGTGTTTTGGTTTTGGAGACCATGTGGTTTTGAAAAATCTGAATGAAGAAGACCATTCATTGGATTAGATGTTCATATTGATTCATTGGATGAGTTTTTTATGCTGATTAATCTAAAATGTTGTTGATGGTGAGTCATCAGAAATTCATATTATGTTGACCCATAAGATGACCTTTGGGCCCTGATATGGCATTAGATGTATTGTTACATCAAACATTGTATGATTATACTAAGAAATAATTTGAACAATATGATCAGATGAAGAAATTTTATGAATATTAGGATCAAAGAGAGAAATTGGATAAAATTTTGAGATATATATTAATTTATACCTAACAGTTATTATAGGTATATTATGTCTTTATTGTTTTCCAAAATATAGTTAATAGTTTTCATATTTATGGGGTATTGGAGAGAGAAAACATAGCTTTTCTTTTAAGGATATAAATGAAAAAATATGTGTGTTATTTAGATTGGGAAAAGTATTGTAGGCTATGGAAATAGAGTTTTACTCAATAGATAAACTTATAATGTTTTAAGTGTAATGTTTTATAAAATTTATATATCTATGTTGTTTTTTATTTTTTATTTCATTATATGGTAATCTTGTATGAATTTCCACATGGTACACTTTATTTATGTAAACCATCAGATTAAAAAAATAACATTTAAGTGTTCTATATTTTTTAATGTTAGGAACTATGATGTTCCTGCTAATTTAAGATCATTTGAGAAGTTTATTGAATAGTTGTGAATCATTATGATGTAATCAAATGGTGCTCATATGTATGTGAAATTTAGAGTTTTTGAATTTGAGTAATCAAGAAAAGGGAATTCTTCTACATCCCTTTTCCCTATTGTAGAACCTAAAAATAGAAATTAATTTTACATTTATAAATTTTAATATTTATAGAGAGAGAAAAAAACCTAAAGGGATGACTCATCTATGTCAACAGAGGGTTATGAATAGAGTATTCTGTTTGAAGATCAGGTTGTGGAATGTTTTTTTACTAGATAGAGGTGATAGGATAGAGTTTTTAAGAATAATTTTAAGAATAAAATTTTTGTTAAACATAAATATCATATAGTTTTTATAGGATAATATAGAGAAAATGTGTGTAATACTATGTCTATCGAGTACGTATCCTCAAATTTAGGCTATTAGAATATGTACATCAGAAGAAGTTTCTCGACAAACCGTTGTGGAGATTAAATTTTCATAGATACATTTTCTTTTGTTGATAAAATTTTGTAAGAAATATTATTAAGCTTCAGAGAATTAGTATAATAATTCTTATTGGGGGATAAAATGTTTCCTATATGATTTTACACATGTTATATTCAATTTGGAATAATATTGAATTTACATAGTCCTATGGGAGTTGCTGTATAATTTTGAATGTTATCTCACTGAGGCTGGAAATTGTTAATCATGTGTGATTTTTAAACATTCCTACTTTTTTATACATATGAGTTTTTTAAAATGTGATAAGGAAATAACCTTAACATTTTTTTGAGTTTATATTTACTGAAGTTGAAATTTTAAAAATGGAATAAACATATTCACCCCCAGTTGTTCTACGATAATTTAGAACATCCAAGGTAATAGAGTTAATTACACTTTAGTCAATATGGTAGACATGATAGTTGATGTAACTAAAATTTTTATTTATTAGATTCACTTGAGATACTTGTGTACCTATAAATATTTAATAATCTATCATTCAATTTTTAATAATATTTCTTATGCCCATGAAATATTCTATTGGGTTGTATGCTATTCTTTCAAAGGTGTAATGTGGAAAATGATATAAAAATTCCTTCAATATATTTTTAATGAAGATAAAATATGGATAAAAAATTACCAATATGTAATAATTTTATTAGATTAACATGAATGAATTTATTTTAGATAATGACTTCAAAATCAATGTGAGTACTTAAAAAACATACCATATGTTTGTATAAGGATTGGACATATTCTATCCTCTAAATTAAAAATAATATTTTTATTAATTAGGTACATTGGAACTATTTGAATTTCCAATTTTTATTCTAATTAATAATTTTAAAATGTTTTTATCAAATTTTAAGCCTTAGCTATATTTTTATTGTTTACAGCAATCATTCAATGATTATTCAATTCATAATCACCAATCCTCCTCAAATATTTTAGTAACCATAAAAATTAAATTTTCTAATTAATTCATAAAATATATATTTTTCAAGCTATTAATTCTATATCATTATAGAACAAAATTATTTTAATAGGTTATGCTATAATAAATAATTATTTTTTATTATTTGATAATATTATTAAAAAATAATGATTGTGTTCTTTTAATAAAATTGTTTTAAATAAAAATTTACCTAGGATTAATTAAAAATATAAATTTAATATATTAATAATGTTATATTTAATACATGGTAAATTTTTTAGTATACAGATAATACGAATAACTTTGGGAAAACCCCATCAGTAATAGTGTTAGTATAAAACCCAAATGGTGTTCGATGTTTCCCAATATGGATTAAAGGAAAGGAAAATAAATTAAATATTTTTTTTTTCTAAAAAATAGTTTATTATTTAAATAAAATTTATGTTAAATTTAAATATTACATATGTTATTGAATTCAATATCATAACTGTTGAGTTAAAAATAATCTATTTTAGAAAAACCACTATTTGGGAATAATAACGACATATAAAAAGTTCTTGGTGAAGAGGTAGTTGATCAAATTTAGTCATTTGTAAAAATAAATGATTCTAATAATATAGTAATATAATCATTACTTAAAATAATATTAATTTTAAATTGAATTTGAAGTTAAATAATCATAAATTAGAATTGATAAGGAGGCTCAAAAACACTTATGACGATTTTCTATACAATGTGCAAGAGTTGGGTAAACATTTGGATAATTATATTTTTATATTACAATAAAATCTGTAAATATACAAAAGAAACACACATTATTATTCATATATACATTTATAATATGTCCAATATTAATCACCTTCCATATAACCTTATAATGTTGCTAATTTTGATATTTCCAATGATATAACAGCCATGTGTCAGTACTTGTAATATTTTAATTTTAATATTGATGTAGAACTTAATTTTTATTATGTGGAAGATATTGGAATATAAAAGCCTAATATTTATATATTAATATAAGGAAATATTTTTCGTATATTATTATTTCATATTTATATAATGATTATTTCACAAATTTTATTGTAAAAATAATATTACTAATTTTTAACTATTAATAAAAAATTATCTCAGAAGAATACAATGATATTACTATATGACAATTTTAATATGCTAAAACTATAAATAATTGAAATTTTATAATATTTAATTAAAAACATTTACAAATTTATCTATTATATATAACCATGTAGTACATAAGAAAATAGACTATTTGGAATAAGAACTATTTCTACTTCAAATAAAAACCATATTCCTTACCCATAGTATAGTAGACACATTTACCTGAAAATCATAATATAGATATGAATTTAAATAAATAAAAATAAATTCCATTATTAAATATATATTAATTTTTTGAATTAATCATAACAATAAATAAATTTAATAAAAAATATATTACCATTACATGAAAACAATTTTATACCAAAAATTGATCCTCAAAATTATATGTTTAAAATTTCTATGAAATTGATTATATAATATCACATGAGATATATTATATGTAATAATAGTCTATGATGTATATATTATATAAAGGGTATGAATATAAATTCTATAAAAAAATAATTTGAATAAAATAATATTGTTCAATATATGATATTACGATAATAATATAAATTCATAATGGGTGAAATAACAATTAAACAATACTATAGAACAGATATGCATTAGATAAATAAAACCAATAAACCCATGATTTTCAAATTAGTTTGGATGTAATAATCCCAAGTCACATTTTCATTCCCCAATAACTATGATAAGGGAATGAAACTCAGTATTGATATTTAACTTTAGAATTATATGATATCCTTTTATAGAATACTTCATTTTTCATTCCTAAATGAGTAACCCTAAATAGAAAATATACCTTTCCAATGAATAAATAACTAAAAATAAATCAACAATATATTTTAGTGGTCAAAACCCAAATATATATGGTATATTTAGAAGGAAAATAAAATATAGAAGTGTGAATTTTATTGCTCAACCATTTTTTTATATTTTCTAGAGGCCGATTAAAGGGTTCTAAGAAACCAAACAACACACATGAAACAACCACATTGAAATTTCAAAATTCCAAAACCATCAAAATTCAAAATTCAAACACATCGACAGCCACATCATGAACCACGAACCTTGCATCACACCTTGAACAATGAACCCATCATGTCTGACCAATGCCACCATGATCCACGACCTGCCTCGACAGACACAACACATAAAATCAACCCGGCCACCGGAGAGTTTCACATGTGTCCTTCACCACAATTATTGTCGGCATCCATCAACAAACTAGCCATCATCGTCACCGAATCCCAATCGACCACAAACTTCATCCCATCCACCGTGGAAATATCCAGAGCCTTCCATGAAACAACAGGAAAAACTGTATCAACCGGAACACAGATGATCTTCGCCAACGTCCGTCATCGCCACCATCAACAGTTTAGATAAACCAAAACACCCCTCCAAGGCCAAGAAAAATTGGGCCGAATTCAAATCCACAGAAACCACCAGCAGATCAAAGAAAACCGTAAAAAAACATTCCCCAAACCAAATAATTCAACTCAATATTAACCGTAGCTATGAAAATCTTAAGAAACCATACTCAAAACAAAAAAGCGAAAAGAAATCAGCAGAAATCACACATCACAACCATCTGTAAAGCCCACAGAGGAAAGAATCTACCCCCTATTGCATGCATCCACAGAAGAATAGCTCCCTCGACCCATAGAAACTAGGACTCAGACTCTGGACAATAACGCTGCTGAGAAACCCAATATAGATAGAGGAGTCGAGCAAATGACTGGCCAAATCAAGCGTACCACCGAAGTACCGATCCGAGGAGGCTGCCGTTGTGAACAACAGACCATATAGGATGGTCGGAGTCTAAGCGGGATGAGGAAAGGCGAGGACGATGGGATAAGACCTAGCTCTGATATGCCTCCATCGTTACTGGCCTATCCATTAATAATGATTTTTATTTATAAAATAATAAACTGATGATAAAGAATATATATATTATAAAACGAATAAAAATTAATAACTGATTATTAATGAATATTAGAATTTAAAATATTATGAATTAAATTATATATTTTATAATAGTATTATTTAATGATAAAAAATTTAATATCCCTTGTGATTTAAGAGATAATGGAAGTCTTAGTATAAATGTTGTAGCACATTATAATTTTTTCTGTGTAACTCATGTATCCTGACTCTCAAATGATTTATAATTTTTTCCCATGATCATGATAACAATAAAGAACTAATTTTTACTAACTACATATTTGTTATGATCATTTTGAATTTTCAATATCGCCAAATATAGCTATTTTGATTTATAAATATTATAGAAAAATAAATATCATTTACCTATATATTGAAATAAAATACAAAATTAAAAAACTATTCCTATAAAAATAATGTATTCAATAATTTTAAAATACATTGAATGTAATTATACTCATTAAAATGATTTTTAAAAATTAATAAATTTTATAAATAATCATATAATATTAATATTTTTAAAATTAATTATCAATACTATCATAAATTTATAAATTATGTTCTATGTATGCATCATATTGATATATGAATTAGAACCCTTTTAATTTTTTGTAAACATAAATATCCAATTACCATAATACTCTCGTATTCATTACATTCACATATGAAATGAAATAATGCTATCTAGAAATATTAATATGGATCAATTCAATATAATAAATAAATATATAATAGGTGTCTCTTTATAATGGTCATTTCATCCAAAAGAATTATATATCTATAATCATGAATTTTCTATGGTGATAAAAATCCCTAAAAACTAAATCCTAACATAATGTTTGTTTTATTTAAAAGCTAGTAATTTACCATTGTCTTCATTTTAAAATATGTTTCTAGAAAAACATAACAAAATAAAAACACCTAAATTAATCAGACTGTATAATATAGATAATATAAAAATAAACACTAATATATATAAATAAATAAATATACAGAATTAATAAAATATTTTAAAATATTATTTTTCAATTGAAACATGTGGGTGTTTATTAACAATGTAAGAAATTTAAAATATTCTTAAAAACCCAAAATAATGACAACCTCTTCAAAACAAAAACAATAAATCTAAAACTTAAATATCACCCGTTTTAGAAATTTCATATCAAAATTATGTAATATAAATTTTTTGAAAATATATTAATTATTAATTTTTATCCTCAAATTAAAATTATTAATTATTTATTTCACTAGAATAAGTAAATATATAATAATTAAACTTTTTTAATAAAAAAATAATAATTATCAACCAAAATAAATACATGTAATACATTATAATGTATTGATAAAGATTCTATAATGGTTCAAACATTACAACCAATTTATAAAATAAATTTACATAAAAAAATTAAAAGTGAGTGAGTATTAATAAAACCAAATAATTATTTAAATCTATTAGTCTACATAGAAATAAAAATAATAATTAATCAAATTTAACAGTTCAGTGGAAAAACAGAAAAAAATTAATTATATTAAATATGATTCTCTGAAACAGCTTCAAAGTAGTTGTCATAGTATTTCTACTAGAACTAGTAATCAGTAAGAATTATTTATAATTCAATAATTTCAATAGACATATACATTATAATAATAGAAAATTTATTTTCTCCCAAAACATTGAATATATAAGTCCACTAAATATATCAATAAATATTTTAATGATTGAAATAAACGCAACAATTATATCTCATTTGTTATAATGATATCATAGAAAATGAAATCTGACATCTCTCTTATTATTTTATATTGTAATTAAATAATATATGGTAATGAAATAATATAACTATAATATTAAATTTAATATTACAAAAAATTAAAAAAAAATATATAATATTTTTTTATCAAAATATATTTTGCATATAAATTAAAAAAATTAATATATTTGGAATAAAATGTGGAAAATTAAATTGATAATTTTTTCATGGATATCCATATGGTCACGCTTTTACTATTTAAATGAAATAATCATGATTTGACATTTCTATCAAGCCTACTACCTCTTAAATCAAAATCAAAATATAATATGAAATCAAAATATTTAATATTAGGTTAAAATAAAAAACTATTATTAGTTACTTTATGATGAAATATTATTTTTTTTAAATATGTTTATATGAATTCCATTATGATTATATTCAATGTTTCAACACATAATAACTGAAAACATTATATTAGTTATAGAATATTTTGAATATCATAATATTATGACCATGAAACTAAATAGTTTCATGTATACAAGTTTTATATGTAAAAAATGGTATTAATAATTATTAATAATAGGGGTTCTCATAAATTGAGAAGAATAGACATTATACCATTTAACATTATATCTAGAATATTTAATTTGATTAAAAAATATATCATCACATCTTTATGAAATTTTTAATACATAAAGATATATTTACATAACACATTATGATCATACAAACTTAAAATTTCATCCTCTTATATGATTAATTAAATAAATATTCAAATTATGATCCAAATAGGATATCAACAATATATATACACATTTAATATATCAATTGAATCATTCTAAATAAGAAAATATTGAAACAACTTTTTAATTATTATAATAATTTCTCAATAAAAAATTATAGGCTATAATAAAAAAACTCATTGAGATCCATTAAGACTATAAAAAGACTTTAATTATTTAACAACATAAATTATAAATTTTTCATTTTTAAATCAAGGTGGTTTTTAACAAACATTTCATCAAAAATCATACCATTTAATAACATTATTTTCACATCCTTTTGAATAAATTTAAAATCATGGGAACATGAAAAATATAATGAAATACTATAAGATTCTATTCAATAATATTGTGATAATTATTCATCAAAACCAATACCTTATTAAATATAATATTCTTGTGAAATAAATCACAACTTGTAATTAATTATATTTCCAAATACAATGTTTTTAGACATAAAATACATCTAGTTTCTATAGTGTGTTTATCATTTGGAACATTAACTTTATTCCAATAATTTTTACATGAAATTTTATTATGTTCTGAATTCAAGGAAATAATACATAATTATTTTTTAAAGCATAATCAATTTTTTCTAGTACATCACTGATATAAAACATGTAGCTAACATAACTGTATATTTCGATTTTTAAATTTGTAATATACATTCAACATTTCCATTTATTTTCTCATGTCTGTAATGATTAATATCTTAAATTTTTTCAGATATTATTAATAGGAATTTTTTTACAAATAATAGATACATTATTAATTTTTTTCTAATACTCGTAGAAGTAAAACTATTTAAATTCAAATTCACTTTTATCAAATTATTTTTCAAACGTTCATTATTATTTTTTAATCATTACATTCACTGATTCATCAAATATCATTGACCTCTAATTATATACTCTAAAATCATTAAAAATATATGATTATCTTTGAAATATACCATCAAAATAAATTAGAAATTTTTTTATCTAAATAATATTTTTAGTTTTTAGAAAAAATTCAGCAACTAAAACAATTTATACAATATTGTATTTAATTTGTTTAAACAATTGATAAATGAAATGAAATAATAATAGAATAACAAAAAATATAATTAAGATATATGTTATTATTAAACAATTTATCATAAAAAAATATTTTGGTATATTAATTTTTTATAGAATAGTCCTAGAAAATTCCATAATTTTTCTATTTTTCCTACTATGATATTAATTTTTTATGGTGTTATTGGATTTAGAATGTTCTAAAAATATACATTATATTAAAAAAAATTATCCAATTAAATATTTGAAAACTAAAAACCATTTTAATTTCAAATATATATTATTTAACGAACTATATTATTTTTAACTTATTTAAGAAAAGAAATAAATTACATTGTGATTCACTTTTGTTAGAAAAAAGGTTTTTCTTGGTAATCCATTCGAAATATTCAACAATTAAAATTGAATAATTATTACTTCCAAAAAATGAAATATTTTCATGAATAGGTAAGTTACGATGTTAGGGTTTTAAATATCCATAAAAAATAAAATTATAAGAATATTTAAATATTTCATTATGTTTAATACTATTTAAATAAGAATAAAAAAAATTCGTACAATCCATAATATCAAGTAGATCCAACTTCTATATTTTTTTGAATATTTTATGTAGTTATAAAAAATAGCATATAAAAACCTTTTATGATAAAGCACATCATCTCTATATATATAATTAACACACATAACATTCTTCTTAGATGTCTATGAAAAATACTATAAAAAAATTTAGTACCCATGTTATCTTAGGTCCCGTAAAATTAGATGCCACATCATCATTTATTAAAATTTTCATCTATTTTCTATAGAGTTTATGATAAACTTCCATTATCTGAAAATAGCATATAAATATTATTATATAAATGTTACTTTTATAACTGTGCTTTCAGAATGGAGGGTACTAACAATATTAACTGATTAAATATATTTATATAATAATAAAACCACTCAAATTGTATTATATCAATGAACTATATATATATATATATTCATTATAATGTTTAAAAACAGTATTATATGTTTTCTATACGTAATATATGAAAAAGATCAATTTTACGGATAAAATGAGTATTTTTCGATAAGATATATTTTTCATATTTTGATAGAAAACCTATATTAAATCATGTTTTTAAAAAAATGTAAAATTTTATTATAAAAAGTAATATTTTTATTTTAACTTGTTTAATCATAATTTAATTCGGTTGAATGTTAGGTATTTTAAGGATATAGTTCCTGTTTTGATGAATAAAAAATGAAATACTACATTCTAATTTAAAATAATATTTCCTTCTACATAATTTATTGAGCTAAATAATATTTTTGAATGGTTTTAAATTATATATTGATTATTTTGTTATTATTTAATTTATTTTATATCTTTATATTTAATTTCACATTGCAATTGGATATATAAATATTTAAATTTTTGATGATTTCTACTTTTGAGAAACTGATTTCCAAATTTCTTTAAATTGATTATTTATAATTTAATTACTATAAAATATGTATTTTAAATTTTGAAAAATATATTGAATATTTGGAATAATTTTTTTAAATATTCATTTAGGTTTTTTTATTTTTTTACATTATGAATTGTAATGTTAGAGGATTTTTTATTCATTCTTTTAAGGGTAATTCAGGTAATTAGGGGTAAAAATAATATTATAAATAATAGAAAATTTACCTAACACGAGTATTAATTTTATTAAATGAGTATTTTATGTCCCTACGTATTATAATATCAGTTATGAATACGTTAATGGCCTTTTAGATAATAATAATACCTTTATAATATTATGTACAAAGAAAGTCATTTTTTTATAATTTTGTTTTTAACAACTAAAATATTTTTAATATAGTTTTATATAAGAGATATTATTAACTATATATAGTATTATAAAATATAAAAAAATAATATAAATCATGGTAGTATATTTAAAAATTTTAGGAAAAACATTTAATTAAATAATTAAACAATGATGATGTTATAATTGTTTCATTATTGGAAGAATCAAATAAAGAATATTCATAATATTTATATAAATATAATTTGAAATTATTGATGTCATCCATAAATTTTATGAATGATTTAGACATGTTAGTGATAGTTTTATATACTTCATTAATAGATATAAATTTTTATGATATTCTTAATAATTAAAATAACAAAAGGCAACATAATTGGCAAAAATAATATTTTAGAATAAATAATATTTTATTAAATCATAAAAAATGCCTATATATATAAAATTTGTCTCACATACTGGAGTAAAAATAAAAATTTTTACTAATGATTAATTTTTAGTATTTTGGAGTTTAATTAAAATTATATTAACCTTGAATGTGTAAATTTATTAGTATCGTTGTAATAATTAATAAGGGATAAATCAAATTAAGATGGCTAAAAAATAGTCAAAACATATAAAAATAATTCATGAAAATATATCAAACAAATATTTTAATATATTTGGAATTAAATATTTTTGTTCCATTTTTATCAAAATATTTATTTATATTAATTTATATTTTTAGGATTTCTAAGAGCATCCCGACCATTTTCTATAAAAAAGGAACCCTTTATTCTCTTTTTTTCACACCTCAAATCTTATTTGGATTGGTCACTCAATAACCATATTTATTCTTATAATCCCTCTATGTATTCTAGAGTTATTAGTTTATGTATAACACCCTCCTTCCATAACACAAATTAAAAGTCATGAAGGGTAAACATGAAATTAAACAAATAAGTAAGAATATTAAACAATTGATGAAAAACATTTTATGGACATGGATGTAAAATATAACCCTAGTAAATACTTCCAAATAATCAATCTCAGATAAGAATGAGATTGGAATAATTTTTCCTTACCTTAGGCCTGATAAGGTTCGTACATATCCGAACCTCCTGTATAATGATTTAAATAATGTCATTGACTTATTACAGAATTATATTCATTGTTATGATATCATATATTGTTCACATTATCACTTTATATTACTCATTCTTTTGTAAATTCAATGTTAAAGCATCGTTTTGGGTAAAATAGTATTAATTATCGTACGTGTTTGGAATTGTTGTTATTGATATTATTATTACTTATATCATGATTTAAATACTTAAAGAATGTAACTAATGATTTATATATCATATATATTCAGTATATATATATATAACAGATATATAAATGAAATAGAATACACTGTTCATGGAGACGGTAGGCCGTACATACACATGAATACTGTTTTCCTTTCTTTATTTACACGAATGGAAGTAAGTAGATGACATATATATATACATAAATCCAGTAGCTTTATCATGTCATATATTTCATTAATATTCATTATATATACTTTATAATCATTCTTGAATGTTTAACATGGAGAATGAATCTCATCGTGTCGTGGAGACCGTAATCTGTAGGTACGCACAAGCGATGATATCATTCTAATAATTATTGAATTGAATTGGACTGGATGATATAATATCACAAAATCAATATGATGTTATAATAACTATATATAGTCATTCTCCACACCATTATAACCATCCAATTAAGGTGGGGTGGAAAAACTAATTACACCACGACATGGATAGATAACCCAAACCAAATCCTCTATTTGGATCATGTTCATAAGCAGGAAGATGATTTCCTCCACAGTTCATTTTCCTCTAACTAGTAAGTGATTTTATTATTCTCAATTTATTTTTCAAGGGTTATTTTCTTTAATTGGTTATTAATATTATATACTATATGAGTATTAATTAATTTTATCAATTATGTAACTTTTAAATGATTGATATATATATATATATATATATGTCTAACGAGATAACTCAATATTAACAGATGTTATACAATGGATTATGTCTTAAATTTTATTCTGCAACCCATTTCTGGTATGGTTTTATCTTATTTCAGATAACTATCTTTGTTATATTTTGACATATACATGTACACATGACTATATGATTTTATATCCTCCTATATGACTCGTTATTTTCATATATTTTAAGTTATGGGTTCAGTTAAGAATTATCTCCGTAAAACTATATTTAGCAATATTTGATTTTATTTTTTGAGTGAATTTATAAGACAAAAACACACACACACACACACACTGAAACATATATATATATATAATTTTATATAGAAATATATAAACATACACATATTTGTTTCATTATTTGAATTATAATGAAACAAATTAGTATTTAAAATTATAATGGTTTCCATTCAATTATTTAATATTATGAATTTAATTAAGTATATATGTTAGTTTATCTAATTATGGTTGACATACCAAATTTAACATATATATGTGAGTGTATATGAGTATTTAAACATATACAACTTATTAATTTTAGTATATATATATGAGTTAATGATTTCTTGTTTTAAAAATTATTTCAAAATCATATGTATGAAAGGGTTCATCATGTTTTTTTCTTTTACGATGTTACACACACACACACAGACATATATATATATATATATATATATATATATATTAATTTACCCATAATAATTATTACGTTAGTAACTTACAAGGCATGAGTAGTATTTTTTTTTAATTAGAAAAGGATTTGTTTTTTGAAATTATTTTACAAGGGTTCATTATATTTCTAAAAATCATGCACATTTCACAAAGGTTTATGTATATATATGAGTATATATAAACATATATACCCATATATAGGCATATATTTTCAATATAAATGAGATAAAGGGTTTAGGATTTCATATTTTATTACATAAGAATTTCCATGTTTCATTTTAGTTCTTCAAATTTTTATTTTTTTAAAACGGTTATCTATATATATATGTGTTTATATTCATGAATATATACGAATATATATCAATACATTATAGATTATATATATATATATATATATTGGTTTCTTATATTAAAAAATAAATTCCTTGAACCTATGGGTAAATGGGATTTATTTAATGTCCTAGCCCAACTTACCCTTGAACCCGTAGTCGGACCGGTCGACACATGACCTCAAGCTCATATCCCCATAAACAAGAGGTTGATGACTAGAAGTATGTGTCTAAGTATAAATAGTGGGGAGACCACAAAATCTTATTAAGAGTGCACACCAGTAACTAATAGTAAAATCATATACCAGAAGAACTAGATGTAATCAACAATCAACTGAAAAATGGAAATGGCCAACACAAATTTATACAATGCATGCATGTCATGGTGATAAATATCTGAGAGATGTATACAAAATAGAAGCCTATAAATATCATAACAGAAATATATAAATGACTCAAATCCCCATGGGTGATCTCTATAAGCCTCTTGATCTCCTGCTCGGTCCTTTTCTCCCAACTCCCAATTAGAGGCAAACATCAATGTCTAGTCTGTAGTCATGCATATAAGAAGGTCTACTCGTTTACCCTGGTGCAATTGCGACTGGAGTAGGTAGTGAGATATAAATCTCACTAGGATGGGAGCACCAGTTTTCTAGATCAAACAAGACAACACAATATAACAAGAAAATGTGGAGGAACAACAAGGAAATAACAGAACTGAATAAATAACCAAAAACCTTTCTAGGTTTTATAGGGACACCTAATGATGATATTTGATTTGACATGTTTCTATTATAAGAGTATTCAAAAGAATTATTCAAGAATATTTATCAAGGATAAGTACCATTAAAAAATTTAAAAATGTACCACAATTTAATCATTTCTCTATCTCTAAGGATCCCATGGTTCCCCATTACTCAAGACTAACACCGGCTCCTGCCAAAGCCCAAAGTGATCCCTTGGTAATACCTTAACCTAGTACCTTCCTTGACTCATGTAATAATTCTAACCATTCTTAATCATTATTTATTTAATAATATTTACTATGGTTTGATTCATATCTCTTATTCCATTATTTTTTCATTGTTTCCATTCATTCGATGATAAACGCCTTGAAGGAAACACAAAATATCAATCAGTGTAAATCAACATGTCTCACACTCCACCTTCTCAGTCAGTGTATATCCCCATTTCTCACAACCCATAATTCTAAATTCATGTAGATATACCTATATACCTACACTCATTTCATGTTCATGCATCGAAGATGGGGTAGAAATCCATGTCTAATGACCCATCCTCTCAATTGGTCTAAAATTCCATGTCAAACTCCCACATTCTCCATCGATCAGGAACACCATGTCTAGCACCCAATTATTTTAATTTATGAATTCACCTGTTATGTAATCTATGAACAATATATAATTCCCCACGAACTATCCACATCCATTCCATTATTAATCCAATGATTAGTGAAACAGATTAAAACCCATTAGGTAACCCACAAATAACTATGTCCACAATTACATTATTTATTTCCTAAATTAATTAGTAATTTAACATAAATCATATTCAATAATTAATTCACCATGATAAATTATCCAATCCAAATTTCATCACTTCATAATGAAAATCACAATTACAAATCTTGAGCAAACAATAAGGAACATAATAAATCAACCATAAATTATCCCAACATATCCAATTAGACATCTAACAATTAATCGCCTAATTTATTACCTCTACCACAACATCACAAATATAATAAATTCACAATTACTTATCCAATTATATATCTTATTTTTACAAAATTAATTACCAAAATTAATTAACCAAATAACTATTAAAAAATCACTTAATTAATCAACAATTAATTGTCTCAACATATCAAAATCAATATATCATAATTAATCCCTCAATTATTTTCCTCAATTTTCCAATTCAGTATCTCTTAATTAATTCTATGATTAATTATTTAATATTTTATATCAAATAATGTAAATAAGTAACAATTAACCACCTAAAAATGTTTAAAGCATTAATTCATAATTAACCCCCTTGATTAATTATCTTTATTTCATCCCTTAAACACAAAATTAATTCACAATTAATTATCACAACTGATCTCACACAGTACTCATAATTAACACCTAACCAATTTGTGTAAACATGTAAGGTTCACAATATAAAGACATATATCAGCAAGGTAAATGAACATATCAATATAAACATTATATTTTTATCTTGAATGTACATCACCTCCGTTTGGATTGGTTTTATTAAGAAAACCAGATTTTGTAATCTAAAAAATCATTTTATACCAATAAACTACTCATTCATCATTTTTTGTCAAACTTATTGCCAAAATTAATTAAACATATAATATATTTTATTAATTATGAAATGTTGAGAAACCTACCTCATGGAATTGGTCAAGACCATGATTTATAACTTAAACCACAACTTGCTCACGCACACACACTTCCATAACACTGAATGTCTGTAATAGGGATTGGTCACATCACCATAACTTGATAACTAACACCCAAGATTAGTGCGGTGTGGAATAATGAACACCAAAATATTTAAAGAGAAATCATATATCACCATAAGAATATAATTCAAGGGGTGTGAACCCAATTATTAGGTATAAATCAGTACCCATATATGACGATGGTAAACCAAATTGAGCTAATACCCCTTACCTTCGGTGGTGGTCATTAAAATATGGGACAATGGGTCGAAAGACATATTTTACCTAACATAAAACAAGATAAAGAGATGAAATGTATTCAATCCCATGTTTATGGATAAATTTAATAAAATCTATGTAAAGGATAAGTAAAAATAGCTGATGCAGACAACAAAACAAATTGAAAAGGACTCTCCTTGATGAGACAAACAATTTTTCTAAAGGAATCAGAAGGAACCTGATGCTAATACAGGGAGCTATGAGTCGAGGGTGTTGCAGCACCCATGGGGGTGTCAAGAGGGGGAGGGGTCACACCTCACCTATGTTGTGTGACTCACCCACTTGATTCCTCTATAAAATAGAAACAACACCAAATAATAAAAATTCATTAATATTATTATTATTATTATTATTACTATAATTATTATTATACGCATTATATTATTAATATTATCAATTAATTTGAACAACTCTTAGACAAACCCCAAACTCACCAATTTTCAAATAATTTAATTAAAATAATTTAATCCAAATTGAATAATATAAAAAAAATGTTTCGCATCAGTTAATTAAATTACTATTAGTACTGAATTTAACTAAATAAAAACCCCACATTTAATAGAATTTAATTAAATCCATATTTACATGAAATTTTATTAAATAAAATAACTCATGACACAAAAATAAGTAAGCCACACTATTTGGCTTGCAGAGTCTTGGAACATGTGTTCTAACCATTCAGAACCTTATTCCTAAGGAACCCACCTTGCACAGTCTGTCTTGTATGAGTTACCAAACCATGTACAAAATGTCTGACCGTCATTATTTAAGACACTCAACTCACATGGTTTGTCCCACATGATTTTTTTAAACGTGCACTGAAAATGTGAGTGCCTCTGTCTCATGGAATTAAGCTACATAGTTTCATGTAGAAGGAGACATAGTTTAACAGGCCATGATCCAACCGTGTACTCTCAGTTGTTCTTTGAATCCCATACTTATACTAGTTTGATGGTCCCAAATTCCAAACACCCAACCAGGAAAATCCTCTATCCATTAACCAGGCCTTATATAAACATTTTTAAATGATCCCAACACATTAATATTCGTCCCATGGAATGAATTTATGATTGAACCACCCATTATATAATAATGTTAAAAATAATCGTTCATTATCCTTTTTCATAAACATGAGACTTTACAATCTACCATCCTTAAAAACATCTCATCCCCGAGTAGCCATCAGGATCAAAAAAAACATTGAACAACCCCCAAGATCCTAAATTTCATCTTGAATGATTATAATTTATTTCTAAACACCAAACACACCTTTATCCAAAACACATGCCCTATGGCTTTAAACATTTTAAACCTGATATAAATCTCCAAATCTACCTTGAAACATCCAAATGAAACATAACCAAACCCACAAAACGAGAGACATGATGTTGTCATATTATCTTCAACCACCATCTCATTGGTGCATTCCACCAATGGTCTTAGAATTTTTTGTTCAAACATCCATACCACAACTCTTTCATTGAAAGTCATTTCCAAACCACAAAACTTAATCTCCATTAAACTAGCGATGTGCCTTTAAAAACTTTTCAACAACAACCTATTATATTCCATAGTCTTTAATAGAATTTCGGTGACCTCTCCTAATCAATCCATCATAATGATACTTTAAAACCATTGTGCAATAATATGAATCAATGCATATCCCAATGTACCATGAATCACTCGTACAACCTAGATAACAACCACTTATAAAGACAAAAAAATTAAAATATTTAGCATGGCATATGACTGAAACTATCACAGTCCTCAAAGACTAGGTCGAGATAGGGTACATACATGTCACATTCAGAAT
Organism: Viscum album; assembly: GCA_963277665.1. NCBI lineage: Eukaryota > Viridiplantae > Streptophyta > Magnoliopsida > Santalales > Viscaceae > Viscum > Viscum album. The sequence goes on from OY728146.1 coordinate 407,566,130, forward strand.
AGAACACTAAGAACATACCAAGGTCACTAAAAGAGCAGAAGAACTATCACTGACTCACTATTTAACAAAATTCTTGGCTACACCGGTTGATGTGTCATCAGCCACTCCTCAATGGTTGTATCACTCAATGTATCTTTGTTCTTTAAAAGAATCCCACTTAAAATCTTCCAAACACCAACCGATATATCCCTAACCACCTTTGTATTGTCTTTTTCATCGAATAAAATAATAGTTTCTCCCCATCACAGTAGATAACAAACACCTTAAATTGATGTGAGACGTTCCTGGAACCATGATCACTACATCAATATCTCGCATGATAGACGAACCATAAATTATCAACATATCAAAATAGTAGTTTCCCAAAAAGTTATATCGAGCAGTGGGATGAATTGAGAATAATTCGAAAACAATATATACCTTAGATAACATGATGATTTATTTAATGACTGACCAAGCTCGAGCAATGCCCAACATATTGATCCATGCATTTCCCAATGCTAATTTCTTTGACTGGATTCAAGATACAATGAACACCCTTTTAATAAAGGGTGTCATTATTCAAACTCAAAAGTCCAACAAAGGACAACTAAACTTTAACAGTGTAAAAAAAGACCACAAAAGAAAAAAACAAAAGAATCTCAATCTCTAAGGGTGCAACATACCATGTGATATTCTCTTATGAAGCATATGTGTTGACCATATATCTTGGTCTTGCAAACCAAAATTCACTAGGCTCAAAACACCCATTTTCATTTTACCCATTTCATTAGTTCATTGAAACCTCTAATCTTTCAAAATAATTTTAAAAAACTCATAATTACTATTACAACATAAGGAATATGGTTTCAAAAATAATTCCCCATGGGAAAAATCAGGAATGCTATAAAAAATTCCCGCATTAACATTTACCATTTTTTGTAATTTCATTTTAAAAAATAAATTTAAAATCTAAATTACTTTTATTTAATATATCAGTGACCTATGAGGGTACAATTTATTCAAAAAAATCCATGTTCATCAAAAATAAACACTATAATAGTTTATTTCAATCAAAACTCAATAGTATTACATTTATAACCATTTTCAAACACACTATTGTTATACTAGGAACAATAAAATGGGTGGCCACCCACCAATCGATAAGGCTCCCATACATCATACCACTAGAATTTGGATTCAATTTATCACATCTAATTTTATTTTAACATTTTTTACATCAAACAACATTTTATAATTATAAGAATACATTGGTTTCCTTTTTTGTAGTTATAAGTCACCCATACATCTTATAACTGAAACTGGATCCTGTAGCAAATGCAACCAATCAATTCCCACCCAATCATCTATTTACATATCAAAACATCTCAGCATGTTATCATAACCATTAACAGAACCTCCTTCTATAACAAAAAATCATGGAACAGAAACAAAACATGCTAATAATAGAGGAATCATGGAATATAATAATCTAAACATGTTATACATGTCAGAATACAAATATAGATCAAAACATGTAATTTCACCAAAGTCACACACTCAAAATTTGTAACCATCCTACTAATGCAACTACATGGCCTATGATATGCATGTCATGCTTATATTTATGTGCCTAAGATAATGCATATAAAGAATTTTTCATTCAATATAAATCCAATGAAAATTTTCACGATTCTCCAAATAAATAAGCAGTGGAAAATAAACAAGTCACTCAAGGTAAAATCAAAACTTCTATAATCTAAAGCAGTATAAGAATCAATTCTCATATCTATTCCCATGGTCATTTTCCATACACAGGGTGATCCTTACCATCAATGAATATTAACTGAGTGCTGAAAGTTCCCTAGACTTGTGTATACCAATTAAAAATATATAGATGATGGATAAAATAATGAAAAAAGAACCGTTGTTACAACTTTGTAAAATCTCGACCTGATATACACTCAAACCGGTAGTCAGACTAGTCTCTAGATGACCTCAACCGCATCTCCCCATATGCCAGATGATTCTGACTAGTAGTGATGATATAAGGATTGTCAGTAGAGATACTATACCATGATTTTCAAAATAGAAGGTGGAAACAAAATGTAATCTCAGATAACAAGGGAAGAATATGTAATCATTAATAAATTTAACAATGGAAATTGCCAATTCCAATTTATACAATTCATGCATGTCATGTTGATACATATATGAATGATGTAAAAAAGAAGATATACATTTCATAACATAAATAAATAAATGAATCAAAGAACCATGGGAGATATTCATCATAGTATGATGGGACCACCTATTTTTTAGATCAATCTAGAAAATGAAATATATCAAACACACAAAACACCTAAAATCTCAATCAATTAAAATATCCATGTCACACAATTCCCACTCTCAGTTGGCATTGATCCCCACGTCTCACACCAAACGATCTTAATCACTTTAGATCGCAATGCCTTCCCCCACTCATCAAAAGTGATTGCTTACCTATTGGGGTAGAGTAGCATGCTTAACCTTGGGTTGATTCAGATCTCTCATTCAATTAATAATTTGTCATTTTCATTAATTTGGTGTTACACACCATACCAAACACCCCAAAACTCAATTAGTTTAAATAACCACATCACCCAATTCCTACTCCCAGTCGGCATTGATCTCCATGTCTCACACCAAATGATCTTAATCACTATAGATCACAATGTATTCTACCTCTCATCAAGAAGCGCGTGCTTCCCTGTTGGGGTAGAGTAGCATGTCTAATGCCCCAACAACTCAATCAGTCTAAAATTCCATGTCTAGCACCTACATTCTCAGTTGGTTGTGAACGCCATGTCTAGAACCCAATTCTAATTCATTAATTTATTCAAAAATTAAAATATCCAATACCAAATAACAAATTCTTCAAGAATTATTCACACCAATTCCCTTAATAAACCAATGAATAGTTAAAGGCATCAAAACCCATTAGTTAACCCCACAATTAACTAATCCAACAACTCCATTAATTAATTAAACAATTAATTAATCTATTAACACAAATCCCATTCCATAATTAATTTATCCATAATTATTTATCCAATCTCGATATCAACTCATCAAAATTAATATTCCCATTAATCATCATGAACAAACCAGAATTCACATAATTAATCCATGATTAATTGTCTTTTCAATTCTAATTGACATCTCATATTTAAACCCCCAGTTTAAAAATGTATATTACAACCTCAAGAACATAATTAATTCACATATATTTATCCCATTATAAAGATCATATTCCTATAATTAATTATCATAATTAATTATACAAATAATTACAGAAAAAATAAAACAATTAATCAAAAATTAATTATCACAACTAATCCAAATCAACATACCACAATAAATCCCTCTATTAATTATCTCAATTTTCCAATACAATATCTCATAATTAATTCCCTGAATAAATATTTAATTTCCAATCTTAACTCACTAAATTAATTTATCATTAACTATCCCAATATATCTCACACAATAATTCATAACTTATCACATTGATTAATTATCTCAATTTCAACACTCAATATCATAAATAATTCCCAATTAAGAATGACAACATATCTAGCATAATACTCATAATTACTGCATATCCCAAGGGAATCAACATGTAAGTTAGGAAACATAAAACACATATTATAAATCATAATGAAAATTTTAATTGAACATTGTGTTTTTATCTTGATGGTTGTGCACCTTCGTTGGTGGGGTTTTGTTACAAAAACATGATTTTGTAATCTAAAAAATCATTTTATACCAATAAACCATTCATTCATCATTTATAGTCAAAATTATCATCAAAAGTAACTAATCCCCTAATATGTTTTATTAATTATTTGTTGTTGAGATCCCTACCTCATGGAATTTTCTAAGTCAATTATTTATAACATAAATCACAATGCGCACATGCACATTCACATCAAAAATATTGTAGACATGTACTATGAATTGGATGCATCACCCTACCCAGATAAATGTATCAATGAAATATTTTGGAGAGGATATATTAACAATAACAACAAATATAAGGGGGACTCATATATAACCATAATCATGTAATTCAGGGGATTTGAAACCAATTATCTTGTATAAAGCCTTAACAGAATATGAATACATTGAACCAAATCTAGTAGAATATCCTCACCTTCATTGATGGTCCTCAAAATATGGACCATGGGGTCCTGAGACATTATTCTAAAAACGTAAAACCGGAATAAATTACAAAACCAACTCAATCAATCATTTTGGGTTCAGTTGAAAAGAATCTAGGCGAACGAGAAGTCAGAAAGACCAATGTGAACAATGAAATGTCTGGAGAAGGACTCATCTTACCAGGATGGAAAACTAACATGATGTAACTGGAAGGAACCAGACGTGCAAAGAGTGAACTGAAAGAGGAGTGTCATGTCCACCCATTGGAGAACTGAGAGGGGGAGGGGTCGCGGCTCACCTATGCTTTTCACCTCTCCCTCATGTTTGCTATCTAAACTAAATATAACCCCTAAAAAATAAGTATTAATTTTATAATAATAATAATAATAATAATTCATATTATATTAATATTATTATCAATTAATTTACACACCTCTTTAGGAAACACAAAACTCCCCATTTGACACATCAATTTATTAAATTACATATAACTAAATTTAATTAAATAAATTCTCCAACTCATTATCCTCTAATTTAATTTCATCAACTGAATATAATTATATTAAAACATAGTTTTTCATCAATTATATAAATTCTTCATATGAATGAATTTAATTAAAAAAATATACATTTATGAAAATTTAATTAAACACCTATCTACCTTGAATTTAATTAAATAAAATAAACCATAATATAAAACTGGGTAAGTTGCACAGTTTGGTAAATTGTGTGCCAATCGTACAGAACCACCTACATAAGGAACTAACCTATCATGGTCTATCATGCATGGTTTTCTTAAACATGTGATGACCATGTGAGTGTCAATTTTTAAGAGAGTCACCTCGCATGGGTTGTTCTGCATGGTTTTACTAACCATGGATAGATCTTGAAACAACCTATGTCTACAAAAATTAATGTATCTAGTTTCTTGTAGTAGGCCACACAATTTAACTAGTATTAAGACAATCATTCACTCTCGGTAGTTCCATAAAATCCTATATTTTCCTAAATTGACGCTTTAAATTTTCAATAAGACATCTATCAAACTCCTTGTGCCTTTACCCAAACCTGATATAAACACATTTAAACAATACCAACATGAAATACATCATCCAAGGGATTTTTTAAAGACTGACCCATCCATAAAACATGTGATTCCAAAAACATTTTTATTTTATCCCCATTCAATAACATGGGACATTACAATTTATTTCTTATTTTTTTTCAATTCTTATATACATATATATTTTTATATACCTATACATATATATATTAACATATATATATGATTATGTATACCTAGTCTATCTTATTTACTTTTAGAAGTCATAAATGGTATTTTCAACCATCAAATTAATGTTTAAAATTTATGTTAGATTTGTTTTCTTATAACCACATTGTTTAAAAAATTACATGTGTTCCTTGAGAAATATTATAATTTTCTGTGTGATTTTGAGTAATGTTATTATTTTATGATCAAAATTTGATCTACATTCCAAATTATTTCTTTCAAGAATAGGTATGTCCATCATCATTAGCTTATATGTGAAATTCCAAGCATTATTAGATCATGCAAACACTTATTCAATTTTTCATATGGTTATCAAATACTAATACGCACTTCAAGCAAGGGATTCTCCCTAAATGGATTTAGGAACGTTTGTGAACATGTCGATGACATGAGAATGATTATTTTATTTTTACAAACATAATATAGTGTGAGTACTATATAAATATTTTGGGATATAAATGAGAATGTTTGATCTATTATAAAAAGTTCAAAAAATTTGTCACTAGTGAAATATTTGATGTTATGGGGAGTGAACCCATAAGTATTAGTTATTATTTGTTTCATTATGTATGGGTTTTGATATGGTTTTCCATGTATTATTAATTACCCAGTGAAAATAAATAGTTTTCATGGTAAATTCCTAATGGATTTTCAATTATAATTATTTTATTGAAATACTGGTTTTATAAACCTTTTCCAAATATTTTGAAAATCTATTTTTAAGTACATATTCTTAATTTCAAGAATGATATAATATAAATTTATTAGTTTTTTTGAAAACCCATATTGGAAAAAATTAAAGATCACCCTATGTATTATACTCACTTTTACAAGCTTATCAGTCATGATCTAATCTATTTTTAATGTGGATGTAGTACTTTGAAGAATAATTGATTATATAATTTTATAATTTTCTACAGTTTTAAGAAATTTACGATTGTATTTATTTATCCAGAACATCGATTGGTATAGGGTCCTCTATAGTAATAAATATTTTGTATTCATTTATGTTTCTTTTTTACTAAAAAATACACATAATTTATTATAGTTGAGTTTGGGAGTTCAGGCTCAGGTTCTTATAAATGTTATAACATGAATGGTCAAGAAAATTTTAGAAAATTAGAACAAATTGGAAGAAAAATATAGTCCTCTTTGGTAACATTTCATTCCCTATGTAAACGAACAATTTTCAAGGACGCCATTTAGTTAATGGATACTACTGTAATTCCCCATGATATTAAATTTGAATTTTATTTTAAATGTGGATTTATTTGCTTTTAATATCCAAAATTTTAGAAATAGTTTTAAATTAATTAAATATGAAAATAAATTATATATTAAGAAAATTATAATAATTAAAGGAGTAAAATATTTTTAATGAAAACTATTATTATTATTTTTAAGATATTTTTTATATTATGTTTTTTATTAAATTGTTTAATTTATAAATAATTATAAATATTATATTCTAAAAAACACACATTATGTTGACAATTTAAATAAAAAATTTATTTGATCAATTTATTGAAAAATGAAATATATATATATATATATATATAAGTAATTTTTTTAATATATACAATTATCATATATATATATATACATGTCTTGAATTTTATAAATAAGTATTTATTGTTAATTATTTATATGTGTTATTTTTATATAAAAGGACAAATCATTATATAAGTTTCTTAAAAAATTAAATTTATAAATATATATATATATATATATCACTACAATCATTTTATGGAAAAACATAATGAAAATTATGGAATTGTGCTTTTAATTGTGACCCAAAATGATATGTCTGTTGGTCTGAGTTTATTACTCTAGAGGGGGGTGAATTGAGCATCTATAAAATTTTCTTTTAATTTTTTCACTTAAAAGGCTTCCCAAATAGAAATGAATACAAAAGATAATCAAGGTAATACTATTATAAAAGTTTGACACTGCAAATAACTTCTCAAATTATTGATTTAGAATACACAATGTCAATATGAGTTATTGATTCTTCTGTTGAAGAAATTATAATAACGAAAAACTATTACAACTTCTATCCAATACATATTGTAAATGTAAAATATATTATTTTTTAAAATATATATTAAATTAGTAAAAAACGATATTAAAAGACAATGTGGATAAAAAATGTTTCATTCTCAAGAAGAGAACTAATCCACTCCATTTGATGATCACCTACAACCATGAAATTTATATTAATAAGCATGATCCACACCCTGGATCAGGGTAAACAACACTACACTTGACTGTCCAGGTCACACAACCTCTTCAACTGTTCATTGTGGGTATAAACTACTAGTTCACACAAGTATCTCTTCCACACTTATTTTTGGGGGTAAAGATGTAATAAATTATCAAAGGAATGATATCTTGTATCCTACAGTTTAATATAAGAGATAATGTGTGATTTTTTAATATAGATGCATACACAGAACTCAAAAGCTAAAAATAGTACACAATAGAGCAAGAATTATGAGAGAGGGTTAGAAGTGCTCTATGTGTTATTCTATGAAGCATTGGGGTTGTAGGACGAATCCAATGAAAGTATCAATATTCTTATGTAAAATGGAGTATCGCATGTCTACTGCTCTGGTTTGAAGGTTAATGGTGAAAACTATCTATCTCATGTTCTTCATAGAGTTTGTTATATGAAGATATTGTCTTTTTTCTCTACCATAGTCCATCTGTTTGGAAAGTGATAGTACTTCCTATGATCTTTAGTTATGTAGTGTGGCATGTATGTTCTTTTTTTAGATAAATATCTCTTCATTTCATGTGACTCTCTTTGCATCCCTGCTTATCTTCTTTTTAATTTTGGGTGTAAATGTTGAAACTTATATGATGCATGTATTCTGAACCTCACTCCTCATATAGTTAGGCATCATGTCTTAAATTTTTTTTATTATGTCAGTGCCATTAAATGACTCAAATGAGACTGTTATTAATTAAATTAAAATCGAAAAAATAGACTAAACAATGGTTTCACAATTTTTCTTGAAACAGAATCAATTAGTAATGATTTCACCATGAAACGATGGCTTCTTCATTTCCTTTGAGTGGTGAGACAATCATGATTCCATAGTTGTATCGAGATTAGAAATTGGTATCACATATGCGGTGTTAGAATCATGATATCTGATCCTTCTTCAAACATTGAAAGATGTCTTGGTGATGGTTGAAAGGAACTGATGTCACGTATTTCATGAGATCTGTAACTAGTTATGGTGTCTGGAGTTATGGTGTATGGGTCTGGGTGTGTGGTGTTATAGTGTCTGGGTCATGGTGTTTGGGTTATGATGTCCGATGTTATGGTGTCTGGGTCACGGTGTCTAGATTACAGTGTATAGGTTACGATGTATGGGTTATGAGGTTTGGGTCTTTTGAATGAAAACTAGAACTGGTTGCAGACTCCTGGTTTCTCAAACATAGCCACATATCTGTAAATAATCATAGGTATTAAAATTCATAAAATTAATAAGACCTAAGCATTCATATAATGAATCATTATAGAAAAAAATTAACAATAGTTTACAATAATCATCCATTATTTGTAGGAATTAGGATCTACTGTATGTTTATTTAAAACATAAGGAAATTAACAATCTATACACATGATTTGAGAGAGATTAAATAGGACTAACAAGATTTTTTATCATTTCAATATGATTAAAACATAAGGGGTCAAACAATCTCCCTCCTTTTGATGACTGCAAATTGTATGATTTATATTTTTGTTATTAATGTGCTTTCTCCCCCTTAAGGTGTTGTTCTCCCATTGGGTGTTGTTATCCCCCATTTGTGAATATCAAAAATATTATATGAGAAGAAAAAACTAAAATAAAATAGGATAATAGAAATCAAAAGTTCTCATGTCATTAGATGGAATTATATTTGGCATTACAAGCAGTAGTCAATAGTAAAAAACATCGCTATAAAGATATAGATTTCTCATTTCTTTAGACCTTGTTGTATTCTCTTTTCCCTTGGAAGAAACGTCATAATGACCCACATGATTAGAGGTAGTGGTTGATGAAGGGAGTGAGCCAACTATTTGAGAAGGAAGTCGTAGCCCTTCAAAAGCAGAGGGTTCCAAAGATGATTAATTGTAGATTGAGGAAGGTTTTGGTCAATGATAAGAGGTCTGATCTGGTTCAAAGCTAGAGATACAGACATCAATGTAGAGGTAAAGTTATTGGATAAGGAAGGATGTAAACGAGGCTGCAAAGGTGCAGCTGTTTCATCCACAATAACATTTCTGTACACATGAAGATAAGTCTACAAAAACTGATTGAAGTCAGTGATGATCTCACCATGATACTACATTTCCTTATTCAAAATCATCTTTTTTCTTCATGAACATGTCTCATAGTGGAGTAAAATATTTCACCTTTTCGACTTGAGTGTAGAAGGATTGAGTTATAGGAGAAATTTTCATATTCTCTACAATATATATGAATCTATTGGTCATGTCACTCTTAGAGAAGATCCTATTAAAGTAGAAATCCACTTTCTTAATAATTTATTCCTTTGCATGACTTCCAATATTTTAATGAATAATTACTAAACAACGTACTCTGTCACTATTCATGACAATCGTAGAAATACTTTCCTTATCAAATCCACTTAACACTAATTGATGTCCCTCCATAAATTTTTTTTTTGAGAAGATCACGTTCATCAAATTGAGATAACATTCCAAAGGCATTAAAGGCTATAACAGCTGATGTGAGGGACTTTAGATGATTGATATCTTTCTGTAGAAATAACTTATACTCATTAGTTATTTTGTTCAAACCGAAAAATAGATCATGCATCTTATTGATTATCTGAATGTATCTCTTATCCAAATTGTTAACTATTGAACACATGTTCTGTTAAATCAGAGAGGCTACATTCTGTGGGATATGACCTCTAACATCCTCAAAAGAATGAGCAACTAGAGCTTGTCCTGATTACACATTTTTTAATATCTACATCCATATCCCTGAAAGACGTCACCTCATCACCCAATTTCTTGTTTTCTATTCTTACATCTTGTAGTTCATGAATCATTTTTTGGCTGAATATGCCATATGATTTTCTCTAACAATAAGGAATCATATCATTCACTACGATTTGTTATAGGAGGATGTTTTATTTTCATAATCTCTTTATATCAGGATAATAATGTATCTATAATGGCATTCAAATAACTTTGAATTCCAGAATTTGAAGGTTCTTTTGAATGTTCGGGAATTGGAGCTGAGACTGGCTCAAGTTACTTTGTATATATTACTTCTAGAGAAACAAAAAATTTCAATTGAAACACAGTCGAAATTTCTATGCCTTTAACCGAGTCCTCCTAGGAATTATACACATTAATGTATCTAGGGAACTTATACCAGGTATCCACAGTGGTTTGATCAACATGATTATAAAAATAAAAACTTTCTAGATTGTGATGCTTCTCCACCTCAAAAGTACATCTCTTACATGACTAAGAGATTTATTTTCAAGATATGTTTATAATAATTCATATCCAATAGCCTCACCCATTTCATGTCTAACTAGAAGGATACACTATTCCATTAATTCCTCATTAAATATGATAAATTCAGGATGACATTGTTCCAATAAATGTTCCTCAACTGCAATATCTTTCTCAATGGAATGTTATTCCTCTAGATGCTCCTCAGTAAAAACATTTTCTTTTACAATGAAATCAGATTCATTTCTTGATGATGGTTATTCTTCTAAAACAGAATTTTCTTCTGTAATAGGTTCTTCATTCTCAACTACATTTTGTGTAACAGATAGACCAATGTATTCTCTTTCAATGATAGATTTCTCCAGTAGTGCAACAACTGCCTCTTCATCTTCTTCTTCAACATGATAGTCACAAAATTTATTTGATTCCAAACCAATATAAAATATATTCTTAGCTCTTGAATGACGGTTAACAAGATTAAAATTTACATATATCATTTCATTATCCTCCACCCAAGACTTTTTCCATGGATTCTTACATATTTTCATCCTTTTTAATGTAACCATTGAGATATAGAATTCCTTGTCTTTGAAGACTTGTTCATTAAGTCTAGAGTATTCCTTTAGAATATAGTATAACAGAGATTTACCATGAATAGAACAAGGAGGTAGACTTTGATGTTGTCTTAATCAACTCACATATGGTAATTATAACATACCTACACATGATAATCATGTGCCCATTTTTTCAAAAGATGTATCAAGAATACATCTTGATACATGAGGGTAGATGACACTCTATTCCATGGAGTAATAATATTATGGATAATCTTAAACAGAATCCTCGATTGACCATCCAACAGTATAGCAATTTATCTTATATTCTTCATATTGTAGGCCAAGATTCCATAGGCCTCTATAAGACAAAAATATAACTAGGAGGAAGAGGACCTCTCTGGTAGTCCTAAAAAAACTGCGTCATGAGGTATCCCTAGGCTGGAAACCCATATCCATAAGTATAAGGTAAATTCTAACAATTAATCCAGCTTCAAACAACAAAGACATCGTTATAATTACAAGAAAAAGAGAAAAACCGATAAAACTGAGCATAAATCATTGGATAAATTAGCCTTGCCTCATTTGTAAACAAGTTAATAAACCCCTATTATTCTAGCACATTAAAAACTAAAGACATATTTGATAAAAAAATGTTAGGATATATATGATTTTTTTGTACTATTATTCTATCAACAAGATTTGCATTCAACGGTCATCTGGGTGCTATCTTCGATTCTCATTTTACTTTCTTCATAGATATGCGCTTCTCAGAAGTTGACGAAGATGTGTGATTCAATCATAAAATTCACCAAGGGTTCAAGAGAGAGAGAGAGAGAAATGAAGGGTTGAAATAGAACATATGGTTTGAGAGAAGAGTGGTGTTTCAGTTTCAAGGAAAGAGACCTTGAGTGAAGAAAAGAGTTAATGATATTCCATTTTTATCATTTAGTTATTTCAAGCATGACAAATTCAAAAGAATTAGATAAAAACAATAAAATAAAAAAATTCAATTATATGAGGAATTAAATGAAAATAAAACAAAAAACTATCATTAGGCAAGATCAGAACAGATGTTCACATTCACATCATTACAGTATGACTCTAAACGGTGTGACTATATTATGCTAGAGAGTAAGTACAAGATAGTAAATGTGAGACCATAAAAATGATACATCAACATCAACATAGAAACCTTTATAACTGTGAGATTGAGATAGTAAATTTTCAAAAACAAATATTTTCTATGTGATATTTATCATTCATTATTCATGTATGATTTAATATATCCATTCATAATATAATGGTTTAGTGAATATATCACCAAGCTTCTATTGAATTCCAATGAATTAAAATGTGATATCACCTTTTTGATAATGGTCTCTCAAAAAGTGATGTATTAAATCAATATATTTTTCATAGAGTGTGAATCATGAATTTTTGAAATAGTAATACACTTGTATTGTCCCAATTTATTGGTACATGATGGAATTGATATCCATAGTCTAGTAATTTGTGTTTCATCCACAAAATATGTGCACAAAAAACTACCTACACCAATGTATTGAACTTAAGTTGTACATAATTCAGTAGTTTTAATTACTACATCATGATACTAGTGACATTAAAAAAGAGTGGAATGTTCCTGAGATTCTTTTTTCTATTCAACTTCTAACCACCAAAATCAGCCTCAAAATAGAAAAATAACACAAATTATTATCCTATAGGGTAGAGAATTCCAAGATTGGGTGTCTATTTTTGGTATTCAAAAATCCTATTATCAACATTTAAATGATATTCTATAGTATTTTCTAGAATATAAGCACACATACATACACAAATCATAATATTAGGTAAACTAGTAGTTTAGTAGAGTATTCACTGAATCATTCAACTGTAAGTGGTTTGATAAATATATTTTCCCCCTTCATCAAGATCCAACATAAATGTAGTAATCATTGGAGTACCACTAATGTTAGTATAATCCATTGTAAATCGTTTTAAAAGATCATTATTATATTTTATTTGATATAAAATAATACCATATTTAATTTGAATGATTTTAAATCCATGAAATAATTTTAGTTCACCAATTGAAAACATTTCAAATTCATTTTGAATCATTTCATAAAATTAAATACTTAAGGAATTGTGGTATAATCCAAAAATAATATCATCTACATATATTTGATCAATAGAAAAAATTATTGGAAATTCATTTTATAAAAAGATTAGAATCAACTATAACTATTTTAAAACCATTATAAATAGGAAAATTAATTATTCTATAATACCATGCTCTTAGATATTTTTGTAAACCATATAAATATTTTGATAAATTGAAATCATGATTTGGAAAGTTAGGATTTGTGAAATTAAGAGGAATTTATACAAATACATCATCATATATATGCCCATTTTGGAATTTTATCTTGACATACATTTGATATAGTTTCAAATTTGGATGTGCTGCATAAGTAAGAAGGATTCAGATGGAATCAAGTACAGATATAGGTGAAAAGGCCACCTCATATTCAACTAGTTATTCATAGCTTTATCATTGTGAAACCAATCTATAATTGATTCTACTTATATAAGCAGAATCATCTACATTATTTCTAAACACCCATATAGTGCCTCTGGTAAATATGACTTTGGGCCTATCAAAACGTTCCAAAAATTTTTCATTTAAAAATTATTATGTTTTTCTTGTATATCCATCACCCAAAATTCATCATTTATAGCATCATTATTGTTTTTAGGCTCATTTTGTGAAAAGAAAACTTGTTGTTCAACCTGATTTCTAAGCTAATATGTAGTTTGAGTCCCTTTATCTAAATATCCTACAACGAAATCTAAAAGATGGTTCTTATGGGATATAATAGCTCTAGAAAAATTTGTGCTATATATTTTAGGTTCGTCAAATGGTTTGGGTCTCTTAGGACATGAATATAGGGAATTTACAGAACTGGAAGTTTTCAAATAATCCAATATAGGACGGTTGGAGGGTTTATTGTTGATGTCCAGATTATACATATCATCCTTAATTTTCTTTAGATAGGTCTTTTGCTCAAGTGGATTTATCTCATCAATCATGATATTGACATATTGTTCAATACATATAGTTCCTTTGTTAAAAAAAATATTGGTTTTCTAAGAGATTGAGTATCCTAAAAATATTCCTTCATCACTCTTGTATGAATACATGTCAATATTTTCCTTAGTATTATGGATATATACAATTCAAAGAATGAATTTGTAGTATCATACTTTCGGATATCTTTTGTTCAACAATTCTTATGGGGTAAATTTAATAATATGTATAATAGACACTGTATTAATAATATAGCATGTTTTATTTACAACTTCAGACCAGAAATAAAAAGCTATGTCATATTCACAATGAATGGTTATAGAAATTTCTTACATGGTACAATTTATTATTTCTATATCTACATTTTTTTGAGGTGTTCTAGGGGTATAGAAATTATGAATATAGGCATTTTGAGAGCAAAAATATTCAAACTATTGATTTTCAAACTCATGGACATGATCACTTCTTAATGAGTTAATTCTATATTCCTTATGGTTTTCTACAGTTTTATTGTATTTTGTGAAATGATAGTAGACTTCACTTTTGTGATCCAAAAATAAGGTCCCAGTATACCTATAAAATTCTTTTATAAGAACATAAACATAGTGATTCCCAATTAAACAAAAAACTCTTGATGGTCCGATCAAATCCATGTGAAACTACTTGAGAGGTTGAGAAGTTGGCCCTTCTTTCTTTGGTTTGAAAGAAATATTGTTTTTCTTTCCCTTTTGACAAGTATTACACTCTTTATCATTTGGATACTCTAGTTTGGGTAGGCCATTAACTAAAATTTTTCTATATAACATTAAAAGGGAGTGAATATTGTAGTTCCCTAGTCATCTATACCAAATCTAAGACTCATTGTGAAATACAATTAATCATGAATCACTTTGATAAACCCAAAATATATGTTAAAAGAATATACATTTTTATTTCTTAATATAGAAAATAATAATTCATATTTGGAATTAAAAACATTAAAAGAATCATTTTCAAATTTAACATAAAATCTATAATCACCTCGTTGTGAAATACTAATCAGATTATATTTCATTCCATCAACAAAAAGTACATTGGAAATTATAACTGAGTTATTGTTATCGATTTGGCCAAGGACAGTGATTTTTCATTTTCATTATCACCAAATGGGGCATGTCCACCATCAATAATTATTAGGTTCTTGAATAATGAATATTATCATGTCAGGTGTCTTGATCACCCACTGTCTAATTACCATAAGATTTTATAGGATCTCTTTAAATAATTTTCCTACAAAATAGTCAAATAAAAATATACTTTGGTACCTATGTTTTTTTGGGTCCAGTTATATTAGTAACTATTTATTTATGATCCCACATCATCCTCATAGGATTCTTATGATCATTATGTAAATTATTTGAGAAATAAACTCTATTTGGTCCATAAAATCTCAAAATAGTAGAGAGTGTATCATAATTTGAACTAGAAGAATGTTTTCATGAACTAAAAGTAAATTTGTATGTTCTAGATTTAGAAAGAATTTTTTTTTCTAATATTTCATTTACTAGGTTGATATCCAATACTAGTAGTGTATTTATGGGAAATTTGTTTACATAGATTTTGTACCAAGGTATCATTACCATTATTAATCCTTTCAAGGTCATTCTACAATTTCTCATTATATACATTTAATTTATAGTTTTATTTGAGTAATTGTGATTTTTTCTATCATTATATAGTATGATCATATTTAACAGTTGAGGTAATAGAATACACATTATTTATAGTCTTGTATTTTTCTTTTAATTCATAACATATATCTTCAAGAATATTTAAATACTAAATAATTTATTCTTTATAAATATTTTCAATATAACATTAATTTCAATAATAATAGGATTATGGTATAGGAGATTCCAATTTTACCATAGTTGTATTTGTCATTAAATCGATATATTCGTTGTTAGCCTATTCATCATGTTTAAACTCTGAGTAACTTAAACTATCCTAAGAAAAAATCCTGGTTTATTTCAAAACCATTTTAAACATTCTATGATTACCCTCATGTTTCATTTTATTTTTGATCATCGGAAAGTAATCCTTTATATTCCCCTTTATCAAACATTCATAACATACTATCTCATCAGACTGGTCATTTCGTTTCCCATCTTTCTTCTAGCATACCATTTGATTATATATTCCATTGAAGATGGGATTTCTAAAAATTTTATCCCTTTTGTAAAATTTATAAATCCATATGGCTAATTAGGTCATCTCCTCATCACTAACAGGTGATTCTTGTTCAGTGTTGAAACATTCTGTATAAACTTGCAGTTTCTCATTTTCTTTATTTTTTTTGTGGTGGTCCTAAATGCCACAGATTTTCATCAGTGTTTATTCTAGTCTTATTTGATGACATTGAACTCCTCATCATACATAATTAGTTTCCCAATGAGTTATTTTACAGTTAAATTTTCGATGTCACATGAATCTCTAATAGAGATAGATGATCCTCTCCATCTATCATGTATGAATCTGAGAATCATCATAATTTGTTCTTTGGTTGTTACTTCTCTTCCAAAAGAGATCATTGTGTTGAAAATTTTGTTAAACATGAGATAGATGTCATAAATAGGCTCATAATGATTCATTTTAAAGATATCATATTTAATAGTATATGTATTGAGTCACATTTCAGTAGTACTAGAAGTTCCATCATGTGAAATTGAAAAAGTATCCCAAATTTCATGGGTAGTTTTACTTGTAGATATTCTATTAGACTACTCATCTCTTATAGAGAAATATAAGGAATTCATAGATTTTAAAATTATTGTTTTAAGATGTCTTGGTTGGGTAAACCCATGTAATTATATCAGTAACATGAATCTTATACTCATCTAAAATTGAAGACCATGTTATAAAACTCAAACATTCCAAGTGAATTTTCATTTTAATTTTCCATTGGGAATAAATAGTTCCATTAAATAATGGAGGTCTGTTAGTTTATTAACCTTAGAGACTATTATCCATAATAATGAAATACTTGTAAGGAGATAGAAAACTAGAATTAACAAAAATTTATAGATCTTTAATGTGCAAATAAATTCACAACTAAAATGTTTTAAAAAAATATTCCTAATAGAAATAAAATCCTTGGAAACCAAATGTTTTTCAGAGTAGATTACTCAATAGATGGGTGAATTTAGTATTTATAAAAATTTCTGCAAAAAATTTTAATTAAATGTCTTCCCCAATAAAAATGAATATTTCCCAGTTAATCAAGGTAATGTCGTTATAATAAATTGATTGTTCAAATAAAATCTCATAAGGTTGGTTAATTCTTAGAAATATCAATATGAGTTATTGATTCTAACTTTGAAGCAATTCAAATAAGTCAACACAAGAAAAAAAACTATCCAAGAATAACTATCAATGTAAAATATATTATTTTCTGAAATATATAGTAATGAACAATAAAACTATATGATATGAAATAGTGGATAGAACAAGTGGTACAATATCAAGACAAGCCCAAATCTACTCTACTAGATGATCACCTCCCTCCATAGAGTTTATGTTAATAAACATGATCCACACTCTGGATTGTGGTAAACAATAGTACACCAGAATCTCTAGGTCACAGGACCTCTTATACTATTCATCATGGGTATAAACTGATAGCTCACAAAAGGACCTATTCCTCAATTATCTGTGGGATTAAACAGATGTCAGAAGTTATAGGAGGAAGGATATCTGGTATCCTTATGTTTAATACATGAGATAATGTCTGTTTTTTTAATACAGACAGACATACAGTGCTCAAAGGCTAAAAATAGCACCCACTAGATAATTAATGATAATAAAGAGTTTGATGTCCTATGATTGTTATTAAATGCAACTTTGGATTTGTAGGATGAATCAGATTCATGAATCAAGCGCACTTGTGTAAAATAGAATATTGCAAGTTTAGTGCTCTGGTTTCCAACTTGATGGTTCACCCTGTCTAGATTGTGTTCTTATTAAAGTTAGTAATGTGAATATGTCTTATTTTTTTCTCTACAATAGTCTAGACTTTTGTAAAATTATAGAGTTTCATTTGTTCATTTGTTGTATAGTGTTTCATGTTTGTTCTCATTTCAAAAAAAATCGCTCTTCTTTTTGTGTGTATATCTTTACAGCCATGCTTATCATCATATTCAAATGAGGTTTCACATGTTTGATATGAGAGGATTCATGTATTCTACACCTTGTACCTCATACTATTAAGTGACATGTCTACAATGAAACATTAATTATGTCTTGAAACCGTATCACATGGAAATGGAGTCACTATGAAACATTGTCTTCTTATATTCCTTTAAGTAGTGATATATTCATGATTCCAAAGTTATATGAGACCAGGAATCAGTATCACTGATGTGGTGTTAGAATCATGATGTTTGGTCTATTTCCAAACATTGAACGGTGTCTTGGTGACAGTAGAAATGAACTAGTGTCACAGAAATCGTGAAATCTATAACTAGTTATGTTCTCTAGTGTTATAAATGATGGGTCACGGTGTCTAGTTTTACGTTGTCGGGGTCACGGTGTTTGGGTTACAATGACTTTTGTTATGGTGTCTGGGTCAGGGTGATTGGGTTATGGTGTCTGGGTCACAGTGTCTTGGTTACGGTGTCTGGGTCCTTTTCTAGAAAACCAGAACCGGTGGTAGACATAGGGTTTCTTATACTTATCCACATATCTGTAAACACTCTTAATAATTAAGATTCAATGAATTAATTATACTTAATTAGTCATAGAAGAAATCTATATAGACCAAAATTAAATATTGTTTAAAATAATCGACCATGATTTATATGAATCAAGAGATAGTGGATGTTTATTTAAATAATATGGAAACCAATAATCTCTACACATGATTTTAGATAGATGAAACATGATTAATAAGATTTGTGATCATTAAAACAT
Organism: Viscum album; assembly: GCA_963277665.1. Classification (NCBI taxonomy): domain Eukaryota; kingdom Viridiplantae; phylum Streptophyta; class Magnoliopsida; order Santalales; family Viscaceae; genus Viscum; species Viscum album. The sequence continues at coordinate 407,585,686 of OY728146.1, forward strand.
GATTAAATCATGGGGATTCTGAAAAAGTCAATAAACTAAAAGTGAAAACTAGTCTTTGGTGGAAAACATGAAACTCAAAAAAATCAATATAATAAGTTGTTAAATAATATTATACTAATTTTTTAAATAATTCATGTGGATTGATACATAATAAGAGAATATGCAAACAATTATTGAATTGTGATTGGGTGAATTTTTTTATTAACGATTAAAAATTAAAAATAATTATTAAAATAAATCAAATTCTTTAAGAAGTTTATAACCCATGTGTTTCTTATATATGTATGAGACTTAGTGACAACTATCCTCAATGGATTGATGTCCCAAAACGAAACACTCTTTCATTTAAGATTATAAGAAGCAAGATGTTTTCCTCCACACTTCGGTTTCCTCTATCTTGTAAGATATTTTATTATTTTCAATTGATTTTGCAAGGGTTGTGTTTTTAGTTCTATCATTACTCATATATCCTATAGGATTTTTAATTAATTTTTAAAAATTATTATACATTTCAAGGATTTATATATACATATATGTGTCTGTATGTGTGTATTTATGTATGACTAGATAACTAAATCTTAATAGATGTTATAAGATGAGAGCATGTCTTGATTTTATTGTCAGACTTATTTTTGGTAAGGGTTTATCATATTTTAGAAAACTATCATCATTATAGTGTGATATATATATATACATGGGTATATGAGTTTATATCGACCTATATGACTTAATATATTTATATGTTTTAAAATATGGGTTCAGTAAAAAATTATTTACTTAAACCTATAATTAGTATTGGATAATTTTTGTGTGTGTGTGATTTTATAAGAAATGTATATATACAATTGTATATACAAATATCTTTACATAGACATCTTTCATTCCTTATAATTATATTAATAAAAACAATTTTGTTTTAAAATTAAAATAGATTCCATATAAACCTTTAATATTTTAAATTTTTGTAAGGGTGTATTTTAGTTTATGAAATTATTGTTGTTTTACAATGATTTACATATACATGTGTGTGTATATGAACATATACACATAAATGACTTATTATTTTCAGTATATATAAATTAGTTAAGAGATTTTATTTTAAACATTATTTTTAAAAATATATACGTAAGGGTTTATTGAGGTTTATATATATATACATATATATATATGAATCAATCTATATAACATAATATATTCAAAACATTCAAGGCATGGGTTGTGTTTTATTATTAGATTAGTAAAGGATTTTTTATTTAAAATTATTTTATAACGGTTCTTTTTAAATCTCCATTAATGGAAGTTTTACACACACACACACACACACACACATATATATATATAAATATAAACCCAATTATAAGCATCTATTATTAGTATAAAACTGATAAATGGTTTAAGTTTTAAAATATTATTATTTAATAAATAAAAAGATTAATTTTAATTATTATAATATTTATTGTTTTAAAAAGGTGATATACATCTATATATATATGTATATTCATGTATATATGCACATATATATCAATAAATTTTAGTTTATATATATATATATATATATATAGAGTTATTATTTTAAAAAACTAAATTTCGAAAACCTATGGTTGTAAGGGATTTATGACTTAAATGTTTTCAACACACAAACGCACACACACACAGATATATATATATATATATATATATGTATATGTATACACTTATACATATATATAAACATGTTTAATTATATCAAGTCTTACTTGTACACATTTACATGTTATTAATGGTATTTTCAAACCTCAAATTAATGTTTAAAAATTATGTAAGAGATTATTTAATATAACAATCTTGTTTACAAAATTACGTGTGATCCTTGAAAATTGTTATCATAGTATTTTACATTATGAGTAAAGATATTATTTTATTTGTAAACTTGCATATTTATCCCCTAAAATGTCATCAATGAATAGGTATGGTCGTCATCTAGATCATATGTGACCTTTATAAAATGATGAGGTAACACACACCCTTATTCCATTTTCATAAAATTATAGTTCTTAAAAAGTAATAAGCATTGCAGCCACAGGATTATCCTTATATAATTTTAGAATTTTTTTTGAAAACATAGTTGACATGTGAATGATTTTTTTCTTTGAAAGAAAATATTATTATGTAAGTAATACAGAAATGTTTTGGGTAGGAAATGAGAAAGCTGGGTCAATGGGACAATGATTAATTTTTTTTGCATAAGTGAAATATGTGATGTTATGGGGAGAGAACCCATTAGTATTATTTATTACCAGTGGCCTTAGGTATGGGTTTTGATATGATCATACAATTATTATTAATAACCCAGAGAGAATTAATATTTTTTAATTATAATTCACAACAACTTTGCAATTATAATTATTTTTTGGAATACATGATTTTAATCATATTCAAGTGTTGTGAAAAATATATTTTTATGTATTTATAATTAATATCATGAATTGTTTTAATGAAACTTATTATTAATTTTGTGACTCCATACTAGGAAAAATTAATGTTCACCCTATATATTATAATCTCTTTTACATGATTATTAGTCATGATTTGATGAATTTCTAATGTACAAGAAGTGTGTTGAACTATTATTGTTTGTTAAATTTTAAAATATTATATAGTTTGATGTAATTTAATATTGTATCTAATTATCCATATCCTAGTCCTATAAAAGTTACTCTATATAAATTATTGTGATTCATTCATTTATCATTATTTTATAAAAAAAATTACAACATTTATAAGGGTTGTGTCCTCTAGTTCGGGCTCAGGTCCTCATACATAAGATTAACTAAGTACGAAAAAACTAAAATTAAACATCTTATGTTGAATTGTAGGAGTCTTCAAGGAAGTAATATTAATATTTTTTATTTCATGTTCATTGATTTAGATTATTTTGGATATTATCTTAAACTTAATTGATTTGGTATTTGGTTGAAGCATGAATATAATTAAGAATCAAAATATAGTATGTAGAAAAAAACAACTCTTTTCTTACAACTGAATAAAATTAAAAAATATGTAGAATATAATTATATTTCAGTAAAGACATAAAATTTTTGTTTCCTAGTCTTACTTATGGTACTATGTTTGATATAATGATATATATTATTTTTTGATAATGATCATTGTTTTCATTAATGATTGATAGTTAGTGACAGTGTTTTGATAAATTCTAAATGCTATGAAGGTTATGAGAAACACATATAGGGTTATCTTATAAATTATTTCTTTAATGGATCTAAAACATATATTAAATGGTTTCAATAAATTTAAATATGATTTTATGAAAAGGATATATTTTGAGGGATAACTATTGATGTACAAAATATTGATGTGTGGATAACACCTAGGATTGGTATAAAATTTAGGTTGATTTAATGAAGGCTTGATTAGTTTTGAGAAGTATAATTTAGAAAATATTAGAATTGACCATTTATTTAATTATTTATTAATCTATGTTTTTTTATTTGTTTTTAATTTATTGTATTATGATATATATTAACATGTTTTTGACCATCTTAGTTAGTGATTTATAAATATTCGAGTCTAAAAGGAGTTATTTTTTTGGGAATTATATAATCTCACAATTGTATATTTTCATGGTGATTAGAACGGAATTGGGAATGGTATATTATAGATTATATAAAATCATATGAAGGATCGATATTTTTTAAGGAAATATATGTAACATGGTATAACATAAAAATTTATGGTATATTTTATATTATAAGTTACAATCTAAATGATAAAAAGCGTAATCATACCCTAAAATAAATTCATTAGTTATATATAATTAAAATTTCAATAATGAAATTTTTTTAAAGGGAAAAAATACAGAGGATCATGTTTTTAGGAAGCATATTACTTTCAAAAAAATATGTTTTTAATTATAACATATTATTTCTATTTCCAAATTGGAATTTTATTTTATTATTAGATTTTTTATATGATAAAATAATTAATCTAAATAATAATAATTTTTTAATAAGATGAATTTTAAAAAAATATATCTAATTATAATACAATATTGGTAATAAATCACCATCGATAAAATATATCCACTAAATATTCATAAATTAATAAGGTAAAATATATAGAATAGAATAAAATTTACATGAATAAGGAATAATCGTGACACTGTTTATCCTCAATGATAAAAAATGTCAAATTAAAAAAAATGAACAAATTTTTCGATAAATGAGTCATAATTATAAAAAATATATTATATGAAAGCATATTTTTTTTCATTCAATGTTATTGTGGAATAAAAAATGATTTAGTAGTTATACATTTATAGGTTAAAAATGATTCCTATAAAAATATGCAAGTTTAAAATATAATAATAGATAATATGGTCATTGAAAATATAGTCATTAGTAATATATGAGATTGGTATACTAGAGTAATGTGTTGTAAAATAGTGAATTTAATATAATAGAATTCAAAATGATATAAAAATATTATATTAAAATAAATATATACATAAATATATATTTTTATGCATTTCATATGAATATTATTAACATTATTAATATATTATATGATATATATATATATTATTTCAATAAATATTCTAATCTAAATTTAGTAGAAAAATTACCTTTTAGAATATTAAAATGATAAATTTATGTGAATTTATTTAAGATTATTTAGCATTAAATTAATACATATTTTTAAGGAACCATTTTGTGAATTAGGGTATAATTTAATATAAAATATTATAATATTCCCTTTTTAAATATTATTATATATGATCTAATTCATTAACATTGATAAACTAAAAATTGATATGAAATATTTTCCAGCACAATTATTATTTTAATGAATACTTTTTTTAATAAAATCATTAAAAATTATACTTTATTCTATTTAATGATAAAATTAAACAATTTAGAATCTCAATATGTAAAATCAAATTTATTTTTCATATCCCAAAAAAAATATTTCAAACATTGAATTTTTTTATTTTTTACTAATATTTTTTATGGAATACAATATTTTGGAAAATTTTATTTTTTATTATTTTATCAATGTATAATTGTATATTATGGGATTAAAAACCAATTATATAATAATGTTGGTAGTTAAGGAATAACATTATGAAGTTTTGTATAATCCTTGATCTTATATATCAAATATAAATGATTTTATATAAAGATTAAAATGTTAATTTATCATTGATCATATATATTAAATGTATGCAGTGGATTACTATATCCATAATTAAAAAATTTAATTTATCCTCCACACCCATTATTAATCGAACCTAAAATGTATTTAATGAGTTTATATTATATTTATTACATGTTTAAAATTATTTATATTTTAAATTTTCAATATCGAAATACATCCCTATACTCCATAAATCATTATTACATGTTTACACGTGGGTCGATTTGACCAAATATATAAACGATGTTATTAAAATTATTTCAGAAATGATTATGAGATATAATATAATGGAAATATAATTTAATAGTTATATAACTAATTTGTTTTAATTGTTTTTTAATTGTTTTTTATTGTGAAACATACATATCAATATATGACATTTTGATCATTTAGAATATTGAAAACAAGTTCACCCGAATTTTGATTTTCAAAAATCATATTCATGTCATACAACTAATAAATGGGAATTAATTAATCATCTAGGAATAAATATTATTATATTTGTAATTTTTTTGTTAATGAAGAACTTGAAACCATTAATTAATATCTAACCTTATCTTCACGATGTTTTTATGAATCAAACAATCAAATGATCTAATACCTGATGAGGTATATAAAAAATAAAATGTTAAAATATTTATAATATATGGTTATAAATTTAATATAATAACGGTGACATAATTAAATATGTTTATTGAACAAGTTATTATTATATTTATATTCATTATAAAATATGTTATAGAAGGGTTGAGGAAGAGGGAGTACAATGTAATGTTTTTTCATCAAAAATACCTCTCTTTGATATATGTTTTATATTTTGCACCTAATTTCCTTAATGTGGTGTCTATAACGACCCTATATTTTTTGAAATAATTTTTTTGAATAAATTTAATTTCATTAAGAGATTCTTTTACACACAACACAATGTTCTTAATGAACAATGACATATTGTTAATGTTATTATTTAAGCAATGTCATTACAAGAAAGGGATTATATTTAAAGAAATTAATATTAATAAAAAATTAACTATTATGTATAATTTTTGTATAACAATAAAAACATTATTAAAAATCACTAATGTTATGGTATACTCTTTAAAATAATCAAGAATATTTTCCCCTCAATAGAAAATTTTACTTTTTAATAACAACAATTAAAATTATTTTTTTACAAATATACAAATTTATTAGAAAAAATTAACATAATATTAGAGAAAAACATTTCCAAACTAGTCTTTGGTGGAATATTGTAATTTTCCTTTATTTTATGAAAAGTTAAAATAATTGTTTTTATAGAAAATGTTCTATTTTTTAATAAATTTGTAAGATTCCACTTTCATATGTGGCAAAAAAAAAAATTCAAAAAATTACATAATAATTAATAAAATATAGGTCATTAGAATAAATTACATATTTAATGCCAATATATAATCTTTAAATAATTTTTTTATATTTTCCCCTCGGAAACCCACATTATCAATGTATTTAGTTGAATTAATTTTATATTAAATTATTCCACTTATATTATTTAAATTTAAAAAAACTTATTCCATGGTTGGAAAAAGAATGATTTAAATTATATAATAATGTCAAAGTAATTTATAGTCATAATTATTAATTAAATAAAAATAATAATAATAGTAAATAAGGTTAAAATTAGGTCATACAAGTTAAATATTCTTGTGTTAAAATTAATATTTCACACCCATTGTATTGATTTTAATAATTTGGATATAATATTAAAAATTAAAGGGTCTAAATTATATAACAAACCCCATATTAATATTATCTGGAATGTAAAAATAACAAAAGGAAAAAAAATTACAAGTTACTATGATAAAATAAAATGTGGTAAAATTAAATAAACATATTGGATATTGAATAACATATTAAAAATGAGTTTTTGTGCGTTATAGGTTTGTATTGACATTATAGACAATCAAATCCATCAATTATCATTTCTTATGAGGCTTGGGGTTAGAGTGACATCCTATTATTGAATAGTCTTCGGTTTTAAAAAAGTGAAACTACTCCCCCATTATAGAAGGCCACATAATCCCCTCACATATTCACACCACTTATGTAATGACTAGGAAATTCTGCGGAATTTTTTTTAAATACATTGGAATTTTACGAGTCCACGAATTTTTATGTCGCATGATTTCGAGGTCTGATGTGCCCAGAATCAATTTCTAAAGTTATTTGGGTACATTCAGTAAACATATGAGCGGTTTTTTTAACTTTTGAACCAGTACTAAAAACTGAAATCTGAGAGCACCGTTGAACACGCAACGCTTGTATTCTTTTAAGAAGACTTTCACCTCAACGATAGTTGGTCGAGAATAAAAGATAGTTTTTGGCTTTCTGTAAATGATAATAAAATAATATGTGCAACAACTTCATTTTATTTGAGCATCTTTTGGGTGTTTGGAGGTTAAAACCTCCAATAAGAGGATGGATATAGTGACCCGAGCATTTTACATAAAACATTTCATTATTTCAAGCATAAATAACCATCAGAGTACAAGCCAAGGATCATTAAATCTAGTGTCTTCGAATAATTGGTACATATAAAATTAAACATGGGTCTAAAAAAACAATTCTGTATTTAATATCCATAATGAGGTCCTAACTTCCTTTGAGCTCTGACATCTTTAGAGGGTACCCTAGGGAACACATGAACAATGGGATGAGCTAAAAATTCCTAGTAAGGTAATGAACATAAGGATACACCTCAAGCACATGAATTAAGAGGCATGACATAATGATATCCAAAGAATGAAACATATGAAATCATTTAACATAAGAATGGGATCATATAATCATAGAATCATATTAATGTGTCAGAATCATAAATCATATCTTTATTACAGGTCAAGGCCATCTGCCAATCCCATTTCCCATTTTAGTACGGGTCAAGGCAAAATACCAATCCCTTTTCACATCACATATCATGAGACTTATCTTTACCCAATCCATTGGAGTGATATCTGGGTGCAACCATCTCAAAATATTCATGAATATTCTATCCACATGAATAATCTCTCCGCATAAATAATCATACATAATCAACCATACATAAACATAAGGGTACCCATGGAAAGAATTGGGTACCACAATCATGACACCAAACATATCCAATAGTCGTATCACGTAAGTGTCCTTGAAAGGAAAGGATTAGAACATACATGGGAATTCATTGGGTAATATAGGCATATAACTTGGTAATTGGTGTCAAATATAAGTGACAACATACAAAAAATGTATTTTACAAACATTAGCAGTAAAACATTTTTGTGCGCTTTTAAGGAAAACACTCTAGAGTTTTTCAAATAGAAAAGAGGACATTATGTTATATAAAACCAAAATTTATCCAAGAAGGTTTTCATAATAAAATGATTGTTTTCATAAATAAAATGGTGTTTTAAAACATAGGATACAATGCACTTTAAATTTGGGTAAACATTCTGGGAAGTCCCCTTAAAACATGTTTGCTTATTGGAATGTTCGAAGGAGGGAATCGTTCAAAATCATGTATATCCCCAATATAATGTGATGAAGGGGTCTTGATATATGAATCTATTAAAAATAACCAGAATTCATAAGACTCATATTGATATATAAGTTAACACCATTTTGAAAGATAGATAAGGCAACCCGAAAGAACAAATAATTTTCAGGTATAATTCGTTATGATTTTATCGGCATGGTGTCTGTGTGACCAAGAGGGTTGAGGAGAGAGAAATGGGGTTCTCCATCACTTATAAATCCAGAAGTAAGTTTTGGAGAGGTTCTTAAATATTCCACATCATTTTCTTGTTCACATAAAAAGGAAACGTATAGAGGAAAATAATGATTATGAGAGAAAAGGGGAGGATCCATTACCTTAAATCCGGCGGTGTTCTACACTTGTTATTAATGACCTGAATAAAAAAATTAGGATTACTGTTTAATAAGTCCATAACCTCTTCTATATTTAATTTATTTATAATAATCATTTTTAGTTCATTCAATTCATTTTTTGATTAGTTATAAGGTTCAATTTCATTGTTTGAGCTCATTTGTTTTCTTGGCTTTAATGATCAGTTCAGTTATATTCAATTTTGGATTATATGCTAGATGAAAGTGGTTTTCCAGAATTTTGGTTTTATTCATAATTTAATATCCAGGAGATTACATGGTTTTAATTTTAATTAGTTTTGTTAGAGTGATGTCGAATTATTACATATATAACCTTAATGATAACCGTTTTTGTTATTCAGTGGGTTAGATTACAAAGAATGTGTTTTGATATATAAATTAATTGTGTTAGTAAAAATAGATTAAAAAACAAAAAATAGGCTATATTAAATATATAATAATGTTGTTCAACTGTAACACAAATAGTTTCATGAACAGAATTAATTATAATAATTGAAATTGATAAACTATTGTCCGTGATTATAATAAATTAGCACATCTTAAACGGTGCTTTCATTTCAATCAAATAAATGGGTGGGGAAAAGGGATAAGATAATTAAATACACCACTATCATGAAGAAATAACATTACATGTATTTTACTGGATTTATCATAGTATTATAGTGAATGGAGGTGATGAATGAAAATAAAAAAGAAAAGAACGTAAAAAAAGAAGAAATTTGGGAAGTGGTATTTAACTATTGAGACTTCCTCCTTTGAGAACCACATAAAAGGAGAGATTATTGTATTTTTAGGAGGCTGAGAGATTTTAGACGTTGGGGGAGGACCTTGGGGAGTGATTTGGGCAGAATTTAGAGAAGTCTTGGAGCGTGAGAGGAGTGGAGAGAAGAGGGAGTGAAGGGGGTTTTTATAGTAGAGGATAGAAGGGATTTCGGGATATTATAAACCTTACTTTATTATTTCTTCCAAAGAAAAATGATTAGTTAGTCTCCCATGACCAATAATAGTAAATGGGTCATTTTAATTCGAATAATGGGTGGTGACATCAGCCAGGATGCTAGCAATAGTTTATTTAGCTTATAATGTATATATACGGTAAATTAAAGTATTTTACTATTAATCAAAATATAAAGTATTTCCGAAAAATATCAAAAATTCACCCTAAACATTTTTTGATGTGAAGAATTCAAAAATTAAGTCCAATCTCTAAAAATATTTTCCTAAATATGAATATTTTAATATTTAATTAAAATCATATTTTATTATCAAAAACCCGATTTAATACATGAATTAACTCATTATAAAACATAGGTATATTGTACATCCAACATGAATATTATTTTTATACTATCATAGGTGAGGTTAATATTCATTAGGGAATATCACTATTCATAAGGGCTTGTTACTATTAATTAGGGTATGTTACTATTCACCAAAAAAATTTAGTTTTTCTTACCGGTCTACAAAAAACATCTTGGACACAACTGTGTTTGTCAGTTTTTCAAAACACAAAAGTGACAAAATTATGTTTAAAGGTCACTTATCACTTAGTAGTTCATTATTTTGTGATTTTATGGCATATTTATATGAATGTAATTTCCATTAAAAACATTGGGTCATTACAATCTCCCCCCCTTAAAAAATTTCACCCCCGAAATTTCATTTTACATTCTATGCCAAAAACAGATATTGGTACTTTTCCTTCATCGATTCCTCCACTTCCTATATTGATTCAGCAAAGATATTATTCCTCCACAACACTTTAACAATATGGGTTGTCTTGTTGCGTACATCCTTATCTCTCCGATCCAGATTCTTTACAAGCTGCTCCACATAGGAGAGATCATCTTCCAGCTGCACCACCTCTGAGTTTAGTACATGTGAGGGATCAGGAATATACTTCATCAAGAGTGATATGTGGAAAAAATCATGAACTCGAGCCATATTTGGTGATTGTTCAAGCCAATATTCCAAGGCTCTTGTGCGGTCAAAGATCTCAAAGGAGCCAGTATACCTTTGGCTTAGCTTCCCATTCTTCATGAATCGCATGACTCTCTTCCATAGAGATATTCGAAGGAAGACATTATCTCCATCAGCGAACTCCTTGTCCCATTGACGGTATTCATCATAGCTCTTTTTCCAAATTTGAGCAGCATTGATGTGTTTCTGAATGACTTGATCCTTCTCTGTCATCTCTATAACAAGATCAGGTCCAAGTAGATTTCTTTCTCCAACTTCATCCCAATAGGTTGGATATCTACATCGCTTTCCATATAGAGCTTCACATGGAGCCATCTGAATACTTGGGTGGATGCTATTGTTGTATGAAAACACAACCTATGGTAGATGTTGATCACAACCACATTTGAATTTTAGAGATAAGGCTCTTAGTATATCTCCAAGCGTCTGAAAACTCCTTTCAGAATGGAAATTAGTTTGTGGGTTATAAGCCTTGTTGAAACTCAATTCAGTAAACAAAGCATGTTGAGGACTCCTCTAGAATTTATATGTGAACCTTGGATCACGGTCATAGACAATTGGGAGTGGAACACCGTGCAGTATCCTCACTTCCTTCACAAATAAATTTTCAAGTTGTTCAAGTGAGAGATCTTCCAGAATAGCAATGAAATGGGATGTCTTGGTGAGTCGGTCAACCCCAACCAATATCACATTATTTCCCTTCGACGTCTTTGGGATTTTGTCGCTCAGATTTAACTTACTAACATACCAAGAACCTTTATATATATTTTGCAATCTACTTCTCCATGTTATCCAACCAGATGTGTTATCGAATATCACCATACATTTTGGTACTCCAAGGATGGATATAGAAGGTCAAGATATGTGAATCATTCAATAGCTCCTTCATTATCAATGGATCAGATGGTACACATAATCGTGTCCCAAATCTTACAACTCATTCCTCATCAATTTTGAAATCGTAGGATTCCCATTTTTATCAGCTTTCACCATTTTCTGAATTTCCACATTCATTATTTCAGAAACCTTTATTTTCTCAAAGAGGGATGGTTGAGCAATCATTTGAGAAAGGATTGATTATGTTCCTCCCGTAATGATTCCCATGTCTATCCTTTTCAAATTTAAGAATATCATATCCTTTTCAATTCCCATCATTGATAAAGATACATGATCCTTTCTACTTAGATCATTCACCACATTTTACGCCTTACCGGGATGGTAGTGGATGGAGTAGTCATAATCCTTGATGGTCTCTATCCATATTTGTTGGCGCATATTATGTTCTTTATATCGGATTATATACTTGAGACTCTTGTGGTCAGTATATATCCCACATTTTCCCCCATAGTGATAATACCGCCATATTTTCAACGCAACGATCATAGCCGCCAACTCCAGATAATGCGTGCCATAGCTTTGCTCAGGGATTTTTAGCTGCCTTGAGACATAGGCTACCATTTTATCATTTTTCATTAACACATATCCTAATCCTTTCTTAGAAGCATCACTATACACCACAAAGAGTTATCCACTTGAATGGAGTGTTAGTACCAGTGTAGTGATAAGCCTCTTTTTAAACTCCTTGAAACATTCATCACATTCCAATGTCCATATGAACTTTACTCCCTTCTATGTCATCTTGGTAATTGGGTATGAAAATCATGAAAAGTTCTTCACAAATCATCGATAATATCTAGCTAGACCTAATAACCTACAGATCTCTATTATAGAAGTTGGCCATGGCCACTCTTCATTTTCCATCGTCTTGGAAGGGTCCATATATATCTCTTTTTGGGTGATAACATGCCCCAAGAATGATACTCCCTCCTTCCAGAACTGACATTTACTATACATTGCATACAAAATCTCCCATCGAAAATTCTTTAACACAATTTTCCAATGCTCATCATGTTCCTCCTTACTCTTGAAGTATATCAGAATATCATTAATAAAGACCACCAAAAATTTGTTGAGGTAATCTCTAACGACTCTATTCATTAAATTCATGAAAATGTATGGAGCATTAGTGAGTTCGAAGGTCGTAACTATGAACTCATAGTTTCTATACCTTGTTAGAAAGGTAGTCTAGGGAATATCTTCCTTCCTCACCTTTAGTTGGTGATATCCTGACCGAAGGTCCATGTTGGAGAAATAACTGGCCCCACGAAGTTGATCGAACAAGTCATATATATGTGGAAGGGGATACTTGTTCTTTATAGTGATTTTATTGAGCTCACAATAATCAGTGCAGAGACGCATTGATCCATCCTTCTTAATGATGAAGTGGACTGGAGCACCCCACAGTAAAGCACTCAGGTGTATAAAACCTATCTCCATTTTCTCCTATAACTGCTTCTTCAGCTCTTCCAACTTTACGGTGGCCATTCTGTATGGTGTTGTTGAGATTAGAATAGATTCCTGGATAAGTTCAATTGATAACTCAACCTCTCAGTCATGAGGAAGACCAGAAAAATCTTCAGGGAATACATCAGTGTAATCCCTCACGATGGTCTTGTATTCAAGGATGATTCTCTCCTTTGTCTCAATCATTTGAGCTATATATGCATGCCCATAATGAAACAATATCCAAACACGAGATGAAGATTCTAAAGGATACCCATCTTCCTCCTTACACTTTTAAAGAATCATAGGATTCTTCGGTATGTGAAGTGTAATATCCCTTTCCCGGTTGTTGATGATGGCCTTGAATAAATATATCCAATCCATTCCCAAGATAGGATCATACCCCCCTAATGGATTTATGACAAGATTTGATGGGAGGTTCAGTCCATAAACATTTATTGGTGAGGAGTTATAAACCATGGATGCAATAATTTCCCCATTCTATATTCTCACAGATAAATTATCCTCTAAATTTTGAGGTGGTGTTTGAATAGTTCTACTAAACTTGAAAGATATGAAATAATGCATAGAACCAGAATCAAATAGTATGTTCACTATTATAGAATGAATAACAATCGTACCTGTCACCATATCTTTTTCTGGATCCACCTTAGCAGTAGAGATAACCTAAGCCCTTCCTTTTTTCTTTGGATATTTTTGCTGATTGCCTCCAACAACCCTCAGCTTAGGGAAATTTTTCGCATAATTACCAAGCTCCTTGCATTTAAAACACTGCACTACAGGCTGAGTGTTGATCGGAAACATCCGTTCTTCTTCAAAATTAGTGGTATTTTTCATATACCTTCGGTAGTTCTTGGACAGATGACCAAAAGTTCTTCATTTGTAGAAATTCATTTTTCCCTTGAGGAAGTCACCATGATGCTTCTTCCCAGAATTTTTGCAATTTGGAAAGTGAGGCTTCTTTCCATCATGGGATTTGTTTGATGAACCACCCATATTTTTCTCCATTTTATCCTTCTTGTCACTAAGCCAATGAGACCACTGAGAGTCTCCTATCTCCATTTCAACCATGAGGGCTCAATGAACAATCTCCTCAGAGTTGTTGATGTCTCGAATTTCCACCACTTTTCATAGACTCGGCTTTAGTCCACTAAAGAATAGATCCACATTGTGTTTAGTGTTCATGAGAAAGCTAGATTTGTAGCTTTCAAGCCTTTTAAAGTTCGCTTCATACGCCCTGATGGACTCATCATCCTTTTGCTTGAGTCCATGGAACTCTCTTTCCAGCATGAGACGGAGGGTCCATGGAAAATATTTTTTGAAAAAGATCCTCTTGAATTCCTTCCATACTTCGGAATAAATTTCATCTTGAGACATCGTATTCTTGATCAGTGTCTACCACTGATCAGATTCCCCATTAAAAAGATAGACTGCCAGTACAACTTTCTCTTCTTCAATTCACTGGAGGATAGGGAAAATCTTTTCAATACAGTTAATCCATTGTTCTATGAGAAGGGGATCAGAAGACCCGCTAAAAAAGGGAGTCATTTTCCACATTAAAGATTCTATGGAAACATGCTCTTTCCTAGGGTGAGGGGGACGTTCCACCTAATTCATGTTATTATTCATTACTCGAGCTAGCTGTGAATGTATTGTCATGATGTTTTGATCACCCTTTTCAATCACATCATTCATTTCATTTGGTAAATCATTACATTTCCTCTCACATCTGTTGTTGGAACGTGTTCTTCTATTTCCAGCCATTAACTATGAAAAATAAGGTATAATTACAGGTCCTTAATACTTATTTATTGAGCATAAAAAGAAACTTTTCACATTAAAGGCTAAACTTATAAAGAATATGTACATCCTATCATGCGATTCCTTAGGTTTATATCTAGGTTATCCTCGACCTATATCTTAACTTATATTATTATGGGAATTTTTTTAAAATAATTTTTTGTACTAAGCTAGTGAATCTACCAAAGCATATACCCCGGGAGTGTTGTAACCAAGAGTGTATCAAGTCCCGTTATCGTGCACCAGTTCCTGTTTGATTCTAGAACAAAGAGTTGTTTTAATGTTTTAACCCTAGACACACATATGCCAGAGCCACCTCTACCTGCTCATATCTCGACAGGGAGGTATTTTCATGATTATCCACATACTCTATAATAACCAAAATTAGGACTATTTTCTTATACGTAGTATCATCCTTGAGGTTCTTTCTAAGTTTCTCTATTCATAATATCCAAAAAATAGACCATCCTCTAACACCAACTATAGCAACCCGAGCATTTTAAATAAAAAATTTCATTATTTCAAGCATAAATTACCATCATAGTACAAGCCAAGGATTGTTTTGTCTAGTGTCTTGGAAGACTAGGTACATATAACATAAAACATGGGGCTAAAAAACACTTCTTTATTTAATCACCATAATGATCTCCTAACTTCCTTTGAGCCCTTAAATCAACATAGGGTTCCCTGGGGAAAACATGAACAAAGGGATGAGCTAAAAATTCCCGGTAAGGGAATGAACATAAGGATACACCTCAGGCACATGAATTACGAGGTATGACATAATGATATCCAAATCATGAAACTGAAGAAATCATTTAATATAATCATGGGATCATATAAACATTGAATCATATAAACATGGAATCATATAAATGTGGTAGAATCATAAAACATATCATTAGTACGATTCAAGGATAACTGCCAATCCCATTAAGAGGCATGACATAATGAGTAGTCTCCAGCAGTGAGACCCACCACTAGCAGACACGCAGTAGAGTATTCTATAGATGGAAGTAGACAGATGTCGCAGAGGTCTAAGAGGGCCAAACCTACATGTGGTCGACCGCATGACTCAGGATCAATTGTCCAGGGCACCTATAGTGGAGACAAATCCAGAAATGCCAGGATAATTTAGTGTTACTCATGCGGCGGGCTTGGTCACATGGCTTGTGACTATCCGAACCGCCATCTTGATGATCAGCAGACAGTTTGGGGACCTCCCAGGCAGAGGCATAGGTTCGATCAAGGTGGTCCATAGGGAGAAGATGGACGTGGTATAGGAGTTGGAATTGCAGTAGGCAGTGGACAACGTTTCGAGGTGTTTCCACCACAACCACCTGGAGGTCCACCGCGACCGCAGGGAGCAGGTGGAAAAAAGAGAGCTTATGTTCAGGTAGCTGAGGCTTACGATCACAATGCTCCAGATATTATTGAATGTACAATCTGTGTCCACTCCACCTTAGATGCTGTTCTTATAGACACACATTCCAGTCACTATTTCATTTCCACTTCCCTTTTTCGGAGCTCGGAGATTTTAATGGAGCCGTTGGATCGATCCTTACGACTAGGGACTCTTACGGGAGCAGACTCAATGATTACGCATTGGTGCCGACACTTTGAGTTTACTCTTTGAGGCGAGATCTTCATCTAGGATTTCCTCGTAGCGGCGTCGAGGCCTTTTGATGTCATCTTGGGTATGGACATGCAATCTACAGTCTATGCTCAGATTTGACTATTTTAGGTGAAATTTGCGGTGTGTCCACATGGATGGGACATGGTTTACCTTCACCTGTGAGAAGGGATCTTTTCCATCACATGACATACTTACTCAGAGGAGGGTTCATCCGATCACTCACCAGTTGTCTTGCCTTATCATCAGAGCAGTTGATGTGGAGTGTCCGACTTATCCTATAGTGGTGGACCAGTACGCGAATGTTTTCCCTGGCAATGATCACAGACTACCTCCTTGTAGAGATGTGAACATCTACTTTGACAAGTACCTCTGGACGACACCTATATCTACTCCAGCATATCGGATGTCTCCCGCTGAGCTTCATGAGCTGCATGTATAGATAGATGACTTTCAGGGGAAGGGATTCATCTAGCCCAATGTTTATCAATGGGAAGCCCCGATTCTATTCACGAAGAAGGTAGATGGGAGCTTGAGGATCTGTGTCAACTACTGTCACATGAACTAGGTGATCGTAAAGTATAAGTACACACTCTTGAGGATTGATGACCTCTCTGACCAGATAAAGGGGTCACAATGGTTCTAAATGATAGGCCCCAGATCAAGAAATCGCTAGCTTAGAGTTCAAGATGAGGATATGTAGAAGAAGTCCTTTAGGTGTCGTTATGACCAATATGAGTTCTTGGTTATTTCCATCGGTGTTACCAACGATCCAGCTATGTTCATGAGTCTCGTGAATAGGATATTATAGCATTACCTCGGTCACATAGTCATAGTATTAATCGATGACATATTGATCTACAAGGCTACTGAGGATGATCATTCATACAATTTGTAGGTAGTACTGGACACACTCCGAGAGTAGCTGCTTTATAGTAAGCTCTCGAAGTTCCAGTTTTGGATTCGAGAGGTTCACTTCTTGGGACATGTCATCTAAGAGGAGGGTGTTGTAGTGGATCTAGCAAAGATTGAAGTGGTACTTGCTTGGGATCCACCCAGTAGTGTGACATAGGTACAATGTTTCCAGGGTTTGGCTAGATACTTACAAAGATTCGTTACAGACTTCTCTAGAGTTGCAACACCACTATCAGCCTTGAAGAAGATGGGGAAACCATTCTTGTGGTCAGAGAGATTCTAGAAGATCTTTCAAGAGACGAGGAAGAGGCTGAATAGTGCCCCCATCTTGAGGCTTCCAGAGGATGGTGTTTTCTACGTAGATTATTGCGACACATCGGGTACTAGACATGGGTGTGTCTTGATGCAGGAGCGAGCTGTGAATGCATATGGTTCTCAAAAGATGAGACAACATGAGAAGAACTACGCTACCCATGTCCTGGAGTTAGAAACTCGTGTCTTCACCTTGAATATGTGGTGACACTGTCCAATCGGTGAGCGTTTTACCACGCACTCTGTTCACCATTGTCTCAGGTATATCTTATCTCAGAAGGGCCTGAACCTGAGACAATGGCAACGACTCAAGATCCTCTAGGACTATGACATCGAGATAGTCTATACTCATGGGAAGGGTAACATTATTGTAGATTCTCTCAGCAAGAGATCTAGTATAAAACTTTTAGGAGAGGCGACGGAGCATCTGGTTGCCTTACAGACATCCTTTGGTGGATAGAGACGGAGTAGCCTATCTATAGTCTCTTACGGTCACTCCCACACATCTTCAGAGAGTCAGGGAGGCACAGTATGGGGACGCTGACTGCAAGGCATGACATGATCAGATATCCATAGGGCAGACAGCTAATGGATTTTCTAATGGTGGGGAGGACATCATCCTCTTCAGAGGACGTACCTTGGTACTAGTGGCACTTCAGGAGGAAGTGTTGAGTCAGTTACACACATCCCCTCTAGTGGTACATCCAGGAGTGGAAAATACGTACCCAGATCATTGACAACTACACTGGTGAAAATGTATGAAGAAGGCGGTAGTAGAGTTTGTCTCACAGTGCCTTATTTTCCAGCAAGTGAAGGAAGAGCACTAGGTACCAACAGGCCTGGATCATCCTTTAGGTGTCCTAGATTGGAAGTGGGATTGGATATCCATGGACTTAATGACGGTTCTTCCATGTACATCCAGGTGTCATGACTCGATTTTGGTGATCGTCGAACGACTCACCATGTCAGCCCACATCCTACATATTAGAGAGCAGGGTTTAGTAGAGATATTGGGACACCTATATGTTCAAGAGATTGTGAGACTACATGAAATACCTTCCTCTATTGTCTCCAACCATGATGCACAGTTTATTTCCTGGCTATGGAAGTGGTTATAGAAGGATTTCAGGACACAACTTTTCTAGAGCACTACCTTCCACCCTCAGACAGATGGTCATGCAGAGAGGACCATCCAAACCCTCGAGGACATGCTACGTGAATGTGTCCCCAACTCCGGTCACAGCTAAGAGGATCACATGCCTTTGCTGGAGTTAACTTACAACAGCATTTATCACTACACCATAGGTATGTCCCCTTTTGATGCCTTGTACAAGCGACCGTTCAGATCACCCATGTGCTGGAATAAGCTTGGGGAGTCAGTACTAGTGGGACCAAAGATGGTACGAGCTACTATGGAGAAGGTGCAGATCATCCAAGAGTGGATGAAGAATGTGCAGAGCAGATAAATGTTGTATGCTGACCATAGACGGAGGCCACTATATATCGAGGATAGTGACCACGTCTTCTTACGGGTCTCATCTCGACGATGTCTACATTGATTTTTCTAAGGCAGCAAGTTATCTCTGCAATTCATTGGAAATTTCCAAGTCCTCCGCAGAGTAGGCGAGGTGGATTACCACATAACTATTCCACCTCGGTTGCACCGGGTGCACGATGTCTTCCACGTATCCCAAATGTGGAGATACGTGCATGAACCTTCACACATCATCCACCATGGAGAGTTGGATGTCTAAGATAGGAAGACTTTTATGGAGTCTCCAGTGTAGTTTTAGGATCAACAGGATAAGGTCCTATGGGGACGGTCTATACCTCTGTTCCGCGTATGCTGGCAGCACATGAACATCCAGGAGATCACATGGGAGAGGGATGCAAAGATGTGTACTCAGTACCCCAATTTGATCCAATAGATCAAGTTATTGCTTATGGGGACATAAATCGATGTGTTGGGGAGAATGTAAGGACCTAGAATTTCTGTGGAATATTTTTTAAATGCATGATAATTTTACGAGTCTGCGAATTTTTACGGCACTTGATTTTGAGGCCCGGTGTGCCCGAAATCAATTTCTAATGTTGTGTTTGGGTACGTTCATTAAAAGTATGAGCTGGATTTTATTACTTTTTAACTATTGCTCAAAACTGAAATATTATTGAACCATTGAACACAGAGCACTGGTGTTCACTTATGATGGCTTTCACCTCGACGACCGTTGGTCGATAATAAAAGTTTGTTTTTGGATTTTTATAAAAAATAATAAAATATAGTGTTCCACAACATTATATTATTTGATACCCCTTTGGGTGTGTGGAGGTTAAAACCTCGAAGAGGAGGTTGTAGGTGGGTCCCACCACACCTTAACCTCCTATGAGAGGTTATGGTGGTGGGGCCCACCTGTACTCAACCTCCCATGGGAGGATAAAATAGTTGGGGACCACCCGAATTTTAACCCCTTGAAACTCTTCATTAAGTGGGGAGAACCCTTGAACTCCCCACTTAATGGTGCCACCACCCATGGATCCTCTCCACATTTCAATTTAATTAAATGTATCCAAACCCTTTAATTATATAGAACCAACCCCCTTTAATTAAAATGCCCATAAGTCATGGATTAACTGAAGGAGAAAACGTAATTATTTCACCTTATTGAAATTTGTGCCTATGATTAAAATAATAGACAGACTATTATTTTGGGAACTTTATTTTGATGGATCTTGGGAGAAATGAGAATTCTCTCCAAATAAGAACACTCTCCAATGAGGAATGCTCTTTTGTAAATTAACACTCTCCTGATGATGAACGCTGATGAGGGATGCCTTCCACTATGAAAAACGACATCCTCCAACCTTCATCCTTGTACTCCTTCGATGTGGGATGTGTTCGTCTACCACAGATTGATCGACATATTTACATAACATCAATGAACGATGACTGACGAATC
This sequence comes from Viscum album, assembly GCA_963277665.1. Classification (NCBI taxonomy): domain Eukaryota; kingdom Viridiplantae; phylum Streptophyta; class Magnoliopsida; order Santalales; family Viscaceae; genus Viscum; species Viscum album. The sequence continues at coordinate 407,606,761 of OY728146.1, forward strand.
AAATGTTGAGGTTTAGTTTCATTAAGTTCCATGTACTTATTTTTTGATACGAATCGAAGAAAAATGATGATTATCTTTTGCGAGTGGCATATTGTTCTTAGTTTTTGAGAACCAATTGTTACCACCGTAAAAACGTAGGGTGTGTGCCAAACCAAAAAGGTATGACCGCTCTCTCAATCTTTTTTTGATTGAATTTTGTCACGACGATGAAGAAAGAGGCAATAGAGGCATCAACGACGAAGGACGCGCTACCCGCGGCCTCTGCAAATCGCGTTGCTCCACGCAGCGCAGAGGTGCTCCCGGACGAACACCGCTAGCCGAGAAGCTCCTTACCCACCTATCTGTGGCCTCCCGATGCCCTGCCCAGCTCTCAACCCAGCCATACCCACAGCTTGCCCCACGGCCTGCTCGGCCCCACCGGTGCCCGGCCCAGCGCCCCCGCACAGTGCCCCACGCCCTCGCTGGTGCCCCCCCCCCCCCACTGCCTGTGCCCCCGCGCACTGCCCCACGAGATTCCCGGTGCCCCTACACGCTGTCTGGCATCCCTGCTCCTTGCCCAGCTGTATCGTCTCCATGTTTGGTGTGACCACGTGCTACCCGCACCCCCGAGCGCTGCCTCGTGCACTACCGAGTGCCCCCATGCCTTGAAGTGTGCCCTCGCGGCATTCCGGAGCCCTCGCAGCTGCCCGACCAAGCCGGTTTCCTGGCCCCCTTGTGGTACCTGGGCCGAACCGGCCCAGCCGCACCCTCGCAACACTCTGGGCCGAACTGGCCCCATGCCCAAGCCGAACCACCCCTACAATCCGCTGGGCCAGGTACAACTTAGCAGGTTGACAAACCCAAAGGGATCGGTCAGACCCAAAGGGTATTTCTCAGTAGAACCATACTGGTTCGGCCCCGACTGGGTTGGGCCACGTTAGTCCGACTGAGTCGGACCAGACCCGAGCCCACTACTGAAACTTTACTTCCTTTGGCCATAACATTGGCACCAGATGTTCGTTTGAAAAACCGTCAGCGGTGCTATTATTATAGGAACATAGCCATCCCTTTTTGTATACTCCACAAGATTTTAGGGTTTAGTTGAGATATAGTCAGGTTGGATCGTACACGAATCCAACTGGGCCCCCATGACTAAAAGACTAATAAATCATAGACCGGGCATCTGATAGACACACTATCAGTTACGTTGAGACCCATATGACGAGGAAGACCATTGAGATAATTCTTCGTGTAACTTAGATATTGTTGGAGTATTTACATATAGATCATGTAGAGGATCCTTTCGGTGAAGAGCAGACAGAGTGCAAATACCTAATAGATGGCTGAGACCTGACGACTGATTGAACGATTTGACTCAGAGTGATTTGATTAGCCTAGTGGGGAGTGCCTTGTATTTAGCTGCAGAACCATGGAAGAGGAGTACATGGTAGATGGAAGCAGACTCGTGGTACTCGAAAGGAATAGTACCTCTGCAGGCTATTAGGGGAAGTTCCTGGTAGTTGGCGGCAGACCCACAGTGGGAAGCATCTCTATGTGACTGCGGCAAACCTACGGTACTCGATAGGAGGAGTACCTCACCTGTTCGAGGTTAGTGGGAAGCGCCTGGTAGTTGGAGGCAGGTCCACTGTACTCAATAGAGGAGGAGTTCTCCAATAGACATGGTTTCAACAATGTGAATAAAAATGCTGGTTGAGATAAGTCAATGACATTTGTGTTTTTCTCAGGATAAAGATGGGTTACTAGATAACTTAGGTATATGTAGCTGGATTGGACTGTACCCAGAGGTGGACCACTCAATGTGACGATACACAAAGTAGACGGATGGTCCTGGAGTGTCGAGGATGCCATTTGTACTTACCCTTTTGGTAGGAAACCCATAGGACGGACCCAATAGCTTCTTTACTTTTCTTTATTTTTACTTGCTTTGCAGTTGTACTTGTACTTTCCTGTTGGGATTTTATTTCCGGCCCCTTTTTTCTTTCCATCACTTATCTTTTATTCAGTTTTACACAGTGTTTTTCCTCCATTTGTGTTCTCTGATGTGTTTTTTTACAGTTATAACAGCAATTCCTTCCCAGTTTAGGGATTTACACCTTTGGTTCTAGTCGCCATCCCCTGGCCTACGAAAGGTGAACAAGGGGTAGCCACGATACAGGCTCTGGGGGATAGGTCGTGACATCATAATCTGATTTTAACCATTAAAACATACCAAATTTCCTCAAAAAATAACATATACAAGTTCTTGAAGTATTTTCATGCAAATATACAAACCCTGTGGTTTATATTAAGAGTTACAAAGGAGGGTGTCCTATGTGATGGTAATTATCTTCACAATTAAATTTCTTTTCAATCCTCCTCTTACAACCATCATTCATGTATTAATAATTACAATATAATTTCACCAGTATATTTTATATACATGGGTTATGTTATTTTGAATTAATTACCAAGCTACATCTCCTCTATTATCAAATTCTGAATTAACTCACTGATCATGTAAATGGATAACAACTACCTCGTGAACCGATGTATTTCCTTTTCCATCACCACATATCATGAATGATTTTAATAATTGGTTAAATATTTATATATGATATTAATTATATTATTAATATTATAAAATTAAAATATTACACACACCTTATTACCATAGAATGTGATGTAAAATAATAATATTCCTTGTGTGTATGGCATCGTCTTAAAAATTAAGTGATTTTTTTTCTCATTTACATTTTATTTGGATTATAATAAGGATAGATTTAATTAATATATATTATATCTTAAATTAATTATACATAATTAAATATTATATAACATATACTTTTATTCATTTCATTTCATGGGGGATATGATATTGTCACACGTGTGTACGGTGGACTATCACCTCTCAATGCGACATGATTCATGTTTAACTTACTCTTCACATAGAAGACAATGATGATAAATTTAATGAATATATTTGATATATGTAAAATATTAATAAATCAAGATTTTTTTTATTTTGTTTACATTTCTTCCTTTTAATTAGTTGACAATATAGAAATTATGTCCACGCATATGTATGGACGATCGTCTCAATGAAAGATGTAATTTATTTTCCATATCTAACATTACAGGATTACTATATATGATTTTGTACTTTATATATATTAAAATTATAATAAGATTTAAATTATATAAATTATTGAACCATGATTAAAATAATGGGATTAAAGATACCAAATCAAAGCATATATGAAAAATAATATAGTTATTAAGTGAAATGTTATTTTATCTAGGATTATATAATAAACTAGTAATAAAAGGACATAAGTAAATCATATATGGTATCATATATATAGGTATTATTCTTCAATAGATTTATAATTATAATATATTTATTATAGATGAGATTCTAATTTGTACAAAGGAAATCAAGACATAATGTAATAGATTTTTGCCTCCATTTGGTTTTTCTGGGACATATTTTATGATACTCACCAATATTTTTTAATATGGTACATATATAACCATTTTATAATTTAATTACACGAATTTATTTATTCCAGTGTTCTTTTATTTTTTTTACTGTTATTATATCATGGCCATTATGATTCATTATTTCAAAAGTGGTAAGAGTTTTGTGATACAATCTGATTTTATGAAGATTTTTTATGTTTATGATGATAAAATATTATGATAAATCTCTCAATAGCCTCATAAAATTTCATAACATATAGTTCTGTCTCAATAATACATATTTTCTCTTCATTTTTATCTATTTATGTATAAAATAGTTCAAAATAATTTTTTATTAAAAACGAAATTTATTTATCTCTTCTGTAAATTATAATTTTTCATTTTTTTAATGTTTAAAAAAATGATTAAAATATGTATTTAATACTCTAAAATTACTATTTAAGCACATTTTTACCCTTTTTCTCTTTTTTATAAAATATATTTATTCTTCATGTACTTTTCCAAAAAATAATTTTTTTTTATTTTAATGAAAATGTGATAGGAATCATAGTTTTATCGTGGATGGAATGGAAGTAATTTTTTATCATCTTGACAAATAAATGTTTTAAAGGTTTATTTATTATCGTAAAATATAATTTTTAAATAATGGTATTTTTAAAATAGTTCATCAATTATTATTTTTAAAAATAGATTTCAAAAAAAAATTAATTTTCCTTACAAAATGTTCAATGTAATCTTTATAATTTATCTTCCATATAAGATGAAAAACATTGATGTTACTTATAATTTAATAGGGATATGATCCAATGATTACAATATTATTAATTATTTGGATGGTTTGTGTTTACGATGAAAAAATATTTATGAAACCCATTTCTTTTCCATGGGTTATACCATGATAAAATATATAACAAGCCTATTTCTATTTATATGGGTTATTAATTGATGTAATGTTGTATGGATTATCAATTATTCTTCCTTTCCATGTGTTATATTATGTGTAAATTTTTATGAAACCAGTTTATTATCTTTGTTAATAATATAATGATTGTTTTATCATCTTTTGGAACACATATTGATGATTTTCATTTTGTGATGGGCGAGATATAAATATCCCTCTAATGTATTGGGTAATTATTGAGGTAACATGTGATAAAAACGAATGTAATAGGTAGTGAAAAATGTTTCGTAATGAAAATTTCCTGCTATTATAGTCTTAAGATTGGTCCTTGGCTACTATGATAGGTTGGTGAGTGAGATAATTACACCAAGATAGTTTTTGAAATTATAATTTACTACCAATGAAATAAAATTCTATACATATGTTCTTTCCACCAATATATACCTTACTCCGATATCATAATCTCTTGTATATTCTTCTCTAATTCCTTTAATATTAATATCTTATGGAATTTTATGATTTATTTCATTAGTCATGTTTATGATACATGACATGTAGTTGATGGTTTTAGGATGTTAATATTAATTTATTTTACCCTTATGCTCATGTTATTCTTTTTTTATCACTGAATTATAACTTTTTTTCAATTATTGGGCATATAATATCTTCCCTTCTTATGTTTCCTTACTTGGTGATATGAAGAAAGTTATTAAGATTGATATGACTTAAAAGTATTCTAGTTATTTATAAATTAGTGGGAGATGATGTAACCTTCATATGATATATTTATTTATGATTCAATGTATATAATGTCACAAGAACTAAATTAATATATAATGGATTTTTATTTTATGTAAGTAATATTTGTCTATTTATATTTAATATTTATATATGAGAAGTTTGGGTCTTTATAATTTTTATTAAAGAAAAGGATTATTTAAACTATGGAAACATTGATGATAAAAATTAGCGATATACCTCATGATATATAGATGGGTATGACATTGGATATATCTATTGATATATCTAGGGATATGATTAAGGATATGTCAAATGTTGAGTCAATCTATAGAAAAATGCCCTCCAATTTTGGTAAAGTATTGATTGAGTCATTTCTAATAAATTACATCCTTGTTTGGATACTAAAAATGGATGTGAATCTAAAAAAATATACTTAGATGTAATAACTATGAATAGGTAATATGGAGCTATACATGATCATCACCTGGTGTAGAAACATTTCCCTTTATGCAAACCTAGTTTGAAACTCATGGGGGATATGACATGGAAATTCAAAAACTCTTTAAAACTATCATAAAGGATTTAAATAATGACCATAAATGACATAGGTTAATAATAATGCGTCATATGATTATTTAGACAATATATATTTGATTTTTCATGATTATGTGGTCACCCACTATGATTATTTCTTCTTGGACAATTCTTTTTGGTTTTAATCAATGACTATAAAACAAATCAACCTTCTTAATTCTGTCTTTGAACAATAATGCAGTGACTTTTCTACCATGAAAATAATCTTTTTGAATATTTAATGAATAATATTATTGATATACCCACACAAAATTTTCAAGACATAAATCATACTAATCATACAAATGAAAAAATGATGCAACAATGTTCTTTTGACTCCTTTATTAGGTATCATCTTCTTTATATTAATGGTTATATTGATCCCATAGTTGTGGGGTAATGGATCAATACCATTGAAAAATAAATTTTTTGTTTTCCAATGTTCAATGTATGGAAAAGTCAATTTGGAACAATATAAATTTTAAGGAATAGAAGATAAATGGTGAAAACATATCAATAATAGAAGTCAATAAGATAAAATTGAATCAAAACAATGGGATGAAAATTAGAAATAATTTTTCAATATTTACATTCATCATATTACTTTAAAAATTTATAGTGATTTCCTAGAGTTAATTAATAATAATTATGAATCCATTTCTTTATATGGGGTTCAATTTTTAATAATCGCAAGGTAACCTTCTGGTATTATCATCTATATTGAATATAATACTAATTTGTTATTTAGTGACCAAAACCTTTTCAATAAAGGGTGTTTCCAATAATTAAAATCAGTATCTATAATGAAATGGTTCATATTACTATAATTTTTGAAATACAGATCTCTATACCCATCAATCTCAAGGTATTTTTTATAAACGAAACATTGAATTCAAACGAATCTCTTAAATACGTTGATAAAATGGGATGAGATAACCATCATGATCAAATTGCCAAATATACCATGGGGACAATTTTTTTAAGGGAATTGATACGTTTTTTGTGTGTGGTAAATAAGATAAATGATAATTGTTTCTCCATTTTTATGAAAAAAAAGTGAGCTAATTATTTGATTTGAGAGAAAGCACCATACAATACATCACCCACACTTTATTTATTCAAATGAAATATGTACAGGAATAATATTAATTAGTTATCAAACCTAATAGATAGTGATGATGATATAAATCAACAACCTCTTATAAAAATAGAAAAATGAAAATTTTCTGAGATAACTATTTCTGATGATGGTGTGGTAATGAAATAGTGAATGGTACACACTCCATCTAATATAAAACTAATAATGTATTATTTGAATTTGGATCAAACCACTATTTTAAATGTTATGAATTCTCTATGGGTATAAAAATACGACCTCAATTATAAGAAGTATAATTTTTAATGATAAATCTTATTAGGATGGTGATCAAAAATCAATTAATTTATTATTTTTAGATGATTATTTTGTGAATTCATTTCTTGTAAATCCTGTTCTTCTACCTCTATATGAATTTTAATTTTTCTTAGGCATGGACAGGATTTATATAAATAATCCCACATAAATAATTGAGTAATTGAATTCATTATTTACATTACTAATCATTCAATTACCATCTATAATTGTGATGATAAGTATGGTGATAAGATGAATATCACATCGATTGTATGGGCTATGATTCTGATTCAAAATGCTTGTGTATCTCAATTTTTTGGGAGAAAATCAATAGTGATGATATTCCTATTGTAAAAATGTTTCATGATGTATTTTCAAATGTTTTTTCAAGCCTTCAACTGAATAATAAATATTATTTTTCAAATAAAACCATACATGGTGCCTCAAAAACATCAAATTCTCTATATTGAGTACACCGAATTTATTTATATTAATTGACAAATCAAATCTATAAGAAACATGAAAGGAGATTCATTCAGCCATGTGTGTCACCTTGGGGTGATCCTATTTATTTTATTAAAAATATGGATCGATTAAAATGAATCTTCATTATAATGAGATGAAAAATATCAAAATAAATAACAAGTATCAATTACCTCATATTTATGATTTCATTAGTCCACTTCACCTAGATCAATATTATTCTAATAATTAACATTGTTTATGATATCATCAATTAATGGTAAAGAAGGATGATATACCCAAGAAATCATTTAATATGTGGTATTAACAATATCATTATGTAGGCATTCCATTAAATCTTATAAATATCCCCCACTCTCATCATGGATTAATGAATATAGTCTTTAGATATTAGATTGATTATTTTGTGGTACTCTATATAGATTATATTTTTATATATCAAATGATCAAGTATGTGCATGAATATCATATTTTAATTTTACTGATCACCCTAATGAAAGATACTATATATGAAAATATTAAAAAATGCATATTTTTCTACATAATATTTAATTTTTGTTTTATATTATCTCATGGATGGGTATATATGTGATCTATAAATGACAGATGTTGTTGGGTGTTAGTCCACAGAAACCATCGTGGTTTATATCTATTGTTTACTATTTTTAGAAAATTTTAATTTATGATTTGTTGACTATTTTAAAATTCAATCAAATTTAATTACAAAGGTAACTCTTGAACAATCGATGTTTATTTTGATTGAAGAATGTGAGGGACATTTCCATGAACAAAAAAAAATTGTCAATTCACTTATGCTTGCATTACCTTGTAGTGCCTAATCGTTATTAATCTATATTGATTTTTCTGAAAGTTATTAGAACATGTTCTCATATTGACTAAAATGGTTATAGCTTATACCTAATGAAAATTTATGGTTCATGTGAAAAATTACCCAACTAATCATTTAGAGGTTTCTATTGTAATTTTTTCATTAAATATATATAGTAATTATCATTTATGGAGAAATGTGTGATATATATATAAATAAATAATATATAATGTCACGACCCATCCCCTAGGTCCCCTTCCATAACTACTACAATCCCACCTCCTAATGTCTAGGGGCTGGAGACCAGAACCAAAGGAATTATCCCACAAGTGGTATGGATTTTCTGGAGTATTTATAAGCACGAAGACACACAAATACACATCCCAGATTACTGCAATGGAATGAAAAAAATGAAACTAAACCATTACTATGCCAAGGTACAAGTTTTAACTAAAATTGTCCATAATTCAAAATGAATAATAGACATATTAGAAATAGAAATGTACAAAATTTCTTTGTAAGATGTCATCAGAAGACACCACCTAAAAGGTAGGTGAAGGGTAACTACATGTAGCCATATAATTAGGCCCATTAATCCCATCACACTGAGCACCACCTGGTCCAGAACCACCACAATCTCCATAAAAGAATATTTTTGTCTCATCTCTCTTAGCACCACAGGGTCCTAGACCACCAAGGTCTCTGTCTAAGTATCTATCAGTTGCACGGGACACGACACGTGCGGGCGAAGCTCATGCAGGGTTGAGTAACACAATACTAAATATGGAGCCCAAATGAATGACTACAAATTAAAACAATAATAAAACCATGAATCCTGATAAATAATCATGAAAAACCACATAATAATAATATAGAGTAATTCAATTCACACAATCGGCCGTATTACAAAAAACCATGGTCTATGGCAGTACTCCTCCCCAGAGAGTATCATGGGAATCCCAGATCACTCAAAACTCCTCCCCATCGTGGGATTTTTGGGTCACATAGAGCCACTTTACCTTAACAATATATTTTTGTGTAATAAATCCTTAATTTTCAGTGTTGGTATGACGAGTCACACATAGCCGCTCCCCACTATTGGAATGTCAGGTCACACATAACTGCTTCCCACCTTGCCCACCATACTGAAGTACACCTCCCCATCGAGTACCATGGATTAGTCAATTAACATAGATCCAATTACAACAATGGCCCTATTAGGTCCCACATATCTATTTTCCACTGGGCCATTGTAGTTGATCAACATAGTGTCAGTTTTCAGCATTTTCCATTTCGCAGCCAGTTGTAGGATTTCTGCACGTAGATTGACTACATCCGAGAGAAACCACTCATCAATCCCACAATAGTATTAAAAAAATTAAATCATACATATAGTATTAAAAAAGAATCTCCATATTTAGAGGGATAGAATTCCGCAAACGGCTCGTCAATCAGATGCACGGTTTGAGGGATATTGACATTTTATTAAACATGATCTGGTTGAATCTAAGCACGTTCTGACTCGGTCAGACCGACCCACCCATCCAGGCTTGGGGGCACCACATTCCATGCTTTGATTCAACTTGATCATCCCAACCAGGTTGAGTCTGTTCTAGATTGGCCAGTGGTCTGGGCCCGTTATGCCTCACTGGACACGACTTAGTTCTGTTGGGGGTCTGACCCACCAGGTCGCTCGGTGACCCGTTCCCTTGTGCCTATCCTACAACCGGTGGGCCAGTTTATTCCTAGACCGATCCACCTAGTGGCACAGTGTTAACTCACTATCCCGACCCATATATTTGATCCATTTTAAATTCTATATTGTGATGCATAACGACCCAGTTGGCATGCCCTGGTCCGTTCTAAATCCAGTAGATCAGCTCCCTCTTCCTGATTTGCAAGCATGGGTTGGGTCTCCTATAGATCAGATGCATAATGGTGTCTCGCTAGGCTGGTCACTATGGGATCCCAAACAAGGTCCGATGACCGTGATCCATCACTATGTCATGGCCCAGGATCTCAGCCCCCCACCCCCTGGCCCAAGAATCATTGCCTCATTGCGTCCCAATCCAACCAGAGCTTCTGTTTCCAACATGCGATCATAAAATGAAACCACCAACCCATTACCATTAGTGGGTTCTTCCGCGGACCTCCGAGTCTACTCTGGTTGTTTTTTCTTCATGACACATCTACCTCTGGCCACTATGGGCTTCTACCTTATATTATAAGTACTCAAAACCATCGTACTGCCAGTTTAAATGTTTTCCCATGAAGAATACACAAGACGACAGGGCTCAGGCCTTGTTCGTGTTGACACTCAGCCTTCATATTATATTTTTAACATGGAGAGGCTTCGGATTGATGTACTATCCAACCAAAAAAATTAATCCTAGTCTAAACTCCTAGAGAAATAACCCTCCCACAAGATCTAGTGATCAATGGATCAACATATTCATGTGTTGATCCACATTTAGTGATTTAGAATAAAGAATGAGAAAATTCCTAAAAAATAACCCCTACCTCATTGGATTTTATCGTTTATGTAATCCTTCCACAGAGATTCAAGTTTTGTTGGAATTAAATGCTCTGTAGACCCATTCTTCAAGGTGGGTCGGTGTCACTAGCGAGTCGCCGGCATTCTCTATTTTCTATTTGAGACAATTTTTTCCATAGGATCATTAGTGAAATTCGACCCGTTGATCCTGATTACTTCAATACCTTAACCCATTAATGGAAAACAACTCCCATCATTTTTATTACATCTCATCATCTCATTGTTATGCTGTTTCAATTATAAAACAACGTACCCATTAAAACTCATTAATTTTTCATTACATTGAACCTTACTGATCCATTAATGATATTTATTTGATAAGAATCATTGTCACAATGTCTCCAAAATGCAATGACACCGTTCCACCACCAACAGTTTGAAAAAAGAATAATTTTACAATTTATATCATTTCATTTTTTTCTAAAATTTACGGAAATTAATTTTTCTTGTTAACCCCTAGATGTTGATGTGATGACCATTCTATATTCAATGGTTCCCTCCTATTTTTTATTTCAGCACTGGTTTAATTGTTATAAAAACCCGCTTACATGTTTATTTAAATTAACATAAAAATATCTAAAAACTATCTTTCACCCTCGACCCATTCCAGTCAAGATTTATCTCTTCCTTTGGAAAACACACCCTCACAATCTCAACGATACTCTTGGATTTCCTAACCGAGTAACCATTTAGAAGTTATATGGATTCCACCGTAAAATAATAATTACTTAATTATTTTATTTATGGCCAAAAACTAAATTTCAATGTTGGCCCGCACTGGCCAACAATAGGCTATGCCTAAAGAAATAATACACTCATGAGCTGAATACTGTTCTCAAATATTCAATCAATGTTACCATTCGCTAGTTCTAAGAGTTCAAAAATTGAATGAATTTTATTTAAATATTTTATTTACAGTTATTCATTTTTGGGTTTTCTCATAGGAGTCTTGCCCCAACAAAATATAAGTTGCGACAAGGGTAATAATACCATACCCAATGCAACGATGCCATCATATTTCAAATCCATTAACCCATTTAAATTTTATTGATGTTTTTCTGGAAAACCGCTTATGTTTTCTATTTAAGATGTAACATTTCATAATGGATCATTCCAAGATCTACTGGCCTTGCAATTGCTAGACGTCTTAGCATGTGGTTTAAAAATGATTTAATATAGAAAATACACGTAATTTCTAGGACATTATATTACTCTTCCCTTATGGGTATTTCATCCTCATAATCCAAAACATGGATAAAAAAGAAAAATTGGGGATACTAAGCAAGAATCTGAGCCTCCAACTCCCACGTACTCTTATAGATATTCTCATGCTTCCACCGAATGTTCAGCAGAGGAATCAACAATCCTTGAAGGACCCTATCCTATCAATCCTCTATCTCAAAAAGGAATTCCACACAGATCGCCCCATAATCAATGCCCAGCTCACCCTAGTCAATGATGTTAGATGGATCTTGCACGTACCTACTCAGCTATGACACATGAAAAGCATCATGTTCCTTTTGTATATATGGGGGAAGAGCTATGTAGTATGACACCTTTAAAACTCTTCATAGAATCTATAGATGTCAGATTATCCTTGAAGATAACATTCTGCCCCGGCCAAAATCTTTGCAATCACTATCAGGGTGTTATCGAAGAAACAAATAAGCTCCCTCCCAAAAGTTCAAGGGCCTCAGTCTCCAATCAGCATAAGATTTCTTCCTGTTATGTGTGGTCCTCTTCAACTCCTAGATGATCTGCACCTTTTTACTGGTAGTCTATAGCAACTATAGACTCATGAGTACTGAGTGCATTATGTTTGACCAACATAGAGGTGATCTAGATATACACCCATACAAAACCTCAACTAGTGCCCTTCCAATGGAGGAGTTTGAGATTTTTTTTATTCAAACTCTACTAGTGAAAGGTGGTCCTTGCAACTATGAACAAAATCAAGGATGTAATTATGAAGCATGTCCTCCAATGTCTGCATGGTCCACTCTGCCTGACCATCAGTCTATGTTAAAAATCTTGTGCACAAGTGCAACTGAGTCGGATGAACCTCTTGTAATCCCATCCACATTTGGGGTATGAAGAAAGAGTCACAATCTAAGATGATTGTAAAGGGAACCCAGTGACACCACATTATCTCATAAATGTAGAGTCGTCTCATGAACTCTATTGTTCCATATTCTAGGATGGTAAGGAAGTGATCCAACTAGATGATTCTATCAATGGTCACCCAGATTGAATCATGGACATTGGACATGCATCTCAATCCCATCACGAGGACCATTGAGATTCTATCCCACATCCAATTTGGTACCTCATGTGGTTGTGCTATGAATTCTGGAACATGATGTTTGATCTTCACTTACATACAAGTGAGGCACCTTAAAACAAACAATGCCATAAAATTTTTCAACCCGATCTCAATTGCTGAAAAGACTATGGGATCCTTTCCATCCATGAAAGATGATAAACCTTTCAACCAATTTATGGGATCAACACCCTTTCGTAGTGTGTACATATTCTCCATGACCAACTGGTTAAAATGTTGGTAATCCTCAGATAACCGCCAACAATGTGTCTTATTATGCCCTTCTTCTACAAGTCCCCCACATGTACCCTCATCTTGTGAAGCTCTATAAGATCCACATGATATACTAATTCTGATATCATAACTATTTTTCAGAATATAAGGTTGCAAATTTCTATCACCCTGTAGGGAGACGACCTTGAAAAAGTCTTCAGAAGGGACGTCATTGTAATCCACCACTACTTATACGAACTGAAATCCCAAATCATCTACTTCCATAAGGGGAAGTTTTTATTACCCAAGTGTGATCTGGTACACCCTCATATGCATGAGTTTATAACATGCTGCATAAGATTCCATTTTCTCTGACCAAGGAAAACACCATTCCAACGATGCAGAAAAGACCAACATTGATAACACTTTTGTCATGATCCATCCACTAAGAATGTGTTTTGACTACCCCAATACAACCCCCAAAGTCTAGGAGATGGCAACTAGAACTGATGTAATTATCCCATGAGTAGGATGAATTTTCTTGAGTTCTTATACACATTCATGAACACACCACCATGTCACAAATAACTGGATATTAGGACATGTATGTCTTTAAAAATCAGTAAGTAAAGGTACAAGTTGAATGTCAAATGGGACATAATACAAACCCATCAAAAGATGAAATGAAAATATGAAAGTACAAAAGAACTCTGTAAGACATCAATAGAAGACCCCACCTAAATGGTTGGTGAGGGGTAGCTACCTATAGATGTAGTATTATGCATGTTCATCCCATCTCACTAAACACCTCCTAGTCCCGAACCTCCAAGGACCCTATGGAATCATCTTTATGTCATGGCTCATTGATTACCACATGGTTCTAAACCACCATAGTATCTGTCTAAGAATCAATCAAATTCATGTGACACAACACATGCTGGTGAAGTTCATACAGGTGTGAGTAACAGTATATTCAGTATGGAACCCAATACCCAACATAAAGACCATTAGGAAATCCACAAAGAAAAACTCAAATAATGACCATGAAACAAGATAGCTCACAAATGTATAATATAGAGTATGGAAAGTAATACCATCATTTCTATCACTGAACACGTTTGGTTGCTATAGTACTCCCCCCCAATGAGTACTCTGGGTATGTTGGGTACACAAAGCCTTTCCCCACCATGAGACCACTAGGTCACATAAATATTCTTCCCCTAAAGATTGGACTACAATTGTACTGATATATAGTGTTTTTCATTGGTATGAGGATCAAAATATCATCTCTCCCCTCGGGGGTAATACTGGGTCACACAGAGCCACTTCCCTCCATCTTCATCATACTGTGGTACTCCTCCATGTCGAGAATCGTGGGTCTATCAGATCACACATAACTGCTCCCCACGATGGGCCTACCATCTCACATAGAGACTCTTCTTAATGGGATATCATACCTTATCCATAGAGGGTATTTAGTTATAAGTCTTCAATTCTCATCCAACCTCATCATTTCCACACATAGTGCGATTGATTCCAAGAAAAAACTAGTCCCGATGTTATTCATCATATTCCATCAACCATGAAATAATCAATAGAGTATTCTAAAATATCTTCCTTACTGTGAGGGATCCAAGCCTCAAAATTCTCATCAATCAGATGCTCGGTTTGATAGATATTAGTGTTTTAGTAAAAAGGGGCCAGTTGCGTTTGGGACCAGTCAAGATCAGTCAGAATGACCCGAAAAGCCTAGTATGAGGGCCCCATAAGGCCCAGTATTAGTTTTATTTGTCTATCCCACCACGACCTGGTTCAGTTCTGGGATGACCTGGTCTTGCTAGGATAGTCATCCTGGTACTTTATGCCACCCAGAACAAGGCTCAGATCGGTTGGGAGTCCAGCCATCCAAGTCTCCTGAAAACCCAGTCCCATTTGGCCTCTCCCGACATAGGTGGGCCGATTTATTCACATATCCGGGCACCTAGTAGCCCAGCAATACCTCTATACCTCAGTCAGCGAAACCTGGTTGGGCCTTTTTTTGCAAGGTCATCTCTCTTTGCCTAGCACTTGATCATGTGCCAACCACATGTGGCCCCTGTTGTAATTGCCGCGGCACGAGCACTGGTGTCCCCTACTACCGGTGGTCACTGCTGGCCTTGCCATGGCACTAGCCGCTGGACCGAGCACATGTGTCCCTTTCTACCTTGCCACGACATGATCCAGTTGCAGGTGGAATTTTCAGCATGCCATTGTAGAGCGAGGCCACTCACCAGAGGCTACCGCCATGGGCCACCATCAACAGTCGTCGTATGGTTCTTCCACGAACCACATGGCCTACTCTGGTGTTCCATTATTCATACTTATTGGGACATCATCCTCCATTGGGAACCACCTTGTCTACTAAGGCCTCAAAAAATTCATGCCAACATTTCAATAGTATTTTCACAAAGAATGCAAAAGACGGATGGTCGTAGGGCCTATTTCTGTTAGCATGTGCCCTCAAAATTATTTTTTAAACATGGCGGGGCTTGGGATTGAAGTTTTATCCAACCAAATAATTAATCCTGGTGTAAAACCCCATATAAAGGACCATCCGACAGTAACGAGTGATCCATGAATCAATATATTCATCAGTTAATCCGCATGCATTGTTTTAGAAAAAACATGAAAATTCCAGAAAAACAACCCTTACTTTATTGGAGATTGTCATTGATGTGATATTTCCTCTAGGATTGATGTTATGCTGTCATTAGATGCTATCTAGTAACATTATATTTGGTGTGTTAGTGTCATTGGAAAGTCACTGGCACTCATCATTCATCGCTGGTGATAATATTAATTTTCGGTTCATCAGATAAATTAAACCCTTTGATCTTAATTCATACAATTCATTAACCCTATAAATTAAAATATGTCGCATTATTTCTGTTATGTTGCGTTGTCGCATCGTTACATTGTTTCATTTATGAAACAATGTACCTATTTCAATTCGTTAATAATTCATTACATTTCATGTTCAGGAGAAATTAATGATCATTATTTAATGTGACTCATTGTTGCTTTTTCACCACACCACAGTTCCCTCGCACCACTACCCAACTGTTGGGAAAAATAAATAAAATATATTTTTAAGTAATATTTCTTTTCTGAAATGTCTAAAAATTAATTTTTTTTGATCAACCATTTATGGCCGATGTCTGGTCCATTCTATGTGATTCCCACCATTTTGAGTAGAACTGTAAGCTTATATTATTATTCCATGCTATGGCGTAAAAGTTCGAAAACCACGCTCGTACGTTAATTTATGTGAACATTAAAAAAGATCCAAAAACTATATTTCTTCCTCGACACACGTGGATCATGATTATGCTCTTACTAAAGGAGAAAAAGCTTCATGTTCTCAATGGTACTCATGTATTTCCATTATGAGTTACCATTTAGGAATTATAAGGATATTACAAAAAAAAGTAATTTTTATATAATTATTTCATTTACTGTAAATAAAATAACATCCACTGTTGGTCGGTGTCGGAAAACGTTAGGCTCTGCCTAAGGAAAGAAAATCCTCAAAAGCTCAAGTGTGGTCTAATATTATTGATCTGATCACTATACATGAGTTATAATAAATTGGAAATTAAAATAATTTTATTTAATAATTTTATTTAATGTTATTCCATTTTTGGGTTTTCTCACATGAAGTCTATAACGACCTGACATAAGTTGTTCCTGTTGTAAAACCAGCATCCTGAACCCAACGATTCCATAATATATCTATTATGATAACTTGTTTAATATTTTTTTTATCCTTATTAGTATAACATCTTATGTTCTCTATTTAAAAAAAAACATTTTTCGACGGATCATTCTGGACACTCCGTGCCTCGGAATCTAAAGTCGTCTCAATTACTGATCTTGAAATAATTCAATATAATAAAAAAATTACATGGAATTTCTCTGACATTAAATATAATGTTTATATTTACAAATAAGGATTTCAATATGCTCAATAGAATTTTTATAGAGTGGATTAATGGTTATGACTCTTCAATACATTACGACCCTGGGAAAACGAACAAGGTGGAAAATTATTGTAGTCAAAGGATCATAATAACTTATCCATAATGAGTATCACCAAATAAAAAATTTATTATTTATTTTCAAAATATTTATCTAAAATATTTATGTTATGGGAGAAAATCTATATTTCTCAAATAATTGGTTAACCATCTATCCAAGTGATGATTATAGTGGCACATAAGGAAGAAATATATCTACATATGAATGTTACGAATGGACATGTGTGTTGCATTGATTATGATTGAATGATAGATGTTAGGTACTAAGTATATGTTCTACCTATTCATAATTTTAAGAATGGTATATTATAAGAGGGTCATAGTTTTTTATTATCTCTCTATCAAATTAGTTCAATGACGTATAGTGATTTGAAATATTATTTATTTTGTGCCTAATTTTATATGGGTCATAGTAGAAAACCATAAAATGTCATCACACATCATTACTATTAGAGAGTATTTATATCTATATCATCTTTCTAGGATATAAATTAATGAAGTGATAAATCATTATTTATTACCAAATTCAACTATATCTGATCATGATATGAAGTTTACCTCAATGTTTAGGAAAATTCATCAACAAGCTCTTTACATGGAGTTGATTATTTGGGATTCATATCATCCACCATAAGAAAAATAATCTAGGAGAAAAATTCATACACTAAAGGATATTCTTAGATATTTTTCTATGTATATCAATGGTTTTTGGGATCAATGCCTTACTCTTATTGAGTTTTCATTTGAAAATGTATTTCACATGAACATTTAGATTGAGTATTGTGAATCCCTATATGGAATGAAGTGTTGAAATCGAACATACTAAGATGAAATTAATGAAATAAATCAATGGGAACCTTAAATAACTAATAAAATGAAAAATAAATTTAATTATATTCAACAACACATAAGTGAAGAACAAAGAAAGTTGAATAATTACACTGATACTCACCAGCATGATCCAAAATTTAAAGCTACTCATATGGTGTTTCTAATAATATTTCCATATAATAATATTATGATATTTTTGTAGATAGGGAAGGAATTACTAGCTATATTATTCCCTATGAAATTATTGCGCATATTTGGATAATAGATTTTTATTTGCTGCTTGTTCTAAACCACAATCATTTTTTCAATGCAATAAATGTATCTCTCTAGAGGTACTACATACCTGATCCATCACATATACTAAATGAAAATGTCATTCCCATAGTGTATGATCATTTTTAAGATGAATAATTTGTGGACATTATGTAATGTATATATATTGTTCTATGAAAAATTAAATCTAACCTGTTAAACATTTTTTGGGGAAACCACATGTTTTTGGAAGCTATTTTCGATCATAGGGATGTAATGAGGTAGATGTAACTGATTAAATAGTTATTAAAAAAATTTCATTTCTATTTAATGTTTTATTATTTAATATGGTAATAAGAAACACATTCACTTGTTTTGAGTTATTATATAAAATTGGATTCAAATGACCATTAAGGATCATTAACATTGATATTATAGTCATTAAAGAGTGGTCATATGATTAGATTTCTAATGTAAATATTAATTTAATAAATGTTTATAATTAAATATATTTTATTAATTAAAAATTGTCTTATAATTTTTTTAAAGTGAAATATACTTTTTATAAGTGTAAAAAAGATGTTATTGTAAATAAACCACAACATTTTTTTTATTAAATGATGAATCATATTTTAAAAGAAAAAATTTCAGTTATTTGGAAAATTATTTAAATTAAATAAATATTATTTTCAGAATTAGAACATTCAAATTTTCCAATGGTAACTTTTTCATTATTTTCTATGACGGTCAAATTTTTAGGAAAAAAATAAATATCATATATATATACAATGTGTTTTAAGACATTTTTATGGGCCAAATATGATGTTATAATTACAAAAATGGGACTAATCTGCCAAATACATGACCTAATCTTTAAATAATTTTATTTTAATTTTATTTGATTATGTTTATAATGCATTTATGAACCCTTCATTATATATAATAAATTTTTTTTATTTTCATTTCATTTCTTTAAAAGAGTGATTCACCTCAACATAAGAAAGTGTAATAAATTAATATATAAAGAACATTTCATAATAAAATAATCAAAACCAAACCACTCTTTAGAAACCCATAAGAAAAACCGTGGTAAGTTTTGTGGTTTAGAGTATTTTAGTATATTGACTAAAAACATATGTTTGTAAAATATTAATGAATTCCCCTCATATTTCCAATATAAATGCAAAAAATAACCAAAATTAATGCCCTAGAAATCCTTTTAGAACATTTTTAATATTCAATACCATATCTTGAATCCTCCGAATGCTCACCAAGCTCTCAATAATACCATTTTCCTGATTTTGGAGCTGCATACTCACATAATGGTACTTTCCATTTACATCATTATCAGAATTTCTTTATCTTGTTATGCCCATTTATTTTAAATAACTAATGATTGTGCATATTTTATAACCACAAAAAATAAATCCCTAAATATTTATATATTATTAGAGAAAAATTTATATGTCACTGATCCCCCTCCCCCATTTACACCAATTACCATGAAAAGATTTTATAAGAATCCTTCCCATTATATTTAGATTCATGATTTTTTTTATCATATAAATTTTTTATGTTATATATGTGTGGGAATTTACTTTCATGTTCCTATTATTGTAATTTTATGTACATATTATTTGAGAATTAGTTCTCTCTCATAACCAATTTTATGAATTTTTAGGTAACATTTTTATGCGTCTTAGTTTTCACAACAATTTTCCATGATAAATAAATTGTGTAGTGAGTAAAATAACCATTTAATAGCAAGGGTTTTCACCTTTATGAACATATAAATTTTTATTATAGAATAATATGATTTTATTCTTTACTCATTTATCATGGAATAAATTAATATGATGAATGAATACCTTTTTTATGATCTATGTTGAACTCTGAAGCATGATAATTAAATGAATGTGATTGGCACAACCATAAATATATAACACCCTAATGAATTGTGTAATGTTATGTATCATTATATGTCATGTTGGGAAAAGTATATAACAGATTCCTTTATGGGACTTTTTCCACCATCATGTCTTGGTGGTTTATCCTTGCCCTATGATTATGTTGTAGTGTTTTGAGTTGTTTTTTCATTTCCCGTGTTATGATGATAATGATATATCAGGAATTATTATTCATAGTCATATATACATATTTTTTTGAAATGCCTAACATGTTTTATTATCATCATGTTATTCCATGTTTATTCAATTTCTAGTCTTTATGTCTCACCCCTTTCTTATGTGTTTCCCTAGTTTTTCCAATGTAGTTTTAAGCTCAAGCATGATATTTTTTATTAAAAAAAGATGGTGTATTTAATATTTTATGTGGTAATATAACATATCAAATTATAAAATACTCTATAATTTATGTTATATTGGGTTTTATTTAGTGTAATTTTATATATGTATATAATGTATTAGTTCATAATAATTATAAGTGCTGTTATATTAGAACTATCCTTATTTTTTTGTACCAAATTGACAAAATTTCATGGGAAAAGTAGTTTTTAAGAGGGTATAATGTAACACCATAATATTTTATTGAATATTATTATCAAAAATATTTTATTTCATTCATATATTCTATTATATACAACACTGAGCTTTTAAAAATACCTGATATTTTATAAATGATAATAATTAAAAAAATCGATATAACATAGCCTATAAATTGATGTTATGAATATAAATAACCAATATTTAAACAAATAATACTTTTTAAATATAAATAAATAATACTAACAGAAAGTCACTAAACTATTGGTAATGTAATTTTATTCTTCTGAAAATTAATTTTTCTCAAAAAATGCAATTTATTGCGTTTTGTGAAAAAATAATAGAACCAAAATTTTCAAATTTGATAAAAATTATTTACCATAATTAACATCATATTTTAGTAAACATTTCAGTATTATATTTGGGGTTAATTTTTGTGATTTTTATTAAAAGATAATTTTTTTGATGAATAGAGAAATATACTGGTTTTTATTGAAGCTAACCATTTTTAAAGAATTTATATGGTTACATTAGTTATAAAATTAGTTCAGTTGTAAAATTATTTGCATTGTATTATAATTATTATAATATAGTTCGTTGGAATAAATTTTATATTGAATTATGATATAGTAACTTTTTAATCTTTTAAAAATTCTCTCATTGGGAAACAACTTTTTCGTCGCGCTTGCAAGTTCATTTTTAAATTAAATTATTATAATTAGGTGATTTGAATTTGATAAAATGATTTAATTTTTTCATTTCAATAATTTATATCATTTAATAATTTAAAATTAATTTCTGGTCATAATGATTAATAAAGACAATTAAAATTAATTACTAAGATTGATATTAAATTGGGGTATTTCACATTACATTTTCTTGTGTTAAATTTTTTTACCATAAATAATATGTTTCTTATTCAATAAATTTGATCTGATATTTTTAATAATTTGATAAAATTTGTATAATTTATCTCATTTTAAATTTATTTTTAATGTAATAAATTCCTAGGTAAATTAAATGTTTTACGTTATCGTGGTGAAAACTAAAATTGTAAAATTATGTAAACATAATAGAAAAAGAATATATATTTATTTTTGATGGTATGGATCTAACATATAATAAAAATATTGAAACATATCATTTTTATAGGTTCATTGATTGAGAGGGACTTCAAATTATTGAACAGTTTAGGGTATTTTGAAAATTATCCCACCTCCCCCCATTACAAAAGGCCACCTCCTCCCCTCACTGAATCACACTTCCTATGAGTGATATAAATAATAAACCATAAGGAAATTACACCAAAAATTAATTATTCAAGTTTGAGAGATGATTTTCATCACAAAAGAAAAAACATATGGCTCAAAACAGGTCATCCATCTGAGGTTATGCTACGTGAAGGTAATTTACTCCACTAAGCTCATATAATGTACACCCTATATTAACACCGTATTTCTTGTGTTAATAATTACCATATAATAAAACCATAATAATACATATAAATAAATATTATTATTATTATTTAATAATCTATATTCATCATCTCATCCATAAAATGAGAAGTGAAACAAACAAATTTGAGTACGATAATGTACCGCCTCACGAACCGATGTAGTTTGTTTTCCATGACCACAAATCACTTATTATTACAAATATGTAATAAATGTTTTCAAATAATATAAATTATATCATAATTATTTTGGAATTAAAATATTTCATATACCATCGTACCTTCTAAAATTCTAGAAAATAAAAACATTTCTCGTGTGTACGATGGACTACAACATCACGAACTAATGTAATGTGTTTTTCCTATTTTCATTTCACTTGGATAGTAATAAGGAAAGATTGAATAAATATATAAGTAATTTTTTTAATAATTATACATCTGTATTTATGATATCTCAAATATATCATTACATTCCATTCCACTGTGGATTAGATAACATTGTTCGTGTGTACGGTGGACTATCACCTCGCAATGTGTTGGGAATTATTTTTCACATACACATTACATGGAAGGTAATTAAGAAATTTTTAATTAATATTTTTTATATATAAGAAATTATTATGAATATATAAATTTTATATGTAATTAACCTACATTTATTTTCATCCTTAATGAAAATGGAAACAATGTTCATGGGGATGTACAATCTACCATCTCCATGAACAATATAATTAATTATCTATCAATAAAATTAATGGATTACTCAAAATGATTATATAATTCATATTTAGGATATTTATATCATGTTTCAAATTATATATATTTCGTAACCCAGAAAAATTAAGGAAATGAGCATTATAAATGAAATAATACTTGAAATAGAAAGCTGTTATTCTCTAAATTGTTAGAAAATATTAATAAAATGGTAATAAAAAATCTTATATAAATAATAAATAGTGTTATATATATACAATAAATATAATGAAATAAACTTATAATAAAATTATATTTATTATACATGAGGTTCTAACATATGCAAAGGATTTTAGTACTTAATATAATGGATTCATTTCTGAATTTTTCTTATTTGGGACATACATTATATTTTTCACTATCATCATTTATGTGGTGTATATTATTCCCCATATACATGTAATATCATTAATTTAATTACTATAATTATATTCTGAGTTTAATTTAATTTTATTCTTTTCTTTTTTTGTGATTAAATATTATTTTAATGGAAATTATTTTAAGATAAAATCTCATCGTTTATCGGGATTGTTTATATTTATGTTTTTTATAATGAAATATTAAGATCCTACTTTCAAGAAACACGTGAATTTTATTATTATATGGTTAAATCATGGGAATCTTATTTTACTTTACTTTTACTCTATTATTTATGATAAACATTAAAATAATTTTATTATCAAAAATTGTCTTTATTTATCACATCAGTTTAAAATCATGTTTCTCCAATATAGATATTTTCTAAATAAAAATTTAAATAAAATTTTTTCTAATAGAAAATTATTTTTTGATGATATTTATAGCCTTGTTTTATTTTTTTGAAAATATATTTAATGTTAATATTCTTATATTTTTTTAGAAAATACCAATCTGGTTTTTACCGAAAATATATAAGAGATATTTGCATTAACATGTATGCAATGAACTAAATTTCCCACTATCATAACAAAACAATTTTTCATAGATTAATTTATAAAATTAAATTGTAATTTTTAAATATAATGATATAAAACATATTTTATTAATTTTTGTTTTTAATAATTTATTTTCAAATAAATATTATTTTCCTTGAGAAATGTTCCAGGTGATCTTTAAAAACTATCTTCCATATAAGATGATATACTTTTGTTTAATCTATGATTTAATGGTAATATGGTCAAAGGATGATATTCATATTACTTTTCTTGATGGTTTTGTTTTATAATGAAATTTTGTTTATGAAATCTATTTTTTATATATGGGTTATAACATTATGAATTTCTTATAAAAACTACATCTTTTTTCATGTGTTATGTTTTTTTGAAATTATTATTTGATAACAAAACCAATTTTTATTTCAAAGGTTATTTATGAAGAAATTTATATGAAACCAATTTTTTCATCATGGGTATTGATACAATTGATGTATTGTGATATTTTAGAACACATATGAATGACATTAATGATGTCAGGGGTATGACCTATATCACCATCTAATGTATTGGGTAATGATTGATTGTCACGAGTTAACTAGGATTGGAATGGGAAATGAACCAACACCGATAAGTGAAATTTACCAATATAATATTCTTCTGAGTGAACCTCGATTAAATTGATGTTTTGGGAGTGAACACATTTTTTCCATGTTAGTTTTTTCAATGGGCCTTAGCTACTATGTAAATTGAATTCTAATAATATTTTGGTTTTATTAATTGACATGTTATTCCAATTTTATGATATCATGGATCATGTTATACAATTTATTTACGATTCACAACTTATTAACTACAAATATTTATTATACGAATCACTTTTATTATCTAAGGTATAAAGGGTGTAGTTTTCATGTGTAATGCTTATGTTCTCATACAATTCTTATCATGTTATTTTTATGGATCATTGATATCTCAGGTGGGTACGCCTAATAAGAATCTCAGTTCAACATTTATTATATCTCATTTCCCCTAAATATATATAATGGCATTGCGTATGGTATGACTATGAATAGTTATAGTTAGGGAGAAATTAGTAGGAGATGATAAACCTCACTTATGAACTAGTTGTTTATGTTTATGATATTACAAAGGAACTAGATGTAAATTATTCAATAATATATCATTATGTTATAAAATTAATGTTCTCTTATTAAGATTTACGATTAATGTATAATAATTTTGGGTCATTACAATGAATATACTTCTTAATTGATATGTATATCAAGAAATTTCTGTTTTTCATCTTTTCGATATTTCTATTTAAATATCTATCCCTTTAAATTGTTTTTTAGATAATTTTTCCTCATGTTGTAAGGTTTTATTTTCTCAAATTTTAGTTCCTTGAGATATATTTTTATTATTTACCATGTTTTCTTTTTTATGGTGAATATGAAAGAATATTATAATTTTTATCATGGAATATATATATTCCATGATATTCTCTGTTAACATTTTGGGAGGAATGTATCTTTTCACTAAATGATGAGTATTTTACTAAACTCTTACCCAGTGTTTAACTATTCTCTATTTTCCACATTTAAAGATGAGAATATAATAATTTTATTACTATATTTTTCTTAAAAAAATGTTATTTCAAAATAATTTTCACTTTAAATTTATTATAATTTTATTCTTTAATTTTCAATTAAATATCTATTACAATATCTTGTTAAATGAAAAAAAATTCAAATGTTTTTACATCACCATATTGTAAATATCATTCAAAAGTTACCTATAAATTTTTCTTTTAATAAAATGTGAACGATAATATGATTTAATCAACACTCATTAGAAGAAATCTTAAAGATAGATTTGTAATCTTATTTGAAATTTAATCCCAAAATTTTCATGGATTCTCGAATAAAAAATTTATTTTCCTATAATTACAAAATTTTTATTTTTAAATTATTTTCAAATATCAATTATATTTATTTTTGTTAAATTAATTTTTCCAAAACATAGTACATTTACTATTCATCTGAGTCATTTTCCTTTGACATATCATTTGATCAATTGTTTATTTTTTATATAAGTAATCATCCACATTCATTCGATGGATAACATATTCAATGTGATCTCCTTTGGGGGAAATCATCCATCTATACCTTTTATTTCCTATCCTCTTCATTCAATATAAATAATTCTTCTTCCAATTACATTCAACTATAAATATCAAAATTTGAATATCATGTTTTGATGTATGTTCACCTAGATACCATGAATGAACTAATTAGATAAAATATTAACATAACTATATAACACTTATCTATATAGATAAAAACAAAAACTTTATTGTCTTTAAAAAATGGTAGTTACCAATAATATTAATAAATACCTTCACGTACCCATTTATTTTCAATGGGCATATAATGTTATTATTATTAATGGAATTAAAAATATTTTCCAAACATGATTAAATATGAAGGGAATATGAAACCCATTTATATTTTATGGGTTTTTATGATATGATGATGCCTTATTCCATTGAAATAAATATGTGTTGATTATGATGGGTAGAGTTGTATCTCACCCTACAATTCAAATGTATAATGTTTATATCCCATGATATTGGTAATAGATATTAAATATTAGTTAATAATAAGTGTTTCCACAAATGGAGTGGCACATAAAATTATTTTTCTATATACTAATGTTTGTGATATACTGATGTTATGCTCTAATGGTTCATTTTAATTTTATAATGCCTACAATCTCATTTTATTCTTTACATTACTTTTATTTCATACTTTATAACATATGTTTTTTTGGGTATAAAATTCCTATGTATACAAATAATAACACTATGACCATATTATAATCACTTATGAATTTTGACATATATCACCTTTGTTTACCCTTAGTGATCATATGTGACCACTGGTTCTTATGTTTTCACATACCAATGTTATAATTATATCAAAAGTATATAATATTTAAATTATTTTAATATATTAACAATTTTTGGGGGATGTTAGTGACTCGTTATGGATTACGTAGTTTCTCTCATAATGGGAAAAGTTTACAATACTTAATAGGGAATGAGTTATGTTAGTTAATATTTTTTTCTAATTAATTAATGATAACAACATAAACATTATATAAATTTTTATAATAAAAAAATTCCTCTTTATCATGTATTTTGCGAGCTAGTATGTCTGTGTTTTCATAGAAATAGATGGGTTAAAGGATAATGATTGACAGATTCATAAGAAAGGAAATCACAACTAGTATTATCATCAGTCAGCTCTGTCACCATATTCTGATATTGTATGGAATGTATAAGACATCATTTTAAGATGTACAAACTATCATATCCTCTGAAGTAAAACACTATGAAGGTAAAGTATAAATAATGATTAAATACTAAGTGATTTATGGAGAACATTATTTAAAACCTACATAGTGTCAAGGTAGTTCTTCACTATAAAATTAATATTTCATATCTTACCAAAAGCCTCATTGGAACTAGATAATAATTACTCCACTATTCTATTAATATCATTGATTTACTAAACTACCCCAATCATAAAATATATATCTATGGGATTAGATATATTCTCTTCATAATTATAGTTAATGTATAAATAAAATCTTCATATTGGGAAGAAATCCTCACATACAATTCAATAAAAGTTGTAGCACCTTGAATATAGGATGAAATAATGACATGGTTCCCTCATTATGGAGAATGTTTTCTAAAAATATAATAAATAAATACTTCAATTAGGGAATGAGGTTATATATTAAATATAATATTATATTTAATTATTTCAAATAATTCACACTTTAAGAATATATAGTAAAAGTAACCCTATAAGAGTTTAAAAATTATCTATATGTACACAGATGTGTGGATACATCAGTTTTATGAATTCTTGCATCGAACGATTGACGTTGTCAAAATAACATAGGGGGTTTCTAACGACATAGTTAAAAATAAAATTTATTAATGGAAAACTGTAGCTAAGGAGACATATCTAAAGCACGATCATTGTAGAATATATACTCCATTGAAAATAATAATTATTGTAGAGATTCTAATTAGATTTTTCCAATAAATTTCATCCACAAGAGTCAGCAATAGAGACCACGTACTAAATATGACATCCTAAAATTAAGTCCATCACCACATAAGAATATATAATGATGTCTTCCTATAAAATCATCAAAACATAATAGTCAGATACAAACATATATGAAAATAGGGAACATGATAACTACCCTTCAAATATTACAACTCCCTCCAATATCATCAGTGATATGATGTTTTAATAATAAATGAATAATTTCATTTACTTATAGTGTTTTGATGGATATATTACTATTATATAATCATAATCATCAAATTAATTAAATAATAATTTTATATTCAATCATTAAATAATCATTTCTGAATATTAAGGAATGTGTTAGGTTTGTAAAAATAATATTGTTTACTTTTCTAGAAAAAAGTCACTAATGTGAGTGATATATTCCAAAGTTGTTTTATAGAAGAGAAAACCAAGTAAATGTTTTTACAATTATGAATATATAATAATAATTATAGGATATAATATTAGTTATACTTACAATTATTACTTATGATATTTGAATGTTTAAGATAAAATATGATAAGAAATTAAAAAATATAGAAAGGCTCGTATTTTATCATAGTAATGGCTTATGAAATATGAATAACGATAAATAATTAATAATACATAATCATTAATGGATATTAAATATATATATATATATATATATATATATAATATAATCTTGAAATCAAAATAAGTAATTTTCAAAATAATTTTAGGATAAAATCTCTTAAATGAGAAATAATAAAAGGGCTTAAAAGCACATTCCATTCGCTTATAATTACCTCATTCAGATCATGTAAAAATAATTTAAATAAAATATATTTTTCATGGAAATAGGAATATAAATATTAGATGGAATATATATAAGGGTATTACAATATAATATGTATATAAATATAAACATATCATGTTTCCTAAAATGATAGAATGGGTCCCAATTATGGTCGAAATACAATGTTGTTTTCCAAAAAAGAAGTCTATAATGCTGAATAATGCAATTTTAAATTGGATGGTTAAATAAAAATATAAAATTGGTCATATAATTGAAAATTACTAGTCACACTTGACTCAATATAATATTTTTATTAATTTATATTCAATTACAAAAATATTTTTAATAATAAATACCCTTTAGGGTCATATTTATAAATATTTTCAGAATTTTGATTTAATAAATATGTATATGATCTTGAAATTTGAATATAGATTATTAAATCCTACCATGAATTTTATACTCATCTTTATAAATCAGGCAAGACCATATCCTATCAAAAATATTTCACCTTAAGAAAATTTAAATCAATTAAATTGGAATTTCTCTTACATACACAAGTGTCACATCAATGATTTCTTTGAATTTTGGATAACTATCTAACTATTTAATAATAAAAATAAATTAAAAACATAAATAGAATTCATTATAATTTATTATATTAATATAGAATCATTCTTAATTCTTTTTTATTATCATTCATAAAATAAAAATATTTTATTTTGATATTACATCAATATTTCATACCTTGTCGAAATTTTGGGTAAATATTCACATAATATTATTTTTATATAAATCTAAAAGTAAAATATTTATTAAATAATAATTAATTAAAATTCAATGTTTTAATTTAATATGATCATAGGCAGATACCTTCTAAATATTACCATAATGTCACTAATTCTGACATTTCCAATGTAATGTAGGCAGTGCGTTAACACTAACAACTTTATTCGTATTTATACAGAAATAAAAATTATTATATATAAAAATTATAATATATTTAATATATATTTATTATATATAATTATTTCTATTTATAAAAAAAAATTCATAATTTTTTTAACTGGATAGCAGGATGATGGTGAAAATGATAAAGTATTTTATAAAACTACTTTTGATTTATATTAACCAAAAATTATTAATTCTTAGAAAAATTCTAAAAAATGACATGATGATAATTCCATATTTATATAAGAATACTAAATTTAAGTAATTAATTTAAATTTATAATAATTAGACATTTTTATTATAATTGGGACAATATTCTACTTATGAATCAAATTTATTTAGAATAAAAACTATTATTTTTTGAGTTAAAACAACATTTTCTCACCTCATAAATTGATATAATAATATTTAATACTATCATTATATCAACATGAATTTTTTGAATTAACATAAATAAAAATTTCTAAAATATTCAATAAATCATTTTATATATCCCAATCAAAAATAATTTAAGAATATGTGTTTTTATTTTAAATAATATGAATTTTCTATCAACATGTATACATAATATTATGAACTATATAATTGATATATAACTTATTATATATTATAATTGATGAAATGATATAAATACGGATATTAATTTATTTAATATGTATATAAATATAATAAATGAAATTTATTAAACATGTACACGCTGTAATAATAAAAATATTGGTTTGTCACTTAAGGAAAACATAAATGGGATTTTATTAGAAATAATGAGATCCCAAACAAGATGTGAATGAATATGATCTAATATATGGAAGAATATGAGAATTAATCACAATGTACTGTAGCGGTATGATAGCAGTGGGGGTACTGTTGTTCGGTTTGTACTGTAGCGGCGACAGGGTACTATAGCAGTGGCAAGCACTATACTAGCCAGGATACTATTCACAGAATGGGCCATAGGCATAAAATTTGGGCCTACTGGCTATGTAATGGGATACAAGCACACTGGGCCTTCAAGATATGTTATGGGTATCCCTCTACCTAGTTAGAAGAGGTCTTTTCATTTCTTTAATAATAAAATGAGGCTTGGCCCCAACCTATTAAAAAAATGTAGTTTCATTAAGTAGTTATTAAGAAGATAATGTGAGTTATAAAAAAATTTTGAATTCTGAAGATGATGGTTGACATGTGGGAAACCTACATTTCAATAAATTTCTCAAAATAAATTGGAATAAGTGAGAAGTTGATGATGGAGTACTTAATGAGGACAAATAATAGATTAAATGTACTAAAAATATCAAATTCAAAATTATGGAAGAAGATAAAAAGTTCAATGATGTGGATTCAAACACTGTTGTAGAGTATGAATAATATTGTATTATATAATATTTCATGCATAATGATGAAAATAACAAGAAGAAAATTAAATAATATTATGATGAAGTTAATATTTTTTATGCATAATTATCTAAATCTATTTTTAAAACCAACCCTCATAAGCTTTTAAAAAATTTTCCTATTTATTATAATGTTGGCTAATCTATTTAGATTAATATTAGAGTTCATTAAATAATAAATATACTTTATTGTGTTAATAAAATTCTGGAAAAATTATCTCTTATATCATGAAAGGAAGATGGTAATTGGAAATGATAGGGTTTCTAAAAACAAATTTGTATTTAATTGTTCATTTCACCTAGAGAGATAGAATATTTTCATATATAGACATATCATTCATAGAGAATTAAATGTTTTAATTAGAAATAAAATTATTTTGTATTCTTTAGGAATAAATATTATTTTACCTATATAACATGTATTATATATATATTTTCATATTTATTAAATTAATTACAATCCATTTAAGTAATATGAGTAACAATTTTTAGAAGAATCATGACATGAATATAAATATAACATGATTTTCTACACAGAATAGATTTGAATATTTGGATAAAATACATTGATATAGTTCCCAAAATTTTAACTATGATGAATAAATTATAACATAAATTTAAGGAAGAAGTCTTGATCATATAAGATATCATAATTTCTATTTTTGGGATAAGGATGAGTTGTTACTTCTTTTTGGGGTGGTTATTAAATCACACACCTGAGACTCTACTGTAGTAGGTATATAACATAACACGATCTATCATAATATACTCTCTTCAAAATAATTTATTCATGAATATATTTAATTTAATAATTTAATGTATTAAATAGACCAAACTAAACATTTTTTGAATTAATATAATGTATATTATTTTAGTTTCAATTTTAATGTTTTTTTGAAAGGTTGGTATTCAGTCAAAAGAAATTATTTTCATAATTCTTATAAATATTATGTCATTATTTTCATATAATAATTACCCAGAACATTAAATTATTTATATATTTTGATATGAACTCATCAAATATATGTATGTGTGTGTTTTGAAATATTATTTGAATATATAAATCCTATACCTAATATTTTTAAAATTTATTATTATTTTCCATTAATAAAAAACAACATTATGTGTTTTTTATAAATCATGTTTTTAAGGGAAATTTGGTTTTTTATTTGTTTAAAATAGTTATAAAATTTATTTCTTTATATAATTAAATTTAGTTAATTAAAATTATTATCCAAGAAAATTATATCTAATATAAAAATATAATTAATAATAAAGTTATTTATATAAAATCTTTTTAAGAGATTCTGCTCATTTATCTTAAAATGAATGTTTCACATAATTACAAACATTATTTGATAATATTATATATAAATTTTAATCTATATATACATTGTTAAGTAAAATTTTAAATATTAATAATCCTTATGTATAATAATTTCAAGAATGAAATATAATTATTATACTAATAATAAAAGGGGTATATTTAGATAATCCAAGAGTTAAGTCCTAATTTTTTTAAACTATTAATTAAATGGAATGTATGATAAGTTTAATGAATAATAAATGTGTTCCCTAAAATTTATTCAATTTTTGGCCTTTAAAACATGAAAAATATTAATAAGTAATTAAAAATGTAAGTGTTACTCCAAATACAACAATTCCCTTCACTTCTAATTGGGTAAAATATTATCCACATCAAGAAACACATATCATTCCAATTTTCCAATTAAAATTTGATATTTTAGACCCTCTATAAATTAATAACACCAACATAATCTCCTTGACACACATAGCTATGTTAATCACTTCATATTCAAGGATACATAAAAGAAAAGTTTAATACCAGATACTAGAGTTATCAACTACGTAGTTTTTCACTTAATTATCTTCATTAAAATATTTTATAGTAAAAATATTATAGAAATATTATTATCATTTAAATACATTAATATTACTATGTGATAGCTATTTTCATTACTCATTCATATACCCCATCAATTATGAAAAACAAAATTATTGGTTATTTGTTGTATGGTCTCCCATATTGATGATTAAAAGTATTTTGTTTTCCTTCATCAATATAAAAGGATGGATATAAGGATATATTAAATAATATATTTAGTTTTTATGATATAAAAATTGTTTTACTATATATTTTTAACAAATGAACAACATTAATTTAATCATTTAAAATAAGTATCCTATGTAAATAATATTTTATTCTAATATTCATAGAATTTAATATCAATTAATGATTTTTATAATTCCTACCAGTAATAATATATCACACCAATAAATACTAAATCAAATAATAATTCATATGTTATAAAGATATTAAATAAAAAAATTCATAATCATTCATCAAATTATGGTGTCTTTATTTTTGGGATGCTTCAACCACCAACATGTATATTAATATGCATTTCTATCAAAGATGACTAGGAATAATTGATTACTATTATAATGTGTTATAATTAATATGTAATAATTTTTATTTTTCCACGATATAAAATATCAATAATTAATTCTTCAAATAAGGACACATCTTTTCCTTATAGAAAATCTACAAAATAGTCTTTTTTTGACATTATATTCATTGTGAATTTATAGTCACTAAGAAAAGGAATTTTTATAATCATGAATAATTATATACAATACATAAATATAGATTTAATAACCTACATATATTGTACATTGTTTGTATAATAAAAAACAAATATTGATATTACAATACAATTCCAAACGATCAAAACTATAAGCACCCATGTGTAAAATCTAAAAAAATCTTGCTGAGAAAGAATATTTATTATAAATATAAATGAAAAATATTATTATAAATTTTATGAATTTATTGATTATGATATATATTTTTAGGATACATGATTATAAATTGTTTTCATTAAAGAATGTAAAAAGTTAATGGTTTTCCTCCTCAAATGTTCATCTTTGAGATATTTTTTAATCAGACATATTTTATTTATGGGGTGTACATATTTCCTATTTGAGAATTTATATCAAGAAATTAAATTATTCATTGTATTTAAAGATAATCATTAATACCCCTTGCAAATGATTTTATGATTGAACTACTAACCATGACATAGGTGGTGTTTTCTGTAATAATATTCAATCATTGGAACTCATTTAATAATAACCACCTATTTTTTGTTAATACATTTCCATTGAATACTTATTTCCTTTATTAAAATGAATGTTAATGTATTTATATTCCTATATTATACACCTAAATGATAATGTTATGATTCAGGATTTCCATTTTTTCATATTTATATAACTATCTTATGTTTTTGTAAAGTAAAGGTGTGTGTAATTTCATGAAAAAATATAATTATCTGGATACATTAAAGGTAAATTGGTTATTTCATAGATTTAACTACAATTAATCACATAAAAAAAAATTTAGTATTGAATCAATCATCACCCTGATATATTAAGTCTAGGACATTGATTTCACACACGTCAAGACACTCCTGTATGATATTCTTATATATATTAATGTACAATTAATTAACCATGATAAATTATTTTTACTACCATTTACTTGGAATCCTACGAATGAAAACCATTGAACCAATTTGAAATCTCACCAGTATAACCCATCACATTTAAGGCCCTTGTATTTATTTTATTATGTTAATTCCTATTACATTGATGATTCCATATAACTTTATAATTCATTAAGTGATGCTCTTCTTGATATCCAAATTATTATATTTCATATAGAATTATTTCACATGTGTATTTTTTAATATATTGATATCCATGGATTATTTAGTAAGCGGTTCATAATGTAATGGTAAAAATATTTTTTATAACTATTAATGTTAATAAATTATACTTAATCACATGATGGGTTAGGCCCAAAATTATATATTCCTTCGAGGAATTGGGTTGCCTCATGAGAAAAATAATCTTTCTTGTTTTGGTGTGTTCCTCTTCCCATTATAGGAATGTGTCTTGGAATAAGGCCAAGATACTAAGTCATGAATTTTTTTCATCATTAATTCCCTTGATATGAGATCGGTGATTATTATTATTCATGCATTCATATATTCTCATGGATATAAAAACACATTGATTAAAATAGATTATGGATTCTGGGTTTTCATTGATTTCTATCATGTATCCTATTAAATTTTTATTATATGAATTATTCCATTGTAGTCTTCACCTTACTATGAATATTATATTAACCCCATTTGCTTTCTTTTTCTCTAGTAACCCTGGAAGAGTAATATGTATAATTTTCATGGATATGATGGATGTTCAATTCATGTTTTCACATCAACTATTTTAAAACGGTTGGTATATATATATCTGGTCTTCTCATATTTTTTAATTTTTTGATCCATCATTAAATCTCATATTGCTAATTATTAATTTAATATAACTAATTTTTTCAGGTTTATAGGGTCTAAGATGATACAATTGGAATCATAAATTTTTTAATAGAATCCATGGATATTATATTTGTTGGAAATAAGTAATAAATATATCATTCCATGAAAAAAACATCATGATTTATAAGGAACACTCTATAAATCATAATAGGGTTGTTTTTTATAATTCAATATATGTATATTATAATGTGTATATAATTATTGAAATAACGTGATAAAATAGATGAAGGTAAATCTAATCAATACCTACAGTCAATATAGGTATATTACCCATAAAAAATTAATAATGTTGTAATTGAGGATAATCAGTTCATAAACAGATTAGGGTATTTCAATCATGTCTTGAAAAACAATCTCACCCACATAGAGTGAAATGATGATCCACAACATGGTTTAGATATTTTAGATTTCATCATCAAACAACAACCTCTATATTTCATTCTAATCACTAATCCCATAGTAATTCACCAATATATCAAGTCCATATATAATATCTTTTACTATTTAGAATATAGTGAAAAAGAAAATACATCATGAATATCTTTCATCCGAAGGTAGATGTGGAGAAATTGTGAATTGTAATTCAATACAGTAAATATGAAGATGATATCATGTTCATGAAATGGGTAATTTACATGGATTAATTCAATGAATAAGTATTACCTTGTGAGAAAATAGCAGAAATAGAATGGTGGTTCTTCAATATCAAATAAAATAATGGTGAAAATGTCCTTTAATACGAGGATAATAATATATGGTTATCAAGGCATCACATAGACTATGAAATTATAACAGAAAACATGATTTATTATTTAATTGATCTTTTAAAATAATTACTTCAAATGGATTTGGTATATCATAACATTTCATTATACAATGGTGAAGTATCAAGTTCTATAATGATATAAATGTATTTATCCAACACAAATATATTCAAGGGTAATGGAGAGGTGAATTGGTCAGTAGAGGATTAAGGGAAAAAATGTGGCTATGGGGAAGAATGGAAGGATGTGATTTCCCACATGTGATAACTATGGGATGAAACACCATTGGTTTTTAAGGAAGGAAACCTGATTTCATTAAATTATTAGAGAAAAATTACTATCAATATCAATAATGAAAGAGAAATGTGGAATCTATTAATTATAATATATTAACTACACGGAGATTGGAAATTATAAGAACAAATACCACAATCAACCACATCATTAACCTTAGATAATGCTCACAGAGCAATTCCAAGAATATGTGATTACCACAACAAATATTTATGTTTTTAATGATGTGATGGTATGTAAATTTATTATTTATCAATATTTGTTTTTTTATTTGAATTTGATTATTTTCACTCTTTTATATTATATATGATTAACAGAAACATTAGATATTTCCCATGAACCCTAGAATGTGATTTAAAAATTATGGAAATAAATGGGATTCTTATGAAAATAAAATATATTTGGAAGCTCCAATTATGATGAATGTCGAAAATTTTATTTTATTTTTCATTACTATGGTTCAATATAATAGAATTATTGTTTTGTATTTTCTTTCTATGTATAATGGAAATTGTTTTTCCAAGAGAATGAAATGATGATTGATGAAGGTAAAGTGAAATCTATATTTTACAGAAGAGATGTTTTATAAATTAATCATGACTAAATTCCATCACAATATCTCCACTTAATTAATTTTTTTGGAAGAGGGGAATATATAGTGTGATAAATGGATGAGAAATAGATCCTAATAAAAGAGGATATACACATGGTATAAAAATTCATTTATTATTTTGAAGAAGAATGGCCATGTGATCCACCATTTCATGAAGTTTAGTTATCCATGAAACTTATTAATTATTCTATTATTATATCTAAAACTCTATACACAATGTGACTTGTGTATGTGGTGAATTTTAAAAAATAGCTAATGAATTTGAGAGTTAATGGATTTATATGACCATGTGTTTCACCAAGGGGAGCCTCTATTTTATTTTTTCAAAAGGATGTATGGGGTCTATATTATTTCTTATTAACTATACTATATTTAATACCATGATTATAAATAATATGAATCCTTTTACACAAATTGATGTCTTATTTGACCAACTCTATGTATCTAAATACTTTTCAATGATTGATATTTACCGTAGATATCATTATCTAAGGGAATGTAAGGATGATATGTCAAATATGGAATTTTTTGGATAGGTATGGACAATATGAGGTCATGATAATGCTTTTTAGATTGATTCGTCCTCATTTTACCTTTATTGATATGATGAATATAATATTTTAGGAGTTTCCTAATTTCATTTTTGTGGTATTTTGTTTATGATATCTTGATATACAATATAATCTATAAATTTAATTAGATTCATCTTCAAATACTTATGTATAAACTCAAAAAAAATTATATTGTAAGTGTAGTATGTGTGAATTTGGGCTTAATTAAGTTTTTTTCATATCCATATTCACTCTAGGGATGGAATATATAATTACCCTTCGATGATAAATGTAGTTCGTGAATGTCATATCATAAAAAATAGAACCATGATCCAAAATTTATTGGGGTAAAAATCTTACTATTAATTTTTTATTTAATATATAACATAGTTTCCATTATATTTAATAGAATAAAACAAAATGTTGTTAAATTGAATAGTTTCTGGAAATGTTAGGAATGTTTTCAAGTAATGGAAATGAGACTAATTAAATAAATTGTTTTAATTATACCATATGGAATGGAATTATTTTTAATTTAATTTGATTCAATAATAAAATGTAATGATTGTTTATTTTTATAAAATGATGGTGTGATTTCCATTGAAACAATTAAATTAATGATCCATGAAAGGACCAATCAAACTCATGATTTTGAGTAAGTAGTTGTGATTTCAAAATATTTAGGCACAAAATCTATATAAACAAATATGATATATATATATACTATTAGATATATACGTGTATATTAACTTAGAAGATATCAAAATGAGTCAAATATAATGATTATAATTTCTCAATACCATGATTACTCAATACACCATCACTATAGGACGTAAAATATAGTGGATGATAACTGACTAGAAGGGGTCATAGATTTGTCACCATAATGAATAATTATAACTATATTATATAAAAATAACTATTAAAAATATATATGGTGATTTAATTAGAAGGAGATCCATTAATATTCTTCTATGAAAATTCATGATCATCTTTACTTGAAAAGATAGATATGTCCCAGAAGGGTGAAGTGATCGTACAATGGATGATTAAAGCATAGAATGATTTTAAACATACATAATTCATATATTGGC